>OY754330.1:76627705-79055205 GCA_963573305.1 Pyrrhosoma nymphula | reverse complement strand
TAGGTTTATCACCTGAGAATATGGTAAAACGATGGTGAAAATTGTTGCAAATAGGTTTCGCGATCTCAAGGGGTTCTATAGACATTGATTTCCTCCTAAAATTATTTTCATAACTTTTTTGCCATCTCGGATTAGCTTAAACTTATTATAGCTAACCTCATATTGTAATCGACAGCCCATATGAAATGATTCATTAAAAAAACTGACTTGTGAACCATCATGATATTTGCTTAGGTATGTTTAATTGGAGTTCTAGATATCAAAATTATGACGTCATTTATATTAGCTTGTTATTATTAAATACGTTTCAAACCTCGCAAGAATGTGTAATATGTTATGTTTTGGGCGAAAAAAATTAGCGCTAGGTTTCATTTTTGTCTTGTCCATTACTCTTAGGGTACAAGAACTTTTCTGGGATTTTCCGAGCACTCGTACAGTTCCGAGAAAGTCTGAGTGGTTGCACTTATCCGAGTTAATCCGGGCAGTGCCCAACATGAGTGTGCAGCTGACTCTCTCATGTGTAAAGCCTTTTGAGCGTCACAAGTCCCTCACGTCTTGTCCAATTCCCTATTTCCACTCACCGTATTTTGGAGGAACCTTTGCTTTACCCCGCACCCTTCCGCCCTTGCTTCCTTCACTCCCTTTTGCCCTTTCTCTTCCGTTTTCCGTTAATTTTCCCTCTCCCATCCCTCCTTAAAAGAAAGATCCGCATTCTTCCTCTTATTATCATTTCTCCCTCAGTGCCCTTAAAGATTCGATTCAAAGTAACCTTCATTTCTTTCATCTCTCCCTATAATTGACTTAGCCCTTCACCGCGCCTAGATTTCTTTCCTCCTTGCCTTTAATTCTCTTTCCCGTTTTCTTTGCTTCCCCATCACCATTATATCCTTACCTAATCTTCATCCCTCTTTTGATTCCACCGCACCTTTTCTCTCTCTCTCTCTCTCTCTCTCTCTCTTCTCCAGCATCTCACCAACCTTCCGAAACCATCCGCCACTTCCCCTTCTCGTCTCTCTCTTTTATTTTATCGCTTCCCTTGAAAATCCGACCCAAGAAGGTAACAATTGGAAATAGTTGGGACCATATTGCATGATAACCCTAAAAAACAAGTAATTCCATTGCGATTTTTCAATTGGTGATCACGTTGTATCTTTTTTATTTTAATGCCCTGAGAGAAAAGTCATCATTGAGTCTTATTCTTAGCTAATTTTAAAGTTCAGCGATATCCGTATCTTTTTTTGGTGAATGTAACGTGAATTCAATTCATCGAGGCTTATAAATTTTCTATAAAAGATAAGTTGATTAATAATCACAGACCGGTAGCCTGAACTCTTTGAGAATATCGTCTACATTTTCATCTACAGTGTGTCACACCGTGAGAATTCACGTATTAGTTATGGGGTGTTATGATACAAGCCTTTTTTGTGGTTCATTGAATGAATATATTGTATCAAGTGACATAATGCAGTGTATACATTTATGGTTGCTTTGCCGTTCTGCTTGCGTATTTTTCGAGCAATGATGTCGTGCACATTTAAATATACCAGTCCCAGTGTCTTATTTCCATTTCTTCTTGAACATCAATATTTTGATTTCTGAAGTAGTACATTAAACTGACGGTCTCATACGAAGTACGCTGACGTGAAGGGCTTAATTAAACTGGGAGCAAACATGTATTGATTAAATGTAGGAAGCAGTGTATTTCTACTGGATTATGGTAACGTATAGTTTATCCAACATGAATCTTGCCAATATCCTAAGGCAGTTACGCTATGCTTGGCTGACGAGAAAGCTCAGCCGACCAGTATTTAATCTTTCACTGCCATGCCCTGAAAAGCTCCATCGCGTCGCTCTTTAGACTCCCGTTGCTCGCGATTTGTCCAAGTCAAAAGCTTTTGCTCATAGTATAGATATAGCACGCCTTGGATTCATATGGAGATATTAACGTCCATTCTCTCCAAAGCGCTGTTCACTTCGAATGTCATATTTACATTAATACTACGGTACAATGTCTAGGTAGGCTGCAAAGTAGGTCATATATAAGGTCGAAATATTAGACTTTTTGTTTTCCGGAAAGTATTTCTCTTTTTTCATGGTAACAATTATTTTGAGTATTAAGCTATTAAGCGCATCATAAAATCAGTTCGAGAAATTTTAAATGAAGATCAACTACAAAAAAGCTAGAAGAATGAGTTTTTCTACTAGGTATAATGAGGCTGTTTGCTCAATCAGTTTGTAAGTCAAGCGCTAACTAGGGTTCAAGTTTAAATAACTTAAAATTCTCGTGGTGCAGTGGAGAGAGGGAACAATGCCAATTATAGCCAATTTTATCTAATGTCAATTAATACAGAACTGGTTTAATAGTTATGTTCGTGCTTTTGCGTGCAAAGTATTTGGAACGAAATTTGTGTAAAGCTCAAAGTCGTGAATATCCTCTTTTCCTGACCAAAGCCTCTTTCCATCTTACTTCTTTACATCACTGATCTCGCTTTGAAAAATCTTGGGAAAAATATAAAGGAAAGAGTGTGAGGGTGAGAATAAAGCTGGCATTGTTGCAGAAGTAATTCTCCTCCACCTAACGGCGATTACAGGAATCACGTCCGGTGCGTTGAGCTCAAAAGGGGCCAACCACTTCAGGGCTTAAAGGGAGCGTGAAGGGGACATTAGGGTCGGCCTCGCTCTGTGATGGGAAAAGCGAGTGAACGGAACCCTCAAATGCCCCATCCCCACCTCGCCTACCCTTCGTCCTTGTCCGTTTTCCGCCGATTCCCTTCAAGGAGTCGACCAAAGCCGTTGAAAAGTTCAACTACGGGGCCAGGAATGAGTGTCCTTTTTTATCGTTTTCCGGAAAAGGGTGAGGATTCGTTGAAATGGAATTGCTATTCGCTCGACTGAAATATGATCCCACTCCTCGAGAAGCGATATAATGAGAAATGATACGTTCTGTCCTCCGAAAACGTTGGAGATTTCACTGGAAGCTTCTTCACTCAAGGAGATAACATTTTGACCCTCGGTGCAAAAGTGATTGAACGGGTGACAATTGAAGACTCTCAATTTAGAAGTAAGTACCCATCCTTTTGGTGATATTTTTTTATCTTCATCCTGTATGTCTCGAAAGCAGCATGTGAAACGGTATCCGTGAGTGTTAGGAACAAGTACGAGCATAGGCAAGACAGCTATTTGTAATATCAGTGTTTTATTTTTGCTCATGTCTACGCGGAGTTACTTCATCCAATCCCAGGAGAAGTATTGTAATAATTGATCCTGCTAAGAGCCATCTGCTTAGCACTCGATTTGGCTTAATCATTACTACCATGATTCAAAGTTGTAATCGTGCGGGTAACTGTAGTTATCCTAGCGTGGAAAATATACAGAGTCACAGCAGCGGCATGGATTTGTACTCAATGATACGAGGTAATGCATTATGACGCAAAGCAGTAGCGCAGTGTTAAACCGTAATATTCTAGTTTTATTCGAGAATAAGGGTAGTATTTGAGTGAACCGTCCGATTATCAGCTGATGTGTGTGTCCACTGTGTCAGAAATTCAGCTATTTCTGATTGACCCATGATTATGCTCTGTATGATCTCTGATCCAATTGTGAGCTAATCAAAGTAGGACCATGAGCCTAACGCCTACAACCTCTAGTATTTTGCGCGAGGTAATTTTTATTTCTTACGCTTTTACTGTTTTTCTTACTTTAGGGCTTCAGCAGTGAAATAGGCTTCCAGTGCGAAATACAAAAGCCAATTTCATTGAAGAGTCCATATTCCTCTTGAGGTTATGCCAGTGGTATACATTATTTAGAACAATAAATCAAAGTATATATAAATCGAGGTGATCTGATCCTATAAGCAGTCATTATTGGTGAAACTATAATGAAGCTCTAGGGACCAACATATAATAATTAGTCTCATGAAAGAAAAATGACGAACAGAAAGAATCATGCTACTTTTTTCCTTGGTATAACTTGTTACACATTTTACCCATCGGGTAAAATGTTCTAATGCATTTTTCATCTGCATTTTTACATGTTTTTTTAAAACGCTCTGAGGGCCCTTTAACTCTAAGAAAACGCTATTATTGGAACATAAGTCCATATAGATGTGGAAGAGTATTTATTGGATTTAAATTCATTACAATTTTACCTGACTTATTTAACATTTATTTATTATACAGGTTAAATACTATCATCACTTTTCACTTGAACATGAGTGCACTGCGTTGATCTTTGGGAGCATTCCTTCATGACAGAGCACTGACAAATATTTACTTGTACTCAATTAAAATCTGCCATAAAATGAGATGAGCGGGGGTGAGAAGGAAATCAGAAGGAGTAAGAGAAGAATGGACCCCCTCCCCCCAGCCAGCAAATTGTAGGGATCACAGTGAGTTATTTCGTACAAACGTGAGTCATTTTGTATTTCATTTCCAGATAAGCTATTGCCTCGGCGTAAGGAATCGCCCGGCTAAGACGGGAAACCGCCTTCTGCCCCCATCCCTAGTCCTTTTCATTAAAGCAGCTCCTCCCCTGCCCCTTTCAACCATCGTTCTCTTCCTGCCCGTTTCAACCCTCGTTTTCTCCTTACCCCATTCTACACGCCCACTCTCGCTGCCCCCCGGCAGAAGAGCGAAGCGAGGAGTACACACCCCCCCTCTTCCTCCCCGAGCATTTCTTCATCAAGGAGGCCGTAACTCATCCTGCGGGGACCTCTCAAAACATTTCGCGTCCCAGGTCCCTAATACGCGCCATTTATTAATCCCCTCTCAGTCGGCTGCGCGCTGTTTCTTGCTCAGGTCCCTTCTTACAAAGCTGCCGCTCCCTCTAAATCGCAATATCGATATGTGATTTTGCAATATGACTACTACATCATGCGATCGTTAATTCATTTCGAACGGTGTCTTGAGGATAGCAGCCAAGTCGGTATTACGCTATGCCGCATTCCTCTAATTACAAATTATGATAAGCTTATTGCCTCAAAGACTTGCCGGTTACAAAATTGCGGATTATTTGACGGAATATTTAAAACTGACTTTCTGTAGCGTTAAAGGTTAACATGTCTGTTGGATATTAGTTTAAGAATCAAGATGAGGCACGATATTAGCGGCTACGCAAAACCAGTATTGGTGGTCGTAAAGGTTTCAAGGCTTTTTGGAACATGTACCTCGATGTCATAATATGCGAGTATTAGTAGTGTCAAGCTCCATGTGACATGAATGTAAACATTCCAATTTTATGTTTAGCATTTCCGAAGCTGGCATGTTGGCTCTTACTAATATGACGCGTACATCCCAGGGTAATAATGAAATTACCATCCGTACCCTTCTGATTCCATCCATCCTCTTGTACCTACCGGCCCCAATAATTAAACCCGAATAATAACTTCAATTGGAATGAGTAGTAGCTTGAACATTATCTTGCCAAACACGGGTGCTGGGATCTAATGGCGGCGGTTGATATCTGTATGGTTTTAATCGGGTCTCTACCTCTTTGCCTAAGTTGAGCTCTTTAAGAGCCACACTCCGTCCAACGAATGCGACGCTGAACTTTCAAATACAATCACGATAGGGAAAGTTATCTCCAGAGCAACGTCAGACGTGTGACATTAGTCACGTCAATTCCGACGATAATGTATTGAAAGCCTATGCTAAAGAAACAACTTTCTCAATGGAAAAAATATGGTCTCCGGCGTTATTGATGGTTATTTGTAATTTAAAAACGTATGCGATCGTTTATAGCAAATCATTATGGATTAAGAAGACACCATGAGCGGTTAACTATGATTGCTTTGATTGGCAAAGCACATGGACCCACCTTAGCGAAAATATTTGCTTCACCTTTGAAGAAAAAGTTGTTTAACAAAGTATGATGAATCCACTTTCATATATACTATGCATATAGATATGCATACGGAATAGTTTGGGTTGAAAACTACCTGAAAAAACAACTTTTCCGTGATTGATCTTGTAAATACGTCAATGGTTTATAATGTCTGACGTCACATGTGCCAGCATTATTCTGACCTCGCTATCTATGCATCACCAGAATAGTGCTTGCGCCCTCTATTGTATACATGCTCAAAGGTTATGTCCAACAATTTAGTTTCGTCCGGGGCACTGAAGAGAAGAACCGTTCTCTTTCGCTAGTACAGGTTTTAAGCAAACAAAGCTATGCTCTTATATTTCCTCACTTTGAAACGTCTCTGGTGATGTATAAAATATATTTTGGTCTTCTTAGTAATTAAAATTATTAGGAAACTTATATCCTATTATTAAACGTAGCTCTCTGATAAAACATAATTTTCACCATCAACATCAGCACCTTCATATATTCTCCTCCCTCCAGAACGCCCATAATGCCTTTCGTGTTTTTGCATTTTTCTTTCTTAGGGCATTCACTTCTCTTGCTAGAAATTCAGTAACTCATTGCTCTTAAGTATGCGCTCCATAAATATTTATCGCAATCTATGACTATATCTCACCCGGAGTTTTTTCTTCATTTACGTGCTTTTAAATTAGTTTAACACTTTAATGAAGTACTTTACCCTACAGCGTATTGGAATGAAATTGCATTGACAAAAATAACGTTAGAACAAAATTCTTTTATGTTCAGGAGAAGTACTTATTTTAGGGTTTATTACCTGATAAATAACACTTAAAGAGGAAATGAATACGATTCAATTGTATGGAAACAATTGAATCGTATTCATAAATATTATGTAGGTTTCTTAGTACTAAAATGTCAATGAAGGAGAAATTTGGCCACCCTCCATGGTAAAGCATATTTTAATGTTGCTTAGATTGCCACTGAAAGAAACCATCTTTCAAACCAAACGTGTTTCACCAAAGACATGAAACGAGTTTCGGATCAATGGAAAATACTGGCTTCCGATACACTCTACCCAACTTTAAAACATGCATCCACTCGCTATAAACCAGAGATATTTCATACTCTCCTTTTACCATGAATTCATGGAGCACTACAAACGGAAAAAAATCGAAATTGTAATTACAGGTCACAGTGCTGGGAGCAACTTCCTTTTTTTGTGTAACTATCACTATTCTATGATTTTGCGGTAACGTAGTGATTAAGAACTAAAGGCACCGCTCTAAACCTCCCAGGTCAAGGCTGCCGACTCGGCAGCATATTCCATTAGGATTATTACGTCATTGTCGAAGGCCCGGTGGATAACAACCGTCAATGGCGCAGAACCCCAGCAAAGAAATTTAAGCGCAACCGTGTGTGAAATCATGTTGCGGGTAACGATGGCCTAACCTTTTTATTCTCGTGCCCCGGATGTTTGTAAACAGGAGAATTACTTGCTCGCGTGGCAAGATTTTGCGGGTTAATCGCTGGATTTTTCGCGTGGTAGACGCCATAATGTGGAAGGCGCGGCGGGGAATCGGTGTCCTAGTCCTATCGCGGAAGTGCCCCTTGGAATGACCTCTATAATGATCTCCTCGCGGAGAATCAGTTACCATTACAACAGACAAACAAAAAAGATCATTTTCTCTCCGTGTTGCAATAAATGTTATTTATTAGCCTATCTAATAAAAAATACCCACGACTGTTTTAAATTACACGACATACAGTAGGTCATGTGGTAGAAGTCATTATTCCGAAACAAGCTTCACAACCTTTTTTTTACATTTGGTTGATTGCTATAACGTCAACTTGTCATTGAACTACGGCTGTTTTTGTGAAAGCATTATTTCGAGGTTGGCAATTTTGTGAGGAGTTCCGTCGAAGATAACCCTTCTAGTGTTACGTTTTTGGAAAATTACATACATTGTTAGATAGATAGATAGATAGTTTGTCTGTAGGAGGGGCCTTCGACAGGAGCCCGGGCACTTAGATCTTCTTGGTCCATAGTGCCAACCCCACTCCTGTCTGCCACATGCAGACGGGATAAGAGCGCCATGGTGAAGGTATGTATGGTCACCCATCCAACCCCCGTCCGGGCCCAACATTGCTTACATACATATACTCTACAAATGTTAAAAAACTGCTTACGGCTATAAAGTTTGGAGTCATTAAAGTTGTCATGAATTGTTTAAAAGATCATAGACTGGCCAATAATACTGTATAAAATACCGAAAATTAAGTTTGAGTAACTCCTTTCGACCATTTGACTGCGGGGTAGCGATTATTTTCAATGCTGGTGGAGCCTGGTGGTACGTATATCTACAATGGCTATATCTACTACGGTACATTGCTTCACTACATACCTTGAGTAACAATAAATGCTCATGGCAGGAGATTTTATGGTATGAACTATAAAAAAGGGAATAATATGAAAAAGTAATTAAGAGAAGTAGGTGACTAAAAGGACTTGTTGGAAAGGACTTTTTGTTGAAAAACTGTCACGCTCTGTTCCGTGTCAGTCTTAAGTGTGAAAGTGAAACGTTAAACTTGCAATCATCTGTTGGACTGTGCATTTCTTAAATGTTATTGCTCATATTCGTTCTTATAATGGAGTTAGAGATTAAAATAATATCCTTGGTACCAGTCTGAAACTTGCGTGATTTGAATGTAATCAATTTGAAAGTAAACTTTTTGAGCGGACTACGGCTTCCTACATGGCGGAATTTTAGGTTTTGCATAAAATGTTGCATATGTATGTACGTACAAAAAGAACTAATGAGAATAATCGGTCCGTGTATGACTGAATTCACCTAAGCACGTTCTAAACGAAGAAATAAATGCTTCAACACGAATGGAGGGAGTTGAATGCTGATTTTTGATAACGCTATTCCAGATAATCTGAATGCGATTATTATTCAATTTGTTCTTTCTTGCTCGGAGAAGGATGCAGAAAATAGTCCAATAAGAAGAGAAATGAGTTGTTGGTGGTGTTCGGCGAAGTATATTGAGGAAAACACTGAAGTGGGGTGATGGTGTATCAACTCATTTTAAGAAAAATTGAGTTTTTGAAGACTGAGATTCAGGACAAGATTTTTAAATGTGTATGGAGTACGTCAATGAATATTTTGAATGGCAAGAGAGAAAAAACAATATTATGGCCGAAACATGCAGGGGCAGAAGTTCTGACAGGAGATTGAGGCACGATGATTAAGGATGAGATATGATATATAGAAGAATCTACCATCAATGCTAGAACATCTATGACTGCGTCACTTCATGGCTGTGTTTTAACGATTACATTTCTTACGTCCTCCGAATGGTAACTTCAAACTGAGTAAGCTTCTTTTCATTACCTTAAGTACCTGGTTGGCGATTGCGAGGAAGAGCATCACGCAAGGGTAGTCCAAGGACCCCTCTCGCTCCTAAGTCGACCGAAATCGGCCTTATGGCGTTCTCTAGCCGCTCGGTGAATTTAAATTCCCAGTATCCAGAGAGAAGAATCTACGGCCGATTTCGACCGACTTAAGAGGGAGCAATTAAACTTCAGAAGGGAATTAATCAGTGAAAAACACTTTAGTTGGCAATGACTCCTGTTTCGGAAACACGGCAGTGTCCGAAAGAAGTAAATGAAGGAATTGCGGCTACCGGGAATCTTTAATGAAGGCAAAGTGTAGGTGAAGAGAGATGGGCTTGCTATTAAGTAGCCCGGAGCGAGCAGTACTGAAGTTGCATAAAAAGTCACGGGGATTTCAGTGGTTGTGGGTGGGAACTAAATAGCAAAGGGGAGGAGGGTGAGTTGAAGCTGGATGGAGGAGGGAGATGGGGGGAAGGGTGGTGAATGGTGTAGGGATGGGGTGAGCATCCCCTTTGGGATGCAAGAGCGCGACTCCTGAGCACGTGAGCCGTTTATGAGATCGGAAGCTCCCAGTTTAACCCCCCCGACTCCTACCCTGTCGCTCCCGCCCCTGTCCCTATTCTCCCCATCTCTATATCGCTTCTTCCCTCCCGTGCTCCCCTGCCCCCAACCTCACCTTTCCTATGCTCGTCCTGTCAAAATGGGGCGCGTTTAAAATGCGTCTCAAAGTGAGGGGGTGGAAAAATGGTAGGCGTGGGACGAGACAATGAATGGCGAGAGCGTATTTGATTGACGTTTTTATGAAAGACTATGAGTCACATTCAGCCAAACCTTTTATGCATGAAGCATGCCTCTCAATAACTTCGTTATTTGCATCCTCATAAGTTGCGCCTGGAGCCTAAGGGGAAGTATATTTGCAAGTGTTTCAATCACGTCGAAATAGTTAGACCAAGATTTTTAGAGATATTCATCTTTAGTATGTGGTCTGAGTTGATGATATATTTATGACCACCAAAGATCGCTATGTCCTGGGTCCCTGTCTGAGCTGCTTATGCTGGAGCAGGGACATTTTAACCATGTATTCCTCTCTGATAAATGATGGTTTGTTGATTTTTTTGGAGTCATGACGATAAATAGTGAAAATATATGTTTACAAAGCATATGGTTGTATAAATTTATTGGACAAGGGTAGAGTTACGGAAAAGTGTAACAATTTTCTATGTAATTTGATGGGCTTTTCCTGTTAAATCCTTCAGATACGCTGAATATGAATCATGTAAAGTAATTTGGAATCGACCTGTCTCGATGGAAACACCGGTTCCCGCTCAGTCACCGAAATTAAGCATCGTTGGGTTCTGCTCGAATTTGCTCCTGGAAAGGAATTAGCAACTTAAGAAAAATGTAGGTTATAACTTTTCAATTCAGATACTTCATGCAAAGAAGAGAATGATCTCTTCGTTCTTAAAAATCTATGGAGTTGTATTTATTCTCAAATTCTTGTCAAATATGTCTAGGCACAAAAGGTAAGCGCATTTCTCTTAAATGAGAGCAAGGTTCCTCTCATTTCACGTTATTCCCAGCTCTTTGGTATCTTAGTATTAAGAATAGTAATGGATGAGGAAATGAAGGAGGCTATAAGAAATTCGTCAACTGATCTCTGTCCCACTCCCATCTAAATTTCTCATCCGAGACGATGAAGTAACGGCCCATCTACGTGCACCATCTACAAGGACGACAGTAGACTGTTGGAGAGCAGAGATTAATTTCTTTATCGTGGCCGAAGAGAAGTTGCCGGAAAATTGGCTTCGATCATGCGGTCTAGCTTTTGGCAGGAATCACTGAGAACAGATCTATTAAAGATCTTCAAAGCTAATTGCAGTACATTGTATTTACACAAGAGTGAAAAAATTATCCCTCCCAACACGGGTGTGAAGACATTATTAGGTGAAATATATTGCTTTTTAGTCCTCTATGAAAATAACATAAAAAATGTAAAAACGGTTAAATACACCCTCAAAATATTGTAACCAACTTTAACCTCGTATTTGCATAATTACATACACACAAATCACTTCCCTTTCCTTTCCCGGGTAGGAAACATTAAAGGGGCATCTTTAATACTGTGAGTTACCCGAGAAAACTGCCTCAACCTGCCTCCCCCAATGTGTTTATTTCCAAAAAGGAACAAGATATTTCCAGGAACTAATGGTATAGTGTAAACTAATAAACTAGAAAAATTTAGTGTTAAAAATATGAAAAAAGTGTAACACCTCTTCCATATTACAATCTAATCATATATACACGATACTTGGATGATTTTTTACTACGCAAAATGTGTCATTCCAATAAAGATTTTATTTGATGATGCATTTACGTTCCATCTAATATACAGTTCCGTGCTTATGAAGTGGAAAGAAGGATTTAAGTGTAAATTTATATATTTCGTAATTATTATGAACTTTCTATAACTTGCAGTAATTGATAATTTGTAACGTAAATAAAATAAATTATTAGGAGAAGATTTCCGTCTGATAAAAAATTAATGTCCTGCAACTGCCTATATTTTATTCATACATAATGCCAAACGAAAAGATATTTCATTTTTTAGTCATTCAATGGAGTGTTTCAAACATCATGACTGCATTGAAAAAGACAAGTTTCCTTCGCACTTATAGTTATCTTTCAGGAATGAGTCATTTTCATTCATAGCTGCGGTAAATATTCCCTTCTATAGCATTATTTCATAGCATTTTATTCAGTATATATTCATTTTAAATATTCCAACTGTTTCACAACTTCAATCTAGCCTAAAGCGTTTTTAGCCAGCTTTTAGGTGTAAAGACCATTTATAAAAAATGAGACTTCCCTAATGAATTAATATTAATTACCTAGTGAAAACATTAATCATCAAATGAAGTTCATGTCAACGTTTAAAAGGGTTTGCTATGAACGAGATATGAATGTTCTAATTTATTTATAATATATGTTTTCCAGTCAATAAAATGCATTATAAGTTATGATATAGCCTGTTTTTTCGATTCCAGGAAGTAATTAAATGCAGAAATTATCTTGTATTATCAATTAGCATAAAAGTACTTTGTAATACACCGAAGTGCATGCAGAATTTATGGAGCCGTCTTAATTTTTAAGCCCATTTTACACGGAGCGCGTAATTGCACAATCTGATGTACGTACGGACGTGCATTTCAAATTGCATCGTGTAAAGCCGTGAATTGCAAGAAGGTATGCAGGAATGCATGAATGCGAGATGGCAAAATAGCCCCTGCTCTAATTTGAAAAAGATTGCACGCCCGAATGAGAAAAACCTGCAGTTTGAGTTGTCTAATTTCGTGCCCCGTGTAAAATGGCCTTTAGAGCAGTACTCCATAAAAAGGATGAGCACCAAATATTTGAAAATGATGAATATGAATGCATATTCCTATAAATCATACGGAAATCCGTTGGAACTATTACATAATACGTTATAAATACTTCCCATTAGTTGAACGGCCGAGAAGCACTGTGAATGGGAGAGAGCGGGGATGTAAAACGCTAGATTACAGAGTGAGGCGGATGACTAGGGAGGAAGTGCTTGAGTGAGAAGAAGAAACAAAGGCGTGGATGGGTGTGGTTTGAACTCGGACTTAAAGTGAGATGCAGGTTCGGAGGTGGTCTCTCATTTGTTTCATCATTGAATATTTCCGATAGTTAATCATATTAATGTTTGGAATGAAAAGGGATGATAAAGACAGGTGTCAATATTATTTTGACCTGATCAACATTTCTTCAATCATCAATTACCATTCCAACATCATTGAACTAGCGGCTAGCAATTATACAAATTAGATCTTTTCTACAAATTTTATCTGTCAGCCCTTTGTGCTTGATACGAGTTCGTTACAAAGGTCCGACATTTTGGTTGCGAGTTTAAATTTTGTAAAACGTTAGTTCAGATTTCTATAATATATACATTCATCTGTTTATCTTCTTTTCATCTATATATGTGAAAGGCAAATATAACTGCGTAACTTACTGACTGATCACTATATCTTTGGAAGTACTGAACGTTTCCATTGAAATTTAACATTCAGATCCGTCTTAGGTTTTCACTAAGAAATATTTTAAAAGCAATAAGCGCTTATGACAGGAATTTTTTAAATCCAAGTATATTTTGAGCAGGGAAAATTAAAATAGGTGAACTGTTATTTTAAATATATTAATTTCATTTATCACAGGGTTTTAAGTGTTTTTCAACTAAATATTCTTGTCTTAAAGGACAAAGCACCCTAGAAAATTTCATATACAAAGTGGCAACACAATTATTCACCAGATTTTTCTTCACCTAGCTTTTTGGTGATTGGTGGTAAGGCAGGCTCAGTAGATTGACTTATTTTATATCGGTCAATTGTTTTGGGTGTTTTCATAGGATCTGTCGCTTAAAATTAATATATCTCCGGAATGTTAATATTTGATCTGAATATTTCGAAATTATATAGCACAGATTACAAATATGGTGGACAAATACAGGTATTTATTTTAAAAATGTTATTCCTCTCTCATTTTTAAAGTTACTTATATGCGGTGTATCTGGGTTAACGCTATATAACATGTGAATATGATAGCAATGTTTTTCTCTCACTGCTATTTAAGCAATGCTAAAATTTGAGAGGACCTGATGAAAAGAGAGTGACTAACAATAAGTTGATTAATCCACCGAAAGAAAAAAATATAATGTGAACAAAGCATAGGTTAGAACCTTGAAATTTTATAGTAATATTGCACGAAGCTAAATTTAAAAAATAAGCAAAGTTTGGGAACAGTTTGAATAAAAATGTTACTTTGCATCATGCCCCGAGGGAGGTCTACTTGAAATTAGTGTAAATATATTATTCTTTTAAGGATTAAAGTTTACTACGAAATGGTTTTGCAGCTTAATTACTAAACTAATGCATTTAGGTGTGTACTCTGCAACGGAAGTCAGTTACTGTCATAATGGCCGGGTTCAATTCATCTCTCTCTTTGTGAGTTTTCCACTGTAGCGAATGTGAATTTTTAATCGCGCGGATTTTTTATTTGATATTATAAATTTGAAGTCATGGCGTACACGATTTTTGTGTCAAATTATTGATCCATTTCTATTTACTGCTTTCACAATGAACAAGTTTTATTTAAATCTACATCTACATCTACATCTACATACTACCCCACAAGCCGCCTCAATAGGCGTGTGGCGGGGGGTGTTAGGACACCAGCCGTTTACATATAAAAAGGAAACACTCTATGAAATTACGCCTTGCATTTATTAAAGTCCCTTATTGTTCGGGGGAAAAACGAATTAAATAGGTTTATGTCAAATATGTTGCTATTATATTTTATCTTCCTAGTGTAGTAAATGGAAATTTTGCTCAGGAGTATGTATAATAAACTAGAAAAAATGCTGGTGAGTGACTATGTTTGCACTTATTTACTCATTCTCTATTTACTGTAATCCTGGTCAAGGCGAAATATTTTCCTCTGTGGAATATCGCACTCATACTCTGACTAATTGTTTGCTTGTGCTGCTGTGGAGTACATCTGTTTAGAGGATTACCAGCATTGCTCTCAGTTGATTAGGTTATTGAAAAGCATTTGCTTTCTGGTTACTTACTCTTAGTGTGTGTAATCTTAGTGTGAAGTAATACAAGCTTTGAAAATTTCCATAGTCTACTAACCATATGCCAGTACATGTGATGTTAAACGTTTTCGGATTTTAACGCCCTATGAGTTTTTCAATGCATGCAAAGTAATGCATAACACCTTTTGTAAATATGTTTCTTACGCTTAGCGCATGAAAACCTAACAGGAATAAAGGTGTCATGATGACTCATATTTCATATTAAAAGTGACATGAGATAAGAGTCATGATGACTCATATGTTATAACGGCCCTTTAATCCCAATGACTGGCCACCACTTGCTCAAAAGCACCGGCTGTGCAACTCCCAGCCGTGGAATGGCAAACTTCACTTCGAGGCGCTTTCAAACGGCATGTTATCTGAAATCTCTCGACTGCGTGAGAAAGCAACGGATTGCTGAGGACCATTTTGTGTGATCACCACGTGGATAAAATGACGCTGCTGCTATTGCTTCCCAACGGATTTACGACTCTCTATGGCTGCGTTAAATAAACCGAATCAGTTGCTGTGATGCCATCCGGCTGTAACCAACCCTTTAACGTTTTAGTGCTCGATGCGTTACGCTTGTTCAGAAAGTGCGGATTCGTGAAATCAATCTCCGTGAACGTGATAAGATTCGCAATCGCTAGAATCAGTGGTTTGAGGAATTGGCATTCAATCAATGGCTAATTTATAATGTAATGTGTAGAATATATTATGAAGCCGGAGTTACTCTATGTTTGAGATTCCTTACGAAGGGATGATTCAGATGCAAAAAATAAGTGGTAAGCACAACATCAAACATGTTTACATCTGTTTATAGGAAATAGGAGAAGTTCTCAGATTTAGCCCCGTTAAGATCACACATGTTTTCAGGTGATATAGAGTTAGTTCCCTGGTAACATCAATAGAAGAGTGAACTGCCTAAACATCCTTATTCGTTAAGTAAGTAATAAACATTATTCGTGGAAAATATAATGGCGACCGATTGAATCAACCATTTTGCAAATTGCTATTTGAACGAAGTAACTGTATACAATTCCCTTTCTTTGTAATTAACAAAAACACCTAGAGCTCCAAAATATATTCCACATATACAAACTACCCTGCAAGCCGTCGCATGGGCATGTGGCAGGGGATCTAAGGACACCTGCCGTTTAAAGGTGTTAAGGAGACTGTTATAGGGAGGTGAAAAGGTTAAGTGAATTTTGGGAGTGTTTTCAGGGAATTTCAGATTTCATTATGGTAACTTATTGTGCGTGAAAAGAACGAATTTTAGAATATTTTGCTTTGGCAATACATCTCTCTTATTTTATCTTTTATTTTGGACCTAAACATGTAGTTTGGTGTCAAAAAAATATTCTGTGTTACACTGAATCACACCTGTTCTTTACTTCTCAAGCAAACTAAGCCTAGCATGTTGTACTAGCCCCCCCTTATCAATTTCCTTATCACAGGGGTTCTAATAATTATTCTTTCGCGCGGTCCTAAACACGCGACGTTATATACTTGTATCAGCCCGACACACAAAAGGTACCCTTCACTTTATCACTTCTTACCTTGAGAGAGATCCTTTCCTTTCGGTAGTCCTTGGCGGCAAAGGTTAATGGATTAATTCATGCACTAAAATGATACACTTGAACAGTACATATATTTATAATAACCCATTTATTATTTACTTATGAAACAAATTCACTTTAGTTACTCAATTAATCAATATATGTTCCCTTCTCAAATATATTCGTATTAATTTATAATGTTTGTTCTACTTCACCGGATATTGTACAAAGTGAATTTCGCCGATACTCTATGTCCCAGTATCTGTTTATCGGATTCCTGGATCCTTCCTTAACACAGGACACTGGCGTTGGTAATTGCTGTCCAAAGCTGCTTATTCCCGGCAAATTATCACTGCAAAAACTCTCGTATGACTTTCACTCGATAAACGTCTCTTGTGGCTCCCTTGTTAAGAAGAAGCAGAAGAAGAAGAAGCCCCCTTCCTTGTTTGACAATCCCTTTTATACTCTCTCATCTCCCCTCCTGTATGTTCTAGAACATTCCAGGTTTTCTCCCCTTCTCTCGTATCTGATAGGCTATTCCCCTTTCATTATTATAAGTTTGTTTACGTAAACAGAAAATGGTATTGTTTAAAGTTGTTTTCATAACATAGACGGCATTGTTATAATTTGTTTACGTAAACAGAAAATGGTATTGTTTAAAGTTGTTTTCATAACATAGACGATATTGTTGCCTCGCGGTAGCACGTGTTCCTAAAATATACACAATGGCGTCCTTAATCGTATACTTATGCCAACACGGCCAAAATGGCGTGTTACATTAGCCCCATTAAAATAATGACTTGGAAATATAAGAAAGGAATTATTTTAAAGCCTTCAAATGTAAACTAACGCGGCCCCAACGCCTTCAAACTTTAGCCTCCCTCTAAATAATGTCTGTGCCCAAGTATATTGTGTTACAGCAGAAATCACACATGAATACATTTATATCAATAAACACAATTACAAACAGCGTCTCCTCCTTTAACTCAAGACATATGATACACCATATAACAATATGGTCTCTTCCCTTTCTTCCTTGCTTGAAATAGGCAAATAACCAATGAAAATCTTATTCACGTAATTTAAAATCAAGAACATATTATATAAATCGACGTTATTAACTGATACATTGAACGTGAATATAACGTGCAAATAATTAAACTGTCCATCTTCTTCTCAACATTCATTCTCACTTTTAACCCCTTCAAAACACTGGGTTATCAAAAGGCCATAATTCACAGTACACATATACACTTCACAGCACTTAAAGTTCCTTCAGGTGATACACTCTCCCTCCTTCCGGCTCAATCTACGTCCACGAGCCCATTCATACATAAGAAAACACGAATCAAAATAATGGCAACATGACACTGAATATACACACATTGAGAAAAGATATCACGAAACATACATATTGTGCTAATCCACCTGCCGCCAAGTTCAACCTCTCTCTCTCTCGTTCGTAAGCTCCCCTCGCATGTCGGGCCCTGATACAATGTATATTATCGGTAAACAGTTCTCCCTTGCTTGAACGGATCAAATTATAATGTTGCGGCGCTAGCTTCCTCAGTTTAATGACTGCGTGCTATGGTCAGTTGGACTACGGTCTTCTTCTCGTGTGCTCGTGTGATGTGAATGATACCAAGTTCTGTGCTATTGTTCCCTATATGGTTTAATATTGCTGAAGTGGAAAGTGCCTCGTATCTCGTTCTTTTGAGGATTAAATACTACACACGTGGCTGGCCCTCGGAATTCTGAAATCTCATATGGACCTTCGTATAATGCCAGGAAGCCGTGATAAATCCCCCTTTGCTCCTCGGATACCGGATTGGTACGTACTAAAACCTCATCTCCTATTTTAAATTTCGTCCTCTTCCTTCCGACGGCTCCTGCTATCCGGATTCCTTTGACTGGTACCTCCAAAGCGTTTCGTAGTGCATTCTGATTCTCCCGATAAAACTCCTCGCTAATGCACGTTAGCTCCGATCCCGTGTCTATCAGTGCATTCACAGCCACTCCTTCCATTTGAACCCTAATCTCCGGGCATTTAATTACTTCCGGCCTATCCGCTTCTTTCTCCGTCAAGAAATCTCGAGGTGACTCAAAAACATTGCATATCGTTTCCTCCTCCGTGTGGGGTTCTATCTTCTCCTCTTGTGGTGGTGTCCGTTTTATTCTCACTTTCCGTGTCTTCGCCCGTTGCTCCTTCGGTATGTCCCAGAATCCCTCTCCGTCTTCCGGCCTCGGCATGTTGGGACCTTCGTCATGCTTTGCCGCTAATAGTTTTCCTGCTCCGGCTTCCCTGCGGCGTTGCTTTCTTCCGCCATCATGGAATTGACAGGGCGCTCTCTCATCGGTGGGCGCGCCTCCGCCATATTGTTTTGTCCTCGGCGTCGATCAGCTGGTCTCTCGCCCGGCCGTTGAGAGTATCCCTCGCCGCGAAAGTTATCGTCTCTCCGTCCGTCTCTCTGCTGGCTCGACGCTTGCCACTCTCGTGGTTGTGACCTCTTCGAGTCCCATCTGTACTGCTGGTTGTGTTGGGATGTGTCTTCCGGTGTCCTCCACGTACGGTCTCCATGGGTCCTTGGGTATTGGTCTCCCCATCTTCGGTGTCCAGTCGCCTCGGAGTTTCCGTCCTCTCGCGGTATGTTATCATAGCGGGCCAATAACGTCAAGAATTGCGGGATTGTATTTACATTATTTGAAATCATGCCGACGCTTACTTCCATGCCAAAGTGTTTCTTGAGAATTAGAATGATCATTCCGTCCTCCATTGGCGGCGTCAACTCCCTCGCTACGCTAATTTTGGCCGTCGCATATTCTACTCGCGTGAGCCCTCCGTTCTCCTTGTATTTTCCCGTGTCGAAACTCCGTTTTATCAGCATTTGACGTTCATCTCCCCAAAACTGCTCCGTGAAAATAGCTTGGAAAGCGTTCACATCTTCATACAGGTGTCGGGTCGCAGAGAACCATTCCTCTGCTCTCCCAACCATTCCTTGTCTGATGACCTGGAGCATCATCTGGTCAGGTAACCGATATATCTCTTGGTATTCGCACAGCTCCTGTAGGTATTTCATGGGTCTTGATGTATGCCTCCCGTCGAACGTTGGGACCTTTAATTGTACCATTCCCGCGGGTGCCGTTGTGACGTTAGGTCTCCTGCTTTCCTCACGCACGATGCGTCGGACTGCCTCTTCATCTAGCCCAGCTGCTTTTGTGGTGGATTGTTGTCCCAGGTCGTCCGCCATCTTCTTGAACCTTTCCTCCACGTTCTCATGCAAATTCACGTAACTCGCTTCTAACTTTCGGACCTTGAGATCGCTCGCCTCCAGCCTCGCTCCTACTCCGTTAATTTCTTTCGCGACATCTTTGCATATCTCTGCTAACGCCCCGTCTGTTTTGGCAAACCTTTCATCACAGCCATGTTCGAATGATGCAATACGTTCCTGCGTCTGTCTATGTTCTCCTGCTATTTTTGTCATTTCTTCCAAAAGCTTTCTCTCTCTTTCGTCTGCTTCTTCCCTAATTTGCCCCAACAATTCTGCATGTCTTCTCTCTTGCCTCTCAGCCATCTCCTCTAAGATCGTTCTATTTCTCTCTTGCCCTTCAGCCATCTCCTCTAAGATCGTTCTGCTTCTCTCTCGTTCTTCTTTTGCTTCTTCTGCCCTCTCTCTATCTCTTCTATCTTGTTCTTCTTTTAATTGCCTAAATAGCGCTTGCATCTCAGTTTCCACCGGTTCCTCACTATCGACCCTAAATTCATACGTGCTTATATCTATTCCCTCCTTTTCTAGCGTGTGTAATAATCGCTGCTGCAATTCTGGCTTGGTTCCCCCTACTAACAAGTCCCTCTCTCGTAATAATTGCCGTAGCTCTGCCGACTTCAGCTCCGGAAATTTCTTCATGTTGGCCGCCATCTTCTTTCTTCACTCCTTCGGGATGATCCTCCTTCTCTCCGGTTCTCGTGGTCTCACCTAATGAGTAGTCAGGCCCTACACGCTGGGCGCCATTAATGTACTTGCCCCCCCTTATCAATTTCCTTATCACAGGGGTTCTAATAATTATTCTTTCGCGCGGTCCTAAACACGCGACGTTATATACTTGTATCAGCCCGACACACAAAAGGTACCCTTCACTTTATCACTTCTTACCTTGAGAGAGATCCTTTCCTTTCGGTAGTCCTTGGCGGCAAAGGTTAATGGATTAATTCATGCACTAAAATGATACACTTGAACAGTACATATATTTATAATAACCCATTTATTATTTACTTATGAAACAAATTCACTTTAGTTACTCAATTAATCAATATATGTTCCCTTCTCAAATATATTCGTATTAATTTATAATGTTTGTTCTACTTCACCGGATATTGTACAAAGTGAATTTCGCCGATACTCTATGTCCCAGTATCTGTTTATCGGATTCCTGGATCCTTCCTTAACACAGGACACTGGCGTTGGTAATTGCTGTCCAAAGCTGCTTATTCCCGGCAAATTATCACTGCAAAAACTCTCGTATGACTTTCACTCGATAAACGTCTCTTGTGGCTCCCTTGTTAAGAAGAAGCAGAAGAAGAAGAAGCCCCCTTCCTTGTTTGACAATCCCTTTTATACTCTCTCATCTCCCCTCCTGTATGTTCTAGAACATTCCAGGTTTTCTCCCCTTCTCTCGTATCTGATAGGCTATTCCCCTTTCATTATTATAAGTTTGTTTACGTAAACAGAAAATGGTATTGTTTAAAGTTGTTTTCATAACATAGACGGCATTGTTATAATTTGTTTACGTAAACAGAAAATGGTATTGTTTAAAGTTGTTTTCATAACATAGACGATATTGTTGCCTCGCGGTAGCACGTGTTCCTAAAATATACACAATGGCGTCCTTAATCGTATACTTATGCCAACACGGCCAAAATGGCGTGTTACAATGTAGCCTCCGAGTCTTGAGTGGTTTCCAACCTAATCCCTCTAAAATCAGTGATACACTCTTTGTTCACTCGTAGCAGTTTTTAACTATTTACACAGCTTACCTTTGTGTTTTATTTCTTTTTTTGAATTGAATCTTTTTGTCCATGTTCCCAAATGTTTGCGGCGTATTTGAGTTGTGGTCTAACCAGAGCAGGGTAGCGCCTCTATTTCACTTTTTCATCCGAGGACATTCCCACTATACACTAGATAAGTCTTAATTTCTTTAAGGTTGTGCCACATATGTTTAGTATTCGTGTTCTCCACGATATATCTGAAGTAAAGGTAATTCCCAAATATTTAACTTTGTCTGACGACTTTGGTGTTCAGTCCGACCACAGTGTATATACTTGATGATTGATCGATGACTTCCTCTAGAAGTGTTCTGCAGTGCATTTACTAAGAAATAGTTCAAGCCCCGACTCACGAGCAGCACGAGTTAATGTAATTTAGGTCCGATGATTGAACTTCAAAGTCCTCATCTTTGCCGATTTCACGGTAGATTACCGCATCGTCTGCATATGATCTAAGTTTACTGCTAACTTGAGAACTTATGTCTTTATAGAAACCATCATCATACTAATATATAAAAATAAAATGGTGTCTGTCTGTTGCTCAATCACGTAAAAACTACTGAACCAATTTAGCTGAAATTTGGCATGTAGTGAGAAAATGTATTGGAGAACATAGGCTACATTTAAAAAACTCTCAGGGCCCCCAAAGGCCCCCCCCCCCCGTGGTCTATGCTAAGCATTGGGTTCAGTGCAGTGGTTTCATTTTTTTGCTTTTTAAAATTACTTTCAATTAAGATAGAGGGCTGGAATATTTTTTATCGGATGGGGGAATAAATGAAGTTTCTAATTCTTTCAATCGATTTTCTTTTACGCTTCGTAATTATCTGGAAATGATGTTTTTTGCTGAAAAATCTCACATTTTTCTCTGAAGTCAACAATAGCATATTTCCTTGACAACCAGAGGTTTGATTTTTAAAGGATATTCACGCCACTGGCATTTAAGTTTTTCTGCAGTCCCATGATAGCACGTAGAAAGAAAATCTGTAAAATAAAGGCCCAGAGTCCCAAGAGCCCCATGATCGATTGCTTCGGGGAGTAATTGATAAATTCAATGCATATTTACAACAAGTATACTCTTCAATGTCTATTAACAAAGTAGCTGTCATAGGAGCACTGCATGTATATGAGAAAACACTTAAGTAGTAACCGATACAAATAAACGAATAAAACATGAAAAAATATTTACGTGGAGAGAATAGTAATGGTAATAATGCTTCTGTTGCTACAACAAACACGGCGTTGTTTATCATCGTTTATTACTCATATGTATTACACGTAGTGGAACTGTCTGCCTCTCAACACGATTGAAAACTGTTTTTAGATCAATTCCCACATTATAAACGCAACGAGTTACTTGTATATGTTTAAAACTGTTAAAGTGAAGTAAACTTACCTTCACTTAATCATCGAGTTGCCTATTCATGAATTTCACTCGCCGCTGTGTTTCCCCTCCTTGGACTTAAAAATATATCCATCAACATGCCTGGTAGAAAAAAGAGTAACCTTTCGAATCAATCATCTAAGGCAAAAGCAATGCCTTCTTTGCGAGAAAATGAGTCCTTGCAATATAAACGTCAAAGGTTAAACTTGCATGCTCAAAGAGATGCCCACCAGCGATCTCATGAGAATCTCCCCGTGGTGTTTCTCGGGTTACGCTAAGAACTGCACAAATTTAATCCTAACCCAACCTAAGGACGGGTAGCCAGCTATAAATCAGGTTCAAATATAGACCCATCTGTTTCAAAACTTCATCTGTTTTCGGATGGCGGAAATTATAATGACGTCACTACATGCTTCTTACCCGAAAGAAGAACGGAAATTCTGCGCAATGAAGGACATCCGTGCATGAAAATCGGCAAGTACAGTAAGAATCACCCAAGGTTTTTTATTTAGTAACCGAAACCAAAGTTTATAGCTACCCTTTATGCCGAAGGTGTGGCGAGTCAAGCTTGTCTCGGATCCAGTGTGGCAAGTCAAAACGGCAAGTGAGACGGCCAACGCGGCGAGGCGGCCGCATCGAACCCTACGCGATGTTTTCAGCACTATATAAGACCGGCGGAGAAGCCACCGAGGTGGAGTCGACAATTGCCTGTCTGTAACTCGCACTGAGTGTAACTCGTGTATTGTAATAAATCATATCATCGGAGCTGTTCGCATTACTTCCAACATACCCGTCAGCGACCTACAAAGGCGCAGTCCGGGTGATGGAGGATTCATAGGTCAAATAAACATGGCTGCGGCTGCCATTACTCCTCTTGACGTTGTCAACCGCTGGATTGTACCCTACTCTCCAATCCTGATTAAGATACTCAACGCACATATCAAAGTTGAATTGCGCTGCTCAACTGAGTCATTGAATGCAAATATATATATGTACCCAAGGGTAGCTTTCAAGCTGTTATTCACTCAGAAGACGGCTCAAGAGAACTGGACGGACGAGGTGACCATCTAACAACCTGGGTGCTATTTAAGTAGTAATGATTCTGCAGGGCCCATTTTTGGTGTTCCCATGCATGAAAGAGGACCAACAGTCACCCATCTCCCCGTGCACCTGGAAAACTATCAACGTATCTACTACAACGAACACAACATACAATATAAGTTACGAACTCCTCAAATGACTACGCTGCCAGTATTCTTCAGGATTTGTGGTTTTCTTATAAAATAAGTTCAATGTTTTTCACTCCCGTTGTATTTCAACGGGTAGTAATAAACTCCCGCTAGTAATAAATAAAAGGGGGTCGATCACACTTCCTTGTGGGACCAGACTTTCACCACATCAAAGCAAAAGTCGTCAATAATTACTTTTTGCTTGTGTTCACCTAAAAAGTTATATATATAATTAATTCACAATTCTTTGGTTCAAGTTGCATGATTGTCATTTAAATTTTTGTGTTTTGTGAGGAACATTGTCAAATGCTTCCTTGAAATCAAGGAATAACGCGTAAATATGCTTTTTCGAATCACCTGATTTTAGGATTTCATGAAGGAAGAGCGCAAGCTTTCTGCCCTTCCGAAAGCCATGCTGACTGCCGTGTAAGAAGTTTCGATTGTTCAGGAAGGTCATAATATTGCTAACAATAGTGTTTTTGAGAATTGCGCATTAAAGCGATGTTAAAGATATAGGCCGGTTATTTCCTTTCCGGGTCATGTCTGTTTTTTTGTTAATATTGGTGTGGAATTAGCCACCTTCCCTTCGGAAAATGGCTTGCTAAATATTGTTTCTAGGAGTGTTGCGATCTGTGGCGCTAACTCAATTATCACGTGTGCTGGTGTTCCCTCTGGACTTGGGGACTTGTTACAACTAATCGCACGTAGTTATTTAGCTATTCCATTAGTTTTAATACTAATTTCAGGCGTCGGCTCATTAATGACAAAAATGTATAAATCATGTCTTTATTGTGTTCACTTTTAAAGTACTAGTTACATTTATTGTCTTTTTCGATACTTCAGGGTGACTGTACTTTGAGGTTTTGGTCCATTAAAGACTCCCTGCCCTAAGATTTGCCCTGTTAGTAAGTTGAGATAAGTTAAAGATTTGCCCTGAAGCTCTCTTACGCAAGACCAGAATCACGTCTATAGATTTTATATCTTGGTGGACAAACATCGCTATCGCTTATATCCTCTGCAAGCCAGCTCTCTGTTCCAATTACTATATCTGCGCTTTGTAATATGATTTTCACCTTGCATTTTTTTCTTGAAGCTTCGTTGAGTATCATGTATTATTTTATTTGTTTTTGAGCGGTGAGCAACGTAAATTTCTCTCATCGCGAGTCGTTTTGTTCCTCAACTTGATAGAATTTTTAAATAAGTTGTGCAATTGCATCAGTCTCTTGAGCTCACGCCTTTCTTCTTGGTTATACTGAGGTTCTGTACTCTCAGATTTGAGTTTGTGTGGAATATATTTATCTGTTCCTTTGCATTGAATTTCCAAAAAATATCTCCATGCTACCTCGGATGCTTTCGTATTTTGTAGTTACTTCAAATTCCGAGAATTTTTAGCATAGATATTAACGTTAACTATTAATATGGTAGTTTAGTTAATAGTTATTACGCTTTTGTTATCTCTCGAGGTAAATGTTGATACTTGAGTTTCTAATCGTTACAAAACTTCTTTGTTTGGAATTGGTGGTCTGTAAAATGAACAAATATGAATATTCCTTTTGTTTTGTTGTTTAATAGTACGCCATACGCTCTATATTTCACTTTCGTGCAGTGTATGTGCGCTGATATTCAAATGTGATTTAACTGCTACTCCACGGTCAGTCCTATCCGATCGATCACGTCTATAGATTTTATATCTTGGTGGAAAAACATCGCTATAGCTTATATCCTCTGCAAGCCAGCTCTCTGTTCCAATTACTATACCTGCGCTTTGAAATATGAGCTCAATTTCCGCACTATTTTTCTTTACGCTACGACAATTTACTACTACTACTATGATATCGTATTTGGCTTGATGTGAGTCGTTTGGTTCTTTTAAGTGTGTGTTATTGCTTTGATCTTCTCTAGAGGTGCTAAGAAGCGAGATTTTCTCTGAAGTTACGCCTTTTTCTTGATTTCTAGTCTTGGAATTATTTCCGCTACATAAGTTAAATTTATTTATAAGAGCTTCCCCAAACTTGTCTACTCAATGGCGACCTACGCTACTGTATCTCGGAGGCTGTTTCGGATTAATGTTTTCGAACTTTAATCCCGCTTGATGATTTTTCCCAAAAAATATTTTTGATATCTATCCCAAAAAATACCTACTATGTTCGAAAATTCTACAAGCCACCCGTCCAGACGCCTCAGTGGACTGAAGAACTGAAAGAAATACCCAAGAACTGTTGAGAGCATTCGGGAACAATCCGAGCACTGGACGAAGACTGTCGAATTCCTCCCCTTTGCTCATACAGAAAAATCGACATTTAAACAAGGATGTTTTTTTAATTAAAATAAGTATTTAGTACTTGTTTTTCAAAGAAACAAGTAAAGCATCGTCCTTCTTAATTTGGTTATTTTCAATTAAAACTCTAACTCAACTACAAACTCTATAGTACGTTAAAACCGGCGAATCAACATTAATTTTTTAGATTTATTAATTTTAGAGTAATTTATTCAGAAGATAGCAAAATCTTAAATTTTTAACTGTTGAAGTGAACTAAATTCATGAATTGTTCGTAGTTTATTTACCGGGTTTCGTTGACTAACAAGTTTTAATTTAATTTTGGTAAGTTTATTTTAGATTTCTGCGATATAATTAAACTGTTGCTCAAAAAGTTTAATTATATCGCAAAAATTCAAAAGAACCTTACCAAAACTAAAATGAACCGAGAAAATCTACGAAAAAAGTTTTAATTTTTATCTCGAAATCCGTTTTGAGATTAGTTTTGATATCATTCATTGCTAAGACAAATATCCTATAGTTAGGTACTTTATTTTTCATTAGATTAAAATGTTCTGTGGTGAAAAATATGTATGTCTTCTAATGTTTCCTTTGCTTGCAAAAGCATCATCTTTTCCAGTCAGCTTTCTTCTTTTCTAAACAATTCCTATTTCATTCAATTACTTATAATCGAATTCAATACCTGGTAAGGAAAAAATAATTAAAATATAAACTAGTCCTTTATCAAACTATAACATAATTTTATCAGTCACAGATTTACCGTTTACAGCGGAATCTCTCTGAGAATGAGGTGGTCAACTAGTAGCCTGAAATGCATTCAGATGTCCTTCCGGGCTTACGACCGCATTAGCGAGGTAATATCCTACGCCTCTGCCACAGGGAATTATTTTATCACACCCTTGTCTTAGTTGTAATGAAACTCCTGGGTCGAGTCGCCAAATTCTCAGCTTTAACGCCTCCCAGTGTCCGGTCCGTAATCACCTCCGCCTCAAGAGTTACACTCGCAGAAGCACCCTTCACGGGGCCATACCACGCCAAGGGGGAGAATAGGTAGAATGAAGCAGTCGAGGATTCGCGAGGAGCATGGGAGGTGGAGAGGGCTTTCTTGCGAGTTGCACGGCTGGTTTAGGGATGGGAGATGTGGAGGAGGCGGTGTTGACCCAGAGGTCAAGGAAGATTGGAATGCTGGCTATGGAGAGAGAATGTTGAGGAAACCGAGCGTTTGAAACGATTCGTACATTTAAAAAATATTTATTTTCTCTTTAAAGGGCATGCATGTGCAATTCGCTTACTAAAAAGTAAAAATAAGTGTTGATTAATTGCTCAGTTCGTTCAATGATTGTATTTTCGGTACTATACACCCTTAATAATGTATATGTCGTGTAACTCTTAAATCATTTAAGTAATTACAAAATATCCCGAATTAAAAAAAATATATAGATTCATAAATGAGTGTCTTACCGGCATTGGAACAGTTGAGTCTTGAGATACTATGAAGCTAAATCTTGATTACCTCGTCATAGCATTATTTTCTCTTATAGTTTAAAATACAACGTCTGTCTGCCACCTTGTTGTAACTCGATAATCATCAAAAGCTTATCCAGGGTTTAACATTTATATCAGAAGGTATAACTTGAGTTTCATACTTGTATCGTTAACATACGTCGTCGTCATGTAGGTCAAACAAAGTACACCGAAATATCTACGGTAGTTTTAAGAGTGAAGATATTAGTATGGGCACCGTTAAAAAAACAGGCATTTTCGGTAAAGATAACTCATAAATTAAAAAAAGCCTCAGGAAAATAGCTAATTGAAGATAAAATATGGAATTACAATTTTTAACAAATAAAAAAACTTCATTACTAGTATATGGCTACAACTACTATGGGTGCCCCCCACCCACAAATACTTAACATGCAAAGTAGCTGTTTAATTCACTTTTTCACCTGAAGATGATGAGGCTAGAATTACTTTATTATTAGTAAAAGTTTAAATTAAGTATTTGTGGGAGATTTTTATTTTTTTATTTATAGCTTTGAAATTTCACACTTTTTCTTCGGAATTATGTGAAAATGAAACAATTAAATCGGCATTTATCGTGGGTACTAGAATATTTAAAGTAATGTGAAAAACGTTGTTTTATATTTATAAGACAATTTCAAAGTAAAAAAAATGTTTCTTCCCCGTACATAAGCTTGCTAAACAGTTGATGACCTTTTAGGGAAGGAATCGTGTGTGTCGGCCGGTTTAGAGTGATATGGGGTGCTTATTTCGAAGGGTAAGAAATTCAATACCCCGAGTTCTCGCAGGCCTTAATTGCGCTCTCAAAGGGGTTGATCTCACTCTCCCGGGCCGTCTACATGTCCCTTCAGAAGGCGGTGGTAAGGCCGTTCAGGGGCACAAATCCAAGTGCAGACATCCACACGGTCAGTGCAACCCGTGGCGATTCCGCTTTGCGCGTCGAGATGGCGTTACCGTTCCGCGGTCGTTATTTGCGAGTTTGCCGCCTCGGATTCGGTCGAGTTGGGTCACTCATTGGTGGGTGGGGGAAGTAGGGGAAGGGGAGTAAGCGGAAGCTGGGTAAGTCCGAAATTCAATAGAGCCGTTGGAGAGAAGGGGGAAGGGAAGAAGGGAATGATTTTGAGGGCTACGAAAGCGTCTTCACTCCTCCCTCTCCCTTACCCGGCGCCATATGGGAACGTTTGCAGGAAACACCTCATATTTTGGACCGATAGATTTTGGGCTCCATTCATTCCCAAATGGGCCATTCTTTAGCATCAAAAGTGTTCAAGACAAAACTTTGATTTCACAATTTTATTGAATTCTCGCAATAAAATTGTCGACTTCATTTTGGCTTAAAATAAAGAATTTACCCAGCTTCTAAACATAATATGATTCTGAACTTCGGCTGCACCAATTTACAAACCAAAATTGCAATTAAAGCTCGTATTATATAAATTAGCTCTATTATCTCTGCTTCAATAATCTTTAACTTGAATTTTAAACATAGGACTAATCTTCTTCTTCAGAATTTTCTAAGATTTTTGGGGTAGGTACATATTTGTATACTGGCTTAATTTTTTGCTTTATCTCAAATCTAAGTTTTTATATTTTTAATTTTTTTAAATTTCTTTCAACTACACTATGGTATTCTTTTTACTTCTTTAAAAAATGTTACCTCTTTTTTTCCTAAATTTTTGTTCCTCTAAAAATTATAAGTACTTATATGGTGATTCAAGTGGCAGATTATTTGCCACAATTTTCCCTTTCTCTCGCAATCTCTCATTTCTCAAGCATATTTCTGTTGCTTCTCTTATACTTAAAGACTGTTTTAAACTTGTGAATCAGGTCAAATTACACCATAAAGATCTAATAAGCAAGACATTTTGCGAAATAAGTTGTGTTATATTGTATTTGTGATGATTTACTTTTCTATTTTGTTTATCGTTGTTACAATGGTCGAAATCATATGAAAATGTTTTCTTAAAGTTCAAATAGTTTTTCTGTCCTTTAAATGTCTTCGAATTAAATTTGATTAAGGGCGAGAGCCCAGCCACATTGACAAACAGGTTACAGTAAGAATACCGAAGTTTAGCAATGTTGGGCCTGGACGTCGGCGGTTGGATGGCTGACCATACACACCTTCACCGTGCCAACCCTATGCCTGTCTGCATGTGGCAGACAGGCATGGGGTTGGCACAATGGACCAAGAAGGTCTAAGTGCCCGGGCTCCTGTCGAAGGCCCCTCCTACAGACAAACTATCATAACTAAATATGAATAAAATCGTTTTCTACCTTGCTAATAAATATTTTTTTCTTCTTTCCAGGTAAATATCCGCACGTTCCTCTTAAGTCGAAGATGCATGGAGTAAGTAGTTTTTAACAATATCTATGATGTTTTTCGACACCAGTATAGATCTATGCTACCATGTTCAACTTGATTAACGAGATTTAGAGTAACTAGATTTTATCATCTACATCTACATACTACCCCGCAAGCCGCCTCAATAGGCTTGTGGCGGGGGGTGCTAGGACACCAGGCGTTTAAAAATAAAAAGGAAACGCTCTATGAAATTACGCCTTGCATTTATTAAAGTCCCTTATTGTTCTGGGGAAAAACGAATTCCCATACCTATCCGTTCGGCAAAATATCTCTCTTAATTTATCGTTTCTGTCGGACCTGGAAATATAGTGGGGTTCTAATATGATGCTCTCCGTGTCGCTCTTAAAGATATCTATTCTTAATTGCTCAAGTAATGTAAGCCTAGCGCGCAGCCTCCGAGTCTCTAGCGGCTCCCAGCCTAATTCGTTTAACATCTGTGTAACGCTGTCTGTACGCTCGTAGCAGTTTTTGACGAATCGCGCAGCTTTCCTTTGTATTTTATTAAGTTCCCGGATTACGTCTTTCTGCACCAGATCAAATATGCTCGCTCCATATGGACGTTTACATATATGAAAAGGAAATGCTCTGATGAAATTACGCCTTGCATTTATTAAAGTCCCTAATTGTTCGGGGGAAAAACGAATTCACATACCTAATTCAACTTGATCAGTCAACGAGAAAATGCTCGAAAGAAATCCAAAAATATCAATTCCATTATTTAATTAAAGTAACGCTATCACCAATTGCTATTATTTAAATTTGTCTGCACAATAATTATTTAATAATATTTTTACTTAAGTAATTTAATAAAGTTTAAATATCAATTTCTTAGTTTTTTAGGAAATCAAGTTTAATTTTATGTGCTTAATATATTTCATTGTTAATGGTCTTGGTCAATATTAACAGTGTCCATTAAAAACGCATATTACTTTTCTCTGAACTTCTATTACACTATTTAACTCTTAAGCTGAAACCTCAGATATTCAGCGTTTTCACTTTCTACCTCAAGCATTTTCCGTTATACGCAGAAATTGCCACGAGAAAGAATCGGCCTGGAGCGGGAATCAAACCACGGACCTTTGGCTTGCTTGGCCAATGCGCTGACACTCACGGTACTCAAATTTTTTTCGTATTAATTATACGGCAGGAATGAATAATTTCATTTTGCGTTCTGTCACAACCCCATTTTTACTATCTATTTGGTGAATCTTTTCATATAATTATAAAATTATAAATAATAATAAAAATATATTATATTTTTAATGATTGTATTCTCGCGTAAAGTAGACCTTAAATATGAACTTTGTCCCATTGTCTAATGTATTCGTGAATTAGTTCCACGACAATAAATTCCACGTTTAATATTGCGAAATAAAATTGGCACCCATTCTTCTTAATCCCGATGCTGAATGTTCAATTAGGTTAAGTTTTGCGTGTTAATGTTAAATCATCGGTGATCAACATTAAGTGTTAAAAGTGGACTTCCGTAATAATTGATTTCTCCGTACGTACATTTGTTATTCCATTACGCTCTCTACTATATTCTATTTTACGCTGTCATGATAACAACTTTGATATCGTATCATTCGTTATAACATTTTCCTTTCGTTATAATACTATAAATACTATTAAGGCATGAATGGTAAAATTGTTTTGTTCATTATTCATTCACTCTACCTCAAGGTTAGCTAGAACAAAACCCCTCTTACTAATAGAAAAAAATTATATCCGCCAAATTTCGACAGACATTCTTGTCAACGTACTACGATAGACTTTTTTGCAGTACGCAATTGTATCGGTGAACATTATTTTGCAGGAGTATTACAAGGACAATATATAGCTTTATAAATGGAAAAAATTGTTGAATCTATCTTTAATATGTTTGTGCTACCACGGAGAAGTGATTTTTATGCACCGTACTGATTATTTATCAAGCTTTTAATGTACCTATAATATTGCATATTGTCTTGGAGTATGAATTCATTAGATATACAGTGGGTAACTTGAATTGTCATAACTCCTTATTGGCCCTACCAAAGACTATCAAAAATGCAGAAAATAGTCTGTTAAAGTAGTTAAATATACCTACCCTAAAAAAGTTTTCGCATTACTATTTGTTTTTAGATCCCCGAGTAAAGGGAAAGTTTATGGTATTTATTGAGAACTAAATATTCACCTCTGACATCTATCAGGTAACAGATTACCTTTTTTTTTAAACATACAAAGGAATCAATATCTAGGGAGAGTGTTCAGCCCCTATAACTTCTTCCTTATTTTAGGACTTTACTGATCCGAAAATTGTCATATTTCCACTGAAAGATCTTTGCACAAAAATCACCATACATTCTGTAACTCCGGTTTATCAAATGGCTTCATTTAAGTAGTATGTCAAGTACCCGGAGTTCATTAGGAAAAGATTTTATAGCATACTAACCCGTGGCCTTAGCGATACATTTTAATGGTTTAATAGGAATGCATTTGTATTTTAATTGAGCATAAAGTAATACTTTACTGATGGAACACTGGTTAGTTATATGTCTTTACTTTTATGTGCGATGATAGTTGTGTTATGACCATCACACTTTTTAATAGTATTTTTTCTATTTTTAAATTGGTTAGATTATTTATTTTTTTAAATGCACAACTTCATCATTGCGTAAGCTATACAAGTTAAATGTAAAACACTATTAAGAGGCTAAGATCAACTCTGGCGTATAATTCTGATAAATAAAATGCAGAGTACACCGCACGTGTCGGGTAAACATTCTTTTTCATAAAATTAGCAGTAATTAAAACGTGTCTCCACAAAAAGACCATAAATAATTCACATACATGTTTCAATGTTTTCTAGTGCTGATTTCAAGGAAAGAATTAGAAATTCAGCTGGTTAAAAATGTGATAACTTTTGCTCTTTTGAAATAGAAGTGTTTCTGGATATGCGATTTTCACAACATTAACTCGTGTTTTTATTTACATGTACTTATTGTAAATCATTTAAAAATTTTGTTGGCTATAGAATTTAATAATATACTAAAATAAATACTTATAATATAAAATTAAATGGAAAGCATGTTTCCCGAAATTTAGGAAAGAATGTGTATAAGTAAAATACCCTTTTTATGGAACTATCTAAAAATTAAATCATCTTTCCTTCGTTTAATGCAGAGGGATGCTTTCATTATTTCTTATATTTAAGCAACCTATTTCTCTCAGCTCTTGATTTCATCCGAAACATTATTTTTACGCTGTGCTGTGTCTACATAGGAAGTGAAATTGTGCGACTCTGGAGTTATGGAAATGTCTTTAAATAAAATTGTGAATCAAAACGCATGAATATACAAATAATCTGTGAAATTAGGTGGTATTCTAGCTTCTAGTGCAAAAGGTAAAACTCATTATATTATTTTACACCTTGGTAATTAAAATATATTTCACTTTCGTGATAGTAATATATAATTTTATTAATCATAACCATTCAAAATTATTGCTTTCCCCTTGGAACTTTGTCGTCGAAAAATATGCTTTACCTACAATCACTTTGCAATGGTGGTAATTGCCAATAGCATTGCACAGCAATGATTTTATCATGTAAATAATCGAAATATTCCATTTATTTACATTGTTTAAGAAACAAAAAAAAATTTAATAATGTAAAGAACGATATAATTTATGATTTATCTGAACAATGAAGGTTTTGAGCTTCATGCTATCATTTTATACATAATACTTAGTTGTTGTTTTTATTTTTATGCTAGAAAGTGTGGACTTATTCGCACGCTGAGATTGTTGTGTATTTGATAAATTCATTTAGATGTTCTTTGTGCTAAATATTTGATGTCACCTGCAGTTATTTTCAAGACTTTTATTTGGTTAGGATAGCAATTTGTAAAATTTCGGTCCTAGAAAATCAGTCAGAAAAAGCTTCAATATATCTTTTACAGCAATACAAATCGTTACAATTTTCAATGTACTCTCTCAAGCCCTGCTACAACTTTTGATGATTTCCAACTCTTATTGCTTCGTGCCCTCCAGGTATATATATTTGAATATTGCATCTGTCCGAGCGGGAATCATTTATTCATGATTCTCCAACTGGGAATTCACATGTTTTATTTTTATCTCTGCATTCGGCGTTCCCATCCGCGATAGCACTACACTACCCCGCTTGCCTGTGAGAGTAGAGCCCACCATCCAATACCAGTTTATCAACAATAAATCCGGACCGGAGTCATAAATAACAGAGGCGGAAAATACCATTCTCCACGCCGTTTCAGATACAAATAAATTATTAAATTTATCCAAGTGTGTCCTGGAGAGGAAAGACGAAAAAAAGAGCAGAATGCGGCACGAAACCGTGGAGGGTCACCGTAGAAAACAATGAACACTTGACGTGACTGGGATACAAACCCGGATATCAATATTGCATGTCAGTTGTATTATCACGTCATCCGGTGGCGTCACTCAGCCGTTATCACGAAGAGAGTAATTTGAGAATCATGCTAACGAAGAAAATTATCGGCGTCAGTGAACCTTAGCTTTGCGTATAAAAGAATTGAACGCTACTGTTAACCTATCTCATAGGTTTAATTATGATAGTGATTGAGTACCAATGTTTATAAGTTCACCTTGGAAAAATCTATCTCCAGACTGAGAAAGACATACATGTACGGACTGTCGACCAAGGTTTCAGCATGTTATCCTCACATCAGGTTGTAGTTTTACTAATGCCTCGGCCTTATATCACAGAAGTGGGGGTGGATAGTAGGGAGTCGAGGAAAAAGAGGAAAACTATCACAAGAGGACTCACGTAAGTAAACAGAGAAGGGAAAAAATAGGAGGGTTGGGGGAAATAGGGTTGTGGAAAAATAGGAGGTGGTGTAGGGGCAATAGGGTTTTGGGATGGGTGATGGCCAAAATACTTAAGTCACAGGCCTAGTAAGCCTGAGGCTTAGCGGAAGTGTACAGCAACATCATTGTCATTTACCGTTAACATTATTTCAGTTGTTGGTCAATATACCAAACAGCGAAGAAATGTTACCAGTGTTTCTCTGTCTTGAAGATGGATAAATGCGATGGTGGGTGGCGTAACATGGTGGAACTTCTTCATGATGCACAAAGGGTAAGAAAAAGACTTTGCTGTTCTAACTTCTTCAAGGGTATAAATTCTATGTACTAATATGTGAAATTGCCAGATCGCCGTATCGAAACCGGTCGCAAATATATTTTATTTTGTGGAACAGCAAAGTCTTTTTCTTACCCTTTGTGCATCTTGAAGATGGATATTTATCGTTTCCATAAAGTTAGTGCCAATAGATCCAATTTAATTGTTGAAAAATCATTTTATTTGACTGGGATACGATCCCGGATTCCTCTAAAGCCGCTCGGTTGAGTTTAACAGAGATGGATACAAGTCATCAGTGTTAAAGAAGAATTGCCATCAGGTCAGTGGGCGTCAGATGTTCTCTCCTGCCCTTCACACTTTAGCTCAAGCGGCATATTAGTTCTCCTTATGCCGCGGTCACCATTGAACAAACCCCAATTTGTCGTACAATGGCGACCAAATTTTTAAATCATCATCAACGTGACTGGGATACAAATCTGGATATCAATATTGCATGCCAGTTGTATTATCACGTCATGCGGTTGCGTCACTCAGCCGTTATCACGAAGAGAGTAATTAACGAAGAGAGTTATCAGTTCAAAAATAGGTTTTCAGCTGCTCTTCACTCATTTTTTATTTTACCAAAATCTCTGTTCCTTAACAATCCTCTTTTTATATCCTTCATACTTTGCGTTATCATAGTTTTTCTCGTTAACTCTTGCTATTCATTAATAATTTTATGATGATTCTCAGAAGGCTCTTTTGCGATACAAGTAGAATCGATTTAGTGTTTTTCTTCGATTCTCTATAGTTTTCGTGAAGTTTTGTTCTCCCCAGCTATTGTTGCAAGATATTTATTGTCTATTATTTCCGTCCATTTCATTGTTACTATTATCTGCTGAACATTTCAATCGTTTCCGATCCTCTTAGTTCTTCAGCTATTAATGTGCAACGTTTTAAAAACAATGCGTAATTAATTTCGAAATAGCATAGAGCGTTCAGTATGCTGTCACGCGCACACGTGCAAGACACGTTTTTGAGTTTCTCCACATTCGTATTTCATCCTGCACGTGACAAATTTGTTCTGTCCCACAATGAATTATTTTCCAATGGAAAATTCCACTGTTCAGTGTAGTTGCCGCCGTATGTAGAGGTTGGGAGGCGGATAGAGCTCACCTGAGCTGCTCGCCGCTGAGCTGAGCAAGGTCGACAGAGGACAGATACAACGGCTGAGCCATAAGGCTGAGGATTTGTTTCCGGAGGAGAAAGATTAATGCCCGGGGTGAGTCGTCTTTAATCCAGCCTCTCTACGATTTTGCCGTTTCCTTGCCACTTCCAATGTTTGCCCTGTAGAGGGGAGTGTCCCTGGAGGAAAGCATGGTTTTCCATCAACAGCCCATTGTTTTCGCAGCGTGTTTGCGAAAATTCTCAGTGCGGGAGGCATTAGTCGGAATGTTTTCTTATTCCGCGGTAATGAAAAAAAGGAAACGGTAAGGGGTATAAGCGGGAGGTTCTGAGCGGAAAGGCCACCTTTAATCTTGTGATTTCACAGGATCAAAAAAAAAGCTTTTCATCGCAACTGTATCGCTCCTATTTCGTTTCTCCTTTCACAAGAATGGTATGTATTATGGAAAGGTTTTCCAACCGGGGATTGAAGGGATTAAAGAAAAAAGGTAAAAGAATCTTTTCTCGTGCGGTGGATGTAATTGACCATTTATTCTGGGGAAATGTTGAAACAGATATCCTGGAAAAAATCCCAATTTGGTGAGAAAAAACGGCCGTGATCATTCCTGGAACGGATTAGCGTATTCCAGAGATACGCCTTGGCGAGTAGGTTTGAAGTACGGATAATTAAAAGTGGCAGGGACCCTGAGAAGTACGGTGCTTCCGGGATAATGGCAAGGGTAAAATTTTGACGGAAAAAATCTTGATATCTTGGTTATCTGCCGTAAGAGAGTAGAGAATGAATTTTCGGTGGTGCAGAGTCAAGAGCATGTGCACTAGCTTCGTGTCGTACATTTTCATGAAGGTTTCAAATATGAAAGCTTACACTAACCCTGCAGCGCGAGCTTGAATACCAGTCCATCTATCAAAATTAGGCCTGTAGTTTATACTCTCTGGTTTTAAAGAAGTGCCTATCCTAGTTATTTCACTATTGCTTTCCTTTTCAATTGATGAAAATAGTAACAAATGAATTGTGTAGTGTAGGACATAATATTTATGAATATACGTCTGCCCTAATGTTTGCCATGTTTTCCTCTGTTTCTAAATTTTTATGGTCATATGATTACTACCACGTTACTATTTTATAGTTACCATATTTGGGCGGGTAAGCATACATTTGATCAAAGTTAGATAATAAGTTGTTAGGTTTGTAAACCTAATTTAAACATCCATTAAATTTGTCGTAAAATAATTTCATTATCAGGCTTCATATATGCAAGGATCAACGTATACTATTAGTCTTTAAAGTAAACTAAAATATCTGAGATTTCCTTTTACTAGTGCTATTTATTTTTAATTCTGAAAAGTAAGCCAACAGCAGAATTTCTGTTTTAATTTCTGTTTTAATTTCCGTTTCAGACCGAAGATTCATCGCCTATTGTTATAGAATTAGCATGGAGTATCTCGTAGTGCTTGCAGTCATTGAGGAGAAAGATGGGTTTTCCGGGAATCACATTGGGTTTTTGCTGCCAGAAATAGCCTCGCGATGTAACAGCAGTGTGTGCTCTAGTGAATTACGAAGATTTATGCTTTCATATCATTATCCGTTCTTTTCGGCTCAGCCGTTGAGAAGGGATATAGGGAGACTCAATTGGAACAGAATAACAGGTTTCCAAGGGAGGCGAATGGAGGAAATATGCAAGCTTTGGACATATGGTACAGTCCCATTATATCCTGCTCCAAAAGCTATCAATAAATTCTAGATAATAAATCATTAAGCTGTTGAATGACGTGACTTATCCTTCTAGCATCGTTAAGGGATCACATAATTTACGTCCAAATATCCATAAGCATACTATGAATTTACCGTATTATATATCATAACTGTGAGTTACCTCCACATCTAGATGCAATACTTGCTCCAGTTATTGCTGCCCTATCACATTAACCTCTTCCTTCATATTTTCCAGTCTTTTATCGTCTTCTCAAAAATATCTATTGTTTTTAACACTCTTTTTCCTCACTTCACCTTTTCTTCTCGAATTTCCTTTATCGTGCCATTCATTCATTTAGTAGTTGATGAATTTAATGAATTTAAACATCTAATGAATTTAACTAGTTTTTTTCATTTTTCAACGAGATGTCATGTTACTTTACAGTATTTTTCCTCCGCAGTACCATCTTATTCAAAACATTATCCGTTAAATTGATGTTAAATTACAGAAATGCTCGTCACCTTTCCCGTGCTCCACCTATCTCTGCCTCGTGCATCCTGTAAGATATGCAAACAGCTAAAAAGTAATGTTAAAATGGTTGCCTACACTAGCGATAGCTTCCAGAAGCTTACACGGCGTGCTAACGGGAAATCTGACATGAAATTTATCAAATAGCAATTTGGGGCGTAAGTGGGTGGTGTATTCAGAATAATATCCTAATCCGTTTGAGTATATGGAATATATTTATATTTAATGCCGTTTTTCCGATATCGCCTGGGATTACATTTCAGTGGGTGGAGAAGCATGATTATAGTTTTTTTTAGATAAAGAGGAGTAAATATTCCTAATAGTGTAAATTCTGGGATCGTCAGACATCATGGGAAAGAAAAACGTATAATCGAGTTACAAGATATCAATTTTCATGTGGATTTGCATTTTGTGAAATAATCAGAAATGTATCTGAGGAAATTTGCCGAATACATTAAAGTTAAACTCTTTTATCTCTTAAAATGAATATTTTCAGCTTCGATTGGTTTTTATGCAAAGAAAAATAACATAAAATGATCGTTATGAATGCGCCGGGTGAAATTGTAAGTCAATATATGGTATAAGTCAGTATGTATATCAATATATTGTGTCGGCATTATAATAATGTCATTGTTTCAGAATTTGATTTTTCAATAACTTCTCTTTTTTCTGCACTTCTGCAAGCATGTGTTTAATATTTACCTGTCAATATTTTCTGGGTATAATTTAAACGACCTTTGCAGTTAAGGAAAAGGATATCATTCTATCTATAGGCTATCTTTTGAGGCATGAAACTTAGTAAATAAAATGATAAAAGGATTCTTTGGTTTGACTTTGATGTTTATTTTGATAAAAGTGAAAGATATCCATAAAGCTTAATTATTAGCCTTTCGAGAAATAAACTACAATACTATGGGGTTATTTTTCGTAAATCAGTTCCTCGAACATCGTGTTTTGTTGTCGCTACCGAGAAACGAGATCAAAGGAGAAGACGGATGAGAAGCCGGGACTAATTAGCCTGTTAATCGACAGGTTTATTCGCAAAGCATTACATTTTTGATATCAACGCAATTTTGCTTGAACAAAAACCAGACTATCCACGTCATTTTATTTGATCTTCATCCATATTCTCACAAAATGATGCTGAACTCAGAAAAGTTTCCCAAAATTTGCAGGTGCACACCATTACTCAGAGTATATGTATTTATATAATTTATATACTGGTGTTTTTTAAATAACAAAAACAAACTACAAAAACTATTAAGTATATGGTATGGTATTTGTTATTTTTGCATGGTATAACGGAGTAAACCTTTAAGGTGCTTACTAAAAGAAACTGAAAGCTTAAAACTATGTGTGTTAAAAGCCGTAACAAATTATATGCATATTAAATGAAATATTATTATTTCGTAATACATTAATAATTATATAATAGATATTTATATCTTAATATTAATGCCCCAGTTAAGGAAAATAAACTTTGCGTTGTAAGTTGAAACTTGGTCTCACAAAGTTCCTTAGAAGAAGATTCCTTTGATGGTACATTAATTCATATTTGTATCGTAATAACATTGTAATAGTTTCTCCTACTATAAGCTTATCTTCATGAGGTGGTTGTTACTGCACTGTAATCAGATTAAGATAGGAAATATTCTGAAACCAGGCTTAATTAACCTTGATACAATGTTGATAGCGCAGGAGTTAAGGTAACAGAAGAAAAGAACAAAACTGGGAAAGTGCAGCTACCTGATATGAATGTTACCCAATTCAAAACTCCAGGGAGCACATAATACAGTCATATAATATTTTTTACGTTTTATGGGATATTTGTACATTCTTTATTATACAATCAACCCAATTTGTGCATCAGGCGATAAAGGAAAAAATGCATGCTAAAATGAAATAAGAAAGTAAGGAAAATATAAATTTTTTGTGATACTGAGTGTTAATCATGCATTGGTGATGTATCAAGCCCAAAAATATCTAAATATGGCGTGAACAGTAAATACATCATTCAAGTTTAGGAGTAGTCAACGTAATGGTTGAGCTTCCAGCTAATAGTTTAGTTTCATTTGGTTGTTATAACTCTTAGTCGTTTGAGGTGAAAACGTTTGCAAAAGACGTTCTTTTATACAATAATATGTGTAACATTATAAGATACCTTTAAATCTGTTAATTACTCATGTGTGAACATGTTTAATAATATGTGTTAGTTTCATTACTAACGGATAATTTGAATGGGTTCACAAAAACAGTATCGCAGAGCCAGTAATTTCTGTGAAACAAGACACTTTTAAACGCACTCCAAACTAGAAACTGCCGGATTGATTTTATTCATGGAGCAGGTTTATTACATTCATTAAATTTATAAATGAAATACTTGAAAGTTTGCTCAATATATTGTAATTTTATGTAACTCTACCCCATTTTTATATTTAAATATAACTCTTTGTAATTGGGTGATTTTTTAATGCAAACTACATCTTTAGGTCCCTTTTACTATGTTACTACCATGTTTATTTCATTATTATTTTTAAGGATTGAGTCTTCTGACTCCTAAGCTCTTTGTCCATGTTTTACCATCTTATTTCCTCGTGGGCCAAAGCGTTCGAATTTCCTTGAGTCAAACAAGTTTGCAAATCCGCCAAAGTTTCAAGATTGTCCTCTCGCTCTCTAACCTCCCTCACTTTCGTGTCAATTTGCGCCCCCTTTCCTCTTACTATTCGTCGGCATTCTACCGTGCCCTGTGCTTCCTTAAAGACCACGTCTTGCCTTGAAACCGCCCCCTTCTTTGGCGCACGCCCATTTTCTAATCTGTCGTCGTACGCTTCGCGAGAGCGTTCCCTCGTCGCCAGCGCCGATCCCAAATTCTCTCCCCCTTCCCTTTCCGTGTCTCTTCAAACTCGATGCCGCGCACAGTACAGGAGTTTTCTCGCACGCACTGTCTCCACTTGGGTTATCCTCTCCCTTCTTTGAGCCGTCTCATTCACGGTCGCTCTGTTCCTCTCCTGATTGTTATTGAAATGCTTTTAGCTCTCACAGTCTGCAGCGCTTCCGGGAGCTGGAAGTTTCGGGTGTTCTGTGTTTTTCAGGCAAGTGCTAATGCGTCTCGTTTCCTCAACCTTTGTTCCTGATTTGGTTTCACATTAAGGGGCACGAACAAGTAAAGTGCGAGCTTTGTTTTGTTGACAGGTTATGGCTTTTAATTGATTTTAGCACTGTAAAAATACTTTCTAATATGAAACTGACATTGTTTATTTTCTTTACTTTTTGGGATATCATGATATCGTTTATAAAATGTATGGAATATGTAGGATATGTTTGAGGGGCTAAAGGACGAAACATACACAAGTATGTAATAGACAATTTACATTTTAGTAATCATTTACAGGTAAGACTGTCCAGTTTATATGTAGCACTGAGATGAAAATTATCATAGGCTTGTGAGAATAAAGGGAACATTTTCTCCGTCAAATAAAGATCTTTGACTGGCAGTTTCATGAAATGGATTCAAAGAAAGGCAAAGAAAATATTAATTGGAGAAGTATTAACTACAGTGGTGAGTACTTAAAAGAACTATTGAATATGGGTTTTTATGCAGGTGAAGGAAGTAGGTTTTTAGAAGTGTGGAGGAGTAACAATGAGAGGGAAGAAACATATTTGACGAGAAGCTATTAAATAGAAAGTAAATAGAGTAAATTAAAGAAATAGGAAAAAATATGCAGAAGCAATTAAATTGTAGTATAACCGATTTGAACTAATCTGCACCTAAGGGCCTTCATATTTTAAATCTTACTACAGTTTAAGTGTATTCTTGAATCATAGCTCGGCTTTCGTTTACAAGAGAGTACTCCTCGTTTTACTGGGTTATTCTTAAAACAATTTCAGTTGTTTTTATCATTATACATATACGTATCTAAGGAAGTTGATATGAAAATTCGCTTCGCTTGTTCATAGAGTCAATGCCCAATTAACAATAAAACAGTATTTTTTGTGAAATAGAATCTACTTACTAAGATTTTCATTAAATTCAGCAGCTTTTGAAACAGGTAGTTTTAGTTTAGGATAATTTATTATGATTGCTCAAGGAACTTTCCTTTCATATATCTTCTATGAATGCCTGACTCGTGTAAGATCCCAAGCACAAAGAGCTTGTACCACTGAAGGAAATACAACATCCTGATCGAATGTCGGAAGAATGACTTTTTAATAACATTGAGAAACTATGAATCATGCAGCGGCGGGAGCAAAAATATAACTTACACAACTCCAACATTAAGAGGTATACCAAATTTACAACTTCAGGCTCAGACCCCAGTCTAGAATCCAGCAAAACTTCTCAAGTAAGATGTTAAATTAAAATAAAGTTATAGAAAAGGCTCTTGGTCACTCAATTGCGCGCTTGTAGGAACTGCCATATGTCTACCATATGACCCTTAACTGATGATTGCATGCGTATAACGGAAATTAATTTAGTATTTCCAATTCTAATAATATAGGTATATATTTAAATTCATCATTGAAGCAAAGCACGATTTTTTCTTTCAATTTTGAACAAATAGTTTGCGTGCCGTGCGTAGCTTGACAATTACTTATATTAATACAAAGTTACGAGATACAAGACACCACTGTCAAAATAAAAGTCATCAGGAAAGTAGACGGCTTCACCTCTAAAGAAATAATTGCAACTAACCACTCAATAATTGCAACTAACACTACTACCTTAGTTACAACATCACTCGAGAGACACTGATTGATAACAGACTAAGTTCGTTACTGATATTTCCTTCCTCAAATATTTTACGCTGAGAAAACATACAATGCGTGTGCACATATAGATATCTGAAGGGTATCTACTTAATTTTCTTTTTTTTTCTTTTTATCCTTTGTGCTCATGTTCAAGATGACTCGGTTCCTTCGCCATAGTTTAGAACTCGTGTGCCCATTAATTTATAAAGCCAATGAGGAATGAATAAATGGTACTGCCTCATATCCAATGAGTCTCCTAAAGAAATTTACACAGCGCATGATGACATAAAGTGTACGTAATCATAAGATTCGATGTCACCATTTAATTAACACTAACTTTATGACAAAAATTACTAGTGCTTGGTAGGAAAGAATGTCTCTGCACATAGTATTTTTCATCAAAATTCAAGAGAGGAGAATGATATGCGTTTGCATGAGATCATGCTTTCAGTACATCTCCATTTGATATATTATTATTAATCTAGGGGGAAATGATGACACCATCAGGTGCCAAAAGAAAGCTAAAGGCGGTTGAAGGTGAATCGTTTAAGGTATTTCATGTCCTTTTAAGAGAGGGGTCGAAGGGATGCGATAGATTCTTTTCCTCACAGGCCCTGGTGATTTCAGAAAAATGAAAGGGAAAGGAATCTTATCCCCGACACTCCTGAAAGGGATGCTACTGAAGATAGGAGCGAGGGTTAAGGTGGAAAAATAGGCTGACCGAAACGTTGGGAACCATAAACGCTTGGTGGGTAACCCCTAGGAGTGATAAGGCTTAGGCTTTAGGTCTTTACTATGCGATGTAAAAAAATAAATATGGGTGATGATTCTGTAGGTTGCATCATCTACTCTGACTAAAATCTCATGGACATCTAGGACCCATCATGGCCTTATTAAGCATCTCTCCTAATTTTACGGAGAATGGATAGGTTTCGGCTTTTGAATGACATGTTGGTACAATGATTTTTTTCCGGTTATAAAAATCTTCTTTTTTGATCTATTGGTGAGGTACTTCTTATCATGGCCGAGGATTGACTGTTAGGTATCTATTTTTAAGTTTTTTTTTCTATCTAGACGAACTATTACATATAGCTTTGGGAAAGAGATTTACCCCAGTATGATGTGAATTGGAGGTGCCATTAGCAAAAGTATTGGCGTAGGGTTAAGCACCTACAAAATTAGTGACTTATAGTTCACGATTTGAGACCTTAAATGTTATAACATCTCTAAAAGGAAACCCTCGTTGGTTTCGCCATGTTGAGAGAATGGATGAAAATCGAATAACAAAGAAGATTTATGACAGAGGAGAGACTAGTGGGAGAGAGGAGGTGTGAGAGGGACGTGTAGACCGTGTACGTCATGGTAGAATGTGGAGGAAGAGACTCCGCAGAGAAGAAATATTAGGAGTCGTACAAAAGGAGGGTGTGTATGAAGCAATGCATGCGTGTATCTGAAGAAAAATGGATAAGCAAAGGAAGGGTAGTATGGAGGAAATTGTTAAACCAGAGTCAGCTTTTCAGGCCTATCACCGAGACTTATACTTTATAGGCTGTGCCTACCCCTAAAGGGATCGGCGTGATGGTTATCCATGTGTGTTTGTATTGTCTCTCTAAACTATAGAAATTCTAAATCTGTTGCAAATATTTACCATAAATATATATGCTGAATGAAATGTCCTAAATTCCATTCTATTTATTTAAATAATTCAATCAAAACTTTTGAAATATAAATTGTATTCATGTAAAGAAATTTAGCTACATATACGCTGGTTGAGTCGAACTTCAATGTCTTATACTTTTCGGAGCGTATTCACTGAATGTTAATTGTAATAGATGCTCTTATATTAAGATCAATTTATTATATAATACGCTTACCTGTAAGTCTCGCTACAGTTCTCTCTACTCTCCCTAACCTTTTGAGTACCAGTTTCTTGTAAAATTAAGTGAAAGCAATAAAGCTCTATTTATGCTATCTCTCTGATTATTCAATTATATTTTTTATTAGCATCGTATTAGTTGACCTTCCTCAAGAGACGATTAATACACTTAAGACCGTAGCATGCTTTCACTTGGCAAAGGTACGTTGACTATGCAAAACAAAATTGTAATTATCTTTTAGCGTACTTCCAATGTCCGTCACTCTCAGGTTTCTCTGAACTTTTCAGTAAGATATGCTTTATCGACCTCGGGAGGTGTGAATCTTGACTTCACCCGGGGAACTTCTTTTTTTTCTTTTTTTTTTAGAGTGACGTCCTTTGCCCCACTGCTGTTGGATCCCATTTGGCTGCCAAGAGCTCCAACGATATTCGAAGGGCTCGGGCCCAAATCTACATTCGATTACGCTCCGCGTCTGCAACCTTGCCTCAGCTCCTTCGCAATTCCTAATCGTATCCATTCACCTGGCGCCATATATATGCTGCTATTTTTCAGCCGCTGATGTGAAACTAAAATAGGTGGCAAAAGCTTAAAATGCTAAGATATTTTGTTGCTGTTCGATATCGGCAGGAGCATGTGTAGGTAATTTGTATTAGTAGATGATTGCTGATACGTCGTGCACTAGAAAAACCACTTATGGTGTGTATTATATATCCTGATGTTTCAAATTTTGTGCATGGGTTTTTCCCGGTTCTGAAATTACATTGTTGCATTTATGTATCAACGTAATTTTCATACTTATGAAATAGAATAGAATAATTATGCTTGTAATTTTTCCTGGAAACAAATCCATCATTGATTATCTATTTACGATGTTAATTTTGTGCATAAAATTCTGTGTAACCCTCTGGTGAGGAATATTCTAAAAAATTTTTAAGCTAAAGTGGTAAACTAACTGAATTTTGAAAATAAAAGTTTTATTTTATCACAAATTTCAATTCGACACATTGCAGAAAACCACCGAACAATATCAAATATCTTTTGGTGGATTGGTCATTTGCGAATGAGGATTTTTTATGAGTAATGATTTTCGTTGAATATCACAATGGACTATAGTTTGGTCGTTGATTGACTTTTTATGGACGAGGCATTCAACTGAGATCATTTATGCCACCAGGGATAAGTTGTTAGCTGAGAAAGGATCATATGAGAAGTGGAGACCGGTTGGAGAGAAGCCTGGCGTCGAACCTTCTCGTAACGAAAGGTGTCAAGGGTTTTATTCTTCGAAGTTCTATCCAATAGACAGTGCAAATCTTTTAGTGTTCTCCACATAGTACAAAATCAGTGATCCGTATTTCACTGCGAATTCTTCGCCACTGGTAAAATTCCAGCCCGAGGCCTCGGAATGGTAAGCCAGTACTTCTGCTAGCACACAATCATATCACCCAGATGTCTACGGTGCACTAATTACTACGATCTCTTAATTATGTGCATTGGCTTAGTACATAAAACATGTTCAAATGAAGTCAGTTAAATGTAATGACGAGAATAGAGCCGAATTGTATTGAGATATTTTTGTCTCTTATACCGTATTTACTAATTGGATACAATATTTTGGTTCAATGCTGCTACTTCGGTCATAAATGCTGTCGTTTTTCCTAAAGAGATGAGTAGCCGACACAGCGGGGGCGCATGATAAAAGGTTTTAATTGGAAGCGGAGCTTTGCCTTTAAACCTCTTCTATTGTTTTCTCAACCCTCGTCGGTCTAAGAGGACCCTTTGCGGCTTACAACTGGCCTTCATTTACATTTTATCAGGAAATGCGAGCCTATCGTGATTGAAAGTTACATATCACGTTAGCTTAGAGGAAGACTTCCATTGTGATGTTGGGGTGGAATGCCTAGCGTAGCAAACCCGTGTTGCGTCCTCTCCCTTTCGTCTCGTTTTAATCCATGTTCCCGAAGAAGAGCGGAATTCTTTCTATACTGATAACGCTTTAAAGAGACAAGGTTTTGCTTATGATGATGTGGCTTGAATACCTCTTGGTCATTGGGTTTTCACGGGACACGGCTTTAGTTCAGCATTGGGTTGAACTTCAAGTTCAAGTAATACAGGCAATTAAAGTAGTTTTAAGTCAATTCACGCAATTTCATGTCGACGGATTATACTACTAGTCCTTTGATTTTTTTCCGTCTAATATTGATAAATTACTTGAAGCTGATGACAATAGTTTTGTTCCAATCTATGTAGTACTTGTATTGTCTCCTCGTTAAATTTATCATTATAAAATTTAAAAATAACACATTTTTATATTTTATTCAAAAAATATCTAGGGTGAAGATTTTGTGGCTTGTTTTTTTCCATACTCGTTTTATGCATGCCCTGGCATAATTTTTATTTGAGGAAAATGAACGTTTAACCCATCTATTTTAATATCCGGTAAGATATTAATGTGAATATATACCAATAATGCTATTTTGCATTGGATAAATTGACTCTTCGTTGTCAGTCAACTAGTTTATTTAAGGCCTCATTTTTTGCTTCATTAAAAAAGGTAAAATTATCGCCTTCTGTGTCGTAAAAGACTTGCCGAATAATACTCAATGAAGGCTATGCCAGGAGAGGGAATCTGATTAGTTCCTTGCATGAATACCGTATTCCATTATTATTCATCTCAGATTTCAGAAATGACCCATTATTATACGATGTTACGGTTGAAAGAAAACAATGGGTGTTTACGTCACCGCCTCTCTTTGGGGCCCCCAATGATGTCGACATGTCTCCCATTCACGCTTGTTTTCGGATTGTGCTTGGGATGGTAGTAGTTGAGGAGGGAGTTGGGATTCTAAAAGCTTTTCATCGCCGAGACAAGCGAGCCGGGACGGGCCCGGGGGAGGGGGGTGAGGGAGGGATGGGGAGGGGCCTTAGTCCGGGGGGGAAGGGGGTTGCCTCTCATCGGCTTTAACGGTGGCATCAACGACAATGGCGCGAATATTGGGAAGATGATGCGAGGAGAGCTGACTGGGCTTTGGGAGGGCTGCCTGGGCAGAAGATGGAGTAGATGGCGGTACGTCATTGTTAGGACTAAGTGACGTTATTTGGCTCATTGTACGAAAAGACAAGCATCTCAAGAGATCACATCTTGTGTGGTATTTCGGCGACGGGATGGGGTGAACTTGGGAGGAGACCAAAAGTACTTGGGTTATATGACGTCTGAATTTTTGGGTTGGGGTAGTGACGAGAATTCTTTCGGGGGGGATTAGGTAGAGGAGGTGGGTGATAGGGTAAGGAGAAAGGCTGAGAGACATTCATAGTCTCAGTAATTGAGCTGCTGATATATGTATCCCCTCAGACGCCATCCATACCGTTCTCAATCTACTCTTCCATCTCTCCTCACATCCTCATTTCTCCATGTCTCTCTCGTATTATCTCCTTTCTCTCCTCTTCCTCATCTCTTTAAGGTGATCTTACCCTTATATCGCTTGCAGCGGAAGTAATTAGTATCGGGATGGAATCGCGTCGAGGAGGATGAAATATTTTAATCGTTGATGCGAGATGGAGGTGTGGGGGGATGAGTGGGCTAATTGGCTCTTCCGAGGAGCGAACTCGTCTTGATGAGTGCATATGGGCCTCGTATCGGTGACACCCCATCAAAATGTTTTCGTACGCATGGCAGTCATTTTCGTTATAAACTACCTATGGAAAGTCATGGGAGTCTTTCTTCAGGAGTTAACTTAGATTATGGGAATAAAGAAACTACACTTACAAGGAAACATCGCGTGACTGATGTTCGGGATCCAAATGAGGCAATTATTTTCTGAAACTACAGATAAAATGCGGGAAAAGTGTCACGGCTTTCTTCCATTTGAGCCCGGGATCGAGAGAAAAACACAACTATAGATTTTCCCTCCATATAAATCCTTTGGAGTGCTACCGTCTCCCAACAGACTCCGAAAGCACTCCAACGGATTTATACGGAGGGAAATTCTATAGTTACGTTTTTCTCTCGAACCCGGGCTCAAATGGAAAAAAGCCGTGACATATTTTCCGCATTCTCTCTGTAGTTTCAGAAAATAATTGCCTCATTTGGATCCCGATCATCAGTCACGCGATGTCTCCTTGTTAATAATATTCTCGACATATATTTTCAACCGGTTTCAGTGTTAGCACATATTCATCTGATCAGATGATTTTGTGTTCGCATAAAAAAACAGTCGGTGTATAAAATATAAAAATAATAAATTTTATTGTTGATTGATCAGAACTTGACTTTTTAAAAAGAATAGCAAAAAATATGAAGATGCAATCCTCATATTGTGACGAAATAATTAGTAGAGTGCCAGATTAAAAAATAAAAGTTTGTCTTGCACTTATATCACGGCCGTATATAGATAAATATTTTGCCATTCTATTGATGTGAATTTTCTTTGATTGCTTAGTTATTTGGAAATATTTGTTACTGTCATCATTGTATACAGAATTTCCTTAATGATAAAAAATTTCAAATTTTTATTTAAAATCATTATGTTATCTCCTTAAAAGGTTATATATCCAAATCACCGTCATTGTTGGCGCAAAATTCCATTATTATCTGCTGATGCGAGTTGTAAAAATACTAAGTAAGAATGGTGAACGATAGTGTACCTAAATGAGTTATCAAACGGCATTGTTACAAGTATAAAATGGATGCTCATGTTACTAATTTTGTAATATTGGTAAACCCAGTAAAAAAAACAGTATATGCAGCACTGCAGCAGCCTACTCTTTACAAAAAGCGCCAGGGTTCACAGACATTGATCCATCTGGCGGACTATAAAGCGAGAACTGCACTAGAATTTCTCTCAACGTAACATACAATTTGGAGTCCATATAATCCAACAGAAACGTTCACCACGTCGTGTTTCTCTGCCCCAATCGACCCCAGGTATAAGAAGCTCTTAGTATTTGCGTTAGATGATTGAACTCTTTGATGGCGAAATAATAATTAGGTAAAACAACTAGGGCGACTTGATATTTCGAGCGAATTCAATTCTTTATAACTATTTCTTAGAATAACTCGTTAATTGCTAGTACAACTATGCAAGAACACTCATGTTCTCCATAGATGATGAAACACTCACCCAGTCCTGACTCGAACCGGCGACCTCATTAGCAGGTGAGGGCTTATCCCCGTCACCACTGAGGTGAGGTGCAGCCACCCATTAAGGGAGTGAAAAATTACTGCGGAATAGGATTAATACATCTATTAAGTACAGTTTATAATTGACTGTTTCTTTTTTCGGGATTCACTTACACTTATTAAGTACACTTTATAATTCACAATACCAATCAATTTAAAGCAGGTTGAGTAGACAAATTTACGCGATAAGAGTAAAGTTATTTACTTATCGCCTTTGTCGGTTTTACAATAGACAATTTAGTGTCATAGCTAGATTTTAAATCAAAGAGTGAATTTGGGTAGCGGGTGTCTGTCGATGTCAAGTGTAAATAATAGTATCTTTTACTTATAAAAGTACCCTCAGCATCCTCTGTCTTTCCTTTCATCCAAATGCTCCCAGCCTACTTTGCTCAATGCGGAGAAAAAGGCTTCTCGTTGGAAACAATTGTCAATCTTTGAGAATATTTTACCTCTAGGAAGGAACACCAGGAATCGCTGAATTATTAATGCGCCTTGAATTCTGTTCCCGGGTAAGTTTATGGCAGTGAAGATGGAACATTCCCGCTGCATACGCTGTTTTCCAGAAGACTCTTAGGCAGTTGGATTTTCAGAAACCTCCATTCTCCCAACTCCGTCACAAGAATCAAAGAAGTACGGAGAAACCACGCTCACAGAAAGGTCGCGGAGAACCGGTTTAAGTCGTAACTAACAGAGCCGAGAGAGCTGAGAGCTTTACAGAGTGACTTTAAAGTTCTTGAAGTGCGATACCAGCCTTGCTTGCTTCATGAGATGCTTCTACAGAGCCAATTCCTGTGAAGAAAAACTTGCTGGAGTGCATTTTTATGGAAAGCGAAGTGGAATATGCACTTTCTAGAATTCAATGTCCTGATGTAAATCAAGTCTGCTTTTAGATTGCAGACCGCCAAATATTCGTTGAGAGATTGATTGGGTTTCAAATTTTTATGCCCTATATTTCATAGTATGTGTTACGTAGTATAATTCTCTGTAACATTTCGAGTTGGCAGATTAAATATTTTCCTGGATTTTGGAAGACTTATTTCGCATAAAATATCTGATATGAAATATGCCGTGCATGCAAACATGTTGATTTACAGCTCATTTTTTACCCGTAGAAACACTAAGCCAAAACTGAAAAAATAATTACTGGTTGTACCACACAATTGTTTATATTGCTTATATTCATGAAAATAATTAATAGTGTGCAGAAAATAACTGCGTGAGTTCTCTGCCGCAACTTTATTTCCGTGCATTATCGAGATATGTCTACACTTATTGTTCTAGATTTATTCTACAATTAAATTTAATCGACATCACTATTGTCCACTATAACTGTTTGCGTTACGTACTATTTGAGAAAATTTACCTTTACACTGCATGAGTAGAATAGGTATGTAAAAGAAATACACTCTCCAACGGATAGGTATTAGTGTTCCTTCCTCCCAAGAACAATTCACGGTATTAACTGAAAAAAACCGAGGCACTAATGTACCAAAACACGTATCAATTTTCACCCCTTTCCTCACAGAATTCATTTTTTTCTTATTTCTTTCGTGTAATACCATGATACCCACTGCCAAATGCCAACGAGGCTGCTTGCTAAATTTTAGATGCATTTCGCAATATAGAAAAATTTCAAAATCACAAGAAAGCTTTTTTCAACTCGAATTCGGGATATGCTTAAAATCCTAATGTCTCCATTTTAAAACAATTCATTATAATAATATATGCTGGCATTGATTCCTTATCCTAATGGCGCATGATGTTTTTCTTGCAAGCAGTTGATTAACATTATTTAGTTTAAATGCTTGATCCAAACCTGGTTCTTTTCTATTAGCATTTTCTCAAATGAATGTTGTTCATTATTTCCCTCATGTTTGATGACATTTGACACGGAATTAACACAGCCTTATAAGGAGAGTGAAGTTTTGAAATGTCATGGGTGACGATGTCATGGCTACCTCTCGTTCTCTTCGATTCACTGTCACTCACACTCGATGTAATACAAGAGTGTTCTCAATAGTTTCAAATTTTGATAACGGAGAAAGTCTTTTATTTAGGTAATTGATAAGGTCGACGTTTTCTGTTATTCAATGATGGGGAATTTGAAAGTTAGTATACTGAATTAACTGAATGTCCCAATAAAAAAGTGCGTAGAAAAATGATTGCATTTAATACAGTATAGCATTTTCTGAATGTATTCCAGGATACCAAAGTTAAGGGAAAATATATATGAAATAATTATTTTTGAACACTAACGTTTGTTTTATAGTTGACACAGCTTAACTATCTGTACTCCAGCCATGAGGAATGCTAGTTTCACTCGCAAAAAATTGTTTATACCTGTGGAATGAGCTCTTTATCATAGAAAGCTTGAGCTTGAAATAATTGATGATGATCCTGAAAACGAAGGTAATGCTTTGAAGTTTTTAGACTAAGTACTATTGACTTTGATCTGATTTAAATTTATTTATATTTGTGGACACGGTTGCGTTTTTTCGTGTATTATGTGCATTTGTATGGACGTAAAGGCTATTTAAACCTCTGGTAATCTGACAAGATTTTTATATTAGGCGATTTATTTCAGATATTCTTCTGACATGATGCGTCCTTACTGCAATCTGTGGAAAAGCTGCACTCTATGCATATACTTTACATAGTGACCTAAAATGCATAGAAATGCATTTCGATATAAATATGTATTTGTATTTATTATTTATACTTTTTATCCCGGGAAGGGATGCTGAATGACTTAGGTGCATTTATGATTGGTTTATATTATTCAATACTACAACCACCCATTAACCTTGATTGTCCTGTAAATATTCAACTTCAGCCTCTATGAATCCTACTCTGGCGGCCAACTTCTGCCGTAATTAGAGATGTGGGAACAGTGTATGATACGGTGTGGGAGATGAGAATACGAGCATCCGGTGGTGGGCCGCAAGGCGCCCCCGTAAGAAACACGGCGACTCGACGGGGCCATTCCGGCTTCACTGAAGACTAACACCGCCGCTCCTCTCTCGTCCGTCGCATATCGATCCCCGTCCCTCCTCCCATTTGTAATTCCTCGCTCCACCCAAGGGAAACCGCAGCAGGACCGCCGTTGTTAATGCATATTGGATAATAATGCCATCCGGGTAGAGCCCCGACCCCGAATTCGGGACTCTCTTCTGAGAACCCCAGAAATCCCCTCCGCTATCTCCGCACAAAAGCTCCACCCTCGCTCGCTTCCTTTGGGCCTCAAAACACGTGCCAAACAAATAAAGTCCCGTCCTCTTCCTCCTGTTTCCCAATTCACTTCACCCTGCAGACCCACCTTTAAATCTGGAACAAAACAGCCAGACGATTGCGTCGATGATGTATTATTCACGCGAACCGTGGTAGTTCACTGCAGGAATCTCCAAAACAGTCTTATTCGTGTGTTCTGTGTTTCTTTTCTTTTTTCTTGGGTTTTCATTGAGATCGTTACGTGCAAAATGGTACGAATCGACAATGAGCTCCAGTATTTATACAAGTGCAAATATTAACTCGTATCTTAAGCTTCCTACCACTGTGCGTTAAGCTTTCAGCGTTGAATTTCTTATAGCATTCGTCCCATAACAGCTTCATATTCTTTTCCAGATTTACGCGCTTTTCAAAAAAATTAAAGTTGATCTATCTCTTAAACATTGCCCTTAATTTCCCAGTTATGTCCTTGTTCTGTTTTGAATGTAAATACGATAACCACAATGGTTAGGTGAGGAAATGCAGTTACCTCGTCGTCTGAAACTCCAGCTCCGCTTATGAAGTTAAATTGTATTTGTCACGCTAGGGTATAAGATTTAAATTCCCTTTCTTTGAGATAAAATTCTGAGATTTCCTTGTCGTTTTTCACATTTACGGCGTTCTAGCTATCTTCTGTGAACGAGTCTATTTTTGGCTATTTGAATGGTCCCACACAGATTTATTTTCCAGATATAATACAGAAAGCCCGAGAAGACTTGATCCGCATTATTTGTAGGGTTAATACTCAATTACAATCGCAGAATAGCAGCGTTGATGATTCTCTTTCTTTAATTCCAAGGTTACTTAATGCCTATTATAGGTTTCACCATTTTCAAAATTCCTACTAGCTTAGTCTTTCCCTTTATTTCTATCGTTTTATTTCTGCATGACTCATCTTAAGGCTGTAGTGCACTGAACGAAGATCAGAAATGTATTCATCTACTAATAAAATCGGGGTACTATAATTTCATATGAATGCTGAATTTTTTTCATCAATTCATTGACATTGTAAAATATTATCAGTACTTTTAAATAAAAAGTAATATGTGAGTTATGGGGCTATAGTAACATGAAAGATTAATGAAAAGGTTTGAGGAATCCATTTTTCAGCTCAACGCTGACAAGCTTTCTAGTGAACGCTGACTGGTTGCCGTCTCTTCATGTATTAAATTTTCGAATTCGGCTATTAATGAGGTGTCTATTTCTTCGGATTTACATGAAATAATTTAAGCAGGTCCCTTTTAATCTGTCTTCAGTACGTGCATAATAAAAAAAAGTAAAATTAATGAGCGTTAACCTGTTTTGTACCGTATATTGTGCCTCACTTGTAGATCATTGAAAATACATTGTGTTTGTGAAAAGATACTTCTGAATTGCTTACAAATCTTCAAACAGTAAATTTTCAGTGTTTTAAATGAAGCTAAAATCTTTGGTGATTGGAAGAATTATTCGCATATCTTCACATATTGACTATTCCAAAGTGTAATTTTCGATATTTCATGAGTTCTCGGAGCGTTGGTAGAGATGCATAAGATATAATCATAATGAAGAGAAAGGGAAATCGGATTATATTCAGTCTATAGCTTTCTAGACACCAAGCTTGCCGTGACAATCACTAGCATATGCCAGGACTGTTATCACGCCAATTATTTCCGATACCCCGGATTAATTTCAGGTAATCGACGGTTTTCTACCTCCATTAACGGATGCGTGCATTATTCTCGTTAGATAAATAATACTGGTTACTAGACGTGAAAACATTTACTCCCTCCTGAATAAGCATTTGGATGCACATCCACATCTTCGTAAAGGAGCACATTTGTAAACAATTATCGTCCACGCTAAGGGTTTAGTCTGTTTACTGATTTCACTATTTAAAGTGTGACATTTAGGCAAAGGAACGGAAATATGTAGTCGAAATTTAAAGGAAAGGGAGCTGAACGAGGGAAAGTGTAAAACGTCGATGTTAGGGGAAGTGACCTTGTGGAATTTCGACATACTGGAGTGATGAGACACTTGGTAATTTCCACACATTTTATTTTCACTGACCGGTTTCGATGTTTTAGTACATCATTAAAATTATAAAAAAATGAATATTAAAAAGCAATTATAAAAAAATTGTTCTCTATCTGAGAAACTCTGTGGGGAAAATGAATATCTGAGTGGACGGAGAGGACGTTGGTGTCATCGTCAAAGGTATCTTATCAAATGATTTGTTGTCTTTGGACTGTCCCTGGCCATTATTTTTCCATGATCTTCTATAAGTTTCGCCTCCAACTAATACGAGTCCTGTATTTAGTCTGTTATTATAATATGCACTTTAATTGCACCCTTTTATAAGGTTCTGTTTTAAGTAAACGTGACCCGATTTTATATGGTTTGGATAAATTTAACTTCATAATGACGTAGCCTTTTCATTATCTTGATGTTAACCTGCTCACGTAATTCTCACACTTTTGGTGTCTACCATTATATGTGGTGCTCTGAAGCTATTAATGGGGATTTATTTTGTGAAAGAATCAATGGTTGGCTCCTGATAAAAATAAATGACCGATAATTTCAACATATTTGAATATCGCTTTGACCAACGTAATCGGAAAATATTAGTAAATGATATCGTATGGAGAACGAGCAATCTGAGACCAATATAATATAGCCCAGTGGCTAAAGCATTGTAACGAGTTTATTAAATTTTATTGAAGAATGCTGGAAAAAGCTGGACTTACAAGGAATATCGTTCGACACACTTTTTATGCGTAAAAAAGTCATTACTGGGTGAGTGCCGACAAGTATACATATAACCATTCATTCATTCACTCAAACCGCTCACAGGCGTAAATAATAAATAATTTCGTTTAAACAGAGGGTGAAAGAAAGAGGATAGGAAACACACAAAATTGTGAAGTCCAATGGTGGTGTGAAGATGGTATGATGGCCGATTCACAGTGAACAAAATTCGACTAGACCGGGAATTGAACCACGGACCATCCGATGTCGCGATGAACCACTAAACTATCTAGTCTTGTAAGAAACACTGGAATCAACGGGGGGTTTATATGAACCAAACACCCCCAAGAGTATCCTGTAAAGTTCACCGAGAGATGGCGACAGGGCGTTTTCACCCACCGGCAGAGAAGGAATTACGTTCACAGAAGAGGAAAGGAAAGCTTGAATCAGGCACACAGACAGTGGTAAAGATACAGAACAGGCGTTTCGGGGCACGCAGAGCCCAAGAAGTAGAAATGAGCCATTCCGGCCATACAACCATTCATTCATTCACTCAAACCGCTCACAGGAGTAAATAATAAAGAATTTCGTTTGAACGTATTTCGTCTCAGGTCGCAAGCATCCTAGTTCGGAGCCCTACTTGCACTCACAGTCCACACGGGATCAGATTCTCATGGTGGAAGGGTATCCACACGTAAATATTATATAACCACATGATGATCGCATGCATTATTATTTGACCGTTAATAACTATATGGCTTTGCATGCTATATTTTACCACATGAGGTAATTATCTAGAGACAATTATGAGCGTCTTATGAAAATGACATTTTCTGGTTATTTGTAGATGTTTTTCGTCTAAGAGCTTCGAGATTTTACAAAGCTGCGGCTTGATTAAAAACTATCTGAGGTGTTGAGGGACTCTCACAGGAGTGTAGCAGTCATCAAATAATGCATTTTCACTTACAAAGATGTGTGTGCAGAACTAAATCTACCTCGTTGTTAGTTACCTCGCTGTGTTGTTATCTACCTTTTTTCTAAGAGGAAGAACGTGGATATATCGAAAGCCCGCGGCGGAGTAAATACATACATACATACATCTATACATCCAGTTCCAAAAATATCTTCTTTGAAAATAAAAACCTTTTTTTAGCTTTGCCACACGTGAGAGAAAATTATGAAAAATTCGCGTAATGAAATTTTCCAAGGTTTTTTGATTTTATCTGGACCATCAAATTTTCTATTTCGCTGTCCGCTTTCTCTTTTGGTCTTACTCTTTCCCTTTATCCCATGGCTTCTGCTCCACTCCAATTTTGAGGCTACCTTATCTTCATCAGAATTCACCGTCCAATCCTCCACTCTATTTATACGCCTAACCACGATATGACCTTACAAAACAGATTGTTGCCTAGGGGAAAGTGAACTCGAATATCTTAAGCAAGCAAATTTCATATTTTGGTTAAACTCTATATGGGACGGAAGTTCAAACTTTAGACTTGCTACCCTTATACGGTTGCTTCATAAGGAGATTGTCTCAATTCCATGAATTCTCTAGAAAAATAAATAAAAAAGTATCATAAAAGTTTAAGAGTAAAAATGTAGCTTAGGAGAATGCTATATTGATGTAAATTTTAAGTGCAACTTTAGCGCAGAAATTGCAAAATTAATATTATGTTTTTTTTTATTTACGCGCTTAATAGTAAATAATAATCACACGTAATTTTTAGCCCAACATATGCATGAGAAAATGTATTGAAGCATATAATTGCGTTTGTGTTCCTATATGCTATCTTCCGAAGACTAATTCCGGCATGAAATATAGTCTGCTGAACTTAATGCTCCTTGATAACCAAGGAATGCACTTAATAAATAATTCCGAGAGGATATCTCACTCTGATTTTAATGTTACGTATTTTCAAGATGGTATCTCTTTGAGGTTTAAAAAAAATATATATTAGCATTTTCCTTTTAGATAAGTAATTTGCAATCTCGAATCAATGCATAAACGTGAACACTCTAATATACCTTCTGTTTATAAGAGGGCTCTTATAATTTTTTTTTATTTGTCCTCGTTTCTTTCCATCGGTACCCCTTATTAGACCTTATCACCTTATCAGTATTCCTAGTAAATTTACTATGCCTGATTGTGCACTTAGTCGGTCCTGCTATTATTGAAAAATAACGCCCATTTGTAACTTCTCTTTGCTGAACTTCGGTAAAATATCTTGCATCCCATGATAGCTGATATTTTATTTAGTTACATATGGTCTTTGATCATAATATATCAGTCGATACCCATGTTTTCACCCGCAGTTTGAATGTTCCTTTTTGTTTCGTTTTAACTGAGGTTGTGCTCGCTAAAATTCATTGAAACTTGTGGGCTCCATTAGTAATCAGTAATATTACACATAAATAGAAAAAAAAATCAGAAATGTAATTAAGATACACTAAGCTATGAATGTATCGGTCCCTTCAGAAATGGGTGCTACATTTCATATGGTAGAACGAAAGTAGGATTTTCTCCCATATTTATATATCGGGATAACGATTATAAATTTAACTTATGAGAAATATTCACTATGAGAAAAAAAATTTCCGAATAAAAAATTATCGATGACAATTCGCAATATTAAGCGGCGCTGTGCCTAAGATGCTTTGTGCTTAACTTATCTGATCGAAACTTTGTATCAACTGTTGCAAAAACCATCGATTTCTTCTCTTTGGTCAATTTGCCTCTTGCTATTATAGGTGAAGACTTCGGTAGAACTACCTAGCTACGCTTCTTATTAAATGCCAAAAAAATTTCTTTCACTCCTTGAATGTTTTTCTTTCCCAAATCAAGATATACGCAGAGGGTGCAAGGAGAAATATTCTTCTTGGTAGTAAGATCAAAAAGAGAGTCAACTCTCGATGTGGTCGTGGAAATGGCATAAAATGAAAATGTGATTTCCCCAGCGATGACTGTTCCTCCCAAGAGCAAAAGAACTGAAAATTGCTTTTCCACCAACTCTCAGATAACGGTATTGATTTTATTAATAAAATACTTAATTGTTTTTATTTGACTTTCATATATGTGGCATGTATTTATTAGAGTCCCTTAGTAATAATTCATCCACCTTTGCTTTGCGCGGAGAAAACATGTAAATTAATGAAATTGTTCATGGCAGAATTATGTGTTTAAAAGATACACATTTGTGCTCTGTTCAAGATGTTATAATCATTTAGAAAATCCGAATTGAACCCAGGGGTAAGTTAACTTGAAAAAAGTCATACTAAACTGAGTTTTTTTATTGGATGAGTGAATGGAAGCATGAACATATTTGTACATAAAAAATATGGAGTTAGCTAAAATATCAAATCAGCCCTTGTATGTTGTGAACCAAAAATGGGTATTAAGTTATAATAATTGCTGACAAATTAGAGCAAAGGAGTTATCCAGCGATATTTTCGATACTCGAATTCCCTTGATATTTATGCACGGTTTATTTGAACATAACAAGGTGGTGTATTATTTGCACCCATGTATAATAAATGCGCACGCTGCAGCAAGTCGGCGGCAACACTAACTTTAATGTGGGAAGAAAAATCTTCCCTGTATTAAAAATATTATGACAAAAGTATCAGCTGGAAAATTGACTAAATTGGGTGGTTTCTTTTCTTAAGTAAATTTGATTGACATAATGCAATAATGGGGGCTGAATAATGAGCTGAATTCACTCAAAGAAAATGACGGGCTGAATTCTATGCAAAGGCGATGCCATTTCATGAAGCTAAATATAAGATTCCATCTGTACAGCCAGAGAAATAATTTCGCCTATTACAAAAAACGATTGGAAAGGTTGGGAAAAGAATATGATTTGCCTAATCTCACATTTAAGGTAGGTTTCACGTTAGAGGAAATAACGGATGAGGATAAAAAATATGTTCCAGTTTTTAAAAGCCGACCGGAAAATATGCATGCGCAGAATCGTTATTAATTATTTTTTGTTAGAGATTATGGTGCTGAAAGAAACATAATATTTATAAACGATGATAATAATGTTCTTAATTCAAATACGGATATTTTATATATGCATAAAAAACATTTCATGAATGTCTTTTATAGTCTCCAACAATGACGTGGTTGTACATCTTGCGAAAATGCATAAATAAAAGAACTTATAAAATTATCTTCCGGGAATGGGAATATGTTTAGGACGAAAAACGTTAGTCGATATCACAAATAGATGCATAAAAATATTTCTGGAATCACTTTGTGGAATGTATACATTTAAAAAAATAATTCTTTTTATTTCCCAACAATATCGTTTAGCAGACAAATTCCCTACACCCACCAATGACTCATGGCAGTAGAGTATTAACAACTGAAAGGAAGAGAATAAAATGGTGTAGATAATGTAAGATTCGACGTAAAGACTCGTAAAAAAAGTCCGCAAGATACCACGAATACTAAAAGTCATTCAACTGTCATAGTCTTCAGTGATAATGAATTTAAAAAACATAATCATAGGATCTAGAACACTGCTCTGGGAATTATTATGCCATATACTGCATTAATCTTTCCACAAAGTTTGTGGCATGTCGAGGATAGCTTTGAAAATTTATAATATGTCGCAAATATTTTGGCCTAGCTGAACGCATTGGTGAAGTAAGCTATTCAGGGTGTAGCCGTACACTGGGTTATATGCGAATGCGCAAAGAGTGGACTAAAGTAATGATAATATCACTAATATCATTGGTCTTTGACCTATTTTGCTTATTTCAGGATTTTTTTTCTTATACAGGGATGGAAATGCACATGCAAGAGGCATAGGAAAAAATGATCACAAAATCGCTGATTCGCATAAATGTGGCCACGCTATATTCTGGTAGAGCGCGAAATCCTCTTTGGAGAAAAAAATCACCCCTTTTCCGAGGCCCAGTTGCATGCCTACTGTTTATACGATCGCCGCAGAAAAAAATGAGCTGCCTCGAAGAGATTTGTCCTCTTGATACATCCAATTCTTTTTTCCTCCCCACCGGTGCATTATATTACCGCTCGGGCTATGGTGGCCAGACTCTACTGGAATATCGTCCCCTTGTGGCTGGATGGGAGATAGATACATGCAAGGGGATCCGGGGAAGAAGTGGGGCATTCGGAGCGAGTTAAAAATACGACGCCGACTTTGCAGTTTTCGGTGACATTCGTTTTCGAGGTTTGACGCCGTGGGAAGTATCCAGGAGGTTGTTGCACGCACGTTGCAAATCCGCGAGGGATTGCGAGCCATGTATTACTGACTTCCCGCGAGGAAATAAAAAAAATTTCAGCTATCCTGCAGGTTTGCTAGAATTCACTTTTTTATCAGGAGGGCTCAAGGGTTTGGGGCATGGAAGGACACAGATAACAGTAGCATGTTATTCTGTGACACGGGAGGCGTCACAGTTGAAGCTACTTCTCCCGGGAACAATTTCGTGGCGCTTTAAAAATTCACATTCCAACGGAGATATATAAAACATAAATGTTAATAAATTCTCCTTTTTAGTAGTGCGGTGCTGCTGTCTAGGTGATAATGAAGGTCGTTTTCTTCCGGAATAATGAATGCAGAAGTATTCATGTGTACAAAGTAGACACCACTGATCACGTAAACTGTTCTGGATACTCCCTATTCAGTAACTGTGAATTTACTGCGCGCGGTAAAACTTAAACACTCACTGTCATTTAGTACACAAGAAATCAATTAAGTGCATAATTTTGCAAACAACCTTCTGAGTGCATTTCACGCTATTGTTTTTCGTCAAACATTGCATTAATTCTCGAGTTGAAGAAATGTAATTATGTTGTGTAAGGCAGAGGAAAAACAAACCATGCATTGAAGTTACGATATATTGTTCGAAAACTGACGCCAACCACGGAGAATATTAGACGTATTCATTTCAAATGGGGGATCGTGTTTAATGTGGTGGATAGAGTGCGGGCTTCCTATCCCGAGGGCCTGGGTTCAAAATCCACCGGCGGTGACGGAGATATTTCAGTAAAATCCAAATCCCTACCAGCAGGATGGGATGTTAAACCGTGGTCCCTTTGGCGTCTTTCGTTAAGAGAAGTGCTAATGCTGACGCAGGTTTTTCTCCTTTTCCTTTCTTCCATCCTCCAGTAACCATTTCCTCATTAACCAACATACTGTTATTAATGGCGCAAATTACCTCAGCTGTTGGTTGCCTCCCCTCATTATCAGCCAACCATCAATTTTAGTTACTCAACAATTAATAAAAATCGCAATTAGTGATATTTTAAAGATTATTTGAGGAAGGTTCAATGGCCACCTTCTATTCCCATACAGCAGTGACTTATATTTAAGAAGTATTAAGGAAAGTAAAATATCCTGAGCATTCGGCGCTGTTTTATTCCTTGTTGCAATAGGAATGTATCAACCCGTCAAAGTGCATCTAATTACAAACAAAAAGTAACGGCCAAGCTGTTTTACAAGTATTGGAAACAATTTTTGGTATCACCTAATGAAAAATTTATTTAATGATTATCATCTCTTCATCCACGCGTTGAATTGAATGATGCTCTCGGGTTCACAACAAATCTCTCGACATTTTAGCATTCTTTCTCGCCAGGAACTCAATTGTCAATCTCTTAAGTTGTCTCCAAGATTCGAGTTGGACGGTGTTAAGTGTGTATAGGGATAGATACATCATACCTACTTCTTGTGGTAGGTGTAATTTCAACCTTCAATTATAGCCACAGTTACTTTCAATGTGCTTGGGATTACAATTCTAATGAAGGGCATTGTTAATCTATAGGCTTAATTGTGCTCTTTGAGATTAATTATGAGTGGCAGACGCTTTAAAGATACACTGGACGTCATATTAGGTGAAGATACATGCAGGAATTTGGTATAATTTCCTGATGTTATCATTTCTCTTTCCACTTATTACATTCATTAATATTATAGTCTGTGGCTTATGCTAGCGTTGCTCACGCCTTAGGACGCCACTAGCTAAAATAAAATCTCAAAAAGTTGTATTATCCTTTCACTATTCAAACCTGAATTTTTTCACTACTCAACGATATGAAAGGCCTGACTGCTCCTCTTTCTTCTTCATCTTCTTCTTTATATCCTCCCTACTAGTATCGTATTCCCTGCCCCTTGCCTTCCTTTTCGGAGGCAATAAAATGTTTTCGCCTGCTGTATATCATTGCCCACATTGTATAGGTCGAAGCCTATTATCCGCCTCGGAGCTAGAGAAATAGAGCAGCGATAGCCTCAACTATGAGTTCTTCCACCTTTTGTTAAGGACTTTGTTGTGCTCAAGGGGTGAGAAAGATTTAACTTGACGGTCCTTGTCTTTCCTTTCATTGAAAAGGCCATGCAAATAAGTAAAAATGTCCTTAAATGAGTATCTTAATCCTGATATGATTCTTCACTAAGAGAAAATTTTCTTTCAATAATTTCGCCTTCCCTTGAGGTTACTCGTCAAAGTGAGTAGAGTTAATTAGCCTTTTACACCAATAAGTATATTTTCACCATGAAAATCATGATGTGCAGCCGTCAAATACCATAAAATAAAATATCTTCAATTCACACTTTACACTATCCTTTCTTTGGCAGCGATGATAATAATTGTAAATATGTAGAGTGGAAATTTAAATACAATTATTAAGGGTTAAGAAAGCGAGTATTTATTGAAATATTGTCCTGTAGCTGATTTAAATTGTGGTGGAACATCACTAATAGTGCACCTTTGACAGTATTGCTACGACTAAATTATCTTTATGTTTCAAATGTTCTTTATTCGGTGAAGCTATAAATGATGAGGTTGAAAGTGTATTTTTGAACTGTATGTGTCTAATTATGATAAGATAGAAACAAGAGCACAATTGGATACAGAGATCATAAGGAAATCCTACATTTTCCGAAGGTAGAAACTGTGTGGTGACACACCCATTAATTACATAATAGTGAATTGGCTTAGGAGTTTTAGGAAAGGTTCGTTTGCTTGCTGCCATTGACGTGTAGGCAAATACTTAAGTTTCCGCTTGGTACTTTGCCTCATGAAATTTGATACTTCATATTTTTCATTGACTTTTGTGAATAGGGTTCGTTTAGGGATTATTAATCATCAATTAATTTCTCAGGCCTGCTTTCTCACTCTAGCTTCTTTGTGTTTGTTCCGTGTTGAAGCGAGTGGTTCAGAAGTAAATAACATATGTGCTAATCTTTAGGCGTCAAAGACGAGCGGTGATAATTTTGCGCAAACGGATGAGGGCAAATTAAAATCATTGAGGGGAGGAGTGCAGACGTATATATATCATCATCAGTTTAGCAACCACTGTCACTCCGATGAAGTCCCGGGCGATGGGGAGGTAGGGTTGAGGGAACTTCGTATCGTCCACGGTTGACATTTTCATTTCCTCTCTGCGGGCGTATAGGAATCCAGGAACATCAAACGTTACATACTCATTTTTTAAAGTACTCGAACGTTGTTTGAGCCATTGAATTGGGAAATATTGCTCCGTTTTCCGGAATAAAATTTCATCGAGTATCGAATGTAAAGTTCAGCGGAGGGGTATTGTGAAGGATAGTCTAATAGGAGAATCTGTTTCCCAAGCCCTGCGCATTGGCCAGAGTCGTTAACAAGACTTTATTATTTTTGCATTTGCATAAACTTCTACCTCTAGACTATTGTATAAACAAATATCTCGATGCTAATTAAGGCTAATCGATGCCACTGGGTTTCGCAGCAAATATTTTTATAATGTACTTACAGTGTGTAAAGATCTAAATATAGCCAGTTTTTTTCGCTGCAAGTTCCTTTATTGCCTCCGCTTACTTCTGCTTAGTAGTCAAGCTGAAATGACCTCTGTGGCCATAGTTTTTTCTTAAATTACCAAAGAAAACATTAGTAATGACCTTCGTTACCTATATCCGTGATGAAAAAATTACTTCAGACTTTTGACTATTATAAATGCGTTACAGTGGAGAGTTAATGAGAGGTAACATGACTTTTAACATGTAGAACATAAGGAATAGTGACGCTTTTTCCGAAAAAAAGTTGTGCGATAGAGTTCAACGACTGCATACCATTCGGTTGATTTAAAAATGTTTCTTGCTTTAAAATTATGAAGTCCATCACAAATTAGCAGAGCTAAGGGCACTATTGGTTGAATAGCTTCTTGATTTCAGTCCACGTAGTACGTGACTAACATAAGCATATGCTAAGCGACTGTTCCACGTTTGAGTGTTTCACGCTAAACAGGGGCAAGATTCGTGCCTAAAGGACATAGGAAACCACCTTAAATGATATGAAACAAGCGTGGCGAGTCGGGGCATAATTTAGAATGAAGCAATTTTTGTAATATTCTTTCTAGTTTTCTCAGCACTAATAGGGTATTCAGACTGGGTTTACGTATCGCATTAGCTTCGATACGCTTACCAAAATGAGTTTGAGATTTATCGAAAAAAACACGTAGAGCACGTCTGAGGAGCATTGACGTAAGCTTCGCTGTACGAACGCTTCTTCGGACGGTGCAAACACAGACAATGAATCGTCTGGCGTTTATACCTGGAACAGAACCATCCTAATGAGCTCGCCCACATAAGACGGCACTTAAAGTGAAATAATCGATACAAATCATTCGCGAACTTCATGTTTCCGAGAAAAATCGACTCCGACAAACGTCATTAGGCGTCACAAGACACAAATGCTCAATGCACTACGCACGATCGAACAATGTCAGTCCATGAGCAGGAACTCTTAAGGGTGTTCGTTATAGGGCAAACGTTAAATCTTGAAAACCAGAAATTGAGTTTTCGTCACTAAGGTACCTCTTAAAATTATCAAAATTGCCTCTTTCATTTTATTCTTCTTTTGCTTCTTTCATAATCAAATCTTTAAACAATATATACCATTTTTGGATCCGTTTGAATGAAAAAAATCACTTGGAACAAATATAACGCTCTTGCTTATTACTTCTAACTTGAAATGTTCAAATACATTTTTTGTCTTGTATTTCAGTTATCATGGTCTCGCAGAACATATAATCAGAAAGAAAATGTGTGGATCTGTTCTGTAACATGAGTAAGCTGAGGACATTTAGGCACTAAAAATGAAGAAATAGGCAGCCTAAACAGGCACTAAAAATTTCAAAATAGGCACTTAAAATAGGCGCTTAAAATATTATTTAATCAAAGATATGAAAACAAAAATTAAAGGAACCGATAAATCGATGAAAGTTCAATCATTAACTTTGACCCTAAAGAGTTGGTCGATGCCAGTATCAGCTGTCACTATTCTAGAAGCACCTCTAGTGGAATAACGGATTCATTAAGATGAAATTTGAAGGATCCAAGAAATGAATACATGACATCACTCACAATTAAAAAAACTCGAAGTCACTCAATACAGAACGGCCACACGGCCACGACTTAACCCAAGTCTCTAGTATAGTCTACTTACCCAAGTCTAAAAAAACATACGAGCTTCGGCTTGGAAACTTTAGGCTTGGGAACCTAGGATAAGCTGCCTAACCTTTGACTTTAGTACCAGACAGATACCCACACAAGGATTTGGAACCTTGTCGAAGAAACCAAATTGAACCAACCAAACCAACCAACCAAGAAACCCACCCGTGGCTGGTATTGCACGGCAATTGGGCGCGACCCCTATGGCGATGGGGTTACGGGTTCAAATACCTGAACTGGTAGTGAGAATGTCACCATGGACCAACGCAATATACTAAAAATGTCTACATAAAACAAACAGGACGACAAACAACAGAATGCATTTGGTGCCACCATAGCAACGTTCTCAACGTTGTTCTTATTTGTAGGGCCGTATGTGCTCGCGATGAAAAACCAAGTCTACTTTTTAAGAGGTTTGAAACATGCTCTTTCAAATGAAAATGATTCAAAAGAGTATCCAGATGGTCTTGCTTTTGTAAGAGCTGGCAGAAAATAATCTATTTTTGTCATTTTTGCCAATGTCATCCTCAACGTTGTCCCTATTTTTAGGGCCTTATATGCCCCCGATGAAAAACCAGATATACTTTTTTAGAGGATTGAAATCATCCTCTTTATAATGAAAATGATCCAAAAGAAATTCCAGAGGGTCTTTTCTTGGAAAAGCGGGGAGAAAATACCCTATTTTTGGCGTTTTACAAAAAGTGTCACATTTTGACTCGATTTTTAAAATAATGGAAATCACTAGGAAGATGAAATATTATATTCATAAACCATGTATTTATATGTTATCATGCTCAAGTTTCACGTTGATTATACCTTTACTTCCTGAAATATAAAAAGCCAAAATTTTAATTTTTTTTTCGATCCGCAATTTTTTGGGCCAGTTTTGCCCTGAATTTTCTACAAGGAGGTCACTTTTACAGTTATTTTTATTATATTGTTTAATAGAGCTCAAAACTTTGTACAAGATAGCCAATTTTTGTTTCTCTTATCAAAATATCTCCTGAGATACTATGCCTCAAAGTTACCGAAATCTCAATCATACTGAAGAAGGCTGTGGCACGGGTTCAAACAAATTACTATATATCAGCAAGTATACCATCGGCGAACTTAAAACTTTACAAATGTTTATTGGGGATATGTGTGAATGTCCATAAAAAATTTCATTGAAATCCCTGATGGTCGAGCGGGGACCACTTAGCATGGAATGACCCAATAGTGTACCTTTAAGTGGGTGAAAAAGATGTTCGAACTGATGTATCGGAGGCGTACATTATTCCTGTCACATACCTCACGTATTTCAATAATTTTATCTGCAGAGTATAATGAAGTATTTAGCCATGTTCCCCATAATATCAATACTGGCTGTGAAGACAGATCGAGTTTAATTTCAGACTGAGTTTAAAGGCAGATCAAACTCAGGCAGTATGCCTGAATTTGATCTGCCTTTAAACTCAGCAACACTGAATGGTACCTTCAAAAACAAGTTTTTGGCAATTGAAACCATCGCATGTACACATCACGTAAAATTACCATAGTTGTTTTTCTACTCTTTATGTAATAATACTTTGGATGATTTTTCATTATGCATGTTTAATGACATTATTTCAATATTGATAGATTAAAAAAGGAACTGAAATAACAGACAAGCTCTGCACTAACGAGACGTTTGGTGACGTTGAAGAGAATATTGCTTTTTTAGGCCCTTAAATAGGCCCTATCGGTAGAAAAAGGCATGAACAGGTAAAATAGGCATTTTTAGGCAGTAACAAATCGCTTTAATTTCACCATAAATGATCCTAAATGAACTTATAACTTCATAAAATTGGTTTCCTGAGTGAAAGAAAAAATAGGCATTTTAGGCAATGTCCTCAGCTTAATCATGAGCTGTAAAATTATTTTTAATGGTGAATGTTTTCGCTGCATGTTCTGGAAATTTTTTGAACGCGTAAAATCTTGGACTTCAGGAGCTTTATATGCAAGAATTGAGGTGACTTGAATTTTACTGAGCGTAAGTTGTTGAAAAAGGGGTTAGAAATGGGTTCCAGAAATTATATAATACTGAGGGAGGGGTGAGAAATGAAATGCTCGATCATGATTCGCACATTTTTGTTCAGCATCTTTAAGCTACACTTTATACATGTCAGACCATGCATATATGATTTGCAGTCATTATCATGCTGTTAAACTCTAAAACACCTAATGTATACCTTTTGTTGTACATTGCTCGGTGTAAACAGGAAACGAATGCATTTGTCACTACCAATGCCTACTTCCAATATTTATTAGGTTGTTAACCCTCTCCTCGGCGAGTTTTTTCCCAATTCAAAGTTCATAATACACTGTGAACCTTTTTATCCATCTATAAAATTCGTCTTTAATGTAGGTATGGCCCATATGTTTTTGAAATTTCTTTTTAAATCCGTTATGTAGTAGAAATTGTTATTTTTGTAGGAACAAAAAATTTTGTCTCTAATTCACCTGTTTTGCAGGTGAACTGCGGATAACTCTCGCATTATAGCACTTTGAATGCACTAGAGATTTGACGAAATGATCCCTAGTGGTTATAGCTTATAGTGCTAGTTGAAACAAGATTGTCTGTAATGGATATTATTCGTCAAGAATGAGAACTTTGCTGAAATAAGTAATGGAAAATAGTATACATCAGTTATTTTTTCCATGTTGGTACCTAATGCATAGATTGAAAAAAAAATTGTTCACTGATGTTGTCTATTAATGCTAAGGAAATGCAAAGGTGATTTTAATGATGCAAATGTTAGCAAAATGGCTAGATTTCTCGGTGAGATTTAAATGCTGAAAGGAAGCATTACCTTTGCATCAATAATATTTCAGTCGTTATTTATATAAGTATATTGATTACTATTTTCTCAAAGCTTATCTTTCCTTTGAATATTGAAATACTCGTGAAATGTATTGCTTCGGAAATGGTGAAAGGACAAGGAGCACTAAATTCTGTAAAGTTATTTCGGTATTCACTAATATAAAATATGATTCATGGTGGTCCATACACCACGCTTCACTTCCTTTTGATTAGATCATTTTCAAGTGCCTTCCGAGTAATTGTTTTTGTGAAAATATTTGTATGTTTAATTAAACGCTTATTAAATTTGCTCCAGAGCGAATAAAGATTTATACTTGTGGTTCCAACAAGAAACTTTTATATTTATATCACCTTTAAAGTGTCCCATTCTTTAGCGTATCTGTGTATCCGTGTACATTGCGTCACAGTATGGCGAGTAATGTTAAATCGGTCTTAAAAAAGGACTGCTTGTTCATACTTGAGCGCAATATAAGGACAGGCGCCTGCAAAACTGAAAAATAAAATAAAAATTTCATATCTCAAGTTCCTCGGGTCATGGTGAGGTGATGGGCCGAAGCTTCTGTATCGCACGGGGTCGAGAACAGGCGTCCATCTCTCACCCATCAATCAATCACTCGTTGTCAATTTCCTGGCGCCTACATTTTCAGGAACTCTTCAGATACACATTGCGAACGTCTACTTCTACGGAAAAGCACATTCTTCATCTTGCTCTTTCTCCCTTTGCCTCCCGGGCTCAATTCGATATAATATGATATCCTCTTCCAATGGAATGGAGAATACGTGAAAATAAATACGACATAAACACCCATCATGACTCATTCCGTAGGCATAGGTAGGGTCACGGTTTATGCAACTGTACCTAAATTTTTGATGTTATTCCTAGGAAACTGAATCTGTATATCATTTCCTCCACACTCTCCTATCCATGAATACCTATTTTTCTCCTGGAACATTCATGAAATACTCCAAAAACGTTGTCTTGTTCTTCTACGTCTTTATATTCCTCCTTTTAAAAGTCTCTTTAGGCTGATTTATCCGTAACTTTCTCGGTCCACCCCTTTCTTTTACATGGTTCATTTATCTGCCATAAATTATTTCGTTATTCGACCATAAGATTGATTGTCTGAACACTGCTATTTGAAGCGCTAACGTTCATCATTCTCCTAAACCAACCTGTCCACCACAAAATATAACGTACGCAATATATGCGGAGTACACTATCATTTATATATGGACGTAACTTTATAACTCCACTTTCTCTCGGCAAGTTATGATACATGTTTACATGATACATGATATGTTTTTTTTTATCTAAAAAATCAATAAAGCAAATTAGTTTGTTAGCATGTTTTGTGTCGTTGTTTATGTGAGATGTGCTAATTCTATCCCTAACTTCTCAATTTCATGTAATCCAGAAGATAAAATGGTAGTTGAAGTTTGGCAATATTTCATGAACGGATCTAAGAAAACGAATTTGCGAAAGATACGAAGAAAAAAACTGAAAAGAAACGTACCTAGTAGTGCATAGTTTCCATTTGTACTCGAGAATATTTTGTAATCATACAAAATATTTATTTCTTATATTTTCGATTTCAATTGATGTGCAAGAAGAATATTAATTTTCTAATATTTCTATTCATAAAACTCCTTTCACGTGGGAATATCAGCATATTTATAAGCTGCGTTTTGTTGGATGTACCTATGCTTTTTTGCGTTATTAAAGTTAGAGTTTAATTGGCATAAATTAATTATTAAGTTAATAGATTCTCTGTGAATTAACTCGCATTAGTTAATTATGCAAAGATTTTTTTAATTCCATCATATGTGATTTCATGCTACTATTTCATTCGCTAAGACAAAATAAACGTAATTAGTATGAACGAGATTGCCAACTTCAGTGATGGATATGTGTATTTGTACAAATGAAATTGAGCTTTGGAATCGTACGAAATGTAATTAATGTCGTAACTCCCAGAGATGAATCCAAACCTGGATTCAGATGAGCCCAACTCCGATTGTAATTCGAGGGTGTACTCAGTCGGACATCATGCTCAATTACTGAGAGAAATCATTAATTTGCTTGCACGAATCCACGGTAACGATATGCTTAGCTTATTCCAGGACTTTTTATATTCGTTAAAGCGAAGCGTTTCATAAATAATCAAAACTAATACCTTTTCTGAGAAGAAACATTTGACAAGGTGTTGTAAAGGGAACATTGAAAAAAAAAACCTTCTCAATTATTCGATGAGTGATGGTGTTGATTGTTGTCGTAATTATTGACAAAATAAATGATACATTTTGTGCCCTGTAGGCTATTTAAATAAAGAAATCCATTTAGCCTAGGCGTATTTCGCAACGAGAGATAATTTTGTAATCCAATATGTATTATACGATTCATATTTTGCACGAGTGCAGTTGAAATAACTTAAAATACAACCGTTGCGGCTCTTTTTTCTAGCATATCGTGTTAAAAAAACACGTTAATTTTAGATTTGAAATCATGTGTAAACATTAAGATGAACTGTCATACGATGACCCCACATTCAGCTGCATTACTGCAACTCATGGAAATGACTACTATAAAGATAATCTTACTGCCTTCATATTCTAAAGCTATACCTATACTAATATAAATAGTATACAACTAAAATTATACACTTTTTTTGTTCCTCGTAGAAAGCTTGCATATCTTACCATGGGTTAGACCGAACTTTGTTACTTCCGCAATTTATTTTAGAATGCACAACCGGTTTCGGCCGTTACGCCATCCTCAGGTACGTTGAGACATCCGTTTTTCGATCTGAGGGGAAATGGTGTGGGTAAATAGGTATGGGGTGAGAAGCGGGAGGGGAAAGTGAGTTGAGACTGGATATATAAATAGTGGGGAAAAGTCAGGCTGAGTTCACATTCTTTCTTGAGACACAATCATGTATAACTAGAATGGGGATGGCATGGTGACTAGTAGGAAAGGGATTAAGAAAGGTTATCTTATTCAGAAGGGGACTGGCATGTTTTGGAAGGTTGCTCGTTGCTCGTTGCTCGTGTACACCCAACTTCTTGCTTTCCTTAGTTCAGCATAGAACTTACGGGCTGAAATCACTCTGGTAGCCCACCTTCATCAGATGTTCGAGGAAGGCCAATGAATCGCCCTTATTCTTAGAGCAAGTCTGGTACTCCTAGGCTCTTGTTTAAAATTGCGCCCGGTGTTAACGATATAAAAGCATTCTCATTCATTATAAGTAAGTTTATATCCATCATATTTTGACTTAGTTACCCCTATGTCTTATGAATTAGCTATAAATCGTCCCTAGGTATAATTATCATAAAAATAAGTCTTAAAATTATGACCGGGGAGGGTAATAAAAACAGCATAGGTCAGAGTACTCATGAAAATTATTTTGAACCATTCGGTTTTATTTTCATCTACATCTACATACTACCCCGCAAGCCGCCTCAATAGGCGTGTGGCGGGGGGTGTTAGGACACCAGCCGTTTAAATATAAAAAGGAAACACTCTAATGAAATTACGCCTAGCATTTATTAAAGTCCCTTATTGTTCGGGGGAAAAACGAATTCCCATACCTATCCGTTCGGCAAAATATCTCTCTTAATTTATCGTTTCTGTCGGACATGGAAATACCGTATCTATGTTACTATTGTATACATCGCCCAAGCTGTAATTTTTCTAATTTATTCAGGTAAGGAAGTAGACACGTGCCGCAACGAACGCTCTAATCACTACTTCAAATATCTCGAGATGTATAATTAAAATTATCCGCAGCCACCAAAATAATCAGGTCGTTAACAAATGCCTATGCGTCGTACTCTAATTACCGGCCTCATCGGGGACTAGTGACGGTATAGTCTTAGCCCGGGAAGTTTAATTACCTGCCCTCCCGCTTCCCTTTGAAGTCGGAACGTTGGAAAAGTTGCCGAGTCTGAGTCCCGGGCATTTATTTTATTTTATGTCGTGTTGCGACTTTTGAAGGACGGTTGGTGGCGCTGTTCCCCAGACCGGAACAACTCCTTCCATCTCCTATTCCACGAGCACTACTGCACCCTTAAACCCCCTCCCCCGCCCGCCCCCCACTTTGGACCCCTTTCCCTGTTGGCTGGCTCCCTGTTGTTCAGAGCACGACCTGGTCATAAACAAGAGTTGCTCACGTTGTCAACTCGGAGGTTGGAGGGTGGCAGAATGGCGGAGGGGTCCCTGGCGAAACTTTCTCTCTTACCCAACCCTTCTTCCCCTTCTTCATCACCCACTAAGTCCTGTTCGCGCCACCAACGGCCTGAATTTCGCGTTCGGAAAATGCTGCGTAAACACGTGGCCATATACCAAAGCAACGTAGTTTCTTTAAGCCGTATCTGCTATGTGGTAGCTAAAATTCTTATTGAAACCACTCCGATTGAACGTACAGTTGAGTTTAAGCATACGATTCTTATCCTTAAATCTTTAACGCAGCCGAAAGAAACAGTAATTTCAGTAAGCCGTAATATTAAAATGAGTAGGCTGGTCTTTAGCAAGTCAAAACATATATTGTTCTTCTATAAAACGCATAATCAACGAAATACTTGAATGAATACCAGAAATGGCAATTTTCCACTAAATAAGGTTTATTACGACTATGATTTCGATGCACTGCATCATTACCCGATGATGATGCAGTGCATCCATGGTCGTAATAAACCTTATCTAGTGAAAAATTGCCATTTCTGTTATTCATAATGCTGAACGCCATAACACGCCTGATACTTCTCTTTTTGAAATACATGAAATATCAGCAGTGCTTTTAAGTTTTCTTTCTTAAAATATTTCGCTTACCTTTAACAGAATGTTGTGGAATAACTTTCATTTCCTCATTTGTTTAAACTTATAGGTCAATGAATGAATACACTTGGTGTAAATAAATTTTAAAAAACAATGGAGAATGAAGTAAAAGGAGAAAATATAATCCCACTGTAGTGCAGCATTTGTAAAGCTCGAATTCTCAACCAGGGCAACTTCCAAAACTCACACTTTAGTCACGAGTGCACTTTTATTTTACCTTAATCGTTAGTGTGGCAAAAATGGAACGACCGTAAGGAGGCTGTTGCGGGGTGTGGCTCTTCCAAAGGATTTCAAATTGGGTTTACGGGAGTGAGGCGACTGTAGCGTATATTGTGCCCTGAGGAAAGAAGACAAGAACGGGCTGCAGGAGTTAGATATGTGGGTGTGGAGTAGTTTGCGGTGGACGGAGAGGAAGACAAACGAAGAAGTGGTTGGTATTGTTGATGAGGTAAGGAGGCTTTTGGAGGAGATTAGTAGGAGGCAGAGTAGGTGGTTGGAAGTGGTTATGAGGGGTTTAGGGTTTCTTAAACATGTGATAAAGAGGAGAAGGCCGGGCAAGCGAGGAAGAGGAAAAATTAGAACATGGTTTTTGGACGGGATGAAGAACGGTGGGACGAACGCTGAAATGAAAAAAAAATCTTATAGATAATTAGTGCCCTGTACATCTGAAAACACTCGAGGATTCTCACTTATTTCCATCTAAGCTTTTCTTTACCAAAATACCACCTTAAAAAAAATAATCGACCCAATGGATTAGAAAGTTCTTTTCTAAGAGCCATTTTTTTGCAAGGATTGGGTGGTGATCAGATGTCTAACGTGCAAATTGGTTATTTTGAGCAATGCATAGCCTTCGCGAGTTTCTCTGCGTATTTCCTAATTTGGTTTCATAGACTTCTAAGGTTTTGATTTGATATTTTGATATTTTTTATTTCAATTTATTTTCAGTAATCGGAATGATTGAAGTATAAACTTGCCATGGTAAACGCTGTCGTTGTTGCTGGATTTTGAGGCGCAGTAAGAAAATCTGGGAAAGGAAACGGAGAATGATAGAACTTTTTAGTGAATTAGTAGAGAAGGGCGGCTTGCTCCTCATTTTTAATTTTGAATTTCCTGAGAGGTCAGCTCGCAGTTCTTAAAGCAACTAAATAAGTAGTATGAACCCATGTTGACTATTTATGCTATCAGAATTCCAAGGTGTAAATTTTGGACCGGATTTGTGTGGTTACTAGAGCAATGGCCGAGGACCTGGGAGTTTGGTACTTCCTGAGGACCTAGGAGTTTGATCTGGGAGATTTTTCCTGCGGAATCCGTACACCTATTTTGGTGTCTAGTGAAGAGTAGGTACTTTAAGGGCAGTTCGTGTCCAATGGAATATAAAATTATGTATCCCTTGGCGCCTTTCCTTTGGAGATGATCAACGCCAACGCCGATTTTTTTGACAACTTACACCATGCGTAACAACCCTACCGTTAAACGATTTCTTCAAATCAAACATTTCGGAACAGACTTGAATTGTTCAAATGAAAGTTTTATGGCGTTCGTCTGTATAATGGTGTCCATAGCTGGCAACGGTTTCTCCAGTAATCGTGCCATAGGTCTGAGGACGCGCAGGTTAGCTGGCAGATAAACTTGCCAACAATGGACACCCTTACGCGAAGGAACGCCCGAAAACTTTTATTCGCCAAGTGAAACACCACGAAATCCTTCTGATTAACTAACATTTGTTGATGATTCCGTAAATCAGTTGGTATCATGATATTGCAAGGCCTAAAAGAAGGTGGATCGATATCGCATTTCCGTGTTTACAATGTCACAAAGAGTCTACCCATTCAACAAACCTACCCTCGCCAACCTATTCACCTATCCTTAAAGGCAAAAATGACCTCAGCGGTCGTTCGCCTTCTCTAATAACCACAAGTAATTTCTGAACATAAATCCTTTTTCCCTTACCTTTTATCTGGAAACAACTCCCATTTCTCACCCCTCTTCATCATCCTAGTGCCTCACAACATCCTGTTCCCTTCACAGACCCTTTTGACACGGATATCTCACTCCTTTCCCTTTTTGCAGAGAGCCCTGTTGAAGCAATCATTTCGAGCCCAGCTTGGTTTTCCCGTCCGAGAACACCGTCGCTGGTCGTTCTCGCCGGGAGCCCGGTGAAGTATGGTCATCACGTGTGTCCGAGGAGTACTCTCAATGCACGAGCAGTCCTCGGGAAACGGCCGTCGAGGTTCTTTCAGAGGCGACATTTGAGTGTTGCGGAAAAATTTGGAGGTAGCGGATCAATAGAAAGCTTGGCACACTAAGTACTATCACTTTCATAAGTCGGTCCACGCGGTGAGCGCGGCCAACTTCGCATTTCGCTGAATTCAAACTTCGGGTATTGCCTATGCATTCAGCGACTACTAAGGGCCAACTTGACTCACTTCCACTCAACTATGGAGACCCTCGTATGACCTTCTCCCGCTATCGCTGACCAGCCAACTCCCCCGACTCCAAGTGGTAGGCAACGGTAGGCGGAGAATGCAAAAAGGAAAGGCGTTAGGTGTTTTTCACTCTTATAAGTAGCGGTGACAAATCGAGGAAATGGATCGGCGAACCGACCACCACAAAGCAATTTTTTGAGGATAATTCTCAACTTTGCGTTTTACCCTGGACAGCTAACTACCCGGACCTTTCTCCTATTGAGAATGCGTAGGGTAACATTGTAAATGAGTGGCATTACGACGGAGAAAGAACCGAGTAAAACTTTATAAGTCTACATACGGGATGTTTGGAATTCTTTAAACCAACGTCCCCGTGTAGTAGAACATTTGGTTGGGTCTATTCAGTAACGATTACGATCTGCAACTGAAAATAATGGCGATATTACGAAATATTAAAGTTGTTCTCTGATGAATGAACATTTTGTTTTAGATTTCCGTTACCATAGTTAATATACTGAAAATGACTACCCCAAATTATCTAGTACACTTTTCTTCCTAACCTTATCAAATCTTGACTCATTCCCATTAATTTTCGCTGCAAAATGAACGCCAACTTTAAGTTTAAACCACAACTTCTATTTCGTTTGAATCTATTCTAAATAACGAGAACATTTTTCATGTTGCTTATTTGAAAATATTATCTTTTATATATGAGCAGTTTTTCATCGTAGGCATTTTTAAATGGAGTGCATGTCTTCTCTGAGAGCGAGAAATCAATTAAATTATATCTCCACTGAAGGAAAACTCATTCAAAAATGACCGCATTCATTTCTAATAAATTACAATCAACTTTTTGTAGCTTCATTCGCCATAGTTTTGCATTTATTTTATCCTACTTAGGGTTTTATCCTTTTTTAGGTAATATCGTAAAGTATAATTTTCAGTAATGATATGTGCTGGATGAAATAGGTATGACTTCGCTTTGCGTATTTAGAAATCAGCTTCGAGCGGCGTTACACCGAAGGCATGTTTCAATGTTAATTTTGCTCTATAGTCTGTAATTCGTCTTACATTGTTTTTATTGGTCTGTTAAATGCACTGCGACTGTGTTTAAGAAGTTTATACAAAACAAAAAGATTCATTCACTGCAAGTGTATCCATCACTCAGCTCTCCGTTCCTGAACGAACCTCTAATTTCTAAAAGCTATGCTCACTATGGTGGCAATATATTGTGGAGATGTCGTAACACTCCACTGACCTCTCTGACTATGGAATCTATCAGTCACGCAATGGGGGATGCTAGCTAAAGAAATTTTTGTGAAATCCAAGGTATCAAACGCACGACGTAATTTTAATTAGGTAGCTATTTTTATGCTCCTTTGGACGAGATTGTTTCACTGCACAGCGCAAAACCTACACTTTCACGCTCACTGACGAAAAATGAGCTGCTGAGGAGATATCAGGGACTCTAAACTGTATAAATCTGTCAATCCTTTACCATAAATAGATTGGTTTGATAAATCAATATATCCAATCGCAAGGCAATCAATTAATAAATTCAGTTTGAATACATTCTCGTAAAAGCAATGCCATACTGTGAAAAACATTGTGTGCCAAGCTCTATGCCAAGTTCAGTGCACTTGACTTCGGTCACAAAAAAGTTGTGATATTTTCGTGGCACAAATAATAGGCTTAGAGTTAACGTTTCCAGGCTTGGATTGTTTCCTTTCATTATGCCCAGATTATTTTCAAAAATTAATTAAGTAGTGACCGATCACTAGTCATTACCTTAAGGGAAATTAGGAGTGAATATTGAATAAATCTCAACTCCCGATTGCAAGAGAATGATCGGACTCCCATCAGTTACTCATCCCAGGTGAATACTCGGCGTTAATGTTTCCCTTATTGGTGTTTATGAAATTCTCAACGGTCTGTGTATACAAGCATTATATATTTTGCTACAGTTCAAAAATGGAAAATCGTTGCATCAGTAATTAATGTGTGTGCTGGAGGCTTTCCAAAACCTCCAAATTTTCTTTCCGATACACTAATTAATGATATAAGTTTGAAGGGTATATCAGTTGTTTTGTTCTTAAACTTTACTCAAAGGTGTCGTTTCAATTTACTGTGCAATATCGTTTTAATTTTACTTTGCAATTATGGAGATAGAGTTGCACATTTTTCATCACCACGTGTGTTTCACTAATAGATCTTTGCCGTAATATCCCCTTTCCCGTCGTTGAGTCATATCCCATCTATAGCACCTTAGGCAACACCACGATTTATTTGTGCTGTCTCTCGTATATCTCCTTTCGACTTTTCGTTTATTTTTCTCTCCATCCTGCCTGAAAACAGCGAAATTCCTATTCAAACACAATTCTTTAAATCCTCTGTAACACCAATCTCCATACATTAATTTATCCTTTACTTAATGACGTAGTTATACTTCCCGGAAAGGTAGCCCGTTTCCCTAGCTCAGAATTTTCCTCATTTTCCTTCATTTTGGACTATTACTACTTTATAAACTTCATTGCCTGCGCTTTATATGATAAATTCACATTCCACATATCACGCACCTTTTCACCTGCGAAATAGACATCGAATCCCGTGGCTGACTTGCTAAATAAATCTTGCCCATATGCAAATCTACCAAAATTAACAGTTACTTGCTACGTTCCTTCGCAATTTTATCCCTTTCCATACATTTATTACCAAATTGTCAGCGAACAATCGAAAATCAATGGTAATAAGAAATGGCCCGGCCTGAATCCTCTTCCAACATATACCCATTCCGATTCGTCATTCATTACCCGTATACCGCTTCATCCCCGTGAGGTTTTATAATTATGCGCCTAAACTTCCAGTGTACTCCCTATTTCTGCAGTAATATTTATTATTCTCGTCCAATGTACTCTGCCAAAAGTCTTCCAGCAGTCTAAGAAGCAAATAGAGACATAGTGACTATTATCTATTAATAAATGTTAGAATACTCATCACCAGAAATGCGTTTCGCGTCCCGCACTCTTTCCTTAACCCATACTGGTCTTCACCGAGGAAGTCTTCCGCCCTTTCCCCGATGTCATTTTAACAGCTATCTCAGCTATTTTGTGCGAAATAAAAATTCTGATCTCTTAGCATTATCTTTATTTCCTCATTGTCGGGAAAGGTTTCCGAGCTGATTTTGCAACAGTGGATTTGGGCAACGTATTTACTATAACTTTATAAATTACTAGTTTTCCTGCATGCAAACGAGGCTACTATCTGTCCCCTTTGCGCAGGACTAATGATTCTTGCCATGACGACCCATGTCATAAGGAGAGTACGGGAAATTATCGCCTTCTTTCTCCAACAAGAAATACCGGCCGAAGTCCTCCCACAAGAAAGTCCCAGCCGAAAACACTTCACGGGTTCTTCGGCTGGCGAATTCTTATGGGAGTGGGGGTTGGGATTGTTTTGGCTATTCGTTGTCGGAGGGAGAAGGGCACGTGAGGTCTCTTATCGAGTAAAAAACAAACTCAAGTTGTGTCTGTCGTAGCAGTAAAATTGGCCCCCAGAAGTCATGGAACGCGTATGCAATACGTGAAGCTCGATTTCAACAGAACACGGAGATGGTCGCGCTCACCGTGTGGACCGACTTTTGAAAGTGATAGTACATCAGTTGCGACTTTGCGTAACTCGATAGCGAATCGTTTATGGCGTTTAGCTAGCACAACTCTGCCACCATTACAACACCTGCTTATCGAAATCACGTATCTCCAACTTTGGCTACTGACAACTCGTCGATGCAAACGTTAGCTACCAACTGGCTCCGAATATGATAGTGACAGTTATTGTTAGTGGTACCGACAAAAATTCGATAAGCCAGTTTAGAGAAAGCTATTTTTTATACGTATCCATTTCGATAAGGTCGCTAAGACCCACCATCGAATTAAAGAAAGCCCCTTCGAGGTGTGGGATGTCGGATTCTTCTTTCTCGTTATCGTTGTCGTAATTTAAAACGTAAACCTCTTCAGTAGGGCAATACCCGCAGATACTGAGAACGCAACATAAATTTTGTCTGGTGATTTAAAGAAAGCATATGACAAACTTTTAAAAATGACGATCACATGTTTGCTCTCAGAATCACCATATAGAAATAACGATAACATGAGTGCACGCGTCATGAAGAACGGTGATCGCGCCCCAGATCAAATTTCGTAATATGTACTATAAAAAATCAAGCCTAGTTTTTGAAACATCCGATCCACCTAAAAGCACTGGTATTCCAAAGGAGCTCCATGTAAAGTAGTTGCGACCTGGAAGTAATACGAGCTGTAATCATGCTATTCTTTTTCACCATTCTTCTTGTACAACAAATATTTGTTGCTACTGAAGTCTATTTATATAATTTCTTATGCATTCGCAACGTATCTAATTTAAGAATTGTTGTCATAATCTCCTCTAGATCAGGTCACTTCATGGTCACATTTTGCAGCTGGAAATAAAACGAAGGGAATTTCTAGATGAGAGAACTTTTTCAGGATTACAACTGCAGCCCTTTCGTTTTCCGAAATAATTTGCAGACCATTGAGCTACCATTTGTTCTCAATTCCTAAGTCGGTTCATTCACATCTTCCATAATATCATGTTTCCAAAGAATATATATGCCAAAAAACCGCTTGCCATTACGGTTAAGGTGGCTGCAGCGATTTTTGTTTATGTACAGATTTGCGTGAAACTTTGTGTACGTGTCCTTAATAGTAATATCTATCGATAAAAGTGAAAAAAACTGCATACTACCGATTTGGTTTCCTGGCAATTCAATGATATTTTAACAAGTACTCTTATGGCACACGGCATATATTTTGAAACAATTCGATTACTTATGTACAGATGTTCTCCTAAATGCGAAATAATAAGTTTCATATTATTATAATAGCTGCTTACAAATATCAAGGTATCATGCCGAGTAAGAAAAGCGTATTTAGATATGATTTTCTCGTAAATTTAGAATTTCGCGCCGAAAATCTAAGTCAAAACAATGCTTTAATTAAAGCAAAAATTTGGAATAAAATCTTGCATCAAATACGATACTGCATGTATGGTGATTTCCAACGTATAAACAGGTGTACTCGAATGAAATGTGGTCCAAGAATATTTTTTTCAACTTACTTGAAAATATATTAGAATGTGCCTTCAACGACTCACGATTACCGCTCCAGCCAACTTAAGAATAGTCGTTTTTGAAGGAGCCAATGCGTTCTAGGATTATTCCTATAAATTGCCTCCACACTTGGCAAAAGCTACAGTGTAAGACGGTGTCATCTTTCGCGAGGAACAGGATAATGCGGGAAGGAGAAAGTTTCCTAGATCGGAAATCTTACAATGCGCTTTTTGATTTCCAGATCATTGCACAGCCCACTGCCCCTATTGCGATTTCCGATTCTGAATGTGGTTTCCCATTACTTGAAGTATATGTAGCAACTGTATTTCATGAGACATTGCATTTTCTCATAGGTGACACATCAACCTCTACGAAATGCCGTACAAGCCATCTCCAGGGTGTGTGGTACGAGGTAGTAGCACCATGAGTATGCGGCATAGCTGAATTCTCCCACGCTCCCTTGGACGTTGGACAAAGACGAAAAATCAGTCAGGAGAACAATGCAAAGCAAAATAGAAACTAGGAGATTGCCAATTTTAAAAAATGCCAGCGTTCGGTACACGGGTTAAGATACTTCTACTAATTAGCTTGTCTAAATCTATTGATTCAAAAATATTTTATAGCATACGTATAACATGGGTATTAAGAGATTAAGTGACATTTGCAAGACATATTTGCTCTTCCAGAAAGCCTCAGTCCATGAGTATAGATCCTGTGAACACCCACAACGCGTGAATGACAGTTGGTGCAGCGGTCCAAAGTCAAGAGAAATTAGTGAAAATGGTTTCTTGGTTTGGGAATCGTACCACTTGGTCGAGTGGCGGTCTGCAAATTGGCTTGTAAAGTCCAAAATCCGTGGTTCTATTTCTGGTCCAGAACAATATTTTGCCTCTGACAATTACCAATTTGCCGTTCATCGCGGATTATGATAATAGCTTGAAGTGCAAAGCAATGTGTGGCCGAGGTAGCCACTTTTCTCGCTTTTCAATGTGGTGATTGGTGGTGCCATCACAATGCAGAAGGGATGAGTATCCTTTGAGGACGACTTCTGGAAAAAATGTCTCGTAGAGGGCGAGACAACGCTCTCTCATGAGCCAGAGAGGAGATTGAAACTTTTGTGGATGCTTTTGGAGGATGGGTGATGAGGAAACTTTTCAGACAGTTTTTCTTGAGCCGACGGAAAAATTAACTGGTGCCTTTTTAACTCATCTTTTGGAAAAGGGATTATCTTCATAAATGAAAGCCCGAGTTATTAAATTAAGCAGTTTTCATCCGTGTTTGCTCGGCTGTTCAACTTTTATTCTGCTTTTGTGACCTTGTCTAAACGTTGGAAGGGCGAGCCAGCAGGGGGGAGTGGAAAGAGAGGCGGGAATGCCTGATATCAATTTCAAAGTTCCCACTTTAAAAGATAATGCAATCATTAAGAAGACGAGCTTCTTGAACTGTATTTTAGAGACTGACTTCATTTATATTTAGCTATGCGTCGGAAAAATCTCCTTCACTCCACAAACCATAGTGGTACTTTTAACTAGGTTGCTGATTATGGTCTGAAGACCTTAGTATGCTAAATTTAAGCACTCTGTTAACATACCCTGCTAAGCACTCTGATAACTTACATTGATTAATAATTGTATTCATCCATATCCGTTTACCGTCTGCCCATTAATTAGTTAGTGTAAACGCCATAAAATATATATTAATTGTAAAGAAGTTTGGGTCTGGGAGGTAATTGTTGAGCTACTTAGTAATGTAGGGCAAGCATTTCCTAACTCCTTTGCGCTGACACCATTTCATCAAGCGTCAGACATTAGAAATCAAATATTCCTTATATTAATTAATTTTTCATTGAGAAACGCATTTTGTCAAAGTGGAGAAAGCCATATAACTAATGCAATTATTTAAGTGCACCCATTAGGTTTTCGTAAGATTTAATTTTATAGATATGTGCACTCAATGATGTCCTTTCATCATCTACATTTTACTATTTTCACATCATTTCAGAACCATATCTAGTCTATGTGAAAACATAACAAACATGCGCACTCGTTAGTGTTTTAGTAAACGTCTCAAGTTCTGCATAATGTTTATAGTAGAGGATTATGTTATGGAGGCAGATAGTGAGGTGTTTAATTTTGACTTTGAGTGGCAGTTTTCTTCATCGATTGCGCTGAAACCCTCTTGTGTAGAGATATGGGTCTTGAGTTCTGCGGTCGAGCGGCAGACCAGCCCGAGACTACGGAAAGCATGCGGTGAAATGTAGAAGTTTCTTAGCTCAAGAGCCTGGTGCTTTACCCATGTTTGGTACCAATAAGCTAGAGAGTACGAGTTGCAACACCTCAGAGTCCCGAAATATTCCTTAGGGTGATGAGCCCGACTTTAGTTTGAACGATGACGATAAGACCAAGACCTTAATGTGAGCGAAATCTGAATGCTCAGGTTATCAGGCGCTGTGAACTCTCGTCTAACAAATGGTATTTTCTCCCAAATATTTCAGTGGTGAGTAGCATTCAATCACAAGGACTAAAGGGGGACGTATAAATTTCAGCTTCGATTCTGAACTCGATCAGTTGAGGCCTTAGCCGAGCAAGTGAGCTACCACGCCACCATCTTACAATTTTAATACCTGAGCCGTAAATTGAAGATAAGTTTAGATTTTGTGATGAAATTGATCTTGGTTGTTAGTGCTAAAAAAGTGCTTAGCAATTAAATATATAATTAAGCCAAAGGATATTTCTAAGGAATATTTTACGCAATTCTGACGGAAACGTTTTTAATCCTACAATCGTCGATTGTTTACCTTTGTAGTGTGAAATATTTGTCTTAAGTATTTAGATTTGACCTATAGACTATGGAGAAGCTTTGTCTCTGAATTTCCTACAGAAAAAATGTCAAGGAGGAGAAAGGAGAATCCGAGCATTTTCTAGGCATCATTTCCTTTCCATTCCTGTCGTAAACGAGGCGATTACATTGTTCGCCATCCATGTATCAACTATGATATGTCATACCCGCGACAACTTTCACTAGTTTACCCAAATTAACGTCTGCTACTCAGCACATTACCCAAAGGTTTGAGAAGGATTTTTGCTATGAATTTCAAGGCCTTAGAGCATATTTTTAAGACCTGACGCTCATACCAGAAGCACATTAGGGTGATTACAAAATTGGCAATGTTTGAAATGTTGACCGGCTTAATCGGTTCTTGGTTTCAATCCGGTAAAAAAGAAAGGGGAAAAAATTTGGGCTCGATCGGACTACTTTTAGGGGTCGCGCAACGGCTTCAAATTCTGGAAAATAGCGATTTTCCTGGTAAAAAATACATATTTGCCTAATTTCCAGGGCCATGGCTGTCACTTGGGTGGGTATTTCACACGGGAGACACTTCCACAGTGTTCCAGCAGTGGTATGTTACTAATAACGTTTTCGCCCAATGTGGGGGTGCGGCAGAGGGCGGGGTAATAGCGACTTTACGGTTTTCTTTAGCGTGGGTAGGGACGCAGTACATTGGGCACATGGGCCGGGACTACACTGTTTTCTAGCCGAGATGCATCCTAAAATTCAGTTTAGATGATTTACAGCGAGGGTGTTCGGTGGCGGTGGACTTCGCGTACGGCTACGCACACCGACGTTGCTACATTTTGGGGGCGAAACTCGTTTCCCTTCGTGCGGTTAAACCCGGAAGTGACTCCAGCGTACCGATTGTCTCTCCGGCGTCATCAGCAAGAAGACGAGGCGAGCCCATCAGATTTGCTGATTGGGGGCTCCATCCCGCATATTGTAAGTCCAAACCTCCCAAAACTACGCCAGTCCTTGCAGTAATTCAAACAACTTCATGAAAAAGTGAAAGTGCCAGGCTGACTATTTGGAAATTTGAGGCGTTATGATAAAAAGCAGGATTTGCGATTGCAGAGATAAGGAATACTACGGAGATTCTCGTACGCATTGACAACAGCTTTTTATGTTTTAAGAAAGACAAATCACGTATGTATAACACGCAGGGAGACGCGGCGCAATGCGTTTATGACTGACCTAGCCATGGATACATCATCCATGTCATCATGTCCATGACATGGGCCATATCAATTCCATGGATATGATGAAGCTAGAAGAGGATTGATTACTCTACAAGTCCATGAGGGAAAACCGCTTTGGTTACATGAGCTGTGTCGACAAGGACACTGCTAAGCACGAGGAAGGTAAAGTAAAACACTCCGAATCAGCTGGGACACAGAAAAGGAGGAGTGAAGAAGACATTCGATCAGCTATTGGGAAAAGTGGAGGTGAAACGTATACACACCGAGAATCCTCAAAATCGTTTTCCGACGACGATTTCAAGGATAAGGGTTAGTAAATTAAAGCACATATTGTTATTTTGTAAAATTCCTCTTGAATGTTTAACCTAATAGGTCATACGTAGAGTTTAAGCCTAACCCAAGGCGCTGTTAGGAAGCGAATAAGACTACTTTTAGACAAAGAGATTAGGTCCTCATTAGAAAGGACCCTGACAAGTCACCGGAACGCTGCCCAGGCCATACGCAGCAATAGCAACTGCACATACTCTTGGGATTGATAAAAACGTTCTTGAAATTTTGAAAGCGCATTTCAGTGCGCAAACATCGTATAGAGTACCAAACTGGAATGTCTTCGAATATTAAAAATGCGTTCTAGGACACTCCTGGGCCATTTGTGGTTCACTTTGATGGGAAGCTTTTGCCGAGTAATAAAGGTAAGCTAATAATAATCTGAGGTTTCAGGAGTGATGGAGTGGAAACGGAACATAACTGCAGTTAAGCTAATAATATTTTAATTACAGGGACGAATTTTGCTCCGCACGTCAGTCGTACTCCTTGTTAAAGGTAAGGCTTTCGAGTAAGACTGGTCCGGTGTGCACGGAGAGAAACTACTTGGCGTTCCAGACCTCGAATCAGGGACAGAACGTGCAGCATGCGATAGCATTTTCAAATTACTGGAGGAATGGCAAGTTGTTTGCAAAATGCGTTGGGTCTACTGCTAGCGTGAACACTGGCGAGCACATCGGGGTAGTTAAACTGCTGAAAGGCGCTCTCTGCGTTGAACTTCTGAAGTTTATGTGCCGCCACCACATATTTGAGATAGTCCTCAGCGCAGTATTTGTTCTCGTATCTCGTTGGGAAATCCAACATCTCAGATTGCCCCTTTTTCCGCAGTTTTAGAGCCACCCGGACGAAATTTGATCAAGGTACCTTTTATGCGTCAATGAGTCATTTATTGAAGTTCATTAATTTGAATTTCTTTCTTTCATCTTTTTTTCTGAGATTTTACTTAAATCTACGACATATCAGCGTCTAAAGGCTGCCTGAGGAATATTCCCAACCCTAACAAAGTTCTTAAATTCTGCATCCAGTAAGTTCAGTAACCGTTACAACTTCACGTAAAGTTCGCACTGCCGTTCTTATTTACGTCACCAGTTTATTGAATTTTTATTTAGTCTATTGTTTCCAGGTTAAACAACCATGCTGGGATTATAAGGAGCTTCTGAGCTGACCGTCATGTTCCTTGGCGTTCTTGGGAAAGCTGTCTATTCGTTTAAAATGCCAAGTGCAATCCATAAAGCTCAGTGCATGGTATAGGCATTGTATTGCATTAAAATATTTGATGTTCAGCAAACAAAAGTGGCAATCACTGGAAGATAGTCTATGAAATATTTGCAGCACATTTGTGGTACTTTTCTGAAGTTCTTGTGAGGCTCGCTTTTTTTATCCAAATGTTACATAACATGAAAAACAAGAAATTATGAAAAAAGTACCGAGAGGGAAGGGCAGGAGAGTCCCCAGGCTAAGGCGTATCTTCTCTCTAGTGCAAAAAAGGCTTCTGATTTTGTGAAAAAAACTAGCAAATTCTTCGATTTCCTTGGCATTAACAAATCATTTTTAATGCAGGATCCAGATTTGTGGATGAAGAATGAAAATTATCTCGCAGGACGGCAAATAGTTCTGAACATTAGAATAGTAAATGTCATGGCCGAAAGAGGGGATAACGAAGTTCCTTACGGGTAATAACCTAACCAAAGATGAACAGCAAAGGCAATATTTGATAGCAATTGTAGCTGAGCATAGGAAAAGTTATTATGATAAAAATGCAGTAGAACATTCTGAGTGATATATGGTTTGTGTGATCATCGTTAGAAAAAATAAAAATAAAATGTTTTTCAATACGAGGATTTTTATTGCCGTTCCTATGCTCCCAATGTACAGCGTCACTACCCACGCTAAAGGAAACCGTAAAGTCGCTATTACCCCGCCCTCTGCCGCACCCCCACATTGGGCGAAGACGTTATTAGTAACATACCACTGCTGGAACACTGTGGAAGTGTCTCCCGAGTGAAACACCCACCCAAGCGACAGCTATGCCCCTGGAACTTAGGTAAATATGTATTTTTACCTGGAAAAACGCTATTTTCCAGAATTCGAAGACGTTGCGCGACCCCTAAACGTAGTCCGATGGAGCTCAAATTTTTTCCCCTTTCTTTTTTACTGGATTGGAGCCAAGCACCGATTAAGCCGGTCAACATTTCGAACATTGCCAATTTTGAAATTACCCTAAAGCACATAAAATTAACTCATTCCTTCCACATTGTACAGTTTCCAATTTAACTATTAGATTAATATCGCAGTAAAGGAAATTATAGCCAACAATAAATGGTTTATGCTTAATGTCAGATTGTTGTTCTTTTTGGGAATCATGTGTATTTCACTAAGTAACAAGAACAAATACCATGCAGAAAAATTAAATTAACATAAGGAAAGTATAATCTTGGTGACGTAATAATACTTAAGTACATAAACTCATAAAAATTTGGCAGTGATACCCTTACGTTATGAAATTATGAATAACTCTTAAAGAAGCAGTTTACGCTGCTTTTAGGCTCTTTATTTTGTGACATGGTTTTGACAGTTCATGGTGGCGTAACATAATTGTTCAGTTTCATTCAATACTTTGAAGGTAGCAGACTTGGTATACAAAACTAAGGATCAGTTTGCAATTTTGGCTTCATTGATGTAAATGCCTTCTTTAGGCAACTTCGTTAATGAGTTATACTCACATTTAGGGAAGCAGCGTGCTCAGTGGAATGGGAGACTGAGGAATGCTCTTTCCCGGTGTACAGTTTGGCCGTTAGGGGAAATTATCAAACGCTTAAAAGGAAAATGGAAAGGCTACTGACGCAAAATATGTGAAACAAAGGGAGGAATGTGTTTCCGTCTCAAGCAGAATATTATCCAAGATACCAATTAAATTGAAGAACGTGTATCGTAAGGTCGAGATAATGGAAGGATATTAAAGGGCCAACTTGGGTTTATTATGAGAGAACATCGGGTTAGTCCGTGTTTCTTTGAGGTAGCGTGAGGAAGGCGTTTAATTTAAACTGCTTTCAAGTGTTTTTTCGAGCAAGTGGGTCTAAGTGGCACTGAAAGGTTATAACTTTGGAGTGTGATAAGTAGAAATAACACTTTTGAAAATATGGCGTAAGATAACATTTATCAGGTTCATCTCTTTTTCACGCCGCTAAGAAAAACGGCGGGCTAACCTGCGATTTTTTCATAAAGATCATAATCATTTTATGGCATTCTGAATGACCTCCCTTATGATACGTGCGTAGAGATTATTTTTACTTGGAGAAAAATTGGAAAGGAAGTGCCTAAGATCGCTTATTATTTTATAATCTATACGAAAATTGATCATAAAATTTTGTTAAAATAAAGAATCATTATTGATAAATATATTTTGTGTGTCACGACTCAAGTATGACCATCTATAAAATATTTTCATCAGTAGCAATTTGTTAAACAAGTAAATGATGGAATGAAGTGCTTGCTTATCCTCTAATGAGTAATTTTACTACTAATATTTGATGTCTTGAGGTCAAAGGAGTTCATTTACTCAATAGGCATAGATGAAAAATAAATATTCATGCTATATACAGTTTTGGACGTTCTTAAACTGTTTACCAGCTTTAAAACAAATTTAACTGTTCCTGATAATGTTGCCCATATCGTGATATCGTTTTATCTATTGCTTCATTCCACTAGGTATTCCAGTGTCAATGTAGTTGTCTTTTCTGAGTGTTATTGTGAGTTCTAAGATATATTTTCAATATCTTTTGATCCCTGCCGCACATTTTATTTCGTTATTGCAGTTCATCAAACACATGATTACCTAAATGTTGACCCATGGGAGCAAATTACGTCATTCATTCCTCAATAAATGTTTTCCGACCTCCCTTATAACTCTCGGATTCCAGGATAAAGAAATAAATTTTTGAATTACTTTCAATGGCAAAAGGTAAAATTGGTAACATTCATAACATAATATTTACAGCAAAAAATGCAACTTTGTAAGTTATGCAACTGCATGGGATTGATTTTCAAATCACTTCGCTGTTACATATCTACTTCTACTGATAATATTAATCACGACTACGAAAAACGGGAGGCATATAACTTAACTTGAAACAATGAATTGATTAAAATGGATGGATAACATCGAATGCGGGGATCCATGTGTGCTCTAGCAGGCACGATTTGAAGAGACCTATACTTGAGAACGTCCGCGGAGATGCTGATGGCAGGTAAACAGGTAATACAATGTCAACAACCAGTCGACTGTCCAATTTAATGGAGCAAAATATAGAGTCGATTGAATCGAAACAGATGGGCACCATTCTATAGAAATGAAACTAAACCTTTTCATACACATGTCTACACTTGAAATCACTCATCGAAGTTTTTGCACGATAAATAAAATTAAAGATTTAATTTGTATGTCAACGGATGGCTTTTCTATGATCGAGCGAAATTCATTGGTGTAAACTGTACAGCGAACATCGGAAAAAGGCAAGTCCTCTTTAATTGAGGGTTTTTTTTACACGGTAAGAAATGATGAGTGGCGTTTCGTAGCCTGGAAAAAGAGCCGCCGTCTTCGCTTTAAGGCTTAATCGCGAAAGTGGCTGGATGGAACTTGGCGGGTAGACGTTGGTTGAACGAAAAAATAGACGATTAAAGGGTCGGTTGGATTATCCAGGATCTGGCGAGTCGTGGGAAAGCGAACGCCTCCGTTGAATTGGATTTTCTGCTACAAATCGAGTGAAATTCTACCATTTTCTCTTCCAAAGACTAGCCTCTCAGTAACCCATGGGAATAGAGACGTAGAGGAAAATCTACTCACTTGATTTGTACACTTTTTCAACCTAGCGACCAGAGCTACGCTTTGTAGCAGAGCTCTCGGAGAAATTTTGATTTCTGATATGAAACGGGAAACCTCATAAAATTTCAATCTCCGTGTGTCAATTTTTTGTCTGTCACTCCTCGAAAACAAAACTTAGAGGGAGGTTTTGATTGTTTGTCCAGTGATTGCACCTCATTTTATTTTTATTTTATTAAATAATTACTTTTAAAGAAGGTTGAATTGCTGCGGGGTTGTTTCTGTGCGCTTGCTCCTCTAAAATAGATGCTAGTGATATTATGCTTAGAAAACCAATTTATTTCCACAAATATATGAATAGAATTCTACCTAGGATGTCGGGCAAAGTTTATAGTTTTCCTGCTGTTTTATTGCTGAAGAATGGAACCTCAAGGGTGTTCATATTATTTTTTACCATGGTTTATGTGTCAACTTAATAAGGGATCATTTGATGCAGGATTTTGTTCTATTTTCGTTATTGTGACTAGGAACTCAGGTTTTGCCCTTGAGTAAAGAAATTCACGAAGCAAAAAAACGCAAAACTTAAACGCTCCATCATAAATTTAATGGCATTCTTCAAAATACACGTGAAAAGTTGTTTGTAGCCCATTTTAGCATTTTTTCTCCACTTAACATAAGCACGATTATCAGCGATCGAGTTCATAAGATTTTGAGTAGAGGAAGAGGAAAGTTTTTCCCTCGCAAATGACCACAATCATTATTAAAGGGTACCCTGAGGTGAAATTACGTAAACTGAACCCCTCGCTCCTGTGTGAACTGATCCTTGCTCAAACGCACACAGTTCGTCGATCTCTCTTTTCCCTAAGGCTGAGGTAATCGAATTCCTCGCGCCATATACCATAATCTTCTCTCGAAATAATCGCGGGGAGGGATATCAATAAAGATAATTGAGCAATTTGAAAAAGAGCTCGGTTCGGAGGAGGTCGTAGACGGTTACGCCGTCTCAAGATGCCCGTTTGGGAAGTAAGGGTGAAGGCGGCTGAGGAGAGAAAGAGGGATTGGCCAAAAAGACCGAAGGGGAGGCAGTGCCGGGAGGGTTTATCAGGACATCGAGGAAAGGGCAACCATAACAGCCGCCTGATTGCAGCGCTGCCACGTGGTGAGCACTTGAATCTATCGCTATATCGAAAACTTCATTCGCTTGGATATAAATTACTGAGAATAATTAATTGCAACATAAAATATAAAACAAATAAGATGATGATAATAAATTGTATCAGGAAACATCAATGCTTTTAGATAAAGTATGTTTCACCATTATTGTAATTTTGAGTATAAAGAAACTTGTTATGGCTCCCGGGTTGATGGAGGCATCGTAATAATTAAGTGATTAAAGTTTGAAGTGAATGTCATTGCATGGTTTCCGCTATAAATTGTCATTGAAATACTAATTTTGATGCGTCTATTACATTTCAAGATCACCATTTCAACGTATTATTGCCTCAATTCGTTTGAAATTATATTACCGGTAGTTTATGCTTGCGTTAAATTAATCGCGTTAAATTAGGTCAAATACTGGCTACCCGCTCATCCCTTGAAATGCCTCACCTGGGATTTACAGTACTGTGATAACAATTTAGCATCGCATATCTCTTGTTGCATTATTTATTTCATCTCATTTCATGCTATGAGGCATATTGAATGATACCGCAACACAACGTATATCGCATGACATCTCAATACTTTGCATAATATCGCGTATCGCACTATATCACATATTATCGTGCATATAATGATATCGAATTTCCTCTAACCTAATCGTATGCTCCGTAATATAAGGGGGCATAAATTCATTCATAAGAGTATTCTACCGGCTACTATTCTAGAGGTAGGTTATGATGAAAGTCAGAGAATATCCAACGAACTCTTACACGTGCCGTGCCCTTTCTACCTCTAGTATTTCTTTCTTCATCTCAGCATAAGTCCTACCTTTCTTCATCTCGTCCATAAAACCTAATCTCTTCCTTCCCCTTCCCCGCCTACACAACATCCTTCCCTCTATCACGGCCTTCAGCAAACCATCGCCCCTCATTACCGCTTCTAGCCACCTTCCCTGCCTTCCCCTAATCTCATCTATAAGTTTCCTCTCCTCACCCACCATGTCAAGCACTTCCTCATTTGTCTTCCTTTCCGTCCAACGCACCTTTTCCATTCTCCTCCACACCCACATCTCGAAAGCCTTCAGCCTATTTTTGTCTTATTTTCTCAAGGTCCACGTTTCTTCCCCATACAACGCCACACTCCATATCAAGCTCTTCACCAGCCTCTTTTTAATATCCTTACTTAGGGTTCCCGTCATCAGCTCCCTTCTATTATTGAACGCTTCCTACGCTAGCGCTATTCTTCTCCTAATACCTTTGCTACTATTTCCTGTTCCTTCTTGCGTACTACCCAAGTAATTAAATTTTTCTACTTGCTCCAGTTTGTGACTTCCTACTCTTATCACCGGCCTCGCTTTCTTTATCCTAGAGAATCTCATTACTGTTGTTTTCTTATTATTATTTTTCATACCGTATTTCTCGCATTGCATCTCCAATACATCTACTAAATTTTGCAATCCTTTTGATGACCGACTGACCAGCATCTGGTCGTCTGCGAATCTAACCGACTTTATCCGCTGGCCTCCTACTTTCATTCCCACATCTAGCTCATCCCATGCCTCTCTTACCATTTCCTCAGCATAGGTGTTAAAAAACAAAGGCGACAACAGGCACCCTTGCCGTCCCCGCGACCTGTAACTGCCCACCCTGATTCACCCTCAGCTACCCTCACCTGAGCCCTTTGACCCATATATAAGTTTCGGATGAGTATCCTATCACGCCAATCTAATCCTATGTACCCCAATATCTGCATTAGTTTCTCCCAGGTTCCTATGTCAAACGCCTTTTCGAAATCCACAAAGCAAGCGAAAACATACTGATTATACTCTGTTTCTTTCTATAAGTGTCCTCATTACCGCCATTGCGTCTCTGGTGGCCCTCCCCTTCCTGAACCAAAATTGGTCATCGCCTAAATATTAGTTTTGCTCTGCTATCCAACCTTCTATTTATAATTCTCAGTACAACTTTTACTGCGAGCGAAATTAAACTGATTGTTCTACACTCCTCGCATTCTGACTCTTTCTCCTTCTTCGGGATAGGCATTAATACTGTTTTCACGAAATACTCAGGCCATACTCCTTCCTCGTAGATCCCGCAAATAAGTCCGAAAAAGGGTTCTCTCCCCTTACTACATAGATTTTTTAGTAGCTCCGAAGAAAGGTTATCGGTTCCCACGGCTTCTCTACCCTTCATCTCTCTTAATGCCCTGTCTATTTCCCTGTCAAGTAACTCTGGTCCGAGGTTATCCTTATCTATTGATCCTTCATCTAGGCTAAAGGGCCTATTCTCGCTGTCACATAGCTTTCCTACGTATTCTCTCCTTCTTTCTTGGATATCTTCCTTTTCGATCAATATCTTCCCTCGAGGACAGCCCAAAAGAAGAAATTGGGACTCCGGGTGAAGACAACCTTGCACCCAAGAGAGCCTTCTTACCTTACGTCCGGGCGTAACGGATAGAATAGGAAACATCCTCCGCAAACATGAAATCAAAGCTGTGCTCAAGCCACATTTAACAATTAGAAACTGCCTGAGGAGTGTGAAGGACACAACACCAGTTCAAGTGGAAGGAGTGTATGAGATACCATGCCAAACGTAACACGAGAAGAAATATATCGGCGAAACCGGACGCTCCGTAAAAACCCGCTTAGAAGAACACGAGCGGGCTATTCGACTGAGACAACCCTTAAACTCAGCAGTATCGGAACACGCAGCCTCGGGACACGCGATTGACCTCAGACAAACAAAGATAATCGCGAAAGTGAAAAACTTCAAGCCCCGGCTGATCTGCGAAGCTTTGGAAATAAGAAAATTCCAGCAAAATTACAGTAGGGACTGTGGCCTCCAAGTCAGCCACACGTGGGACCCTGCTTTGAACATAAATAAAAATTCAATGAATACTCCTTCCACTCCTCCCCTTTCCACTCCTACTCTTTCCATTCCTTCCCTTTCCATCCTTTTTCCTCCACGAAACCCCTATATAAACTCCAAAAACTCGACAGTTACCTCATTCCCTTTGATAAAGTGACCAGCAACGGCCACGAAACGTCAGGTATCACACCTGGTTATAGTACGCGGGGTACACCCGAAAAACAAACATACATCAATATCTTCCCTGTTTTGTCCTTAACCTTTGGCATCTTAACCATATATAATCTTATATAACCTTTGCCTTTTCTTACCACTTGATAACATTTTCACCTTGGCGTATAAAGCGCCCACTTCTCCCTCCTCCTGGAGCTTTTCCATTTCCTCGCATTGTCCCTTTCACCAGTTATCTTTTGTCCGATTGGTCACTCGCCAGAGTTTATTATTCAATTCCTTGTACTTTCTCTTTCCTACGTCGGTGTTGACGTTCTTCTATATCCTTCTCTCTTCCATTCTCTTTACCAATACTTCCGTAACCCACAGCTTCTTAACCCTCTTCTTTTCCACCGTTCCTATTGTTTTCTCTGCCGCTCCTACGATGCCTGTTTTTATAATCTCCCATCTTCTCTCTATTATTCCCATCCGCTTTACTTCGCCTATATTCTTTTCCAGCAGCTCTTGGTATTCCCTCCTTTTCAACCCTTTCAAGGTTCCACTTCCTTATCTTCCAACCTTTACAAAGCCTTTTGAATCTAACTTCACACTTCATCATCACGAAGTTGTGATCTGAGTCCGCATCCACTCCTGGATAGCTACGCGAGTTTTCTACTGTTCCTAAATCTCTGCCTTACCATTATATAATCAATTTGGTATCTCCCAGTATCACCCCGCATTTTCAATGTGTACCTACGCCTGGGGTGATGTTTAAACCAAGATTTTGTCACTACTAATTTATTTCTTCTACAAAATTCAACTGCCATTTTACCGCGGTCATTTCTTCTTCCTAGCTCAAACCCTCCCATTTCTTATCCATCACTCCCTTCCCCCACCACTGCATTCCTGTCACCCATCACTATCAGGTTTTTCTTTCCCGGCATTTCTCTACTTATATCTTCTACTTGCTCGTACACCTCGTCCACCTCTTCCTCCCTATGGTTGCTTGTAGGCATGTATACCTGGACTAGTACGAAATTCTTCGGGTGTGCTTTTATTTCTATCACTAGTATCCTGTCGTTCTCCTGTTCAACCACCCTAATCCCCAATTTGGTGTTCGGTACCATACCTACCCCACGATGACTCTCATCTCCCCTACTATAGATTACCCTGTAGCTATCACTCAAATAGTCCCGCTATGTTTCCATCTCACCTCGCACAATCCCGAAGCATCTCTTTTTCCATTTTTCATTTCCTGCTTAATATTTTCAAGCTTCCCGGCCCTCATCATGGTCCTTACGTTCCAAGTTCCTATTTTTACCACTGTTTTCCTCCTACTCTTCTTCTTTTTCTTCTTCTTCTCCATCCTATCCCTTGTTTCCGCCGATGATGATGCTGTGCAAGGATTTCGTGTGATGACGACCGCGGAGGCCTTGCCTCCCTCACTGCCGGGCACGACACCCGCCCTAGTGGGCGGCGTTCCCTAGTTGCCAGGAATCAATTCTCTGTGAACGTCTTTCATAATCTAGGAAGTGATAGTCGAGAGGTATTCCCACGCCACTCAACGGTATTTTTAACGGGGTCATTGTAACGCACAAGCCCTTCCACCACGTCAAGGTCGTAGTTCAATGAAGAGGCGGCATAAATCTTACATAAAAATTAAATAAAAAAAAATAAAATAGATTTTTAATTATTTTTTTTAATACGGCATAAATCTTACATAAAAAATAATGTGATTCATCACTCATTCCATTATATGATACACTTATCGAATCATACCAGATTATATCGTACAGGGCATAAACTATTATTATATCGTGAATTTGATGATATCTTATGCCATAGCATCATCTCCTACGTATCATGAAGCGGTATAAACTTAAAATCGCAAATAACATTCTACTATACAAATTACAGGCATCGCTCATAAAAAAGCTACCGTTTTATCGCATATCAAATTATAACGAATGTGATCGCATCAGTTCGTAAGTTGCATGAAATGGCAATGTGAGTCATAGTGTCGCGCGCACGATTGAAATTCGGAGTTAAGTATCGCCGGCATATCGTCACAATATCCTTACAGACCTACCACTCATGGGTGGAGAAAAGGAAGAAAGATTGGCCTAGGGAATCGAAAGGGGAGGGAGTTGAGTCGGGAGGAACCCAAAGGAGGGATGAAGAATAGTGTGCGGAGGGGGGAGGAGACCGTAAGACGAGGAATCTCGGTTATAGTGGGACCAGAGCAACGTCGGAAATAGTTTCCCTCCCGAGATAGAAAATTCCCGCGGAGAGCGAGAGATAAGAGTCTTGGCGGTAAGGGGGCCGGAACGAAAGGTTAAGGGGGAGGAGACGAAGGAGATGAAGTTACGGCGGAAGGAGGAAGATTTGTCGAGCGGAGCTTTGCGGAAGTCTGAAAAAGGGGAAGAAAGTGGAGCGGTAGCCGGTTGAGGACTTACTGTTTCTTCTCTCGCTGGTAAGATGGTTGACTGACTGAAAGGGCGGCTTAGATCTTCTTCACCAAACCACCACTCGCCTCTCCTCTGAGGGATTTAGTTTTTTTTTCAATTTCTTCCATTCTGACCTTTGTGGCCTGACTCTAATTTCTCAGGCAGGAAAATCAACTGAATATTTGCCGACCGGTTTTAATTCCACGTGGTTCGAATGAAAAGGTTATCTTGAAGAGGCTTGAATGAGGACAAAGGAGCCGGTGTTTTCAGAGAGATTTTCTTTATAAGAGTGGAACAAGGGGATGTTTCATAATGGGTGTGCGTTCGTCGAGACTTTTATTGTTTTATTCCAAGCTGCGTACTTATTGATTTGGCTCTTGAAATGGTTATAATAGACTTTTTAATTTACTTTACCATGCCGTAAACTTCTTTAAGTTTTCAATAAATTGTAGTCACCTAATGGGTTCTGTTTTAATGAAATGGTAGAAATCATCTTTTGATGTCACAGTGAGGAAGGTTTATGATAGGGTTACGTGTCCGTGCTTCTGGTCAGCAGATTACTTAATGTTCACCGTCTGCTAAATTATAAATATAGAATTGGATTAAAGGAACTATTTAACCGGAAACAGAATCATTACTTATAATCAGTTCTAATTACAAGACACTTATTACTATTTTGATATTTAGTTCTCGGTCTTAAATTAATCTTGTCACGAGCTCGCCTCTCCGAATTACGTTTTGACGCATGCGCAAATGTGCTTTATTAGTGCTTCCGTTGACGGCATTCAATGCACTTGTATTTAACTTTGCGTTTATCAGTTATTCAGTTAGTCGTCATGGTTGTGACATAACTGCCTACTGTAATTAGTTCAATCGCGGTAACGATTAAGGGCATTCAAATTTCTTGCTTGAATATGGCTTAATAATCTTACTTCATTGGTTTTATTTGTGAACCCTTCTCCTCCTCAGTAATTTAAAATGGCAATCAAATATCTTCATTATTGGATATTCCACAAGTTAATTAGGAAGTGTTCGCACAATGGACATCCTTTGTCGTAACATTTCTTTTTCGGAGTCATTCTAGGGGGCTCTTCCTTCCTTTCACAGACTACGTCCCTACACATTAAACTGCTTCCCCGCCATCGAATCTTTCCGATCCAAATTCCCTCCAACTCTTCTTAAGTAGTCTAAAATTCGGATTCCCTTACGCGCTCTCCATGAATTCTTCCCTGCGGAACACTCTTCGGCATTCCACCACTTCTTAAGGATGTTCTTCCGCAAAATGATTGAAATGTCATTTTAATTCACAATCTGTCAGCTTCCAGAAAAACGCACCCTTGGTTGGATTACAACCACTAGTCATTCAATCCTACGATTGGTAGAATGAAACCTTCCTCTCAATTATTTCCTTTGCAATCGCATTAATGCTCTCGTAGCTCTATTTATTCATGATCAGTTTTGGCTGACCTTTTTTTTTATTCATCGGTCTTTATCTTGGGGCTTTCCCTTATATTATTTCTTTTCAAATACGTTATATCGCAAATGTGTGGCATATCCAACCGGAACGCGTCTTCATGATAGTGTTCCATCATTTATCAACACCATTGATATGGACAACAAAATCATACCTTTCCACGATATTGTTTTCGCAAACTAAACTTGAAGTTACATTATGTAAAATGCGAGAATGGAGGAATCATGGTGAAAGATAGTAGTTTTCTATCTAATATTGATTCCATTTTTGCCTAAAAATAAACAAGAAACGAATTTTGTCTGGAAATTGTATGGCAATAAACCATTGGCACATGCCCATTCATGTCTTGAGATATAAGCAAATAACTTCGATAACGGAAGACAAAATGCGTTAGTTCAACCGAAATGGCGCTGCAGTCGGCTCCAATAGTCTACAAAAGTGCCAACTGAAAATATTTTCGCGGAATAATCTGCATATTTTGTACCTTCATTTTGTTTTAACATAGCTGAGGGATTTCATTAGTCAAATTCAAACCTACTTTTTAAGCATTACCAACGGAAAGGTGGGATTCGGGAACTGTTTTCACTTACGCAGTCGTGGCTTAGCCTTCTTATAACACAGGTACTCCAACTTTCTGTCCTGCCTTCACCGAGCATAAGCATCCTAAGGATTCAAAATCCTTGTCTCCACGTTTTCAACGCATCTAACACCCCCGTCCGTTTTTCTTGCTGCCTTGCCACCTCACTTGCCATCTCCCATCGCCATCTCAGCTATTGCTCTAAAGGCTCCACTCAGGACTCATCTCCTTTCGGCAATGGCATGAAAACGAACAGAATGCTTGATGGAAAATTTATTGTGACGCTTTCTGTTAACTGAAGTTAAAAATTAATTAAACCAAATTATCTTATGCTGTTGTTGAGTGTTTCTGGTGCTCCAACTCCATTGGGGTAATTCATCGCCGGTAATTTGTAAATCTGCCCCTATTTACTTTAAATTTCTTCCTGCCTTTGAATTTCTTTGGTCACAATGTTCACTTATTTCTACTATCAAATGGAACTTTCAGCGTTGATATTTAATTTTGGTATTCAGTGTTTCTATTATGTAATACATTTTCTAATTCATAACTCGAATTTTAAATACTCACTTATCACTTTAAATAAAAATAATTGATAAAAATAGCTCCAATAACAGTCTGTATTCCTATATCTGGTCATAGATTTTTTCAAATGACATCTCCCTGGTAAAAGTAAAAAATTAAAGTTTTATAAAAATGTACACTATATGTTTACTGGTTATCAGGATCATTTTCTTAGTTAGCCTTAAAAAAAAGCGATATTAGTAATGACGCTCCACGTTTCTCAAGGCCCACAAAATGCTTGGGTTTACACTCAACAGGCTCCAGTGTCCATAACTTGGCCGTAGAGCATGGACGCATCTTTCTTTCGTGTCTCCTGGTTCCCTTTTGGTCAACCCCTTCCCCCCTCACCCCCAGTTGACCCCTCTTAACCCCCGCGCACACCCTCAGCATCCTCGCCATGTCTGCCCCCCGCACTGGCCTTTCTTCGAACCATATCTTCTCCCCCTTATTTATCTCCCTTTATATCTCTTGTTCTCGGGGCGTTCCGCTGTCCCTTTCCCTTGACCCTTGAATCTCTCTGTCTCATATTTTTCGTTTTTTATGACTACAGCTACTGCCTCAAGTGCATTGGTCTCGTCTTATGTGAGGATATTTATTTTTTATTTTGCAATTTCCGTCCACTGAAGTTTCCTTCTTAATGTTTGAGTTAAAATTTATGGAGAGATATTCCATCATCTATTACAGATAAATTCTTCATCTGCTACATTAATGTGGATGGATGCTTTAGTTAGCTTTCATAAAGAGAAATGGGATTTTTTTGCTTTCGATTATCCTGTGCTTGCTGAATTACTTACATGCTGTGAGTGAGATAAAATATGCTTATGCAATAATAATTCGATTGTTTAACGAGTTTCAGGTATCAGAAGACTGCCTGTGTCATGGGAAAAAATGCAATAAATTCTTGTCATACATTAATACCAAACGCAATACCTACGCAATACCTACGTTTCATTGATTAAATGGATTAGGAATTTTTAGGCTATAAGCATGTATAAACTGTTCCCCGTTTCTGAAACTTATTCCTTTTTTTCATATTCCGTTTCATTTCCCGTTTAACCCATATCAAACAATAACAATGTATGCATACGGCTATTTTTCGCTAATTATTTTTCATCAGTCAATATTCCGTATCTCAAATTATTTACTTGCAGTCATCAACATATTATCCTTGAATATAATAACCATTATAATGCATAAAAATTATTCCAGGCAGCAGAGTAGAGGAAAAAGTGTGACATTCACACATGTAAATACGGTAATTGTAAACAGAACGTTGAGTGAGATTATAAGCTAATTTCAGCCGAGTAATAGCTAAAGTATTCATACAGTTACATGGCATTTGGATTGCCAGCAGTGAACACATACCAAGTACAACACTTTTCACTTCCACGAGTTTCATTTTTCTTTAGCGAAACACTGAGAGAAGTTTTTGAAATTGCTTCCCTTATTTCATAGACAAATTTGGTCCTTTCTAAGCCAAATGGCAATGTACAAATACATGCAAATATGGTTAGACATAAGTTTTGGCTTCCTATTGAAATCCCTATATAAATGGAAATGTTTAGTTATCAAACAGTTTTTAAGCATCGATAACTGGAATCGAAAGATTTTAATTTTTATTTGTTTCCATTTATCTGGAATTAATTTACGGCCTTTATCCTTATCTCTCTTCCAATATTCACTTTGAACACAGCTCAAAGTAACGCAGGTTTTTTTATGCGCGCATTAATTCTCTGTGTGGTGAAAAACTCACATTGGTGAGTTTTGAAAAAGTCACCAATGAGAGTTTTTCACCGCCCAGAGAATTTATGTTACTCAGATATTCTAGGCCACACAACATCTGGTTGACTCTCAAAAGGATTGTACCCACCTCCTCTTGCTAGAAATACCGGAAAATGTATAAAATATAAAAAATTCATCCAATTTTCATTTTAGCTAGATGTGCTATGCGAGACAATTCGTGCCTCTTAATTTTGCACTACTGTCTTTTCTATTCACTAGTAAAAATAATCATTGGCCTGATGAATTCATTTCCAATATTTAGACGAGAACAAGGTAGTTGTCACTTTTTTTAAGCGTAAGAACGCAGCAGCAGCTGCAGCGGTTGAAAAATGCCAATTTGAAACAGTGTTCCTGAATTAAGATAATCGTACTCAAAATTCTTCCTTTATAATTCCGTCGATTCACCTCAGTGTCAACGATGTTGTTGTCGCAAATGTATCGAGCACGTCCCATAACGATATTATCATTGGCAAGCTAATACTGAGGCTCATATGGATAATCTACTTACTTCATATGCAAGAATAAATGACGTGGAGACTGTAGATGAGCGTAGATATGAAGTCTAATTTTGACGTGGAACCAATTTGGATTAGGCGTTAATCTCACGTTGGCCTCGATATTACGATCAAAGGTATTCACCAGGAGCGTCAATGGATTCTTTATATGTCGTTCCAGAATGTGAACCTAATTGTTTTGAAATTTTCGGAAAGAATATGAATCATAAAATTTTTGGGGAAATATTTGGAACGGGGATGCACTATTTCATTGCAGTCTTAGGCTATAATATTTGATTAAAATTTGTCGTATATATGTCGTGCCTACTGTCATGAAATAAGTGTCGTCAAAAGTTGACCTTCAATGAATAGTTTTTTTAAGGGTCATAAAATGCGCATTTTTATAAAAGTCAGATCATACACTTTTTCTCAGTCTGCATTACTGTGTACTCTTAAATCCAATGTTAAAGAAAATCTAGAGATATGCATCCTGCATTGTGTCCCTGAGTAAAAATGAGCAATTGAAATAAAAAATAGTGTTGTCAGGAGAACCTACCATTAAAGAGATCATTTTTATTCTTGTATCAAGACCAACAAACCTGAACCTCAGTTTGATGGGAGATTTTGGAGCTCTTAAAGTACCACTTGGGTCTGCGATATTTTCAGGTAATTTTCTTTCCCGATAATGCCAGTTGTATTCCATAAGTTACATGTTGCCCCGTTAACTCACTTGGCTTGGATTTAATTGTGCCTGTGTTAAGAGACTTCCTTCTGGGTATAAATTTTAAACTTGAACATCCCGTTCATAACTGAAATCTCTATTCATGGAAAACCTCACCCTTGATCTCTTCCTAAAAAGAATTTAAAAAGGATTCCCATAGCTAGGATTCGAACACAAAATCTCTTGAATGCATGCAGATATATTTAATCCGACAAAAATGTTCACTGAAAGAAAAATCGATTTAGGTATTAATCTATTAGATATTCTAGGGAGAAAAAATGTATAAAAATTAGAGGTCATAAAGAGGAACCATCTAGCTAAATAATTATTTAGTTGAGTTGAGTGATAAGAAAATAAATAATTAAGAATTAAATGACCCGAAAATGTTAGACAGTAAAAGATAAATATCTTGTGAGCTTTAGGTTCTCTGTTAAGCAACCAGGTGGCCCAGGAATCAATCGATCAATATCATGTAAATGAATTCCTCCTCATTGGATTCCAAGCTAATTACAGAGATACAAACGACGCGACGTAAAGAAGAGAAAATCACTGTTGTCATAAATATACAAAATTAACATAACTAAATGGCATTCATGGTAGCATCATTGTTACACATGTGCTGCAAGTGTTAAAATGTCATGAATGCAAATTGTTTTTAAAGTTCAGATATATGAAATATGTAACACCGGCATCGCTAATAGCCTACACTTTACATACTTAACCTTAAGTAATCCTTCCACAACACCAATCCTTTTCAATTTAGCACGATACGACCATGGTAGTGGGAAAGGGTAGTGTGCGGATGAGACTCCTAGGAATTTTTGTTGCATGCAGTGTAAGAAAATGGGTAGAACCCTAGGGTCTTAGAAACTAGGCGAGAGACGTGGTCGGAGGTAGAAGTGGATGCGGGTTCAAGAATGAATCACCGCGGAGGCATAAAGGGAGTAGGGGGGGGGGCGAGGGAAGAGGAAACGCGCTGGTTGTGGTCGTAAAAACGCTCCCTTATAGCGAAAGAAGCAGAGAAAGTAGCGGGGATGGGAGTCCGGTGTGTTGGTGGTTGTAGGCATTACCCGGCTTGCAATAGGGAGACCGACGGACTAAAAAAAAAACAGAAAAGTTGACGGGGAAGGAGGGGGTAATCGTATCGTAGTACCTAACTTGGATGTCGGTGGGTGTACGATGAGGTATAAATGTCGAAAATCAATTTCAAAATCATTACCAACACCATTTTAAATGCTTATGAAATGCGTCACAACTTTACTGTATGGCAGTGAAAATTAGGTATCCAAGAATAAGCATATTAGTAGGCTTAATGTAGTGGGATTGGGTATCTGAGAAGTGTTTGCGGTAAATGAGGCAAAAGGAATAAGGTTAGGAAAGAGTGGTTGATGAAATAAATAATAAGTGATAGATGCCCCGGTAAGGGATATGAAATAGAGCACCTTCTATCGTTGGCTTGGCCACGTCAAGACAATGGATGAGAGTCTAGTAACAAAGCGGTTTTATGATAGAGGATTATATGGAGAAAGAGCAAAAGGTAGCAATGTGGTGTAAGAAACACTTAAGAGGAGAAATATTAGGGTTCCTAAAACAGGAGGGTGTGCATGAAACAATACAGGATTTTAACTGAAGCGAAAGAGTTGTGTGTAAAGATAAGACAGTTTCAAAACAAATATTTAAACGGGGTCAGCTTTCAAGGCTAAATACCGTGAACTAAACTTTTTTAACCATAATTACCCTGAAATGGGAAGGAATGATATTTATGTATCATTTATTATGTTTCAGTTGCAGATTTAGTGGCCGTGATGAAAATTGGCGAACTTTTTTACCGTTTATTATTTCAATCATCATCATCGGAGATTTTCAATTCGAAGATTGGTTTGCTGCAGCTATCCACTTCATTTTTACTCTTTTGAGCCTTGTTGATTACTTCTCAAACCTCATCTGCAACTTAAGTCTCGGTTTGCACGTATTCAATCCTTGGTCTTCCTCATAATTCTTTCCTTTCATTTTTCATTTTTTTAGGGTTTTTATGTCAAAATATGTCAAATAATGCTTCTTTCCCACGCTCTGCGGAGTATTCATTTAACATAGCATCTTCTTAACACTTAGTTGGACACTTCATGGCTTAAATAAGGTATTGTAATATATAGCTCAAATGGTATCGAATTATTGTGACGGATTCAGTCTTGGCTTACCAATCGAAGTGCCTGGGATCAGAACTTTGTCTCGGATCAGTTGAAAATGGTGGCTATGGTATTGGCCTCCCATCCCGAGGATCCGGGTACAAATCTCGACGGCGAAGGAAATTTTTCCCAGCTAAGGGGTTACAGGGTTACAGTCAATAATGAATGCGTTAGTTATGCGGTGAAAAATGTATGGGATGAAGATCAATTACTGGGCAACCAAAGTGTTGGTATTTTCTAGGAGTAGGAAGACGGGGCTGAATATAAGGGTAGGAAGGCACAACAAAAAGATGGTTGAGCAGTTTACGTATCAGGGTAGTATTTTGGAGGAGAATGGTCTTAGAGGTAGGGACATCAGATACAGAATTGCCTTCGCTAAATAAGCATTTTCGTAGAGGGGTTTGAGAAGAGACGTAAGTAAAAGGCTGGTGAAAACACTAATATGGAGCGTGGCGCTGTATGGGTCGGAAACTTAGTCATTGCGAATGGAGAAGGTGTAGACTTGAGACTGTTCAGATGTGGATTTGGAGAAGGATGGATAAGGATGAGATGGGTGGCGAGGAGGTATTGGAATATGGTTCGAGAGTAGAGGAAGCCGGTTCGGAGAAGACAGAAGTGATGGATAGCGGAAATTTTGAGAGGGGAAGAAATTTTGAAGAGGGTAATAGAGGGGAGAACACTGGGAGATGAAGGAAGAGGACAGGAATTCTGGACGAAATAAGAGGAGGTAGAAGATATGAGGTATTTAACCCTTTAACTGCGCAAATAATCTGAAATATAGCTCTCCCCAAACGCAAACTTTTTTTCTAAATTTTTGCGTAATTAAAAAACTTGTCACTTTTTATTTTAAGGAAAATTTGTTTTAAAATTTACAATGAGTAATTATCGTCTGATTTCGCTGTTTAATACGAATTGTTGAACTTTGTTTTACTAAAAGACGAAAACATTTTTAGCACCTATAATAAAACCATAAACCATACCACAAATTGCCAATAGACGATGGGAGCAGTCTGCTACGGCGATCGCTTATAGACGAAGGGAGCAGTTAAAGGGTTAATAGGGATCTAATGGTGGTTTTTCGTGGTGTGATATTTCATCTAATTTTTTAAGTGTCTTCAAGCCTAAACGAGTTGGAAAAATGCTTAATAAATGTACCTATTTTTGTTATCGGCCTCGCTGTTTTTGCATTAATACCAAAGGGAGAACCAGTAAAAAGGTTAAAACGTAATTAGTATTTGTAAGCTCAATATGAGCAAACTTTACTCTTTAAAATTTTTGAAAAGGCAATGGCAGGAGAAATATATGTGAAGAATAACAGAGGTAGCCAAATCTAAAATACATTAGAAAAATGGTGAAGGATGCCAAAGAAAAAATATATCTAGGTTTGAAGCAGTTGCCTCATAGAAGAGCAGTGAAGAGCTTCAGAAAACCAATATTTGGGTTGATAACTACTAATGATAATGACCTCATTTCACATAGTAAAGTCTCCAACAGCTACTCGTAATTCTGTGATTCTTGTTTCTTGAATAATCTTGTGTTCAAAACATAAAAAAGTAAATATATGGCATATAAATTTGTATTAATGGGGTATTTTGTACTTAAATATCGATGGACTTTATATTGTGAAAGATGGTCATGGAGCTGAAAGACCGTGGTAGTCTACTGTATAGATATTACTGTATTTAATCGACCTTTTTACAGCTAAAGTAGGATGTGAAAATAAAATAAAATTAATGATCCTGTTAAGGAAACTAAAATCCAAAAAAATAATAATCTCATTGCCTACGGTTATCTGCGCTGCGTAAACCGAGAAAATATTTGCCCTTTATGTGACCTTCTTTGTGCTCGTTAAAATACGGGCATTGTTTAGGATTTAAAAGCGTATAATAAGCAATACAGAAGCTTGTCGCCGTAATACCAAGGGAAGTTACTTTAAACTGAAGCGAAAAGATTAAAATGTAGTGCTCAGCGTTCATCCCTTGTCCAATTAAGTGGCGACAAGACAATGTTAGTATGGTCTAATATTTTTTATAGCAGAGCTGTCCTTTTTTGTCGTGTGAAAAGGCGAAAGATGACTCTAGCAGCAGCTGATTACAGTGGCCCAAATCCTTTAAAGTATTTCACTCTGGCAGTTTATTCTTAAATAAAAACCCCATGGCGATGAGAGCGGCTTCTCCTTTGATCATTAACTCACGCATGGAAATCGTCAAGGAGCTTTGTAAGGCCAAAGTCATTTGCCGCATGACTGCATGAAAATATATATGACAAACTTTTTACCAGGGTCAAAAAGTCTCCGCCGAAAAAATATATTTCGGCTCGTTTCTTCTGCCGTACCTAATTGGGTTTCATAAAACGAGGGGGGGCGGAAAATAAGTGGTACATCTCGGCTAAGAAAACGTTTTAGTTCACCCGTGGAATTAAAGGGGAAGCGAAACCCTGGAAATATACTCTATTGAAGTGAGCAATGCAATGGAAAGACGCGGATACTCCCTCACGTAAGAGTAATATTAAGAAACTTTGGTTTGCGAGACAAGGATATATGAAGGCGATGGAAAATGGGATAAAGATTAAAAATGAGCAACAGAATGAGTTATAAAGGAGCAGGAATCGCGGAAGATTAAATAAATGAGGGGAAAAGACGTGGAGTATCTGAGAACTATAAAGTATGAACTTCATAAAAACTTTCATGCGAAGAAGAGCTTCCACGCAAACACTTAAATGTAAGGCGTAAAGATGTTTCCTGGTCTAGGGAAGAGGATATAAAAAGTTTCATCAGTGTTCTGAGGGCTTTCAGCAATGGCAACACAATGAAACCTATAAAAGAGTTTTTCCGGGAGTCATGCATGGGTCAAATATTAAAAAGTGGGATTTTCTGTGGTGGCTTTTTATTTATCTCCAGCTTTCACGATTCATCTTGAATTAAGTAATTTATATGCTACATTTTCCCTAAATGCAAAGGTGAAGTGTAAAATCATATGTACACTCAGTCATTCTAAATTTATATCATATTTCTTTAATTTAGAAAAGGACTATACCAAGTACCTTTTGAATTATTTATACAAGTGTTATTATTTTTGTTTGGCAAGGTACGAATTAAACATCCGATAAGATTTATCATAAGTTGTTGAAAAGCTTAGCCACGCATGTTTGAAATAATTTTTTATGCACTAAAAGAATTTTTTTAAACCAATAATAATGATACGGAAATTGCAAAAGAGTGTTTGGATCATTATCCTATAAGGTTTCCATGGTAGCTTTGGCTTGTAATAAGCCACTCTGACAGCTTAAATGTCCACATTTGTGTTTTCGCTGGATAAAATTAGAAACAATGTTGAGTTACAAGCTCTCCGCAATTTTTCAAAACCGGCAGTAATTAATTACAATGTGCAAAAAGACAAAACCGATTTAACTACCAATGTGGTAGTTAATGAATATCTAAGAATTAGTTTCAACCATGTTAGGTCTGACTGTCAGAAAATTTGTATTTATTGTAATTAATATGCCAAAATTGGTCCCAAAATGTTTAAAATATAGTTTTAAAAATATTTATAAATATATTTATCTTCAGTATATACTTAATTAACTTATTAATTCTATTAATGTAGAAATAGCTATGTGGGAAGGTATATTAGAAAATGCTATTCACTGTTCAAATGAGTGGGATAATGGCGAAACTTCTAATTTTTTTTGATTCGAGCGATACGGTGGAATCTATAGGGACCTAATAGCTTACGTTTATATTTTTCCTTAATGCTTCTCTAACTTCATAGTGAAATGAGGTCATTTATATTCCTATGGAGGTTTTGAAATCAATACCTAATTCCTTCCCTTTCTCTGACAGAAAATGTTATCCAGTGATCACCTGCGAATGACCACTAATATCTCTCTCACTCTCACCATCTCTCACCATCTCTCACCATCCTATGTTATGATCATTTGTTTTATGAATTAAATAACCTTTAAAAAAAGGTATGAATTTTCCAACCTTTGGGGGCATTGCAGGATTGGATACTTTTCGTGAAGCCAGATGAAACGGTTCAGTCCTGCTAGTTCCGACTGCCGTGACATGAATTCTGTGGGGTTTTTTGCTTAAAGAGACATAAGCGTCATCTTCCTGCTTGTGCACTGCGCGACGGCCTACCGAGGAAAGCGCTGGAAATTGGACTTCGGTTAAGTATTCCACCAGCTGGTTGGGAGGTTCTTAGACAGTTCCCATCCTCCATGCCAATTTATGAACATTTTCTCGCTTTCCCTCCTAAGGATGTCCATTAGATCCATCTTAAACCCCTCATCTCTTCCGCCTTCTCTTATTTCGTCCATAATTCCTATCCTCTTCCTTCCTCTTCTACGCTTCCTCAGTGTTCTCCCCTCTATCACCATCTTCAGCATGCCATATCCTCTCAAATCACCTCCATCCCTCTCTTCTACATTCTCCGAACCTCTGCCACAAGCTTCCTCTCTTCTCCAACCTTATCCCATACCTCCTCGTTTGTCTTCCTCGCCCCCCAGCTAACCCTCTCCATCCATCTCCAAATCCGCATCTCAATAGGCACAAGTCTATGCACATCCTCCATTCGCAATGCCCAAGTTTCTGACCTATACAGCGCCACGCTCCATATTAGAGTTTTCACCAGCCTTTACTTGACGTCTTTTCTCAGAGCCCCCCTCATCAATTTTCTTTTCTTTCAAAATGCTTCTTTAGCCACGGCAATTCTGCATCTGAAATCCCTACCACTAAACCCATTCTATTCCAAAATACTACCTAGATGCGTAAACTGCTCGATCTGCTCTATATTGTGACCTGTCACCCTTATATTCAGCCCTACCTACTTACTTCTAGATAATGCCAAAACCTTCGTTTTCTAATGATTTACCTACATCCCATACCTTTTACACTGCACCTCTAACGCATTCATCATTGACTTGGCAGACTGACAAACCAATGCTTGATCATCTGCAAATCTCACATTCAGCTCTCCTTATACCTTTATTCCTGTCTCTTCATCCTCCCATGCCTTGCTAACTATGTCTTCTGAATACGCATTAAAAAATAAACTGCGATAGTGGGGACCCCTGCCGCATTCCCCATCCTATTACAGGGCATCCCGATTCTATATCGGCTACACTAACCACGCCATCTGGTTCATATACAGATTCCGAATGAGACACCTGTTTCTCCAATCGACCACTAATTTCTTCAACACTCCCATTAATTTCGTCCAGTCCACCCTATCAAACGCCTTCACGAAATCTACGAAGCAAGCAAAAACATCCCGCCCATACTACTGTAGGTTTCTTTTACTAACATCCTCATAACTCCTATAGCGCGTCGCGTTCCATTCCCTCTCCTAAACCCGAACTGTTCTTCACCCTTTAGGCTATTCTTCTCTAGCCCTCTATTTATAATTCTCAGAACTACTTCGACCGCGTGGGATATTAAGCTTATAGTCCTGTAGTCTTCGCACGTCTTTGCCTTGCTCTTCTTCGGTATCAGTATTAGTACTGTCTTCGCGAAGTCCTCAGGCCACACTCTATCTTCATAAATCCTACGAAATAGCGCAAAAAGTGTCCCCTACCGTTCTTCCCAATACTCCTTCGAAACTCTGCAGGTATGCTATCTATTCTCATTGCCTTTTTCCGTTCCATGTCTCATAGAGCCCGGTTGATTTTGCTATATAAGGATTACATAAATTGTTCGAATATTTCGTACTTGATAGTAACTGGATTCAAAGATGAAGGATGAAGGAAGGATGAAAGATGAAGGAGTTTAAATCGTATGTGAAGGATGCAGCTTGGACTTATTTCAGGTGGTTCCACCGTAAAATGTCATTTCAATCATATGATGTCAACTTATAAAAGAACGTGTCTTTCTGACATTAACAGGAAAATGATACCTTTCCTCGTTATTTTTCTTGCAAATTGAACTTGAAGTTACTTTAAGGTAAAAGGGAGAATGAGACAAACTCGGTGAAATGTATTCTTTTTCCATTTAAGATAAATGCCATTTTCCGGAAAACTGTTTTACGTGAACCCTTCCGGGAAATCGAGTAAAAATAAAATATAGGAACTTCATAACCTTATTTTTTTAGTTATTTGCGAATTAATGCTGCAATTGAACTCAAAATGCGTTATTTTCACACAAAGGGCGCTGCAGTCAGCTTATATAGCTGGAACAAGGTATTTATAAAAAAATATACTCATGGAATAATCTCCATATTACGTCTGTAACGCATACGAAATGCATTTTATAATCAAAAGCAGAATATTGTAAAATAAATAAACAAAAATGTGGAATTTAGTATATGTTTTGACTCACGCAGTCTCGGCGTTACATCCCTAATTTCGCATCACTTCCTATTGCTGAGTCCCATTCAGTTAAATGGTCGATCTTTGTTATTTAAAAAAAATTATTTCTCCTATATGGTTAGCATCGAATAATTGGGTCACAGCTACATCATTCCAGCGTCGAACGGTGAAAACAGATTTTAAAAAATAATTATGGCCCCCATGGCGATGTAAATTCATTTCAAGTCATCCGCAATTCATACCATCTCTTTTTTACGACGTGAAACTAGACCGCCTTCAAATTAGGGCCGTTTCCCTCCTCAAGGATTCTCCCTCACCGTTTACTCATACTTATTCATAAAACAAGTAGAATTAGCGACCCTTTTATAAGGTTGCTACTATTACTACTTTGATTATGTTACAAGTTGACAATATTCCATAAGCCTTGATATTTTCCATCATAAATTAAATTGATGCGATCACAAATAATGCATACAAAATGTAATATTATGACTGATGTGGAAACTAAGCAAATTGTAGGATGGTTTGCACCTTCTCTCTAAACATTACCTAAATCCTCCTGGAAAGTGCTGAAATAAACATTCAGGAAGACCGTTATAAGTAACACTTGTTTTATGAATGTGTTAATTTTTTTGTATTTTTTCCCTTATGACAGCATTTTACTATTACCTATCGGTGGCTATTCCACCCAAAGATATTTTGTTTTTAATCATCTTTCTTTTGTTTTTCATAGTTTTTGTGTCTTGGGTTATGCGCGCATGAAAATCGGGGACTCGTGAAGCCTATAGAATGATTCGATTACAATCCCAAAAGAATTGTTAATAAGTCTTCAGGGAATAATTTAGAAAGCTTTTCGGAGAGTATAAGAGGCGATTTATCGGGCTCCTGCATGAAAGCATTGTATTCCATGGATTTTCAGTTAATTGAATAATAGCAATAAATAAATTTTTAATATAAATATGGTGATCATCCCAAAGATCCAGGCACTTGGATAGCATTCTACTCTTATATATCCAGTTGTCTGTATTCAAGGAAATACGAATTTTATTTCGTTAAATGTAATTTCTGATTCATGGCGTATTATACGTAGTATTATTATACATTATAATCTCTCCCATTTATAGAACTCAAGTCAACTAAGGGGCAATTGGATGTACTTAAGGAACCTTCAACGCTCAATCGACATCACATAGCTACACGTAAAGTGTATTTCATTTGACGATTACCTTTAACTAGAGATTATAAAACAGGATTTTGGCTTTTTATTAAAAAACATTCTCTGGTAAATTTAGGAGGATTAATATGAATCTACTGATTTAAGCTGATGGAAGAAATTGCATTAATTAAATATGGTATTTTATAGAAAATAATGCAATGAAAATATTTATAAAAACTAAATTACTTTGAATGTTCCGTAATTAAAAGTATATTACATAGAACTGATGGGTCATCATGGTGTTTCATTAATGTTTTAAGATAATTTAACTCTCTTTGTTCCTTCACTCTATCATAAAAATGACTTGATTAATATCTGTAATTTTTAAAATGGGTCTGTAAACACATCACAGCTATTCAAATGAAATATATACGTGTAATCATAGGGCCACATACCATTTTCCGCATACTTTATTTTTTTATTATCATTAGAGTTTTAAATATCAAATCTAAAACCTTAATTTACTTTGGGTATTAGCTAGACATATTTATGATTTTTTCAATGTAAACGTGTGAAATTAGTAATGATTACAGCCCTTTTCTCTCCATTTAATTGATTCCGTGAAAATTTATTTTTAAGGTCAACTATTTTATATTTTCTTTTGCTATAATATCACAAAAGTACTGTTGAAATATGTTTACTATTTTTTAATAACTTTTATGAAATATGGAGTGTCCATGCAAACGAAACTACAGCGTTAATTTTATTTGGGGCCCAAACTGATTTGTTGCAATGGCTTTTCTGTTTTTCATTAGGGAGTGTAAATAGCTGTTGGTATAAAATAATGGATTGATCAAGTAATAGAGAGGTTCATATGAACCCTGTATTGGACTCTTAATTACAGGGATGAACTGCCATCGAGGTTAGCAGAATGTGGGACAATAATTTTTTCTTCAATAGTCTTTCATCCTAACTTAGGAAATGACGTGCCTTAATTAGGTCAGATGCAGCTCATAATCAGGATATTACAAGGCTAATACAGAGAAGTGCCCTCCTGTCAACAGGAGGTAATGTGTCTTTGCTGGCAATTAGTTAATGCTATTCCTGCGATATTGGTCGATAGTGCTGATTAAACTACTTTTGGCATTTTGTTTCCCATCGCTGGTTGAGGATGTTCTCATTTTCATACAATTCTCCGTAAATGCACAGTTTTTTTTAAGCTGCAGAGACGTTCTTGATGCTAAGGTAATTGAACATAATCATATTGATTTGATGTCACCATTGAAGTCTAAAACATATCTATGCACAGTTCTTTCTTACAAAACATAAATATTATTTGCTGAATTACCCAATTCTTCTTGGAAATTGTCTCCCTATACTATACTTGCTAGCAGTTAATTTGGTTTCTTCAAGTGAAAATGTTCCAGGAGACTCATAAATGTCTCCCCTTAAGATATGATATTGTTTACAGATATCATCTTCTATGCCTGAAAATACATATTGATCAAGTGTACCTTAGACAATTAGCACTTCTCGAATACAAAATTAGATTGAACCGACACTCTTCGACATCGCAATTCTTCGTCATATTGTAGTTGTGAATCAAAGTTTGTCTTGTTTGTTTGCCTTTAATGAGGACCATAAAATCTCTGTTGTCTTTGCGACCAATAAATATTTCTCTTCATGAAGGATTGACTGACTGGGCTACAACCATCATTTTATCAAATTGTTAACTTACGATGAGCAAGATTTACAGCTAACTGACCGTATTTATGTGCCTACTTGTTAGAGGAGTGCCATGTAATGGGGTTAGATGAAATAGTGGTGTCTGTATAGTTACGTTTACCAACCTCTCCTAATGAAATAAACGAGCTAATGTAAGTTTCCATAAGCTACATAAAAAGGAATAAGGTTATGAAAAGCCCAGGAGAGATTTTGAGGTGGGGAACTTATGCGAAGGAAAGTGCAAACACGACCCCGAAATATGAGAATTTTAGGTTGAGACCGTCCAAAAACCTACTACTACTAATATATGATTATTATGATGATGACTATTTATCCTACGTAAATTCATGTTTCAATGTGTTTGCATTTTTTTTAGCAATATCTCGTATATTTTAATGCAACCAGAATATGTTAATAGCTGCAAGAAATAACTGTCAATAATATGACTGTGCGATGCTGAACGGAAAGGACAATTGTATTCTACATGCCCTTCGACGCAACGAATTACTTATTGTTAGTGATACATATTTGAAGAAAGAATAGGAGGGAAGACTCCAAGGGATGAATACGTACATGGCCATATTGAAAAAGTATATAAGAAGGAAAAATTACCCTTCAGGATGTGATAATACTTGCTATAAGCGGAGAAAGATGACAGCCGCAATTCCGGTAGTTCGACCAAGAATTCGTTTCACATAAAATTCGTCGAATTAGGTCCCATTATGTTGAAGTGAAACTTCATCTTTTGATAACAGATTTAAATTTTATTTATTCTTTTTATTTAAAATTTGAGGAAATTATGATGCAACTATTTCGTTAGAATTGTAATATTCATTATTTCTTATGCTTTTTCAACAGTTTTTAAATTTCAATTTATCACTTACGGTAATCCGTTTTTACGAAATCGCAAACATGATCCCCTCGTTTGTGAGAACATTTTTACACCTACGGCGCGGAACAAATGAGTCAAGTATAATCCCTTATATACGCATGATTACTTAATTTCTGAGAATCTATGTCAACATATAAAAATTTCTTTACGTCGTTAATATAACTGAATATACTTCATGCATTGTCTTGTACCTGAGTCGTGAGTCTTGTAACTGATGATCGCTCTGTGAGCCGAAACGCGTTGTACGCAATAAACCAATTAGTGAAAAAGTGCAATTGTTTCTCTTACATTATACTTCATGCATCTTGCATCTGCTTGAATTTAAAAATTAATTTCGAGTGTTGTATTTATTGTGGCAAGAGAAATATCGCTCAAAAAACCATTACCAGACCTTAGATTGAAAAATGTGACGATTGATGACTGTGAGTGTCGTTAGCGTGAATAATATTAAGTCGACTTTCTTCGGGTGAGTTTAAAACCCACCCAGTTTGAGAGTCCCTCTTCCCGTCAAACCACTTGACAAGGTACACATGAAATTTTAAAGGTTTTTAGGCATGAGCGAAACATTAATGTAACACAGAGGAATTTGTAATACAATATAGTGCAGCATATATAGGAGTTTGTATTTAATCAATGTAACCCAAAAGTTTAATAAGACAAAATTTCCCAAAAAACTTTCAAAAAGATTGGTACATACGAGGGGAAAGTTTAGAGTTTATAGGCTTACATCCCTGAAGGATAACCCTATATGTGAGTAACATTAAGGAATTCACTGATTAAAAAAAAATATTAAATGGAAGATTTCCATCAAGACGATGAGCCTTAGCCAGCGCTCTTGTGTTTGTGGAGAACTCACTTCATACTCAGCATTTTCTAGGATAGAAGAGAAAATAGCGTGGAAATATCTCCCGAGCCAGCAACTGCATGGGATAAAGTGAGTCATAAAGGACAAATACTTTCCCCTACGCTCAATCGCTTTTGCCCACTCTTTGGCCGAAGGAAATTCCGCATTCGGATGAGAATTGATTGGCGGTGATTTGGCTTCGGGTCGGGTGGTGGCAGGAAAGGCAGTCATGGGGGGAGATCGGGAGGAGTGACAGGGGAGTCGGTGAAAGACTTGAAAGTTCCCGAAGGAGATGGGATGAAAGGATGGACCCGGGAGGGTTGGCGGGAAAGGAGGGGGTGCGGCAAAAGGACGATATGAGATGGACGACGTAGCATTCCACGCCCCCACGAATCTTTGCTCTCCTCCCGCGGAAGGGATCAATGTGCTTGAAATATCAGGGAAACGAGAGGGCATTCCTCAAATTCAAAGTTTGGAAACGATTCCACAAAGTTTCAGAAAAGGCGGGATTCTGGTCTTAGCCTGATCAGCCATTTTCTCTTTTTTTATTTTAATGCTTGCCTGGCGTTGCTATCGACGTAGGTTAATGCGGCTTCCGGCACATTTACCACACTGCATCACTTCTTCCCACATGCCCAGAATTTTCATTCGTCATTTTGCAATAAAGTTGTACCGTGGGTACTTTTTCAATTTATAAAATAGTATACTTTTGAAAAAATAAGGAAACTATTGAAAACATATTCTTATTATTTACTTTTATCAACATGCATTTTACCTGGGAAGGTCTTAAAATGTCTCTGTCTGAAGTACTTTTTTAAGGTTGTGCGTGACCTCGGATTTTCAGTGACGCTGAATAACAAACTAAAGTTATTTCCAGAATATTGCCATCAATGATGAAAATTTGACTGTAGAAAAATTTAACGAAAGGCACTTTTGCTGATTGCGTTAAATTCATCACTATCACATTACGTAAGACGTCATAACGCCAGTATTTTTTATTTTGTTTGATGTATTTTATAAATAATGTACGGTGCTTTCTTCAGGGTGAATAACATTAATAAACAGTATTCAATGAGTGATGGAGCTTTGAGGTCGTTCTATGGAAGATGAGATCAGAAATCACGCTCTGGTTTGAAAACGTTGGCATAAAGAGTATAATTTAAGGGTTAACGTAAACTTTAAGGCACATGAAGCCATGTGGGCTTATTTATTTTTCCTGTATTCCTGAAATATATGGCGAAAGTGGTATTACTTCTGTGCACAACACTGTTAATTTTGGTTTTAATAAGCGCAAGATATTTTGTTTTTACGCTTCCAACACGCTTTCTGCAACTCCAAGATACAAAATTATGTTACGAGCCACTACAGTCATTCGAAGGTCACATGTAAGGTCCTCGTGGGTAGCAGATTAACTCCGGAGAAGCTAATGTCTACGATTATAAATTCATAAAAATTGCACTGGCAAATAAGAATTGGGGTATCATAGTATTCTATGTACTTGGTCAAAAATGCAATGGTTGGGGTAAATCCCCTGTCAAGAAACGTTCTCATTTAATTACACCCTTGCATGTGACAAAGATGTTTGGCCATTAATCAATCAACACAATTTCAGAGATATCCGTTTTTCAATCCCTTTATCTAAATATCCCTTTGAATTGTGGCTCGGACGGGCTGCCAGATTATTCAAGGCTTTTACTGAGACTAATTACAGCATAATTTGATATCCATAGTCTAGTACACTGGAATCATATCGTAGGTGTACGTCTACTCAATGCAAATTTAGAGCATAAATTTAATTAGGGTGATTAATGGGTAAATTGGAGAGTTTTAAATTTTATGCTTGCTTATCAAACTTCAAAACGTTTTTAATTAAATAAAATAACTCAAAATCACTCGTAATCCTTGACCCAATTAGGTGATCGGCTTTGAAACATGGTGCTTTAGTTAAAAGCGTTGGCGGGAATGATCCTCCTAATGAATAAATATAGATATATTATCCCCTTTATCTGGTGTGAGAGCAAACTGCCACGTTAAAAATCAAGGTGTTGTTTAGTAATGAATGGAGCTCGTTTGCCATTCTTGCTCTTTTTTCCAGTTTTTATTCATCAATCTGCCTTAAAATAGCAGTAAAACATGATCATGTTGGTTTTGTAGGTGTAGGCATAATGAGGGCCTATCTATCGATGGCGGAAAGCACACTCAATGTATGTCCTCTTTCGTAAAATTCGGAAAACGCAAAAAATATATTTCAAAATTGGTGGAAAACTTTCTAAAGACCGCTAAATATTCAACAGTTTCATATATGTTTGCAATAGGTAATATTTTATTAGACAGCAATACCTCTTTTAAGCTTTTTTCATCAATTCTGCCTACTTTATTACCAATGCCTCATTTGGAAAAAAATGTGGACATACAATGGTTGTGCTTTTAGCCATCGATATAAAATCTACTTGGTGAACCACCTCCTGGGCTTGTAGCAGGGGGTGTTAGGACAAGAACCAATTGCAAGGAGCGTATTCTCTCTTATTATAAAGTCACATGGAAAGAAGAGATTTATATACTTATCAGTTTGGCAGTGTATCTCTTTTATTTTGTCACGTGCGTTCAATAATAGAAGGGAGCTGATGACGGGGACCCTAAGTAAGGATGTAAAAAAGAGGCTAGTGAAGAGCTTGATATGGAGTGTGGCGTTGTATGGGGCGGAAACGTGGACCTTGAGAAAATAAGACAAAAATAGGCTGAAGGCTTTCGAGATGTGGGTGTGGAGGAGGATGGAGAAGGTGCGTTGGACGGAAAGGAAGACAAATGAGGAAGTGCTTGACATGGTGGGCGAGGAGAGGAAACTTATAGATGAGATTAGGGGAAGGCAGGGTAGGTGGCTGGAAGGGGTAATGAGGGACGATGGTTTGCTGAAGGTCGTGATAGAGGGAAGGATGTTGGGTAAGCGGGGAAGGGGAAGGAAGAGAATCGGTTTTATGGACGGGATGAAGAAGGGTAGGACTTATGCTGAGATGAAGGAAGAAATGCAAGAGGTAGAAAGGGCACAGCACGTGTAAGAGTTCGTTGGATATTCTCTGACTTTCATCACAACCTACCTCTAACCGGTAGATTACTGTAATGAATGAATGATACAAGTTTTAGAGATATAGTGAGAGGTTCAAATAATATCCTGCGTGTCATGCTGAAACTTACCTGATCTGAACTTTTTAAGTAAGTCCTAGCTTGTAGCCTTCGAGTCCCTTTCGGCTCCCATGACTAGTACTTTCATCAGATATGTAACACTTTAAGTTTGCTCGTAGCAGTTGTTAACGAAGTGTGTGACTTACCATTGCATTTTTTTTTACTACGAATTTAATATGACCTTGCAGATTCCTAACCGCTCGCTGAGTATTTCAGATGAGTCCTAAACAGAGCATAATATCATTTTTTTTCAATTTTTCATCCAAAATCGTTATTATCATATTATCAAGTCGTTAGGGTACATCCGTTACTCAAATTGTTTCACCTTAATGGTTGCAACGGAATAATTAAATGTTCATTTAAAGAACGTAGCTAAAATTAAAAGAGTATCCTAATTCCTGGACATCGTACGTACCCGTTTAATATGAAAAATTGAAGCTTGTAGGGTAAATCCATAGAAGTTTTAACGCAGTGGACCGTGAGAAAAAGGATAAGGTCGAACTCCACAGGCAGAGAGAGAGGGTTTCTTCGTCTTGGTGAGGGGAACTTCTCTCACTCGTCCATGCCTCACTTATTCGTTCAGCCGTTTCGAACCCTCCTTTCTCCTTTGGGCCTGCCTTAACCAACATTCCACTTTGAAAGTCATGGTTGTCTGACCAGTAATGCGAAAGAAAAGTATCAGTATTCGTGCTCATTTCCTTCCAGTGAGGCGACGGCGACGCGTCCTCGAAGATAAAAATAGTCCCATCCTCCACAGAATCACTTGTTTGCGCTAATTTACGGAAATGTTTGTACTCGAGCGTATTTATGGTGGCATAAAAAATTATCAAGGCAGAAAAATTTTATCTGCCTGTTTTTTTACAAACTTATCCACTCATCTACGCAAGTGCAACAAATGCAGTAGCTCACAATTTGCTGTAACAAAATTATTCCATGTCTATTTCAATACAATAATTTGACGGCAATGAAAGAGGAACAACGACCTAATGCCTGCGTGGAAATGTTTTAATTTTTGGAATTTTAATACCAAGATTCTGAGCAATAAATGTAGCCAAGTTAACTAAAATGGTAGAAAATTCTGAAAAAAAGGAAGTTTTTGGGGATTTTCATTACAGTGCAAAATACTACGCGCAGCTGCAGCGTCGCAAGTTATACATACTATTGAAGAAAAATCTATAGCTTAGTTGGCTGTTCATTTTTGGTGGCCATGGACAACAACAAAGACATTAACGACAGGAAGGCAGTTAGGGGAGGATTATCAGGATTTGAGGAAGGGTTGAGAAAAAACAGGCGTCACTCTTAGCCTGATTTTAACGAAAGTCACCAAGGGGCCATGGTTTGACGTCCTATCAGAAGGGACTGTGTTCTCTGCCTTGGAGTCTACACATTGCATCGGCATAAGGATAGGGACTCCACTAAAACATCTCCACTATCACCGGAATTTGAACCCGGGCCTTTTGGATGGGAAGCCTTCCTAAAGCATTTTCAGTCACCTTTCACCCCTTTTCCTTTAGCGCAGATTTCATTAGGGTAACTGAAGGTAATAACGCCACAATGTCGAGGAGTTGATAAGGAAGTATATATTTGATGACAGCACCTGTCAAATGGCTTATGACGGAGGGACCCCTATTAACCCTTAGATACGACTTTGAAACGTTGTGCACATTCAGTCGGATTTTACAAGCTGCCAAAAAAAGAAGCAACCTTTGCAGTCCACGTTCCGGACTGGTTGAATATATTTTTGAATACAACGTTAGAATAAATAATGCCGTAACTTGATGCAATATAAAAATCATGATTTCTCCGTACCTACTTGACACAATTCATTAATGTTGTTTTTATACTAAGACCTTTATAATAGAATAGGTATTTGAAGAATTATGATACTTTAACTAAAATATCGCGTCTGCAGGTAATAACGCCATAGTAGCGGAGCTCACACTCAGAATCGATGTGAAAACGTTGGTATAGGTTACTTCAGTTGCTAATATTATGACTTCCATGTTATACAGATGATAACACCTTTGTTAAATTTGCAAGTAAGTGTTAATGACACGTACGATTCGTGAGTCCCAATTAAAACTATCTGGCACTATTTCTTTTGGGTTACTAAGAAACCTTATATTAACAGCTAATTCTTCTTTATCGAAGAAGTTTGTTTTACATTATGTACCCTTATTCTTGCAAATGATAATGTCTAACAGATTTTAAGACACCGTATAAACGGGCCATTCGGATGAAGGCAATAAAAATGTTTAATCCATACCTCTGCTGTCTTAACTCCTGCCTATTAATAATAAGTTACGGTGTATCGTAACCCGTGAACTGCATGTTCGCCAACTCTCCTAGGTGCGTGGCACTGCCAATGTAAGTAGGCCATTGACTCGTGATAGGAAACATAGTGTTTTACAAGGCACATTAGCTCAGTTTGTTTGACCGTCGTGCTAAAAACGCGAAGGTCGCGGGTTCGTTCCCCCCATGGCCCAAGTTTTTACTTGTGTGCCGGTGGATACACATTTCAGCTGCAGCGGTTTTTTTGTGCAGCAGTCTAATTTTGATTGCGTTTGCTGTTCTCAAGACGAAGGTGGTACCATTTCGATATATTTCATCACACGGGGAAAGGCAAATGGTGGAAACTGATTCTTTCCGCGCACTTTGAGACTGTGAAGAACCTTCGCTATACCCTGCAAGCCACCTCGAGGGTGGTGGTGGTAGGGGGTAGATTATCACCGGCATGCACTGCACTACACCTTGATGAAGTTAATGAGACTGCGACGATTGATGAATTGGCAAATACCTACAAATATTTCTCAGGATGTGAAATTTCACCAACGTGCACTGCACTACAGGTTTACTGTGAGAAACTGTTTATTTTAATGTATTTTGCAACTACAAAAATGAACAGAGTGACAAGAGTTCAACCGTAAAATGCAAAGGAACTTTTATTCCTGTGGAGCAGATCAAGGAACAAGAAATAGGGAGCAAATAAACTAATTAGCTGCACTACCTATCGTGAATCATAGTTTAAAGTGTCGTTGGCAGCTATCATGGTCTCCTATCGTTGGTGGGAATAATTACGAGTCCGTTATGCGGTGCGGGAATAATGATGTCTCCATTATACAATGTATATTCCTACTTCCAGTGTCATGATCTAATTTACGGTGCTATGTCGGATTTCGTAAAATGTAATTGACGCCGTCAGAAAATAGATCGGCTTCTATCTCACATAAAAGACTGAGACTCAGAGAGCGATTCCCATCCCTGTCGTTGAAGGCTTGGAACACAAACGAAATCTATTTTCGTTAGCTACGTATGTGATCGACCCGAATTGTGAAATCCGGCGTAGTTGGACCGATATTTAGGAGTGATAGATGCAGCCCTAAGACCTCGTGACGCCCGCCCATGTGGCAGCTTACATATTACCAGGGAAATGAGTAGGAAGAGAACGGGCTTTGTGAGTGGCGACGGATGGCTACCGGATGACAGGAATGTAGAAGTCGCACGTAGTTTGCACCGGTGTTGTTCAATTGAAACATTTTTAAATGTTGCGAGAAATGATCCAAAAGGGTGCGTCAGATGAGAGATGCGCATCAGAAACACCTTAGTCTCCATATAGCATAGGAAATATATTTCCAATTATTTTTTTTGAGTGGCGTTGAAGTTACACTTTCGTCAGGTGAGAGCTGAAAGTAGTAAGTTACACAAAAATAAAAATCCGAAATTCAGTCTCATTGGAGGAGCGTGAAAGTAGCAAAGCTTAGGGCTTCGCCGCAGGGCCGATGGGAGTAAGGTGGAGTAAGGTTTTCAATCCACGGTAAAAAGAGCAGAGAATGGGGCTGAAGTCGGAGCACTCGTTCTCCTATTTCTGACGTCCGAGTGAAGTGATCCTTGCGTATTTTTTTGGCTCTCGGTGGGTCGTGAAGGCTAAAAAGAAACGGATTCCTTACATGTTTACATGCGTGTTCAAGGATGAGGGCTGCCAAGTTGGGTCACGGAGGTTTTTTAGGGTACTAGAATGCCCCCTACTTTACGAAGTATTCCCCTTGTATCTGCTTCCGCTGTTTCATTAATGTGTTTTAAGGATAAAAGCGCCTTCAAACTGACACTTCGAAAAGCTGAAAAAGTGCATTTCACAGTTACATTGTTCAATTGTTTAGTTTTAATTCTCGCGAACACTTTTTATCCATGTGTAAAATAGTATTTATAAGAGTGATCGACAGCTTTACTTTCGTACTCGCTTCGGTGGTACATATTCTAAAATTACAGATACAGATACGAGAAGATTAGCATTAGCATTAGCATTATAAGATTAGCAAGAATGACACTCAAAATCGTGAAGCGTTCCATATTTTTTGCAGATATTAGTTAGGCTTTACACGGCGTCGCATATCCTGTGTGGTGCGCAACCATTACAGTGGTTTTGTCCGTTTTCCTCTGAGGGATGCCAACCTTATTTTTTCTAGTTAAACTTTAAGTATTGCATGGTCTTATAATGATTAAACCTAAGATTCAGTAGTAGACAGTGAATATGAAGAACACGAATTTAATTTTCCGATAAAATTTGACGAATTTGATGGCATTTGTGGTAGAAGCTTTAAGCCAGGAAATGAGAAAGATTATTAAAGGAGGAGAATAAGGATTTATTATAGTTTTAGTAAAGGATGCTCTGTTTGGTGGCTCCGAAGCCTCAGCCGCAGTATGAGTATGAAATGGAAGGCTTCTGAATTAGAATTGAGGAAGGTAGCTGGCCAGAGAGAAAGGGAAATAGAAGTAAAAAGCATGATAGTTGGGGGATGAAGAGGAATTGCCGAAACAAATCCAAAAGTTTGAAAAAAAAATTGGGCTAAGTCATTTAAAGGTAGTGGTATATTGAATAAGTTTTCTCTAAGGGAGAATTATTTGCAGCTTGGGAACATTGAGGGAAATATTTGTATTTTTATTATCCTATGAAAAAGAGATTTTATTATGATAACCTGCCTAAAGAAAAATTAAATAAATTCTGTGCAATCGGGTGATAACATTAAAGGAATAGACATTAAAGTTCAGGTTAATGTGCCAACCTTTTTGTATTTTGTATATGATATTGTGACTTCAGATTTCAGTAAGGATGTTATGACGCTGACGTGCAATTGTTTTATCTTGATTTCATCCCGTATTTTATGAGCACCATGTTTCTATTACGGCGCCGGCTACGGTGAACTAGGTTGGTTACTCAGCAATAGAATTTTGCTTCCAGCTTAGCTGTCATAAATCAATTTAAATTGTATGTACAATATTCCCATGATACCGAAAAAATAACTCGTAAAATGCATTGTTCTTATCTTTATAACTGGCAATAATGTCACTTCAATTTTTCTAATTTTCATTGCATCGTACTATTTATTACTCGTAGTTCCTTAACGTCATTTTTGACAGTTTCACATGGAATTGGTTTTTTACTTTTTCTATTAGATTACATGAATTAGTCTTTCCTATTCCTGTTGCTCTATCATAACATTGATGTTTTTTCCGATTATTTTTATTTTCACGTGTTACGCATCAGTTTGTATTTTTCTCTTTTCATCGCCATTAATTCTCTTTCTCTCGGAAAAAACGCAGAATGCCAAATATTCGCTGCGCTATCATTCTCCCAATGAGAAAAAATAATTTTTTCCCGTCTTTGCAATCATATTTTATGATTCAGACATAACTGGAGGAAGATTGCATCACTTTTCTCTTTTATATAGGTATTTAGTCTTTTTCCTACTAGGCCTAGATTCATCCCAGCTACCTGGTCTCTACACTGGCTTTCTCATTCCTCCTTATAGAATTCTTAACGATGTAGTCTACTAGAGCTTTTTTTATCTCCTCTCGTGGAGTTGTTATTTTTATTTTATCTCATCGTATTTCGTAATCCACTCTTAAAGACACTCCTGAATAATCTGTTATGACAACCAAATGCAGTTTTTAAGGCACGTAAATAATTATCAGCATGAAATTGAAGAGGAAAATGGAAAAATATTATTCGCCCACTCATCGAAAATATACCTATTGCTATATTGAATTAACCAAGAGGCTTATATATAGAATTAACCAAGCATTAGTCATAGTTGTATATACCGTCATTTTCCCTTACGGCTTAGGTCATTACGCACGTATTTTTTTGGCATTTACAGTAAATGGGAAACAGCTTCGGAATGAATAAGGTTTTAACCCTTCCAAATTTGATCTGTGCCCGACGATACATAAAATTGGTGATAGGGTAGGATGCGGTGTTTTCACAGTGGCAGGTTATTTCCCTGTGGTGATTAAAACTCAGCATACATTCACGGGTTCTTTGTTTTGCTATGCTACTATATTTTATGGTTTGTTGATGTGATAAAACAATTACTTCCTTTGGAATAATGTTCCCACTATCAAAATTGCATCGCCATATTTATTCCTCTGATCATTATATTCTACGCCACATTCCCAAATGGAGGTGCGAGGTCAGTCCAAAAGTTGATTCTAAACGCAGGTAGGTGGCAGGAAGCTCAAAAGGTTCACTTTTCAGGCAATGAACTTTCCTCGGGTGTGAAAACTACAAAAACGGTTGTATAAACAACTTGCTCTTGTTGCCATCTATCGGAGTTGCACATGTTCGTGTTGCATAATGAGAAAATGGATGATAAAATGGATATTGCCAGTATAAAACCATGGTACCACACAATGGTACCAAAAATGTACCATTGTGTGGTACCATGTGGTACCATCACAATATGTAAGCTAAACCATGCAGGCATCGGTGAAAGGGTAAAAATAGATAGATAGCATTATCATTATTATATATAGAATCATACCATTATATTTAGAGGTCGTTTTCGGAGATAAAATGAAGGAGTTACATATTTCCGAGAAGACCTCAACAGACCCGCTTACCAGTATTTGGCTTTAAGTTTCATCAGCCTACAATCATACGAGTTTACATTTACGAAATTCAATTTCATTACTATGATTTCACTATCATCAACCCTAATCTCGCATGAGCGCGCAACTTGTTGATGCCTTTCATTATTCATCTCTTCTTTCTCCATTTCCAACAACTTCGCTCTTCGGAGAATTTTCGACCAACATTGGATTGATATGATTTAATTAACTCTGAAACCCATTGCATTTCATATTACTGATTAATTTTAAATAATGTGGCATGAACTCAGACGTGCGTAGCGTTATGATTAAAATTTTAATGAAGAAAAAACAGGATAATATAATTTAGTGTTCAAGGAACCAAGGAAAAATTCCGTTTCAAATGATATTGATCAAAAGAAAACGTTTATTTGTTTTGATGAACCTGCTGAGACTTGGAGAATCGTGGCATTTTCCCATTGATAGAATTGGACTATTTCACGTTTTACTCATTTTTTACGAAATTTTGATTTATGAAAGTTTAGACTAATCAAGCTGTTTTTTAACTATCTCATTAAAATGTACATTCTTGACAGGTGATTTGCCCGACATTGAAAATGCAAATGTTCTTCTAAGGTATCAGTACGGCAAAGTGTAAAAAATGTTGCAACGGTTTCATGTAATTTTTGTTAACATTACTATGCAAAATTTGGGTTCGAACTATTATCCTGAGTATAATAGGGTACGAAGTTTCATTTTTTGCCGTACTAGTTTCCAATCCAATCATGTCCGAGTTGAACAAAATTAAAGAACTCAGTATCATAAAACAAATAGCCACAAACAACGGATATTCCCCTGAAATCATTGAAACACTTTACAATAGGATACGCAAAAGGTTAGCAATGAAAAACATTTTTCCCACTCTCCTCACAGAAGACCAATCTATTAATTGGGTAGAAACCCATTTTTGGGAAATATTTTATTCCAAAATCAGTAAGTTATAACCAAAAGAAAAGTTAAAACTGCCCTTTTATAACAATTAAAATAAAAAGTAAACTGAATTAGCTTCACTAAATACAGAGTAGACCCCTTACATAAGAGTGGAGTGTATAAACTTATGTGTGATGTTTGCTAGAAAACATACGTCGGGCAGACTGGCAGAAAATTCAAAGTAAGAATTAAAGAACATGAGGCATGTTTTAGGAACAATAATCCATCTTCGCTGTTCGCCAAGCATTAGTGGGAACGCAATCACCACAGCAATTTTGAACCTGAAATCCTCAATGTGGAGAATAAGGGCCCCAATTTGGACGCACTTTAGCAAGTGAAAATTCGGAGATATGTAAAACGTGACAAATGTATTGTTCTTAATGACAATCTTTTTCAATCCAGTTTCTCCTGAACATACCATTACCGGAAGTCACTATCCACGTTCCGAACCTTCATCCTTCCCCCCACCTTGCGACACGGTCGTGAATTACGGTCGCACAACCACCTTTACCCCATTCCCTCCCGAACACAGTAGCTCCCAGTCTCCCCCCCGCAGCGCCCTTCCTCCTTGCTTCCCTCCTTTCGCTTTCCTTACCCATTCAACTTCGCCCCTCTCTCCTACCAGCTTAACCCTCTTCCTCCTCTTTCCACCTTTTCCACCTCCATGCTTCTGAGTGTATATGTGTTAACCCTTTAGTAATTTACCAGATGATGTCGCTTAGCGACGAAACTTAAGTCGTATTAAAAGTCGTCGTCGTATTCATGTACAATGTACATCTACAAAATACCCTTCAAGCCACCTAAGGGTGTGTGGCAGGGGGTGAGTAGTCACCAACAAGCATTACACTATACCCTAAAGTTAGTGTAACTACGACTTATGATGCATTAGCATAAAACGAAAGTGGTTGTGAGGACTCATTATTCATGTGGTCGTAGGTCGTATTTATGTGGAATTCATAAAGTTTTCATTTCAACCGTACTAGTTTCCTATTTTCGCCATACAGAATTGTGAAATTATATTTTCCTCCACCAGTACCGCTTGACTAAAAAAATTTCAGTACAGAGACTACAGTGCAATGATTTTTAAACCATGAAATAATATCGTACCAACGGCTTTATGGTAACCTTAATCTGTCATATATTGGCGATACCTGTTTTCATCATCTTGACGATTCCTCTTTTTCAGGATATTGACTGCATAACTATATCCATTCAATATGGCCTATTGCAACTGTACTATGGCTTTAAAAAGTATTCCGTTCGTCTCGCATAGTTTCTAGAGTAGTCAGTTTGTGTAACGTGTGGTCGACGGTTATGGGTACGTAATTAGCCAGTGGTGGAGATTTTTCTGGAGAATACTGTTCCACAGTTGACTACCATGGGTGCCACTTTGAGTGCTCCACTCAAAGTGCATTCTTTAGCGAAGCATGGTTTCACTTGAAAAATAAGAGCCGGAAGTCACTGAAGGTTAGTAAAGCGTCGATGAGGATCCAGAGGTGTTGAAGGAGTCACGCGAGAACCTCTTGAGAGAGACCCTCTGCCCTTTTGTCCCACATCTATTTCATGTTTTATTCTCTCTAACGTTGTTTTTGACAAGTACCACCATGTTTTGCTGTACCTTTACTACTCTGTCCGCCGGATGGGACGTAAACTGTGACTGCGACCCCTTAGTGAGTTACTTTAAGTTTTTACGTGGCCGCTTTATACTCCTCCTCTATTCCATCCCTCAATTAATCCCTTTCCTTTAATTTTATATGTGCAACTATTTTTCTAATCTAATCTCACCCCTTCGCTTACAAAAAATCCCTCATTATTGACGTATTCAACAAGTCATTATCTCTATATCCTATCATTACCTTTTCAATTTTCTCTCATCACCCTCTCCTACTTCGCCACCATGTATTGCTCTTACTCACTTTGTTTTCTATTCCAACAAATATATCCCTTCCATCCAGCCGCACATCTTTACACATCCACACGTGAATACCCTCCAATTTTTAAATCAATTAATTAATGGAAGTCTCACCCTCCTTCCACAGGAAGCAAGTTTCACGACCGATTTGTGTAAGCCCCACGAATGTAATGCTTAATATACCCCCATACTCTTGCATCCGCAAATTAATATTATATATATATATATATATATATATATAGTAAAGCAAAGCAAAGCTATATAGCTGAAGGTCTACGGCAATTAAATGATTCTTCCTCCTATACCCCTCTTCCTCATGATCCAAATCCTGATTTTCAAAAAGAAATCAGCTCATTCCTCCAGGAATTCGGCCCAAGTGAAGGCCTATCCCCCTCTGACATCGCCATACTATCACCCCTTCATTTCAAAACTCCGCATTTTTACATGCTCCCGAAAGTGCACAAAATCAACAATCCCGGTCGCCCAATAGTCTCCAGCATCAATTCCCCTACTGAGCGCATATCAGCACTTGTTGACCATTACCTCAAACCCCTAGTCATATCTCTTCCCTCCTTCATCAAAGATTCTTACCACTTCCTCGACCTTCTCCACGCCGTCTCTATCCCCCCTAATGCTACTTTACTCATGGCCACTATAGACGTTACCTCCCTTTATACGTCCATCCCTCACGACGAAGGCATAAATTCATTGAAGTTTTATTTATCCCAACGCCCAAAACCACACTTTCCCTCCACAAATTTCATCATCCGCCTAGCCGAAATGGTTTTAACAAAAAATGCTTTCTCCTTTAATAATCAAATTTTTCTTCAAACTAAAGGCGCCGCCATGGGTACTCGCATGGCACCATCTTATGCCAACCTGTTCATGGGCCATCTCGAAACCACTTTCTTAAAAAATCAAACACATAAACCTCTCTTCTGGGCCCGCTACATTGACGACATATTCGTCCTCTGGCCTCACGGCCGTGATTCTTTATCTTCTTTCATTTCCACACTGAACTCTTCATTCTCAGTTTCCTTCACATCTTCCATTTCTGACTCCTTAATTACGTTCCTGGATATTAATATCCAAATTAAGGACAGTAAATTCATCACCTCCGTCCACAAAAAACCCACTAACCACGACCAATACCTCCATTTTAACAGCTGTCATCCTTCTCACACCAAACGCTCAATCCCTTATTCCCTTTCTATCCGCGGCCACCGGATCTGCAGCAATGCCCCCTCTCTAAAAGAATATATCGAAACTCTCCATCACTCCCTCAGAGAACGAGAGTACCCAGAGAAGTTGCTTTTAAATAAAATCCTGTCTCCTACTGCAAAATATACCCCTCGGACCAAGACCCACCAACCTGACCAACTTAACCTTGTCACCACATTCTTCCCTGGTGCACACAGGATCAAAAACATATTGAAAGACCTGTATCCAATCTTAAAAAACAATACCTCTACTTCCCTCCTCCTACCTTCATGTCCCAAAGTTTCCTATAAGCGTCCCTCAAATCTGCGGGACATTTTAAAATCCACTAGACCCTCCCTGCAACCCACCGCCCCCCCTCCGCCACTTTCCTCAACATGCGGACGCCCGAGGTGCAAATGCTGCTCTCTCCTCCGCCCCTCCGCCACCACCTCCCTCAAAAGATCTTCCTCTACGGCCAATTGTACCACCAGCAACATCATCTACCGCCTTTCCTGCAATTTCTGCCCTGCCTTCTATGTGAGAAAATGTACCACCCCTCTCAATATCCGTATGAACAATCACCGCCATGCCACCAAAACTCCACCTTTTCTTGATCCCATTCCCAAACATACCGCCTCCCACTCTCAAAATTTTGACGATTGTTTCTCCCTAGAGATCATAGAAGCCCTTCCTGAATCCGCCGGTAATGTTGACGTGAAAATTCGTGAATACGCCCATATTTGGGTGACAAAAGCATTCGAAAAGCCCGGGCTAAACCTAGCCCATTGAATTAAAAGCCCAATAGCCACCTCTCTCTCCCCACCACTATCCATTCGCACTTACCCCCTTCCTTCCTCTCTGCCCTTTCCTTCCCAAGGGAACAGAGCGGACTCATCATTCCTCTACCGCTGACGATGGCGTCCTGACGTCGAAACGTACAAGTTTTCTTTTGTGAGTGTCCTTTTTGCGTGTTTCTGTGTTTGTTTAGTGTATCACTGTTTTATTTATGCATGTGCATCGTCGCCGAGAGCGATTTTCTACCAAGACATTATATATATATATATATATATATATATATATATATATATATATATATATATATATATATATATATATATATTAATTTCAGGCAAATGTTGAGATACCCACTCTTGATTTCGCAAATGACTTAACCAATCGGTCTTATAAAAACAAACGATAGATATACACTCCTAAATAGATGTTCTATTTTCTATGGCCGATTGCATTTTTAAATAGGTTCAATATATCGCGTCGCATGGCTTCATCTATTCTTTTTTTCAACCTACGATCCCGTCTATTCTCCTTGCGACCGCCTCTCGTGTTCAACGTCCAAAGGAGGGCCCATTTGGCGTTGTGGGTGGAGTCACGAAGCTCCCTCCCATGGGGCGTCGTGGCGGAGGAAACGGTGGCGGAATTCTCAGTCGTCCCATTAGGTAGCCCTCGCACGAGTGCGCAATTCGACCGTCTCAGCGGCTGATGAAGGCGAGGCGCGTGGGGTCGGGTGTAGAGGAGACAAAGGAAGGAAGAAGTTGGAAAGAGGATGGAGAGGAGAGTCACGCCAAGGAAGACTCACAGGGGTGCCTCCCGCCAAGACACGAGAAAGCCTTAACCCCACCCCTCTGGATCGCCTACCCGCTCCGCACCAACTTCTCGCCACGACCTTGCCTTTAATTCCTTCGCTGGCGGCTTAAGGGATGAAAGGGAGGTCGGAGTAAACTGGGGTCTGGCCCGTGGTAGGGAGCTGGAAGGGGTTGGGTAGTAGGAAGGGGGTTTCACTGCGGGGATTAGAATGGGCCGAGAGGGCGGGAATATAGTTTTTCGAGGGGGGCTATAAAAGCAGGTCAGGGAACGGGGAGTGCAGTTGAGAAAGTGGGGTAAGAAGCAAGGATGTGCCGTATCGTGACTAATGGGTTTCGACGTGCGATATTCCAGTGTCATTGCGATTCGATGTTCAGAAGCAAATAAATGCGACGTGTATCGATCGGCGATACCCCGCGATGTTTTCAGATGTGTTGCTATGTAAGTGCACTTCTAAATGAAAATTTGTGCCGCACCATAAAAATCGGATTTTAAAATAGGATTTTAAAAAGCCATAAAAATCAACGTGTGATATCTGGTAATTTTATCGAATCATTTGTGACGTGATATATAATTTATTCTTTGATGTTATACGTGGAGCCGAACAGCTTCGTAGTGGCCCCTGGGCAGAGTATTGCTCTATAACTCACTATAAACATTTATGTAATTAGATTATCGTTGATGAATATTTGGATCCCACTTCTACTGGTGGCCTTTAAGCCAATGAATTAAAGTGGCAATGATCTTAGGAAGTTAATATTTTAATTACTTAGAGATCAATGAACATGGTAGCGGATCAAGTGGCATTCATCGACACCAAAATAAATTTTGCTCGCAATGCAATATTTAAATCAATGCAGAGTAGTCGATGTGAGGGGAGAAAGGTTGAGGATAGACGGTGAAGGGGTCAGGAGAAAGGAGGATTTGGATGCTGGAAGTTGTAGACTCGGATTTTCAGTTTTATAACTGCGAGGTTGCACCATAGAGTTGAACTTAGCTTAATAATCCTAATGCATCGTTCGCATTCCTGGCATTCTAAACTGGTGACTCATTGGTAATTAAAGTTTTGCAAATGCAAGGTGGCGCTAACCCACGTTTACCCTCTGATTACGTTTATTTCCTTAGACTTGTTGCTATCTTATGTGATGCAATGAACTGAATGTTGAAATAAAGTTTGAGGTGGGAAGTGTTTTAAATATGGAGACGAGAAAATGCAGGAAGATACAAGTGGAAAAATAGGCAGTCACTTTAGTGGATTCATCAATAGTGACGCCCTCCATTAATTAAAGTTATGCAAGGGTAGACACAAAGAAATAAAATATCCTAATTGCTTTTTCACTTTTATTTCTGTACTGTTTTAATGTCCAAGATATCCCAAGCATCATTGCGACGGTAAATGGGGCATTTGTCTACACGAGTTGGTCAAAGTGAACATAGTAAACATTACTCAACCCCAGTAGTGTTCTCGGGGCATAAGAGAGGTGGAAAATTCGTACCTGATGTGGTATTTAAACCCGCAGCCTGTGCATTAGCGACGCTTTCAGGTTGAGTAGCTTTCCCGTAGTTCGATAACAGAGCTTTGTAAGGTAGATCCTCGCTAAATTTCCTTATTTACCTATTTTTTCCAAACGACATGCCATTGCTATTCTGTAAATATATTCAACGATTGTTGCACTAGGTAAAATAGTTGGTTGGAAGTAAATATCATAGCTTAAAAGTTAAGCATTGAAATGAAACAAAAAATGATGATTCATTGATTGGAGTTGATAGACGACAGACGTCGCTAGTATACGATGGTGAATTACACAATAACTCTAAGGCGCGCTAGCGATAATCGATGGATTAGTTTGTGATAATGCTTCAAAGTGTAAGGAAGCTAATTGACGATAGAGGAGATAAGGTAAGGAAGTAGTTTCAAGGGGAAGGGAAGGGATTGTTTGAAGAGTGGGGGAATTTAATTGGGAGGGAAGGTGGTAGGGGGAGTGGAAGGGAGGGGAAGAGTGGGAGGTAGGTTACTGACGAATGTGTGGGACGTGGTTTGAATGACGGAGTGGGTAAAGAGGAGGAGAGTGAACGAAGTGGGAAGGGGCGAATGGTGGGGAGGGAGGGAAATGGATAGCAAGGAGGGACAAAGAGAGAAGATGGGGACGTAGGTACCGCAGTTGAATAAAAGAGAGTGAGGAAGGGAAGATAGATGTTAGATTCGACCTGGGCTTTCTCCTTCCGTGTTTTGCAGAGAAAAAGAGAGAGCTCAGATATCTCATTTTCCCGAGAAAAAAGCAAAAGCCCAAGAAAATGTTATGGGTAAGTATTTCGCAGTTTTCTCCATTTTACACCTTTCATAAAAGTTAATGGCAGACTGGTGCGTAGAATGTCACGTTCCGCATGGAATTAGCGCGATGGTATGGGTTTAGAGAAGAAACGGAGAGGAAGGTGGAGGGCCTAAGTGAAAAAGCCCTATCTTTTAAAATAGGAAATATCGCAAAGAATAGAAGCATTGCATGCAGAACTCTCAAGAGCTACGTTGTGTTTCACGGGAATGTATTCCATGGGACCCTGAGGTTCTGCAACATTCTCAAGGGTACAGCAAATTGTTTATTTATTTGGCATCAATTACTTTTTTGACCCATTTCTCAATAATTAAAATGAACATATTTTTTGTATCCACCCATTTTTGGCAAGTAAGGGTATCATATATTATTTTAACGCTCATAAAGGTTCCATGAGCCGTAAATGTTTGAAGACCACTAGTCTAAAGACTAGGGCAAAGTAGACAGGCTAGAGCAAACAGCTATAACCATTTACCAATGTGCCTGATTTACGAGAAAGTGTGTAAATCCATTAGAAAAATCGTCTACAGCTCATCTGCCACGAACCTGTTCGTTGGTGCAAAACTGATAGAGAGAGCTCAAGAACATACTTAATCGGCTATCAGTTGGTAACCTTTTTCTACACGCATTAGCTTGAAAAGGAGCTAGCTGGAAAAGTAACAAAAAAGCAAGTATAACTGCGCCCGTTTTAAAAACGACAAATTCAGCGACTTCTTGTATACATAATAATATAATCCGCGAGGAGTACAATGCTATAGAATATGAGATGCCAAATTTTGACTGCTGACTTTTTTTGTGTTCGCAAAATTCCAAGTACTTCACATGAATGGTAATAAATCTGGAACATTTTTAGGGAGGAGAAGGAAGAGGACGAGGTGGGGAGCAATATGGTCGAAATATGTGGAGGAGAGGAGAGTAGTCGCGAAAAGTGACGCTTGATAACTCATTTTTATAATGGTGCTCTCGGCAATGCCCCCTGGAGCGAAGCTGGAATGCTTCTCCCCAGTTCCTCTGGCGTTTGTGTAGAACTTACGTAGTAACTTCTCACGGATGAGACCGGGCGAGTACTTTAGGAGGAGACGCGAAATAATTAGGGACGATTCTCCATCGTGAGTAGCGTGTTTTTAGGCAATGCGGAGAAATGTCCTTAATTATTCATTCATCGTGCTTCCGGTCTCGCTTGCAGTTTTAGTTTTCAGAAAATTACCCGTGTTTCCCCGGGGTGATACCTTTCAATACCCCCCTCCTCGTCGACGAGAATTCGTGAATGGTGATGAAAATTTTATCGCAAGCTTTTTTTACTTTTTTCTCCCCATATGGAATTCATGCCAAGTAATTTAGCCCATACGTCTACTTAAACTCTAACCCGAAGTCAGGTGAGTGAAACCTGAGTAAACTGAAGAGGAAATTAGTCTGCCAGAGCTGTTTATGAAACTTTCCATGGTGAATTAAGATGAAATTATTTAAGGATTACTAAAATCGTCTGCGTATTCGAAATTCGTAATTTTGAAAATTTTCTATGAAAATGTAATAAATTGAACATATCGAAGCTACCTTTTGGGATATTTTGTCTTAAATACATTAAATCCGTAATATTTACAGCAAATACGTTAAATTTGTAAACTTTGAAGTTAATTTTGGTGTATATATCTTAAAACTAATCAGAGCAAATTTACCTTAATTGCTCTTCTATCTAAAAATATATAAGAATCCTAAGTACTTGTAACTTTTTAGAATTTCAATATGGCTATTAATATCTTTATCCGCAGTCTTCAGATTCTATACTAATGTATTTAATTTACAGGTACTAACGGTCATCATTAATAAACCATATGCTACCCAACAGTCCTAACCTCTAGGAGACCCTAAACATGGTTGCTGTGTTATAGAAATATCGGCAGTGAAAATCGCAGGTGTTAAATATAGTTTTACTTTTGCTTGTTGACCAACTAAGAGATTTTTGGGTAGGTGTTTGAATTCAACATTCGAAATAATATTTAAAATCCTTAACACTTACGATAAATACGTAATGCCAGAAAAATTCATTCATTTTGTTTGAAAACACTTAATTGATAGATTTTTTGTTAGGCCCTACTTTTGTTGAATCGATTTGAAGAATGTCTCTTAAATATCTTTTAAAAATTCATCCCTTGTAGGAACAAATAATACTAAAGATTTCTGGCTTTTCCGATGAATAGAAGGTGAAGGCGTCACGGGGTTTAAGAATAAGAGATAAGACTAAGTTTTTTGAGTTGATGATAATGTAAAATGATCACTATGAGCGCGAAGTGAAAATTCAACCCTTTAATGAGCGAATTTCGCATAGCGTATAATTTAGCGCTGGCAGAGCTATACATGTGAACGAACTCCTTTGACTCCGCTCTTATAGAATTTTCAGGCCAAAAGGCGCACACTCATTCAGCGTCCCATCCCATTTCTGGTTACACGGCGTCAACAAGGTGAAATATGATATTCCACAGGAATCGATAATTCGCATCGTCCGGGAGTCGAACCCGGATCCCTCGATTTTGTGCCGAGTGTTTTAACCAGTTAAGCTACCAAGGCGTCCTTCACTCCTGTGGATTATGTTTTTGGTGGCTTTATAGGAGCATGGTGGTCAGGACTGCTAAATATATGGTGTCATTAGCAGTCCAAGTCGTGCGCTAAGAGGCACAGTGCGCGAGGATGAAGCCATACATGGAACACAAGGAGGTGTTCGCTCTTGACCAATTTTGAGAAAACCTGGACCAGCCACGGTAGTAACCTTTACGGAGTCACGCGCAAGTGCACATAAGTGCGATATTCCACAGGATAAAAATCATTCGCCTTGACCGGGATTCGAACCCGGATCCCTAGATTTCGCGCCGAGTGCTTTAACCAGTTTAGCTACGGTCGAAATATATTTATTTTCCAAGAGTATTCTCAAATACAGTTTCTATGATTTCAGGTGCATTTATATAATTGAGAAGAAAAAGAAAGGAAAATAAAAAAGCAAATAGTCCATAAAGTTTGTCTCCACATCGGGCTCGAAGCGGCCGCATCTGAGGATATCCCTTGCCGTCGACCGGTGCACTCCATTCTCACTGCCACCGAGAGTTCTAATTAATCCTCTGGGCACTAGATTAGGTCCTGTTCCTCACATGCCAACCCAAGGGATGATGCACACCATCGGCCTGTTTAAATTGCCGGGAGTTGTCGATATAGAGGGTTATGCCATCCTCATAAGCGACGCCCTTGTATTTGGATCCGCATCTTTGTACACCTAGCCTGGCAATCTAAAATGAGTGGATAACGGGATCCATTGCGAACGCAAACAATATCAAAGATAAAGGACATCCCTGCCTAACCGAATTTTTAATGGCAAAAGGAGGGGAGATGTCCCTATTAATTTTCAGGTGTTCTCCGGCATTAGTGTACAATATTTCAATGGAATAAGTTAAGGATTCAGGGAAAGCCATCTTTCCTAAAATAAATTAAATATATTTTATCCGGATAAAATCGAAAGCTTTACACAGATCTACGGCTATAATAGCATAAAAATATTCATAGGAGGCGGTCACGGATAAAAAAGGTCACGTATCAAAAGTGTCGCGTCTAAGATATTTCTTTTATTTGACACTGCGTGTTGGGATGGGTGTAAAACCGATTCGGCAACGGCCAAAAACGAGTCTTTAGAGCCGTAGTAAAAGTTTTACACTCAGAATTTAAAAGTGCAATCGGCCGAATGTCACCACAGGATTTCGGAAGACTTCGCTTTGGTATCAAAGTTATGATCGAAATGCGCTGACTTAGAGTAAGCGCGTCGGAGGGACTAGTAATGGCATTAAAAACATTGGTTAAAACTGACGTTAGTTCGTCCCAACACGCAGAATAAAATTCATATGGGAGGTCGTCTGTGCCGGGGGCCTTTCCTTTGGGGAGGTAGGGGATAACTGTTTGCACTTCCTCCCCGTAATCCCGACCGCAAGCGAGTCGCTCTCCTCCCTGGATAGAATGGGTAGGCGGGACGGAAGGGGAGGGGCGTTACTTTCACTCCAGGGCTTATATCGGTCAAACACGCTCGCAAAGTGCCGAGCGGCGTCTTCTAGGAGACCACCGCCCGGACACTCTGCCGATGGCGACGCGGGTGTTGGATCCCCACGCAGTTGAATAACCCTCCGCAGTTCAGAGACGGTTAGTGAGACCCATGTGTCTGGGTTCAACTTTCTCTACCACTGGCTGGGAGCGATCCGCTTCATTTCTTGCATGATAATTGTGTCTTTTAGCGAAGACACTTGCACGTAAAAGTTCGGAGATGTCAGCCAGGCCGAACAGCCAGTCTGAGATTAAGAACTTCGCTTAAGATGGACCGGAAAAAGTGAATGATACAATTTCGCTCCTCCCCCACCCCGTGGTTTGACGTTTTCCAAAATGATTAAATATTTCGTTTAAAAAACCAATTTAAAATATCTACGTCCGGACGGAGAGCCGAGACGAGGTCTCCAACCTGTGCCCGGACGTCTTCGCGAAAACCCTCGTCCTCAAGCGGCCGCGTGTCCAAGCGCCAAATGTGGGCGGGACTCGGTCTCTGGGGTAGGAGGAGGATGATTCGCGTGCGGGAGTTGTGGCCAACACGCGAAAAAAGTGCGTGGCCCGCAGAGCCGGCTAAGACCGCGTCAGTTACACAGGTGGAATCGATTTAATTTTTAAGGACCCGGATCGGCCGGTTTAATATTTTGTCGCGAATGGACTCGAGAGTCCTCCCGCCTATAAATGGAATTGAAATCACCCGCTAAGATGGCTTTCCCCATGAAGGGAGTCAGGTACGGGACTAAAGTTTGGTTAAGAAACTTTTCTCTCTCAAGTCTCCTCTTTTTGCTGACGGGGCATTGATGTTTACGAAAGGTATGCATTGTGTTTGGAGGGAGGTTATCCTCACCGATGCATGGAGGCGTACCGTATTGACGGCAAGGAAGTTTTTCACTAGGGTGGTGGTCCCGCAGCGTGAGCCAATAGAATTTCCAAAAGACCGGTAGTGTGGGGACAGGCCAAGTGACCCCCTCCACCGTCTCTTGGTGCATTATGATGTCCGGATAAAGAGATTTTGTAAATGCCGAAATTAGGTTTAACTTGAGGGCGCCAGTCACCCCCGCAATGTTTAACGGAAGGACTCTCATGGAAATCGGCATTGGGAGAGGTCTAATTTTGTACTAAACCATTTTGGTCGTAGTTTTCGTTTCTCATTCGCGTGTTGCGTCGCTTCCCGGGGCGTTGCTTTTTCCCGGAAGAGGCCGTATCCGACTCATTCTCTCGTGCGACGTCTTCCACCAGGTATCGGAATGGGTTGGGGGTGAGGAAGGAGACAGGCGGGGTTTCATGGGGTGGGTTGGGGCGGGAGGTGGGAGGATCACCAATCTCCTGGGTGGGGGATATGTGTGAAGGGGAGGAGGGGGAGGTTGGACTTTCAACCATTATGTTTTCTTCTTCATTTGATGCATAAGTGGCCTGGGATGAGTCGTCAAACCCACCACCCTCCCCCCTACCCCCCGCCAAGCTCCCCGTCCCCGTCATATCGCCGCCCGTTGCCCCCGACTCGCCGCTCATACGCACTGTGGGGCCTCCACCTCTGAGCTACCCTCCGTTCTCCTCACTCATCGGCCCCTCCGGCATCTCCTCGCTCGCCATGCCGGACTCGGCGCACGTGGCGGTGTTGTCGTTGTCTGGGCATGTCGTCTGTAGAATGTCTGGCTCACGGTGGGTGGAGAGGGAGGGCTGGCGGCGTTGTCCCTGTATGAGTGGGACATGGGTCTCCACCTCCACATGGTCGGGGACGGAAGCGGCCGGAGGCGGGGACTTCGTCCTTCGTGCTTCGTTGTGTCTTCCTTTCTAGTTTCCCCAATGCTGGAGGGGGAAGGGCTCCGTTTGACGGCCCCCTCCTCCACCCTCGTGGCGATGGCAGCGGCCTCAGAAGATCCCGGGTCAACCTCCATCGTTGATAGATATCTCGCCCGCTGCTCCATTGTCTCCTCGTCGTCAATTGCCGCCCCCCCCGCCGGTGTCGCCTTGACGTCTGCATAACGCCTGGCCACGTCATTTCGGGGGCAATTTCTGTGCTCGTGGCCCTCCTCATTGCACCGTACACACGTCCGCCTTTGGCTATCGTAAATAATTAGTCCGCGGTTTCCCCCTATGGTGACATGAGAGGGAATGCTGCGGTCGACCACCATTCGTAAGTGCCGCGTACCAGTGCAAGAGGTTAGGAGGCCATTTCCCTCCCCTCTAGCGTCCCAACTTCTAATAATTTTCCCGAATCAGCCGAGCTCCGTTTCGATGTTTGCTCTTGTTTTTTCAACGGGAAGGCAAAGCACCCTCACATTGACTGCCAGTCCCGGAGAACCACCAGTCGTGTGGTCTGTGGTGCCTGTCGTGAACTTCTTGTCCTCCGCGGGAAACGGGAGCCGTTTAGACTTCGTAGAAAAAAATGGATTGAGGATATCTTGGCTGGTCATCTTCACTAAGATGCGTCGTCTGTTGTATCCGAATTGTATCGCAATTACTTCTGCATCCGCGAGGCCCAAGTCTCCCTGACGAAGAGGTGGACCTCCAGCGGTGTTGGAATTCTCTCCTTATCGTCCATATGGACCAATAGCGTGTTCACCCGGAGAACCACCATGGTGAACAAACAAGGGGATAATGATAAAAAAAAGAAAAGAAGTAGGGGGGACACAAACCACTCCACTGTGAGCACTCCCCTCTCCTGACACGACCTGTGACAGGCGAAGGGGGTGTCAAAACTAACTAAAGAGAAACTAGAAACCATTCGGTGTGTAACACTATAACTAATAAAAGACACCACTTGTGTCGAAGATCTGTCACTATGAACTACCAAGAAATAGCAGCCCCTCACATAACAAATGAGCAAAAACTCTCGGATGCTATTTCTTGTTTGTTCATAGTGACAGATCTTCGACACAAGTGGTGCCTTTTTTTAGTTATTGTGTTACACACCGAGTGGTTTTCAGTTTCTCTTTAGTTTTGACATCCCCTCCGCCTGTCACAGGCCGTATCATGAGAGGGGAGTGCTCTCAGTGGAGTGATTTGGGTCCCCCCCTGCACACTCTCGGTCAACCAGGGTGGGCGAGAGACCGTCCGGTCTCGCGCCCGTTCGCCGGCAAGGGTGACTTCCCTTGCCGGGAGGATTTACGTCAGCTCTCGCACTCGGGAGCGATCAACAAACACGTCCGACCTCCACGGCCTACCGAGGCATCCTTCTCCCCTGTGGATTATTTGGTGGCTTTGTAGGAGCATGGTGGTCAGAAGAACACCTCGGTAGCTTAACTGGTTAAAGTACTTGGCGCGAAATAGAGGGATCCGTGTTTGAATCCCGGTCAAGGCGAATGATTTTTCTCCTGTGGAATATCGCACTTATGTGCACTTGCGGGTGACTCCGTAAAGGTTACTACCGTGGCTAGTCCCGGTTTCCTCAAAATTGGTCAAGATCAAACACCTCTTTGTGTTCCATATATGGCTTTATCCTCGCGGACTGTGGCGCTTAGCGCACTACTTGGACTGCTAATGCCACCATATATCTAGCAGTCCTGACCACCATTCTCCTATTATGCCACCAAATAATCCATAGGGGTGAAGGATGCCTCGGTAGCATAACTGGTTAAACACTCGGCGCGAAATCGAGGGATTCGGGTTCGAATCCCAGTCAAGGCGAATGATTTTTCTCCTGTGGAATATCGCACTTAGTGCACTTGCGGGTGACTCCATTATGGTTACTACCGTGGCTAGTCCTGGTTTCCTCAAAAAATGTCAATTATGCCTACCTGAACGATCCTGGAAAACTGGCTTCTATCCTATTTTTTTTGCTCACGTCCTGCATATCTAGTATGAACTTTTCGCTCATTTGGCGCCCATACATCTTTTTATACGTACGCTCTTGAGGCAATATAAATTCCATATTTTTTTTCCTTAGAATCCTAATATCGAGTGTATTAAATTCTCCATAAGTAATGTACGCGCAATTTAACGGCAATTTATATCCAACTAATTTGAATGGTTTGAGGCGTAACTTTGTGAAATTGCTTCATATTGGAATGAAAAAAACTTTGTAAATTTCACATGAGTAAGTTTAATACGACCAGTTTCATCGCTTGAGCGACATCTTCAGGTGCCTGGTCATATTAAACTTACTCATGTGAAATTTACAAAGTTTTTTTCATTCCGATATATCCAACCACTTTAACTGATTGATTACCTATTGTATTTGACTCGGATTAAAATCGAAGAAATTTAATGGAAGGTTTAAGTAAGTTTTTTTTATTTTTTATTGTGAATTCATCGTTACATTGCGGTTTTGAAGTTGGCTACATTATTTATTAAACAAAATCCTAGATTTATCTACATTAATCATTAATAAAAATTTAAAATTTTCATGTTTAACGCATCTGGAACTCCAAAAGGTGTAAGTAAAAAGCTACTAGATGGATTATTCGTTTATAAGGGAACAATTTGGGAAAATCTTTTATGGGATATTTTTAACAAATTTGCATTATTTGGGTATAAAATATGCGCACATAAGGAATTTCATCTTCCCAAAAGATTTTTTTAAGGTTAATATAATGGTGGTTCCTCCCAGGGCCACTGACCATTTGGGAACGAATCCATTTATTATATTTTTGTCTTTTCTTTAATGTTGTCAAATCATTCATAACTTCATTTGTACTTGATTCATTCATTGATTTATTTAAGGTAGCCCTGAGTTCAAACGTGACCTTATCACCGCATGTGTTTGCAGTGTTTCTGAGTCTCATGAGTAAACTGGCGGTCCCTGTGAGGGACCACTTCTTCGAAGGGAGTGCCACCATCGGAGAACAGGACCATCCATAGTCCCATGATTTTATTTTAGTTACTAGCGCATGCAGCGGGGACGTAATAAACTATTCACGCGTTTCCGGCACCAAATTTTGAATGATGGCCATGGGAGGGACCAGTACTCCGTATAGCGTTAAATATGTGCAACGGATGCTATAGAATGCATTGCCAAAAAATGCTTTCTTTGACCTCGTTTTTACTTCCCAGTTATCTTATTGTTTTCACTTATCATCCCTGCAAATAACAGAGGGCAGGTGTTTGTGTTTATCCCACCCATTTTTTCATTATTTCTTCCTTTTATTGAATATAATATTTAATTAAAAAGTACTGACTCGCTTATCCAAGTAAATAATCACCAAGACTCAGCAGTATATTAGGCATTTTTCCATATGTTTTAGCTGTAGTTCGATCTCAAAAATGAAAGGTAATTCAAAGGTCCGCCTCTTTCTTCTCAACGATGTCAAAGCATTAAGAACGGCAAAGCATAGAAAAATGGATTTATTGCCGAAATGTATTCTCACAACTAAGCCTTCCATATTATCCGAGGTTTCAGTGTCAGTTATTGTCAGTGCACATTACCTAGGATAAACGAGACTTCACTCTACTAACTGATAGGATTTTTCCACCTCTACGCCTTTACTCTTGAATATATTTTGAGGCAATTTTGCGAGGATTTCTTTCCCAATATACCTCTTTCTGTTCTTCAACCACTCGCTAATTGTTAAGGCGACAATTGTTCTTGGTAAACTACATCGTTTAGCTTTAACAATGAAATCAAACCACGGTTTATAGGTACATTAGCTTGGTGCGTTGCTTCGCTGGCCAAATCCGCCCAGTAATTGGGTGACTCAGTCATGGTCCTCGTTTTATATGTTTTGAATTACTAAATATAAAGGTGGTATCTCTTCATGATTTCACACCCTCCAGCCAAAGGGGGAAAATTCCGAGTTCCGTTTAAATAATATGAAAACAATGGTCTCCATTTCACTCAAATATGCTGGAATTAAGCGTAACAGAACCAAAGCTGCAATCCCATCGCACAGAAAATTCAAACTGCCCTCCTAAGGCTTTCGGAAAAGGAACTCCGCACCATGTTTTTATGGAAACCTGGGCACGTAGGGATTACGGGTAAAGAAAAAGTAGACTCTGCTGCAAAATAAGCATTGGTAAATCACCAAATTCATATTGCGGTGATCCTCGTGGATGACCTGAAAGCTACGCTACGACCTGTAGTCTTGGGAGGACTGGAAAGAATCATGGCGGAGTCTGCAGAATTACAAGCTGCGTAGCATTAAACCTGATATTTCAGCGTGGCATTTGAAGGAGCAAACGTAGGTATGAGGTCGCAATCACCCGTTTGAGGACTGGGCCCTGTCATTTCACACATTCCTTTCTATTTGCTGCTGACAAGACCCCCCACAGTGAGACAACTGTGACGCCTCTCTCACTGTTAATCACCTAGCATCTACTAAATACCGCGTTATACGCAGTAATATGGCAATCACATGTAGCTTGATACTTCACTAGGGGAGAACTCGGATAGCCTAAGCCGAATTTTATTGTATTTTAATTAAATAGGTTTTTTAAATTTGATTCATTCATTCATTTGAGTAATCTACCGGTTAGAGGTAGGTTATGGTGAAAGTCAGAGAATATCCAACGGACTCATACACGTGCCGTGCCCTATCTACATCAAGTATTTCTTTCTTCATCTCAGCATAAGTCGTACCATTCTTCATCCCGTCCTTAAAACCTAATCTCTTTCTTCCCCTTCCCCGCTTACACAACATCCGTCCCTCGATCACGGCCTTCAGCAAACCATTGCCCCTCATTACCGCTTCCAGCCACCTACCCTGCCTTCCCCTAATCTCATCCTCAAGCACTTCCTCATTTGTCTTCCTTTCCGTCCAACACACCTTTTACATCCTCCTCCACACCCACATCTCGAAAGCCTTCTGCGTAATTTCGTCTTCCTTTCTCAATGTCCACGTTCCTGCCCCATAAAACGCCACACTCCATATCAAGATCTTCACCAGCCTCTTTTTTACACCCTTACTTAAAGTTCCCGTCATCAGCTCCCTTCTATTATTCAAAGCTTCCTTCGCTAGCGCTATTCTCCTCCTAATGTCTTTGCCACTATGTCCTGTTTCTTCTAGCGTACTACCCAAGTAATTAAATTGTTCTACTTGCTCCAGTTTGTGACTTCCTAATCTTATCACCGGCGTCGCTTTCTTTTTCTTAAAGAATCTCAATACGTATATATATTCTTATGATTGATACTCGTCACGTATTTCTCGCACTGCTTTTCCAAAGCATCTACTATAGTTTGCAATCCTTTCGATGACCAACTAACCAACGCTTGGTCGTCTTCGAATCTAACCGACTTAATCCGCTGACCTCCTACTTTCATTCCCACATCTAGCTCATACCATGCCTCTCTTACAATTTCCTCAGCACAGCTGTTAAAAAGCAAAGGCGACCACAGGCACCCTTGCCGCACCCCGCGACCTGTAACTGCCCATCCTGATTCTCCCTCAGCTACCCTCACCTGAGCCCTCTTCCCCATGCATAAGTTTTGGATGAGTCTCTTATCACGCCAATCTATTCCTATTTTCCCTAATATCTGCATTAGTTTCTCCCAGTTTACTCTGTCAAAGGCCTTTTCGAAATCCACAAAGCAAGCGAAAACATCCTCATATGTTTCTTTCTATAAGTGTTCTCATTACCACAATCGCGTCTCTGGTGGCCCTCCCCTTCCTGAACCCAAATTGGTCATCGCCTAAATAGTAGTTTCCTCTGCTATCCAACCTTCTATTTATAATTCTCAGTACAACATTTGCCGCATGCAAAATTAAGCAGATTCTATACTCCTCGCCTTCTGACGCTTTCTTTTTCTTCGGGATAGGTATTAATACTTTTTTCACGAAATCCTCTGGCCATACTCTTCCTCGTAGATCCCGCAAATAAGTCCGAAAAATTATTCTTTCCCCTTACTTCCTAGATTCTTCAGTAGTTCCGAAAGTAGATTATCGGTTCCCTTGGCTTTTCTACCCTTCGTCTCTCTTAATGCCCTCTCTTTTTCGCTGTCAAGTGACTGTGGTCCGAGGTTATCATTATCTATTGATCCTTCATCCTCTAGTTCTAGGCTAAAGGGTATATTCTCGCTGTCATATAGTTCCTCTACGTATTCTCTCCACCTTTCCTGGATATCTTCCTGCTCGTATAATATCCTCCCTGTTTTGTCCTTAACCTTTGGTATCGTTTGCTTTCTCTTAACACCCGATAACATTGTCACCTTGGCGTACAAAGCGCCCACTTCCCACTCCTCCTGCAGCTTTTCCATTTCCTCGCATTATCCTTTCCACCAGTTATCTTTTGCCCGATTGGTCACTCGCCGGAGTTTATTATTCAATTCCTTGTAACTCCTTCCAACTCTTGCCTACGTCGGTGTTGACGTTCTTCCAAATCCTTCTCTCCTCCATTTTCTTTATCATTTCTTCCGTAATCCATTGCTTCTTAACTCTCTTCTTTTCCACTGTTCCTATTGTTTTCTCTGCCGCTCCTGCGATGCCTGTTTTTATAATCTCCCATCTTCTCTCTATTATTCCCATCCGCTTTACTTCGCCTATATTATTTTCTAACAGCTCTTGGTATTCCCTCCTTTTCAACCCTTTCAAGGTTCCACTTCCTTATCTTCCAACCTTTACAAAGCCTTTTGAATCTAACTTCACACTTCATCATCACAAAGTTGTGATCTGAGTCCGCATCCACTCCTGGATAGCTACGCGAGTTTTTTCACTGTTCCTAAATCTCTGCCTTACCATTATATAATCTATTTGGTATCTCCCAGTATCACCCGGCATTTTCCATATGTGCACCTTTGCCTGGAGTGATGTTTAAACCAAGTGTTTACCACTACTAATTTATTTCTTCTACACAATTCAGCAGCCTTTTCGCCGAAATCATATTTTTACCGATGAAATTCTCTATAAATGTACTTTTACTTACATTACTATTACCCTAAAGATATAACTGTTTCTTCTTATGAGTACTATTATTAATACTTCTGTTAAACCATAATGAAACCTCCAAAGGCCAGCCGAAATACGATAAATCCATCTTTTCCAAAGCTTTACCAATATTGGTTTTGCTCTTATACTCTTCCAAATAACTTTTCATGTATCGATAAATATTTTTATGCTCTACTACAAATGGATCCATAAAAGAAAATTCTGAAGTCACAGTAGCCCACTTATAAAATCTATAATTAATGTTTAACTTACTTGCAGGAATATTCGTTAACAGAAAATGGTTTACCTTGGAAATATACTTTAAGCAACTTATTTGCAAACGGCAAGTTTGGATATCTAATTTAACCGATGGAAGACATATTGTGGAGACCTAAATTTTGTAATGCGTCAAATGGGCTGAGCATAGTGCAAATGACCCCTGCCGTCGACGCACCAAATGAGCTAATTCTACTACCACTACCACCAACGCTGTGTGCCAATTCCGAAGTATTCCTGGACCGGCGTCTACATCTATGTCCACAAAACAGACAGAAAGCCACCTCAAAGGTGAAAGGCAGAGGATTCGTTTTTTGACCCCAATGAGCTTCATTAAATCCGACAAAATGTGATAAAACTTTCCCTATTAATGCATAAGCAAAACTGAAAGTACCTACCTGAGAGGAGATTTACTTTCACCAGCTTACACTACACTTTGTACTCCCAATTTTATAGAGCTATGGTCCTTAATTTATATATTTTTTATAAGAACATAATGCGCATAAATACTTAAGTTCTACAAGAAGCATGCAAGACCTGCAAGACATGTTAAATATATGCAGCAAATTAATAATCAAGCATTAGTGAGGAAATCAAATAAATAGCTGCTCTATCAATCAAATAATCTAATTTAAAGTCTCATTGGCAGCTATTATGGTCTCTTATCTTTCACAGGAATAATGAAAATGGAATTATTTCAGTCCACTATTAGTCAATTTCCAAAATAATCCTATCTACACCGGGCATGAACATAGAGTGGTACACAGCTGATGAAATAACTAAGGGAGCCGCAAGAAACTCGGAGGTTACGTGCTAGGTTTATATCCCTTAAAAAATGCAGATGAGGCGAGTTTTAATGTGACACGGGGGATTCCGCGCTTCATCTCTAGAACTTATGTGAAAATGGTAATTCCATGGAATGGTTAGTAGGAACCCCAACCCAATTCAGCCTTAGGGGTTCTTAACATTTATTCTATAGTGTTTCATCACTATGCTGAATTACAATGAATTATCTTATCAATGTATCTATCTGAAAGTAATATAACAACAAAATAGCCCTTTTGAGGATAGGCCACTGCGATTTGACCCATTCTTTCCTATTCACAGAAAATAAGATACCCCCCACTGTGATACATGCGATAACCCTATGACAGTGAAACACATCAAGGATGAGTGTGTTAACTACCAATATGCTCGCAATCTTTTTGGCCTGAGGGGAAATCTAACATATGATCTGGGTGATAACGCTCTCCGACTCAACCGGGTAATCGGGTTTTTAAAAGATATAAATACCTTCCACTCAGGTTAATGCTTAAAAAAAAAATAATTAGTCAATTATTTTACATTTTTTGTTCTATAATTTTGAAAAACTTATTTCTATTTTATTTTATTTTTTAGCTAAAACTTTTATGCAGTTGCAACAAAGATTTTAGAGCCGATCTGCTCAACGCATTACAACCTTTAGGTATAAATTGGACGTAGTGTAAAAGGACCTCTGCCGTCGGCGCACCCACAATCCTAAATACTACTACTACTAGCAACAAAATAATAGAGATGCACAGTCGAATTGATAAGAATTAATTTTTCTTCCCTACACCCGCCGTTAATAACTAGGTACAACGAAAACAGTTTGTGACACTAGCATAGGACACATTGTTAACCTATGTTTCACTTTCGTTCCCTCTCACTTACCTTCTCATGGCTGGTGTCCTAACTCCCCCTGCCGCATGCCCCTGCGGTGGCTCGTAGGTCTACACCGAACTAAGCGCCGATCCTTAAAGGTGCAAATGACCCCTAAGTAGCTGTTTGGCTCGTCTAATAACCACTAATACGAAATAGGTAGTTAGAGGTTTGTGGTGTACGAGGTGTTATGATAGAGGGTCAAGGTGAGGGGAGGGTTTAGAAGAGATTAGGGAAAGGCGACGGCGTGGAGTTGGCTGGTGGGGGAGGTTGTTGGAGAAGGCTTTGAGTGGTGGGGGTGGAGGAGAACGCCGCGTGAGAGGGAATGAATCATTGAAGTCGGCGGCGAAGGTTTCGGCGGACGCGGTGATCTTGATCCGTAGAAGCGACACCGTATCCCCGGGAAGCGTGCTGCTTTGATGAAATGATACGCGCTGTTCTCTCTCGCAACATTCAACGCTCTCTCAGAAGTGTTATCTGCTTCACGCGTCATTCAGGCGACACCAAGCGGGTAAAACGGGAGTGTAGGACATCCGCTGAAAGATGAGAAAGGAGTATAAACACTTGCCACTCACCGCTGTGACTTTTCGCAGGACAGTATGCTGAAGAATCGTTAAAATTCTTGACGAGTGCAATCATGAAGTTGATAGCTACAAATATATCTTTTTTTTAATAAACGGCGAAGAGTGTTGGTGGGGTACGAACGGAGTCACTAATTCGTTCAAGTATTTCATAATGCTGCTACTGTGGTGATCTGTTTTATAGTAAGCTTTTTAAGAAACAATCGATTACGTAATCATAAACGCCGAATGTACACATGTTGTACATCCATCATATGGCATCGTTGGATTTAGAGTGTTTGCATTATCGTTTCCAAAATAACTTTTATGCCCGTGACCTGAAATTTCTTCCTTAGTTATTACCATGAAGCATTTGAAAGAATCGTTATTTAAGTGCTTATTTGCATCTCTGTTATACCTACTGACATAACACCTACTGACGGGATTAGTGAAGTCTTAACAAGCAATACAGTATTATATTTCGTCAAAAGTAATCATGAATATGTACTATATCGTTTTGATAAAAGTCGTGTATACGTAAAGCCCAAGAAATATTTCACTCGCGTGAATTCTGAGTAGAAAGACTTTTTTTGGCTTTTTGATGATAAGTAATCATCTGGAAAAAAAGTCCGGAAAATAACAAACAAAAAAGAACTAAATCATGAAAAACTTTCAAAAACACATTGAAACATTTTAATGTATGATTTAAGATTAATTTTTGGAAAAGAAATTATTATTTTAAATTGCTGTAAGAGGTGAATGAAGAACTATTTACAATCTTCCACGGAAATTTTTAATGCGATTGGTTTCGATGTTTTAAGTTCTAACAGGGATTTATCTCAAACCGTTAATCTAGTACGTTTTCAGTGAGCAACACTAAAGCAGGGCCTCTTTAATAATGACAAAACTTGAGACCTTAAGGAAATACTGAAGGATGGGAAGTCCTTCAAAGAAATGAACGAGCATTTCTAACAGTGTAAGAACTGTTCAATGGTAATGGTGAATTTAGATGGATGAAAAGGAATGAAACTCGCAATTTTACTCACAATAGTAATAATATGTGAAAATAACTGGATTTGTACGACATATCACGCTACGAGGTCAGATTAAATGGTACGTTGCAAGGGGAAGAATAATCGAAAAATTTAAAGGAGAACGAATTTACCGTCTCTCCTCTCAGATGAACGCTCAGCGTTCTGTATCCTTCTCAAATCGTGCCTCTGACCTCTTTCTCTCCCCCGATGGCCACCAATTGAGTTTCCCAATATTCAGCCTTCTCCCTTGGAGCTCTTCTCTCCCGTGCCGCCTTGCACCTTCTGCCATCCTCACACACTCTCGGCGGAAAACGTTCACGGTTCCATCCCTAGATCCGCGTCCACTCAAGCCGTTGCTCCCCATTTCCCCAGCGCTTCTGAGTGGTCTTTGGGGTCACTCAAGCGATGAGTCTGCTTCATTCACCTTTGAGTATTTCTGGCCACATCATTTCTCCTTCGCTTTGATTTCCACGTGGATCTTTATAGCCGTATCTTTTAATACTCTCTTGCTATCATTCTATGATGTTACTGCTTTTTGACCTATACATTTTTCACCCAAGATACGTCTGATATTTAGTATTTTTTTGGAAGGAAGTGGGAATGAAATGCAATGCTCCTCGTTTCAGTTAACCATTGGTTAGGAACCGGAGGTATCCTGTGCATTAACGCAGGTTTGATAATTCCGCTTTTTTTAAATTGCTCACTCAAGCATGACTGACTAAACTCGCAGATATAACTGGTATTCTCTAATTCATTATATCATTCATTTAGTATGAGCACCCAGATTTAATGCGTAATTTGTTTATAAATGTTCAAAATGTTGATTTATTTTATTTTGTTTGGCTAAATTAAAACTTTTTGGAATTCGTCAGGAATATATTTGTAATATAATAGCACCTATCTTAGTCAATATAAGGATTTTTCTAAAGGCTGAGGTGGAATAATTAAGGTAACTTAAAATGGTTCTACGTGTCAATGGTTCAATATTACAATAGTTTCTAATTATAAGAATATTTATCGGTAGGGACTGCTTTGTGGTAACAATAAATTCCAAACCGTGCGTTGAGTTATTAACATTATCTCTGATCTTAGTCCAACTCAGTAGTGATGGCATAAGGCTGAGATCAGCAAATTTGGAGATAGTGGGTTTGTATCTCAGCTTGTTGATTTTTCATTACTACGAAAAGCAGTCGTTTTTGTGAATGGTCGTAATGTTTCATATATCGTACTCCGTCGACGAGGAAATAACTCATTACGGGCAAATTTATAATACATAAACAAAACCTGTCAAAGATGAGGCAGGTATGAGGTATGCTGGCACACAATTAATTTTTGCTTTGAAATAAAACATAATTACGTGGGGAGAACATAGTACAAGTTTTCTTCTTGAAGCGAGTAAGGTACAGCTGCAAAATTCATCGCCGCGGCTCAGCTGTCGCAGAATTCTTCCTTAGGTCCAGCTGGTGTAAGATTTGAACTGATTTCTTGTCAGCGTAGGTGGTTGAATTTCCTCATTGCTTGCTATCGTCATATTCCCCCTGGATAAAATTCGATAGTCTTCCTTTGTCCTTATCTTCTCTCTCTCTCTCCCTCTCTCTTGCTCTCTCTCTCTTCAGTTTCCTGGCGAAGGGAATTGGCTGTGGGGGACCTTACAGGGAAAAGCGTTGAACAGTGTTTGCTTTGGAAGCCGAGTAGAGATGCTCTTCTCTCCTCCTCTCGAAACAATGCATCGTGTGGCTCTTCTCCTTCCCGAAGGCTTTCCTCGAGGGCTTTCAAACAGGGAGTGAGTCAACTTGGTCTTTTCTTCTCCCGCTCTCTCGACGGAAGGTGGGCGTGCCTCTAAACCAACCGGGCCAAGTGGGATCACGCATGACCGCCTCGATCACGGGTCACGCGACGCTATTGTCCGACCAAATCCTGTGACCAGAGATCGAATCCTACTGTAGGAGCATTCCTCATCAGCCGGAGCGTGGTGGTGTTGCGGCTCGGTCAATTCGCAAGGGCACAGATTCAACAGTAAGGAGGGTTACATAAGTGGAATTGACTACCACTTTCACTTCCTTGATGTTTTATTAAATTTGGACTCAAGAGGCTTAACACTGACTCAGAAATTTGATTCATGTTGATATTTTGCGAGCTAATCACCTACGAGCGTGTTTGTAACTAGTCAAAGCCTTCGAATAATCTACTGATATAGATATATTTATTGCTCATGTACAGATAGAGAATAGATATCTCTAAGAAGGGAATAGATTTGAATCTCATGAATATGCTAAAAATATGGTGGAAAAACCTAACCTAACTTAAGCTTCAAGTACCTAAAATTCCCTTCCTCATTCATTTTCTCAGTATTTTCCATTTGATTTAATGCTGGTTTCATGGATTTTCTACAAGTTTCTAACAATATTTGCTCATGAGAAAAATTGTTTTAGAGATTTTTTCTATCCTCCATTCATCATCGTATTTATTATCTACTTTTCGCCCCATGTATGAAAGCTGTTTATTGTGCGGCATTACATACACAAGAGTGTCACTGTGATTAAATCAGTTTAAGTTTCCATAAGAAAAAACTCCACTGGACCTTACGAAGGATTACGCTGGATTTCATTCAAAACTCAACGCGGAATATATTTCTAAATATTTATTATTACCAGGACCTTTGGTTTTCCAAGCCAATACGTGCACCGTATACAGGATAGCATGGTAGGCTGCCCAATGGCTTGGTCCGTAGTTCGACATCCGTTCCACGAGGGTTTTTTGTAGCAATTTATATGCAGCATTATCTTTATAGACCAAAAGGAAGGTAGATGCTTATCTCCTTTGCAAAAAGGAGAAATATTCAAATGCGACATTTCCTGAGATGTGCTACGATCTGTGGTGGAAGGAACGGTGGTCGAACAGCTCGAAAGAGGAAGAAGATGATTATTTACCCATCCTTCAACTCAATACGAAGGCATACTCTGTAATAAACTCTTTCAACATTATTTTATTTACAATTTTAACTCATGAGTCTCCATCATAAACTTTTTTTTTAATGATAATAAACACTTGGTTGTTATTCCACACTTTATTGGAAACAAAACGACCCGGGTTTCAGCATGTCATGCCATCATTAGGCATGACATGCTGAAACCCGGGTCGTTTTGTTTCCAATAAAGTGTGGAATAACAACCAAGTGTTTATTATTATTAAAAAAGATGAAGGAGTTCCACAAAGTAACGCCGGAGACAGTGTCTTTTATCCATCATAAACTTTCTCCTAAGGTAATAGGCTGAAACCGGCGTTACGAGTATTATACAAAACGGATTCATCTTTGGAGGATGTTCTTCCGAAACTGTGTGAACAAAAGTAAATACTGAATACAAATTTTATTTTAATAAATGCCTTTGATTTCACTCACTTGACTTGCTAGAGTAGTATCAGGTGCACATTGTCTACATACTATTGATAATAGCTACTGGGCAATGAGTTTAAACAGCTGTAATCTTTGTTATAGGTAAAAGCCTATTTTATTACCGCAATTGCGATGATTATCACTCCGTATTTATGTATTAAAGGGAAAAACACTTTTTAGCGTATGAATTGATTCAATTATCCCTAGTGATCAATACTAGTTTGTTCCAAGAAGATGCGAGTCATGAACGTCGGGTGGAATTTATTGCCCCAAACGTACTGCTATGGGAGTGTTGGGATACCATAGTCAATTTCTCTTACTACTATCCCCATTTCCCGGCATTCCCTCTCGAAATCGCCGAGTAATTCTCCACCAAACCCACTCGTTCTCTCCCTCGAAACGTCCAGCCTCATAAATAAGTGGGCAAATGACGACCACGTTCAAAGCGTAGAAGGGAGAGAGAGGAAGGGGTTATTATTTCGTGAGCGACGTCTTCACCACCACTGCCGGCTGGCGGCGACGCTTTCGTCCTCTCTTCCATTCCTCTTTTTTAAAAATATATTTTACGCCATTTATTTATTCCACCACCACCGCGGTGGCGACACTTTCCGCCCAGGCGCGAAGCGCGAAGCCCAAGCACGAGGGAGAATGGGAGGGATATGTAAAAGGTGAGTGGGGGGGGGGGGCGGAGGCGGGATTGAGTGGAAGAAAAGTAGAGGGGGGAGTTGTGGAAAAGGTGGAGGGAGTGAAACAGAGAGATACGTGAGGGATGGGGGCAGAGTGGGAAAAAATGCCTCATTTACTTAAGGGGGGCCGCTTTATTTTTCATTTCAGTTCCCACAAGCCTTTGTCCCTCTCGGTCCCGTCCTCGCGTTTTGCATTTCAATTTCTGATCTCGAAACCCTCGCCCCCCCTCCCCCCACTCCACGTCCGGTCCACCGCTTGCCGCTCTTCAATTTTTTCATATCGCCCACGTCACCCATTCTGATCTCTCACTCCCCTTACCAGATTTTTTTTGCTCCACCCCATATTTTCTAGTTAATGTGTTTCAAACTGTGCGATTTCACCATTCTCCTTCTGTTCCTCCGAGCCAACTCTAACCTATTCCAGTAATCCTACAAGACATTGGGGGTGATAAGATTGGTATGATAGTTAGAATATTAGCTTCCAATTTCTTGGCTTCGAATTCCGGCCTTTACCAGATTTTTTGTGGTATTCCAATTTAATTCCTAATTTAATTACTTAAGAGAGGACTTCAAGTGCAGTAACCCGTTGTTGGTTTGTATGCTTGAATGAAGACACCTTTGTTCTTTTCGTAAAGAGCAAGGTGATGCTGACGTCTGGTTTATTTCCACTCTTCCTCCATTCCATAAATAATTATTCTCATTTTAACCTATCAATCTATCCCTGATCTGCATCTACGGAGTAATATGTGAGCCAACTTAAGCGTGTGTGACACGGTGTGATTCCGCACCAGACAGGCTGTACTCGGCTCAGTTCAAGGTCGAACCATTAATCCCTACCCTAGCACACAGGCGCTCACCAAATAGCTGTCAGAACAATATTCAGATAAATAAGAAACTAGGAGATTGCTACGTTAGCAAATATTCTGACACGAAGAACATGGGTTTAGGCACCACCACCGATTACAATTACTAATATTATATGTTACTGGATAATAAGAGATACTAATTCATGCAGAAAACTAAAACATGTGAGACATCTCAAGTGGTGTGAGGTGCTGGTGTGGTATGTGATTCAGCACGGGTACAAACTTTAATCTATCTAGCGGAGATAGGAGTTTCCTAGAAAAGATCTATCGCGACTATTATGGTCCCTTACATTCCACGGATTAATGACTCAAATTTATTGGCTCAGTAATCCATTTATGACAATAAATCTATAACGGAGAAAATGACCTCTGTAATGAAAATCCATTCCATGGCATAAGAAAATGTACTGTGGATTGCAGTGTCGTATACAAAGCGACTCTAGAAACCGTCGCCTATTTTGCTGAATACAAATATAAGTTCATTACTGTTAAGAATTTTTCAATAAAATCGTGCATAACATGCATCTCTTGCTAGTATAATTAGCGAATATTAGACCAACAGAGACGTACAAAAATGTATTTTTTTCACGAGTACGTACGGCTCACCAGATTACTAGCCAATAACCGAAGAGTCTACTGAATTTAGGCCTTTGAGATATCCTGATCGTCGTCACAGTCACACCAAAATATCGATAGTCGTATGAGTGTCAATGCAATTGTGTCCCAGACGCGAAACAGTTCCGCAGAGTGAAATTGAATATGCATGTTCCGTTCTAGAAGGAGGCATATATTAACGGTATTGATGAGAATAAACATTATTTAAGGTGTGGGGAGAATGGGAGATCCCATGTGGGGAAGTTCAAAGGAGCTGAAGAAATGTACTGGGGAAAATAATTTCGTGATGAAGCGCAATGCATGGGAATGCAGTGAAGGATAGTTGGTTGCACGTAATGAGAAGAAAATATGAAATTTTAAGTTTTAAAGGGGAGGGGGTATTCAAATATTTGGGAAATGTAAGTAAAGAAAGCAGGCTCTTGGCACAAAATTTCACACTACCTACCTTCAGTACAGGAGTTTCATACAAAACTTTGGACCTAAAGCTATTGCGATACAATTCCACCATGTCACACGGTGCACATCTGCTGTACCAAATTTAACTACTATGTAAAAATATATTTTCCAAAGTTGATCGTGTGAAAATGGTTTTAGAAGGGCTCTTTTTACCAATGCAGTGGGCAAATGAGCGTGCGGACTAGTTACACATGTCCCACTATCCTAAATAAATGCGTTTCATTTGCCTTCACGAACTACTAAAATCCAATCTCCCGGACGAGGCGTTGTAAATATGAACCGAACAAGGTGTTTCTGGATTGGCAACCATGTAATATGACGCACATTACCCAGCAGTACATTTTTTACGCCAAACAGTGATACCGTAGTGAGAAAAACCGTCATGAACTTGAATAGAATGTTAAACAACCTAGTGAGCGTCGTGCTTCGCCAGCACGAGGTCAGTTGGGACATTATCCCATTTAGATTTAGGGAATTGAATAAGATTATGAAAGTATTAAGTGTATCCTCGTGGGAAAATTTTAACTTAGGTGAACTTGTACTATAACTAGTTCCCGTATCCTCAAAGAAATATTAAGCCATTGCTATAGCAGCGCAGAAAGGGTGCAAATAATTTGTCGCAAGCCGTTCTACTTTCTTCTTAAGACGAATAAGAAGGTTGTACGATCACATTCCTGTTGCTCTTTAGAGGACTGCTTAACTTGATTGACCGTAGAGCAATGAAAATGGTTCGTGGATGTTCGCATACCTCACCGAAACAAATCTATCTTGTTGATGCATTGCTGGGCCATTATTTTTCTTGGATACTCTAAGGCTCTTTGGGAAATAAATGATTGTTATTCTGCTCTTAATTGCCACCCAAATTTATGACCCCTACATGCCACCTTAAGGGAGTGCTGTATGGGTTGAATGTTCCCCGAAGACCGTTAAAAAGCTAAAAAACTTGTCGTATCCCTAGTTTAAATGCACCATCAAGCTGAGAGCATTCCGAATCCATTACGTGGCCTCACTCTTGGTACTAACTAGAGGTGACTATACATCTCCTAATCCTCTAATCCCTTCACGTGACCATGACCTATGATTTACACGCCGTAGGAATAAATTTGAAGGAATGGGAAAGATAAGAGGGGTATATGAAGGCTGTTTATCAATCACATTACATGGTTGTGATAGTTTCCTCCTTCAGGTAGGCGTTGCCTCCTCTAATCTTTAGCTGGACTAATACGGCATGAGCAGTGTACCACTGAGCGTCTATGAATTTACCGGAAACTGTGCAACTTCCGCACCATTATCATCGATACGATCGATTTCACATCGCACATTCCTTGAGCCTAGTCATCACTTCAATCCCTTCTCCATCCCCATCCTCGTCCTTTTTCATCTCTTTAGTTTTCGTGTTTGTCTCTTGCCCGTCCCTACGGGTTAGTTAGTGTACCTACTACGAGCTCAAATACAAGCGCAAACGTATATACCAACTCTAACAAGTTATCTTGTTAGTTGTAAGTTATCTTTTTTGGTACATTGAAACAACCCACATCTTATTCATTGTATGGTTGGTCACTTGGAAAAGAGAGCTGACATCTGGGGTTATTTGTGGGATAGTGATTAGAATGGTAAGGGGAGGATTATTCCACACTTGGAGGAAGGATGGAGAGAAACACAACGTTGCACTTGGCATGCTCTCAAATAAAGGCGCCATTGGGTCCACAGTTTTACGTCCCATCCGACGGACAGATTACAACGGAAGGCCAGATTTTATAATGTCTGGTTAACTTTAACATCAAGATAGCGTAGCATATTCGTTAACTTGATGTCAACCGAGAGTTCAGGTTTGGTATATTCACAACATACAATCGATTAGTTAATGTGAGCGTTATCGATGGGAGAACATATTGACTTCGGTTTTCAAATCGATAAAAGATTTATCCAGATACTTCAAAACTATGTCTATGTGTTTTCCAAGTAAGGATTCGGATTTAACTGGAAAATCTACACCACTGCTGGTATGCTAACCCTGGTTTCTGGTGGGAAGCCAGTCTCTACTAACGAACCAACTCGATCCCATCACCCCCTCCTTAGCATAGCCTCTAGGTTTCCACCTCACTCTCGTCCTTCTTCATACCCTCTACCCTATAGTTTCACTCGTCCCTTTCATTCTCTCTTACGTTCTCAATGTGTGTCTTTCTCTTTCCCTTCCCTCGTCGGATCTGAGCGATAACTTCGTTTTCGGAATCTCCCGTTTACTCCCTCCGCCCACTCTTATTCCTTTTATTCCTCCTCCTCCATCTACTCGTTATATATATTTTCCGCCGTTCATTCTGTCGAGCCAAGGCGAGAGAGATAATGCATTCCGCCAGGCCTCGGCACCGCCACCTACCGCCAGCCCCTCCCCAACCCCCGCCTATCCCCTCCCCACAGCCAACCCTCTGTCCGCGCGTCAAATGAAATGTCAGGGAACTCTCTAATATAAAAAAGAGAAGGGCGGTGGGATACCCCTATTTTTTTCGCTCTTATTCCCCCACCCTTCCTGCCTTTTGGAGTGAAAGGGACCGAATGTCGTCAAGTCGTCGAGCGGTGAAATCGGGAGAATTTTTTCGTTGGAATATTTTTTATTTTCTTATTCCATTATGTTCCACCACGTACTTCAGTCTCGTCCCCGTCATCCTCCTACCCGCTGACGTATGTCCTGTGCCGCCCATTGCCCGGGCTCACCGTGAGTTACAGGACCTATTTAGTTCCTACGCTTGTTCCTCTCGTCGCCATTTCTGGAAGGAGTCAATAAGAGGTTGGACGCTTGGCTGAGTGGTGACGGTCCAGAGTTGTTGACGGCGCTATCGGTTTTCCATTTCCGCCTCTTCACATTCATCTTCCTCATCACCGTGGTCGGAGGCTGTTTTGTGGGAGAAGTATGGGTAAAGAAGGGATGTCCGTCTTTCGGAGGTCGTTTTTTTCATCACGTATCAATAATGACGAAGAGTAGGCGTATTTATTAGAGTAGGTGACATATGAAGAGGAATCTACCGTCGAAAGTAGCGAATTTCCAGAGAACACTATGCATATATTGAATGCATTCAGACTTCACTTTGCTCAACAGCTATATGACTCATACACAGGTTTATGGACTACGCACAGTCGCCACTTATTGGAATGGAATTTGTTCGCTTTAGGAGTACTCGGAAGATGTGAGGGTAGTTATAAAAAATACTAATGTACCGAACGAAAACATATTCCTCTCCTACTTCTTGCCATTCCTTGCTCTTCTTACTTTTTCACCCACCCTGATTAAGGAAGGGATTGGATTGTTGTGCTGGCTAGAGTACTAGCTTCCAATCCCTGGGTCCCGGGTTTGAATCATGGCGGTGTATGAATTTTTTCACTGGAATTCCGATCCCTACTAAGATTTCCACCAGGTTTCTCTCCACTTGTATTTTTTGACATCATTTCTCCATCATTATAGGAGGTGCCTTCAGGATGAAGGGGCTAGTCCTTTTGAATTTTTTTAGGGCCATCGACTACCTGCTATTATTGTTTTAATCTGTCTTCATTTTTATGATCTCAAAAGACAACAGAGATTTCCAAGAGTCATCCGAGAAGCAATATAAACTATGGGGTAACGGTCTTAAAAAATGCTTAAAAATCTATAATTACCCTTTTTCCTCCCAAGTCTCAACTGTATACCCATTCTCTTAAGTTTAGTTTTTGAAAATTGTTAATAGCTTTCAATTTCACACGAAGAAAACTTCACTCGCCAATTTATTTTTCCCCGCGATGTACTTTTTCAAATGTCAATTGTTCGTTTTTAGTGTTTTTATATATTGCGGATAAAAAATGAGACCACTTTTGATGTTGTTAGGCTCATTTTGTAGGTTTTTTAATACGAACAATTGTTGTATGAACCTATTTCCGTCACATCTTAATCATTAAGTAAAAGTTTTTCCTACAATTTTTTCTATGAATCCAAAGATACCAATTATTACCACTATCATTCTGAATACATTCTATCTATCAGATCTAGGGTATGAGTAATTGATGTCAAAATTATAATTCGACTAGTCTAATTGGCTTACTTCTTTCAATCCATTATCCTTGCTTCAATTTTTTGTTGAGGTGTCGGCAGTGATCAGGTGATCATTGAGACAATATGCAGAACTCATTTATGATGCACAGAAATGTGAGCGAATTTGAGAACCGATCTTGTAGAGTTGCCCTTTTTCGGCCCCGGTTTTGGTGTGAAAAATTTCTTAGCTGCTCACACAGGTTCTTGGGTTAGACTCCCGCCTTGGTGGAGTTTCACCATCCAGGTCATGGTTTTAAATGCTCGTCCATCATTATATATGTTACACGTATCTATGTAAAAGCCATTGGCGCAGTTTTCGAGAACATTAAATAATAATGAAAACACTAGCACATATTTATCCAAATTAAACTATCGCCCTATTTGTGTAGAGTAGAAATTATGGAGTTTCCCAATTTTTGTACCATGTGCAGATTAGGGTAGTCGGTTTTATACTTGTAGGCTTCGAGCACTCTTTATTCTGTAACAAATATTATATTCATGAATATCTAACTTTTTACGAGTGAGAGTTGTAGAACTTAAGTGAAGTTAATTTCGTAGCACATGTGTTAAATAATGGCTCGATGAATGGGTAACAATAATTAATGCTCCAATTAAATACTATGATTCGCCAAACTGCAAATATCCGCGATTAAAAATGAGCCAGTGCCACTTTAGAGGATTTATGAACAAGTTTCAATGAGATAGGCAGATTTCTAGGTTTTATATCGATGCCCCAGTTGAATAATGGATCTCTTCTCAAGGAGATATCCTTTAATTCAATTTTCTGAAGGCTTTGATTGATTCCCATATGATGAGTCGAGGGTATGGCTGTCTTGAACCACAGACTCTCTCTCTCTCTATCTTTTCCTCCACTACTTCCTCTCTCTTGCCGTCAGCTCACGTTTTAAAACTCCAAATGAGGCCTATAATCAATCAATCATGTTGTCAGCCGCGTAGGATAACCAAGAAGGCCCCTCGAGAGAGGAGAAAAATGCTCGTTTAATAAAAAGCCTCGAATCACTTTGCACGATGATTTAGAATAATTTTCCCCTTCAAATGGGGCTGCGTGCAGTGATTTCAGATGAAACTTCGCAACAGAGGAAAGAAAATTGAGGAAATGTTTGGGTATAGTGGCATATTGATGTCATTGTATGCTATTTCTAGGTAATATAAAGATGTAGTTTCCTTAAGAAAACACGATTTTGTATATAACGGATGAATCTCGTGAGAAAATGATATAAAATCATGGAGACTTGTATTAACATTCTATGTAATTTTATCGAGATTCGAGTCCAAATCTCGAGATTGAAAGTCTACAACTCTACTTCTCCTAAGTATCTCTAAATTAGAGAAAAAGTTACGAAGAGGTTTGTATTTACACAATTTCTCCCTTTCAAGATATTTTGCAGTCATTGTGGTAAACGGGAATATCTACTCGGTTTTGAATAAGATCAAGAATTAATTTTCTTGGTCCACTAAAGAATAGGGATTCAGGGAATATACCAGTCTTCACCATTGCTTTAATGCCATAGATATATTTTTATTTGTAATCAAAATTAATATATTTTTACTTTAATCGATTGTTTTCCCTTAAATATATCTAAACTTGCCCGGAGCTTCGTCCTGTAGCGTTAAAGGTCTCTGTTTGTATAGTTAATACAAGGTGGAAATATTTCGCCATGTCAGAACACTCAATTATGATCGAGTTCTCAATATTCTTATTGTGCTGCCTATGAAACGCCTGTGTCATCAACCTTAGCACAGCGGGAGATAATTATAGATTCCAGCAGGAAAACTTTGCTCATTACCAGGCTATTTTTATTTACAAAATGAATTCTCCGGAGGGTGAAGCTGGGAGTCTCTTTAGAATGGCCCTTTAGATAACAAAATGTAAATAAATAAAGTTTAACTTCAGACCCTAATTATGTAGAACATGGGTTTCTACTAGTTAGATTCAATTTCTGTGAGTTGTAAAAGTTGTCTGCTTTCTCTCAACATATTTATGAATGTCAATTTTGAAATACTAAGGAGATATTTTTCAACTTTCTGAGTTGTTTCGGCCGGTAAAGTAAGAGTATAATCATGATTGAGGTAAGATACTGGGAAAAGTTTGTGTTTTTCCCAAGGAAATCATAGAATGGACTAAGAGTTCGATAAAATTTGTAGGTATCTGCCCACAGTGGAAATATTTTCTTTCAACTTTTACAATGCAAATCATCAACGACTTGTTTAAAAAAACCAAATTGAAAATTCTTCTTAGATTTAGATTTTAATTTAAAGGTATACCGTTTTCTATGAGGAATATGTAAGTGGAAAGGACAAGCGTTTTTAAAATAAATAATTACACTTTTTCTCCCTTACTCGTTCTTTGGCGCGGCATATATGCCCAAGCATCGGTCATTCTATCTAAAATACAAAGTTTTCTTAACTTCCAGTTCGCCTAAATTTTTCTCTTCTAATTCGACTGGCAATGGTTATTCATAACCAACCTATTGATTTAGATCTTCTCATATTTGGTGGTACACTAAAAAAATATAGATGTTTTAGGGCACCGAAACTAAGCTTGCATAAGTTTCTGTGATGTAAAGTGATTTTTTTATTGATGTATTGTTTCATTTATTAGTGAATACATTTCCATTCTGATCTTGAAGAATACGATGGTATAATTGCAAGTTACATTATCATAGTCATAGTAATGAACATACATGTTTCCCAAACAGAATTACCTGTGACAGCAGGAAACTCGCTCGAGCGAAATTTATTTAGTTTTTAGGCTGTAGGGTGAGCCGGTGGATCAGCTAATTTGCCTCCTTTCATTAGCCAAAAGTTACATTCTGGAGATTAAAAAGATTAGTAGGTCATTTTCAGACCTAAATTAGGACAATTATACAGTCAAAATGATAATTAAAACGGATAACTCTTATTAAAAAGGTAATATTGTTTACAAACATACCTATCACGCCGTACCCTTTCGGAACATTCAAAAGAGATTTATGCTCGATGATAGGCTTGTGAAGCTCAGTCAACTGTAATAATTGCCTCCATACTGCCCTATCCTTGTGTACCTCTTTCGCTCTAGTAATTTTCATGCATTGTCCTGTACACACCATCCAGTTCTTAAGACTTTGAATATTTCTCTTTTTAAGAGTCTCTTCCACCACAGTCACCCATAATTTTCTCGGCATATGCCGTTAGCTCACTCCATTCATTCCACTCTCACATATCTACATTGGAGCAGGTAAAACACTTAATTACTTGGGTAGTACAATGGAGGAAAAGAGATTCAGCAGTAATGAGGGAAAGAAAATTGCAATATCATAGGAGGATGTCACCAATAGGGGAGAATTTATGACGAAGACCTTGTATAAGAACGTCTCCAGGCTTTGCGATGCATATTCAACATACATGTGATTCGTATTGATATATACGATCACAAAATCAATTGAGGCTGGCTTCAGCAAACTTGGCCACACGTTAGGCTACCAATATTTGGAAGGATTCAAGTGCAATCATATTGGTCACTGTACGTTGGTAGAATATTTGCTATTTTTAACGAGGTGTCAACTCCTCATATGGTCGTCGCCGTCGACAAAATCAAGAAGCCCGTCGCCCTCTCGAGGTGTTAGATGGTGCTGGTACCATTCTAAGTTTCAAGATAGAGCCAGGAAGTGTAATCGACTTTGCAGCTATAAGGGAAACGAGCACAGTGATCAGTAGCGACGGCGACTGATCGTTTTTCCCACGCAGGCCGTCTTTTTGTCACCGACCAGTATTCTAATTATCGATTTCTCGTCGATACCCGGTACGAACTCTCCTACTTTCCGCGGCGTTTCTTTAGTGACGCCAATAATAGTATGATCAAGACCTATGGATTGCTGAATTTAACCTTGAATTTAGGACTTAGGCGAAGTTTCTTCCGGAAGTTCGTCATCACCGACTTCGACTTACCCATCATCGGTTCCGACCTCCTCGCCCATTACCATCTCTTGCCAGACTGTCACTCTAAGTGGATTTTCGACATGAAAATAGGTCTTCATACGGCTGGAAAAATTTTGAACTGTCAAGGGTCCTGTTTGAAAACCGTCAGTTCATCTTCCCCATTCGGTTGTCTTCTCGCTGAGTTTCAGCGAGCTGATGGAGAATGATACGGAAAGGCTGGTATGGAGTCATTTTGTATTTAAGCGTTTAAAAAGTGCACACCTAGTCATTGAAGAGAGCAGATAAGAATACATTTGAAATAATTGAGACGTATGTCTAAAGAAAGGATTATGGGCAGGGAGGAGGACAAACGAAAACGAGCTTGGGGATGTAGAAGTGCATGGGAAGCTGCCGAAAGAAAGGAGGAGATAGGAGTGGACTGGCAAGCGTTGTTGGGCTATGGGATGCAGAAAATAATGATAGAGGCGAGGCCGCAAGGTTAATGGGGAAGAGGAAAAAAGAGAAAGGGCTCTCTGGATGAGACGGAGGGAGATCGCCGAGCAGAAGAAGAGGATACATAGTGTGAAGAATTACGCCCGCTCTTTAAATAAGAAAAAGAGCTTATATCGGTAATCCTATATTCATCTTAAGTTACCTTAACCATTAGATTATCTCTAAAAATTAAATAACTAAACAGTCAATGAAAAACATCAATTACACTGAAAAATCGTGCCCTTTTTATTTTTTAATTGCTGTTGTGGAGATATTTTGGGGATGGTTGTGCTAGTTTGATGAAATGTGTTGTAAATGCATCGCATAAAATATAGGACTTATATGTTTCTAGATTTTGAATATCTTTAATGGATTGTCAGTAAATATTTTTCAGAAGCAAAGTGATTTTATTGTTGTTTGAAATGTAATTTTTGAAATAAATGGTAATAGCTTAATAGTGTAGCAAATGAAATCACTTATTTTATAAGAAAAGAAAAGCGCGAAACAGTTATTATGCATGCATCCAAGACTATCTCAACTATTAAACCATCTCTAATAATAAAATGAATATAGTACGTACAGTAAATGAAAATCAAATATTACGCTGAATTCTCGTGTATTTTTACTTAATTTTTAAAACGCTGAAGAATAGACATAAAGAGGATAGCTGAAATAGATAGTATTATGAATTAAGCTTCAAACACACCGCGTAAGTTATATGACTAATATGTATCTAGTTTATGGATTAGTTGATTTCCATACTATATTTACAAAAGTGAAGTACTGTACATCCTACTCGGATTGTACATACTTTTGGAAATAAATTATGATAGATATTGACTGAAAATTGAATGTCCACCCATCGCTTGAACTCGAATGAGCTAGAGCGAGATAATTTCTAGGGTTGAACCTGGCCTGTATCCAGTCTTTCTCCAAACGGTTCCCAATGCTTCTTTTTAAGCGTAACAAGCTATTACTCATAGACGATGTGATTCGATGGATGACCCCTTCATAAACCGTGGCTATTATTAATGACACTCTGCCCTTTCTAGGCCTAACATTCATTCTCTGGCTCTTAATCGTGGGTGGGGAGTAAATCATTGAGCCATCCGAGTAGAAAAAACATTGGGCCATATTTTACTCTCCTTTTTCTCGCTCGGAACCTGCGTTATTCCGACACCCAAGCTAGGCAATTACTCTCAGCCTATCGTAAAAATTGATCAATTACCATCCTTCTTTCGCAGGGGCTCCACCGAATGGGTCTTCTTTCGCCGTCATTTTTTACGTCCACGGCGAATCCTTCGAGTGGAACTCTGGGAATCCTTATGACGGGAGCGTGTTGTCCAGCCTTGGGCGAGTAATCGTCGTGACTCTGAACTTCAGGCTGGGCGTTCTAGGTAAGTGAACGAACAACTGTATTCCATGTTCTATTTATTATGTACATACTAGGGGTCTATGTCCCCTAGCCACCAATGATGGTCTAACCCCCAGACTGCCCTAGCTTTTCTCACTCTGCCGCTACTCATACTATGGTAGATATAAATAATACATTTTTAATGCAAAACATTTTAATGATATTATTAACATTATCAGAGTTTTGTATTTTTATGCCAGACTTGCGATAAAATTATTTCTCCGTTGATGGACCAAAGAATTTTTGCAAGCTTTTTCCCCTGTACGATCTTCAACAATGGCAGGGATGAAGACACTTTTCAAAAAAAGCGCTGAAGTTTATGAAATCTGGGAATATTTTAAGTTCAACTTCGAATCAGAAATAAATTTAGAATATAGAGGTAATTATTTTCATTCAATCCCATTACCAATGAAAAATATTTAACATTCCTACGACCATAATCTCTCATTTAACTCTGCCAAATAAACGATCTCCACATCTTGCAAGCGATAAAATGAACTTTACTTTCATTTCTTTACAGAGTTGTTGTGAATAGTATGAATTTGAACCCAAAACCTCAGGTATGCAAAGAGTAGTATATTATTTACGGAAAAGAGAAATTTATTAATTTATGTACAAAGTTTTAAAGTTGGCCAACTTCATGTTCTTGAGCAAACTTAGCGTTGCATATAACCGATTCATGAACACGTTATTTTTTCATATAAAGTAGAATATTCATGCTTCTATGGGAGCGGTATATTGCCAGTCAATGTAAAAATGGTGTCTTAATCCGTATCCTTGGAAAGTAGTCTAATACTGGTAGCCAGAAACTAAGTAATGGTAATTAAAACTAGATCACCACTACGTTCATCCCACAATCAAATATTTCATTCATTTTCTATGCACTTTTGTTCCACTGCATTCTTTAAAGATATGCAAGCAAGTATAGAAAAACGTTAAAGCTTCCCTATTTATTTTTTATATAAAATATAATAGGGTTTAGGCATAAAAATTAGCCTATCTAGTCTCAATATTTACCATATGAAGCTGGTTATTATTGCTAGCAAGTTGTGGTCGAAACTCGAAAAGTAAGAAATGGTTACATTTACATGGTTTGTGATACAATTGTTACACCTGGTGATTTACATATAAATTAAAAATGAGAAACAATAAAGATCTACATGAACATATAGATGAAGTCTATTTGAACAAATAAATTTTTTATCATCTTTTAACTAGATTGAGTTTTAAGCAACCGTACTGACTTTCCGTCTTCTATGACTCTATCCCATCAGAATGCCTAAAAGGTAACCGTTGGAATTGATATACGTGACCGTTCTCTTGACAATTCTTCTGGATGCTATTCCTTGTACAGGTTTCCTTCAGACGGGTCCTACGCGGACGGAAACTCTTGAAGACCCCACTTCGGTGCAGGGCAACTGGGGCCTTCTGGATGTCCTCGAGGCCCTGCGGTGGGTGCGGAAGAACGTGGAGGCCTTCGGGGGAGACAAGGACCGTGTCACAATCGTCGGTCACCACACGGGGGCGGCATTGGTCCATTTGCTGCTCGTGTCAACAGCAGCCAAAGGTAAGGCTATAAAGACGAGAAACACCGGGTTCTAACATTTTTAACACTAATTTGAAATTTGTCACCTTTCCTTACCATCAAACATTTAAACCGAGTTCCCACTTTTACGCGCAAAAATTTGAAGCTTGTCACCTTTCCTTAACCATATCAAATTTAATGGATTAACATGGTAAATTCTAAAAAAAACACAAATTAGATGGAAAATGATATAATTGGGATATTTGCTTTAAATCATATGTGAAGATTATTTAAGAGAAAACTTTCGTTACCCTATTATTATGGGTACACTAAAACCCTACCTACAAAAATTTAGTTTACGGGCCACGAATGTGCACACGTGGCCTGGAGAAAATCAATGAGGTGACGTGTTCCTATTAATCCCTCAAAAATCCACAGGGAAGAAAGACTCCTCGGTAGCTCGAAGAGGTCGGACGTGTTGTTGATCGCTTCTGAGTGCGAATTGCTCCCCTTGTCGCCGAACGGACGCGAGACCAACCGGTCTCTCGCCGAGTGAAGTTTTTAAAAATTTATATGTGCACATAAAAGTACTCCATTTTGATTAAAAATGACACAGCTTGTTTTCTCTTGCAACCGCGTATGCTGGCAGACATGTGAAGTGCAGTGACATTTTTTTCTTCCCTCCCCGCCTTTGCCATCCACAATGATGGTGCAAAAAGTCTGCAAACGGAGGATGATTCCCCAATTCGAAGCCCACTTGAGGTCCACATCTTTGTTCAGGGTTCCCTGGACCTCGCGGCTGAAGAGATAGTAGCGAAAAATGCCGTTCCCCACGGCAGATAGCGCGCAAACAGCAATGACGGTAGACCACATCACTGGCTCCCCTGTGACCGTTAAAATTCTACGCTTACCGGTGCAGGACACCAGAGATGAAATATCAGCAGTACTAATTAACTACGGAAAAGTTCCCTAGAGTCTTTGAGAATAGAGGGGAAGGTCACCTGCTAGTGCCACTGACTAGCACAAGAGTTGGATGGATGAACGTACAGGTTAATATACTTTCATGTGTGACAATCGGCGGTCATCGGGCCGTCGTTATATACGATGGTCAAAAAAGGACATGTGCCCGCTGTAATGGCGAGGGGCATTAACGTCGAAACTTCCCGCGAAATTCAATGGGAAGAGTATATTCCGAGGCCGCGGAGAAGAGACGAGAAGGGGCCTTGGATCTAACAGAGGAGCAGATCGAATAGGGAGCGACCTCGCTGCTTGGCATGGAGGGTGGGGCAGCGGGACGTCCACCTCAGCAATACCTACAAGACCAACAGAGGAGCCCGCGGAAGACGCAGCCGTGAAGTGGGCTTCCCGAGAGGACGACGAGGAGTCGCCCAAAAGAGCGAAAACCGACATCACTCTCTATACTCCTTGTGCTTCCCATCGTCACGGGCGTCGACCCATTTAACTCCCCCCCCCTTTTCCCCCTCCCTCCCCTCATACCTCCTACCTAATCTCCCACTCCCACCATCCCAACCCCCTCCTCACCCACCCCCCTCCCATCTTTACTCATTACAGGGAAACCCAGCGGGACTCCCGAGGTTGAGAGGCTGGTGTTGAAGGAAAAAACAACTCACCCCCGAGACCGAGATAGACTCCGCTAGGACCGCAGTCAAGGAGGACGAGGACGTGGAGGAAGAGGACTCCTCGAGAGCCATGTCCGTCCATACATAGGACGAAGAATGCGACAAAGTGACGATAGTGAGCCCCGCCTCGCCTTCCTTCCCCTCCTATATCTGCCAAACACAAGAGAGTGGATACCATCTCTTCCCCCCAAAACCATCCCACCCACCGGAACACCTCTTACCTCATCTCACCACAAATCCGTTCCCCTACCTGGCTGGTGACACAACGGAGGAAATCAAAATGAACCCCAACCCGGAGGCACAGGCCAAAACAACGTTACGGGAAGCGTCGTGACTCAAGACGCCTAGCAAAAATTCATATAAAAATGGAGTAGGAAGAGGAGGCCGATTGAGGAGCAACTCGCGGGCTCAGCTCGCGACAGCAGCGAGAGAAGCCAACGCTCATGTGGAAAAACATCATCCCTTGGGGTGGCATGCGAGGAGTAGGGAGGAATCGAGTTCCCTCATAGGGTGGGTAAAAATTAGAGCTCTCGGTAAGAGCGAGAATTGAGTGCAGGGGTCGGCGGTAAAGGTTATTCTCCGAGCGCGGCAACTTCGAGCCCGGGATGGATACAAATACATGTAATAATAGTTTTTATCTCTCTTCTTGAGTATATAAATTCACCTTAAATTATAAGAAGTGTCATTGAGAATAGTTTTGGAAAATAAATATATTTTGACCGTAGCTTTACCGGCTAAAACACTTCCAAAATCCATGGATACGGGTTCGAGTCAGTCATTATGAATAATTTTTCCTCCGTGGAATTTCGCACTTAATGACCTATTTTACAAATTTAACTGAGAAATATTTCAGTTGAACGTGCTAAGAAGGAAAATAAAATTTCGCATTTGCAGTTGCATAAATAAGAGAATTAAACAAATGCTAAAAGTCTTGACTTTCGATATTCCTGCTGATGAATCTCTCATCCTCCTGTTCTCATACAAAAAAATGTTCATGTGTCAAAATTTTTTTATTTTCTATAATATATCGCAACGCAAATATAGTTATGTATGCACAATAATGCCTGACTAAATATATCTTTTACCATACAGAAATTGAAAAAAATAACGGAAATTAAAAACATTTTGATTCGCTTGACACAAAAGAGCTACAAGCACATGAAATATGTACTGAGGAGAGGACAGAACGCATTCAACTAAACATAGGATTGAAAGACTAATAATGATGCTATTTCGATCTAATATTTTCTCATAGATTGTGGCCACAGTAATAAAAACGGAGATTAGAAGATGATAAGAAACACATTGGATTATTAGGTCTTTGATCACAGATTTTGTCATGAATACATCATAAATTACTACTCATTTACATAAAATGTTACTGTCAAAAATAATATTTAAAAGCCTCGGTTGTATTCCAAATTTAAATTCTAAAAGGTGTCAATGGTTTCCGCACATATATGAAATAACCAATGTTGATAATGGCATATATGTAACATTTCACACATGACACTCCTCGGCACATAAATGCCATTATCAAAGTAATACCATATTAACTTTAACATATTTCATATGAAGGTATTCCAAAACTAAGTGCCTAAAACATTCTATAGCGAAACGTTTGATAGTTTTAAGTTAAGATACATTCTAAAACTGTTTAAAATGACCTCTTAGCAATAAACCATGCTTAAAAGTCAAAAAGATTTGCTGGTGGTCTTATCTAATCGTCCCCTTTCCTCCGTTAAAGGACTGTTCCAGAGGGCGGTGTTGCTTAGCGGGTCGGCGCAGAGCCTGTGGGCCGTGGTGCGGGAGCCCCGGGCGATAAGGCGCAAGGTGGCCGAGCGGTTGGGCTGCCTGGCGCCCACACAGCCGCATCCCCCATACCGATCCAACGACCCTCCGCCTCAGCTGAACTCCATATCCGACCCGCCGCCCGCGGCCCCCCAGGGCGAGGACGTTGACGTGGCCCCCTGCCTCCGGAGGGCCTCCCTGCGGGCCCTTCTCTCCTCTTACCCTCCGACCCTGCGCTTCCTCGCCCGCTTCGCCCCGGCCACGCGCCAGGACGACACGGGGCCCTGGCTCGAGGCCCCCGAGGGCGTCGTTGCCCACCCGGGACCCTCATCAGCGGCCCCCTTCGCCCGTACGCCCCTCCTGCTTGGCGTGGCCACCGCTGAGGCGTACGCCGAGCTCTCCGCGGAAGACGTGCGCTGGGGCCTCGAGGAGGAGCGTCGCGACGCCCTGCTTCGTACGTTCGTGGCCAACTCGTACCACTACCACCGGCGGGAGATCCTCGCCGCCGTGAAGAACGAGTACACCGACTGGGTGGGACTGGGAGGGGACCCCAGGGCCCGGGGGTCGCGTAGCGCCAAGTTTGGCGACGGCCCGCCGACGCCCTCGGCACCTCCCGGAGGCACCGTGGTGGTGTCGGCACCCGCCCGGCACCACCTGCACCCCATCACGGTGCGGGACGCGACAGTGGAGGCACTCGGCGACGGTCAGACTGTGGCACCGCTGGTGTCGGTGACGAGGGCGCACGCGGGTGGCCGGGGGGCCGCCACGTACTTCTTGCACTTTTCTCACCACGCGAGGGATGGCGTGGACTACGCTCAGGAGAGGCTGGGCAGCGCCCCGGAGGAAATTGTGTCGCACCTCTTCGGTTTCGCAGTGCTGGGAGGAACGACGCCCGTGCTAGAGGCGTACTCAACGGAGCCCACGGAGTTGCCGCTGAACCACACGAAGCAGGACGTCGGTGTGGGTGTCACAATGATACGATACGTGGCCAATTTTGCCAAGTCTGGGTAAGCGAATCCATTTTAGCGTCTAACTAAGCAGATGAATTAACATGTTCCCTGCTCGTAGCTAGTACGCCATGACATATCTCACCTTTAGCTTGACTGCTCCGCAGCCAAGATGTTTTTGCAGCGAGAAGGGTCATTATCTGATTTTACATAGCATTTTATTATCTCCGTTTCCATTAAATTATTAATCTTTTTATTTTCTAATTATGATGAGGATAGGTTTCTTCAAGTTTCTACTGTATGCTAATTTATATCAGAAGGTGCTATTACTTAGTTACCATGGTGTCTCAAGAATTGAATGGAAAAATATAATTTTTTTTTATGAATACGTCTTAATGCGTACCAAAGGATCTCAATATTGGAATATTTAACGTTAAGTGACACATAACAAATAATATATCAGTACCCAGCCAATCTCTTGGAAGAATGTGAAATATAATAATTTTTATTATTTTATAAGCAGTAGGTACTTACAAACGAATAACTTATTAAGTTGAAGGAACAAGTGCATCTTACATTTTAATGTTTAATTTCTTTAGATATTGAAATCTATAGGACATTGATGGCATAGTGTTAATTTTTTCCTTAGTTTTGATAAGTCGATTGATTCGAATGGTCAAAAGAAACCTTGTGAAATATATCATTTTGGCCCTTGAGTCGTTGTTTTACTTAAAGCTTCAGAACTTACTTACATATGTCTAAAACGAACTTCTACAGATCCTAATTGTTTCTGCACTGCATTTTTATCGTATAATATTATAAAAATCACACATTACTGACGATAGTAAATTCTTTTCTTGTCTGGTACATAAATTATTAGTTATCTTAACTGCAGTGAATCACATTTTCGCACATCTCATTCTGTATTTTCAAGGCTAGACAAATCCTAGTGTGGCTAACTCGATTTATGAAGCATGGGTTGACGATTCTACATTAACGTTAGGCTAGCAGTGCGGTTTTCAAGGCCCAATGTAAATTTCAAGTTGGTTATTTCGGGATGAGGTTTGTACATTGAACTCCTTGCGGACTAACCCATGTGTTTACCGGCAGAAGGATCCCGAAAGCAAAAATTAATATACTTCTGCCTATTGGGCCACTTACACTAGGCATGGAAAATACATGTGTGGTTTAGTGGTAGAATTCTCGAGTGCCAGACGAGCAGTGCATGAATGACAGTTCAGTAATAATCGGCGTAAAATAATAGCGCTCTGTCCTCTAGGTTTTTAAAATTACTACTGACGTATTTTCCAGCGAGCCCCCACTGCTGTACGTTGCTAGGACGACACATATTGTAAGCCAGGCAAGTCACCTTTAGGAACATTAAAAATGTCAAAAGGGCTATAGGTGAATGGATGGTTTGGGAGAAAGAAAGGTATGGTGTGATAAACACAACTGTTTCAGGCTGGATATGGTGTAAGTTATCGATATTCATAATGAATAAAATCACTTGGTAAGTGTCTTTATTCATTATGAGTATCTTTATTTATTTATCTTATTACCAAGTGTCTTTATTCATTATGAGTATGGTGTGATGGTTGCAGGAGGCTTTGGGGAGAGGGGGGAATGGTTATTCCAGGGTATCCTAAAGTAATCATACTGCTCACCCCAACGAGGATGACGCCTATGCGTCGAATGCGCCAGTATTGCATAAAACAAATTGTAAAAACTATACAATGTTGAAAATTACCATTCAAGGTAAATTTACACACAGTTGAAGCTGATTCCATCTATTTCATAGTTATAGGTATTTGACTAACGAACCGTTGGTGTCCTATGATATCGACGCAACGCTGAGCAGTGAAGGTGTCCGTATGTTAGAGTGCTCTATGAATGTGAAATGATTTTGTGTATCGTATTTGCTCTTCATTAGTGACCCGAACTGGGAGAGCCAGTCGGAGCGGGATGCGGCCGTGGCGAGGGGTCAGCCGTGGCCAAGTGGACGCTCGGACCAGCAGGGTGGTGGTCACTTCCCGCCCATGTGGATGCCCTTCGACCTCACCTCGCAGTTGCACCTCAACATGGGTGAGTACCCTGGCGAGGCCAGCACTTAATACATGCAGAAGAAAGACTGTGATGTCAAATTAAGTATATATTGCGTGAATATTCTTACTTATTTTCATGTATGCATGGCTACCTTAGATGAAAATCTGTTGCTTCAAACTTACCTGAATATATCATTTGAATACATGAGACCACGAAAAACCTTGTTTCCACTTTGCAGTGCCATTAATGGCAGACTTAGAGCAAAATATATCTCGTATTGTCAGGGGAGAAATTAGAGGAAACGGCAATGCGAAAACTCTCAAATTACAGAGTTTACTTTTGATGCAAAGAAAATACTAATTCGCGTGGGTCTTATAGACCGCAGTGAGCAGTTCTCGGGTTATGGCTAAGAATTTCCTTCAATTTTTATTGAAAATTCACATATTCATTAAATTCGCGATTCTCGGAATTTTCCGACCTTCCACAAAGCAAGAACCAGTTTTAAATTTTAGATTATCAAATTTTTATCCATATTCACATTTCGGCTGATTGTAGGCTCTTCAACTAATAAGTTCTTCCAGGAAAATTATTATTCTGTGATTTTTATATTTAATGATTGGAAGTAGTTAAATATTTGAACCTTAGAAATTCTTCAGCATAATTTGTATCCGTTATTGTCGCAAGCGTCTTTAAAGGAACACCTATTATGTGTTTCTAAGAATTGATTTCGCTTTTACTGCGAGGAAGTCTTTCATAAAAAAATGGTTCATAGAGTGAAATTAAACTGGGTATCTAGTAAGAGTTTAATCATCTGGTAAAATGGCATTTGTTGCGCTATAGACATTTTCAGGCATTTTTGTACAAAATTCATTTTATGTAATGCTTATGTTGGTTTTTGAGAGTAAAGACATCTCTGATTATTTTCCATTTACATCCAGTCTTCAAATGAATACGAGGTTTTATATGAAATTACGCTCACCGTCTCAGTATGTACGATGAATTTATGCCCACACGTCATCACGGCCTCATTCTACCTCATTCTACATTCTATCCATCATACCTCATTCTACATTTAAACCTACTTCTTTCGAAATGGCTTAGCAGTATTCTTTTAATCCAATCTTTGGCAGAAATTATATGTATGATCAAGAGTATATAATATTGTGTGCTTACCAAAGTTTACTTACATTTCTAGTTGAACGGTTTAAGAGTGTTTTTCATTTTCATTTTGAGACTTCTACGATGTGCGACATAAGCGCATTTTCATTCTAATTGCTGGTTGTTCTCATTTTTGCAGACGTCTAAGGCAATTTCCGGTACTTATATAGTACATTATCCTCTAAATAAATGCTTTCTTGTGATATAATTTTTTTCTTCTCCATAAAGGGCCAAAGCCAAAAATGCGAAGCCACTACCGGAGTCACAAAATGGCGCTGTGGCTAAATCTGATTCCTCAGCTGCACCACTCCCAAGATGAAGAGGACACCTCTCCTCACCACGAGTTTCTGGAAAAGGAAGACCAGTATTACGCCGGTAGGTATTAAAAAGCAGGTTTTTTAAATCAATGGTGGGCCATGAGAATAAAGATATAGAGAGCCAACCTTTGGAATATTTATAAAAACATTTTTATGAATAAGTCTTGGGTTCTGCTCCTTGAGCAGTTGCCAAGTATCATACACCAATAGTAATAATGTATCTGTAAAAGCCAATTTGATGCCAAACTTTAATATAAAAATCCTGAAGTTCAACACATATTCCTAAAGGTAACGGATTGTTCAAAAAAGGAAAAAAATAATCAGAAATGTTTAAAAAAATTGTTTTCAACATAAGTATGTTAGTATAATAGTATGTACCTACTCTTTGAAAACTAATGACTTTGACTAGTATGGTAATGGCCTTATAACCAACCTGAAACAATAACGTAGGGCCTTAGTAATTGGAGCCCCTAACACCCAATCATATTATTATTCCTTATTTTCTGCGGGAAAGTGAGAATATGTTGTCATCCAAAATAGTTTTATTAATAGGCCTTCGCAACCATTAGTGACTGCTATGAAGTTAAATATTTTGTAGCTCAGCTTTTCGTCTCACAATACAGCGAGCGTCCTTAGGATCAAAGTAGATTTGTGGTCGTTTTCTCCTTCTTAAATATTTAAATTGTTTCACTTTTATTCCTGTGAATTCAGTGGCCTTTGGTGCACGTGTCATTGATTACGCCCATCCACCTGGTAATGCGGGCCATAGTTGTGCCCTTAGAGCTTGCGAGTGGACTGGGAAAGGTTCCACTAGAATAAATGTGGAAGGATACCAAGAACTTAAGAAAAAAAATTAACTACAAATTAATATACCCCCAAAAGACGCTCGCTGCAGCGCGAGACGAAGCGTTAGGCCCAAAAAACGCTCACCTCGCAACTGAGCTCGTTAGCCTGCCTAGGATAAGGACAAAATACGAAGCCACTAATACGAAATATTAAAGATTTTAAAACTTATATTTCCAGGAGCCACGCTCAACAAGTCCATCGTGGACCCGTACTGGAGGCTGGGGGCCGTCTGGGTCAAGAGCGCCCTTCAGACGGCCGCGGATCCCGCCCCCCAAGAGTGCGACCCCGTGGCCGGGGGTGAGGAAGGAGATGACGGCCTCAACCCTTCGTCCTTCGCCGACCCATCCCTCTCACCCCACAACACCTCTGCACCCGGGGCGGGGGACGCCGAAGTTGGTGGCAGTGGTGTGACGGGTGAGGTCGAGGGAGGTGACTACTTCGCCGCTCTCTCGATCACCGTCACCCTTGGCGTAGTCCTTCTGCTGCTTAACGCGGCCGTCCTCGTGGCCGGAGTCGTCCACCACAACCGTCAGAAGGCCCGCGACGCCGGTCGCCGCAAGGGTACCGCAAAGAAGAAGCACCGGAAGGTCAAGGGGAAGGCTTCAGAGGAAGCCGGCAGCGGGAGCGAGAGGAGCAGCGGGGACCACCACTACGCCATGTTCGGAGACTACCTGGACAGCGTGCCGGACTCGAAAAAGGATTTCATGACGGACGTGGGCACGGAGCTCGGGCTGGTCCTCCCGCAACGCGCATATCCGGACGTCATGGACCACGAGCTTTGTTTCCGCAAGGATTCGAGCAGGAGCCTGGACCGTTGCTGCGTCAGCGAGCAGGTGAGGCTCAAGAAGAAGTCGCAGATCAGGTCGACGTTCGGCGGGGCCGCCGTGGGGTCCATGGGGGCCCTGCATGCCCCGGACACGTCTTCGCTGTCAAGAAAAAAGGCCCCGAGTGGCACGGCTACGTTTCCGAGGTCCAAGCCGCCAACGGGACATGAGCAGCCTTCTCCGAGGACTCCGATAGTGAAGAGGAGGGTCCAGGAGATATCAGTGTGAGTTTGTCGCGAGAGGGTTTAAAATGTGTTTGGTTGTGGTGTTACTCTGTGCATTGGAATGACCAAAGAGGAATAGGTAGGCAGTGAGAATTCAAAGCCATGAAAGTGCCCATGTTCCACGGTCAAACCTTTTTGCGAAAAATTTGACCGTACAGCTTTTAGTATCGCGTGATAGACAGAAATGGAATAAAATGTAATTTGATTTCAAGTCATCTACCAATCAGTCAATCATTTTTGGAATAAATTTATAGCGTTTCCTTCCAATTCTACCTTACGCACGATACTTAAATTAATGCTGTCAAATATTTTCGGAAAGAATTTTCCATGGGTCATCAGCTTAAAGCTGTGTTGAATTGTAAGAATGTTGTGCTCGTTGGCATGACCTTGGCCGTGAGTGTTCGATAGTGTGAAATTGCGTTGGCTGCGATATTTTCTTTCTCGTAGGCATAAACAAGAAGAAGTTAATTGTCAGTGGCCGCTGGGATGTGTGAATAAGTGGTAATCTCACTTTGTTCAACTCATTACTACTTCGTGAAGAAGTGAGACACTTGTGTGTTGTGCTTGGTGCGGAAATTTCGTGAGTGCTGCTTAAACGAAAGTCCTCGATATTTTTAAAGGATACAGTGAACGAGGAGTTATGAGTGTTATGTGTTTTCTTAAATTATTGTGTGATGAGTACACTTTGGGAGAGAGTGATCCTTGAGAGAAGATAATGTTGATATTTTGGAACTCTTAATCGTGTTTTGAAGAACATCCGGTTGGATACTTCCAAGAAAGCGCCACTAAAAATAGAACAAGTATGTTAAAAATGTTTTGAATGAAAATCTCTTTTTATAAGTTTCAATGGCGTACATTTATCATGTTTGTAAAATAATTAATTCATCATGATGAATATTGTATTACTATTTTGATATAAAGCAGGTAAAATATGATTGCGTACGTGCGTATTTATTTGCATTGTGTTTCTCGCAAATGTTAAATGCGTTGAGGAAATTTTAGATATTTTTCCCTTAAATCTCTCTAGTGATTAAAAAACGTATTATTTTTTTAATTTACTAATGCCGATGAGCTTTTTTCCAGCAGATGAATAACAATAATAACATAACCGTAATATCCACTTCTTTTTTTGCACCTCTTTATCTTTATTTTAGATTACTATTCCATTGAACGATAGAATTTATACTTTTCCTCACTATTTTGATGAAGCCAGACCATGGTTTCTATGCATAGGTAACGTTAATGGGCTAAATATACTGGTACACTGAAAAATAATTGTTATAGGCTAAACCCGTGTTCGGACAGTAATTAATTGAGTGGGAAAGTACAAAACTTATCTTTAAAGAAATTTTTATTTAATCCTTATTTACTAATTTGAGTTACAGAATATTTTTCTCACTCCTTGTTTCCCTTTCGCTTTCAGCGCCTGCTTAACTTCGTCGTTTCCTTGACTGGCAGTGGGAGAATGACATTCCAATGGGTGTCCTATTTAACCAAGCTGTGCAAAGTGCCATTTCCTTTAACTTGCAATCGATGATCACATGCTAGATACACAAGTCTTAGATGTGAATGAATGCAGTCAAATGGACGATGGTGTTCGATATCAACGTTGCCAAACTAGGTACTGTGTTTATTGTCGATTAGTTTAGTTACAGGTTAAAAAGTCTTTTAGTATTTGATCTTCCACCGCCTGTTGAAGGGCAATAAAGGCTTTAAAATGCGTGAAAAAGTGCTCTTGCAGTCCGCCGATGCAAATAGGACTGACCCTCAAGCCCTTCACTGCCTACCACAACTTGGTGCCCCGGACTCATATGTTCTATATAACGTTAACCTGTAGTACAGGGTATATCGATATAATTACTGGAATTTAAGAAATTGTAAATTCACCAAGTCTATAGAATAGAACGTAAGTGTATCGGGTCTGTTGCGGATCACAGATTTGCCCGGCGAGAGTTCTGGTTCAAATTTCTTATTCATTGGAATAGAAATCTCGGGATAGTATCTATGTATTAATTTCTCAAGTAATTCAAACCTTGGTTGAACTCTGAGGAGTTTACTTTTGCTCTGTTCTCAGTATAATATGCTAGGCTATAATGTTAAAATTCACAAGACTTAGAGATTTCAGTTTGTAAACAGATGTTGAGGGCTTCCCTTCATAAACTATTCGTTTTATTCATTCTAACTATTCCTTCTTCAAACGCTGAATACCTCAGCTGTTCGTCCCACTCCGCAAGTGTAAATTATCACAGGTTAATAATTTTGCATTTAATCATTTTAAACTGATTTTATATGAATAGAAATAGAATGTATGGTGCTTTTTTGTATTGCTTCTGTTTCATTTGATATTAAAAGGAGTGAATCATTCATTTTAAGCAAGCTCATCGTGCTGAGTGATTCAAATTGTTGTTACGCGTTTAGTTATGCTTAGGTGTGTATATGCTTTGAATACGATGAATTCTTGATCTATATTCTTTTAAGTACCTCTTACGACAATCTCCTCTCATCAGATTCCACACCTCCGATATACACTACCTACCTACTTGCAAATTCAAAAACATTTCGATGAGTCACAATAGCCATATGTTTCGCCAGTGTATTTTTTATTAATTTTACCTAGGAAACGCTTATAGCATAAATTAGGAAAGATATTGGTTTCCAGTTGATCATCAGATACTACAATGATTGTTACATACGGTCATAAATCTTGTTTTAGTTTCTCACATCTATAATCCTATGTGAAGTGAGTTCAGTGGAATGAGTGGATTGAAAGAACCGCTTAATTAGTCCCAACAGCTATTAAAGAAATGGATACGACCCTAGAGATATGGTAGAAAATTCTTAAAAAAGCGATTCTGGCTGAAATGTTTTTCACTTTCCTCTTGCAAGAGAAAAACGTTTACGATTAAATTGTGGCACCTTTGAAAGCACTCGTTCTATTCGAATGAAGGGTGCATGTTTGAAGAAATCCTTCTGAGATAAACGGAGATCCCTTTTGCGACTTCCAGCGGAAGGATACCCATCCGACCGTCGACTAGTGTGTTCATCCGCCCTTGACGTCAAATTTTGGAGGACTATTTCGCGTTTGGTCACGTATATATGGTAGGAGCGATATCGCCTTAGCAGTTGTTATGAATCAGTGAGCGCGCGTGGTCTCAAAACTTAGTTCCTCACCGTTGAATGGATAGCTTCCCGTCGCGGTCGGGTCCCAACATCATTTTCCTAAATACTACAGGACCACCCTTCAACATTGGAAGTGAACCAGCGCTCCCGAGGGATTTTCTCCAATGGATACTTCCTCTTCCAGCAGGATGGTAACATCATGCCGCACCAGCCAAATTACTCGGAAGAGGGTGACCCGGACGAGTGGATTGTCGCAATCAAAAGAGTTGGGTGTCGAGTTTCTTTGGAGCAGCGCGACAATGGTAAGTGTGGCATATTCTTTTATTCAGTTTTGACGCTGGTAGGATGCAGGGGCAGCATTACGGGTGGTGGGTAGTAGGGTAAAATGACGTCAGATTTGTTATCAAAGGCTTCGTAAAGGCTTAGGTTCAATGGCACCATTAATCTTATCTGCCTGCCGCGTTGTTTCTTGCAAGGAATATTCGTGTGAACTTGGGAAAGGTCAAGATCCAATTGTACGTAGAGCAACCTTTTTGGAAAATAAGAATATTCTAGTGTATGCCGCGTGTTATTCGGTGTCAGTCCAACGATTCGTGACCATCTCTGGTCACTTTTCCTTGGGGAAATATGAATTTTTTGTCATAGATCCCTAAGCATTCAATGAAGAAGCCATATTTTTATTCTAATTTTAGCGCCTTACATAATTTATTTAGTTTTGTTTATTTATTCACCTTGTCAAGTAAAAATTGCTGTTTATAGGACTGATCAAAACGTTGATTTAGGAGCACAAATATTCATCATATGGATAGTGAATAAGCCTGTCGCTGAGCATTAGATGTTTAAGTGAGTAATTAAGTACGCAGTCTGTTTTTAGTCCGCCGATAATACAAATAATTAGTATGTATAGAAAATATAATTCTAAATGAAATATTTACTGATCGTAATTTATTTAAAGGAATCTGTGCGTAATGTGCCATCCGATACAGTAGGTATGTTCTAATATTTAAAATGACATGAGTTTTGAAATTAAGTGATTATTTCCATCATACCTGTACCATTAGCCACCTGAATATTCTTGAATACTTCACTTACGCACTTGGTACGATAGTCGTGTTCAATTAAATTTACGGATCATTAAATTATCTTTCTTTTGTTACTTGACGGGAAAATTGTTGCTGCTGTGATCTATGCCAATGATATGCAGTACGTATTGTGAAAATAAAAGGGCATATATATGTTGTTGATAGTAAATAATGCTCGGGTGTTATCCCTGATAGCCCTAGCATGCGCATGTGTGGTAATTTGTTTACGTCTTATGACTTCGTAGCGCGATCTCTTGAGATAGGTGCTGCCTCCGTGAAGGTCATCTGACATTTGCGAGTCCATTCATTTTGTTCGAAGACGTGTTCGGCCGGATGCCTTGAATTCCTTGTGTAGAACTGTGTTTTGATCATATACTGGAGTCCTTCAGTGCAACCGTCGGGACCTTAACTAGAAGAATTATGACTCCACTTATTTCCGAAGATTCACGTAGTTTTTAATCACCATTAACGGAAGATAGTAATTAACTACCAAATCGGCACAATTGGATCGATAAGCCGCTGAGCACAATGACCTTTTCCCCCCTTTGAATTTTCTAAGAATGAAATAAACAAGTATTTTTATACCGATTTCTAAGCTTATACAACCTATGCATTCCACTAATTCATGCTCCGAGCAGATCGTTGATAAATATGCTAATTTTGCTCTCGAGAAATTTTCTAATCATGATATTTTGCTTTCATTCATTATTACGTTAAACGTGGAAACTAGACGGGCAAGAAAATTTCAGGTTCAAGTCATTGACGAATATTTGTATCCGAAACAATTTCTCAGGACAAGTAACCTCAAATCACTTATTGCATTTAAGCTAGGTGAATAGAACTTCTGTGTTGTCACATTATTATAACTAGTTGCAAGAAATGCCGAATACTTAGATTTTGTTGAATACTATTTCCTCAAGATTTGATGCCGGTCAGGTTTACTTTGGTCGCATTGGGTTAGCGTGGTGGCTGTAGAGTGGGCTTCCCACACGAAACGTATGGGTTCGATCCTTTCATATACAATCATTGGTAATATGAACACCCTAGAGTCTCACAAGGGATACATTTTAAGTGCAGTACGGCGCCCTGGACGTCGGATGATCTCCTAGCAGACGTTCAGTTAAGTTGGATGGAGTTGTATTCATGGGTTATGGAGTGCATATTTTAATAATTTTTCAAGTCACAAATCTAGGACCAAATTTCACTCAAGCACATCTGTTCACGCAGTGTAACTCACGATTAATGCAGTAATGCAAGAATCATATTTTACATTTTTTCGCCATAGTTAAAACAACGGCTATCGGCACGGAATTCAAAATTTAGAAGGTCATCATTATTTAAATAAACTGTTCTGTAATCTTTGACTAGACGTAACGCCTTTATTTCTTAGCAAACATTATAATGATGTGAAATGTTTTTTTTCTTGTTTTAGTAAATAATGTGCAAATACTTTATCGAACTTTTACGAAATGTATCTAATATGGCATACGCGTTAAAATTAATAATACGCGTTAAAAATTATTTGAATTGTCAGAAACTTAATCGATAAATTGCTGTTTATTTCTCTATCATCTATAAATATATGACTTAAAAGAATACTTAATCAAAGTTTAACGCAAAAATGTTCAAAGACAGTGAATCGCTCCAACCACCTTACAGCAAGCAAATTCCGGGGGAGGGTTACTTCCCTCCCTTTTTAAGCGGTCGTCCTCTTCCATTCTCTTACATTTATTTCCAACCGTAGACAGTCGTGCGTGTCAGACTTAAATTTTAAGATAAGAGATCAGACGCCCAGGACTGCGGAGGAGTGTGTGGGTTACGGTGATATAGCTCATCAGTGTCAAATAAAGTCTTATCCTGGTACGGCTGAGCTCTGTCATCGTTCAATTCGACGCTTCGTGACAGTCTCTCCAGCCCCTATGACATGTGAGTCACTCTCTAACCTTTTCGGTCTCCCTCCCTTGGCCTTCCACACGCTCGGTACGAAGTCGACGAGTAACCTTAGCAGCTGAGGCCTTCCCGGCGATTTCACCCTCCGTCGCCTCTTGGCCGGCTTTGTAATCTGTCTCGATAGCTTACCTTCCTTACGCTTGTTTTTCTTAAGGTTGTGTTTGGGCGGAGTATCATTTCACATGGAATTCGATGAGTTAGGTCTCATTATAAAGAAAACGATCTCTTACTTTCAACGATAACAAAGTGGCCACTTAATTTCTAATCATTGAGATTTTTAATACAAAAAAATAAAAGATAAAAAATGGAACGGGTATGCACTGCGGACAGATTTTATTACAAAATGAAGAGTTTTTGACGCATAGAGCGTGGCAGAGCAGTATCGGTGCGTAGTTCGTGTACTTTCTCAGCAATTTTCTATATGAATCAATTACTAATCGCAGTAACTTTTACAGAATACGAAAGAGTGTATGGCTATGGAGGCGTTTTTAGCGGATCGTATTAAAAAGGAGCAATGTTAAAACTTTGTATTTGTACGTTTAGTTAATTACTGAGAATCTTTGTTATATGACAAGTTTTTTGCATTATTATTGTTACAGCATTTAATTCATGCTACCTACGGTTGCTTATATTGAAAAATGACATCCTTGCATTATCCCTATTATGACAAGTAAGGAATTTCTGCGGGATTACTTAAAAAATGTACGCGTGTTAAAACTTATTTCGTCCGTAAATGTTCATACCATCCCGTATCTGGAAAATATTCTGTTTCATGGACATGTTTACCGCTCTATAATTTTCAAAGGGGTTTGAGATCATGGTCATGTACAAACTCTTATTCATGCTTATTAAGAATTATAGATTATGGTTCAATTTGGAACAAGTAGTAAAGTACATCGATCCCGGAATATTCCTGTGGTGTACGTCACTAAGAAAAATCTAACGCCTCCAATGACATCAACAAAAAAGTAAGACGGGGAGAGATCATTAGTCACTGTTCAAAAACCTGAAATCCCTCGATCATTTAGTGCAATAAATCTTACTAAGGCAGAAGCAAAACTTTCTATTTTTAGGCACTAATTTGTTAATTTAGCCTTAATTAGCTTTCATCCGTGGTTATTATCTAATAGTTTGTTGAAAATTTGCGGTTTCAGGGTGTGATACGTGAAATTTTTCCATGTTAGGAATGATAAAAATTATGCGAATTTCACAAAAGATAGTTTATTCTCGACCCGGCTTTCAACACATTACGTCATCTACAGGTGAAGACGACATAATGTGTTGAAACCCGGGTAGTGAATAAACTATCTTTTGTGAAATTCGCATAATTTTTATCATTCCTAATAGTTTGTGGTTTTACGTGAGATTTAAAATCACACATTCGCTAGTAAATCGGCTAATTCCAAAGAATAATGTACATCTTCATCTTCATCCTTGGTTATCCATCAATTATTTTAGTAATTTTGGAAGGTAAATATTGATGATTACGCTATTTCTATCCGCATATTAAGATTCGAGAAATTAACATCAAAGCTTTCTATTATTTAAAATTGGAACTTTGATTTTATTGCAATTTCATTCAATCAAGGTTCGTTTTACCAAGAGAAACTTTTGTTCAAGATGCTTATCATGCTTGCTTGACATTTTTTGCTTCAAGTAAATAGCAAGTGTGGTTAAATGTTGTCAAAATTTTGGTTTTGTGTTGTTTCCAAATAAAATACTGAATGCACCAGCCTTAAAGTAGTTATTCCACGGAAGGCTGGAGAAATTTATGACTAGGGGGTTTGTGTAGACCTTACTAAAATTAGCTGATAGAATGAGCCTTATTGCCAAACTTAACCCTAGTGTGATCATTTATATTCCACGTAGGTAACAAATATTAATACCAGGCCAATGTTAAATATGCTGATTTGGAGACCTGGATGTACAGCTAACATACTTCATAGCCCGATGCCTTCATTAAAGCTTTTGCGGCTCGTGATGAGCTATGAACTCGGTAGTTTCGGACGTGACTACGCGGGAATTCTTTTTCAATTATAAAAAGGATTTTCCACGGAATTTTGAACTACTACTTACAACGCATATGCGTCCCCGATAGGGGAACCTGAAGATGACGCCTATGCGTTTTAGACTGGTAGAATCTCAACACAATTCTGTGGAAAATAACTCTTGTTTTTTTTCATCATTAAGCAGTAACACTAGTTCAGCAAAACGTAGTTTGTAAGTATGTTACATAACACCAAATGTACTATAGATAAAAGATGCATTCTTATTATCAACTCAACTCCTACAGTTGAGAAAATAAACATTTGAAATGGAATTTTTTTATTTATGGCTTATTTTTTCAAAATAGTGACTATCTACGATACCATATTTATTTCTTAACGGATTTCATTCACTGAGAGAACAAAAGCATTGGAAGTGGCAGTGGTTGCACCTTTGTGCCCTAGCAGTGAATTACCATCAAATTTCCATTGAGTTAAATACCTACTCATAGCATCGAAATCCTCTCTAAATATCCAAATGCATTCGTAGGTGCGGTAATTTTGATAAGCCCTGGAGTTTGAAAAATGATTGTAATACCATTGATATTTTTTATCTTTAAACTTCTAGTACTTGGTCACGTAAAATGTGGGAAGTGAGGTGTTTTAAAGTACGAATGCTTTCCTTCTAGTGGGTGTGCGTAGAGTAATACAACACCATATATCAACAATTCTCAGGGTCCCGGAGGATCCCTGAGAATTGTTTCCCCTTTCTTCTCTTGCGACTTGTTCATAAATGTGGGCCCCGTTGCTTGTACTTCCTACAGGCCTCCAAAAGTGTTAATCCGTCACTTGGTGTTTGCACCATATTATGCTATAAGGATCAGGTTGAAATAAATAGGTATATCAGCTCTTTTTCCCCAAATCAGATATTTAATAGTTATATTAACAGCTAGTGATAGAAAAAACCTCGCCATGGAGCCCGAAAGAAAGGACCCCGATCGGCCCAACATGTGCATGGACGTGAGTTTCCTCAGTTCATTCCTTCCGCGAGGGATTGTGCTCTCAGAGTTTATTTCATTCTAATTTCGCTAGCAAATCCGCATCCGTGTCCGTCCTCTTCGGCTCTTGGTAACGCAAAGGTAAGACCGCAGCTAGCCTTGTGTTCCAACCCTCCAAGTTTTTCCAACCTGACCCATTCAATTAAATCAGTAAAATGGGGCGTGTGGGTGTCTACATATCATTAGAAATTATGTACATCCGAATGGGGCAAACTACGAGATCGGCAGTAGCGGGTCATGATGTCTTGAGACACGCGGTCGACTTCTAAAACATTAAGTATTGGCCAAGGTGGAAAGATTGAAATCCAGAATAGTCAGTGAGACTATCGAGATACGGAAAAATAAACACCATTTCAATAGAGACGGTGGTCTCAAAATCAGCTTTTCGTGGAACCTTCTCGTGGAACCCATCATCCGTAAAAAATCTTTCTCTTCTTCCTCTTGCCCTGCCGCCTCTCCTGCCACCTGTCCCACTCGATTCACTTACAGGTTATGAGACTTTTATAAGGGCAGTGAGCATCCATTACTCTTCAAGCTACCAGCAGAGGTCACTAAAGGCCGTTCTGACACCGAAGAAAAGGTGACATTCACCCGAATAGTTTTTTTTAGCTATTCACAGCCTTGCGTTAATTTTCCGTCTGCTACAAGTAACATCGCACATACGGCCTTCTGTAAATGAACCTCCATAAGAGACCATTCTGTAAACTAAACTAGCGCACTATGGTGAACGCTGTCACAATAAGGGTTGAGAAAGAGGATCTGCTGGCAGAATAATTGCCGTTTAAAAATAAAAACATAGTTCGTATCGTCTATAGTTCGTACTGAACAGTTGCAGCACTTTTGTCAGTGGTATTGAGTCACAATCGGGAACTCTACACCATGGCGCAGAACGGTTGAAGGAAGTCGTAATTATTCTCTAAATAAATTAGTGGAGAGTTTGAAATCTGTTTTATCATTTAATAATGAACATTCACAAATTATTGCCCATTATGGTTGACTATGTTAGGAATTCCTTTGGTTAATCAAGCGGAATGGAGGGTAAATTAATATTTCAAAATTATTTTCAAAGGATTTAAGCGCATGCAATTTGACTTGATGATTCAAACAGAAGATATGATTTGTAGGCACGTTTTCTGTTAACATACCGCAGCCTTGCCATTTAAATAAAGCTTTAATACGGAGATGTGTATTAATTAAGGTATAAAGACTCTGTGCGTGTGCGGTGAAAGGGCGGTCGTTTATATTCCCATGAATATTGAACGGTAAGGGGGTCCGGCGCACAAGTGAAATTAATTAATTTCTGTTGTGAGAGTTAAATATTATGCTTGAAACGCTAAAAATGGTCGTTATGTAGGCCAAACGAAATTGGACTAATCATTTTTTTTCATAATGCCGTCGCGACACCATAACGCGTCGTTACACCTCAATAGCTCCTTTGTCTACATAAATTGCGGTACATCTAGCATCCTTGGCCAGGCCATTAAGATAACTATATTTGGTTGAGAATTGGCAAAGAAAGTCACGTTTAACCAACTGTACTAAGCAAAATTGTTTATTAGTTCTTGGTATAAATTTTGAATTAGGGCACTCAATGCATCATAATATCTTTTCTTATTAAATTGGCCTTCGCTGGCTTACTTTCGATCGCACATAGAATGAGGTAGGTGGTCATTCCTTTATGGCATCCAATGATGCGCATGATATATTTCGAGCATAATATATCAGCGAGTGCAAAGTGTTTTCCAAGAGAGAATGATAGATTATATTTTGGACGAGTGTGGATATTCTCTTCCCGTATTTCTACGGATAAAACATGATTTTTCGTCATACATGAATTTGCAAGTGTTTCTGAGATGGTTGCAGATCTCTGCTATGATGACGTTCACAGATTTAATGTTTCCAAGAGCTATTATTCCCCCTCGCAGCGTGCAGAGTTAAAAAGATAATATTTTTTCACTTGACGGGATATAGATGCATTAAATGCAAAGAAAATTCATGTGAATCCACAAATTTTGTCGCGAAACTCTCCTAACCTTGACACCGTATCTTTCGCATCTGCTGTTAACAGGAATGGATGTATGCCTTGTCCCCCGAGAGAGATCGCTGGAATTACTTCAACCATGTATCGTTTTGTGTGAACTTTTCATGCGCCCAATTTTTTTCCCTTCCCACCAAAGCCACGTGAAAGTTATCCTCCGTGGTTAGCCTCCACATTTCGCTCGCAATTCCATTCCTGCGTTGCAGCGTTGATGTCAAGGTCGAGGGTTTACCAGCGATTACGCTGTCGCGAGTTATTTTTATGCATTGAGACATGATTTTGTGCCCCTATACCTCCCCCAAACAAGATGAATTCATTTAGTGGCTTTATGGCTAAGAAGTTTATTTTGGTATTTATGCAGGTACAAGGTTACTCTAGCATTTTAAAGCAGCAATGAATTGAAAAGTGAATTAGTTATGTGCGTGATGACCTTGTTAATGACCGTTCACCATGGCACCAATTTAATACGATATCTACCTGCTCAAAGTTTTTCAATTATCGATAAAGCTGACGGCCGTGAAATGTGAAAGGGCCACGACAACTTAGTGAGTTAACCTGGGACTAAAAATCTATGAGGTATTGAATGTTTTGAATATTTTTCTTTTTTTCTTTGTGAAGTTGTCAGGTAATTGTGGAGGGCACGCAGAGCAGGGATGAGGAATGTTAATGTTACACAATATTTTCGAGTTTCATTTGTGTTTTATCCAAATAAAATACCCATAGCTATGGCTGATGTAGTAGAAAAACCATTCCCTTTAACCCCTTTCAATATTTTTACCGATTTTCCTCAGTCCCTGCGTCAGTCTATGCATATCTAAATGGAATTCAACGTGAAAACGCCATGGCTGCTTTTCCTCTGAAGAGAGATAGTGCATTTGCATACCAGATAAGTTATTGGTATTACATTTAGTTGGTTTCAAAAGATTTGTAGCTTTTTATGTGAGTGAGGGAGCGTTGAAAATAAGATATTTTGCCTGGTGGTAGAGATTTTCATCGCAACGTATTTCTGTAATTGGAACCTGTTGAAAGCTGTGAATTATTTGGTCTTGTCATAAGCAATACACTCATTTAATCAGTTTTCTTCTCTCAACCATTAGTCACGTCCAAGATTCCTTTAAATTTCCTCGAGGAATAATTGTAGAACAAATTTGACCGTAGTTGTTTTCCGCTTGTTTCTCGTCCATGTGAAATCTCTTGTGTGGTCCATAATGTGTTATTCACTCCGTTGAAAGCTCTTCCACAACACAAATTTCTATTCTGCCCTTCTATATGTAGAATGTGTGATGATAAACCCATTTTATAGCATATCAAATGAAGCTCGCAACATATTTATAAGATGAAGAAGCTAAAGGTATGTGGCATTCGGTGGAAGCGGATACTCTTTATTGAACCTTTATTCTTGTTTTGGAGATTCTGTCGATGCAGAAAAGTTTAATTGAACGTAAAAAATCCTTGTGAACGCTTAAAAAACCTGCCTTTTGTATATTTTGTCTTTAGCCTTTCTTTCCCAGCACAAAATACATTTGTCTTTTCTACCTCTCATCCGCTTACTTTAATGTTTTTTTTCTCAAGTCCATTAAATTATACTTTCCACTTCTCCAAATCTTTTCTTATACTCTTCCAAACGATTTTCTTCCTCCATTTTTTAGACAAATGTTTTGACACCTTTAACGCAGCAGTGTATAACTGTTTTACTCCGCATCTTTCTCAGCAGTTTTCTACTTCTGATGAACGCTTCTTTTGCAAACGCATTTTTGTATCAATTATTGTTTGTTTTCTGCATATTTCTAGTTGTTTCGTGGAATTCTGGGAACATTTAATGGGCATGTACTTCAGCTCTATTCATCTTAAGTTTATTTAATGCTCCGGCCTTTACTATTATCATTTTCAATTTGTTGAAATCATGGCATGCTTCCTTAAGGGATGCTGATTTTTAATCATGGAAAAATGGATCTTTTCAAGTTATTTTAGTACTGTTAGTGTATCCCTGACTCTCTCAATCTCTTCTTGGTCTCCTTTTGTCTCACCTTCAGTATCCTTCCGCCTTTTCTCTTCCAATGACTGTCAATAATCATCTTTCCCTGTTCCACGCGCACCCAAGCGCAGTCCTCCGTGTAGGGTGGGACACGGAGTTGGTATGAAGGCTCTCCGGGAACTTTTTCTCCTATTGGATTGACATGAAAGACCACTAAACATCACTCTAAACTTAAAAGCACTAAGATGTAACTCGTCGGCTGCCAATGGGTCTCTTTCGATCCAAGAGGGCCCTTCTTTTTGATTTTTGGAAGCTAAGAGCTCGCAAGCAAATCCCTTAAACTAATTTTTGGTGTAGTTCATTTGTCATGCTTTCCTCGACTTCTCTCTCTCTTTTTTCTAAGTGGTTCTCTTCTTAGTGGAGCCCATATGATTTTTATCGGTGGCCACGGGTGTTTTTAATTTGTCCAAAAGTGGTTGCCTCATTCCGGCGTCATAAATTGATTATTCCTTTTACCGATTTCCATATTTACTCAGATTTTCGGATGATTATTTACTGAGTCATTATTGAAATCCAAAGTGATACTGCTTATATCCCACCTCGTGAGTTAGAACGCCATAATTTCGTTTATCATTGACATGCCAGATCATCTGTTGCGCAAATTTCGGCAGTACTTATAGGACATCCAAGTATACGTTGAGGTTTCGGAAAAAGGGAGAGGAGATCTTTTTGCATTGTCTTGCAAAGGGTAGTGTGAGGGTTCAACATCAACTTACGTAAGATTTGCCACTTTCGAAATCATATTTGTATCAATTTTGGAATTTTCGTCGCAATGAAAGTCAGCATTACTGCAAAAAGCACGTATCTTCCCTCTTTGACAGATATCCCTACGAGCCACCGCCAATCTGAAGGCTTTTACAAACAATCTCACAGCTCAAAAAAAAATAACATCGACACCATGCAAACAATATTCCTATAAGTAGCTTAAATCGCCTGAAAAATCTTTCACTGACAAGTTTACTTTTTTCCAAGGTAATACAAATCTATTAAAACTTGGAAAAGGTATAAATGGGGAAGGATTTCATGAACTTTTACGATATCTTACGTGAGATAAAGGAGAGTAAAATAGTGGTTATAATAACCTTACATACCAAGTGAGGATAGGACCTTGGGGTTTTTGTGACCATTGCATGCTGCAGTGATGGCTGCTATGTGTTTGAATGTGTTCATGAAGTTCTTTGTCGATTTTTCTTTGAACATTTTATTTTCTCCTTAGCTTGTAGGACTTCTTCGTTGACATCCTTTCTTTCCATTTCATTTAAATATCTATTACTATTAATCTCCTTTGCTGTTATTCATGTCCAAAATTCACCTTATTAATGGAGAGATTCCGAACGTGTATCTGTTAGTTATTTCTTCTTCTGAAAAATTGCCTTAATATTTTGGCTACCTCGCTCAATACATCTTTCTGCCTTTTTCCATAAGTGAGCATCTTCATTCATATATGGCAACACTTTTCCACTTGTTTCAGTTTTGGCTTTCCATGTTACAACATGGCTTTCCCTTTTTTTTCCACAGCGCATCCCATTTCTATTTCTAAATACTGATCTCCAAGCTGTATTTCTTCCATTTCTTCAACATTCTGATCAGATATTTTTAGCGTTTTTCCAAAATTTTTGTTTTCCGCTAAGCGTAACATACAGATTGTTTCGTTATGCACAATTTTTCTGTTATTTTTTGCTTTTATTGCTGCTTAAGCATAAATGTTGATACGGGTTGACAAAGCATATTTTTGGCGTGTTAATTTCCTCAATTTACCCCCACATTGCAAACTCAAAATGCATCATGCATTTACCAAATGCTAATTGTTCCAATACTTAAGCATCTGCTGTTTCCTTCGTGGAGACTGAGATGGTAACGTTTTTCCTAGGTCAATTGGGTTTGAAAATTTTGATAGATAACGCAAATCCAATTATGTAATTAGCTCTGGTTTCTCCAAACTGTATACTTGAGGAGATCTGAGGGATTTGAATTATGCTTTTTCCCCGTAAGTTCCCTTGCTGGTGCATAACATTATGATGTAAATATAGGCTGTTCTCCTTCATCTTCATTCAAAGTGTCCTCAAACTCCAATGCCCTGGTGTATAATGTTTTCCGACCGTACAGTTTCTCCAGTCACCAACTTGAATTTCTATTTTTTCACAGAAAATTACATTTCTTTCACTGGAATGACTATTTTTGGTGATTTCTTACGGTAGGTAGCTTCGTCTTTTTCTTATTATGGATTGTCTTGACACTGTTGGTATAAGGTTTGAACTTTTTATTCCCTGGTCCTTTAAGGTTTACAGATTTAAATATCTCTAGTCAGTTGTATATTATTGGTGATCTTATTCAGCATTCCAATTTTTTGGTATGTTTTTCTTCCTCTATTAGGTCCAATACTTAATATTTTCCAAAGATTTAGATTGTTTTCAATCTTTCTATTAATGATTTCTAATGGCATAGCATTCATCAGCTTTTAAAATTATTTGTAATGCACATACGGTATCTGTTTTATTCAATCTGACGGTCTGCGAGTCTTCTTTGAAATTACTATTTTGTTTACAAGACAGTCTCCGGCTTAACCTGGTGGAAATTCCTTATATCACACATAATAAAATACTTCGTTCTTTTCCACACTTTTTATTACGATACGACCATGGTTTCGACAAATTTGTGTCATCTTCAGGTACATAAATAGGTTCACGTTTGCCTTATATACATTAAAAACCAGAGGTGGGGGGTGGGTGGGAAAGGGGATGGAGAGGGGGAGGTTTAGTATTCTAACGGTCACAGAATTTGTATGTGAGGGAGGGGGGGTGATGGTGAGTGGCTGGGAGGTTAGGAAAGAGGGACTAGAGGGAATTGGGGCCATTTGAAGGGCAAGGTCAGCTGTCTTATCTGTGAGACCGTCGGGGTGGTAGGCGGAATCGAAGGAGAGGAGAAGGGGAGAGGAACATTGTGTCATTACATATGTGCTGTTTTTACATGTTCCTTTTTTGTACATTACATGTTCCTATTTTGTAATTTCATATTTATGCAATTGTAATCCCTTTCAATATTAACTCAATGTTAGCTACGATAGTCTTTCATTTTATTATTAAATAGCTGTTGTTAGTTAGCAGTAATGAATTGGGAATCATTCGGTCTTCCGTTATTTTCTTTGTTTATCTTATTGATGGTTATTGCGAAAAGCTGTTTTTGTGAATACAAGGTTTTATTAATGCAGATCCTAAGCAGTCCAATCGGTATGGCCGAACTGTAATTTCCTTTTCTTATATATGTTAATATGTTACGACGACCGCCTTCCTTTGACCCGTGTGTTTGCGTTTAAATTCCGTTTGACTTTATTTATTACCTCCTCCATTACGTTATGCCCATCTTTCACTTCGCCTTCTGCGTAATCTACTGGGCATGTAAACGCTCAAATGTCTTAAATAAGTTTTTCTCAATGTAATTTAAAATGATAAATTTGGAGGCTAGGAGTTAACACAATGTTAGGCATCTCAAATGCTTCTCATTTGAAAACCTGTCGTTAAAGTTCTCTGCTAGCCTAGATGGAAGTGTTTATCATCTGTAAATCGACACCTATCATCATAAGCAGTCAATAATTTTTAGATTTTTTTTCTGCAGCTATCTAATCTCCTTTCAGCTAAAATTTTGTCCTTCGTAGGTCATAAGCTTTAAGGTCAATCAACTTCTATTATGCTCTCTTTATTACTAAGACTTATATTTTTACTACTATTATTCTCATCACCCTGTTCCAATCCACACTGACAAATGTTTTCGTCGATTTCGTCGTCAAGGGTCGATGAAACATTTTGTGTGGGCTGCTCTGTTATAACACTCTGGTCTGAAAAAATTCTTGGGGTTTAAATAGATTCTCTAGTTCACCTTTTATTCTGGAAGCCTAATTGGTCTTTTTCAAGGAATTCTTTAATCTTCCTTACAATCATAGCCAATATAATGCTGATCCGAACATATTACCTGTGACCAGTTAGATGTATTTTTCTTATATCCTTAAATTTCTCGTATATTTTCTTCTTAGGGAAAATATAACTCTGTTAATGAAGACCGTTAAATTTGAGTAAATATTGGAAATAAGTTAATAGAGATTATTCATTATTTTCACTGCAGATATAGTAACTACTTTCTTCATGTATTCCATCCTCAAATTTTCCTTCATATTTACACCGGTTGATTTCTGTTCATTACTGTTTTTAAGAGGCTGCTGCGTCTCATTGTCAGTAGCTGTCCTTAAATTTGTATCTTCATCCTCAGAAAGTTTTCCTCGCTAAATCTTTTTTATCTTAGATTCGATTTCATTTTCTAAAGAGGATTTCATATTAGATTCCATTAATATATTTCATCTTCTTATTCTTCAAACACACCACATTTCCATTCATTCCTACCCTCTTTATTCGGCCATATCTGCCATTCAATGCCATAAAAGAGCATGCATCAAATTTGTTACATTTAAGTGCTTCCTCTCTTCCAAGTATGTTTCTGGCTCTAGGTAGGCACTTATTCTGATGAAATGCCCTTTTTTGTCTTACGTTACTCAGCTCACTATCTTTTTCTCTTCTTCCATCACTGTGTTGCCTAACTCATAGACTGCACAAGTGTTCCCCCTCCTGGATTTCGTTGTTCTAGTCTAGCAGTAACTTTTCCTCTGGATTTATTCCACAAATCCTGATTTTGGATCTATTTATATTAAACTCTTAATAGTATTTATTCACATATTTCTCGATGCCATAGAGCGTTGACGTTATTCTTGCCTGACTTCGCCTGCATTACGGTTAATCGTATTTATTATAATTTTTCACAGCGGCTGTCCTTCCCCAGTATTTTTATTGTGACCCACTCTTCTATTGAATTTAGTCCTTCCTTTATAATTCCATGCAGCCTTTTTTTAGTTAACATGCTTCTTACTTTTTGTTCTACATCTTAAACATCTCTACACCATGTCTTTCTCTATGATTTTTCCACCATTTGTTCCTCTTCAACTTTTTTAATTTTTTTATTACATGTCATTGTCGAAACGTACTAACGTGCAGATTAGCTCTGAATATATGTTCATGCCTACTTTCAATTTTACTCTTTATTTATCACTTTATTGTGTAACTAATAAAAGTTTCGCGTCTGAGCATATTCTCTCCACTCTTCTTCACATAAACTTTCTCCGAATTGCGAGTGCATTTCATCTTTTCTATTTGTATTAATGCAGCTGGCGAGGTATTCTCACGTCGTAAAATTACATTTCTTTTCCCGTTATTGTTGCTAGTATATTATTTTAATTCTTATTCTCAAAATAATTTTCCAAGTCTGAAATAATTCTGCTTGAGCTGGCTTATTTGCATCATGTTCTGTTTGAGAATCCTCTGTGATAAAATAGCTTTTAAAATGACCATTTTTAATACAATAAATTTTGTTTTAATCTTTCACTAGCTATTTATGATTTGTAGTTTTTACAAAGGTGCATCATTACTGATTGCTCCAAAGTCTTCGAATCACTTCTTGTATGAGTAGGTATATATTTTTAAAAGTCCGTTGGCCTTTGATCACATACTTAATTGTCGCAGATTAGTTACTTGAGATTTTTCAGGGTACTCACCACTACTTACCTTAGCAAGAACTAAAGGGAAATGCATCGATTCTTTGCGTCTCCATCTCTTAGCTTGTTAACTGCATTATCAAATTCTGATCTTTAAAAAAGGTACTCTTGTTCACCTTCCTTTACAGTGGCTTTAGCTTCCAGAACCCTGTTATGCAACTCTATGCCACTGCATGGTTTATCCAGGTAATGTTTTCAAGAGAAATTTGCCTTTAACATCTTTGCACAATTTTTGAATTTATTCTTGCCTGAATTCCTTGCATTACGATCAGTCGTATTTCTTATCATTTTATACAGCCAATGTCCTTCTTTTGTATTTGAATTTTGTCACTCTCTTCCATTGCATGCAGTTCTTCCTGTGTAACCCATCAGTTACTTCTTTTTTTAGGTAACCTTACTCCTTCTTTATGTTTAGATACAAAAATTTTCTTTTAATTGTATTACGCCAACTTTCTGTGATTGATTCCTCAACTGTTTTCAACCTCTTGAAAATTTTCGAGATAACTTTTTTGGCCCAATCTAGGTTCGATTTCCTTCAAGTTTTGTTACTATCTGCTATTGTTTATTGATCTTTTTGATTCCAAATTCAGCATTCCATCATGACCACATGGTTATCACTTTTCAATATTCGTACGAGAGTATCTGTTGTAGACCTTTGCTTGATATCTGAATATCAGTTTCACCAAATTATAATCAATGGGTCCTCTATTGTCTCATTTATTCTGGTATTTTCCACCGTATGTCCCCTTCGTAGGTGATTTTCAAGAATGCATTTGGCACCCTGTTGGCGGTTTTGTACGCATTATCTAGATCTTTATTTTTCTGACTTCTCAAATAATGTTTCCCCGTATTCTTTTATTTTCTTGACTTACTCTTCTTCTGCAAACTTATTCCTGTTTATTTTGTTTCAATAGTAATTTTATCATTTGATTCATTCTTTAGTTACCTTTTCCAATGTATGGCTTACATATGTCACTCCCCTGCTTCAGTTCACCATATTTTACCCAAACCATCATGTTTGACTTTTAGTTGAGTGATCTCTGTTATTCTATTACAATTCCATACCAGTCCTTTCCATTACCCTCAGCTTTGAAATTATTTATTCTTTCTGCTCTTTATTATTCCGTGATATTCATCACAACATTTATGTGGTTTCTCCCAATCCACCCAAAAAGTATGGCTATGTTTTGGCTGCCATATCATGTAGAGGGATAGTTTTCTATTTAATGTTTATTACATGCTCCGGAATAGGATCCCAGTGCTTAGCTTACTCCTTTCATGCAACCAATAAGAGTATAATAATTTTCCATAACCTTTTTTTCTCGTGTAGATGAGGTATACTTTATACATCTATAAATAGGTGCAACATACAGCTCATGTCATATTTCTTGCTGCTATAATTCACATTGATAGCACAATAATATGTCCTACTGTTTTAATGTTAGACTCACTCCTTCCTTTTTTATATATTCACTATTCTTTCATCGCCTATATGTATACCTCATATTGAAATCTAGGGATACTAAATACATTGTATTTCCAAATGTTATACTCTCTTGGCTCACCAGAAATACAGCAGCAAAAATTAATTTAAATCAGGAATTTTGATACGTATTATGATGAAAATAATTCACGATAAATCGGTGATTTTACGATTAAGTACGACTTTCCACTTAAACATTCAGGGCTACTGGCGTAGCCAGCGGCATCTCTCCGAACCTTATTCTTCGGCTGCCGTATTTCTGGTAGTCCCAGATTTTTTGTAAGGACCACCGAAAATGTTGCGTGGCCCGCTACTCGTCCATACCAATGTCCCGGTACTGAGTCCCTTAGCTCCCTGAATACGATGCCCAAATTTTAACTATGGTCGTAGCTCAGTTTTGGCGCTTTATTAAAGATGTGCTAAGATTAGGCAAAGTGGTGCAGGTTAAAGTCTCCCCCTTGACCATCGAGTATTGGGATTTCTGCTTACTGTGACTGCCCCTAAAGGGTAATGTATAATCGCAGTTGTGTTGGATCGTAGAAATATGTATATTTCATGATACGGATGACTTTCCAACTCCAAGCAGTTTTAGTTTCTTCAATAGTGCTTTTACGTCACAGCATAACCTTAAATGGATATAATATGGAATTCTCCATTGCTGAAATTGATTTTGGACGCTAAACAATCTTTCGCGGTCTATCAGATCCCAATAACATCAATCTATGCTTCGGCATTATGGATAAATGTCGTATGACATTTCAAGCCTCGATAAAGTCTGCGGAAAGGATAATTTTTGCAACTTTTTATTTTATTGGAGAACGAATAAATCTGTTGTTTCAGGCAACCTGAAAGGTGCGTAGCTCAGCGTAAGGATTACTTTTTTTCCGTATAAAGTGAAGTGAAGTTTGGGAAAATCTAAGCTTTAAAGGCTGTGCAGTAGAAGACTTACTTTTTAGATTCTCCCAACTGTTACTGTTAAATCACACCCTATAACTAACCTAAGATCTTAGGTAATATTTAGGACAAATGTGACATACATGCTAGAGATAACGTAAAACCTTTTTCCTTGATTGTAAATCCAAGTCGATATCAATATGGGAACAAAGGTGGATATAGCTGGACAGCATTTCACTTCATACTAGAGCATCATATTACAAAACAGAATCCAGTTATTTCGGCTAAATTCACAGCTATTGATTTTCAGTGAATTATGTAAGATTTTCATGCATTTAATGTCATAAAATGTTTTGTTTTCCTAGTTAAGAGATTATATTTGGGGGAAATCGTACGATCAATGATGACCACGAATGGAGGAAATTCCTATATGTGGGCGCCACCAGTCAATACGGCTAATTAAAATCTCAGTGGTAAAACCGCTAAAAACTCCAACGGGTTTAATTTTGAGGAAGGTTAAAAAATGTTTCCGAATAAAACTGATATTTTTTATGCTTGTTCATCTTTCCCATGTTATCATGCAAAAATGAAAGATATACTTTTTCGTTAAAGTTTTATTTGGAATGTTATTTAATATTTTTATATAATGATATTTATACGGGAAAATGGATAAGAATGGAAAAATATTAGCAACTAGCAGGCCACCCGTCGTTGCTCGGGAAGGAGAAGGGGGATACTTGGAATTCATGGTAACATAGAAGGATTTGTAGGTAAAGGAACAAAGCAGGTTAGGTGTCGATCATTTAAGTAAACAGAACACAGTGTAAAAAGGCAAAATAGAAAACTCTTTATTTCCGGAATGCGAAACTGATGGGGGACGGCTTACAGCATTTCTTTATAGACTATGTTGGCCGTTTTTCCTGTGGGGGTGTATATATACAGATGGTTTGCTGATCCCACTCTGGAGCAGGCCACATAGAGCTGGCCATGGGGAAAACAGTCTTCTTCCAAGTGTATGCCCACCATTTTGAAAGTTTGTACCTGAGACTTATTTATCGACATTGCAAAAGTGAGTTGCACAGGAAACTGCAGGCGTTTGATGTGAAAGGGCATCTCTGTTGTAATTAAAGGAATTCGCGGAATGAATGTGTTTTGGCCTTTCCCAGCGCCTGTTTGTATCCTCGCCTCTATGATGTGATGATGCAATGCCCTGACTGTTAATCTGGTGCCGTTGCAGAGTTTTGGCTGGTCAAGATTTCTTAGAAGCATGATGGGAGCGCTAACTTTCAGTAGGAGTCTGTGAGGAGGGAAGCCTGGAACGTTCAATGAATTTAGAAATTCCGTGGGATAACTAACGACATCATTCTCGTTGATGGGGATATCTATAGATTTATAAATGCAGGGATCTCCGGGCATTTTTCCCAGTAGTTCCAGATTTATTGATGTAACCACTACATTTTTTGGCGCTAATATTGCCCTGTCAGATAGCCAGGACGGATCCATGTGATGGGCGTTGAAATTTGGTGGAAAACACTTTGTCTATGAGGCCGTTAAAATTTTGAACTGCTGTGCTTATTGTGGAAAGACTGATTTTGTTGTTGCAGTCAGCAGGTATGTTTGCTTCACCTAACTGCAGTAGGTTTTGTGCAAATGAATCAGAATCCGAATCGCCAGAAAATATTGCGCGTATGTTGGTTGTAAGTTTCAAAATTCTAACATGGCACCAAAAATTGGAGGATTTCAGACATGCTGTAATTTCATCAGAGTTTGTTCCCTTGGGTATAACTGGTAGAGTCTGACGAAAGTCTCCAGATAATAGAACGGTTATGCCACCGGTCAGTGTTGCTGTCTGTCTTAAATCATGCAAAGATTTTTCCAGTGCTTCTAATGCCTTTTTGTGTGACATTGTGCATTCGTCCCAAACTATCAGGTCACACCTTTTCAAAACTTCACGGTGAAGTTGCGAAAAAAGGCAGTATCGGAAATGGAAGTCGCCAAATCGACCTTCACCTCGCACACGGCGCACACAAACATACTAGCATGGCAGATTGAATGGGGTTGTTATCGGAAGGTGGGAGAGTAAGCAGAGCGCGGGTATGGGTGCTAGGTGGCGCTGAGCGCACTTTCAGGGTTCAGTAATGGCCTTCACCTCGCACACAGCGCACACAAACATACAAACATGGCAGATTGAATGGGGTTGTTATCGGAAGGTGGGAGAGTAAGCAGAGCGCGGGGATGGGTGCTAGGTGGCGCTGAGCGCACTTGCAGGGTTCGGTAATGAGAAAACGACGCTAAGGACGCGTCGGACGCAAACGAAAGTAGCACTACTGGGTTCGGGAGCATGAGATGCACCTATGTACCAACTTTGGTCGCAATCCGTGCTGCCGTATGGAAACGCAAAGCGGACGGACAAACAGACATCCTCTTTTATATATATATATATAGAAGAGAAGTCCCATTACTGACCAAAAATTATTTTAATAATCCAAAATTTGTCCGATGTATTGTACAAATAGCCATTTTTACTAAAGAATTGACACTTGCATTTATTTTAGGTTATGAGAAACCTATTGCTTTCAGAACTGCTAGTATAATTTATTTTACCCATGTATTTACAATGAAAAAACGCTCCTGGGACCCGAGTATTTGCAGTCATTGAATTAAATAGTTATCAAACCAGGCATTACTTGGTATGTGCGACGTAGCTTACGTGATGGGACTACTGACCTTTATATTACTGATCTTGAGACTTTGTCCTTAATTCATTTCATCCTTTTTTAAAATTAATTTTTAAAGTGGGTGACAGTCAAGCGATTTTATGTCAATATATTCATGAACATAACCGGAAAAAAATATTATATTTCCATATTCGTGCCATTAGACCACGCGACATCAAGAACAAACACTAACCGCATTTAATTTTCTGAAGACAAGTATTATAAAATAGTATTGGGACGCTCCAGAACAAAATACGCAAACTCTTAGCAATTGTCAAACTGAATAACTTATTTCAGTCAGTGCGCGAGCTCTAATAATGAATTTGAAATTGAATATTTTGTTCGTTACGTTACGGAAAATACTTGTATTTTGGTAAAATTCTTTAACTTTACTCGTTCACATCATAATCAAACGATCGTAAACCAGTGGTTAACGATTATCATGGAAATTAAGGCTGTAAATCGAATTGTCTAATTACTAGGTTGTCTTATTAAAAGTACGGGTAGTATGTTTGTATGCTACTAAAAAGAGTGGAAATTTCCTAAAATTCCATTACATAAAACGTGTTGCCACCTTTGGTGACGTCACTAATCAGAATATAGTTTGTTTGCATTATTGACCTCAAAGTTGTCGGAACTTGCACCCACGCGCAAAATATAAATTACTTCACACGTTTTTAGGAAATGGTTTCAAGATAAGTGATCTGTGTTTAGGAAAATGTTAGTTCTATTTATATTAAAATATTGGTATATGATACCGGAGTTCCTGATACAAGACGAAAGATTGAACGTTGCCCGGAGGATAGGAGTGAAGGCAAACTCAATAGTAGTAAATAGTTAATACAGCCTATGCCCCTTCACAAAATGTTAAGACATTTTTCATCGCAGCGTACATTTTTCACCGCGGTGTTAAAGTATGCATATCTATAGAATTGTTGCTAACTTGACATTCAAAATTCCCTATCTATATTTATTTTTTGTCATATTTCCTTTGCAAAAATATAAAAACGGTACATAAGTGGTACATTTTTACCAGGCGTGATTATGATGCGCGCTGCAATTGCGTGGAGAGTCACTAATCATCCACTATTGGGAATCGGATTGGAATACACGAGTGTCTTTCGAATTTAGAACTGATCCGGTCATGCTTGGAGATGTGGCTTACTTCCGGATATCAATCTCACATCGGAATTCAGGAAGTCCTACAAAGCCGTAATGTGCGCCTCAGATGCACCTGTATTCTAAGAGTATTCATTGGCTTCCAACCCTTCTTAAAATAGGTACGAATATAAAACATGGTATTTAAATTATTTAATTCTTTTCGGGTTTTTCACCGGATGAAACTCTTTATTTCTCTGCATAAAGTGGTCATCCCTATATACGTCGGTCAATGCTATCGTATTAATTCTTCAGCTCATGTAGAATATATTTATCGAAAATGTAGAATAGGTTAATGGGAAAAAATAATGGAGGATTAATTTGAAAATATTATCGGTGTCGCGATGAAAAATATTTTATTGTTTGAGGTTGCAAACAAAAACTGAAAGATATTTATAATACACTATCATGCAAAGTACTCAAAGTTCCATGCTTCGTTGATGTATAATGCATGGGTGGTACGCTATTGTTTTGATAAAATACCGACGTTTTTAAAAATGATGTTGTCGTTATTTGACTGCAGCGTGTCACATTGCACAGTGCTCTATGTGTGCGTGAATTATTTAGAAATTAAATGGAAATTATCTTAAAATTTCTGCCATTAATTTCATGATAGTCTAATTTAAGGTTCCGAACAAGTATGAACCATAAAAGCCTCTCTGTATCTTAATTTACTTTCAAGCACTTGTGAGTTTATTTGTTCTATTCTCCGTTACTTCCCATTTCTACGAATATTCTTCTTTCCAAAAGCTAGCCCAATACTATGTAAGGAGACATAAACTAATGAATGACCCGTGTATGTCAACCCTGTCTTTGATAATGATCAGCATTCTTAGATGTCACGGTTCACGGCTGAGCAATGCTGTAATTAATAAAAGTAGCCAACATGCTACCTTTAATTTCAAACTAATTGCAATATTGTATTCACTATCAGTCAAAAATTACTATTAACGTATATGCGCCTCAGTGCACAGCATTTAAAAAAGGTTATAGGTAATTTAATTTTTACTGCAGATAAATGTTTCTAAATTTTCCTTCCATTTAATATACCGATTCTGGAATTGAAATATTTAATAGAAAAAGTAAGAAGACCTGGAATATATTTACTAATGAATTTAAAGCATTAGTTTTTAGTTATTTATGTTCTCAAAGTCCGCAGTTTTTCCTGTAGTTCATTCCTGACAGGAATAAATTTAGTTTCGGAAAACGTTTACGAGCAGTCAGGATAGCGTTTCCTTACATGCAAGCTGAGACAAGTAAAGTAGCCTTCTAAAAACATCCTTCGAAATATAGAATGTCGGTTTACTGTAGTCAGATTCCATAGTAAAAAGATTCAAGCGACATAAAACTAAAAGTAAAAGTTTGTCTGAATTAACAGGAAAATTATTTTGCAAGCATGTAGGGGTTAGTAACTACTATGGTAAATGATATCATGTGCAGCTCACTCCATAATATTTTTTCTTTCGTGATTAGACATTGGTTGTGATGAAAGTAATAGAATATCCATTTGTCATTTGTTGCATCCTTTTGGAGAGTTATTTGCTTCCCGGAGTGCCCTCGTCCGATTACTCCATGGAGTTTTGAGGAGAGGGGAATTGGAGAAGCTGGTCGAAGCAGGTAGTTCACAGGGCGACCGATGGCGGAGCTGCTGAGCTTGCCTTTACGAGAAAGTTCAACCGCTTTGGCGCTTTCAGATATTCGCGCGCTTGAAGGTGTTAACCTTAGTTCCATTTCGGGTTTTCATTTGCGACTCGCCTTTAGTTGGATATCCATGTAACATTTGAGAATTTTCTTTCGTTTAACATTCCTTGAATAACCATAGTTTAATATTATATTCATAAATAAATAAATACAAATGATCTTAAATACGTTTATTACCTATATGGTATAGAATTTCGGGTTTTTCGAGGTGAGCTATGTTGACTCAATGTAGTGGAATTGGGTAAGAAGTGTTTGCGGTAACAGTAGGTGGGATAGAATTATTGGCGAGTTGGTCAATAAATAATGTGGAAAGGGTACCACCAGTGATGGGCGTTTATCAAAGTAGTGCACTTCTTTAGTTTAGCCGTGTCTGGAAAATGGATTTAAGTCTAATAACGAAACTTATATATCAAAGTGGTGAGAGAGCGTATATGAAGCAATGCATGAATGTAACATAAGCGAAAGAGATATGCAAGGTTGTCGGAGTTCATGGAGGAAATCATTATAAGAGAGCCAGTTTCCTAGACCTAACAGAAAACCCTGAGCTCTATTACTGCGGATCCACCGAAAGGGAATGACGTGATAGGAATTATGTTAAATACGTTTACTGATCATCTCAGGGGATGTACATTGCACAGATTATTCCGGGAATACACAGGCTACGGGAAAGTGTATTCCATGAATGGTTCACCATGTTGTTCACTTTTTCAGCAGTGGAATCAACGTTACTCATAACAATATACTTCAACGAGTTATTTGTATGCAAAAAATTTCTTAGCATTAATATTTTATGGTACAATTAAAGTTTATATGCTCTATATTTCATCCGAAAATCGCTAAGCATTCTAATAAATTGTTTTAATTAATTAGTATTTCAAGAGTATTTTATTTTTTAGTAGGTTATATTGTTAGTTTGGTACTTTAAGTATGTTATGCTATCAAGTCAGCTTAGACTAGATGAATCACCACCGCCATCATTTGACTAAGCAACATTCTACATTGAATGGTTGCCTACGTACTGGAGGAAGGCAATTAATTCATTAAAGTAATCTACCGGTTACAGGTAGGTTGTGATGAAAGTCATAGAATATCCAACGAACTCTTACACGTGCCGAGCCCTTTCTACCTCTAGTATTTCTTTCTTCAAGTAAGCATAAGTCTTACCTTTCTTCATCCCGTCCAAAAAACCGTTTCTCATCCTTCCCCTTCCCCGCTTACCCAACATCCTACCCTCGATCACGGCCTTCAGCAAACCATCGCCCCTCATTACCCCTCCCAGCCACCTACCCTGTCTTCCCCTAATCACATCTATAAGTTTCCTCTCCTCGCCCACCATGTCAAGCACTTCCTCATTTGTCTTCCTTTCCGTCCAACGCACCTTCTCCATCCTCCTCCACATCCACATCTATAAAGCCTTCAGCCTATTTTCGTCTTCCTTTCTCAAGGTCCAAGTTTCTGCCCCATGCAACGCCACACTCCATATCAAGCTCTTCATCAGCCTCTTTTTAACATCCTTACTTAAGGTCCGCGTCATCAGCTCCCTTCATTTATAGAACGCGTCCTTTGCTAGCGGTATTCTCCTCCTAATGTCTCTGCTTATATGTCCTGTTTCTTCTAGCGTACTACCCATGTAATTAAATTGTTCTACTTGCTCAAGTCTCTGACTTTCTACTCTTATCACCAGCTTCGCTTTCTTTGTCCTAGAGAATCTCATTACTTTTGTTTTCTTATTATTATTATTCATGCCGTATTTTTCGCACTCCATTTCCAGTGCATCTACTAAAGTTTGCAATCCTTTCGATGACCGACTGACCAACGCCTGGTCGTCTGCGAATCTAACCGTCTTTATCCACTGGCCTCCTACTTTCATTCCCACATCTAGCTCATCCCATGCCTCTCTTACCATTTCCTCAGCATAGATGTTAAAAAGTAAAGGCGACAACGGGCACCCTTTCCGCACCCCGCGACCTATCACTGCCCATCCTGATTCACCGTCAGCTACTCTTACGTGAGCCCTCTGCCCCATATATAAGTTTCGGATGAGTCTCCTATCACGCCAATCTATTCCTATTTTCCCCAGTATTTGCATTAGTTTCTCCCAGTTTACTCTGTCATACGCCTTTTCGAAATCTACAAAACAAGCAAAAACATCCTGATTGTGCTCTTATGTTTCTATCTATAAGTGTCCTCATTACCGCAATCACGTCTCTGGTGGCCCTCCCCTTCCTGAACCCAAATTGATCATCGCCTAAATAGTAGTTTGCTCTGCTCTCCAACCTTCTCAATTTTAAACGACATCCTAAGAAAAAGTTTCTCAACACGTGCGATTTCTTTGTAAATTCGCTTAAATAAAACTGTCAGAACGTAGATTGGTTTTGAGATGTTATTGAGATAATGCTTTAGCCTTTGTTAATTCATAAAAAAATCAATTTTACTGGGCTCAGGTTGACTTATTTTGACAGGATTATGAAAGTACAGCACATCATTTTATACCAGGTTAAAGTATTTCTTCCCGCAGCAATGTTTCGCTCGGATTTATTTTACTAAATAAGCAGTGTCATATTTTAATTTCGAAAAATTATTATCACGCCAACCTTCAAATAAAATTTCATTTCCCTCCTCCTTACCTTAAATGCATAATACAGGCTGATCATAATTCGGATTAAATTTGTCAAAGAATTGTTGGTAACATATAAAACGAGAAAGCATTAAATATAGCAGTTGATTTTATTATTTTTGTTAAACTTTGATCATATACCATAAAAATCGTAATGATAAACCCTTTCGTCGTTAGCTATTATCTGTTTACACAACTTCGTCATTAATTACTTCAAGGTGCATTACTACAAAATCAAATGGACCTAGGTGATCTATATTTAACTAAGCAAATAGTAGGCATCTGCATAAGATAAACTAATCTGACAGATAAATTATTAATACAAACATAATCACCTAGAATAAACACTGATGAAATTTCTCTATATAGATAAAGATATTTAATTATATATTCCATATGATCAGACGATATTTACGAAACGAGTAGTTCCAATGTATGCCATTTTTAAATTAAATTTATTTTCGTATACATCATAATGTTATTTTCCAATGAAACTATACCCTTCAATGGCAGGTTCTCAGAATACGTAAATTTTATATTAACACTCATCGCGTCATCAAATTCTTGAATAAATAATATTCGGCCATTAGACGCAATATTAATGCGTCATTTTCACGAAAGATATTCTAGTATCATAGACGAAGTGATAGATATCCTTGTTGCGAGTATAAACTCAGCGCAACATTCGATTAGAGCATAATCGGTAAAACGACTGTTACAATAATTCCTTATTGAAATTCCGAAATGAAGCATTAAAAATTCATTTGTACACATTGCTGTGTACTTATCAAAAGAGATGCATTTGTATCAACATCAAAGCAAATGCACATCATTATCCTACATTCTTCAAATTGTAATGCAGTCAATTACGCTTGTAACTAAAGAAATACTTACTTAGTTATTGTTGCGGAAACCATCCTGCTGACTTGAGTGATGATCTGTTATGTTTTTCCTAGGTAGATGCGACTGACATGTCTAGCTAGAGGAATATATGTAAACATTAGGATACCATAGTAAACAGAGAATCCATCATCTGCATTTGAAAGCCTTTCGGGGGTAATGAAAATAAAATCGTTCATCCACAATAGACAAAACTAATTTATCAGGTAGGAAAATTCCAAAGCACGAGTCGTATTTTTAAATTGACATTTAAGTAGCATCAACTGTTTATCTTTCTTCATGTCGCTCCTTGCCTTTTTACAATGTTAATGTTTCTTTGGCTTACATATGAGTATTCATTATTTAAGACGATATTGTCATGGGATATTTTATGTTTTTGGCCGAGGTGAGGCATGAATTACTTTTATTCCAACCAGTGAAGAAATATGGAGTAAGGCATTCAATTTTAACTTACCCTTAACTTCATTTTTCATCTAGAGTCCTCACGAACTGTGAGATACTGTAAGAACCCTCACGAAATTGCACGATATGCTGTCGATGCAATCATACATGAAGGTGAAAGGCACATCATAAGGTAACAAAATAAAACATCTCGGTTAAAAATGTAACATATATAACACCTTTTTATTTCGTAACAAATTAGGGTCACCTTCTTTCACTCATGTAAAAAATGAAATACAAATGCATCATCATCACTCCTTCATCACAATCTATAATCGTATTTCATACGGATATCTCTAGGATCTGAACCCTCTTTTTCACGCCCACGGTGGCCGTGGGGTAGGGGTCTTGGGCAGTGCATTTGGCCTTCGCCTTGGGTAGCGTCCAACTACCGGACACCTGCGGTTTCACTACCACCGAGGCAGAACCCTTTGGGTGCTCCGCCTTAGCGCCCTTGGTGGAACTCGACGGTGGCAGGTCGAGGGGGGATGGCGGGGGCAGGAGGGCCTTCGTCTCCGCCGCTGCCCCCACCTCTGACTTGAAAGTTTTTTGCGTCTCGTGGCCCATCACGTCTGGGAACCGCCTCTGCGGCATCACTAAGCCCAGCTCCGCGCCCACTTCGCCCACCACCAGCTCCTTCTTCGAGCCCGACACTCCGTCCAGGAAGTCACTGAAGACCCCCAGGGTGTCTCTACTACCCTGGTCGCTCTCTGTGCTCCCTGTGCCCTCGTCCGAGCCCTTCTCCTTCAAAGCCTTCTGTTCCCTGCGGGCCTCGCGGTCTTTCTGACGGTAGTGGTGTAGAACCCCCGCGATGAGTACCGCGGCGTTCAGAAGTAGTAGGACGACTCCGAGGGTCACTGTGATGGACAGTGCCGCCAAGTAGTCACCCCCGTCCTCGGCATCTCCTCCTGCCACCCCGGCCTCCTCGTCTGCCCCCGCGCCACCTCCTGCCCCGGGTGCGGTGGCGTTGCGGGAAGATGGGTTGGCGAGGGAGGACGGGGACAGGCCGTCTCGTCCTCCTCCTTCCTCGCCCCCAGCCGCTGGGTCGCACTCCATGCCGGTGGGAATGGCGGCTGTTTGCAGGGCACTCTTGGACCACACGGCCCCCAGCCTCCAGTAGGGGTCCACGACTGACTTGTTTAGGATTGCACCTGCGAATGAGCAAATGGAAACAATTAACTTTACGGGATCGGCCAAAGGAGTACCTACTCATTCTGGATCTGGTAAGGCCCAAAGACGATACTCATTATTAGGTCTTAGTTATAGCAATAATAATACTTGTAACATTGTCCTAGCTCTTACCCACCGCATAACTGAATTTTTAAAGAAAATGTAAACCGGTATTAAAAAGTAATTTTCATTAACCTTATACTCTAGTAATCCGTCATTATCAATATGACAGTTCGCTAAAAACGGTTTGATGCAGAAGGAATTTTTTTATTTTCGCAATTTTACCTATACGTATTAGTTATGCTCAATGGAATTTATTTCTTCGTCAAATAACTAAGCGGGTTAACACAAGATTAAGTGGCTAAAATATTGAAGGTAGATCGCAACAAATCAAAAAGGTATTCATTTGAGGTCTTTGGAGCAAGGCATAGTAGGATTTTAAGGGACCAGAGGTCATTTTACCCATAAGGATAAATTTAAAATATATTGTGGATTGCTCCAGCCGCTGTCTGTAATAATTCTGGTGAGAGGGAAAAGGGGAGAAAGAGAATTGAGCGAGTATTGATACGAAACATATAACTATGAACATTGTGAGAGTAGATGGTCTGTATAGTATAACAAATAATAGAAGGATAATTGAAATAACTTCCATTGCATGCATTGTCAAATGAAGGGAACACGGAAAGCAAGTACTGAACAACTCTTTTTAGTTCGCTTAAACACCAATCTCTTACACTAAAAAGTCATAATAATTCAGGGCGGATTCATTCCAATAGTTTAAAGAGGAATGTGGTTATTTCGGAGATACACACTTAATTACATATGCTGGACTGGAGCCATTTTACCAAGCAACAGTAACACATTTAGTTTCTGAGAAAGGTTTCCGCGGCGTTCAGGTTTGCAATTGGGCAGGTTTTCTGGTTTCGTACGCGTTGGCATCATTCTTGATGGCCATCATGAGCGATGCTAACGTGGAGAAAACCCGAAAAACTGCCTAACTGCAAACAGTAATAAATTCCTATGCATAAATTCTTCATTATCCTCGCTAACAATGAAAGAATGCATATATTATTCACTCAATTTGCGCCAAGCTACATAACTATCATGTCATTCATTCATTCGAGTAATCTACCGGTTAGAGGTAGGTTATCATGAAAGTCAGAGAATATTCAACGAACTCTTACACGTGCCGTGCACTTGCCGTGCCTCTAGTATTCCTTTCTTCATCCCGTCCATAAAACCCAATCTCCTTCTTCCCTTCCCAGCCTACCCAACATCCTTCCCTATGTCACGGCCTTCTCCAAACCATCGCCCCTCATTACCGCTTCTAGCCACCTTCCCTGCCTTCCCCTAATCTCATCTATAAGTTTTCTCTCCGAACCCACCATGTCAAGCACTTCCTCATTTGTCTTCCTTTCCGTCTAATGCACCTTCTCCATCCTCATCCACATCCCGAAAGCCTACAACCTATTTTCGTCTTCCTTTCTCAAGGTCCACGTTTCTGCTCCATACAACGCTACAATCCATATCAAGCTCTTCACCAGCCTCTTTTTTTACATCCTTACTTAGGGTTCCCGTCATCAGCTCCCTTTTATTATTGAAAGCTTCCTTTGCTAGCGGTTTTCTCCTCCTAATGTCTTTGCTAATATGTCCTGTTTCTTCTAGCGTACTACCCAAGCAATTAAATTATTCTACTTGTTCGAGTTTGTGACTTCCTGCTCTTTTCACCAGGTTCGCTTTCTTTGTCCAAGAGAATCTCATTACTTTTGTTTTCTTACTATTATTCTTCATGCCGTATTTCACGCACTGCATTTCCAATGCATCTACTCAAGTTCGCAAATCCTTTCTATGACCGACTGACCAACGCCTGGTCGACGACAAATCTAACCGAATTTATCCTCCTCTAGCCTCCTACTTTTATTCCCACATCTAGCTCATTCCATGCATTACTATTTCTTCAGCATAGATGTTAAAAAATATATTAGCCAAATTTGTTTGGTTTGCTTTTAATTGGGAACTAAAGATTATCAGGATGAGGGTAAAAAAATACCGAAATTCCACAAGAACATTATTATCGCACACAGGTCACACATCATCAAACATTATCTGGTCTGATGACGCATTTATGATGGGGCACAGCATCAAAACCATTGTAGTATGCGAATAAATATTTTCGTGGAATTGCATATTTCCTTTACCCTTATCATGATGCAATTATCATGAATATTACTATCATAATATACCATTATTACCATTGTCATGCAGAAATACCTCTCACCAAGTAAATACCGGTCATATCTATTAATCGTGTAGGCCATCAACAAAACTGATCCTGTTTTTCACTGGTTTGTACCCATACATCTACATTTAGTGCACTCAAGTTTCTCCTTACCTCGACTTTAAAAACTAAAAAGTCAGAGAAAGAGTAAGAGTCAGAGGAAGTAAATAAGAGGGAACGGGGTGGAACACTTGCTTCTCAACGTAGTCGTAACTTGCGAGATACATTCCCTACTCCGATACACTCGAAAAACTAAAATCATTGCAGCATAACAATAAAAGACCTCTCTATCTTATCATCTCCCTTTTTACAAAACACATTTTTTGTTTTTGATGTTTCCAGGGTGGCATTCACCACTCTTCACTTAAAGCTCGGCTTTTTTGCATTCAACTGCTCACTATATGTTCAAAAAACGCCATTCCGTCATCTGGAAAGGGAAATTATCTGAACAACTACGCGGGGAACACGCTTCGTAACATCAACCGGATGTGTGCCGTGAGTTAACAGAGCGCGTTCCGAGCATTTCAGACAGAATGAGCTTATTTCCTTTGACGTCGCGGAGCAGGGAAAGAATAATGAAAGCGCAACGATTACCCACCTGCGTAGAATTGAGGCTCCTTTTCGAGGAACTCGTGGTGCGGCGACGTTTCATCCTCGTCCTGCGAGCGATGCAACTGCGGGATCAAGTTGAGCCACAGAGCCATCTTGTGACTGCGATAGTGACTCCGCATTTTGGCTTTTGGACCTGCAGGAAACGATAGAAAAAAATTAAATGCCAATTTTTGGAATTGCAGCTACGTCGACGCCAGGGGCATTTTTGAACCTTTTGGCATTTAATCATCTTTAGTAATCACTCCTCTCCCTTTCATGTAAAGGCGTGCATTAAGCTGAATGGTTAATGATGAAAATTACTTTTTTTCGGCAGGGAATGAGACTCTTGTTAAATTTCCTCTGTAAAGGAATTTTTGAAGGAAGTCAACATCTTCCATTTTTTAACCTCGTAATTGTCAATGTGTAATACGGTGTTCAATTATCGGAGCATAGGAAAAGATTATTCTTGACAAAAATATTTGAGGATTTTTCCAGCGTTCCCTCGGTGTACCTTATCCAATGATTTACGAATTTATTTATATTTCCATTTTCTTATAATTTTATGAATTTATTAACATGCTGGATAACAAATCTCAATGCATTATTAGTCGTTCATATGGAATAGGGGAGCAGGAATTTATTAGAAGCAAAAAAAAGGTTATTCCAGATTGTAGGTGCGTAAACTATATTTTTAAAATGCACCAATATTCATAAATTCATTTATTTATACCGTTTAAAAATATGATATTTAATGATAGTAAGAATTTCAAATTTGTAGATTTAGTTTTCAAATTCTCAGTGCACTTATTTACTGAGTAAAATTACGGCTCCCATGCAAGACCTTAAAATTTTGTTAATGATCTCTCCATAGCTTAACATTTGCACAAAAAGAATATGAAATGTGCTCACCCATATTAAGGTGCATTTGCGAGGTGAGGTCAAAGGGCAACCAAGCCGGGAAGTGACCACTGGACTCGGAGCGTCCACTAGGCCATGGTTGTCCTCTTGCTGCGTCCCTCTTGTTTTGGCTGTCCCAATTCGGGTCACTGCTCAAAAGAAGAACGTTCAAAGTTAAGGTCATTACTGATACGTATGAGGTAGTTGTTACATTCATTCAGTCAAGTTTTATAAAAACATCAATTGACAACGTGTTCTAGTTCCATTGAGTTTTTCATGTATATTTTTGTAGCTACTCTACCATTGCAGAGTAGTAGCACAGTCCATTGCTTTTATAACGCATTAAAATTAAATGTGCTGCATACAAAGTACAAAAAACATCGTCGGCATTTATGACATTGTATGCCATTGATGTCAGGGGCTTCAATGAATTACTTGCACCTCTTTTCATTCATTACTTTTCGATCCCTTGCCACACCTCTCTCGGTCGACATTTACTTCTGCTTCCATCCGGTTTTCTTTCCATCAATTTCATGGGTATTCTATTTTGGTCCATTCTATTGAGATTTCCATACAATCTAAGTTGATTTCTCTATATAATTATTTTTATAGTGCTCCTGCTGGAACTTTCCTCAGATTTTGGTGTTTCTTTAGTTCAATCAAAAATTTCAAATACAGTGGCCGAACCTAAACATTTTTCGGCGACAATATTTTGAATTATGGGCAACGGCCTGTCACGATGGAAACACTGGTTCCCTATCAGTCACCAAAGTTACGCATCCTTGGGCTCGGCTCGAGTTTGGAGGGGTGATCCTCCGATTCGTCCGAGTGCTGTTGCCTCTGTCTGCGCGTGGCAGACAGTAAGTGCGAAATGACCTTAGCCGTAGAAGCACGTTAAACAGTAATACTACTACTACTATATTTTTAATTTTAATTAGCACTAACACTATATTTACCATGTAGAACCATAAATATAGTATTAAAAGAACAAAACACTACACGTCCTAAGTCCTCGGATACACGTTGCTCACCGATAATATATGTAGATACTGGTAATATTCCGTTTTTTGCACACCGAAGCAGTATTTACAATCTCATTTATTCGTTCTTCTTAAAGATTAATCAACGACGTAATAAGTGACCATCATTCTCAAAAACTGGGGACATTTATACAAAACGGCTAGAAATAGTGCTTCAGTAACTTCAAATTCATATACGAAAGAGTGTGAAATTTTCCATGAAACCATCATTTGACATGACCGGGATTCGAAGCCGGATCTCCCAATTGCCGGTCAGGTATGTTAATCAGTCACACCACCAAGCCATCTCTATTCAAGGGAAATTTCAGCGGGTTTACCTGAACAAGTTGTTCTCGTCCCCAGTCTACATTGTAGCACAGGAGACGTCATGCTTGATCTGTTGCATTCTTGAGGAGTAAACTCACAATCAGCCTTGTGACTCCAGAGCAATGACAATTTTCCAATCGTTGAGGTTGCACAAATGATGTGATATGGAGTCACGCGCACGGGTACAAATATAACAGTGAGGGTAAAATTTGCAACGAAAAATCGATTGACTTAACTAGGATTCGAACTCAGTTCTCCCTATGCCGGTCAGGTACGTAGCCAGTTACTCCACTAAGTAATCTTCAAGGAAGATTTCAGCGGGATTCAAACCCACATTTCCCAGTTGCCGATCACATGTGTCATGCAGTACCACCAAGCATCTTAATTGAATGCGAATCTCAGCGGGAGTTTATATGGGCAAGTTGTTCTCGTCTCCAGTCTCCGTTGAGGCACAGAAGACGTTGTCGCACATGCTATGCCATGTGTCACAAAATATTATTTGCTAGTCACAAACTATGTAAGAAAATGAGCCTTCTGCTGATGATGCGGGGATGCCAGGAATTAGTTAACCTGAGGATGAAACTTGATTGTCTCTCTGGAAATCAAGGTCTTTAAAGCTACAGCCAATATTGAAATTTTTAGCAAACAATAATATTGCAGAAAACTGAAGTCAACAAGTTCCAGAGTTCAGTAGAATTCTTGCACTGCCAAGACTTCCTCAGAGACATCTACATTTGTTTCAATTTGCACCTGGAGTAGGATCGAGGTTAATTCTTTCGCGATAAAGTTATCATTATCCAAAAGGCAAACCACTCGAGAAGGATGTCACTCACAGCTTTTTTCCTTATAACGCACACCACCAATTAAAAATAGTAATTTTTAAAGCACCTGACAAAATTTGAAAGTCGATGGTCAATGTTTTCGCTCTCACAAGTACCATGAAACATAACGACCACGCGAACGCTCGCGTTATGGAGACCCTAGGGTACAGATGGTACGTTAATAATATATCGTTAAATTTCGATATTTTTTATTCTCTCCCACGTTATTTTTTTCTCGAAGTACCTCCGACTTCAGCACAGAGGGCTCCGTTCCGACGGACTTTACCCCTACCAAATTCGGGAGGAATGGTTGCCCGCGCAGAGAGTGAGGATGAACGAAAGGATGAAAGTAATGAGGAGGGATTCAGGAGGCCATGAGACTGAGAGATCATGGGGAAGTGTCGGATTTCGAGAAATAATAGGGTAAAACAATCTCTTGCCTCATTTTATTCTTCGTGAGAACGCTCTGTGAGATAAGAATCGCTCATTTGAATGAGAAAAGGAATATGATATCTCTCCAGAAAAGTTATTGCTTAACATTTTCACATCCCTGAATGGTATCGCAAATATAAAATTTATTATATTTAACTATTTAATTTATGATATTGCAGTATGAAATAAATGTACGTGATATTTAAAGGAGAAATGTCCTTTCACGAAAAATGAGTTTTCATTTACGTCTCAACAGACGCGCAACTGAGTGAGAAGAGAATTTTGCACTGATTTGCTTGGAATATTACACTTTCGCACCATATGCCATTCTGAATTATAAATCACACTCTGTGTAATTGATTCTATCTATATGTTTAAATAAGATGATTTTCCGCAAGATTTTTCTCAATGTAGAGAGCTTGATATTATGCACGAAAATGTGACACAGATTTCTTTCTTCGCAGATATCGTAGTTTGAGTATTACGTGGATACTCCATGTAAAACATGAAATAAGAGGCAAATGAGGCACAAATTCAACTTCTCTAAATTAAATTTTCTCTAAGAATGTATCAAGGCCAATGTACTAGTTTTGGGTAATATTAGGAGTTCAGTTCTCGGCATGTCTGCCATCGGGAGAATATATTTGAGATATATTCAACACATTACTTAGAAAATGTATTGAGAATTGCAGTAAGTTGAAGATATAAAGTGCAATGAAGTGTTAAAACTTCCCAATATCTGTGCAATAAGCCGCCGTTAAGCTGCAATTTGAACGCGCACATTTAAAATAATTTTTTACTGGTATTAAAAAAAGTACTATATACCTCTGTTTGAGCAGATAAAGGCAATTTCATGTTTTGGTTTGACTCAATTCTATGGATAACAGAGTAAACTTATCACCATACAAACAAGAACTCGAATGTGGGCATCAAAATGACGCCTGTGGAGACAGCCACCGACTCACCCAGATTTGACGAAATTGGAAAAGTAGCGAATCACAGTGACGGCAACGGAAACGTCCTGCCTCGTGTAGTTCATGAGCACCTCCGGTGGCGAGTTGGTCGAGTAGAGCAGACCGGGTGAAAGTCCTCCCAGCACGGCGACGCCGAAGAGGTGCGACACAATTTCCTCCGGGGCGCTGCCCAGCCTCTCCTGGGCGTAGTCCACGCCGTCCCTCGCGTGGTGAGAAAAGTGCAAGAAGTACGTGGCGGCCCCCCGGCCACCCGCGTGCGCCCTCGTCACCGACACCAGCGGTGCCACAGTCTGACCGTCGCCGAGCGCCTCCACCGTCGCGTCCCGCACCGTGATCGGGTGCAGGTGGTGCCGGGCGGGTGCCGACACCACCACGGTGCCTCCGGGAGGTGCCGAGGGCGTCGGCGGGCCGTCGCCAAACTTGGCGCTTCGCGATCCCCGGGCCCTGGGGTCCCCTCCCAGTCCCACCCAGTCGGTGTACTCGTTCTTCACGGCGGCGAGGATCTCCCGCCGGTGGTAGTGGTACGAGTTGGCCACGAACGTACGAAGCAGGGCGTCGCGACGCTCCTCCTCGAGGCCCCAGCGCACGTCTTCCGCGGAGAGCTCGGCGTACGCCTCAGCGGTGGCCACGCCAAGCAGGAGGGGCGTACGGGCGAAGGGGGCCGCTGACGAGGGTCCCGGGTGGGCAACGACGCCCTCGGGGGCCTCGAGCCAGGGCCCCGTGTCGTCCTGGCGCGTGGCCGGGGCGAAGCGGGCGAGGAAGCGCAGGGTCGGAGGGTAGGAGGAGAGAAGGGCCCGCAGGGAGGCCCTCCGGAGGCAGGGGGCCACGTCAACGTCCTCGCCCTGGGGGGCCGCGGGCGGCGGGTCGGATATGGAGTTCAGCTGAGGCGGAGGGTCGTTGGATCGGTACGGGGGATGCGGCTGTGTGGGCGCCAGGCACCCCAACCGCTCGGCCACCTTGCGCCTCAGCGCCCGGGGCTCCCGCACCACGGCCCACAGGCTCTGCGCCGACCCGCTAAGCATCACCGCCCTCTGGAAAAGCCCTGCGTGAGAAAGAGACGATTTTTGTGTACTTATGTTGTTACCAGTTATTGGTCACATGACATGCACCACGTAAGAAGATGATATACGATATTGGATGCAATAGATACAAACCACGAAAATTAAAGACTGTTATTGTTTACAGTAGGGAACAAGCAGTATAATATACATTTGACCAGAATACTCTGAGTGGTAGGTATCATAATGATATCATCTCTCCGTTATTTTGCATCTTCTGCAAGGAAATGAAATGAATAGAGGAAAATTTCAATGTTCCTGTTTCATTAGCCAAAATAGCACAAAAGATATATGCATTTATGTACCTCATTTTCGGTCATCTTACACTTCGCATACCAAATGTTCAGTAGCTTAAAATTTACTTCAGATCTTTCTTTTAGTACCTTTTCTGCTTTAATTAAAGTGAAACTCATTACTACTTGATTTTTAATGTACAATTTACGATAACGCTAATAAAATTCAAATCTTAGCGTGTGCTGGCCGCATAAAATCTGAATATTATTTGAGCGAGAAACCTCTGCATAGTGAATGCTTAAACGATAATTTTTGGTATGTTTTACATATATAATCTTCAAATATTGGTAAATGAAAGGTCAGTGGCGTTAAATAAGGGAAGATGAGATGGCAATCGATTACGATACTTAACAGGGCCATTAAAACTAATAATATAGTTATCTACTCACCGCGTACTCATAGTTGACCCACGTGGAAAATCATGCATAGAAATTAGTAAAATGATACATGTGTTAGTTAAAAGCCAATATGAAAACTATGATCACCTTTAGTCAAAGCTACTTTATATGTTGCATTTTTTCTGCCATACGATTTCCGGTTTATTTTTTGTATTTGACAAATGTTACTTTAGAAAACTAACTAGAAAACTAGTAAATATTTGTTGCGCTATTTATAGTTCAAAACTTTCTACACTTAAAGCAAAAAACTACTACTGCTAGGGTTTATGTGTCTAAAGCTCACTTTCGTAATATGTCTGAATGAAAAAAACCCTTAATAATTTATAAAATGACTCCAATAACTTTATCGGTACGACTAATTCAAAGTCTAAGACTAGCTGTCAGTACACGGGACCCGTCATGTTTCTACTTCGGAGATGGGATACCTCAGTATGGGATATATCGCAATAGCTGTTCTTAACGACTTGCTTGGCTCTTATGTAGGTAAATTGACTTTTTACGCCCAATTTATTCTGTGACAGCGGTAAATCCAAGGTATATCAGCTAAAAACATAAATGTACGGATTAGTTGTCTCGAGTCGTGTAGCAGTTGGAGAGTTTAGTGTACTATTAGGTCGCTAGGCGTTGGGACACCGACATTAGTGTCGGAGGCCAGGCCTTGTGTCACGTTAGCGGACGAGAGAAGTCTCAGGAGGGCTTGCGGTTAGGAGAAGGATTTGGGAGGCGGTTAGGGTTGGGAGGGAAATGCGAAGGAGATTTCTTGCGGCAGTAGGACTGTATCCGGAGTGCAGTCGGTCTCTGTGTATCATTACATCTAGCCTATCTTAATTCTTCCAAATTTATTCCTCTCTTCTCTAACTGGATGAATCCTTTGTAAGTCAAATATATCTCGAGGACCTAACTTGAAGTTACGAAAAAGTGTGGTAGTACTTTGAGGAGCGAGTATGTAATTTATTGCGTAAAATGTTTATCATATATTGCCTTGCACAAATTTTATATGGAAAATATATATATTTTTCCAAAGCATACTTTTGCATAAACGCATTGAAAGTACAAATTATAAGTTTTAAATGAGATATTCTGTTAAAATCACGTATGTTTTGGTGATACAACAGTATTATTTTCATGGTATGGACAAGACGAGCTCTGCTTTCTAGTACTTGACTTTTTTTCTTTCATTTAATATATTTCTCTTTGCCAGGGTTTTTGAAAAAGGACACATTTGATACCATTAAACACTGTTTAGTCTGCAATTAACATTTTTTTCCAACCTGGGTTTCAAGTATCATTCCCAGCGCAGCAACGAATCCCCGTTAACTCCGATCTTGAAAGTGATCACATGATAATAGACACTCAATTTGTAAAAGTAGTGAGGGCTGCACGAAGAGTTAATATTTAGCCTCTTACTCATAGGAGTGAGGCGGAGACAACCGAGACAACCCTTGGGAGGTTTGCCGCTGTACACTCCGCTGTCCCGTCTTCCCTGTAGTTGCCTGCAGTATGTGCTTTTATATTGTATATTGTATTGTATTATTTATATTGTTAGATGTATATAATTCGCTATCCTCGTCGCACATAAGTGTTATGGATTATTTGTCTGCTGTTTTAATGGAACGATGCACTCAAATATTAGAATTTTAACCTACTGATGGATTGCATCGCGCTTGGACATAAATGTAACAGCTGGATTAAAGAAAAACATTTCGTTAGCCTTCTGTTAGCTTTCACAGAATTTTAATAATTAATCTTAAAGAGGGGGGGGGGGCGCCCCCCGCGCCCCCTGGTTGGATCCGACCCTAATAAGAACCTGGATTTAAGGTATTGATAATATTTACCTAATGATAGAATTCTTCGAGCTTTCGTCACTAGAGATTCTCGGAGAAGAACCTTTAGAGGTGTTGCCAAGAACCTTATAAAAGGACGTTTATCTCCTACTTCGATCGTGTTATCAACGGCCGCGAAATAAATCAAGTTCCAACTAGAGGGGCTGCAACCGCGTGGGAGGCCAAGAATCTCTAGTCTTAAAATGATTGTGTTAAATGGCTGTTGCGGGGTGAGTTTGAGTGGAAGGAGGGAAGAAACTGTGTAGGAGAGGCAGGAGAGGTGTGTATATGCTAGAGAAGTAACTGCTCGATCGCTGCGCCACGTACAGTGGATAAGAGGAAACGGCATTTTTTCACAAGATGGCGGAGAGGAAAAATCGCACTTCTCAGGTTTGAAAGTTTCCCATTCCTAGAGTAAATGATGCATTGTTGTGTTGAAAGTATTTTAAAAATGCGCAAGGTTTGCATAAAGAGTGAGGTGAATTTGGTTCTGATATCTCAGTTAAAAGTGGGTGAAATTACGAAAACGCTGGCGGGACGAAAGCTCACATTTACCGAGGCCTCCCTCGCTACACCAGCGCATTAACTGGCGACCCGTAATTTGAGCAAATGACGATCGGAAGCGCACCAAGATTTCCGTCCTCATTTTAAGGTTCATGGGTGTTGCTTAACATGGTAGTTCCACCGATTAATTACTCTACCTACACTAAGGATACACTTCTGAAGACTTGCCTTTGGCCGCAGTGGAGACGAGTAGCAGGTGGACGAGGGCGGCGCCCGTGTGGTGTCCCACGATTGTCACGCGGTCCTTGTCACCGCCGAAGGCTTCCACGTTGTTGCGGACCCACTTCAAGGCCTCGAGAACGTCCAGTAGGCCCCAGTTGCCATGCACCGCGGTTGGGTCCCCAGAAGCGTCAGTACGCGCCGGCCCCGTCTGCAGGAAACCTAGGGGAGAGGAGAATTGATGGAATTAATTGTCGTCGACTAAACTTCGTGTAACATACTCGTAACAGGAATTAAAAAAGCATTGGTAATTTTCCAAACTCGGTAATTGGTATATTACTACTAGTGAAATGTCCGCATGCTACGTTTTATATAATTTTCAAAGGTATTACCTCATTTAAAGTGTTTTCATTAATATGTTATCATACAATTTTTTTTCACTTGACGTTTTTAAATATGTATAAAAAACGCCCAGCATTGTCTTAGCATTGAATATATTACTTTCAATTTAAATGAGAAATGACACGAACCTAAACATACATTACATAACAAAACACTAATATTAAAAATATACAAAAGACAGCAATACGGAAAAGGAAGGTTAATGTTCAACTATTTTTCTAAGTTAGCTTTTGTAAGGGCGGAAGGATATGGAGAAGTCGAATGGACGAAATGGGTTTAAACAATGCGGTCATCATCAGGGCACAGTCTTTGATAACGATGATAAAAGAGATCAAGCCAAAGATTGTAAAATAGTGTGAAAAATAGTCGTGTTTTTTAATCTTCTCAGTGAGAGAGAAGACTTAGTAGTAACTACTCACTGATGCGAACTGTGATCTGCCAAGAAGATCAGCAGGAATTGAATTACTAGAAGAACGTCAGTGAGAGGATGACTACAAGATATTTTCAATCCAGAATCAATTTGTTTTTGTATTTTTAAGCCAGCTTTGCCAAAAAGGAACTTTTTTTAGAGTTTCGCACTATGCCAAAACCTCAAGAGAATTATAAAGTATATATATTTTTTATTAATTATGATTTTATTTGTTAATTTTAAAATTTCCCAAATTTTATCATCAGTCACTGCGCGACGTTGAATGTTTTGAAACTAAGTGCCACCGATGTGCTTCCTAAGAATTTACGTTAGGTACATGCATTTACGGGATGCGATGAAGGAAAATATCCGTTCAGTGGGGAAGACTAGGCAGTACCTATTAAATGAAACGATGTAAAGCAGTTTAAAAACTATGATTAAGACCATACAAGAATGCATAGCCTTCCACCCGCCTAAATCGTTCATGAATAAACGAATAAGGGAACTACATCCTACGCCGTGAAGTTTTACGTTCAAGGAGAGTCCTGAAAGACCATGAAGTAGCTTTCTCGGACGTCAAATATTCTTATACCCAATCAAAACTGAAAATATGAGACAAGGAACCTACCGAATTTCTTAGGCTAGCTAGTGCTGCTTTTTTTTCTTTTAAAATTTTTTATAGAATTGAGCTGACAGATAACGCAATAGGTCTTTCGTTTAACAGTACAAAACATTAGGTAAGCATAATTGATTTACACAAAAGGTAGAATGAACTGACGCGCGATAAAATTATGCCAACGCTCTAGATATTAAGTATCCTTTTTAGGTATCCATTTTGATCCGTCATTGAAACGGCACCTGCGTTAACGTTTTACAGTGGCAGTGGGACCCTATAAATGGTAGTGCGGCAGGGACTATTTGGTGATGGAAAACAACATGTCGTAAATGCATGCTACATTTTTTTCACGTGAACCGTATTTTCTGTTTAGGATGATGAGTATACATCTATCAAATTATCCATTCCCCAAATTTTGCCTCGTAGAAACTGTGGAAGAAGACCGACAGGAAATTATTTGATCTAATATGTAGGACACATGGTGGGAATTATGGGTAGCTTTATTTGTCGAATGAAGGAAAACTTGAGAAAGAATGGTGTCAGGATTGGCATATTATTAGCAAAAGTTTTAGTCACAGCCATTATTATCCCTAAAATGAAGTTTTTTCCCCACTGTGATTAAAAAAAAAGGATTCCAATGAAAATTCGGAAACTGCCAGCATTCGAAACCTTGGGATAAATATTCAGTATTCTAGACACCAAATCGACCTAATTTTCTGCGATTAATTCATGACCCTGTCCTCACTTTGCACACCTATCCTAGAATATAACGCCCATTATGAACTTTTGTAAGTATTATATGCCAATAGTTTTGGGGACTAAGAGGCCCTTAAAATAACACTGCTGCTAATTAACCATCAAGCTATTCTTTTCCGACCACCATTGTGAAATCTTCATGGCTGCTGGCCTACTACTCGATATCAGCTGCCCTTGCGAACACTCTGTTTGCAGAAACTGTAAATGTTGTGTAGGTATAAGAGTACCTATTGGTAGAATGTGAGCAGTGTTGGCCATATAATTTTGAGCCGTAAAAATGATGGAAGCAGGAAGCGATAAATAGAGAGAGATTAGCAATAAAGGTAGGAATATTATCAATAATGGAAGGAAATGGGAGATTAAGACTGGAAGAGTAAGCATTCGCCCGACGAAGCGGAAAAGTGCAGTGTGTGTTTCATACCCTCGGCCAGTCGCTGGACGAGCAACCCCGTCCGGCCCGTAGCCATACGTTATTTTGTCTCTCACGGCATGAATAAAATTAGCCAATGAGGACTGATGAGTTGCGAATTACGTCCGCCAGCAAGCTACTATCGCGAGTAGGTACTTACCGAGGGCTCCTAGACGGAAGTTTATGGTGACGACGATCACGTGTCCGAGGCTGGCTATAACACTTCCGTCGTACGGGTTGCCCGAGTTCCACTCATAGGACTCTCCTTGGACGTAAAACATCACGGCGTAGGGTGTAGTTCTCTTATTCGTTGAACCTGTGGAATAGAAATAAGTGACGATTATTAAATTTTAGTAAAGTAATTGCGTTTGTCGAAACACATGAAATTTTCCTTTTTTACTTCTCTTGAGACATGTCGAAGGTTTGATGAAAGTTAATTCTTTTAAAGACTTCTGTAGACTGACTAATTCATGTTACGGCATGAATAAAATGAGTACCATTGATTAACTAGTGGAATAGCCGAAAACAGAGTTAGAGAGAATATATTCCATTTAATTTCATGTTCCATTTTCGATAAAGATAACATGAACTTGCATATTGATAGATAAATATATAATCAAAGCTTCCAAAACGACTTCAGCTTCCTCCCTAATCCATGTCTAGCATTCTTACAATCAATGCAACTTGGAATGCTAATTTGCTGATGTAACTCTTTTAGTCTTTATCCAATTCCATTCTTTTCGTACCCGTTGTCGTTCATACTATCCATGATGTAACGGTGCGATGCAACACCCTGTAATTTCACATAAAAAGCTTACTTAATAAGCAATTAGTGGTTAGATCAGGTAAATTTTGTGCAATGTTGGCACTTAGATAAAGGTAGAATTTGAAGAGGAGGTTTAACATGGTATTGATAAAGGTAGGAAGTTTGAATATTGAAAGACTGTGATTATTGAAGATGTGTCTGTTTTCCGAGATAGCAGTTTAGAAATGGTAAAATGTCAAGTCAATACGGTTTATCAATAAGTCAAGGTTTATAAAAATCAATTAATTCAGTGTGGTGGCAAATTGGTTTCTCCGGTCATTTTCAATTACGATACATCAGGAAGGTGGTCACTTATTTTGCTGGGTAAAAAGTTATATTTTTAACACTTAAGTGTATGTTCAGAAATGTAATAATAATTGAAGGGTAGTCAATTAGGTGATAATGACCACCTGAATGGGGAAATGTCAACATTCACCGAATGTAATCACATATTAAACAAGTGATCACTTAACGTTTTGTGCGCCAAATTTCATGTTAATTCAACGAACTAAATTTTTCATGATTTCGATAAACACTCTAATTGCACAGGCAGGAGGCTAGTTGAACTAAACAAAGATAAAGAAAGGTCTAATTGCTAAACAACATCGGCATTGTGCTTTAAACATAATTTCATTTAACATGTTCCTTTATGTATCTTTCTAACTCCACAATATTAAAAATTGCATTTAACTTAAATCTAAGAAACTTCTACATTATTTTTTAAAAGAACTTTTCTTTGTTTCGGCCACGAATAAATATATTTAAGGATATTATTCTTCAGATTTTTGGTTTTTACCAACACTCGGGAAAATTATTCTTAAATAAATTATTTTTTATTTCCGATCTTTATTTAATTGTAAATATCGAAATAGAGGAACCGAAGTTTGTTTTATTAAAAAATAATAATAAATTTTGCCTTTTAGTTAATTGGCTTGATTTGTTGTTCTTATAGTAAATTTTGCGCGCTTTTATCTTCAGACTGTCAAAGGCGAGTTCTCAGGCAATTGAAGAATAGTATTCCATTTTTGGTTCTTTGATAGTATTTTTTACTTAAATTAATGCCAATTTGAAATAAAATTTGGTCAATATACTAGCTTGATACACTTAGAGAAATATGATCAACTCGTAAGATATTCTGATAATTCTTATAAAAATTTGAAATCTGAAAGAATTTGAAAATAACTATTTAATTTTTTTTCTCTGTAGTATGAAATAAAGATTTATAGTACCAACGCCTAATTTTTGCAGTTAATTATGCATTTTGGAAATTTTGTTTTTTTATGAGTGAAGGTAGAGAAGACCAGACAATGGGCAGATCAAAAAAAATAACATCTGTTAATTTTCAATTGAAGACAGGCTGTTGACACTCAATTACTTTGTCATGAAACTATTCTCTTGGGATGCCCAACGAAACCATCGTTAGTGTAATTGCGCCTTGCTTCGCCCTCATGGTCTTTTCGAGAACTCAACGAGTCCGGTCCCGGGGGAATTTTAAACTCGATGGAATTAACCAGGCACTGTTTTGGGAATCTACCCGCTTGAGCTTAAGCCTTGAGGTTAATAGGAGGACTATAGAATTAGCTTTGGCGGTTCCCACGAGAGAGTGGTCCGGCGCAGTAAACGAAATGATTAAGTGGGACGCTCGTATCGGTCGCGAAGAGGGCATTTTGTGAACCCTTTTAGAGACCTCGAGGAGGAGAATAAAGGAAGAGAAGAAATCCAAGAGTCTCACTCATAGAGAGCGGTTCAAGGAGGTCGCCTGAAAGGACCTAAGGACAAATTGGAGTTGAAGTTTTACAATTGTTCTTGCTTGCATTCCGTGACCGAGAAATGGCAAAGGATGAGGTTATTTTCTATATTCTGGTATAAAGAGTTTCAATTTTCTCATTTTTATCATGTATGGCGGTCTAAAAAATGTTGGGGTTAATTGACGTGGATGTTTATTTATTTGCGTTAAGGTTGAGGAATCTTAATGTTTTAAGGCGTTCTATCCTAGCTGGATTGTAGCTCCTGCTATCATTGTTTACCAATGGCACACAACTAGTTTTAAGATGGAACATTTAGAGTGCGATCTATGTTTCAATGGATAATTGAAGACGAATTTATTGTCTACGTCAACTTCAAAAGATATCAGCGAGAGATTTAAGTTATGATATATGATCAGTCCCCGCAGTCGTCCATCCATATACGATCTCCCACATATCATTCTCTACTGTCTTAACATTTTCCAGGTATACTACGTAAGATAGAGGTGGAGACTTTCGGGCATCTCAAAGTTTGGCGACACATAGTGAGGCTGAAACCATATGGCTCCTCTATTATGAGTTACTCTATCATGGCAAACTTAGGTGGAAGGAGCCACAAGAACCTCTCGCCATACTTGCATCGCCATTTAATTAAAATAAGGTCCTGAGCCGTATCTCCCATAGCTAGTTTTTCATTCAGTTGTTAGGGTACGTCCTGTACATAATTTCAATTGAAACAACTCGGACACTCAACGTTAGCAAGTTTTGAAATGGTTTCCTCATATCGAAGGTAGTTAGTTCATTAAATGGTAAGATAAATGAAATAGTATTAAAAGATAAAAATATATTAATTTATTTTCGATTTTATTTAAGAAAACCTTGCAAGAGATAATCACAATAGAATTAAAATGTTTCAATTTTTCGTTTTTTTTTCATAAATGATTATACCGATCCAATATTAAAACAATTTTTCTAAAAACCTCCTTCTCAATGACCATGCGATAGTGGCAATTGTTTAATGCCATGCCAATTTTGAAATAAAGTCTCTAACTTCAAATAGGAGCATACCTGCATTTATAAATCCGTAGTGATGTTTGCAAAAAAATAACAATTTCTCATCAACTTTTCATGTAATTCAGCATCAAAAATTTCTGCATAAAACCATTCTAAAATTCATGATAAACATTCAGAGATATAATTATTTTTAAAAACCTTTCAAAATCGTAGAGTACAGAGTGAGTTGATGACATGTTTAAAAAAATTACACTTCCTCTCACGCTTAATTAGGGCATCAGTATCGAAAAATGCATATATAACTATTTCAAAGACAGTGCTTCAGCTTATTGCGCATTGTGTGCCGCACTCACAAACAGCTAGACTAAGTTTATTAATATTTCATTTGTGAAAACTATCCTAAAGTGTGCACCTTTCTCGATTGACCATTTTCCTGTTTTCTAGTTATGCACTCAATTCACATTAAGTGTCGTAATAAAACAGCCGTCAATCCAGTAAGGAAAAAGATTCTACTCTCCATAAACTTCGTACCTTGAAATAAATGTTTTTGGTGATACTTAAATCAGTCGGAACAATGTTTTTTTAAATTCTGCCTTATAATCAAGCTTATAAATAGTCAGCTGTCGTGGCCGATATATAGTACGGTATAACGGTACCGCTAGAGAACCGCAACCGATTATTCGTTGCGCTTTGATATATCGCTTTGGAGCGCATCGCCGAAAATACTGATTGTCAAACCGATGTATCGGGAGGCCACGTATCCGTCTGATAAGCCCAAGTTATTTTATCTGGGGTGTACGAATCCAATATATCCTATATAATATACGAATCCAATATTCGCTATTTGGAACCTTGATGATACCACATTCTGACAGTAAGATGGGGAAATTAACTGAAATTCGAGAGTGATAGACACGTGGGTATGTTGCAGAGTGGACGTTCCATTAATAAACCTGTAATTTAACCCTAACCAGTGAAAAATTGGCGGCCCAGAGACAAAAAGTCGGGGAATAATTAATTTCCTTTTTTATTTACAAGTGAACCAGTGTAGACTTTCTACCACCATACGCGGCCAAGATTCCGGAAACATTTGATTTGTTTATTTATTTCTGGGGAATTGGACGCGGCATGGTCAAGCGTAAATGATTCAAGTACTCGAGCGACAACTACTTCTATTCCTCTACTCCATTTCTCCCTCTCGGCTGCTCTAGTCTCTCACCTACATTTCTCCCTCACACACATGCATTGACGGGAGGTTTGAGATTACAGGAGTGGAAAAAAGGAGGGTTCGAGAGGATTGAAGAGGGAAAAAACAACGAGAGATGAGTGCGTCACTACCAGTTTACAGCTGGTGTTTATTGTTTCCTGAAAGCTCTGATACCGTGGACTCCCTCGTTTTGCAGCCAACCGGATGGAGGTTTCTGCCAACCGCTCTTCTTTTATTTTTATGTCGAGTTCCCATCCTCGCTGGTGAGTCGCGGCGGTGTCGGACCGCTTGGCAAGCCTCGGTAAGAGGTATACCGACGGTCGGCCGACTCAATTTTTAATGGTGTTACGCGGTCGAACTCTAAAAAAAAAATATGGAAAGAAATCGCGTCGAGAGCGCGATGCTCTTAAATTACTCCAATCTGGATGAATGATTCGGCAAGTTCCTCCCACTCAAATCGTAGATATGAATTGCTACATTCACGTCCCTCAATGTTTTTCCGCCTCTCACGTTATCTACGAAGAACAAAAAAATGCCATCTACAAAAGCCCTAGCCATCTGTTCGCGAAAACATTCGGCCGAGTACCACCTACTTCATGTAATTTCCTAGAGAAATAAGACATAATAGGCCTTAAGTTACGCAAGAACAATTGTAATAAGTAATAATTCAGCGAACGGCTTCTTGTTTTTAATTTATTTCCTAGCGATGGCAGATTTTTTAGGATTTTATCGAAGCAATATTTTTATAGTTCTCGAGTATTACAGAATAAATTTGCGAGTGGTATGGTAGCTTATGCCAAGAGATAAGGTAGAGCAGGAAAGGGTAGTTATCATAGCTTTACCCAATCGAGACGATTTAAAAATTAGTATCATGTAGTCATACAGTGTGCCACATTTCTAAAATATCTTCGTCGAAAAGTCAAAACTGGCCTTAAATTTTCAGCAGTACCCGATTAATTTCCCTCCTTTGGGTTACCACACCAGCGAGGTAGTTTTTCTTTTGTAAAAAATGTATTACTCTTCTGAAAAAAAACTTTCTATGATGATGCACATTGTGCCAAAAAATGCGTGGACAACACATTTGTACTTTACTATTCACTCTGCATCAATAAGTTATCTCTTTCAAACGCACCTGAAAGTGATTATGTGAAAATAATTGTCCGCTATTTGTCTTTATCGGTGTATTTTGCGATCACATAAATCTAAAGGAAGGAGCAAGAAATCATGTCGAATGATGATAGATAATAGATTAGATGCATGAATGTGTCGCGTTGTAGATATATATCTGCTACGTTTTAGATATTCGTTTACGGATTTATTATTTTTCTCCTAGTTGTTAGGTTACGAAGTTAGGGTTCCCGAAAGTAAATGGAGTAACTACAAAAAGATATATTATGATTGTTCGTAAAATTATTAACATCCCGTCACGTTACATGCCTTTACTTCCTCTTTTTGTAAAGATAGGTAAGAGAAACGAAATGAAGACGTCTGTAGGTATTCACCAAAATGTTTCAAGAAAAATGTAAAATGTGTGTCACTTAGCTTTGCAGATTTTTTTTCTTGTAATCTCAAAGGTTCTAAACTCAAATATCTGCTCCGCTAGCCTCATCCATTTTCATTGAAACATTTCGGTTCGCCAGTTTTAAGTGAATTTAGGGTAGTTAGGACTTCATTGCGTCATCCGCGTGTAGCTCTAAGCTTTCTGACAGGACAACATTTAAATGAAATCCCGCTTAGGCTAGTTCAAAAAATATTTTGCAAATAAAGTGTTATCGTGAAAGAATATGGTAATCATTCCAAGTTTCACTAGTACTTTTTTTCCAACAAATCCTTCCCTTTCATTTTTCTTTTGCAAATGATAGAACTCATTGGAATTTCCCTTGACTAATTGAGTTATCCAACAAACTTTGTGTCCGGTGTTTTCTCAGGCCTAGAGTTATCAATATCTATTTCATTTGGCGTTATTTTGGTGCTGGTGTTCCGGCTGGCCAGGAAAGAATATTATGATTACGAGTCGACGACAGCTATGCAAGCTACAACTATCGATTACCTCCACGTCGACGCCCGTAAACAAGAGCATATGCCGAGGGCTCATCACTTTTTTTTCAGAAAACGCGGACAGTGTCCATTGTGCCTTCGTGGCTCTGTGAGCGCCCTTCAAATCCTGACGAGGGCGGTATCAAGAGGTGTACGGGTGAGAAGGGAAAGGGAGGTTTTGGGAGATAACCCCTCAATCAGACCCATGGACACTGGCCTTCCACTCAGCCAAAGCCTGCTCCGGGCCTAAACTTTCCCCATCCCGCCAGTTACGCTTCACTCACATCCAAAAATCCCCCGGCCCTACCCAATCGCCGACGCAACGATCCTTTATTTTTTTAACCTGAGCGTTCCGAGGGCCAGTCCCAGCAAAACGCCCTTTCCCGCGCTCTTTCATAAGTCCCTCCCTGATCTCCCAGGATCACCTGAATCGCCAAAACCCTCCCGTTGCAGCGCGGGTGGGCCTTTTCGCCGCTGACCCGACACCGATATCCGTGTGAAACAGTGTCGCATGAACACGCGCTTAGAAATAGACTTAGATGTGACGACATCGCCATACACTTCCACGCAACCTCATTCTTGATGCAACCCCCTTTTGTGACCACTTACTGCATTTCTCCTCGTTTGGGTGGGTCGATCCGAAGGAGGAGCGACGGGACAGGTTGCAGTAGACATATAATTGCAAAATTAAGTAAATGTATCTCTAGTATTTCTTTTGCAAAGAGCGCGGGAAAGGGCGTTTTGCTGGGACTGGCCCTCGGAACGCTCAGGTTAAAAAAGGTCTACACGCATGCTAGACAAATGTATTCGTTGTCAATAAATAGTGTCCACTAATAATGACAGCATTTCACGACTGGTGACTGCAACATGGATTCTAACTACCTTTGAAATGGAATGAAAATGAAAATTTAAAATTGAACTTACATCCATAGTTTCTTAGTTACGGAACAGGATATGAAAACTATGACTCACCGGATGGTATAGCACTATTTGCAGCATTAGAGGTATTTGTTGACATTTAAGTATCTATGAGCAAAACAAGGTGACAAATATCAAGGTAGATCATAGATTTAATTCAATGTTCCTTTTACATCCAATGATTATAAAAAATATTTATTTTCTAAAAAACCATCTTTCACGTTTTATCATTGCAAACAGGCATGACTGCCCCGGTAGGGAATGAAGGTAAAATTACAGCACGCACAGAGAGATTTTACCTACTGCATGACGGCAACAGCTATAATCAAAGGAATTTTGATATTCATATGCCAAGAAAAGTAGGTACAGCAAAATAAGAAAACCAATACTAAGTGTTAAGTATAAACATATTTGTCGGTGATCGGTCTAAAATAACGTACTGGTTCAATGATAAAGCGTCTAACATATTTCTTTTTCGCAGCCTGTTCGCAGAAAATTATGCTGAAGTCATGCCCATTTTGTCATTTCAATATATTTTCCCTTATCTCAAACCGTAATTCATTTTCGGTGGATTTATTCAGGGACGATTAATAAAGCAAATATAATGAAAACATACCCTTTATTAGAAAACAATACTGACTCATAATTAACGTGAACATACTCTGCATATAGCTTTTTGAAATAGAATTTCTTGTCCACCCGCATGAAAGGATATCATTAGTAATTTCAACGTCCAATTCATAGTGAAATGATTTGAAATCATCAGTGCTTTCAGCTAAATGTCAGTTTGGACACGATTGAAGATTTGAAAAATGATGATACACTTGTTAACTTGGTTATATTTTCAAGATATATGCAGAAAAATCTCCATTAGAGCAGTAAAACGCTGTAACAGATATTTCACAAGGGGAGTCCAAGTTGCGCTGTAGGTATGTATAATTTTCCGCTACAAGAAAAGATGAACCACACTCCAAAAGTGGTCATACGAAGGAGAAATGTAATTTCTTTCACTCCACGGAATAAGACGAAAACGTATTTCCTATTAAAGATCTTATGGGACCCATGAAAGGGGTAGATGTGACCTCCCAACTGCGTCGCAAAATCGCGTAAATATGTCTTAATTGGTAGCTTGTGAGGCGGCAATTCGTCTTGCTCCAGGCCTGTAAAGGGGCCGTTTCACGAATGTAATCATTGTCGAAGGCATTTGCAAAAGTTTTTACTAATACTATAGCACTATGAGGGGCTTACATCTCGCAGCTGGGCATACATTGCAATTGAAGATTTTCAGGGAGGTGACTTCGTGTCTATCATCCTGATATCTACGAACACATGAGATAAAAACAATTTTTGACGCTCAAAGACTGAAATGCTACGTTTTCTATGGTTGAACAGTCTGACTAAAATAACTTTGTGGCTGATGAATAATGCTATAAATGTCTTCGGTATGTTAAGCCAAGAAGTCTAAAAGCAAGAACATGCAAGCATTTCTATGCAAGAACAACACTTGGTAATAAAGGATCTAGTGATGGTCAGACTAAATCATCGTTTCCGACATTTTAGCGGTCTTATTTTCATAGCAAGGCATGCGGAAACTCTAGTCATAATTAGGTTTGGATGTATTATTATTATTTCATTTAATTAATATTTCATGTATAATAATTTCATTATATATTTATAATGTAATTAGCATTAATAAAGCACAAATAAAAAAATATGACATATTTGAAGTGACTCCCACAGTTTCTCCCTCCACACCAACCCGTTATTATGCGGGCAAGCCGGTTTAAATCATAGATTATATAAGAGTAGTAATTTAGTAAAAGTAAGCCTTTACAAATAAAAGTGACGCCTTTTTTGCGAAAAATAGTACGTAATTTGTATATAATTAATATTAATAGTCAGAGCTTCTGTGGAACTTAATTCCATTTTACAATTTGAAATGTATCGCTAAGTTTCCTTGACAATTCTACTTCTGAAAGCAATGTTTTCGAAGTATTAATAATTTAATGAATCCTTTCACCAGCCGGCCGCGGCCCTTCGAGCATTTTAATGGTTTTTATATTTCCCTTTCCTGTCGGGTCAATTAGTTCCATCGACTATTTCTTTAATCTATGGCTTAGAATCATCACCACATGAAGTTGTTAAAAATACCATTTTGTCCCTTGGGCATTGAGGTTTCTTCCCTTTCCCTTCAAGATTCCTTACCCAGCTGCAACCTATCACACACCTTTTATGAAATAGTACACTCAATGGTATTTGTTACATGCTTTGTCCCAAAATGCATACTTAATTTTCGGTTAATTCAACTGCTGAATAATATTCCCCTATCTAATCTAAAATCCTTATCCAAATCCGAGGTAGGATTCGAAGATTTCCACCTTACAGTCTCACCTAGCTACCGAGCTCTGTAGGATCCGTCCAGAGTGGAGATATGATATTGGTGCTATCAGAGCTTCCGTAAGTGCAGGCTCAATCGAAATCGGTAACGTTACCCTTCCCCTAATCCGACATTAGTGGGATGACAAAAACATCATACACCGTTATCATCTGATTATATTCAAAAGAAATTGGGAGCAATATCAGTGTCTTGCGGGATCAAATCCAGTCTTGCGTCCATAGCACGAACCCGAAGTTTGTTCACTTAGCTGTTCAGAAAAAGCTCGAAACATCGTCCATATCAAAGAGAGTAGCAAATAAAAGTTGGCATGGCAAACACTTTTCGTCTCGCTCTGCGAGCTAAGCCGCTTTGGAGTTTCCGGTGGTAAATATTTATCATGCAAAATTGATGGTAAGCGGACGCGTAGTAGTTAAAAGAGTATGACATAAATTAGGTTATTCCAAATAATACGAATGAGCGGTTGGCACACATAACTACATGTATTCTCAAAGGAAATCCTCATAATCCCCTGGGCCGCTGCGAAATAAAACGCAAGCAAATACTGGATTTTTCTTTCGTGCCAGTTTTGTGAGACTTTTGGGATCTGGTGTTCCTGACATTTCAAGCATTGGAGGAAATTGCGGTGGCCAAGGCAGGGCAGCTACATAAAACTACATTCCTCATTTACCCTCCATTTTATCATAAGGAACCCTATCTGGTTCAATATTTGCTCTCTCTTTCTCTCTCTCTCTCTAACCCCAACCAAAATGCTGAATCTAAACTCAGATCCGTATTCTTGGTCGGGATTAAATGTAATCAGCAATTCGGTTTCACATTCGCATTATCATTAATTTAGTCGAAAAATTATCAAAACGTTCTTCTATGATATAAACATCGAAAATGCTGAATGCCCTGCTAAGCAACTGGAGGTGGTTGACATTAAAAAGTTATTGCTTAATCCTTCAGTGATAAAAAATCATCAAATGAGTTAACACTTAGGGTTGAAAATAAGAACTGAAGAATTTTTATCGCTCTGTCTTGCCCTCAGACTGCCATAGTGGGTCAGTATCTGGAGGGGCCCCTGGCCTCTTAACTATTGGGGTTGGGGTCAAGGTTAGAGAGATGTCCGAGACAGGCTTCAAAGGGGATCTAGGCCGAGGGGAGAGAATATTCTGATATAGAATACAGAATATGCAGTGTGCATACAAGAAAGTAGGGTAATTAGAAAATTTTGAGCGTCCTCCTAAGACTATTTCTTGCCGGAAGTTCGCTTTCTGTTTGCCAGTCAAGTGCGTCCTCATTCCTCCACTTGTGTTTCTCTCTAGCTCTCCTGCTCTAAAATTCGACGCAACCTTGTCGTCCTTCCTCCACTGGTGATCAGGCTGAGGCTTCAGAAGACTCTGGCTCTCGATACCAATCCTCTTGCCCTCCGGAGGTTGAAGGTGAAAGGTTGTTACGGGAGTGCCATGGTGTTCGCAAGGTCCATGGTTTCAGCGTCGCGTCAGAAAGGTCGTTTTTGGTGAGTTTGCTAGATGTTGTGTTCAACGGTTTCGCCCAAAACTCCCCTTTTATCGAATCGTGACGAGTAAATGTAAAAAATTGTCATTATTTACCCTCGACCCCAAATGAAATTAACGTATCCTAGAATCTCCCATCCAAATATATCTTTCCCGTCGCGCAAAGAGAAAGATTTTTCACTCATATGATCGTTCATCAAATGTTACGCCCGAAAGGAATAATATTTATCGATCAAAAAACCTTGATGACCTTATATCGTAATCTCTGCCTATTTCAAAAAGATACGTGAAATAAAGAACTCTGTTTCCGTAATCGCGATTATGTGAACATTTAATACAATTAATGCACGTCTAATTACAAATGTCGGTAAATTAGATTATCTAATCGGTATAAAATGAAAAGCTAAACTATTAACTAATTTTGTGATCATCTGATCATTCTTGACGGTTGCACTTTTTAGTGATCTAAGTCAAGAAAAGTAACTATTTTTATAGCTGTATGTATAATTTTTAACGATTTTTCCTAAGACTACTTCGTCTACATTCGCACCCGCCTTTCTTCCTCTATCTTTCTACATAAATTCCACTATACAACCAATATGCTCCTTCTTTTATACATACTTGTAATGTTACCTTGTGATAAGAGCCACTTACGCTTTATAGGTTCCACACAGCGCTAATATTACTGGTAAAATTCGTATTTAACTAGTGTCGAGTGAGACGATAGAAAAGTTGGCCGGGAAATAGTGAAGAAAGAAATCTACCAAGTCAGACCTTACTGTACTTCCGCTCTATTTTCCTATTATCTCTATAGTCTCTCATCAACCAAATCTATTTATTGAGGGAATTTTTTTAGGATGGATACCAACCACCTGGAAGTTTTTTCTTAATTAATTTTTTCTTAATTAAAGATCTTCATTTTTCCTTTTCTCTAAGTACCATCCTCTCTCTCTTTTCCGGACCGAGAATATTCCTTTAGATTTTCCTTTATTACTTTTCCAATTCCTCCACTACGCTGCTCCATTACCATAAGGGAACTTCCGTTGCCTTAATAATCAATGAGGCAGAACAATAATTCCCCAGCAAAATAGAGAAACATGGCAGTGCAGGACCGCCGATTCAGTTTCTTGACGAAAGTGAGAAAGCAGCCTTGATCCCCTGGGAGGGAGACGTGGTGCTGGGCGGAAACCTGAGAGGAAAATGGGATGGAGAGAAAAAAGGGAAAAAGTTAAGAGCAACGAAGTGGCAATTGGAAGAGAGGAGCATGGGAGGAGAAAAGAGGCAGAAGGGATGGGCTATGGACTCTGAATTGAATGGTATAGGGAGGAGAGGCGGGAGGGACAACTGCTATACACCACACGTGTTTATATATATATATCGAATAGAGGACTCGTGATGGGAGTGAAATACGGGAAGCGAGAGGTGAGGTGAATCAGAAGGAGGAGAGAAAAGGTTGAGAAGAGGCTGGGATGGTTTAAGACGGCGACGCGACGTGTCTGAAAGAAGTTTCTACCTCTGGGGAGGGTGAGAGGGTGGATTCTTCCCTGCGGAATTGTCCTCTGGGCAATCTCCCGCAGAGGATACAGCAGGGTAGCGTTGGAATATCTGGAGAGAAGAAAGTGGAAAGAGAGGGTAAGGGATTATAAGGTGATCGCCGAAAGAAAACCATCTTCGGTTCAGTAGTTATAATCGATGGAACGTCCGAAAAAATGGATTTTTATACATTCGACAAAATTAAACTATAAACGAGGAAACCATAAGCATTGAAAAGACGAATGAAAGCTGTCTTCCTGCTTTCAGGATATTAATCTACTAACCTTTTATCACCAGTCATTCCGTGAAAAATATTGAGAAAAAAAAATGAAGATGGTAATTCTAAAATTACCCCGCTTCGGCTATCAGTCTTTATACTTCGCACTCCTCGAGTTAACCAGGGAATTATGTGGTGTGTTGGCTAAAAACTGGTATAGAATTAAAACCGATAAAATAAAGTTAACGCGATGTAAGTCACGACTCACGAAGCTAATATGCCAGGAACAGGAAAAATAATTTGGCATTTTTATTGGATTCAATTGGCCAAAATTACCCGAGATTTGTAAACAAACTATTTTTTTCACCACATAGGCCTAAACTAATTAAAAACTTAATATGTTGATGTAGAAAAATATCTCAATATAGAGAGTCAACGTCTAAGAAGACTGTCCATCGAATGTCAATGATAAGAGCCTCTCAGCGGCGTTATACATGGACATTCACTGCCATAACAGTATTCAGAGAGTCACTTGCTGGTTGTGTGTGTTGTGTATGTGTGAGCTGACTTGACAAATTTTGCAACTTGAATTTATTCAAACTTGAATGAATTGTGCAAGTTCCTTCCCAGTAAGGTTACATGAGCAATTGGTTAGATGACGTTGCATCAGTTAAAAAATCAAGGTTTATTAGTTTCGTTTAAACTCACATCAATACACATTTAAAAGTAGAGACTGTTGCGTCTGAGAGAAATGATTTGTGATGAGTGACAATTTATGACAAGTGTATATGACAAGTATGTGTATGTAGGTACTACATAGCAGTGCCATGGACCTGAGCTGTAGCACTGCAATATATTCCTGCACCCTACCTATGCATCCTACATGTTCGGTTACATTACGTAGCCCTGATGCGTACATTCTACATACTGCTACGTAGCACTGCTGCGTAGCAGATACGTAGTGTGCGCAACCATTTGAAGCACACCGTGAATCCAGTAAACGTAACCGGTTCCTAAACGGTGCGCAGTTGTTACGTAACGTGCTCTTGGGGTAGGTGTATATATACCAGTTCTTTGAACGGGCGTGTAATTCGAGGAATGTGCAAAGGTTCCGATTACCGGAATACGGGCAATTGTGCAATTGCCATATCCATAACACTAATAATGCAGTCAATCAGTCACTACTTTTCAAAAAATCGTTACACTTCGATATTTCACATTAAACCAGCCAACCCTGATAAAGTCATTTCCTAACCCTTTGTATCCATATTGCTGTCTTGTAAATTTATATAGTGTTTATAATCTGAATGGTTAGAGCTATTCAATGTAAATTAAATGTTATTGAACATATTTTAATTAAATTTAATTGAATAAATCCAAGATGCAACAAACCGTGGCAAAAAACGACCACCTAACTCCAACCATCGATGTTTTTTGGGAGTAGATAATCGATACTTATCACTAGCAGGAAAACGTTCTCTTTCCCTCTCCCTTTTTTGGAAGAGGACGAGCAGTTGAAAGAAAGAGAAGGAAGCTAAGTTGTGAAGAACGAACGGTGTAGTTTAAAATGGGGTGCCGGGAATCTGTGTGGAAGGAACGTGTGTAGCTGCAGCGTCTGAATTCTGTGCGAGTGGCCGAAATGGAAATGGGGATTGGCGGACTTAAAGGAGGAAATGGAAGGAAGATCGCTATGGGCAGGGGGAAAAAAGAGATCCCCCCTATCCGGGGAAAAGTAAAGGCGAGAATGGATGTGTTGTGGAAGAGAAGAAGGAAAAGGATAGGCTAGTCCAAGAGTTCTTAGGGATTGGGCTCGCAGGCCTGGATGTGTAAGGGGTTTCGGCCATGGTACGGGATCTTTTTCATTGGTGGGCGAGGGCCCCTGGGGAGCTAGTGCCCGAGCGTGGGAGTGTAAACAACTCCTGATAAACGAGACTCGGCAACCAGGTGCGAATCCCTTAACAAATTAAAATGTCATGAAGCTATTTTGCAGGCACGCGTAAAAAGGGGAGAGAAAAAAATAATTTGCAACTAAATTGGCCCTTACAAACAGCCTCTAACTAAAAACTATGCCTTACGGGGTTTGTACGCGTGTATCCCTAAATGGGCAAGTTGGACATTAATTAGCTAAGATGAGAAAGGACGGGGCGGAGGCCTGGAGAGTAGAAATAAATAATATTGGTTGATATAATCCTCGACGAAAAACTTACCAAAATATTTATTTTTATAAAAGAGAGGAATAATGTGTTTCACGTAAAATGTATGAAATGGATACCTAGTTATGAAATGACAAATACACTCGTAACCTACAAAACTAGCAAGAGAAGTAAAGCATTTCATCTAATAAAATACAACCTCAGATGTTCTACGTCGTCATTTAGTTTCAAATGGAGAAATGATTGATTGCTTTTGAAAAAGATCAGCCACTGCTAATCAAATTGAACAATCTAAAATATGTACATGTAAAACATAAATGGCGAAGATCGGTACTTACATATTTCGAGTAATATATCTGAAAAAGTTACACAATAGACGAGTTAGGAGTAAAGTGATAATCACTTTATAGTTTGCATTAGGTGAAACTGAAGATTTCGAAAAAGTGGTCGAAATAAATTAACATTTTTTGGTACAAAAGTGGCAAAATAATCTCCCAGAAGCCATAGAATTGAAATTTAGGTTGTTTGGGTTGTTTGTACGTAATTTCACGACCTTTCACGTGAGTTTTCAGAATGGTTACCGTGTCCGTCTAAATAAAAATATAGGTACTTACATTTGCAAATTTATAGTCAAAAAGTAACACATTTAGCATCATTAAGAGTAGTTCCAAATGCCTCATGTCCAAAAATCAAATTATAGCGAATGTTTGTACAGTTTTCAACCTAAATTAAAATATTCAGGGAATCAAAGTGATCTTACGGCAGTACCAAAACTCGACTGTAAAAAAACAATTTTTTTAAATTAAACAGCGAGCAAATGATATTTCCTATTCATGTAGAATGGGAACGCTGAATATCAAGGATTATCCAAACCAAATACCTCATCACCATACTAATTATTAGTTACAGATCGAGTTAGTTGGCCATGCGTTAGGATGCATGAGTAAATAATGTTCTTAGGGATTGAATCCGCCGAATAATATCATCGAATTTAAAACATTAAATTTCAGGTTGAGGACGCCGGACTTTTGACCACGGACAATAATGTAGCTATTTATAGTATGTAGCTATAGTGTAATAATATGTAGCTAATTCTCATAGGAGTGGAACGAAGGAGAAAAAGCTCAATATATGACCTCTTTTGCTTGACATAGACATTGAAAGCGTCACTTGGAAATGACATGCATTAAGTCTTCCATCGTATGTCCTTTCCCCATCCAATTCCCGGGCACTATACTTCCAGGTCCACTCTATCGTATCTCTCGTATCTCTCTCTCTCTCTCTTCAGCTCTACCCCCTCCTTCCACTCCGTCCGTCCTTCAACGCGCACTCCAATACCGAGGGCTTTGAGGCCATATGTCGCGAAATTCTATTAACTCCGGGATCGAGAGCAAACCACCTGACATGTGATGGAAGTTGCATCAATTTCGTTCTCCACGACGACTTTCTCCTAGGAGTATCGTGCCAATAACTCGTACACGAAATATCTCTGAAGTAAAAAAAAGCCTTGCCTAATCACTCTAAACTATGACAGACACTCATGATAATTTACAGCAAAACGTTACCATTATGAGGTGCACATGGATCTTGCTTTATATTTTCAGACACGAAATTCCTTTGCTCCTCGTTCCTCGTGGGTGTACGACGGTTGCGGACCAAAATTGGTTGAATTTAACGTCATAAAAACATTCTATGAGAGAATAATTTAAATGTGGAAGCAATATTGACACCAGCTATGCCCTATTTTTAGAATGAAAGTCATCCTCAAAATTTACAAAATATTTACAACAGCAAGTGAAAATAGAAGGATTGATTCTGGATGAAAATAGTCTAATAAAGCCTCCGTTTCTGGGTATTTGTAGTGAGTTAATTAGCATGAAAATCCTGAGAATCATGGAATGAAACGATCATTTGAGCTTTGGTATTTATGAATATTTGTGCTGTACAATTTAACCACTAAATCAATCGCCTGTATCGGCTGTACCCCAATTATTTGTAGGAAATAAATTTCCATCATTACCAGTTCACCTAAGTGGATATGCTAGCAGTGTGATTTTTGTGTACGAAACCGAGTTTATGGGTAACCGAAATTTAATACCCTGGCTTGTACCTTTCCGGCCATTTTCGAACTAAATTTCCCAATTCATCCAAGCATTGCACAACATTTTACCAAGAATATTATATAGTGAAAGGTTACTTTGGGTTGGAACAGGAAGTTTCTTGTTTTGATGAACTGAGCGTATATCAAAATATTACTGTTATCACTACATAAACAAGTAAGGTTTGCAATCCAGGATATTAAATGTTTGTTTTATTTACAAAACTCATCACAGAGAAACAATCTTAGCTTCTACCTGGTTCTCAATGTGCCGTTATGAGGAATAAATCACATGGAATGCTAAGCTAGTGAATAATGCGGGCTAAGACCATCGGTAAGCAAAGTTAAAAAATCACGGAGCCAAAAGGACTATTACTCACTCACTATAAAGGATAAGGAAGTGCTGAAATGACAGATAGATTTGCTTTTTTCTGGAAAGTGGCCGGGTTAATTTTCTTGCTTCAACTTACTATATCATTCAAATAATTAAATGTAATTAAACCTCCCAAGCCCCAGGTATGAATGCGTTAAAAATTTTACGTCTTTCTTCACTTTGAGTTACGGCCCCGGTGGAGGGAACTCGGGAGGTGGCGTTGCTGTGTTGTCGGAGAGGGGCGGGGGTCCCATGGCAACACATCTTCCCCTCCTCCTCTTGCTTGACAGCAACTGCCGTGACTAATGGTTGTCTGCTCTCACTTGACTCCGAAAGGGATTTAATTGAAAATGTTATTGCCTTAAAATCTGGGCCTTTATCTGAAGGAAGATACCGAGCTGCCGCTCATAAATCTGCCTCCACAGGTCAGTCTCGGAGGTGGAAGAATTCAGGAAAGTTAATTCCAAAGGGATAATTCGGGAGTAAGAGAATTTAAGACGATCACCGTCCTATCTCTGAGCATATATATATATATATATATATATATATGATCCCACATGTTAATGTAACTCATATTAACAGGAGAAAAATTATATACAATCGGTGAAAAAAATTACTTCCGACTTTAAAATTTATTTTAAAATTTTTAAATCAATTCTGGTCAGTACGTTACATAACTTACTTTAAGCAGTTTTTTGAATATTTAAATGAATATTGATTGCACTATTCATAAATTCTTAGATTAATTTTTTTCAAAATTTAGTTGCAAAAATAGAGCTCTCCTTGTCTTAGGCATAATAAAAGCTTTTCTCCGTGAAACGTGAACCAACACAACTAAATATCCTAACACGATACCCCAAATATTAGGGATTCCGGTCATTCCATCACCCTGGTACGTAAGTCCCTTTAAAAGGAATCCACCGCAGGAAAAATACGCCGGAAAATAAATAACTCTGAAATATTTTTCGGCACTCTGACAATCATTCGAAAAGGATGGCAGTACGTTCACCCGGAATGTGGAATTTGATACAGAGCATGCGTTACACATTGGAATTTAAAAAGTTCCATCTGCTGTCCGTTTTTGTTCGTCCCGCGACCCGTACCCATTGGAATGCGTGATATGTGAATTCATTCGAATGCCATTAGTTTTAGGCCAGGATGGCTGAGGAACGAAAGCTCAGTGGACGGGAAACATTTATTGAGTCGAAGGTCATAGGCAGCGTATGCATCATTCATACTCGGCCTACAAAAGAAGACACGCATCTGCCAACCCTTGGACGACGTATTTCTCGTAAGTTACGTCTACGGACATTTTGGTATGTTATCTTGAGGAAAAATGGACCAGGACCCAGCCCCGTTGAGACTTAAAAATTCATCAAATTCCCAAGTATGGATTCGGGCACTGATATTCAATGAGCCAAGGAAAGGTCTTTCATATGAAGCTACTATAATTTAAAAATCTATTATAATTAACACGCTGTTGGTTAACGAGTGTATACCTACTAAGATTTTGAGTGCAATGAAGATGTTTCATCAATGAAGAATTTCCTTATGACTTCAAATTAAGCTTCGGGACTAAGTTTCACCACAAAACAAAAAGCCATACAGGTGGAGTTCATTTAATAGTTTTTACTTTTTACTCTGGCAATAAAAACGAACGCTCATAATACGCTCCACCTGCATTTTTGCAATTTTAATATTTGATTTTTTATGTAATTACCAGTGTCCAAATACAAATTAGTAAAAAAACCTTAATCAAACAAAAATAAAACACGACAATAATAGCATTAATTATGAGTTAGGATCATGAGAACTTTGTCGCTTTCATTAAAAAATTAATTTTTCAGTATGCAAACTAATCTAGATATGAGAGTCCGAAAATAAAGTTAAAAACACAACTATTAAAAAGCCATATGAATTTGTTTCCTGGGGCAATTCGTGCATTTAACATTTTATAGTTACCAAAAACTTCTCGCACGACTTGTTGATGATTAGAGGATGCACTAATTAGAAAGTACTTCGAAGTTGATGACGAGAACTCTGAACAAGAAACTTCTTCAATTCTAAACTTCAATATGATCTGTAAAGTATTATGATTCATAAAGCTTGCCGCTATGGGATTAAGAGAACATGCTAAACCTTTTTACATTGAATGGTAGATAACTTAGCTTTTGAAATGAGAAAATACTGTTGTATGGTGAGAAAATGAATAAGTATACATAAAAATGGATGGATGGAGAACGCAAGGAGAGGCAATGTCCAATCAAAGAGGGAGATTATAGGAGAATTCTGGATTAACTGTCGAAAGAGGAAGAAGAATAGTCGAACTATTAGGCGGCATGATAAAGTGCTGATGAAAAACGCAAATAATTTAAATATATATTCTAATAATTTCATGGTAATTGTGAACTATTGCTAGGATATTCTTAGCGGAACTCGCGGAATTTCTTCCAATAGCTGGACTGGATACATAATTAGTTGTAAGAAAAATCCGTATCTATTTTTCGAACCGAACAAACCACTGTAAAAGCACAGTAGCTGAGGATGATTGATAACTAGGCCCCATTATAGAATCTCTAATTATATTACAGTTCCTAACAAAAACTTTTATAACTTTGCACTATGCTCTGTGATAAATTATTCTGGATTGGAAGCAAATTTAGAGCAAATAAATGGCAATAGAAAAATAAATTATCACGGATTTTTTATAGCTTTCCCCACTTCTCTCGCCACGTTGAACTTGACACAGCCACCGGTGAAGAAGCTTCAATTAGCCCTGCGTCTTCTCCTGCAGTTCAGCAGAATTACCTCGCCAATGTGTTCAGGTGACGAGCACCACGTCACAAAGCCACGAAACCAAGGCTTCAAGTTTTGGAGGGAGGATAAGGGGACAACCTCCTGCACTTGCTTAGCATGGAAATGTCGAGCGGCTCAGGTACCTAAGCTCGGGGTGGGCACGATTAAGATGGTCGAGCGACCCTCGCGCGGAGATGCCTGACTCCGAGATTGCAGCTCGGGCAGCGTGGCTCACTCCACGATCCCCTAAGACCCTCCCTTCGGGCATTAATCATCAAGATATCAACTTGCAACCGCCTCTCGCCCGAAAAGGGTGGCGAGTCGCCTTGGCGGGAAACTGGGGTCCATCAAGAGTGGGAGACGGAGATGGGTGCTTGATGCTGATGAATAAATATGCATAATAATCGATAATTAAATTATTGCGATGTGCAACTTAAAGCGGTATCGAGTCGCCTAATATTTAAGTGTAAAAAAGAGCAAAATTCAGGAATATTGTGTAGGCTCCGAGTATTTTGAGAGACCTTCAGTTGAAGACATTATGGCTTGTAAGCTTTTTTTACTTAAGTGCATAACGTGTTAACATATAATAATATACATTTTATACTTTTAGTTGTTAAATTTATCTTTATAAATAAACTTGAGGTATTGAGGCAAAAATGTTGAGAGCATTCCAAGCTCTTAGGGCTCACTTAGATAGGGATATTTCACCTATGGAAAGGCAGTCAAGTTATTTGTAAATATAAAGTTATACACTTTCGTCTCAAAAACTATGGAATATCATAACGATCATAATTTCGGATATTCTCTCTTTTACTGTATTCAAAATTAACTATTTAAATTAACTATAATGCACCAAAATATTTCGCAATATATTGCAGTATGATATAACTATGGCGTATCGCATCATATCGAATGGAGGCGAGATGGATTATAGGGTGTTGAAGGAGGAAGTCTACACTTCGGCCATGAACTTCGGCCGGCCACAGGCGATGAAAATGGCAGTACATGCAGAAACCATGGTCGGTGGAAATAAAACAGTGTGGAAATAGACACGTGATTTCATTATGTTTAATATCAAAGATTTCCACCGAATTACGCCGGAAACTTATTTTGCTCTTTTTGCCGGAAACTTATTTTTTGCTCTCGCAACCACCATTTAGGTGTCATAAATGGGTTACTTATGGGGTCCAACGCTCTTGGAAGTGAAGAGGAAGGTGGTGGGAAAGATTTCGGCTGGCTGGAAACGCGGAATGAAGCGTAAAATGCTAATAAACCTCAAAATGCCTCCATATCGCGGTGGTAATTAACAGCGAGACTGGCAAAAAGCAACAACAACCGCGGCTCCCCTTCATGGCTCCCCTTTCGGTTCGATCGTGTGCGAGCAAGCGCGCAAGATGATTAAGAATTATTTGCTTGAGATCCACTTTTATACGATGCGCATTAGCGTATAAATGTGGTCACTCAGATAGTTCAGCCCACTTAAATAGCTACTATAGAATTATGCCTGCCTATATGCTAATTCTGAAAATGCATCGCAAATACACATTTAAGCTGGTTGAATTTTACAAAGGAATTCATATAATCATAGGATATTAAAAAGTTAGAATTCTTGCTACTCGTTTATCACAAACTGTTGTCTCACAAGTTCACATTCACAAGTGCAGAAACTTTGAGCTATTTTCACTTAGATCAAGCATAACTTGGCAATCGTCTTAAACCCTCGCCGACTAAAGCACAGAGCTACAAACATGTAATATGTATTCCCACTATAATCCTGGCTTCTTCAATTCCTCCCAATATATTTGTTTTAGAACCAGAATAGAATATAAGGATTTAGACGTATGATAGAATGTACGCCTGTTATTACATTCATTTAGAGAAAAATAAATAAAACAAAGATACGCGAAAATACGAAAACAAAGATACGCGATCGGTTTCTCAATCCTAAGTATGTGGTACCAGGTTATGCCTATTGAAAGTGCGTTTCAAAAGGTTAACAATAATTCTAGGTATAGAATAAAGTTTTTTTATACAAGCATATACCCACAGTTATGGCAAATTGCAAAAAGGGACATGCTTGTATAGTAAGTTAGTTTGCTTGGTAAGTTTACATGTGGTGACGGTGCGATACCGGTTTTGCAAGCCACGCTGGAATTTTGAATTGACATATTATATGTGTTATTTAGAAAAGGAAAAAAGCTTCGCGTTCAGAATTGTGGAGACTAGATCCTCTCATAAACACCAAAATCAGACGAACAGCTTTAGGGATTTTGCATGTGATAACCTTACAGGAGGTTTGGATATTTCTCACCGATAATTCACGGGAAATATATAGCATAGACATTGAAATTCTGAGCCAAATGCAGTCGGAATATTACCTGAATTAATAAAGATTTTTTTTGCTAAATTTGTTGCAAAAATTAAAAAATGTTCCAATAATTTTTTTATAATTACCTGCTTTGTGTAATTATGGCATTTAATTTATACTGCTTCTCCTACACAATATTATCACATGCAAACAGCCCTTACTTCTACAAATTAATTTGAGCAAAGAGATAGAAGCTAAATACCAACTATCATGCTAGTGTATAAAAATGTGATGGTTTCTGTGCTTGTATGTTTGTTACTCAATCACACAAAACCCCCGAAACAGAATGAGATGGAAAAACAAAGGACTAATACCGTTTGAAATATTTTAACCATTTCAAGATTACGATCATTGTTGCGAATTTTGGTTAGTACATACTATATGTACGCTAAATTCAACGCAGATAATGGATGATTAAATGGTATTTCTGAGGAAATTAGCTGGGTTCGGAAACAACGTAATATTTAAAGACTAATCACACCGAGGAGATAAGAAACCCACTAAAAAGATTTTGTGACAACCAAAATACGCTTTTATTCTGAAAGGGTATTCAAAAAGCATCAAGACGACCATTCCTTAAAAATCAGGCAATCACTTATAATAGATATAAGAGAAAATGGAAAAGGGGTCGTTCTTGCTGGACATTAGAAACGGTAGAAAAAAGAATAGACTTGGTGTTAAGGATAAATATATCCTTTCTGTATATGTATAACTTCGACTGTAATAATAGAACAGGAAACGCACGCTAAGGAAAACCTATGTCCGCTCCGACCGATTCATCGAGATGTGTTGAATGGGTCAGGAATGCGGATACAGACACCGGATATTTAAACTCATTTCCGGAGTGGTCGGGAAAAATCCGAGCGGATGAGAACCCAATCGGTGGTGCCCTGAGCAGTGCAACGGGAAGCAGCTAATGTGGCATGGCGGAGATGGAATGACATGGAACGGGGTCACTGGCTCCGGTGAATACACGCTTGAGGATCGTACCTCGATTCACATCCTGTTTGCCTGCCCCCGAGGGAGTTTCTTGCCAGTTGTCACCGCGGATGAATAGGCGGACGACTCGATTCCAATTACTTAAGTTGGTGATATATGGGACATATTTTCCTGCGATTCTCTGCGATTCCTGCACACACTGTGCTGACTTTCTATCTGCGGTGCGTTTAATGAAAATTGCGTTTTATTTTCCTAATTGGTGCGAATGTGATTAAAATTGCTAAAACGTCGTGATTATACGTTCTCTACAAGGAGCAACCACACCAGTCCAAACGCAAGGAATGATACAGGAAGAAAACACATTTTCTACTTAAGTAAGTCGGCAGCTACTTAGGAAACAACTCTTAGCATTGACTGCGTTCCCAAAGGCAACAATTTGTCCTTCACTTATGATTATGTGTTGTTATATGCTGCAATATTTTTCATTTACTATTTATGTTTGATGCTAATTTATTTTTGTTTATTTATGTTTATTTACTAACGCAAAAAGCACCATAAATTACCATTCTGAGACGTAATGGTTGCATAGTCGGCGCAAACGCTAGTTCCAATTCAGTTATATCTCTAGGGCTGAGCTAAATCCACCCCAAACCAACCTTTAACTCGCAAACATGGGTTTTCGCAAGTACGGGCAAGCAAGTACTTTCTAGGTTTCGCAAGTACGCGTAAATTATGACTAGCTGCACAAATGTAGGCATAACGAAGTGCAAAAATCTATTTTTACTTTCAATACCCATCCCTTCGACAAACTTAAATGAGCAAGCAATAGTTTTTCCGTATAATACACTAATCAACATAGTGTTTTACGAGCAGTTTTGGGATGTTATATTTACAGTATTTCCTAAAACCATTTAAGCATTCCAAACGGAATGCTTAACGGAACACTATCACAAATGCTACCAGGGTTTAAATTGTGAATGAAAGTGCAATAGGTTCACTAAATGTAATTTTAAAACTAGGTATCCCAGCCAACATATTAGATACTACCATAATATCTATTCAAATCTTTGTTGGCGGTAATGTTAGAACCAATATATCAATTAACACACATTGGAGCTAGTTGAGTATAGCAGAAGTATTAAGAAAAAGAGGCTAAAACAAATCCATGCTCTTGATTTAAAATCTTTTAATACATAATTAAGCCAGCCTCGCTATCTGCTAAGCTTTTATCCCCTGAACAGCCTATTTGGTCGACACTCACGAGGCATAAGATTCTCTATACCCCATTTTTATGAATGATAAGCAGAAAAAAAGGAAATAATGGCAAAACTTATCCCAACCCTTTTCAACCACTTTTCAACCTGCTCTCATCCCTTATTGCCCTTGAAACAATAACGATTCCGACGGATGACTATGCTGCTTTGGGGAGAAGGAACTCCCCTCGTGCACGCGCGATAAAAAAGCCTTACAACCTGGGTGAAGAAAAAAAGCCAATAGGCTCGCAGAATGTATTCGTGGACAGAAATTGAACTCTTTTCGCAGCATAAATCGATTACTCCTCAAGGAACGATAAAGAAGACAAAGACTGGGTAGGAGTAAGAGTGAGGGGCTTGGCTCTCGAAAGAAAGGGAAGTTGAGAGAGTAGCGTAGCGGGGTCTGGTTGGGCTTGGGAGTGGCAAATGAAACGCAACGTGTTACGGAAGGAAGGAGATAGTGATGCGGGAGATAGAGTAAGGAGTTCCCGCGATAAAGGGATAGAGGGTGGAGAACGGGAAAAAGAGCCCTAATATTGGTAACAAAGCCTCGGCGAAGGAGGTTATGGGTGAGGGTACTGCGAAAGAACTATGGATTGCAAAAATTGAACGAGGTCGGGTGGGGAAAAGTTGAAGAATTGTGGTGGTCCATGGGATAACATTGGTGTAGACAAAACATAAAATAAAGAGAAACGTTTGACAATGTTTATGTTTTATGTTGTATAATATAATATATGCTGTATATATAATATATGTAGTACATATGCATCGAACATCGTGGTTCCTATAGTATTAGTTGATCGCCGATCAACACTTCTTTCCATTTTTTGACCCAGAAGAACATTACCATCTGTTTGCGTCCATTCTCCCCACATGAAAGACAGAAAAGAAAGAAATTGGGTTTGCACATTCGTTAGCATTAATGTTTATGATAAATATTCTCCTCTGAATAAATTCAAAACCGACTGCCCATGACAAGCGATCGCGATCCATATATCGCATCCCGAATAGTTTAGCGGAACTAATGTAGATCCTTTAAGAAACCAGTTACACAAAGAATATACAAATATTTTATTTGCAATACAGATTTTTGTATTTTTTACTGAACGTCTTTAGGCCGCAAGAAAATAATACAACTAATCTGAATCGGTTACAAATAATCGTATACTTTATAATTGCACTTTTATGATTTATGAAAGGGCTTCAACAAGTCACGCTGAAATTATACCTTATAATTGCACTTTTATAAAAGGGCTTCAACAAGTCACGCTGAAATCCAGAGCATGAACTAATGAAATTCCAGGTCAAAATGTTACTCGAATGAATTGTTACTAAAATATAGTAAGATAGTCTTAAGTGACAAAATAATTGGAATTCAAGCAATTTGGTCTCCTCATAAGGTAAGAGATTACGCCGTTCTAATGGTGCCAAAATATCAGCAACTTATTGGACTACTTTTCGACCTATTTCCCATAAAAAAGCCTTTAGCCAAGGGATTTCGTACTAATATGGACCCCTGACAACCATATTTAACACAAAGAAGCAAATTTCAACCCACAGGTTTCGTGAACAGTGTATTTTTTAAAAATCAATAATTCTTTAAATATCTGCAAAAACTTTTATAAAATCTCTAAACAAATCCTTCTGTTATAAATGCGTTTATGAAGAGAGAAAGAAACGAGCACTTCAATGTACATCAGTGTTCGAAATTTATAGTGTTGATTATTGCTTCATGTTTCTTATTACTGCTAAAATAAAAAAATAAAACAAATTGTACAATTTCTCCATTATGACTCGGGAGGTATTTGTATCAAACTACCTTAATGGACCAACTCCCAAAGTAAGCCAAAACGCATGTTTGTATTGCATGCGTAGAGCTCATTATATCAGATTTGTCCGGCAAGTCAAATGACGATTTCCTAGGGGTCGATGAAGTTACGGAAGCTGCTTCAGGCTGCCTCCCAAAAGCGTTCCTGTGAATACGTATGCGTTAACATAATCCTGAAAATAAACAAAGGACTGACTGCCTGCATCAATTAAGTTATCAACCAATACGAAATGTGCAATTACAATTTTAGTTTTAAAAAGTGAATATTAATTGACAGAAAATTATTTATTAATCTAGTTACCCAAGTTTCAAAGCAATGTAGCATATTTACAGAAAATGAGTTCAATTTCTGGTACTATAAAAACAGTGAAGCTTGGGCGTCAATAGTTGATGACCAGAATACTTAGGAAGCTATGGAAAAGCAATCTTAGCAGAATTGTAAGAGTATTGTATGACCTATTGTTAGAGTATATCTAACAATATTCTACAGAGGAAAAATCATTCACCTTGACAGGGACTTGACCCGGATCCCTCGATATTGCGTCAATTATTTTAGCCAGTTCAGCTACCAGGGTACGCTCTCCCTTGTTGATTTTTATTTCTCCGGATGGCATTGTGAGAGAAAAACATTATTGAGATAGTCTGACGCAGAAATGTTAGCCTTGCTGTTCAGCGAAGTAACAAGTGTATTATTCTAAAAACTCTAAGCCAGACCTTCCCATACAAAATCAATCTAAGAGTGAAGAGTAAAAGTAAGCAACAATTAAACTATAAGACAAGTGGATATAAGAATTAAGTGAAAGGACATAAGAACGGATTGAAGATCTAGAGCAAGCTAATATCCTCACTGATAACAGAAGATAATGATTAAATTATCTTGGACAATTAAACTACATTACCTGCGTTCATTTATATTTGCGACGACGGAAAGCAGTCGTTGTGCTGTAGTTAGTCAACTATTTCTTTACGGAATGTATATTGACACCGATTCTCCTTCCAGTAACGAACAGTTTAACGATCATATGCGCATTTTCTTTCAGCTAACTGTTTGCAAGATAGACTGAGCATGCGTGAAACCTATTACGGGATGAGTTTCATTTCAATTGACTGCAGGGTGATTATCAGTCGCCTATCTCCATGCTTAAATCGAGAGAACACTTGGAGGTCCAAAATCGCAGTGAAATACTACGTAGCTGTCGTATATCGCATTCTATAAAATACAATTCCTTGTATCCTTTGAGAAAGGAGGGGAACTTGAGTTCACTCTGGCGGTGTTCGGAAGAAGAAAGGGATTTTCTGTTCGAGATAGGAGAGGGAGGAGTGGGTTGGCGTGGGAGTAGAGAAATACCAGGGTGTGTGAGAGCGAGGGTGGTGGAGTATGGCAAGAGAGCGGTCTTAGGAGATTCAGAGGGTGTGGGGGGTGATAAAGGGACGGGGGATCAGACGAATGGCTTCGGTCGGGTCCCAGGATTGGATGGTGGGGAAGGGGAAGGAGAGATTGGGTGTGGGGTTTTTTCGGAAAAAGGGCCGTAACATTCCCCCATCCTATGGCTCAACTCCATCCCATATCCACCAAAGGGTATACTCCTCTGCACCTCGTCACATCCCCGATCGCTGCTCAATCTCGCGAGCGGGTGAGTGAGTGAGAGAGGGACTGTGGGTTTTCGGGAAGGTGCAGCGAGGACTTTGGGGTCGTGGTTGCTCGCGAACGGGTCTAGAATTTGATAAACTCAAAAATCGTAAGGGGAGGAGGGAAAGAATCAAGAATACACGTGGGAAAGAGGGATATGAAAACATATTCCGTAGAGTTTGTCGATCGATCCACTGACACCGCCGTAGATGTTCCTTGCAGGCACCACAAGGTGTGCTCGAGCGACGGAAGGAAGCTGGTGACTATGCTGGCTGGAATACTCAAGGACCCAGGATCGAATCTCGCTGGTGGTGATTATTCTATGGAAATAGTGGATGCGTGGTTATTCTGTCCGTCGCGTCGGCGCTAGGTTTCTCTCTACTATTTTCCTATTCCTCACGTAATTCTACCTTTACCAGCCAACCAGACATACGGACTAAATTCATACATAGGTTTCACAAAAGGTGGCGGTTGATTGATGCATAGATCAGTATGTCACTCAGAAAGCTAAGTTGGTGGAATGTGTTATGGCAAAGGATAGATGGAATAATAAGTTGCTACAATGGCTGAAATACTGATAATATCGAGGGCCCAGCTTTGAATCTCGGCATGGCAAAAATTTAAAGCGGAATCCTGGTCCCATTTGAGTTCCATGTGGAGAGCACTTTATGCCAAGGACACAATCCGTCGGATATTGCATTATACTACGGACCACTTTGCGTCACCTGCTCACTCATATTTAATGTAATATAAATTCTTATATCAATTAATAGTATTCGTTTGTAACAATGTATGTTTGCTATGCTCGGGGTTGGTCCATTAATTTGAGGTAATCTCTGAAGATACCGGTCAGATCGAAGCAAGAGTGGTGTCGTTCAAAAGAGGAAAGATTGACACATTAATTTTCGTCGACCGATCGAAAAGTGTGAAATTTTAAGCATGAAAAAAGGGTGTTTTCTTTATCTTTCAACGTGGGAAACGAGTTGCTAATAAAATTTGTTCGCGTTGCCAAGTAAATAAATGCATTTACGTTTTTGGTAAAGGGACAAAAGGTGCATTGACGAAGTGGAAGAAGTTGAAGAAAGTGGAATTATATTTTTTTATTGCTTGAAATAACGAGACAAATAATTCGTGTATCGACGCAATTGGTCGTGTACTGTTTGAACATATATTTAAACATTGTTTTTATTTTACAGAAAGTTAGATTGCTGTTTTCAATCAGTATTACTGGTTGATTTGTTGTTGTTTCGTTAGTATAAAATTTAAATTTTATAAATACATAATTGATAACAGGTGAAATACATAAATTTTAATAATCTTTGGCTGATGAACGTAAGTCGGGAGGATGAGTTAACGTTTCCAGTAAAACACCACGAAAAGGAACGAAAATGGAACAACAAAATCCAGAACAGAATTTTTCACAAAATATTCTTAATTCGAGCAACTTTAATAAAAGCCGGGTGACAGTGTTAAAACATCAGTGTGAGACTTATCGCCCATGGAACCTCCAAAGATATTTTTTGCACAAGTAAACCTACAAAACGTGTAAATAATTTTTCTAAGACCAAAACCACCGAACAAATAAGACAACATCTAGATCAAGTGGCCGAACTTTATAGAAATAGTCGCTTATTTTAATCTGTAGAAGATAGCAAAGAACGTCTTAGGAATATATTAACATATGTTAGATTACGTCTGGACGAAGTGTCTAAGGTTGAGCGATAGTAGAGTTTCAGTATGATGTCTCATAGGGATCAATAACGACGGGACAATGGGACTGACGTTGAGCTTGCCGAACGGCTTAGCAATAGTCACATCGTGTCCAATCATTGCATGACAATGAAGTACCAATAGAACGTGAAGAATGCTGGAATCATGATGGGATTCGAAATGCGGATCAAGGATCACAGGAAAGCGAGTTGATGAGCAGGCAGATGGAAGACAGTCTAATTTGACTTTGGCAGTTGACTAATTTTGACAACTAAAATATTTTTATGTTTTTATCTTACACTTTTGATAAGTGTTAATGTTTTGTTTCCGTTGTTATTAATTGAATACAAGGCAGTTGATGCCTATCGTTCGAGGTTCATATTTAGATATTAATCTTGTTTTCGGTAATTTATTAATGTTTGTTGCTATATCAGCACATTATTTTGAAAATATATTATACCAACCTATCCACACCCACCATTATAAAATTAACAATAGCTATCCTATACCCAATCCATTCCGGTTTTCATAAATTTCAATAAAAAAAGACATTCATTTATATCCCCACTTAAAATATTTCCAAGAGCACAAAGGGCCAATTCCGTTTTTAAACCACCCAGACGATTCCAGAAAAATATTTCACCAACATATCCACACCCAAACCATTTGATCGAATATAGTAAAACCACCCAGACCATTCTGTGGGCACTGCAACAGCGGGGTTAAAGGTTCAACGCGCGCAGCGCGTGCGGAACCTCTAGGAATTAGTCGTCCCCCATGTCTTCGCGCCAATGTCAAGAGGATATGCCAACGGGAGTTTATCCACTCTACCTCCCGTTCTCCAAGTAGATCTTTTCCTATCAACCTATCGCACCCACAATTGAACGGAATAAGTTAACGAGATCGGGGAGGGGTGATAGTATGGGGGAGAAAGGAATGGCTCGAAACACTGTGGGGGATAATGAGACGAAAGCATCTTCCGCGCCGAGCGATCTACCGCCATCACCGAGGATCCCTCGGCCACCTTCAAGGTGTTTGGAGCGCACGCGTCCGAGAAAGCGAGAAAGATAGACGCAAAGAGAAAGAAGTTCCCTCGCCTCACTTCTCCCCTTGAAGTACGGGCACTTGCTCGGAAATTAAATTGACCCGCGGTGAAAAGAGGTGAGTGAAACTATCGAGTATAAATGGGACAAGAGGAGATGGGAGATGGTGCAGTCTCGTAGTGATTTTATTGCGATCGAATAAAGTGGTCGAGACAGGGGCAATAAAAATATAACATAACCTGAAGATGTTTTGGGAAGTGAAAACCATACATTTGCGGATTCACAGGGAACTTACACTATAAATTGCAATACTTAATTCTTTTTCCTGTTTTTTTTATAAAATTTCGTTCGGAAAATAAGTAATTAGCAGTTAAGTTAACATTGACGTCGTCCTTTGGTAGTCAATTAGGTTCAACTTAGGGCCGGTTGATCCACCTCTGGGTAAGCCGATTTTACCCGACGAATAGCTTACCCGCACACTAGTGTCTATTAGCCCATCACAGCGTTTTCTTCAAAATTCTCGTTCGCGCTAAGAACCCTATAGCACTGTTCCCAAATCTTTCTATCGGGCAACTACCCCGCGGTTGGAATACCAATGATAAACGATGCATACGACCTACCCGGTAGGTAGCGCTATCCAGCGGGTGGCTACCGGAAGGTTTACCCCGATATTCATAAACCGGCCCTAAGTAGGACAAAGTTATGAAAATAAAAAAGTCACCATAAAAATCATTTCCGATCATAGTTTGTGCAACTGTTTGCCATTGCACTGTGATATTAAAGATAACTTAGGTATATACATAAAGAGAGAATAGGTAGGAGGAGGGTATTGGCAAGTTTAAGGGAACGGCGACGGGGATATGTAGAGAAAAGGGAATTTGGGAGTAAGACTTCAGCAGCGGACTCTTTTTTATACCCAGCTACTCCCAGTCAGGAGCGGTATTTATTTTTAAAAAAATACAACTTCCTGGTTAAGGAAAAAAGGAATATCTATATCTACAAAGGAATTTTCTTCTCTAGTGTATCCAGCAAATTTATTAAATTTTTCTCTCAGGAAAATATGCACAAATTACATTCAATTTTCATGATATTAAAAACATTCCATCGATCATTTTACCTCATATATGAATCTTATTTTAAGGGAGTTATTTACATAGATATATTACAATGTGTTAGATGAGTTGAGACGGATTGTAATATTATTATTTAGATGAATTAATCCGGATTACGATTTTGTTATTATATGTATTATTTCAATAAATATATTTCTATAAGACAGATGAAATACCTCAATGGGTTTTAAAACGGTTGCAATGAACGTTGATTCCTTCAGGCAAGCGACTATTTCCACTTCAGGCCATACTGGAAAGTTGGAAATAGTTTTGGCAAACAGGAGATCCGAGATAGTCTTAACAGAGGATGCAGCGAAATGGGATAGACTCCCAGCGCATCTCTAATCCCATTTGGGGAAGACTGGTCATGTAATGCGCGGGAGGATTCAAGCGTGTGCGGTCTGGACGCCTAAAAGTTTAGTGAAGCAAAGAACGGGGGCCAGTGTTTACACGTGTTCATGTAAGCTTTTAAAGCGAGACCATTCCCTCGGTAACGGTCGTATATACGTGACAACTTATCTTGGTTAAATGCTTGAAGCTTTGCATTATCTATAAGACGTTGAATAACCGGAAGCTTTAGCGCCTTCTATGTCCGTCTATAAAAGGAAGAACATGCATTACAAGAAAAATGCATAATTATGACGTTTCCTACATATCACTGGAGCATTAAACGCTGAAGTTTGGTTATGTTATTAAATGAAATGTTTTGATTGAGAGCTTGCGTTGTCCATTATGACTATTTCGAAGTGTTTGAATGTCACTCAATATTAAGCTCGAATTTTCAATTCATTATCGGCCGGGCGCTTGCGTTATAAAGGTAAAGAAATATTTATTGTTCTTGGACTACTTCGTCCGCTGAGAACTTAGAAAAAGTATACATTGGATATGAGAGCTGGAATACAGAAAGAGATTTACGGAAAAGTTGGTACAAGCAATAAATAAGAAAATAATAGTAACCAAGAAAAACAAAAAAAAACAAGCATATAGGTCAGTCGAATTTTATTGTTTCCTGCAGTAGCATTTTATTAAACAATCTGTGGGACTATTAAATAATCTGGTGACATTCGGGTTGCTGCATTTCTGTTTTCCTTCTTATGCTGGAAAAATTGCATGATATATTCAGGCTGTTTAAGTTTGAAAAATTTATATAAAAATGAGTCAAGCAGGTATTCCCTCCTTGTTATAGCTTTCAGCCATCCTAGTCTAGCAAGATATAATTGAATCTAGCACATATTTAATGGCCGTTGAGTCATTATATTAATCTCTTCAGTTTGGTTTTTAAAAACTAGACAGCAATAATCAACATTAGATTATATCTGCGAGGATACAAGTTGCTAGCGGATATATTAATCTTATTGCAGATGGCTTTAACATGGTTTTACCCAGACAAGTTGGGGACCAATGTGACCCTAAGGTTTTTATCAGAGTTTGAATATAGTATTTCCGCATCACATATTTTTTAAATAATACCAAACTGGTATTTTTTTCTCGTACGTAAGTCAACAAAAAAGGAGAAGTAAAAATCACTTACGCGAATTAATTCAAAGAATATAAGTAATAAAAACTGATGGAAGAAGCAAACGAGGAATAACTAACCGGGTAAATATGGCGAAAGTAGAGTTCAACAAGAAGAAGAGGTTATTAACAACAAATAATATTAGTCTAAACCTCAGGAAAAGATTGCTCAAAGTATTTGTGCGGAGTGCCCTAATGTATTGCTCTGAAACTTGGATTACTGGGAAAGACGAACGAAGCGGGCTGGAAGCATTTGAGTAATGGTGTCACAGATGGATATTGAAAATTCGTTGGACAGATAAGATCTCCAACAATGAGGTCTTTCAAAAAATTCAAGAACATTAAAAAAATTCAAGAACATTCTACACTTCGGGAGAGCCTGAAACGGAGAAAATATGAATGGATTGGACACATCCTACGACCATAATCGAGGGCACGTATATTACTCACCAACCGTGAACCCCCCCCCCCCTCATATTCCTTCCTCACACCTACCTCAATCGACGATTTCACCTTTGAATGTACGACCTTAAACTCCACGTTGAAACCCCCAACTCTCCTTGTCCTTTCCTACCGACTATATAAAAAGTCCTGTTGTTTGTTAAATATTCAGTTGTCCTGATGATGACATCGATGCGTTGCAACGCGTATAAATAAAAAAGTAATTTTAAGGACAGTATAACAGCTTTTTTATTTATTATAATACGCTGCTCCGCCATATCTCACCTGACACTGTTGATTTTATCTCATAATTAAAGATGAAGAAGAATTCAAAGGCAGGAGTGAATACTAGTTAGCTGCAGACTTTGAGGCTTGATGTTTAATTACACTCTCCAACAATGTCTTAACGAAACTATGGTGCACACTATCATGTATATAGTATAAATGGTATCGGGCTTATCTACTGTTAAGTAAATGTTTAAAGAAACACATTTAGGTCCCATTGCGAGGCACCACTTTTCAAAAGTGAACAGGGACATGGTATTTCTCAGGTCCTGCAAATACATCAAAGATGAATTATTATCAGAATTTACTAAGTGCTCCCTTGTAACAGGTAGATATTATTCGGAATGAGATATAAATATTCTTTCCCAGGATAATGACTGCAGAAAATAAGACGGAGCAGAACCATATTCCCGGAAAATTCCGCACGATTGCCCAGGGACAAGAGACGAAAAGAAATTGAGGAGACGCGACTACCCGGAACATCTAAAAGACTTCGCAGAGCCTTCCTCTATACCTTCTCCAATTCCCGTACCACAAGGCTTCTCTCACATCCCATCTGCATATATCTTATTTTCATTCCAACAGTCAAAAGACCGACGTAATGTATGTAGAAAGCGAAATATCTATGAGCGAGGGAAAACTTCCTTTTTTATTCCGTGGGAGGAGGAATCGAAAAATAGCGCCGAGGTGTGTGGGAAGGAAGCGGGAACAAGGTGTTCAAGGGTGGAGGAAAGAGAGGGGCAGGGTAACGCCAACACGCTACAAGGGAATGTAATTTGGGAGAAGAGAAAGAAAAGAGGGAAATAATACGAGGCTAAGGAAATGAAGAGTAGGAGGGTACACAGGAATGGGAAAGAGTCGAGCGGGAGAAGCTTCAGAAGAAATGAAGGCTCTAGCGAGGAACTATTGGAGCGTTGGAAATAGAGTAAGGAATTGGTTGGGTAGGGGTATTAAAAGAGGATTGGTGATGAGGTCCATGACATATGGTGATCGAGAGGGGGAATGTGTGTGTCCCTGGAGACGGGGGCAGGGAATAGGGAGGAGGAATGAGGAGGGGGGTTAACAGGAGATGGAAACTGGTGAAGGGAGAGAGGGAAGAGACCTAAAAAGAAGGGGAAGAAAAGCGTAGAGAAGGGTTCGGCTTAGGGGAAATAGGGAATGGGAATTGAATTCAAAACACCCTAAGACGGATGGAAAGGAAATATTGTGTGTTATAGGGGATTGAAAAGAAGAGATAACACTGATATACATCAGTATAGCGATGAGAGTGAAGTTATATATTTACGTAGATGAGTAGAATACGTAAATCGCGTTGGTTCCCTTATAGAAAAAAATAGATTTTTGTAGAGGAATCGATAACCGAGACGACTTTCTTCATTCCATCCATTCGATAAAAGGGGTGGCAGGGATCACTTCTAATCATCGTCGTCAATGCAAGTTTGGTTCTTCACTTGCATTAACTAAAGGATTACTCCATTTCAGCCATTCATATTGTAACACGCCATTTTGGCCGTGTTGGCATAAGTATACGATTAAGGACGCCATTGTGTATATTTTGGGAACACGTACTACCGCGAGGCAACAATGCCGTCTATGTTATGAAAACAACTTTAAACAATACCATTTTCTGTTTACGTAAACAAACTAAAACAACACCAGGTGTTATGACAGCTGCAAGGCAAAGAAAGGTTGGAAGGGGTAAACAAACTTATAATAATGAAAGGGGAATAGCCTATCAGATACGAGAGAAGGGGAGAAAACCTGGAATGTTCTAGAACATACAGGAGGGGAGGTGAGATAGTATAAAAGGGATTGTCAAACAAGGAACGAGGCTTCTTCTTAACAAGGGAGTCACAAGAGACGTTTATCGAGTGAAAGTCATACGAGAGTTTTTGCAGTGATAATTTGCCGGGAGTAAGCAGCTTTGGACAGCAATTACCAACGCCAGTGTCCTGTGTTAAGGAAGGATCCAGGAATCCGATAAACAGATACTGGGGCATAGAGTATCGGCGGAATTCACTTTGTACAATATCCGGTGAAGTAGAACAAACATTATAAATTAATACGAATATATTTGAGAAGGGAACATATATTAATTAATTGAGTAACTAAAGTGAATTTGTTTCCTAAGTGAAGAATAAAAGGGTTATTATAAATATATGTACTGTTCAAGTGTATCATTTTTGTGCATGAATTAATCCATTAACCTTTGCCGCCAAGGACTGCCGAAGAAAGGATCTCTCTCAAGGTGAGAAGTGATAAAGTGAAGGGTACCTTTTGTGTGTCGGGCTGATACAAGTATATAACGTCGCGTGTTTAGGACCGCGTGAAAGAATAATTATTAGAACCCCTGTGATAAGGAAATTGATAGGGGGGGACTAGTACAATATTTTATCAGTTGGTGGTTAACCGATTTATAACTTTTCGTAGAAATTGTTTCCAATATGAATGGTGAAATATCTCGAATGTAACTCATATCACTTTCAGACTTGGTTCCAATATTTATTGTACTTCTGGAATCGAGATGAAATATTTGTTTCTTGAACTTCACTCTAACCTAGTAATTACAAATACATGGTTCAGACATCATCCTCGACGTAGGTACACTTGGAAGAAGCCGGGAGACACATAGGTTCCAGATATATTATGTAATGGTTCGTCACAGATACAGGAGTACAGTTAAAAACTCGTGCACTTATCCAGGAGCTGATGCAAACACAGACCACAACTTATAAGTCATCAAATGTCGGGTAAAACTGAAAAAGATAAGAATGGGAAGGAGGGTACGAAAGTGGAATCCGGAGGCATTAACTGGGGCAATGAAGAAGAAGTATCGAGAGAAGGTGGATAAGATAATGGATGAGGATCGTGGAGTTAGTTCAGTGGAAGATGAATGGGGAAGTTTGAAAAATGGAATTGTAGAAGCGGCGAAAGCAACGGTAGGCGTAGTGAGTGCAGCTAAAATTAGAAAACCGTGGATCACGAAGGAGATGATCAGGGCTATGGAGGAGAGAAGGAAATGGAAGAGCGTTAACTCAGAGCTAGGTCAGAGAAAATACCGAGAATTTAATAACAGGCTTAGAAGAGAAACAAAGAAAGCAAGAGAGGCGTGGTGGAGAGAACAGATCGACGCGTTAGAGAAATATCAAAAAGAGGGAAGAGCAGATGCATGATATAGGAAAGTAAAGGAACTGATGGGTGGTAATAAGGGAAGGGGAATTACAGCGATAACAGACAAGACGGGAAAGGTGATCGTAGAACCGAGAGAGATCCAGGAGAGGTGGAAAGAGTATGTTGAAGATCTGTATGGTAAAGAAATAAGGCCCAATAGGTTAGATATAGAAAGGGAAGACGATATCGACAGAGATGGCATCGGACCAAGTATCCTAGATAGCGAAATCGAAAGAGCTCTACGGGACATGAAAAGGAATAAGGCGGTTGGAATTGATGACATACCTGCAGAGTTTTTAAAGAGCATGGGGAATAACGGAAGAGGAAAACTTTTTGCGCTTATTCGTCGGATTTATGAGGATGGAGTGCGGCCGGAAGACTTCGCGAAGACCGAAATAATTCCTATACCAAAGAAGAGTAAGGCAAAAACGTGCAAATACTATAGGACAATAAGCTTAATATCCCACGCGGTCAAAGTAGTTCTGAGAATTCAAAACAGAAGGCTAGAGAAGAAGGCAAATGAATACCTGTGTGACGACCAGTTCGGGTTTAGGAGAGGGACGGGAACGCGAGACGCTATAGCGGTGATGAGGACGCTAGTAGAAAGAAACCTAGAGTATGGGCAGGATGTTTTTGCATGCTTCGTAGATTTCGAGAAGGCGTTAGATCGGGTGGAATGGTCGAAATTAATGAGAGTGTTGAAGAAATTAGGGGTCGATTGGAGGGACAGGCGCCTGATTCGGAATTCGTATATGAACCAGACGGCGCAGGTTAGGGTAGCCGATGGAGAGTAGGGATGGGCTAGAATGGATAGAACGGGGAGAGCGGCGGGGGTACCCACTATCGCCGTTGCTTTTTAACGTGTATTCAGAAGAAATGGTTAGGGAGGCATGGGGGGAAGAGGAGGTAGGAATAAAGGTAGGAGAGGAGCTGATAAAATCAGTGAGATTTGCAGATGATCAAGCATTGGTTAGTCAGTCAGCCAAGGGGTTACAGTCAATGGTGAAGGCATTAGAGGTGCAGTGCGACAAGTATGGGATGAAGATCAATCACAAGAAAACGAAAGTAATGAGATTTTCTAGAAGTAAGAAGGCGGGGCTGAATAAAAGTTTGGGAGGGCAGAAGATAGAGCAGATCGAGCAGTTTACGTATCAGGGTAGTATTTTGGAGGCGAATGGGTTTATTGGTAAGGACATCAGATGCAGAATTACGCTAGCTAAAGAAGCATTTTCGAAGAGAAGGGAATAGATGAGGGGGTTCTGAGAAGATAAGTAAAGAAGAGGCTGGTGAAAACTTTAATATGGAGCGTGGCGCTATATGGGTCGGAAACTTGGTCATTGCGAAGGGAGGATGTGCGTAGACTTGAGGCGTTTGAGATGTGGGTTTGGAGAAGGATGGAGAAGGTTAGCTGGAAGGCGAGAAAGACGAACGAGGAGGTATTGGATATGGTCGGAGAGGAGAGGAAGCTTGTGGCAGAGGTTCGGAGAAGGCAGAAGAGATGGATGGAGGAGGTTTTGAGAGGAGAGAGCATTTTAAAATGAGTGATAGAGGAGAGAACACTGGGGAAACGTGGAGGAGGAAGGAGGAGAATAGGAATTCTAGACGAAATAAGAGGAGGTAGAAGATATGAAGAATTGAAGAGGGATCTAATAACGGGGGATCTAATAACGGGCCATCCTTAGGAGAGAAAGCGAGACAATTTCTATGATGTTGGGATGCAGAATGGGGACTGTCCAAGAACCTACCAATCAGCTGGTAGAATACTTGAATGAATTCCCTCTTCTTTAATTTGTAAAATTCACAAGTTTTTAATTGATTAATTGAAGTTTTCCTGATCTTTCGTAGTCAATGTTTCATGTTTCGGTTAATCGGACTTAGAAGAATTTTCACCCATGCATATTTTCCATCACAAGAGACCTCTTCAACGATGGTGATCTCTTCGTCCAAGTTAGTAATGGAGGAAAAACAATAAAATGAAGCATAGCCTCCCAAAGGAAATTATGGTTATTCCATCCAATTACTATTCTAATTGCTTAGAAGCCAACTACTTGGCATATTTTATTTTTATCACTCGAGTGTTATTCTCAGAAAACGCACTCGGCGAATGAAAACACAAATATAAATATAGTTTTAGAGACAAAGGCACACGGAAATGAAAAGGACACTCACAGAATATTTTCGGCGGTCAGGCCGTCATCGTCGGCAACAAGAGAGTTAGTGGTCTCTTACTTCGGGGGGGTGGGATGCGGAATAGGAGAAGAGAAGGGTACTGGTCGGGAGCGAGAGGTGGCTATTGGTCAGTGGGCCAAAATTAGCCCGGGCGATTCAAATGCTCTTAAGATTCAAATGAATGCCATCTCGTGAGTCCTCAATTCTATAATTTTTATTGATTCGGGGAGGGCTTCTAATACAGAGAGAGAAACATTTATTGAAGGTTTTGCGATGGGAAGTGGTAATTTTAGAAATGGGATCAATGAAGGGAGGACATGTGGTGGAGGGGCGGTGTCCATTAATTCGTATGGAAAGCGGGGTAGAACACTCGCCATCGTAAAATGCCGGACAGTAATTGTAGCAGAGACGGAAGTACAGTTGGCTGCTGAGGAAGATTAATTGGAAGAGGGCGTAACAGGAGAGCGTAGGAGGGAGCAGCATTTGCATTTGGGACGGTTGCAAGTTGAGGAGAGTGGTCGGTTGAAGGGTGGGTTTCGTAGATTTTAAGGTATCTCGCAGATTTGCGGGACGCTTAAAAGATACTGTGGAACATGAGGGTAATAGGAGGGAAGTGGAATTATTATTTTTTAAATTGGGTATAAATCGCGGAGGATGTTTTTGATTTTATGGGAGCCAGGGAAGAATGTGGTAATGAGGCTGAGTTTGACGGGGTCTTGAAGGGAGTGGGTGTCGTTACAAATTCTGTGGTACCTCTTTGGTAATTCTTCTGTGGTACCTGTGTTATTGTTGTAATTCCCCTTCCTTTATTACCCGCCCGTAAATTCCTTTACTTTCCTATATAATGCATCTGCTCTTCCCTCTTTTTGATATTTCTCTAGCTACTCGATCTGTTCTCTCCACCATGCTTCTCTTGCTTACTTTCTTTCTCTTCTAAACCAGAAATATAATTCTCGGTATTTTCTTTTACCTAGCTCTTGAGTTTACGCTCTTCCATTTCGTTCTCACCTGCATCTCCTTATCTTATCCTTCCTAGCTCGTAATCGCCCACCTCCCGCCCATCTCTTCCTTTACCTACCACCGCGTTCCAATCCCCCATTACTACCAAGTGCTTACTCCAAAGTATCCTAACAATTATTTCCTCTAGCTGATCGTATGAACTATCTACCTCCTCTCTGTGTTTAGAGATAGGTATATAAACCTGGATTATAAATAAATTAGTTGGATCTGCCTTTAGTTCCACGACTATTATCCTATCACGCACTTGTACTGCATACACTACTTTTGTATCCAGGTTCCTTTTCATTACGAATGCAACCACGCGCAGGCTTTCCTTCCCTCCACTATATTTACTTATAGCCATTACTCCAGTAGTCCCTACCATCCTTCCAAATTACTTCACCCAGGCACATGATGCCTACACACATCCCCACGCCCTCAGCATAGCCCTTACATTCCACGTGCCTATTCTGATTGTTTCGTGCCTCTTCTTTATCTTCTTTTCCTCTGCTGCTGTATTTTGTGAGCAAGGATATCGTATGATGACGACCGCAGGGGCCTTGCTCCCACCGCTGCTGGGCACGACACCTGGCCCACTGGGTCGAGTCCCGTAATCGCGAGGATTAATTATCATTTGAGAACACTGCATAATTTTAAGATATTTTTAATTGAGATAGTATTCTGTGGCCTTACTCAAAATAGTGTTTTTTATATGACACCATCACTCAAAGAGTCGGTAATAGGAGCATTGCTCCCGCCAGTTCTGCTCTAGGGGTCATCGGAGCAAGCAAGCCCTTCCACCACGACAAGATTGTAGTCCAAGGGAAGAGATTTTTAGGCTTAAGCGCTTAAATTTTAATTAAAGGTTGAGATTAATCAATATTTTCAAATCAAAATGATACTCGCTAGCTTACTTCTAATTACGACAAAGGTACACACTACTCAGTGTTCAACCCGAAAGTTGGTTTTTATGTGGGAAATTTGACCTCGCCCCAAACTACTTCACAAAGGCATACGATCAGCATTAATCTTCATAGTAAATAAAAGAATCTTCAATTTGTTATTACAAAAATAACTACTATGAAAGCTGACGTTAATATAAAACATCAATAGTAAAATTCTTCAGAGCTCGGATAATTTAGGACAAAGACTCTGATCATCGAGCTTCGATCCGAAGGAAGTAGGAAAATTAAACGAAATAACTACTTAGGACAACCGCGCAGTAAATAAAGGGCATGAAGAAGTCAACGTTAAAAGCAAAATCTTGAAATTATTGAGGTTAAAAGGAAACGTGTGAGAAAACCGTCTGAAGAATTGCATCAAAGCTATTATAAAATTTAGTAAAACTAGTAGTCAAGAACTTTGATGAACCCAACCTTGGCGAGCAATTAATTGATAAATTTCATGACTTCAATCACACCAATCAATCAACTCGAGCAGAGTCCAACGATGCTTAACTTCTGAGATTAATCGAAAACCGATCTTTTCATCGTGGCAGCCCGTTGCCATCGCTAATGTCTCCCATATATACTCTATTCAAGGGACATTTTAACTCTCTAGTCACGAAGTTAAATCCTCACTTACGGCTATTCACGAAGAGAAATATTTTAGCTCATACCACGACTTTAGGAAATCTAAGAATGTACTAGGTTTGAGGAGAAAAAGTTGCAATATCGAAGTAAAACTTGTGCCAAACAAGTCTCCAGATGACAATTTTTAGATTTATGTAATACGTTAGTAAGCATACGTTTAATGCATCAAATTAAGGCATTCCTCCTTGTACTTTAGTAAATTTCCTATTTTTTCGCAGTTCTGTTTCATCTGATTATTCCTGATGAATAATTTAAAGGATGATTATTTTAATGATGAACATCAACATGATCTTGAATTATATTGGCACCTAGCACAAAAACTTGTTTGTGCTTGCACATCCAAGAGCTCTATAAATATAAGTACAACGTGTAAAGGCTGATAGATAGGTCCTCCGTTGAGCTAAGCAAGCCGCGCTCCAGTTTCTAGGGGTCACGTCTCATCGAATAGTGATTAACCTGCGGCGCGCGCGAGTCCGCGGTCCATGAACCCGTTCGTGCGAAGCGACGTGAAGAGGATGGTAAAGGCATGGGATGGAATGGCATGCCTTTGGCGGAAGCGCCAAACCAGGAACCCCCTAAATAGATTCTCGATACTGGGTTACCAGATCCTTTCTCCCCTCAGTAGAGGAGACACCGCCCACTTCCTTCTCAAGTAGAAGAGAGGACTCGTCCCACTTTCCCGGCCTCACTCCCGCATGACAACCCTCATCCCGCAACCGATGAGGGAAAAAGCCTTTTATAAAATCGATGCCTACTCGAAAAGCTCCTAAAATGCCTGCCGTCAATTACCCCCTATGCCCCGGCAACGGTTAGATGGCCTGGAAAGGTTGTTGGCTAAGGTTTTACCGAGCGTGCGGAGAGGAAAGGTATACCCTTTATGAGACCTATGCATCAATGGGCTGGTGCACGGGGGAGAAGCGACTCTCTCGTGTTAGGGCTGGGGGGTCTTATCGTAAGGGCTCGAAGTCGAGCGCCGGCGTTTTCCAGCATCGTCTCCCGTCAGGTCCAACCGACCACTCCCACGCTGTGACAACGCTGCACAAGGTATCTCTCGAAAAACTGGTTCCGTGGGTGGCTCATTTCGCGGCACGGGTCTGGCACTTCTCGTCGATGTGGGTGACGCGACGTCGTCTAGCGGAAGATGAAACAAGCATCTTATTTCGAGAGATAGTTCTTCCTTTGAGGTGGATCACCCGTGAAATGTATAGGAAATAGTATTAGTAAATACATAGTGCTCCGTTTCCCTGCAATTTTGACCAAATTTATGGTAAAACAAAAGAAAGTGTTTGTTCCTATTTTGAATGTAAAATGCAAAACAGTTGTATCCCCAGTCCAGGCGAGTGACTTTTTCACTGTATATTTCACACAAAAGGTATATCCCTATTAATTACCACATGAAATTATTAAATTCGTGGTATTTTCTTACTGCGAGACAGAGCTTTCCTCTTTTACTTATCCTATAAATCGGAGGGAAGGAAATGCATCCGTAACGGTTTCATTTGCGGATCGGGTTGAAACCTCGAAGTGAAGGATTTTTCAATATTAAACGAGTTTGTTTCTCCCAGAAATTACATCTATCAAATAAATGTAAATCTATAAAATTTAAAATTACTTCAAGGGAACGCGATTTTGAGTCTCAATGGTGTATATTTTCCTGGGGCAATACCTTTTCCTTATCCATCCTTTTTCATTCCATGCGACGTGTACCTATGAACTCCCAAACGACTTTTCTTAAAGATTATACACTATACCAATTATTGATTACTATGATTATTACTCTTACACTATCAAACTGAGTAGTAATGACTACTAATGTTATATCTCTCACATAACTTGTAACCTTTATTGTAAAAAAAATGCAGCATCTACGTCTGAGTAGGGATCTGCAGAACGCAGGTCAGCACGTTTCCTCTTCTGGTTAGAAAGGTTAGCGGGATGACTGTTCACACATAACATGGGCCGAAGAAGCATTGGGGGTTGCCCATGCTAATGGGGTCTGCCATCGAAATGCACGGCAGGTTGTTGCCACTCCGATCATCATAGGAGGTAACATTTCCGTAACGCCAGTTTGTGACGTTTGCAGTGGGGCCATTTCAATAATTGACTGTCTAGGCAATAAAAAGTTGGCATAGTAAAAATTTAATTTAATTTTCATAGAGTTTCCTTTGGGATATCATGAACCAAGATTATTGAAGGAACTGATGCACTTCCTGCCCACGGATGGTATTCTGTGTGGTGAGGGATAAAATTCTCCTAATATACTCCTGCTAATGCTTGGAGAAGCAAAAGTAGATTTTGTTGCAGTAATGGAAAGTCGTAAGAACATAACTAGAGCTTGTTAGGTTGCTCATGGCCCTGCACTTTCAGTAGTCGTTTATAGTTATTAACAGTTTTTGTATCAAGCTTAGAGCTCCAAAAATTACGCATTTTATCGTACAAGATGTAAGCTTTTAAGCTTTCATCAACGCGTACTTCTCATTAGATCTTAAAAAACTTTGTAAAATTTGAATTTTAATCTCCCACGTAACCCTAAAAACCCGAGATTTGAAGAGCAATCTAACAAGAAAGAATCAGTGTGCACTTACTTTATAAATTCATCGTAGTAACTAACTTTTACGTGAATCGCTAATTTAAAACGAGAATCATGCACGGTAAACATGTTTTCCAAGTGGAGGGAAAAATTTTGCACTCACCACAAGGCTAATTCAGTAGGTAGCCCTTTTTTGCCGACAGTCAGGTCAAGTCTAACTATCGACGAAAGGAAGCGAAATACGACGGAGGTGAACAATCGCGGATTCCCAAATGGAGCGCGAATTACAATTGCAACGTCCACATGTCGCGCCACGAGAGAGCCCTCGTAAATCCCCGGTATACGATTGGTTGCGGTATTAACGAGACTTCGCTCTTTGATTGCCTTCGTCAAGTCAAGGTCATCACTGCTAGGATTTCCGACGGCCGTTCGAGGACGCATTCACGCGCCATCTCCCGCCGCTACGGGGAAGCTCGCTGAGCCGGCGGAATAATGAGATTAATATCGCGAGACGGGAGCGCCTGAGAACAGCTTTTACAAGAGGGTGATGAAGTGGCGGGAAGGAAGGATTTTGACGCGTCGTCACTGGATCCATCTTCGAAAATTTTGATTCGATTAAGATTAAGCGAGTCACCCTACACCCCGAAAAAATAAACCTTGCACTGGAATTACGTACTAATAGTTTAGTTTTCGCAATTTCGTCCCGCAGTGAGTGATCGTGAGAAGCCTTTCGTCCCGCAGTGAGTGTTCGTGAGAAGCCTTCGAAGTGCAGGAGCATATGATTGAGTCGAAATATCTGGTAATTATTTCGCTCGAAGCCAATTTGGGATCTGAATCTTTAGTTTAAGAGTTTGCGTAACAAGATCGACAGAGCTTAAAAAGGAAAGTCAGTCTCTTATAATCCGATCTCCTTAACCACATGTGAGCACTTTTCGAATTTCTGAAAAATCCCATTAGGCAATTAAATGAAATTTGGCACAATGGCTGTTTAAACCAAAAGTGTCCAATCAGACAAATTGATCTCCGTCGTAATGCACTAAGCTATTGCGTCAGCGATTAACGTGTGACCCTTATTCACTTCTCTTGTAATGCTTCCTGACGTATATTAATAGGTATGAGGAAGGAAAAGAGTAGTAACCACCAGATCCAGTACTGCTCCAGCACTATTAGGTTTTAATTTAATAGACATTCTCAATCAGTCAATGGAATCCTCATTGTCTTAATGGTCCTAAGTATATGAATAATTATGATAAGCACTACTACTATTACCATTAATGAAATAGATGTCTAAATTTGGCATTTCTTAAGCAACAATGCTCTTCAAATATAAAAAAATAGTAAAGCTCCCTTAATACTTTATTTTCACATATTTATAGTCGGGTCCCCAGCCGATACATGACAAACATAGGTATAACAATATTTTTGCATGCAGTGACAGCTGAAAAGGTATATCTATACTATAAAGGATTTTTATAAGCGTTATTTTATTCACATTTACTTTTTCAGTTTTTCAACAGAGCTGGTTTTCATCAATAATGGACGTCACAGAATGATGACAATATTCTTCAAGTACCTACACAACACTCGTTCTTAATCATTCTTCCTTGGTACAAGAGATGAAAGCAGAAGTGATTTTTCAAAAGAAATGAACCATAAGATCCCCACTCTGATCACGACCCATCTCCAGGGGCATTCCGTGCGTCATACCTTCAATTAATTTAATTAATCAGTATTCAATACCTTGTTTCCTCCTATCTCCCAAGATAAAAAATGTAGTAGCTTGGAGTTGGCTAAGAATCGATCTCCGGCATGGGCTCCATACCTAGTAATATTCCTCCGGTCCCTGACTGCTCACAGATAAACGGCCCGGAAGGGAATGAGGAAGAAGAAAATCGCGCTTCGAGATAACGTGGAGATATTACGTTACTTTTCAAAAAGGAGGCGATATATTTTATAATATTTTTAAAGATCCTAAAAATGTTGAGAATAATACGTGTTTTTTAGTGAGAATAGTCAGTTTCAACGTAAGGTAAGTCTTCTAAGATAATGTCTTATAAGATACATAAAAATCATTTTAATTATAGGCAACTAAAGATTGAAGAAAAAATCTTCATATTTCAAAGGTGAACATTTATTAGTTCGAATATGACATTATAGTATAATAAGATATAATAATAAAGACGGGCGTAGGTTGCCTTAAAGTTTACTTAATAGGTTTCTACATGCAGTATTAATTTTAATTATTTTCCAAATGATATACATGTTTAGTAGTTAGTCCACATTTTGACTTATTGTTTTTGCAGTTATCTGAAAGCATTCATTTCAAGCATCAAATGCCATCGCCCAAGTTTGCTATATGCAGTTATCCTCTTCAGAAGTCTCTCTTGATTTGATTTTAGAAAAATCGCGTAAGTGGTCGCGCTTGCACGTGACAAAGGAAAACATCATTTTGTGTGAGAAATAGACGAGATTTTTGTGGATTTTTTAAAATTATCACTATCATCAAGAGACTGGTTAACGCATGGAAGAATCGACTCGGTTGATTGGTGCGATACGTCTTCCAGAAAAATCGCGTAAGTGGTCGCGCTTGCACGTGACAAAGGAAAACATAATTTTGTGTAAGAAATAGACGAGATTTTTGTGGACTTTTTAAAAATTATCACTATCATCAAGAGACTGGTTAACGCATGGAATAATCGACTCGGTTAATTGGTGCGATACGTCTTCCAAGACGGGCATGCAGTGTTAAAATGCACTATTCAGTACACAAAGGACGACGAGACTTTCTCTTTAGGAAAACGTTTCCATCTCTCCGTCTCTTGACTCCTGGGGTATCGATCTATGACCTCTGACGTCGTTCTCTTCTCCCATTCCACAGTCCAACTTCACACTCACAAAAGACTTCTCATCAAACCCTGTTTTACCCCTTAAACCTTTAAATTCAAGTTTTTTTTTCTTCTCAGTTTTGTCACAATCATTTCAACAGTTATTCGTTACATTTGTAACATCCATTTCGATCACTGTATAACTTTGAAGTGCTTCAACGTTCACAACATTTGGAATTCGTACCACACTTGAACAAAAACAAGGAAGATGTTCTCAATCAGAAACTGAAATCACGTAACTATTACAAAATCGACGCAACACATGATACATCAAACATGGTCATCAGATTATTCTCGCAAACAGTTTAATATTAATGCTAATTAGAGGAAAAAGTTTCCCAAGAACGAAAAAAATATTAGATAGATACATATGTTATTGCTAAATTAGACTCTTATTTCCTTTCCTTTTCTCACTATCAACTATCACTTTTTCTCACTTAATTTTTTCATACTTATAAGTTAAGAGTCTTTCTTTTTGCGTTACAAAGTAGAAAAAATATATTTTTTCTATTATGAAGAAACTGGCATGGAAACAACCACGAATTTTGAGCTAAGGTAAAGCCAGGTGAAAAAATGTTGGGCACTTACAACGACATACTGGCAACACTATTTAAAGCCTAGTGAACCACAAATATTCTGGATTCATAGTAGACCTCACAGAATTCGGAGACTAGAACTAACTCATAAATTGAATCATTTCGAGCAATTTCAAAATTCATCTCGAGTCCTCTTGCGCTTTCAGGACATCTATCTTACATCGATATTTATAATATTTTGGGAACAACTTGTTTAAAAATATCAATAAACCGTATCAAAAATATTAATTATATATTATTTATTCCATCCGACACTAACATACTTAGACATATTTAAAGGTATTATAAGCTAAAACAGAGGACATGTATTGTGATAAACCTTTCAAGAAGCTTTTTGTGTAACGCGTCCTATGCCTTTTTCACCCTGCGAGTTGAAATAAATAAACAGATGTGGAGCTACTTACAAAGGCACCAATTGAAATAAGTATTTTGTCAACGGTAATTAAATTTTCACTCTTATGACTCGGAGGATACAGGAAATCATAATTTCGATATCAATTCTACATCGCTCGTCACCTATTATAAACCAATCACGAGGTCAAGTGGATATCAACAAAAAGTCATACCATTTCCGGAAATAAAAACATGTTCGAATCTTATTCTTCGACTTATCTTGCATATAATTACGGAAAGCTCTGTAACCAGTTGGTCATCGTGAGGATTCATTTAGTATATATTAAAAATATATATTACAATAAACATAAAAAACCAAACACTTAATTCCCAATGATATCTCAAGGAAAGATAAGCTACTAATTGTCGCCTAGTGATTACACAATATTTAGCGACAATGGCTGCTCTGCACATATAAACATTAAAAAAAAATTTTTTTAACTTTTTAATTTGTTAAGATGTCATGAATGAAATGAACACTATTTAATGGCCGCTGAAACCTAGGTCAGTTGGAATAAAAAAGTGTGGATTTAAACAAAGTAAATTTAAATCATAAAATTATCATCTTGTTCAATAATACTTCAAATTCTGATAATCTTTCAATGTAGCCTCAAACGATTACAATTAAACTAATCACATATATTAGGGAATATTTGAAATTGAATTTCAAAAATACTACCATTCTTTTGTTATCATTCAGTTGCCACTGTCGTCTTCGTTGGAATTGACTAAAACAAAAGAAGCTGTTAGCATTTTTTTGCTAGAAACTAATTTGAATATTTTGCTACCAGTGTAGCAAAAAAACAAAGTTATGGAATCAGACCTCTACGAATTCCTCAAATACGAGCAAGATGCCGTTACTGCCATTGGAAACTTTTGCATGCTTCCCATGTATCGGAATTATTTTAATTACAGCATGTTTTCCATGACCGCGCTGCGTCCAATTTCCATCAAATAGCCACACAAAAAAATTAAGCCGAAGCTAAAAGGTAAAAATTTGCGCACGAGTGTTAGAGATACAGACGTTGAAAAAACAGGTATCTTGTATATGAGAACAAAAGGACAAACACTGATGCATGACCAAATTTGTGAGCTACACATGTGACTTAAATATGCTTAGCGTTGGAGAGAAAAAAATATTTGTCATACTCGAAGGGGGGCCTTAAAACGACTAACGCGTTGTCATATACTTATAGAGAATATGCTCAAATTCTTCGGGACACACGAGCAAGAGGAGATAAAAAATAGTCTCTGAAGGGAAAAAAACGAATGATAAGCTGGCTACGGTAGGAATAAATATTAGGCTAAATGAGACGCAATGATTGGCAATATTTAATTATACTATAAATCCTGGCAAGCATGACTCGATCCACAGCAGTCAGCCGCTGTTTCGGTTATGTTGGTGAACAAGCGTTCATATCATCTCTCTACATCGCACCACCAACACAGTTATGAGGATATTTTCTTCAAACCGAGGAATGGAGTATAAAATATGGAAAGCGCGAAACTTAGCGTTAGCAATGCCTCTCTCTCTGTCTCTCCAAGTGATTGCAAAACTACTGGGGGGGGGGAGGGGCGGCGATTTCTTCCCTCTCTCATCATACGCTCCACAATCACATATTTTCTCCTCACCACCCACCGTTAACCCTTAAATCCTTTCGACCCGGAAAAAACCACGGAAATTCCTTTCCTCCTCAGTTTTTCTAGGTTCCCTTTTTTCTTCATCCCCCACAAGCAATTCCAAAGCGCTGCTTTCTTTCTCCCTTCCGCAAGCAAGAAGCTTGACTTGAGTCGGCAGGAAACTCAATTAAGAACTCCTTCTAGTCTTCCCAGTCTGCCAAACCACTGCGAAAATCCCCCTACCTACTTAAAACCCTCCTTTCCTCCCCGTCCTTCACCATGAAGTATGGGAATGAAAGCACTCAGGGATGTTCCCACTAATGCTTTTTCATGGATCGTCATGGATTCGTTTGACATCGCGCGGTCACCAAATTTCCGTCCCTCGCCGCTAGATAACACCACCGCTTTCTTCGGCCTCATCCTTTTCCTTATCCCCCGCGAACCAGTTCAACGACGTACGTCTTCGCCTACCTCAACCGCCTTTTTCAAAATTCGCTATCAATAACTCTGTGTAAAGGAGCTCCTTATCTGGAGCCGGGATTCAAATCCTTGTGGTGCGGTGGTTACTAAGTGGAGGGTGGATACCACTGTCCATTGATACAACTCGGAAAGAGTGTAGATAAATTCTTCGCACGTATTTACCTATTTTTACAGCTAAACAAAATACACCATTGGACCAAAGTGGTCCTTACTAAGCATCAATCGAGAGTATTACCAGTCTTCAGTCCAGTCTTTGTCTGGTTCTCGTCGTGTACGGCTGCTCCTAATGTTCACGTCCGTGAGAATGTTCTCGTCCCTGCCAAGTGAGTACGATGAGCCATACTACGATGAGCAACTGCTCCGTGTGTAAAAAAAAACCGTAACACCGTTTTCCTTGCCTGTGACAAGTGCCGAAAATGTTTTCATGGCAACTGCCTAAAATAATCCCTGTCTAAGGAGGACATCGAGGGCATTAAGGCAAGTGGGCAGTCGTGGAAGTGCGGTGATTGCCAGTGTGTCCACCGGCAGAGTCTTCTTGTTGATGGTGATTTGGTCTCCAGTGAACGTAGTGAAGGCAGCACATCCCTAGAGGATGTGTATGCCTTAATTAAAGAAATTAAAATTGAATTGAAGGCTACAGAAAATAATCTAGGAAACTCCAGAAATAAATTATATGTCAGGCTAGACGATATTGAAGCACCGGGGAAAAGGATACATTGGTGCTACGAGCAAATGTCTGCTCTTCAGAATGAAAATGCGCATCTACAAAAACGTGAGAACGGCGCTCTAAACCGTTTTAATGAGTCAGAAAAACGAGCTCAAGATTAAAGCGTGGAAATACATGGCGTCCCCTTTTATGCACAGGTAAACATATCCCAAGTCGTGTGTAATATTGGCGCTGAGCTAGGAGTGGAGATAAAAGACAAGGCTATTGATTTTTGTCATAGATATAAATAAGCCTAAGTCAAATGACAAACAAACAAACGGAGGAATTAACATGCGGTTCGTTTATCAACGCACTAAAGAAAACGTACTGGCAAAGCGGAGAGTAAAGAAGAACTTCTCCACCAGGCTTAACGCTGGAAGGAACTCCACCGAAAGACTCACCGATATACATCAATGAGTCACTTTGCCTCGGCCGGAGAAGACTCTTCAGTGCAGTATTGGAGGCAAAGTAGACAAAAAATTACGACTTCTTATGGATACCTGGAGGGAAAATATATCTAAGAAAGGCAGAAAACTGGAAACTGGTTTTATGCATGGACGATATCAGTAAGCTATAATTTTCCTTTTATCTTAATGAATATACCAAATATTATCACATTAGATGAACCTGAAAACATAATAATTATAATTCAGCAAAATATCCGTCATTTGAGCAATTTTGATGTTTTTCTGCTACCTTTAAATACCCTGACTTTTGTACCTAATTTCAATATTCTAACTGAAACAAGGATTCATGATTTTGAAGCTAACCTGTACACGCAAATTCCAGGGTATAAATCATTTGCTAAACGTAATTATATCACTCGTTTGTAAGGTATAATTGTATTTATCGAAGAAGATACAATATGTTCAGTTTGCACTTTTGATTTAACTACTGCTGATTTTTTATTGTTAACTATCAAATTTTGCTTTATAGAAATTAATGTTTTGAGTTTAAATAGATATATTAATTTCCCTTTATCGGCATTTGTAAGTGAAATTGAACCAATTTTGAAAAGTGTAAAAGGTAACTTAGTAGTAGTTGGAAACATGAATATAAATATTCTTGTGTCTAATCGAGATTCGGACTCTTATAGTAATCTTGTGCGCATGTATGGGTTACAGGGCTTAATTGGGCATAACTAAATCGTCATCCAACTGTATCGACCATATTTATGTTAGACTTATAAACTCGCATAAATATACTTGCCTAAGTTACGTAATGCATATGGCCAGAACTGACCACTCAATGACAGTGTTAAAAATAGACCGTAAAAATCTGGTCATTAATTCTGATATCAATAAACAAAAGTGTGGTCACAACTTACGTATTGATCATCGTAAATTAAAAGGGTTAATTAATAATACAAACGCCCAGTTTCCATGGTGCCCAACCCATATCAGCAGAAGAAATTACTTATAATGCTTGTTCCACGTTTATTGATGAAGTCAGTTCTGCATTAACTTATCCAGGTACCAGGAATGTAATCCGAAAAGGCACTTTACGTTTCGTGCCGTACCTGGGAGGAACCCGAACTCTGAGTCCGAGCCTTGGCGTTGAAGGAGACTCAACCTTTCACCGCGGGTGGTTTATATCACCAACTGACCAGTCATTCTATAGTTTATAAATTCTTAAAGTTAAACATAAATTTCAAAATTATGTTCACCTTTGTGTTGTACTAGTCATGCTGATGAAAATTATTTTTTCATCGCAGTTATACCTTATATAATAACCATTTTACGTGAATTAGTAAACCAAGCCAGTTTAGTGTACATTAAATTACTGAAACACGTTAAATGGTTAATATCTATCGTATAACTGCGATGAAAATCTATTAAGGACATTAAGATATTAGGAATATTTGCAGTTACACTGCATATACCAACGCCGATCCCTGGCAATTTAAACGCATTTCTCCGTCCGTCGAATTCGTTTACCTCTAAACTCCATGGCATCAATCATTCAGAAAATTCCACTTTTCCACAAAGTTTCTCTACTCCTGACATTCATTCTAAAGATATTCCAGGAACAGAGTTGGGCCCGAATTGCGCAGATTATTAAGGAGGGTAATTTGTGGAATCAATCTTTCCCAAGACCCTCTTCCCCTCCCAATATTACGTATGTTTTCCTACATTATCGGAACCATGCACCCCAACATGCATCTCAACTCTGCCGGTTGTTTTAATATTTCCATAATCATAAGCCCTTAGAGAAAAATTTGTAGTTGGATATCGATAGCGAAGTTTTGCGAATCACAGTTGATAGGACTCGCAAAACACGTAATGCTAAAAAATGCGATGTATTCACACTGATGAACGCAAGGAATCTATCATGCGTTTTTCAATCGGTTTGCCTTTCATTCAGTCATACCTCAGCGGCCCTGATCTACTAGATGTTTTGTCCGGCAAAACACCACTCTTCCCATAAAACATTATGAAATATTCCCAATTACTGTAACAAGGTATTCACAGGTTCGCTCCGCATTAAGATTTTCTTTAAACTTTTGAGTCTCATCATATTTACTACAAACCGGTATCCGTCTAGAATTATGCTAATACCTGATCCCCGTTGCTAGATGACACCGCCGTATCCTTTCGCTCGCCTTTCATCTCCTGTCCTGTCTTCTTCCCGTATTGGCGGCCTCATTTTACCACCACCATTTCGCCACTCCTGTCTTCGGTGATACTCATCCTCATCCCACCCTTACCCTACACACCCTCTTCATCCTTCGCTCAAGGTTTGAGAGCTACCAATCGATTTCTTATTTTTTTTGCAGACTGCCGAAAATTTCACGCCTGGAGTGCTTTAATGGTTTTGTGAAGCTTCAAAGCCGCGGAGTGGAAAGAAATCTACTACTGATGACGGATTCAAGATGGCTCATCCCTGCGCCTAATTTTGAAAATTGAGGCCGGCCTTTTTGGAAGATAGACAGTAAGCGTAGCAGCCAAGCCAAATTTAGTGGGCAGGAGTCAACCGAGAGACGAGAGACGATAAGTAGGTGCAAAAACAAATCACCACGGGCCGAATCACCGGTTGAATAGAATGATATGAATGCCATACGCCAGCAGTTCCCAACATATTTTGTTTGAAGTACCTTTTAATCACTCATTTTCCCTTATTTCTTACACATTTGTCGGAAATTTACATAGACAAAAGTATTATTCACGTCACAAGTACGTAAATTTTGAACGCCAAAATTAGCTCTCATTTATTCAGAGGAAGTGGAATTCTGTTAATGTTAAGATCTTACTGGGGTGATGTTCTTCTTTCGCTTGGCGATTGGTGATTGGCACCATCGTATCGCACGTAAAAATTGTCGCAGGATACAGCTTCCCTGATTACGAAATGTAGGCTAAGAAATTCCTTTTGAAGGTTGAGTATACAAAAACTTTAAACTGTAGTAGCAGCATCAACCATTGATGAAAATGATTTGTAGGCAGATAAATGAGTGAATGATTATCTTTTAAAAACATTTTACTACGGTTTGAAAATTTCTTAACATTGCATCTGTCAAACAGATAATAAAGTAATGTTTGTTACGTCCCTTTCAGAATGCATCTGCTTAAGAAGTACCACACCAGTGATTTCTTCCCAGAACGCCAACGCAAGATTAAGAGGAGATAAGAAGAGTCAGTCATCTGAGAACATTCGATCTTCTGTGAAGTGTCCATGGCAATCTTGAACCTTGCGTAATTTCCTAATCGTGTTGTTCCACATTGTACACATTCCCTTTACCTTTCATTCCATTTACCATTCATTCCCTGTTTCCTCCCTCCAATAATCATGCATAAAAGGTATAGACTCAAACGTCTTGCAAGGATCTTTCGCAGATCCTCCTTGTTCTACAATATTTGTGAATTCCATGAAATTATCATTTTTACGACACAAGTGTTCTTTGACAAATAAAAATGTATTCGGTATTTTTGAAGTGTTCCTATTTTTCAAGAAAATGGTCCATTGGCTAGCACTACAACTCATGCTCCAATGTTGTCTTATTTTTGTATGAATTTGCATGTCCAGGGTAGTGCTTGAATTATCCTCTAAACATTGGTTAAAGATGGAAAAATTAAGGACAGAAAATAAAAAACACACAAAAAAAGGAAATGTGTAATCCGTCGAAAAATAGATCACACTGAATTCTTATTAAGAGAAGCCGCTCTCCATTATATTTATGCAGCTTTATCCTTTCCCTTTCAAATGACATAGGCTGTTTTTTTCTACCAAGAGCTATTTTTTCCGAATATTTACATTATAAAGTTATTGTAAGCCAAATGCCCGTGTGAAATAGATGTTTCCAATGTGCATAGCTAGTATAAAAATACCCTAATGTAGCTAACAAGTATAAAAATACTCTACACTACCATCCGCCACTACATCAACAGAGGTTGAAGAGAGAAGTCAGCTGTTACTATGTATCCACGTTTTATTGTGCATATCGTACAGGTTATTCATGCATGAGACCACCTAAGTTTTTTTCCGCAGCGTAAAACCTAACTCGACCGGTACCATTCCTATATTTATTCTCACCTGCACTTTATATGAAATATTACCATACTTAAATTAATCTGGTATGATATGATGGTATGCCAACATATGCCGAAATGTCCCTCCGTGCTCACTTTCCTCCTTCGGAAAATTTTCCCGCTCCGCACGCACAACCACCGCCACCGTCCGGATGCATCCGAGACGACCGCCCACCAGTTCTCCCCAGCTAAATTAGGCAAACCCCCGTCAACCTCCCGAGCCTCGAGCCCGTGTCGACCCCAATGGAGAGCCCTCTCACGGTTTCCTGTTCGTGTGGCGAAGGTGGTGTCAGGTGGGCGGAATCAGCCTCGGTCTGAGAGGGTGAGGCTGGAACGGCCGCAGAGAGGTGAAAGATCAAGATGCCGACTAACCTCGGTCATTACAGACCGGCAGAGAAAATAATATTCGTACAAGTAGACATAGACGGGATTGGTGGCGAATTCTCCGTTTAAGCTAGCTCACATTGAGCATTAGAACTTAACATGTAAGCATCATTATTCGATGCTGATGAGACACATTGGTGTTTTGATGCGGTCTGACCAGTTTTAGCTCATTTTTTCGCTTCATTCGAGTTGAAGCGAACGTCTTCAAGAGCGAATTGATTGTTGCTGTGTATGGTAGTCTCATGTATGGTGGAGTTGCGAAGGTTGAATATCTATCCGCAGCTTTCCCATATATATATATATATATATATATATATATATATATATATATATATATATATAACACGACCACATACAGTAACAATCACCTCGCTATTGAAGACGTTGAGTGAAACGTTGAGGTTAAAAATGCTCGGACCGAAGCAAAACTCGAAAGTCTCAAGAGGCTGATAAGAGTTGCAAAAACACTACACACTAGATTATAACTATTTGACCCTAAATGCTTGTAAACACAGGAAAAGTAGAGTTGACACCGTAGAAATATTAATAATGGATACTACGCATCAGATGGTGATATAGGTAAGGGTTCACGTTGAACATAAAAGACGGTTGAGCTCGGACATTTGGTTCAAGAAGGGAGCGTCTAAAAAGCACCTTAAGAACACTCAACGCAGAAGAAGGCTCTCGCCTCCCGAGGGTGGCTAGCCTTCACAACATGCGGCGTCATAAGTTAGAGAGAGGTTTCACGCTGACCATCCCAGGTGCTACTTTGGTGGGTGAACCAGTGCTACCACTGCCAAGCTGCGAAAGTAAGCAATATATTTATGGAAGAGTCACTTCTAATCGTAGAAGTTCACGAGTAGCTTTAAAAGTAATCATATTTGAGGAAATTGCAAAAATTCTTCAACTTTGGAACGTAGGAACGATGGATGGAATGTCATTCGTCAGAATAAGCTCTGATTATTCGTGCATTTAAGTGTCTAGGCGAAGTGTTCTCTTTTATGAGATTGAATGCACTGGTAACAGTAGCATGTTTAAATAAAGTTGTAATGCTTTAATTTATAAGTTTCGCGCTCATGTTCATTTTGAACCAATATTATGACTTATTTCGGGAGGAAAATGTAATAATTATTTTGTGAGAGCAGCAAAATTCAAAATTTCCGCAACAAAAAAGAAATAGAACAATGATCTCGGAATGCGATGGCCCAGATGAGTTGCAGCCACATTTGTTTTCTTGTGTAACTTAAAACCAGTGATAGAAAAAACGTTTTACACAGTTTATAAATGAGTTTTCATTGCACAATAAAAAGCGGATTCGCATCCCTGCTGAAATTTCCGGGTGGAGAGAGAGGTGAGGATCTCTGCATAAGAAGTTGCGATGATAACAGGTGAGAGGTTAAGATTTGAAAGTCAATATGGTTTAACTCGCTAAGATATAGTCTTTTAAGGTTCGGTGCAATTATAGAAAAGCTAACTATTATACTTAATCACAAATCTGAGCAACAAGCAATTACTTACTTTAATTTTTCTCTTTTCTAAGTGTTTAATTTAAAAAAATCAAATTGGTTATGTTTTGATACTTGCTTTAACTCCAAAAATCGTCTGCACCTAACTTTTTAATATAATTTACTCGGAACATTTATAAAACTACTTAAGTTACAGTTTTAGCATAAAAAGTCATGTGAAATCGGGAATTGAAGTTTCTAACAGATATATTGCTTTATTATTTAAGGTTCACAGCTTCACAATATTCAAATAAATTCTAAAGTATATTATTATTCTCTACGAATTATTAAAGATGACATTTTAAAAGAAATTAAAGGGTATGAGTTGAAATTGGCGAGTTGAGTTGAGAGTTGAGATTATTTGAAGATATGAATATCGCTTTTTTCTTACTCATAATGAATCTGCTTTTCTCAACCAAAGTAATAAGCATTAAGAGTCAGGAAAATGGCAATTCATAAGGAACAACAACTTATTATCTACTCTTGACGAAAAAATCTGTTATATTTTTGCAAAGCTATATATACTTCAGCAGCTCCATATTCCGCATTGAGAGACCAAAAAAAGGTTTTCTCGTAAAATACTTATTTTGTTTGCATTTTAGGATTCTCCGTTTACATGTTATGGCTATATTTGCGCAAAAACGGATTATAGACGTCACTAATGGGTTGAGAATGGTCCTTAAGCTCGTTGCCGACGTTGTTGCTGCAATTATGGTCACAAGGATCTTATGGTGCCTAATTATTCAAGACGTAACCACTAGGAAAACGAGCGTATTCGTTTCGCTGGCCACAACGAAGAGAAAACGAGAGAAAAGGGCTTAAGAGTAGATGGAGGCTCAGAGTGCAGCGGATGTTATAAATGATGTATCACGTGGGAGGCGTCAGGATTTCCGTCCCAACGCGCTCTACTTCGCGGTTCTGTTAACGGCGCCAGCAACGAAAGACATCCACATCATGCGATTCATCCTCTCCCCTCGTCAACCGTTTTCTTACTCTTCCTAGCGCTCTGGCGCGACAGTAATCCTGCTTTTTCTTGCGTGTCCCGCTCACGTAAGCGCATCTTAGATCTAAGTGTGATGTGCAGGCTGGAGATGATCCGTTTGGCAAAAACAAAAATTCTCTCCTGTAGCTTCTCCTTCCCGACGATATCCCCGACGCTTTTCCTTCCCCTGTAGGATAGGATTTAAGAGATGCGATGGAGAGCTCTGATCTCGTCTCAAGCGCTGATAAATCGGCTAGCATTCATCATGTGTCTCGACTCTGACCCCTCGTCATCACACCACGTCACTCAAGATCCTGTCGCCAAGGTTTCCTTCCCGGGTTATTTATAAAGCCCACATGCAGCACCCTTCGGAGTTTTTTTTTTGCCTTAATGAATTGAATCTCGGTGGTAAACATCGGTAATTTTCGTGGATTCAGGGAGCCTATGAAAAATTAACAGCTTAAGTTAATTTCACTATTTTTTCAATCATTGCATTGAACAAATAGGAGTGGTACGCTGTCACGTCTTTGTTCGTCATCGACATGAAAATTTTCAAATTCAAATTCAACATGAAAACGTTATTTGGCTGGAAACCAAATTATTTTTTCATGTTGAATCTCTTCCCCTTGGCGTGTCACATTTAACTACATTGCAAAAGCGAGTTGGTTTGATTTCTTTAAGTCACAATATTCAGAAATAAAGCAAATTCCATTACTTTTGTTGCAATTTAAAATGTGGTTGAAACCAATATAATATAAAATAGCAGGTTATAACATTATTTTGAAATAGCTCAGTAAATATAAAATTAGCAGGTTATTACATTATTTTAAAATGTAATATTAATTTCCTTCAAAGTATTCCTACAAGGTTAGTTCGTAATGTATTACTTAAAAAAATCAGCATCTCTTAAATATAAGCAAGGGAAAAGAATACGTTCAGTCTATTATAAAAGTCAAATAGAATCTTGAGAATTACCTTCATCAAGCAATGTTACTCTAAATGAACAAACCTATACCCGGAAAAATAAAAAAAATGTGAATGCGCCATAAGTAGTGATAAATGCAAATGATTTTGATGCCAATAGAATTTTTTTCGTGTAAACGTCACTCTTGAGTTAGCGCACACTAGATGATGAATACTTAACTGAACGAAATGACGATTCTCCACTTCCTACCATGAACAAAAAATTAATGTATTTTATTTTCTGAGTTCCTTATTTCAAAGTTCTTGTTTTGCCCTTGATCCACAATTAAATTCAACCACCTTCCAATGCTACCTTCTCGAAAGCTTTTTTTTTCAACTTCCAACAAAATTTAAAAATAATACCATGAGGCAACCACTTTCTAACTCAAGTGCCAAGGTATCACGAAATGATATCATGCAGGGTCTCCAACGACAATTCGATATTATGATATCCACTATCCGGAATCCGGGTTAGTATTCTTTACTTCAAGCTATCAACCAAGACATTTAATGTCCTTATTTTTAAATCATCATATTTAAATCATTCAGTAGTTTGTTGTAGTGTAATAATAATATTAATAAGTAAACATTCAAGCCTACTTTATACCTACTCGTATATACCTACTGTGTGAATAAGAAGCAAACACGAAAGTTGTAAACAATCGCAGCCATTAAAAAAGACACGCCGCTCTCATAAAGTGATACCACCCGTATAAAAAAGGCATAGTATTCATGGCATAATGCTAGTCGAACATTTTATCTTAGGGAACTGCTCCACCACACACCTTAGACCACAATCTTACACCGTAGCACCAGGCGACATGATCCGCACGGCTTACCGAGGTCTGTCACGAAAGTAGTGCAAGGCCAAATAACGCTGTGGATATTCAACATTCTCATCCAAAATTATTTTACTTTGCAATAATGTTCCAAGACATTCATATGGAAGAAATGCAATGAATTTCCTCGATTACCCAAGGTTATGGGGAGTGAGGCCACTTCGTATAACCAATAACTCGGATAATATGGAATATTTATGCCCGAGAATGAATTGTGACAAAAATTGGTACAGGGAGAAACTTTCCATGGTTTCAAGCTCAACCATGTGGAAGTTGAATTTCACAAATGAAAAAGTAATTTGGTAATAAATAAATAAAGTAAAAAAATCACGGCAAAACAAACCCCTGACCCTCCCACCCCACTCCCCACCTGCTGGTAACCCACCGCTTCCTTAATCCCTAACCCTAGAGGAAGAACTACACCTAAGAAACCCACCCAACCTCCCACCAACAAACTCCCCCCCCCTCTCCCACACACGACACGTTCTCTTCACGGGTGTTTTCTAGATTCCTTCACCACCCCTTACCTCTCCCCTGGTATTTTTCCCCTCCTCAAAACCCCCTCCCCGTCCACTCCTACCTTACACCAAGTCCCTTAAGAGTATATATACCTCTTGGAAATTGTTAAAATTCTGTACCTGATGATGACACTTCTGTGTCGAACATGTCGTACCAGGAAATAAATCTGTGGAAGGAAACCAAGTTACTTTTTCATTTGTCAGGGAGAAACTATTATTTCCGTTCTTGTATTTTGGTATGATAAAGAAATTAATATTTTTTCATTTTTTATTAGGAGATGGAAGTTGTTTTCTAGTTCTGGCGATCGTTTGCATGAGCTAAACCACCTTGGTACTGCCACAACATTAAGATTAGTGCCTCGGGTAATACGAAATCACGGAATGAATCGGGACTCGGATAATCGAGATTCCCTTTAGTATACCCCTTTCATCACAGCATAACATAACTTTCAACACAACACAACATAACATTGTTAAGATAAAGGCGACAGATGAAATGAAGTATCTGGGAGTTACGATAACCACGAACCTATCGTGGGGAATACATATAAGAAATATTTGTGGCAGAGCTCTGAAGAAGCTAGGATTCGTCAAGCGTATTGTGGGAAGATTTTCAGATGAAAAAGTAAAAGAGAGGTGCTATTTCGCACTCGTCCGGCCACACCTTGAATGCGCAGCGAGTATACGGGATCCGGTGCTGAAAGACTTAATCCGGGAACTTAATAAAATACAAAGGAAAGCTGCGCGATTCGTCAAAAACTGCTACGGGCGTACAGACAGCATTACACAGATGTTAAACGAATTAGGTTGGGAGCCGCTAGAGACCCGGAGGCTGCTCGCTAGGTTTAGATTACTGGAGCAATTAAGAATAGATATCTTTAAGAGCGACACGGAGAACATCATATTAGAACCCCACTATATTTCCAGGTCCGACAGAAACGATAAATTAAGAGAGATATTTTGCCGAACGGATAGCTATGGGAATTCGTGTTTCCACCGAACAATAAGGGACTTTAATAAATGCAAGGCGTAATTTCATTAGAGCGTTTCCTTTTTATATTTAAACGGCTGGTGTCCTAACACCCCCCGCCACACGCCTATTGAGGCGGCTTGCGGGGTAGTATGTAGATGTAGATAACTTCTTTTATCCTGTGGCGTCCACATTCCATTTTCGGCGCCAGTCTTGGGTAATTATTATAATGGATAGAAAGCGGCACTCCAGTCTCGTAATTTCTCGGGACGCAATGGGCTCATCGCCCTCATGAGCGGATATTTTGAGAGAGATGCATGGTTCGACGCTTCGAAAAATAAAGAGTTCGGAAGAAGGGAGTGAGTACGCAGTTGTTTTACTACCGCGGTATTAAATCTCGAACCTCCGGCCGGGGAACGCTTTCGAGTCTCTTTGGTCCTTTGACGAAAGCCGGTGTTCTTCTCTCCAAAGCCCTTTCGAGAGTGCTCACCAGAACCTCTTCGGCCCCCATTGATGCCCGTCCCTGACCTCAATCCCTCGACCATCCCTATTAGAATTATTAGAGCCAGGAGACTTTACTTTGGTGAGTTTAATTTACCTGGCGTCAATTTTTTTCCTTGAGAGCCGTATCTCTAATAATAGATCCTGACTTAGTCGAACTCCCTATTCATGAGATGGTTGCTGTTTTGATAATGAAGAATGGTGAGAAATGTGGGGAATGTCAAAGGGCGATTTCAACGGCGCGAGGGTTGTACCGATGACTCCTTAAACAGCTGACTGAGATGCAAATCTGTCAGGATTTTCTCATTTTTCATTAAAATTGGTTGATGTTTTCCTTCTCAAGAGCTCAAATATATCAACTTCTAATAGAACATTTGAGCCAGAATGAGCATGAGAATACTTCGACAGCATTGGACTCGTATGAGGAATATTGTGAATAATGGTGTATTTAAGGTTTTTTCGTCCTCGGGACATTTCTGTCTCGTCCTAGTACTTAAAACTACCATGGGGCAGCTTCTACATCTACAAAATACCCTGCAAGCCACCTTTGGGGTGTGTGGCTGGGGGTGAGTATTCACTAACATGCATTACAATATACCCTAAAGTTAGTGTAACTACGACTAATTATGCATTAGCATAAATCGCTGATTCTTGTCACGAGGCGAAGCCTCACAACAATGCAATACTACACTACAGGTATTATCATAATGGAGAGGGACCTTTAATATATATGTATTTTGCAACTACACAAATGGACAGGGACTCAAGACCTATGCAGAAAAACATGCACGGCGTGCTGTTAGTACTAGGTAACAAAAAAGGATTCAAGTATTATTGAGTACTACTACTACTAACAATAAGAGCTACACTACCTAACGACAAACCTAGATAAAAGTCTCATGGGCAGCTAATATGGTCCCTTATCGTTCGTCGGAAAAATGACATTTTAAATCTGTCCATTTTGCAGTCTAGTTCCCTAATTTTATTCTCATGATCTGATCTACCGTAGTATGTCGGATTTCGTAAAATATTATCAACGTCGTCAGAGAATATACCGGTTTGGAACTTACATAATAGATTGAATCTAAATTTAAATCGACAGTCTGAAAGCGTTTCCCATCCCAGTTGCTTTAAAAGGTCAGTAATACAAACGAGATTATCATAACGGCCTTTAACGTATCTTGCCGATCTTTGCTGCACGCGTTCTAACTCAGTTTCCAAGCCTATCTCATAAGGATCCCAAATAATGGCAGCATATTCCAAGTGGGGTCTAACGAGAGAGAAGTAGCTGATTGCCCTAACTTTATCGTCGTAATTGCCAAGTACTCTTTTAACAAATCCCAATATTCGATTAGCTTGACCGGTGATTTCTTGAATATGTTTACTCCACGAGAGTCAGTCGAGAGTCAGAGAGAGTTTACTCATTAGTCAGTTTAACTCCGAGGTATTTAACCGATTTTACAGTATCTAATTTGCTGTTGTTTATGCAATAGTTGTTACAAGGCGCTTGAACCTAAATGATGAGTATGAGTAAATACTTCAAGTACATAATATTTTGATAAGAAATCATTTAACGTTTTCGCCAAACTTATTTACTTTTCAACATTAGGTACAAAAGTATCCGCACATTTTTAATGGCCCATGGGATGGGCATATTACTTTCCTTTGAGTGACATTACTTGTGCAAGTGGTATAAATCTGCTATCTGGGAAACTGGATCAGCGATGGTAGAAGCATGAAAGAAAACGTGAGCAGAATAGTTAAAGATGGCATTCTACCAGAATAGGAATCCGCTGACACTTAGTATCACAAGGCTATAAATAAGGAAGCACTCCATTTAAACATATATTTGGAGGTGGAAAGAAAACAATCTGCAAATAAGGAAAACAAACTGATGATGATGACGTGGTATCCACTTATTATTCAAGTAGAAATCATGATGCGATTGCAAAATACCCGCTTAAGCCGGAATCCAAACCAGGACCCTTAGAATTGGCATTCGATATTCTCCATGTGTTCACGTGGGAAAATAGCTGTAAGCTTACGAAATATTTACTTTCTATTTATTTTGGACATTGTTATTTAACGCTGGGTACGCGCTAAAATCCAAGAAAACTTACCCACAAGTCGCATTAGGGCGTCTCCGGCGATGGTATGATGGACATTTCCTTGATAATGACGGTTGAGTTGTTGAAACCTAGGTCGGAGAAAATTAAATACTTAAAGAATTTTACTAAGTATTTTTTATGAGATGATTTTCAATATTTTCCTATAGATTCAAGGAGGATCAATATTGATCGGTAGTTGAAATTTTAATTGGCTATCTGAAGTGACTGACGCGTTATGTTTTCTACAATCTAACATCAATTTCCCAATAATTTCCCCATCTTGAGATGGCTTTTTTCAGGGCTAGTGCAGCTTTACGACTTAACACAAGAGACGCTGCGAGCTATCCGATACTGATGCTATCCGCTCACTCCTTGGGAGTAATTCACCGCGGCCCGCCTTCGAAAGGCTCTATAGCCCCGTCCCGCCATTGCCATCGGCTCTCCGCTAGACCCTTCCCCAATCTCGTTGATACTCCATTGCTCACCCACCCCCTCACTCCTCACATGGACTTCAAATATCCTCACTCCACATCGCCCTTATTGCTCCCTTGAACGATTTGATTCCAACCACAAGATAACTACATTAGGATGACTTATCGGGGCATAAAACTTTATGGCTATTATTCCCACAGTTCTTATCTTCACTCGCGCACATTTCTTTCCCAGCTCTTTGCTCCTCATGAGTCAACTAAGTAATGAAATAAAAAAGGGGGTGGAAAATGTATGGGTATAATTTGAAACCTTAGCAAGTTTTTGATAGAGGTAAACCTTTGGAAATCTAATAAAAGTCAAATTCACGCTCCATTAATAGAAATTGTTCTAAAATTCTCCAGGTGATTTCAATTTCCGGTGAAGTGCTATATAATAAAGAGTCGCAAATTAATCCTTGCATATTTTTATGCAATGAAAACTAAGAAGCTAGGTCGAAAATTCACACTATTTAGTGAAAATTGACTCAGGGCAGTAAATTGGAAAAACAAGCTCTATATGTGAAAATTTTCCCCTCCTGCAAATTCAAGCGCATTCTTTCCTGTTTGTTTCTGCATGAAATATGGTCAAAACTGGTGAATTTTATTAACAATTTCTAGTCACCCAACTAGCACTCCGCTACGCACCTCAGATTCAGAATAATTGTCACATAAACTGAATGAAAATCATTAGATGAAATAGTTCCTCAATCGTATCCAGATGAACGTTCATTCAATTTAACATTAAAAAACAATCGAGCATTTTCATCTTATGGCGGATAGTAACAAAGGCGAAAAAATATGTTCGCTAGATTTCATTCAAAAATATTAGCAGGAAAATAATTTATTAAATATAAAAACATCACTAACACAGTGGGTGTTTCTACGAAATTAAGTGAAATACAGCAGAGATCCATGGAGACCTATTTTCACCGAATATATTAAGACACCATAAACTCTTATAGTTATATGACAAAAAAAATTCCCTTGGAAAGCCAAAAGTTGGCATTACGCCTTTCTGGATTATTTAGCAATTCTACATAGCTCATATGGTATTAATATATATAGTAGCTACACCTTTCAGAAATTACGAGTGGACTTGTAATATAATAGTACCATTTATGTCACCTTCATCATCAACTGAAGCCTTTGCTCATTTGTCCGAGAAGTGTAAATATATTCCTTGTTAGTGAAACTCTGAGCTTCCAGGTAACTCTAATATAAGTCATCGGCGCTACCAAAATATTAGCTTGTCCGTCCACTTCTTTAGTGATTTTAGCTATGCACCAATTACTGAGATGATACATAATACATAATGGTTTGTAGATAGAAATTTTAAATAAATAATATTATGCTGATTTATTAAATAAACGTTAAGCAAAATTAAATAGAAAGTGTTTTTTCTCATTTTAACACACAATTTATTTTTTTAAACTTTTTCTAAGGTACGGTAATCAAAATCCAACTTAGCATACAAGCACATACAGGGACTATTGGGCAGATAACCCAGAAACAGATCCTGCAGCATTTCAAGCATTTCCCGCTCTCTGCGAGGGACAAACCATTAGGACGACCGCTGAACATCTCACATACCAACACGCCATACTCATCCCACTTCCACCCCACCCTCCCTGAAAACCACTTCCTTCTCCTTGCGTTTCGTCCAACTCCGCACCGTCTGCTCCCTTACCCTTTCCCGAGTTCCTCCTTGACTGGCGTCGTCGTCGCCGCCGCCTTCGCCCCCGCAACCCCTCTTTCCCTGTCCTCTTCTTCGTTTCCTCCCTCGCTTCCCCCACACGGCAATTCCTCAGCCTCCGAATGCCGGAACCCTTTCGTCGATGGACTGACTGATGGGGGCCATTAGGGGCGGCTCTGATGGAACTCGTGTTTGTCACTTCTACAAGTATTCCCGGGCTCTCCCCTTCTCGCTCGTCAGCCTCCCTCCCTCTATCGCCGCCTCGGTAAAGCACACGAGCGCTTCTTCCCTCTCGACCTCTCGTTCATTCGTCAAAGCTGCCAAAAGAGGGCGGGGGTTGGTTGCTCCTTGTGTGGGTAGGGGGGTGAAGTTGACAAGGGTGGGTACAAGCACAACCACCTACCCCTTGGCGTGGTGGCATCATCCTCGGGTTTCAAGGGAGAGTAAAGGAATGCGGGAGGTGAGACATATTGAGAGGAGATCCATTCGCTCTCGTCACTTCCGTGGAAAATGGAAAGATAGCTCACGATATGAGCACCAACCTACCTCTGCCAACAGAAATCACTATAGTCTAAGATCTTCTCTTCTAAGAGATTAAATTCCGGGGTGGTAAAAGAGGATATATCCATGTGGTAAAAAATATATATCCATGTGGTAATGTTTAATGCAGGATGACCTTCGTCAATTTATCAAAATGAAAAAATTAAAATACAACGGTAAATGTAATTTTTGTGAAAAGTAGAGTCATATAAGGGGAAAAAGTTTCGTTGTAAATACAAAGAATGGAGTGCAGGAACGGGGAATTAATTCTCAACGCACTGCAAACAAAACGCAATCCCCGTGGTCACTATTACCTAGGCATTACGGAGCACGATACTCAAAAATAAAGTACAAGTTACGCTCTATATGCTATGAAGAGTGGTAGGAAATACCTACGCTGAAATTTAGGTTTCGCGATACCATGTAAACGTGTAAAAATTAAGGAAACCTCAAAGGAAAGTGTTCTATCCATGATAAGGTAGGGAAGGAATAAGCTGAATTTCATCCAAAGGAGGAAAATTGATGACAAAAATTAGTTAACAATGGTATCTAAATGAAATGCCATGCATAAATGAGGACATGGAAAGTTTAAAGGGAATATACGCAGGAAAGACAATGTATCAGCAGATCATTTGGAATGACGAAGGACAAAAAAATACACCGATATTAATACCAAATGTCATGCACTGCAATGCGCAATGCTTCAAAATAGTCATTCATAACAGATATTACGTACAGCTAACCCTTTCCTTAATAGGTTTAATGCACGCAGTACGTCTCAGTAAATCTGTTGAAAGTAATTCTGATATTAGCAATTAGTTTTTCTGACTACAGACAAGGTGAGTATCACAATTGGTTGTAATTGCATAGTTTTGGGATTCATCGACTCTCGGAGATTTTGTCGGTTTCATTTTGATTAGGGCAAACACCTGGCATATGCATATACCAATCCCAACGAAAAACTAATAAATGAATAATTAATACAAATTTTTACCTTCCAGATATTACAAATAGGAATTCATCTTGTAATATGGTGTCCATGCAGGAAATGGTGATTCTCCTGCAACCAATTTACGTCTTGTCATAACCAAAGTAGGCGTACGATTTTGACCGTAAGAACGAAATGTTGGTACTTGAGGAGTAGACTGTAATGTAATAATATAGTCGAGGCATTTACGCTACCTGAAATTATGTTCTGTATGGTTGGAAAAGCATGCTAATTACAAGAGCGAGGTAGATGTGTCAGCATGACTTGGTTTATTTCAATGATCTCAGCAACTGGTTTGTACTTTTATTTCGTTACATAATGTCTTTGTAAGCAGATTAAACTTGAGATTAAACTAATTCCTAAAACCTTTGATGAACACAAAGGAAAACAATTAGGACCGTTAAACATCATGTTAAGATAGGAGAACAATAACTGCAGCAGTTGCCAGAAAAATAGTAGCACGTAATAGCTTAACGTGAGAGTGTGAGGACATCACGAATATTTGAGAAGAGAACAGAGGAAAGCGAGGATTATTCCCTAGAATCACGCTAGCCAGAGACGCTGTAAACTAGCCCTTCCAGCCGCGACAGTAGAAGCTTCCAGCGCAGATTGCATTCGTGGCCTCTTGGTTGGCTATTTGCTGAACTCTGTCCATACACACGGTCAACTGTCATTAACACAGGAACGTGCAGCGTCAACAGCTAATTCTGAGCGAACATCTGCTTATTTCGTTGACTCTATGCATTACCGTATCACTTGGTGTTTCCAGCCCTATGCCAGTTACTGTTACCGTGAAGGAAATACGGTAATCGTACACGTACAGCCTATAAACATAAAATGCATCATTTCCCACCAACTTTTATCACTTTAGTTTCAAGGTTACTCTTAAATGAATTGGTGTTCAACCTTAAAATCAATGGTCAATGTGCATCTAAAGCTCCAAAAGAGACACTGATTTGTTTAATCCCAATGTTTATACTCCCAAGACAGGGCATTGCATATCTTGGCTGACCTGAATTTCCTGCATACGCAGTGACTCAAGTTTGTGCCAGTACGAAAGTTTTAATCTTCTCATCATGACGACATTCGAAGCATTAGTGCAAGTCAGCCTTGGGCATTGGTGGAAATTTATACAAAATTATTTAAACTGAGATGTCGAAGAATAAACATTTTTCTTTTGAACGTAATACTTGGAAACGTAACAGTAGCAAGAAGTGACATGCAAATTGCAATTTACCATACAGTTTTGCAGCTGCATTTTACCTCAAAAAACACATATTCATACTGGTGCTCATCAAAATTTGATGAGCAATGCAAGCTAGTTTTATATCCTCAATTATACATGGGAGACGACAACATAAGTCAGAAGTTAAATATTTAATAGGAGACACGACGCATAACGCAAAGGAAATCTGGACTGACGTCAATTACGAAAACGTATTTCCAATCTTAGCTTATAAATCTACTGAATACCATGCAAGACACCTCCAGGGTGAAAGGCACAGGGTGATTACATGCAATGATTGCAATACTCATCCATGTTCAAGGCCGAACACCAAACTTCAAACTTCAAATGATCAGCTCTTAGGGGAACTATTCAAGACTTGACCATAAACCAAGTGCTATATAATGAAATATGCTTACGTGCCACCCACGGATACCATCATATCAAATGCATTTAACTTAATCTACTTCGATGTAGCGATTATTTTATAGACAAAATCCATAGCGGCTGTTATGTTCCCTTGTTCTTCGAAGAATAAATGTCATTTTAACTATCTCCGTCCTGCATTTTTATTCCCAACAGGTTCGTAATAGTAAAATATACGGAAAATTACTAGCTTCGAACTTGCATAAAATATCCAACCTACATTTTGTCCTTCAAACTGGAAGAGATTCCCACCCAAAATGTTTTTAGAATTGATAACAGAGCTTAGTTTGTCACTTATCGTTTTTCACTCATCGAGTTTCTCCACACAGTAAACGATTTCTTAAAATCCTCTAATGTGTAATTTTCATAGAAAGATTGATAATTTATTCCCATAAAAGTCATAACTCCATTTTCGATTACATTTTTATTCTTTCGAGTACTGCACTTTCATTAAATCTAGTTTTTTTAGCGAGAAAACAAGAAAAAAATATGATCAAAACAACATAGTGGCCAGCGAAGAGGAAATCTTGGGGGTGTGGCGAAAATACTATGATTACAAATTTTCTACAACAAGACGATGAAACTCAAGAAACTCGGGAGACAAATGAAGAGGAAATGGAAGAGGTAACTATTCAGAAAGTCAGAGATGCAATAACACTGATGAAGCTAGGAAAAGAAGAAGGATGAGGTGGTGTAACTCCAGAATACATCAAATATGGAGGAGAAGATATCATAGAACTCATATGGGAGATACTCAGTAAAGCATGGAATAGCAGAGATATACCATCAGACTGAAAAAATCGAGCAATCAGTAGCAATAAAAATGCATACCAGGATACTGGAAAAAGACAAAAAATGCACAAAAACCAGCATGCAAGAACAAGGAGCTTTCATACCTGGACGGCAGACCATATCTACACAATAAGAGCAGGAACAGGAAAAACAATAAAATACATTAGAGATCTATATGTAGCCTTTATAGACAGGACAGCAGCCTTTGATAATGTAAATATGAGAGAATTATGGGAAAATTTGAAAAGGAAGAAAATACAACAAAAACTATTCGATGCAATAGAGTGTATATAGCGAAGCAGAAGGACTAGTTAAAATAAATGGAAGAGAGACGGAATATTTAAAGTGGGAAAAGGGTATAAAACAAGGGGACATCCAAAGCCCTCTACTCGTCATTCTGAAGCTAGATGAAATAACAAAAGGGTGCAATAATAAGAGAAAAAGTATTAAAACGTTAGTAGATACTGGAACCTTAAACCTATTTCAATACAAGCTCTAACCTACGCAAATGATATAGCTAGCATATCTGTCAATGAATTAAAGTTACAGCAAATTGTAAATCAATGGAACTAAAGCATTAAGAGAAGATGAGAGTATAACCTAATAAAAGCAAACTACTAGATATTGGGAGAAAAGGTCAAACAATTAATGGCATAGCAATCGAAGATAGAGACAATAGAGACAGTAACATAATACAAATATTTGAGAGCAACACTGCAAAAAAATGGAAAAATAAATCAAGAAATTCAATGTAGAATAAAACAAGCCAATACAAACAGATAAATAACACAATCATAGGAAAAAGAGGTACCAAAAACAAAACGAAATTTAAATAAATCAATTTAAGTACCTATACTATGGCTCTTAAATCTGGCCAATTGCAATAAAAAAATAAAGCAAAATAACACCAGCATAAATGGAGTTCTTGTGAAGAATAGAAAATAAAACCAAAAGTTATTTGAAAAGAAAGACAAAAATCCGAGAAAAACTCCAGTAGGACCCCTTAATAACTGTAATAGAGAGAAATTAACTTAGGTAGGGACATCTCAATAGAATGGATCAGAATAGAATACCCAGGAAAATATTTGAAAGAAACCCTGATGGGAGAAGAAGTAAAAGTCGATCGAGAGAGACGATGATGCAAGGTAGTGAGAAGTAAGGAAATAGAAGAGGGAAGACTGAAAAGGAGATGAAGAAATGGCAGGTGATCGGAAGAGGTGGAAGCAGTTCATTGAGGCCCCGACGCCAATGGCACAAACGGGAAAGAAGAAGAAATAGATTGCATGAAGGCTTCTCGGGTTTCAGCGGATTCCTGCCCAAGTTAGATCTAAAATTCCGGTATGAAGCTGCGTCATCTGTGACGTACTACTATGCACAATAATCGGAGAAGGTACAACTACAGTTTTTAAATTAAGTCAATAAAAAAATATAATAGGACCAATGACAAATATCTGTGATATAAGAACTAACGTCAACTATTCTGTGCACCGCCGCCCAAGATTTTCTGCGTTCTGGCTTTGTATAATGGCAATGGCAAATCAATTACGTTGAGCGTCATCGTCGAGAGAACGTATAAGCATTGACATTCATACCGAGAGAGAATTATTAAAAAAAAGTGGCTTTATGTACACAAATCCACGAAAAAAATAAAAGAAATCACACATGGCAACACCAAATTTATACGTAAACATTTAGCATGCCACCATTAGCGGACATAAGAGCCGTGCATCACAGGATATGTGTCCTTTTATCGTCTTGCATATCACTCGGTGCTCGCGAACGGTTAAAAAATCACACCACTGTTTGGCAACTTCGAATCGCGCTTCGCTCCTCGCCTCGCCACCGCGAACTTTCTCACAAGAACACAATAAGAAAGAAGAGAGAGCCCCTCTCATCTCCTCTCCACATCCATCCATTGCATTCCCCTCTCACGCACCTTCATTAGGAGAGCATTTGTTATCTCTTCGCTCGACGGTATTTCGTCGACCAACCACCCTCGCCTCCATCGCTCCAACTCACCACACTCTCGATGCCTCACTTCCCCCACAAACCAGCTCTCTACTCCCATCCCACAAATGTCCACTCACTCCCCACGTATACGTTCCCCACTCCAATTAATTGGGCGATGGCGTGCTTTTTAATTTTTCCCGCATTGTCTGGGGCATTAAATAGCGAAAGTGAGTGGAAGAGAGCGATAAAGAATGTGAATGGAGGGAGATAAATCTCAAGCAAAGACGACAGGTTTTTAAAAATAATCTGGGGAGTTCATCCGAGCAATATCATTAATTCGTTTTGTTTTTGAATTTCTCATGCTGCTTGCCCTCTGGCAACGTGCTCATCTATAGCTATATGTAGTCACGATCCCTCCTTCCGCCACATTAATGCGCTCGTCGATAGTGGAATGTGGTCTCTTTAATCAATGAAATTCAATCAAAATTATTATCTAGTCAACCAACCACATAGCCTTATAGAGTTAACGGTACTGATGACTGAAAGCTTAGGACTAATTCTCCGTAAGGCACTGAAAAATTCCTTCGCACAGGCCGTGGATTTCAGTTGATAAATATTCAACAGGAATGCGTGGCAAAATACATTTTTGCTGAGCCATCATTCACCATCCCAATAAATACATTTAATGATATGTAAATGTTGCTGTTGGAAGATGAGTAATACCAATGAAGAAGCTTCCAGAATAATGGATTCCGATGCGCTGCGTATTTCGTGCACATTCTGAGTAGTTCTCATTTCGCGTTAAGGAATGCAGCACACGATCGGGTTCAAAGAAATAATGCAGCAACCTCGTAACTCCCTCGAGAAACTTTCGCATCGGATAAAGAAAAAAGAAGAGAGATACATGTTTTTGAATATTTCATTTGGAGCAGAAGGAATAGGTTAAATTTAATAATTTACTGTGAGTCTATGGCGGAATAAATATAGATATACAAATTATAAATCTGTCCTGAAGTAGAAAGGCAAAACTTATAAATTAAAATTATAAATTAAATTTAACATTTTATGTAACTGCACTACGTTAATTCTGCACCCTCGAATCTTTGTTTGTTACGTTCGCAAAGTCAACGTGGTCACGAGACCATATGCATCACTAAGACCTTCCATTCCTTACGCAAAACTAAAGCAGAGTCGGAACATATCAAGTCATACGATGAAAACTTTCCTAATATAATTATCTTCATGGTCCTATAATAAATTTATTCTTTTTGTAATATATTACAATATATTCCTTAGGGGTTTTAGGACGGTTATCTTTGATAAAATAAAATAAATAAATGGCACCACTAATGAGGAAATTCAGACCGAATATCTGTTTCACCGAAGGCATGGCAGCACCACAGTACCGCGTTTTTACGCTGCAAGGAGTGAGTGCATGGGGAGAAACGCGCTGTGTCGTTGGCGAAGAGCCCTTTCGGGCCATTGTCTCCTCGGAATTCCCCTGGCAGTTCCATTTACAGCCACTTGGCTCGGCAAGAACACAATCCCGGTCTTGTAAGGCGCACATAATGGCGTTCGGGTCGAGGAGGCGCTGGGTGAGATCCCCAAGCATATGATGCCGTAGTGCGCAACCAAAGGACCGACAACTGTGCGAGAACAGCCGCGTCTAAAGGAAGTGATGCTCAAATTAAGGAATACAAAACCAAAATCAAGCCTTTTAGAGCTCTATCTGGAAATAAAATTAAGAGATGCTAGGAGATTATACCAAATTACAATTACGTGCAAGATGTCTTTGATACCTTATAATAGGATAATGCCATTATATTCTATATATATAACTATTGATGAAACTGCAAGCGAGAATAAATTCGAGTTTATTTCAAACGTTTTTTTCCTTTATCGAACTGAATTATGCCATAGTCAACTTTGAAAGCGATAGCCAAATAAAATTATTTTGGTTGCATTCGTTTAATCATTTTCTAACCAGGTATAATATTTGCAACATGGTATTTTATGTTCTTCAGCATGGCAACTTCAGGCTATCCCAAAACGAACAGCAAAATTTGTGAATTATGCCATGCAGCAAGAAAACTGTTCATTATGTCATTAACGAGTAAAGAACACTTTGTATCATTTGTTTTTGTTTACTTAATTAATACCCACTACGAACATGAAAATAACACTAAAAAAAATTATCATTTGATTTAACTTTATTCCTAAAATCAGCTCAAACTTACTCTTACAACATTTCTAAAAAATATCACAGGTGGTTAAATCTTTCCCCTTTCATGAAAGATGGATTTTAAATAGCGAAATGTTTAAAAAATTACAGAATTGAAACGGTAAATATATTCTTCATTGTGCAAATCAGCTGAAATTAATTGAAATTTCCATTGCTAGAATTCCAAGATAAGAAATGAAATACAAATGACACACATGATAATATAGAGCAAAAGCAGAAATTAATAATGTAACTAGAACATGGTTAAATTTGGAACTGAAATATAAGGATTTTTGTTTGAAAAACATGCAAAATTCAGAGCCATTCTCAGAGATGGAGGACAATGTCTGGCTATCGATAAAAGAGCGGAAACGGATAATGCACCTTAAAATGGTACTAGGCTACCAAAAGATTGGTAGGAGAGACATAAAATTCCAATTTTAACTAGGTGAAATAAAAAACAAATGCGTGAGAAATGACAGAGATCATGGGTGTAGATAAATTATAGTTCTGTTTGAAAAGGACCATGAAGCCATAAAAACATTTATGGCAGGCCTTAAGATGAGTCTTTTTTTCAGCGATATCTGGGGTATATACCATTTCTTTCCATCCAATATTTGGAATCCTGAAAGAGTTTGATTGAGGAGCTCTCAGAATATGGCCTACAAATCTAATGCCTAATAGTTAGAGCCTACAAATCTAATGAAATATAGGAAATGATATTAATTTATAAAATGACAGAGAGATTGTTATCAATTTCCATTTCAAGAGCGAAAATATATTACTTATTTAATGCTTGCTAAGAAAATTATACGCAAATGACTCAGTCGTTTCATGTCTAGATATTAAATAACTTACGTTGCATAATGTCACCTAATTTAGAGAGCGATTGCGTTTTACCAGAAAGTATTTCAACTCTCATAAGTCATTTTAAGGATATAATTTAAATAGTGTTGTTAGTTCCTTCTTTTGATTGAGTAGTATTACCGAGGCATTAATTTATGAAGCTTACTTAACAAGAAAAAAAATAATAAGCTATAGCAATAATAAATTTTTGTTTATTTCCCTCCTCTTACATTTAAAATATAAATGCTTTTGTTTGTCGTATCGAAGTTTGAAAATATGCCGTCGCTGAAAAAGTTTAGAATCATTATTTCATGACGACAAAGAACAGAAAGTTTTCTATTTTGACTGGCAGGATTATCAAAAGTCTGGTAAATTCGTCTTTAAGACCTTTATAGATGTAAACTCTTCAAATATATCCACGATTAGTAAATGAACTTAGGAGAAAATATAATTGGGCATGATAATGGCGATAGCAAGACTATTGTAAACAACGAAAACTGAATTGATCTCTTTGTTAACCAGACGTTTAAAACTACTTGTACCATGGGTTATCACACCCTGAGATTATACATACAATAAGGTTTTACCTCATCTCCATCGTCTCAGGCTCAACTTTGTGGAAGTTCATTATATATTAAATGAAAGGAAAACTTTGTTTTATTCCACCAATTTATTTGTCGGTACTACTAGTTTCGACGCAGCGGCGTCATCTTCAGACCTTAGGTACCTGAAGATGACGCCGCTGCGTCGAAACTAGTAGTACCGACAAATAAATTGGTGGAATAAAACAAAGTTTTCCTTTCATTTAATATAAGGTTTTACCTATTTTCACATACCTAAGTGAGCTATCTCTTTCGGGACGAAGGACATCCCCTGCCGAGTGGCTAAGCAGATGGAAATGAGTTGCCCGTCCGAGAAAGCACCGTGGTCGGGGCCCAGTGCAATGGGAGCCCAGCTATATAGACAAACTGGGCGCCCCTGTTATATCAAGGCGTGCCTGAGTTGTTCCCGATTCTTTTATTCTTGCTCGACGGTTGTGACAGCAGTCTGATCTCGGAAACGCGGCCCAACGTCGCTACCTCAGGATCTGCCCTGCCCCTGGGTTGACGCTACTAAAGCTCACGGTAGCACTCCCTATACGCCAGCTCCTCTATCAATTATCTCCCTCGCTTTCTTCCATCCCCGAAGGTGTCCATTTGTCGTAGTGTGTTTTGGTGGCACCATGATAATAGAAGTAAGTAAACCGAATTCAGAGCTTTCTCAATTACCAGATACCGGTACAGCATTTCATAACAATGTATCGCATCTACCAATATCCTCAGTGAAAAGGTGTTAGTTATTTAATCTTTATATGACAAGGCGCAGCAAATAATTACAAAAACAAGCTATCATAAAACTGACAATACTAGATGAGTTGGTTTAATTTACACAGGTGATGGCGAAAAGTAGTTTTTATTCAATGATCTTGAATAAGGGTGAGCTAGACCCTGTTTGAAGATGGAGGCATTATAACTGACTCTTAAAGGTGATTAGATGCTAAAATAATAGCTTCCTACAAAAAAAGACCCTCACCCTCATAACCAAATGAAAGTCCCAGTAATTGAGATATTGAAACAGAAGTATCTCCATGTTCTTACTGAAAATGTTGCGAGAACAGCGTCTAAACTGGTCGAGAGATAATAAAAATAATACTTTTAATCAATCCATATAAAGCAACAATAGTAGGTAGAACACCCATTGGAATGATTAAGCTCAAGCATCACAGCCAATCGCTGACATGGAATCACCATAGGAAAATCTCCAGATTACAGGGATATAATACGAAGCGTAATACTTGCAATCAATCCATATAAACTTACATAAACACGTGGATCCCCAATGATAATGGTTAAGTGCATGTATCACAGCCAATCACTCAAAGAATATCACCATAATAAATCCTTCAGTATGCGGGGCATAATACGAATTATAATTCTTTTCATCAACCCATCGAAACCTAAAATAACCAGTAGATCACCTATGATAATGAATAAGTTTGTGCATCACAGCCAATAGCTAAAAAACAATCACCGCCATAAGAAATCCAGCAATATGCGAGACGCCTGTCTGGGTGCGGAAAGACGCTTTCTAATTCCAGAGGAGAATGGTTGCAGATGAGGCTTGGGTGTGGCGCTGGCGAAGGATGCGGTCGACGCCGAGTGGGTCCGAGAGGGCGAATGAGTGGCCTGAGGTGGGAGAGGGGTAAAGTTAATAGGATTATGGGAAAAAGACCTCGGCTGACTGCTGCTAGAAGGGTGGGAGAGAGAGGGGATGAGGACAGGTTCGGAAAGAGCAGGACCGAGAAGATCCAAAAGAGTAGGATGAGAGGGAATCCACCTCTGGATTTCCTAAGGGAAGAGTACGATGCGCGTGGTTCGAACGAATCCCACCTCTGGCAGGTGGATTTCCATCTCCGTGTAAGATGGGCCAATCCTCCAAAGATAATTTTCACCTTATGTCAGGGAATATGAAGCATTTTTTTGCACGTCACAGCAAAACTCATTTTCCTTACCCTTCCAAAAAGGGATGGGAACCAAAGGCGAGGCATATTATATATTTATCACCCGAGTGATTCTCCAAGAAGTTATATATATATATAATGTCTTGGTCGAAAATCGCTCTCGGCGACGATGCACATGCATAAAAAAAACAGTAATACACTAAACAAACACAGAAACACGCAAAAAGGACACTCCCAAATAAAACTTGGACGTTTCGGCGGTCATGCCGCCATCCTCGGCGGTAGAAGAATGATGAAAAGTCCGCTCTGTTCCCTTGGGAAGGAAAGGGCAGAGAGGAAGGAGACGGGGGGTAAGTGCGAATGGATAGTGGTGGGGAGTTGGGCAGTGGTGGGAGAGAGAGAGGTGGCTAATGGGCTATTGATTTCAATGGGCTAGGTTTAGCCCGGGCTTTTCGAATGCCCTTGTTACCCATATATGGGCGTATTCTCGGATTTTCACGTCAACATTACCGGCGGATTCGGGAAGGGCTTCTAAGATTTCTAGGGAGAAACAGTCGTCAAAATGTTGAGAGTGGGAGGCGGTATGTTTGGGGATGGGATCAAGAAAAGGTAGAGTTTTGGTGGCAAGGCGGTGATATTTCATACGGATATTGAGAGGGGTGGTACATTTTCCCACATAGAAGGCAGGGCAGAAATTGCAGGAAAGGCGGTAGATGATGTTTCTGGTGGTACAATTGGCCGTAGAGGAAGATCTTTTGAGGGAGGGGGTGGAGGAGGGGCGGAGGAGAGAGCAGCATTTGCACCTAGGGCGTTCGCATGTTGAGGAAAGTGGCGGACGGGGGGGCGGGGGGTTGGAGGGAGGGTTTAGTGGATTTAAGAATGTCTCGCAGATTTGAGGGACGCTTATAGGAAACTTTGGGACATGAGGGTAGGAGGAGGGAAGTAGAGGTATTGTTTTTTATGATTGGATACAGGTCTTTCAATATATTTTTGATTCTGTGTGCACCAGGGAAGAATGTGGTGACAAGGTTAAGTTGGTATATATATATATATATATATATATATATATATATATATATAAAACTTCCAGGAAAATCACTCGGGTGATAAATATACAGTATGCCAAGAGGGTGGCCGATAAAAAATATACACACGGAAAAAAGAACACTTACACATAAAAATTTTCGATATTTCGGTGAAGTCTAGCTCCACCTTTCTCAAGGTTTAAGGTAGGAATGAAGAAAAGGAGAGAGATTGAGGTATGGGAGGGGAAAGAGGGGGAGACGAAGGTGTAAGAGGGGAAGGAGGGGAAAGAGGGAGAGAGGAAGGTGTAGGAGGGGAAGGAGGGGAAAGACGAAGAGCGGGGAGAGGGCGTGGAGGAAGCAGGGAGAGATGAGATGAGGGGGAGGGAGAAACTAGTGTGATTTATTGAGTCCGGGGGGCGAGAAAGCCTGGTGGATTAAAATACAAGAAGATTCAAGATCTTTGAGCTGAAGGGGAGAGGAAGAAGGGGGAAGGGAAGCAAGTAGACCGACTTTAAAAGTGTTATTGAAAGTGGAGTTGTGGGAGGAGACGTGAATGGCGACAGGGAGAGAAACAGAGAGGGAGGGGCAATCGTTACAAGACGAGCGGTGCCCATTCATTCTAATATTGAGAGGAGTGGTGGATAAGCCAATATAGAAAGAAGGGCAGTATTGGCAGAGGAGGATGTAGACAATGTTAGGCGTGGTGCAGGAGGGTGAGAGGACAGAAGGGAGGGGAAAAGCGAGGAACTTGTCCGGCAAGGGCTGGGTGATGAGGATGGGGCAAGTTTTACATCGCGGGCGGTTGCAAGGGGTGGGAAGGGATTTGGTGGGTTTGAGTGATTTGGACAGGGGTTTGGTAATATTGAAAATGGCGGATAGATTGGGGGGGCGTCTGAAGCTGAGAGAGGGACATTGGGGGAATATTTTAGAAGTGGTTAGGTTGTCCGACAGGATAGGGTAGAGGTTTTTAATAATACGCCTAATAGAGTCCACACCTGGGAAGTAGGTGGTACAGAGGGAGATATTGTTTTGGGAAATGCTATTAGTAGGAGGCAGTTTGGGGGAGTGTGGTTTTTTGAGGATTTTTTTATTGAGAAGTTGCTCTGGATAGCCTCTGCGAAGAAGAGATTGATGGAGGTTAGTAAGGAATTTATCAAGGGAGTCAGGGTTGTTGCAAATTCGGTGGCCACGAATAGAAAGGGAGTAGGGGAGGGAACGTTTAGTATGGGAGGGGTGGCAGCTGTTATAATGGAGGTATTGTTGTTGGTTGGTGGGCTTGATATGCACGGAAGTGCTAAATTTGCGGTCAGAGAGGGAGACGTTTACGTCCAGAAAGACGACGTTAGAGGCAGAGATGTTAGAAGTAAAGGAGAGGGGAGAGGAGGCGTTGAGGGAGGAAATAAAAGAGTTGAGAGAATGAATACCATGTGGCCATAAAAGGAAGATGTCGTCAATGTAACGAAGCCAGAGAAGAGGTTTTAGTGAGCATGAAGATAGAAAAGATTGTTCAAAAAGTCCAAGGAAAAGGTTGGCGTAGGAAGGACTGAAGCGACTACCCATAGCGCATCCTTTAATTTGAAGAAAGAATTTGTTATTGAAAGAGAAAGCGTTGTGGGTTAGGATGAAATTGGAAAGATCAAGAAGGAACTCAGAGCTGGGAATATGAGGAGCAGGGCGTTTAGTGATGAAATGGCGGATGGCAGAAAGTCCTTCAGAATGAGGAATGTTGGTATATAGGGAAGTGACATCAATAGTGGCCATTAAGATATCACAGTTAGAGGGGAGTGGAGTAGAATGGAGGCGTTCAAGAAAATGATAAGTGTCTTTGATAAAGGAGGGCAGGGAGTGGACAATGGGTTGTAGGTAGTAGTCAACAAATGCGGACATGCGTTCGGTGGGTGAGTTATAAGAGGAGACAATGGGGCGGCCAGGGTTGTCAGGTTTGTGGATTTTGGGTAGAATATAGAAGTTTGGGGTGCGTGGGTGTGACGGAGAAAGAAGGGTGATATCTTGTTTAGACAGGCCTTCATCAGGGCCTTTGATTTGAAGGAAGGAGATTATTTCATCCAAAAATTCAGGATTAGGGTCATGGGACAAAGGCTGATATGAGGAAGTGTCAGAAAGTTGTCGGTTGGCTTCATCGAGGTAGTCAGAAGAGTTGAGGATGACTACTGTGGAGCCTTTGTCAGAAGGAGTGATGGCAATATCTGGATTTAGAGTAAGTTTTCTGAGGGCCGAGATTTCAGAAGGAGATAGATTGGGTTTTGGTTTAAGGGAGTTGAAAAAAGATGGCTCAGAGAGTTTTGATAGGAGAAGGTTGGTGAAGATTTCAAGGGGGTGATTGGAAAGAAGTGGTTTTGGTTCATGTGAAGAAGGAGGTTTGAATTTGGAGAGAGCGGTGTGGGGGGGGGAGGTGGGAGACGGAGGAGTGGGACGCGTGTCCCAGAAAAATTTCCATTTCAGTCGTCGGCAGAAAAGAAGGGCGTCAGAGAGGATTTTAACAGGGTTTATTTTAGGGGTAGGTGAAAAACTAAGGCCTTTGGAAAGAAGAGATAATTGTTCAGGGGAAAGAGAAGTAGAAGAGAGGTTAACAACCGCTTTTTCTACTACCGCTAGTCCAGCCGACGACTGAGCTGGGAGGGTGGGGGCAGCGGAAGGAGATTCGCTTCTAGGAAGGACGCGCTTTGGGAAATCCACTGACGTAGGAGGAGGCGGGGTAGCCAGGTTGAAGCACGTAGCAAGGTCAGGTTTGGACAAGTACAATGGAGGTGGGGGAGGGGGGGATGTCGCCATGTGCACGGGAAGAGAGAGGCCTCGGCAGAAAAAGGAAAGGATTAGTGAAGAGAGTTTACGCTGGGCTTTTAAGCGCTTGGAGGCAAGAACGCGAAGCGCAGAGTGGAGTGAACGTTGGATACTAGAGAGCGAATGTGGGCTGCACAGCTTGACAATTTTGATAAGGGAATGAATATCAGCATAGTACTGGTGTACAAGAGCTTGATAACGTAAGAGGACCGTATGACAGAAATTAAAGGAAAGCTGATAAGAGTACGTGTGGAAGAACGGACGTAAAGAAGGAGGGAGGCCGGTTAGGGGGAGTTTGATAGTAAGTCCGTTTGGAAAGATGCCAAGGGATAAGCAAGAGGAGAGAAACTCGGAGTGGCACGTGTATTGCGCCAATTTAAAAGAAAGTTTTTTTATAGTGTGCAGCCAAGACATGACAAGATCGGTGGAAGGCATGACGGACTAAGTATTAGGAGAGGAGAAAGGCGTGAAGAAGCATATGGGATAAGAGATAAGATAGGAAATGAGATAAGATATCACAGTGGTGAGGGAGGGATAGGACACTGAGAAAGATGGATGCGACTCACAGGACAGGAACCACAGGAACGTAGAACCGGAACCGAAGACGCAGCTCGTAGACAGAAGAACACACAGAAGGATTGCAGGACGCAACGATATAAAACTTCCAGGAAAATCACTCGGGTGATAAATATACAGTATGCCAAGAGGGTGGCCGATAAAAAATATACACACGGAAAAAAGAACACTTACACATAAAAATTTTCGATATTTCGGTGAAGTCTAGCTCCACCTTTCTCAAGGTTTAAGGTAGGAATGAAGAAAAGGAGAGAGATTGAGGTATGGGAGGGGAAAGAGGGGGAGACGAAGGTGTAAGAGGGGAAGGAGGGGAAAGAGGGAGAGAGGAAGGTGTAGGAGGGGAAGGAGGGGAAAGACGAAGAGCGGGGAGAGGGCGTGGAGGAAGCAGGGAGAGATGAGATGAGGGGGAGGGAGAAACTAGTGTGATTTATTGAGTCCGGGGGGCGAGAAAGCCTGGTGGATTAAAATACAAGAAGATTCAAGATCTTTGAGCTGAAGGGGAGAGGAAGAAGGGGGAAGGGAAGCAAGTAGACCGACTTTAAAAGTGTTATTGAAAGTGGAGTTGTGGGAGGAGACGTGAATGGCGACAGGGAGAGAAACAGAGAGGGAGGGGCAATCGTTACAAGACGAGCAGTGCCCATTCATTCTAATATTGAGAGGAGTGGTGGATAAGCCAATATAGAAAGAAGGGCAGTATTGGCAGAGGAGGATGTAGACAATGTTAGGCGTGGTGCAGGAGGGTGAGAGGACAGAAGGGAGGGGAAAAGCGAGGAACTTGTCCGGCAAGGGCTGGGTGATGAGGATGGGGCAAGTTTTACATCGCGGGCGGTTGCAAGGGGTGGGAAGGGATTTGGTGGGTTTGAGTGATTTGGACAGGGGTTTGGTAATATTGAAAATGGCGGATAGATTGGGGGGGCGTCTGAAGCTGAGAGAGGGACATTGGGGGAATATTTTAGAAGTGGTTAGGTTGTCCGACAGGATAGGGTAGAGGTTTTTAATAATACGCCTAATAGAGTCCACACCTGGGAAGTAGGTGGTACAGAGGGAGATATTGTTTTGGGAAATGCTATTAGTAGGAGGCAGTTTGGGGGAGTGTGGTTTTTTGAGGATTTTTTTATTGAGAAGTTGCTCTGGATAGCCTCTGCGAAGAAGAGATTGATGGAGGTTAGTAAGGAATTTATCAAGGGAGTCAGGGTTGTTGCAAATTCGGTGGCCACGAATAGAAAGGGAGTAGGGGAGGGAACGTTTAGTATGGGAGGGGTGGCAGCTGTTATAATGGAGGTATTGTTGTTGGTTGGTGGGCTTGATATGCACGGAAGTGCTAAATTTGCGGTCAGAGAGGGAGACGTTTACGTCCAGAAAGACGACGTTAGAGGCAGAGATGTTAGAAGTAAAGGAGAGGGGAGAGGAGGCGTTGAGGGAGGAAATAAAAGAGTTGAGAGAATGAATACCATGTGGCCATAAAAGGAAGATGTCGTCAATGTAACGAAGCCAGAGAAGAGGTTTTAGTGAGCATGAAGATAGAAAAGATTGTTCAAAAAGTCCAAGGAAAAGGTTGGCGTAGGAAGGACTGAAGCGACTACCCATAGCGCATCCTTTAATTTGAAGAAAGAATTTGTTATTGAAAGAGAAAGCGTTGTGGGTTAGGATGAAATTGGAAAGATCAAGAAGGAACTCAGAGCTGGGAATATGAGGAGCAGGGCGTTTAGTGATGAAATGGCGGATGGCAGAAAGTCCTTCAGAATGAGGAATGTTGGTATATAGGGAAGTGACATCAATAGTGGCCATTAAGATATCACAGTTAGAGGGGAGTGGAGTAGAATGGAGGCGTTCAAGAAAATGATAAGTGTCTTTGATAAAGGAGGGCAGGGAGTGGACAATGGGTTGTAGGTAGTAGTCAACAAATGCGGACATGCGTTCGGTGGGTGAGTTATAAGAGGAGACAATGGGGCGGCCAGGGTTGTCAGGTTTGTGGATTTTGGGTAGAATATAGAAGTTTGGGGTGCGTGGGTGTGACGGAGAAAGAAGGGTGATATCTTGTTTAGACAGGCCTTCATCAGGGCCTTTGATTTGAAGGAAGGAGATTATTGCTTGCGTCTTGTAACGATTGCCCCTCCCTCTCTGTTTCTCTCCCTGTCGCCATTCACGTCTCCTCCCACAACTCCACTTTCAATAACACTTTTAAAGTCGGTCTACTTGCTTCCCTTCCCCCTTCTTCCTCTCCCCTTCAGCTCAAAGATCTTGAATCTTCTTGTATTTTAATCCACCAGGCTTTCTCGCCCCCCGGACTCAATAAATCACACTAGTTTCTCCCTCCCCCTCATCTCATCTCTCCCTGCTTCCTTCACGCCCTCTCCCCGCTCTTCGTCTTTCCCCTCCTTCCCCTCCTACACCTTCCTCTCTCCCTCTTTCCCCTCCTTCCCCTCTTACACCTTCGTCTCCCCCTCTTTCCCCTCCCATACCTCAATCTCTCTCCTTTTCTTCATTCCTACCTTAAACCTTGAGAAAGGTGGAGCTAGACTTCACCGAAATATCGAAAATTTTTATGTGTAAGTGTTCTTTTTTCCGTGTGTATATTTTTTATCGGCCACCCTCTTGGCATACTGTATATATATATATATATATATATATATATATATATATATATATATATATATATATATATATATATATATATAACACAAATATAAATATACTTTTAAAACACAGGCACACGAAAATTAAAAGGACACTCACAGAATAATTTGCGGACGTTTCGACGGGCAAGCCGCCATCGTCAACGACAAGAGACTAACTAGTGGTCTGTTACCTCGGGTGGGGGGGGGGAAGCGGAACAGGGGAAGGGAAGGGGGCTGGTGGGGAGCGGGAGCAAGGGGTTGCTATTGGTCAGTGGGCCAAGTTAAGCCCGGGCGATTCTAATGCTCTTAAGAACCAGATGAAAACCATCTCGCGAGTCCTCAGTTCAATATTAGTTGCTGATTCGGGGAGGGCTTCTAATATATAGAGAGAGAAACATTTATTGAAGGTCTTACGATGGGAAGCGGTATAAGTTTTATTCTTGTAAGTTTTATTTTATATATATATATATATATATATGTATAAAATAAAACTTACAGGAGGTAGGAGAAAGAGATAAAGAATTTGTTCTTACGTAACGTTTCGGACCAGTTGGTCCTTCGTCAGCTTTAGACTTCTACAGGTGGTGAAAGAAAGAGGATAGGAAACACATAAAATGTGACAACAAAGTTTGAACATGGAATGATGGCCGATTCCAAGTGAAAAAAATTCGACTAGACCGGAAATCGAACCACGGACCTTCCGATGTCGCGCCGGATGCTCAGACCACTAAGCTATCTGGTTTCGTTCCAAAGTTACAAAGTTCTCAGAATATTTTGGCCAAAAAGCATTCATAAGCTACAAACATTTTTTTGTTAATCATATAAATTCCACAAGCCTCCTATTTTAGTCAATCGAGAGTTCACTCTAAGTATAAATTGATGGCTAATTATTTAAGCACCCCAAAGAAATGGATATATACACATAAGCACATAATATCAGAAATTCTAAATCGTGAAATGTTTCCTTAACTTTTATGCAGTCTTTAATAGAAGCGATTAAATAAAATGATAGTTCATATATGAAAAGAATGGAGCAATACATTTTTCAAAGTTACAATCTACAAACACACACCCCCAAATTGTCCATTGGATTTCATACCATCCGTTTGAGAATTTCACGATCGTTTTCTGCTTATTTAACGATGAGAGTATATCATGACTTGTAACCAGACCTAAATTCACAAAGTAAGAGATGAAAATTTAAGCATGAATCCTATGAATGCGTAAATAGTCCCCAAAGAACAGTAGTTTCTCCACGGATATTTCATCAAAGCACGCTCGCAATCAGTCCCAAGGGTAAAATATTCGTTTGAAATTCACCTGCCATGGAACGACGTGACGTGCGGTTTTCGTGGACGTGTCAATTATGCAAACGTTTGTGCTGGCCTTTCTTCTCATTGTGAATTATTTTATTCACATGTGACCAAATTTCCATGCACGTCATTTTTTATTGCCTGAGGACTCCGCTGCAGCGAAAAATTCATATTTCAAGAGTGTCTACTCCCAGGACAAGAGTCTTGGTAGGACTCATGAAAAATAATATCGCAACATATTCCGGTATTATTTTATAGGTCAAATTCTGTACTATAATTATTGATCTAAAGCATTTTAACTTTGCGTTCTAAATTTCAAAACATATGTCTATATAATCTAATGTATGCCAACATTACACATCATATTCTAACATTTCATAATTTTGTTCTAATTTTTAGTACGAATTATTTCATGTATATGTGATCAAATTTTCTTGCACGTCATTTTTTTGCCCGAGGACTCCGCTACAGCGAAATATTCATACTTCAAGAGAGTCTACTCCCAGGACAAGAGTCTTGGTAGGACTCCTGAAAACTAATATCGCAACATATTCCGGTATTATTTCATGGGTCAAATTCTGTACTATAATTACTGGTCTAAAGGTTTTGACCTTGCGTTTAAAATTTCAATATATACGCCTATATGCCCTAATGTATGCCAACATTACACCTCAAGTTCTAAAATTCTATAATTTTGTTCTAATATTCAGAAAAATTCAGTAATCACCGATCCAATATCTGCAAATTAGGATAAATGAATTAATTTCTAAATCAAAATACGGAAAATTTGTTGCATATTGAGATTTAAATAGTGACCGGATAGGCGTTATAAAATATTAAATGGAGGGCTATTTCCTTTTCCCCCTCATATGGTGCATAATCAATGACTGGCTACCCATAATAAAATCAAGGATGGCTTTCTTCATGTATATCGCGTATGAGGCATTTTTAGTTGCACGATTAAAGCGCAATGATATGTTTCGAAATAAAAAATATCATGAGATGCATTGCGCTATGATTCCATACTTAGATGCTGCCGAAAGCAAACATTACCGTAGTCGTTTGAACTGAAACTAATTAAATGTCGAGGACACAAGTGAACTTACGTTTGATGTAATGTTTCACCGGAAGTATCGAAAACACTCACCTGAAAATAAAAAGAAAACGTGTTAGTTGAACTACAAAAAGCATACCACATTGTATACATACATAAATAAACCTGCGTTTTCCGTTGCAATTATATATGAAGTGCACCAGCAAGTGAGTCATAAAAGTATATGTACATAGTATATGCATTTAAGAGTACCTAAGTAGTAAACTGAAAATCCATGTCTATGTAAAAATTCAAAGATAGTATCACACCAGGAAAACTTCGAATGCTGAATGATGCAATATATGTCAATTAAATTTTGGCAAAGTATCTATTGATAACCTAGAAGCACATATTGAGCCTAATACCTACTTTTTTCATATAAGATCCTTCCTTGGCTCTACTAAATTTTACCATACTTCCGTACAGTTTTTGCCGTTAGCTCGCATAAATGACGATAAATAGTTTCTTCAAACAACACATACTAGGAAATAATATTATTAATTTTTTTCAGGTAGAATTTTAACTTTCAAAATATGTACAGTGATTGGAAATAAAATTCTGAGTCACGATCAGTTACATTCTGCTGATTTAGCATGTTGTGTTTAAGTGTTGGGCTAATATTTATAGATATCCTTCCAAACTCTATTGCCCCACATGCTAAAAAATATCCCAGATATATTCCTCTGCCAGTTATTTAGTTGCATTTTTAGTCACTTTATTAATTTAAGCAATCACCGCGGCTCCAAGTACGAATTTTTCTCATTACTTAAATACCTGGATTGAAGCAGATCTCGTCACCATGTATCACCGTTTGCATTTTATATTTTATTGCTTTAAAAAATATTGACAATACTCTCTCTGTTGTCTTCAATATCATTATGCTCTCCTTATGATGACATTTTTTGTATCATGACATAGCTAAAATCAACGTATCTGAATTTTATAGTGTACCATTCAGGGTTTAGATAGCAGAAGGGACAGTTTTGTCTCAATCTCGCCCAATAAGGACCTTTTATTATTATTATTCATTTTTCTCTAGGTTTAGATCCGTCTAGAATACCATTTCTTTCCCGGTTTTATTTAATTTTGGCAACTCCAGAAACTCAACAGTTACGGCTAACTAGCAGGCAAAATTCAGTCGAAGATGATCGGTGAACGTGATGACCGGACATGAATACTACGAGAATTGCGTAGGCTATTAATGTATTTATATAACCACCACTAAATTAAACAGTGAAATATACTTCATTTTAAGAAAAGGAGTTAAAATACGACATGAATCTAAGACTAGACATAATCAAAGGCTCAAATCCCAGCAAATCCACCTATGATAACTAGGGGTGACTCGTAAGTGCTTCATCATTAAGAATATGAAGCATTCTGAATATCAACAAATACACAGAATAGAACACCAAAGGTAAAAATGTATTTATCAAAAAATCCAATGGGAAACTCGGATTATACATAAACAAAGAGAATGAACGAAAACGCCAAGGAATTGGAAGATTTACAGAAAATTTCACGAAAAGACAATGATGTGACAAAATAGAGAGAAACTGGAGGTTATGAGAAGGAATAGGAGTGATTGTTGATCAGACAGTCAACCTTATATTATATTCAGCAATCTTATATTTATATTGACATGCATCGACGAGAACGGCGGAGAAAAATATAAATTTGAAAAATTAAATCAATGTAACTTTAACGTCATGCCAAAAGAAAAATGAAAAATGGTGAGTACAATACCGATTGATGTCGTGAGGGGCATTTTGTAGAGAAAATAAAATTTTTAAATACGTTATGTCATTGCTTGAACAATTCTTAAGTTCATTCCTTCACACGCTGTGCGATGGTCATGGCTATAGATGCAGTTTGACCAGGTAAATACAACCAATCTCTTCGTGCAAAATTTTAAATCACACTTTGCTGCAGAAATATTTCAGTAATACCGTTTCTAAATAAAGCGCATTGTCTCAGAATTCTTGAGTATCTTCGTCCTCAACTCCGAGCCACGTTTGCCGACCTAGTGAGAAACGCACTATAATATCTTTACCAAATCTGATACCCATTCCATTTTAGATCAGGTGGCACACACGGGATTCACTGAAATTGAAGGAAAAAAGTGTCGATTACGGAAGGCAATTTTCGATTGGAGGCCACCGCATGGTGTCGCTAATACCCTAAAATAATTACACCGAGGTTCATGAGGGCAGAGTAGCGAGTAAAGTGGAGAAGGTGTTGGTGGCACGGTGGCCATTGGGTTGGAGAGTCTAGAGGCGAGTGGACGGCTCTTCAACACGGCCACTGATCGAATTATGCAGACGATACGACGAAACTGCACCCTCTCGCAGCATCCGGGTCGGTGCGGTAATGAAATTGCCGACTGCAGACCCGCTTCCACCGCCGGCGCTGCTGATTTCGCATTCCATCGTCCAGGAGGTCTCCAACGCCTCTTCGATCCCATCGCCACTTGATCCCGAACGCAGCCGAGAACGCTAATTCTCTTCGCGGTTGTCACTTTACATTTTTCCTACCACCGGTCCCATATCTCTTCCACTTTTTTATAATCATATCTTGATTCCAGAGGCTCAGTATGATGCCTAGGATAGTGACACGTTATGAAGTATAGATTACCGTCAAGAATAATCATTACTACTTTTGGTTTTACTTCGTCAAAGTTTTGACAGAAAATACATTTATTTTACATAAAATACTTGTGAAGTTTAAATAACATACTCACTCTACTGCAGTTTTCTACAGAAAATATGTAAAAAAGGACAAAACATTTTATTTCGACTATAAACAGTAGTCACCAATAACTAATTGGGGTTTCCTACGATAGATTTTAAAGAAAATAATGATAAGAAAATATTTATGTATGAAGTATTTAAATACGAAAAATATTTAAGTGTGAAGCGTGGGGCTGTGAGGCTCAGAAACTAGGTCACTGCTAAGAGGAGGAATTTAAGATGTTGCTTTGGAGAAAAATAGATGTGGTGATAGTGATAGCTAGGGAGACGAACGAGGAAAGTGGATATGCTGGAGAGGAAAGAACTCTGGTAGTGGAGAATCGGAGAAGGTGAATGAAATGGGTAAATTATTTGTTAATAGGCGTGGGTATGTTGAAGAGGGTGATTTCTGGAATGAGAAACGCTGGGGAAACGTGGAAGAGGATATTATTTTGGACGATATAATGAGAGGCAGAGGGAATGAGGAACTTCAGAGAGACCTGATAGAAAGTAATATTTGGGAAATAGAACATATGTCCCAAAAATGTGGATGCTGGGTCAAGAACCGTCCAAAATTATACTTGATAGAATACCCAATGAATGAAAAATGAGATTTTTAAGTCGGAGGTTTGCTGGTATACGAAAGAATATGATCATTCATTACGCTTCCTTTATGCAGAACTTTTAAGCTTCATGCAGCAGCGGAAATAATGGATTAAAGGGAGAAATTTTGAGCAAGGCTTTTTGTATTACGCACAAAGAGCAAGCAATTTTGCTTGCTGTTTGAGGTATGCATTTTCTCTCTTCTAACATGAGAAAACCTATTTCACCCAACGCTTAGACACACAATTGAGTGCGGTTCAGTTAACTGTGAGTGGAATGTAAAAAGTAATGAAATGTAAGGAGCGCAGTATCAAGACATGGCGGATATAGATGAAATGGGGATGCTTTTTCAGAAATAAATACTTCCAGCACCTATGACCAAAGAATAGCAAAAGCCTTGTGTCACAGGAAATACATTTTATACTTTCCGTTCTCATTATACGGCATATTCCTTTTGTAATAGATATTAGTTGAAAAACAGATCGTCGGTCAATAATAAATATCTTAATTTGAAGAAATAAAATAAAATGAATACTTTATACTACATACGTATCATGCGATGTAAAGTAAATTCTCCCATCTGAGCTAACCCTTGTAATCTCATAGAGAGACAGTTTTCGTAGTCTTTTGATGGTATTTTTAATGCGGTAAATCTTTGCCTAATATTGCTGATAAGAACATTTTAAGGAAATCCTCTCAAGCTAATGATTTAAAGAGAAATATTTGGTGGCCATGCATTTTCTAGGACCGTTTCTTCGATTACAGGGGGGATTACCAACCAAGAATCCTACAATACTTTAAATCGAAAATATTAATTTATAAATACGAAAGTATTTGACTTGTAACCTTATAATACTTGAATTTGAATCAGGCAACTCAAATGTAACTCAAGACTTGAGACTTCGTTCTGAGAGTCATTCTCTAAGGATTTTCACCCTACTCCACTAAGAATTAAGTGTGTATCCTCAATTCCTCATTATTACGAACTCTGCAGTGTCTCATGTAAAACTAGGCCTTCATAAAGACGCCTTTCACAGTAAAATTATTTGAAAAATATTGTTAATGATGGTGAAAGTGTAAATAAAGAAATGAATGCTTTCATATATGTAAAAGTTATTTACCGGCTTAAACAAACTTCTGAATATAACGAGTAAATAGAAAGTTCAAAGAAGTATTTTAAAAATGTTCTAGAACCGATAACGTTTACTTTACGAGGCAAATAATTCATATAATACAAATTCAGCGGAAAGCTAGCAAGTCTGCAAATTTTAGTGATTATTTTTAAATATTAATTGTAATAAAATGACAACTCGTAATTTTACAATAATACTCGGGGCTCTTGTTACATTTAGCATTGTGGTAGATATTCCTTATCACACAAAATATTAAAAGTTTGTTTAAACAATTGTATAATGCATAAAATATTTTAAAAAACAAACATAAAGAGATCGTTCAACAAATGATTTATAAAACCATCTCCAAGATTACTGACAAGTACCATTAAGAGAAAATAATTTTCTCAGGTACATACTTTGTATTCAAAAATCACTCTCTCTTTCCAAAACTTCGTCAAGCTTGCACGTCACAACAATAGAAATCTAGTAAATAATCACGTAGATGAAAGGGACACCCCCGAATCTCTCCGAAATTTACTCTGTACAATGTAATGAGTTTAACACCATTTATGTTGACCCAACTGGTCATAATCGTAAAGAAAGAACTAGGGAAAATATTTTACCATAATAAACTTTTGGAATTCGTAAAAGTTATTTTTACCGATTTCTTTCAGGGAAAAATATCATTATGCCACCGCACTACATCTCTAGGTCCGGCAGGATAAATAAACTAAGAGAGAGATTTTGCCGAACGGATAGGTACAAAAATTCATTCTTCCCACGCATAATAAGAAACCAGAATAAAAACTGAGATTCACTAGCACCACTGCCAAAATACCTTTTCACCCACCTATACAATTCTACTTTACACCTTTACGCGGGTGGTGTCTTAACACCCCCTGCCACACGCCCATGCGGCGGATGTAGATGTAAATGTTGAAGATCAAGTTTTGGTGCAGTAAGAACCGTAATATGGTGCATTGTGCAATTTAAAATTCAGCGATTGGTGTAAGCGTCAATAAAAGGTTTCTACGACTTCATAGTTATTGAAAAATAATTACTGCTTGCATTCTTAACCCATCTATGTTGCCTATGCCCTTATCGAACCTCTTTATCCAATGTGGCGAGAATCGATATTGATCAAAGTATCAAGGTTCGCACCATTCATATTTTTACAAGCGAAACGTTTTTGGAACTATGTATTTCACGACTACATAAATTTATTTTGGATTGCTTCTCTGCTATTTCTTACTTGCACGGAGCTTAAAAAAGTAAAAACATGGTGACCCATATACATTTATAACGTCCTAGTCAAATTATAATACTGAGGTGGACTTTTCTTGAAAAATATAGACCTCTATTTCGCTCGCTCTGCTGAGACAGAAATACACCTTCTTCCGGCCTAGAGCTTACTGGGACCATTTTTCATGGTATAATTCCTTCCGTGGAAAGCAGTATTTGGGTGAATGCCCTTCAGCATCATTTATAAAACTCATCCAGGCATTTTCCGCTGAAGAGAGGAACGAATTCATGTGAAAGAGCAGGTAGAAATACGAGCAGAGAGAGGGAGAGCGAAAAAGTGCCTCAGATTGGGAAGGAGATAAATGCCGGTCATTTATCGCACCCATTAGCAAGTCAAAAACTAAAGAACATTGCGTTAAATTGATTACTTTCCCATCTAAGAGAAAATGTGACAAAAACAAACACCCTACTAATCAATCACGTATGCAGACTCTAGTTTAGTCCATTGGCTAGTATACAATATTGGTTTTAAAATGTTGTCTTACAGTTGGTGAAAGCAGAAAGATTTTACGTATTTCTATTTATAACACGCATTATAAATAATAATAATAATAAACAATCAATAATAATAATTTTCTTAAAAAAGTAAATGAAATCTGTAAAAATCCTAAATTTTAAGGAGAAAAGCTCCACGGAAGTAACAATTTATTTTATGAGAATTTATTACTGATTGTTCCCCTTAGCCAATTATTGGTTAATGCTCAACATCCAATGACCTTTAATGTCTCTTTCCTGGGAAATGCTTCACATCGCAAACTGAATAGAATGGCTCGGATTGGATACTATTTGGTTTTGCTTTTAAATAGGGAAGTGAGATGGGCAATATCCCTTTTTTTGGCAATTCCACCTCATATAAAGACATGATAAATATGATTTGTAGAAAAGGTGAGGCTCACACCTTAAAGACGAGTGCAGATATTTCCTCTTTACCTAGGGACTTGTTGATTTTATACAAGCGTTATTCTTTAAGTACCTAATCCCTATGTTTAATTTTGTCAATCGTGGTTAAACTAACGATGGGGATATCTGCGTGACACTTGATGCGGTCATTTGCATGCTTGTATGGCCTAAACCTGTTTACTTGATGTCATCACTTGCGCCCAAGTCCACTCAGTAGATAGTAGTTCACTCTGCGTTAGAATATAAAGAAAATATATTATGTAATGCATTACCGAATGTGTCTTGATTGTAAATGATGAACTAATTTTAGGATACCGAGACTAACCACGATATTACTTTTACGGAGTCACCCGTAAAAGCGCATAAAAGCGAAAATCCACTGTGGAAAACTCATTCACCTTGACTTGAACCTCTCAATATCGCGATGAGTGCTTTAGTCAGTTAAGCTACAGAGGTCTTCCCCTCCCTCGTGGATTATTGAGAGCTCCACAGACTGCGTAAAGGAAATACCTTGGAAATACCGTGGAAAGTTCCGCTACCCTCAATATTTGCCAAATTAAGTAAACACCTCATTGTGTTCGAAGTTTAACTTTACCTTGCAAATTATGGAGCTAAGCGCACGCTTTGGAGTGATGTGTTAAATTTTATGTCCGGAAGTCTCGAGCATCTTGTTGCTTTAAAGCCCATAAAAATCCATAGAGAAGAAAGATCAGTTGCTTAACTGAACGAAGCACTTGGCAAAATATCGAGGGTTCGAGTCCCGGTCAAGGTGATTGATTATTCCTGTGGGATATTTTGCACCAAAATGATGAAATCTATTAGCATATAACGTACAGATTTGGCTCAAAATTTCCAAGTTTTCAAATAGATATGTCAACATCGTATCAAATATCTAAGTGAGAAAAAGTAGAATATACTACTGGAGAGGAAAAAATGAACGAGGACGTGACAGAAAAGTCGCATGGAGAAACTTATAATGCTCATTGTTTAAATCATTCTTAATCGATTTAAAAATACTTCTGGGATAGGTTCTTTGAAGAAAATTGTCTCCCAAAATACAGAAGTATGAAGTATTTCTTCAATATAATGATTAAGTAGTTCCTTGATGAGAATATGGGCACTAGATAGGATGAGTTGAACATAGGATTCGATGTATTTAAATACTTTTCTCAATGTTTATTTGATTTAAAATATTAATTTCTGCTCCAAACAGTTACGTAATCATAAAAGACATATAATTATAATGGATGGGTATAACTGAAACTGAAATGAAAGTGACGGAATAACAATAGATTAGACGCATTTAGCAGCTGAATGAATTTCAGATAAAATTTTGCGTAATGGATAGCAAATTTTATTCCCTCACCTGAAAAGGTAAATAACATTTTTGTGGAATACCACACATCCAAACCATCTGTTAGTCTTACTCACTAATAGCAAGCTTACCCAGCTATATTTTAAAAGAATTAAAATCATACGAATCAATTTACATCGCAGCATCCGTAAATCACGCAAACGAGCATATGGAAACTCGGTTGCTTAAAAGGATAAACTAGTTGGGTCAGCTTGGAACTCCTATTTCACAGATGTTGGTCGCCGTTGATATATTTCCTTTCATGAATTACAACCCTGTTCACCTAATTCATTACGAGCACTACTATGGAGCAATATTTAAGTGGTACATTTTAAAATAAATTTTGGTGAATTACAACCGTAGAATATCTTGATTGCATATGCTCTATCGGTTCAGTTTTTTCACATAATTCCCTCTGATAACAGCATAGAGAGGCTTCTCATGATAAGGTCGTAATCCTGAAATCAGGCTGTTGGCAGAATTTTCCCCATACACAGAATTTCGGCTAATGCAGATAGATATATGCAAACTAACATAATTCTTTTATAAACCTTCCTATTTATTTATTGGTAAGAAAATTATTCTATGATAATTTAGAACTTATAACCTGATCACTGAAAATTTGAGGATATTCATATCGTTTACCACAATTGAATAAGTCTTTTTGAATTTTTTTTACATTTTCAGCGCGTAATGCATGCATCAAAACCATTTACACAATACTGTTTTTGAAATTTGTGCACTTAAAATATGTTACATTTTATTAGTGTCTATCAAGCATATTATAAATATTATATTCCTTGAATAGCCTAACTAACTTTCCACGACGCTCTTAGGGAGATTTATTTAAGGACGTTGGAAAAATCAACAGTGATCGGTGATATTCTACCACCGGCTCCCTTCGTTTTGATGCAACGGAAATCGACCAAAGCACGATCCTAGTGAATCTTCCCTTACACGGACGTCATGTCTGATAAACTCGGCCGATGAACTCGATTGCTTTGCTAACCACCTGACCGACTGGAGCTCCGATAACACGCATTGCAGCAGACTCCTCAGCGAAGCACGTCGGACAGACTGGGACCCGTAGCACACACACACGTGCACACAACAAGAGTCCTCCATGCATGGGGCACCTAAGGATTGGGTGACACTGGTTAGGCAGTATGTACACACAGGCTCTCTCCCTGGCCGTGGTGTGTTGACTTGCTGCGATCGCATTTCAACGAGCTTGTTCCTGACATTCCTAGAGTGTCCAATGCCCAAAGCGTAAGCATTGTCCTTTATCATCGATAGGAAGTCGAGAAGATGCTTTAAAGGATAATATGATAGAATTAAATATGCTGTTCCACGTTCACCTACATCTACAAACTACCTTGAGTGCCACCGTTGGGGTCTGTGGAAGGAACTATACCCTGGTGTGTGGGGTGTGTAAGGGTGAACAATAGCCATGAGAAAGAGGGAAAGTAGGGAAAAGAAATTTGAAATGGGACTGGGTGAAATTTAAGGAGATATCCTAGTCTCACTCTGCTTTTGTTTTAATCAAAAATGTAGAGTGGAAATAAGGAGTTTTTTAATTGTCAGTTTGGAAGCGTATCTATTTCATTTTTCCCCTTATAACAGCTCAATAAATGTTTTTTGGGGTCAAATAATATCCTCCTTGCCACTCTGAAGCTGGCGTCGAGGGACCTCACTCTTGCATCACGGATCTATAATAGGTTACAAATTATAGTCCCTAAACAGCTTTTTATTGAAGCTCCAACTATCAGTTTCACCAGTTTTACTTGAACAAGATTACTATTTAAAAACGTGAAGAAAATGTGATAGCATTTTTTGAATTGCATGAAAAACACCATAAGCAGTCTTGTCATAAAATTTCTACTTCCATTATAGCAAATAACCTACAGTGGGGGTACTCATTTCAGTTATACTTTGGTCATCAGTCAGTCTATACTTGGTCAGTTCTTCGCCATGGAGATTACGAATGAGATAAAATCATATCAAAATATAATTCGTCTTGACGAGAGTTCGAGTTCAGGCCCATTTAAACACGCAAGGGTGATAGTGAAAATGTCACCCTCACTTAACGTCATTTTTGAGAGACCGAATCTTAGTACAGGTTAATTATTTATTAACGATGATATTTTCATACTGACTTGTGAAACAATTCTACAATTTTGCTACAGAATCATATTTTCTCAAAACTGGCTCCATTTTTCCTTCATGCAATTCACTTTGATGCATTTAGTCCAACGAAGCGTTTAGTATACTTGCGTTATACAGTAGAATTGAGAAGCAGTCACGTATTTATATTTATATGAGGTACTTGCTAGTAACATCAACAGGTCCAAATATACAAACCCTCCGTGCACCGAATGAATAATAAATTCGTTCGTAAACTATAATAATAAATATAAATAATATCTCACCAAACAAACCATTACAGGTGCTTCAATATATAGATACTTATTCGTACATTCCATTATGAAATTACAGTTAATTTCCAAATAAATATATAAACTCTTCTCTCATGAAACCGAACGTTTTATCTGCTTGATGCCTTCTAACCATTTTATATTCTTTCTTCTTAATTAACGTGGAAAATAGTCAGCTCATTTTTACACCTTCCACTGCAATCAACGCATCTCCTCCCCCCTATTCTTCTTTCCTTCATTGTATTCATTTTTTCTCACACCATGCACGTCTCGGTTTACCCATCCAGCAAGAAGTCTCAATTCTTCAACAAATCCGCTTCTCAAAATTATTTAAGCTACAGTCATCGTTGATCCAAAAATACGTCGAATGCTTCAAATCAGAATGCAATGCTACACTTTTCGTGTAAATTTTCATTGATATTATGTCAACGTGATTTTAATGAATTTCTCTCACCATTAACCTCCTCGAAACTGACTCTTTTCCATCAAACGCATACTTATGCATTGCGTGCCCACGAACAAACACACCCCTACTGAGAATAAACAACGGAAAGAATGGGAAAACAAGGAAACAACGAAAAGGATGGTGCATTGCACCACCCTTTTTGTTGCTTCCCCATTCTTTTCGTTGTTTAGTTTCAGTAGGGGTGTGTTTGTGGTGCTTGGAGGGAAATACCAGGGAGCTGAAAAAGGATACCTGAGTAGGAGAATGATAAATATAGGCAAAGGCGGTTAAAGTTATCTAGAAGAGGAGCCAAAAGAAAGGTAAAAGAAGAATGACACAAGCAGAAGCAGACAAACTGATAAATTAAAATAATGAATACAAACACTTGGTAACCTTCCACAGATTTATTTCTTTGGCACGACGCACATGATTATGCCACAGTGAGGTGAAACGCGTCATTCCAAAGAAACAAATCTGTGGAAGAATACCAAGTTTATTTATTCATTATGAATATCGAGAACTTTCACCATATCCAGCCTGAAACTGTTATATTTATGACTAATTAAAGTTTTTGCTGTATTAACTTAGATAAAAGTTTTCATGGACGTCAATGTCGAAATTCGTGGGTCAAAAGTGAATAAAAACAAAAATATATAAAAAATCTGATTTAAGATGCGTTGCATGATTTCGATGACCCGACCTCTTCTTACGGCAGAAAAATGTTACGGAATGAACACCTTAAATGAATATACACAAATTATCTCTTGGACTACATTCCATAAAATATGCAGAAAAAGTCTCCTTGCACTCATCTAAAACCATCAAGTTTATTATTATTGTTTTTGCTACTTACAACTGTAGATAATTATTGAAACTTTAACTTTTCTGACCGCGTCGTTAAGCTTGCACTCATAATATTATTTCATAATTCCCGTGATACGAAACAAATATTACCTGTTTTCATTGTACATCACAGAGAATGAAAGAATACGTGTTTTAAAAAATACTAGAAATCATTGTATAGGCACCTACAGGCAAAATAAATGGAAAAAAGTACTTGTTCGCTGGATAAATTAAATAGGGTCACTAAGGTAAATCATAAAATGTGTAAATTTCCCACAGTATCATATTAAATTCACTGAGTCTATTTGTGATAGATTTGACCACCCCTGGAAGTTGGCTAAGGAAAAGGAGAGACGGAAGTGGATTCAGAAGATTGGGAAGAAATGGAGGCGGGAAAAGTTAAAGACAGCGCTCCAGGCGGAATGCGACGGAGAGATCCATTAAAGGGGACGGAGTCAACTCTCTTCGCGAGCTGATTTTCGCCGGGTGTCGTAATTTGCAGGCCGCCACCACATTTCTCCAAATTCAAATATAATACGGTTCTGATTCCAGGCATGAGACCTCTTTCATGAATAAGAAGTTTTCCACGAATATTTTCTAATCTTTGACGCCAGTGAACGGTTTTTTCTCATGACTCGTTCCTTTGTTTTTCTCTCGATTGGAATGCAATATAATTTTATGCACCCACCGGCAGTGGAAACAGAATATGATAACGCAACGGCCTTCCAACTCAAATACGGGTTTACATCACCCAGCGGATACAGACTTTGTGTTTGCTGAAGGCTTAAGTTTGAACGGTTCTATACTAAGCAACTGGCCGCCAATCCGAAACCGACCAAAACTTCATTCAGCTAATATGCGAGTCATTGTAGTAAAAATTACCACTTTTTTCACGGTTGAATATTGCCGTAACAGCAGCACCAACTACATGCAAGGTTGTGAAAAAAATTAGGAAATCTCCATCTATGTCCTAGTTCCTCAACACGTTCTCGATTGAATTAATAGATTCAAATAGATACTGAGACCGTGCAATTTCATGCTGAATGGAATTGTATTAAAAAAACCTAGTCGTTAACTCGGAGGGTAACACATCCTACAATGCTATGCATTCGCATTTCAAATATTCCCTTTAAATTCTATGCGATTTCCTACTTCTAAATTGCATTTCTTTTGAAGTAAAAGTCTTTTTAGTATAGAGTAACTCCATTTTAACAGCATGCTATTTAGAATGATAAATTAGTAATAAGAAATACGTGATCGTATTTAATGAGAATGAGGCGCGCAGAAACATCTTTAGGAAATACTGACTTAAAGGCTTTCAGATCATACAGAGTGTTCAAACTATAATAGGACGACGAAATATTGTTACATCCAAAACTTCATGGTAAAGACAACAATTTCGTTTTATTAGAACCTCTGTGATAATAAAAAATTAAAATTGAACATTTAATTCATATAATGTCAAATAAAAATGCAAAAGAGCGTTCAAAGAATGGCAGTACGTACATATAGGAGGTCGCCGAAATCAGCCTGAGGGATAAAAATACACATCTTGGGTCTCTACATAGAGAGCTGTAATATTTGTCTCTTGCATAGCTTTAACTGTTCGGTGTATGAGAGAATTACTGGTACTTTTACTTTCTAGCTTTGTTAGAATACATTTTACGCCAATAAGAAGTAAGAATATACATTATTTTTTAATAAAGGCCATGGCCACTAAAATTTATTATTCTATTTCTATACTTCATAACTAAAGTGTTATCATAGCTTTATCATATATGACCAAAACCAGGAATCAATGAAGAATTGACGTTGACGAATAGTCGCTTAGGAAGTGTCTTAAACGAAGTGGTTCCACTTGACCTGACACCGGTTAAACGCCACTTTTAATGTAAGAGGCCATTCACCCGAACAGTTCTCCCGAAAATTTTAATAGTTAAAATGTGCTGTAAGTAGCTGTTTGGGAGATAAATATCGCATAATGTGAATGTAATATTTTTTCAGGCAATTTAGTTTGTCCAGTAAAGATAATGAGGTTGTACTGTGGATAGTTGATGGAGGAGTTAAGTTATGCAGAGAATTATTTCCTCATCCATTTACGACGATGAAAATATACAAGAGGTCTCTCTTGAGGGTAGAATACGATGTGTGGACGACTACTTTTAAATTCAGTTTAAGAAAGGAGCTATTGTAATTACAGTGAACAATTTAATGGGTACCCTTTCAGATTAAAAACAACATTTTATATTACCCTACCATCATCTTTCGAGCAATTAAAAATATATCGTTAAAAGACTCAATAATTAAGTACCAGAGAAAGTTCAGCCTCCATCAGAACTGAGTTCACATGGATTTTTACCAGAGAACCTGGAAGGTACTTCATTTCGGCTACCGCAGTACCTACTGCGTAAAAAATTCAAAGTCAGCATGAAAACTAATTACGGCCCAACTACTGACTGCCGGAAGACCTTGAGAAAGGTGTCTGCTCATGTTTAAGATTAAATGGAACCCGTGGAACGCGCACGGCAGACGTAAATTCGGAGGTCCTGCAACGGAGTCTCAGAATTGTTTACTTTAACGACCCGGCGCATCTTTGTGTTCCTCGCTCCCGTTCCCTCCCAAACGAAGATGCAGCGACGGGAATTCGGGCGTCAATTCACCCTTCCTCAACATCTTGACGCTCTTGAGGTAGTAGTCCAGAGGGGGAATATTGAACCTTGGTCCGGTCTTCTTGCCGCGTCCTGCTAAAGGTCCAAGCTGCCTGAACGGATCGGATGACGGGAATTTGGGGCCAATTGGTGAAATATCTTATTCAAGACAGGTCACGTACGAAAGAAATCCGTCGTATTTATTGCAAAAATTGTTATGATAAAATAAATAACTAGTCACAAAATAAATCAAGAGTTTACTGAATCATTGGATGAACTGTTTTAAGAGTCCAACCAAACAAGAAAAGATCAGGCAAGATTAATAGATTACATTTTCTAGGAAGGTACAGGCTGAAACCCAAGACGTAATTAGGCTATCTTTTTTAGGTCAGTAGATTCCACAACCCTGTTATGAGGCATATCTACAATAATCAATGCCTACATACATTTATGTATACTCTCATTTTTCATCACAGAGTATGAGCCAAAATAGAAAAGAACGGCAAGGCTTCCATGTATTTGAATGCCACGTATTCATGACAAGATAATCGAAGCACTTTAAATCATCAATGCGCGACATTAAAAAAGAAACATCATTCGACTGAAAATGGATCCAAACTTCTGAATATGCGTGTGGTACCAGTTGGAATCTTAGCACAGGCCACTTGTTCGTGGAATTCAGGCTCAAAAACCCAACCCAAATGCATGCTTCTCTGATGGCTATTGTAGCTCCGCCAAAGATACTTTTACACCTCAGGCCACGGGAGAAAACTTGATGTGTTAGCAATAACAAAAAGAAAAGGCTGAATTATTTACATATCGATGCCATACAAATTTGTATAGGCTTACAGTTTCGCATGATTTTGTATGCAGATGAAGACTCCAATTCTTAGAGATAGCAGATGAAAGATTGAGGGATGGAACGATAGTGAGGTGCCGAGGGGAGATGCAATCTAGAAGCGGTATCGCGCGGCCGGATATTCAAGTCAAAAAAATAAAACTCGGGAGAGCGACGCTCCGCGGAAGGAAGCCAAATCCTTCAGGCTCATGCGTCAGGACTCGCATGAATACATTATCTGAGGATCAGCCGTCGAGAGGCCATCGGAATCCCACTTTCATTTCCGCAGGGGATGGTTGAGCTGGCGATATCCCTGCCAATGGGATTCGGAGGGACGGGAATAAAACTTGAGCCCCTGTGGACCGTCACTGCTGACGGCTCGTCCAGCTCGACCGGATTGTTTTGGACGAAAACGGAGTTTGGAGCATTCCACTCAGCTTGGGAGAAAAACGGCAACATTTTTGAAATTTCCGAAGGTGCAGGAATACAAAATACATAATTTACTGTTTGTAAAACATTTAGATTAGAAAACAAATAATTCAAGTATAAAAATGGAAATAAAATACCTATTTTTGGCCCATGTTAATTTTTCGTACCTCTTAAAAAAAAGGAGTTTTTCTGATAATTATTTCAGATGGACAAGAGTTTGGTAATCTTAGGCGCAATTGAGAAAAAAGATAAGTGTATGAAAAATGTAATGAAAGCTAAATAACGTGAATATTATGAAACGAAAACTAGTTAGGGTATGTATAATTATTTTTGGTGGAGGTGGAGGATTGGTCTTAAATAGCAACTGAATAATGAACTAGGATAAAATGATAGAGTTGTATAGGTTTCTTTTGATGGAGTTCATACCATATAGGTATTTATTGAAAATAAATTAAGAGTTAAAAATAAAAATTCTTCCCAACATCTGAAGTAATAAGCTCTTCTCCTGAAACACCATTTACACCAAGTCCGGGTTGATTATTAATGAATAGCCGTATTCAGATGGCTTATTCTTCACTTATTTCACAGTATCACAGCGGTGAACCCAGGGTCGACTCAGCGATTAACACAATTGAGCGAAGACATTAAATGCTACTATTTTACAGATGGATACAGCATGCAACTGATAAAGGTGTTGTAATTCAAGGTATTTTCCTATCATGAATAAAATCAGCGTTAAGCACTAAATACTAATTTAGCCTAATATTGTCTAGAAACAAAAACTAAAAACTGATACTGACACCAATACATGATTATAAACCTGTTCTGAACAAATTTCCGCTTCAGACCAGAGGGATAAGCATATAGAATGGGACGGAGGGTATACTAATAACGGAGTACTAAAGCACGACGATAACATTCTTATGCTCTCAACGAAAGACGCAAAGTATATCACAGCTAAAATCCAATTCAATGGGCTGAGTGCTATTGTACCAATACAATGAAGAACTGAACGTGGGCCCTCTGCGTGGAGAGCTAGTGCGTCAGTCAAAACGCTAACCAGACCCCAAAACTTTTTGTAGTTCGCAAAATTTATATACGTGAGATGAAGTTTTATATAACGTGCACATGTCAACACGTCCTTATTAGTGCATAATCTTTATCATTGTTGAATTGACAACATTGGAATACCGAAAAGTATCTTTATTGGTTTCAATGAGAGAATTATGTACCGCAGTAGCTCTTTTTCTAGCTGAATAAGCTTCAAGCGATGACAAAGGAAGCTAGCTGATGAACGCCTCATCCTTACATTAAAAAAATATTTTAGAAATTTTTGCATTGAGAAAACCACGAGAATCTTCATCCTGGCAGTTTGTGAAATACGTGTACTTCTTTGCTTTCTGTGCAGTGACCTTCGATGATGAAATTCTTCCCTCAAAAAAATTATACGGATATTATATAAGTAAAATTATTCATAGGAGAGAAACTCATTCTTCGTAACGCCGAGAGAATAATACGTAAGCAGTTAGGTCAGGGTCTGGAAGCAAAATAATATGACTTAGGAGATGATAAACTGTGTGAGGCAAGAGAAATCGCTTTCACCGTTAAAAGACGAGAAGGCCGTGTCATGTTGTGGGGTAAACGGACCCAATCACCATAAGAAACCTTCAGTGTTATGGATAAACAAAGGTAAGCATTTGGATTGATACCAAGCTTACGAAAGTACTCTGATGTATTCACGCATTAAAGTCCTGACCAGAATCGTAATTTCTTCGGAAAAAACCATATTTCTACGAAATACTTTCGTTTTTAATTAAATGCAGCAGAATATATCAATATTAATAAATATGTATTGCAAATAAAGAGTAAGATGGTTAAGCAAAATATGCTGCATTCAATTCGCCCAATTAAACCGAAATATATTGTGAAGTTCTTTTAAAGTTTTCATCCATGAAACATGATTTTAGAATTACTTGTTCCAGATTAATTTAAAAAACATGCACAAAAATCTTGAATAATTAATAGTAGGTATGTTTTACGAAATTTTAATGCATTAATATAGATTGTTAGCTATTAAAAAAATCTATTGCGTAAAAGGAATCAATGAGGAATGCCATGAAGAAGCTTTACATAAAAGTATAAATTCATCAATGTGAGATGTAATAAAAATATATTCACATATTTCAAAGCATCATTGCTTCTGTATGAAAATTATTGCTGTAATTAAAACTAGAAAATAAAACTGAAAATTGTAAGGAATAATATTCCAAGTTACCTATTTACATATCAAATTTAAAAGAATCAACTGAGTATTATTCTGATGCGATCAATACATATCAACACCATGAACGAATATACACCAAAGAGATTGAAATTTGTCATGAAAAAGTCATTTGGCTTGACCGGGATTTAAATCTGGATTTTCCAATTGCCGGTAGGGTGTGTTAGCCAGTTACATCACTATGTCATCTTAATTCGAGGCGAAATTCAATATGTGACTATGCATTACGTTTTTCTCATTATCAGAATATTTTGCTTTCAAAGGTACAGCAAAATGTTTGTTCTGCAGTCTTACACCTAAACATTAACAAAAAAACTAAATACTTAGAGCTCTGCGTTCTTATTGGCCATCTAAAACAATTTTTTTAAAGAAATAAGACCCTAAGTCTAGACCCCATAGCTACTTCATTAGCCCAAGTACTACGACATGCCTTCTTCGCACGGATCCTCACGTAAACGAGCACCTGGCGAAAAAGGATTGTTGACGCATTTCACATTACGAGGTTAGAGAACGCAGGGCATCTCGGGCTAATGTTGCGGTAAAAATTAAACTGGGGAATGCAAGTTGGGGAACGGAGTTTTTCCCCTTAAGACTGCAGGGCCCATTAGGAAAGGAAAGTCTCGCAGTAAAATTATCAACTTATTTTTTCTTCCACTGACGTTGGGAGAAGCAGAGAGCTGCGGGGCTATTCGCTAACCGTTTCGTCACGTAAGTTTCGTAACCGGCTCGCAAAATGACGTCAAAATCACGAAAAGAGCGATTCGCTAGGCTCTTCACCCTCTTCACGAAGGTTACGACGCGTAAGTTTCGTGGCGAAGTTCACGCGGTGAGACTGGGCCGCGAAAACGGAGTTCTCGCCGCGGAAAACTCTTGCAGACAACTTCACCTACTGAGTTATACATCTTTTATAATCATATATGATTAATATTTTGTGATTATTATTGTGTTAGAAGTACTTTTGTTGCGTGCAAGTAAGTTTGACAAACTTTTGATTATTTACCTAATGTTTTACGTTTGTTTTGTGTCTTGTGTTTACTTCTAATTTCTTAGTACAAATATTGTGTTAGGTACGTGATTGGTTTTGTTTTTCACTTACAAATAAAGCATTCAATTGTCATTCCACTATTGGTTCAATTGTGTTCGTATCTTTGCGTATGTTTATTAACGTCGTAGATTTCCCTAAAGTTACAGTGTCTCTGAAATAACCTCATATTTCGCTGCTGTGTTTATGTAAGAGTGAATTGCATGTAGAAAGCGAACGTTCAACTTTGGCAAATGTTTTTTTTCATCGTATATATCTCAATTTAAGTTACATTGCTTCTAAAATACTGTGTCATGATCGTTGAGTGAATACAATACTAATAACTAAGACTCCCTTTTCATATTTTGTTTTTTTTTAGTTTGTATTTTGTAATCTTGTCTCTGATGTTATGCTTCTTGTTTTTTTTGTTACACCTTTTACGGATACCCATTTTTTATCTTGTTACTATGCCACTGTAAATTGGCAGAAATGCTGTATGTGATCAACTTTTTAAATAAATAACTGCCAAAATCGAAGATTTTTTAATAAGGTAAACGTAGTATTTGTCGTTTATTATTTACTACCGAAAGGTAAAGCATAATTTGCGAGTATCAGGTCAAATACAGGAGTCCAAGAAATTCAGTGTGCCTAAATTATTTTGCGTTCATGTCTCAGGTATTGAATATTCTAATCATGGAGTATAGAAAGTATATCTACTAATATTAGTGATTCTATAATGACAACAATCAGTCCTACGATGATTGCTTTTTTGTTAAGTTGCTTCTGTCGTGGTGTTGTTTTCTTCTCGTGTAGAACTTCTTGTGCCAAAGTGAACTGCATAGGACTTTTCTTGTTTTCTATTATCAATATTTGTTGAAATATATTAAGTTTTTCAGCCACTTGAGTGCTCATCTAATTTAAAACGCTCCTTACAGAATGCTTGGTTTATTGCCATCGATTATAATCTTTGGCGTTTTACCGTGCACTTCGTTAGTGGATATTCAGTAAATATGTTTTAGCAATACATAGATTCTAAATGCTCAAAAACAGCAATAATATATCATGGTTATTATGTCCTTGCGTACCATTCAATAAATTTTATATAAAAAAATGCTAGTTGTTAGCATTGAATCTTTAGTGCTATATTCCCCCTCACAAAATACTTTTGCCCATATATTTGGGATGTAATTGCTTAAGAATACGAGTTGATTATTATAGTTAGCATATATTGTTTCTAATATAATATAAATTCCTAATAAACGCAAAATATTTATAATAATGATGTGTATGTGTAGTGATTTAAACACCGATTGCATGATGTGATGAATCTTCTTAAACTGCTTGGCATTAATAGCGCTAATTTTATACCCACTACCGAATGTATTTATGTTCTTCCTCTGGATGATATTGCTGCTAGCACCATTGCAAAGTAATACAATACGGGAGAGTCATTGAGTTTATCTGACTCTTTGATTGCTACTAGTAGCCATTTGCTTTACTATAGCATGTAACAAGCAGGGAATAATCTATCTAGATAAAATAATAGTCTATATTACACTGTAGACGTTATGACATATCGAACAATCAGAAAATAAGAATATTTATTTAATATCTGGCATCAATATTTTTGTTTAATATCTTCGCAAGGAATAGTCTCTGATCAATTATTAATTTACGGAATGGTGTTGTGCATATCAATGGTTATAGCCATCAATAACTTCAAAACCATATCCACTGTGCCAGTGTTCTCTTTATCATTGAACTGTAATCAGAAAACAATGGTTTACATATCATATGAGTGATAACAATTGTAATTCATACCTAGTTTAGATTTAAAAAATAAAAATCAGCTAAGCATACTGTGACATTTCCCATACAATCATGGAATTTGCAAGAACAAGGTAACAGCCCTCTTGGATTATTAAGAGTAAAGGTTCTGAGTGCTTTTCATAGTACATTTGGCTTGATATATTGCAAACTTATGGGAACTAAAGCAAATATCTTTTAATTAATTTTCTTTTGACATTTTTAAATTATCTCTTCCTTCATGCTAGACACAGTAATGGACTTTATGAAAGGATTATTCTCAGTGAGTTTGGCAATGTTTAGAGAATATATGATAGTGTAGTAGTGGAACAGGATTATGATAGAGTAGTGATGATGTAAGAGGAAGGGGTAGATTGAGAAAGTCATGGGCAAATGATGTGGTGGAAGAGAAATTAGATTATAGCAGTCTTAAGAATAGGAGAGAGCGTGAATGAATGCAGTGGAGGCAAAAGAGATATGCCAAGATGGGGTATTATGGAGTAAATTATAAGAAGAGAGCCAGCTTCCTAATCCAAACAGGTATTAATGAGGTCTTTGACTGTGCCCACCTAGAAAGCGAATGGTGTGATTGGCATGTATGTAAAGTTACTACTCTTTATAATGAGTATACTCATTTAGTTCCTGCATTCTTAATGGTATACCTCAATAATCACTGGATGAAGATTAACTATCATGATGTATGCCCAAGGTGTTAAGGTACCCTCAAAACCTCTTAATTATTTTGAGGATTAATTTATCTACCACTTCGAATTTCAATACAAAGGCAGCACATGTTCAAGAAGCTGATTTCTCTGCTAAAAAAAACCTTTGTAAATGATAGCATTACCCATTAATAGATGCTAATTGCTAAAGAAATCAGGTATTAATTCATTCCTTTTATATACACTTGGTTTTAAACAGAGTACAAAAAATATCATGTGATGAGTTGTGTGCCTTCAGGTACTCAATTACTTAGCAGACAGCTTACGTTTACAGATATCTTTCCTGTGTGATTTAATGTTAACTTTATCAGAATAAAATTATTTTTTTATGCCATGTATGAAATTAAATGTCTCTGTCACAATTTAAGTCAAGGATGCACTCATAGTTTTGGTAACACCCTTTTATAAGTTGAAGGAGTTAATGGAAATGTTAATTTGGTCTGCAATGCTCCATGCTTAATGAATGTTGTTACATATTATTATTATTTATTTCACTGATATGAGGAACCTAAGGGATGGGCAACCATTGATGGATCCATTTATTTTCTAATAATCAATTAGTCAAATAAATATTAGTGTAGGTTTTCTACAATTACTTTGCTTATTTTGAATGTTTTACCTGAAACCCCTATATCACTTAGTCTTAAGTCGACTCCTATTGTCATGATCTTTGGTTAATTTATGAATATTAATCAACTGTTATCAAAGGACATACTGTGATGTCTTGTTTGCCTGTAGTAGAAATTAGCAAGGGTAATTAAAGCTGTTAATGTCGCACATGCCAGATTGGACGAAGAACTTAATTGGATTGAGAATGAACATTGGGTAGAAACCAATAGAGGCTTAACAATAGGTAAGTGAAATGAAAGGTTGTATGCTGAACTAAATTGAAACATTTTAAGGAAAGAAATATTTAAAGGGGGAAGGATGGAGTATGTTAACTGACCACCGAACTATAGATGGCTGTTAAGATATTTGTTGTAATGGTTAAATGCTATGGTAAGGCAAATATGAGAATTAAAGTGAGGGTCTTGTGAAATGAATGGACGATAGTAAAAATTCAATCCTAAAATTATATTTGGCCATAACTCCACCAATGCTTAAGATAGACATCAGTTTTTAAGCTACAACAAGATGGTCTATGCCATGCTGTCGAATTATGGTTAGCCTTTTGAATGTATATTGATCAGCTAATATTTTATTGTCACTCATTGTTCGATATCAAAAAGTTTTTGCAAATACCTATACAGATCAAGGGGTTTATCTATTATGATTCGTCCATGACATGAAATTAATATTAGTGTCATTATTTTAGTATTATGACTACATAATAAGCTGTCAGAAGCTAAAGTGGATCTCTGACATAATATGCATAGTTTGGCTGCAAGGATCTGTCACAATTAAGTAGCCACTTAATCATTCGTCTACCATTTAAAACTCATTTATTGAATTGCAGGTGATTCTCAATGGAACTGACCACTCCGCTGAGTAGCTCTACTTTCTCATTAAATCAGCTGTGTATAAGCGCTGTACATAATCAGCTGTATATAAAGAGTGTTTACGACAAGTATGCGATTCGAAGGAAAAAATCCAAGTGGAATGTGTGTAGTATCTGAGCGAAGAGTACTGTAGTTCATCTACATCTACATACTACCCCGCAAGCCGCCTCAATAGGCGTGTGGCGGGGGGTGTTAGGACACCAGCCGTTTACATATAAAAAGGAAACGCTCTATGAAATTACGCCTTGCATTTATTAAAGTCCCTTATTGTTCGGGGGAAAAACGAATTCCCATACCTATCCGTTCGGCAAAATATCTCTCTTAATTTATCGTTTCTGTCGGACCTGGAAATATAGTGGGGTTCTAATATGATGTTCTCCGTGTCGCTCTGAAAGATATCTATTCTCAATTGCTCAAGTAATCTAAGCCTAGCGCTAGTTAGTTAGTGATCTCTAAATGTAATTTTATTAATATATCATCAACAATTCCTCTTGGATATCATGACAAAACGGCAAATATGTCTCTCTCATCTCACCGAATGTTTTTGTTATTGTACGATCGTTCTCTTCCTACTCTTCTGCTTCTAATGAACACCAGCCTGCCGAATTTCTCTCATTGACTCACGAGTATTCGTCATGAAATTCTTGGCGTCATACAAGAGCACTTCGGTTATCCTCGGCTTCCCCCACCTCTGGTGGAGGGGAGGGCACGAAAAACTCTCCGTGAAGCCTACCGAATAGCACTTTTCGCGTCCTCGCATGTCTTCGCGGCCGAGCCACGAAAACGTAAACTTTCGTCTTCGCAGCCGCGTGAAGAATTGGCGAATAGCCCTGCTGAGGAGTGGAAGCATCGCAACAGAAATCAATGGCCACCGTGATGTAAATAAAATTTAATGTAGGAAACAAGGGATTCCTTTGGAAGATTCTGTTATGGTCAGCTGGGGATAAAGAGAGGACAATTAGGATGCGTTTGAACGTGTATAAGAATTAGAACGGCTGAGGTAAGTGCTTTCTCAGATACATAAGGGTGAGAAAATACAGAAGCACAAAATATAATTACGTGGCCACAGGATTGCGGCTTGGAAATTAGAATGCAGGGTACTATGTGTGTATTTCGAGGAATAAAGTTGTGAATTATGTGAAGACTTATGAAGGAATGATGTGGTTAGATGAAGGGTGAATAGAGTGCAGAGCTTCAGCATATCTTCAGATCAATGACTACTGACGACGATGATGTGCATAAACATATCTGTGAAGGAAACTGACCGAAATGTGCAGCCCGTATGTTATAACATTAACTAGTTTCTAGAAAATTCTTCGTCTCTCTATTCATTATAGCCTAATTTTAAGTTAATATGCATTGTTTCTGTATCACTATTCTTAGCAAATACGGAAAAAATGACTCAAAAGTAAAATTAAATCTTTTCCGGTTTATACTATATTCTCCTAACGCCTTAGTTTTATGTATACGGTGGTTTAATTTAGAAACAACTTGTTGATATAGATCCAGCAAAAATCCACAGGATAAGGGTGCCTCGGTAGCTTAACTGGCTATGGCATTCGGCGCGATATAAGGGATCCGGGTTCGAGTCCCGGTCAAGGTAGTGAATTCTATGTGAAATTTCGCATTTATGTGCACTTGCACGGCCGAAAATAACTTGAAGGAGGAATTTAGTAAAAAGGCAAATGTAGGATGGTAGAACCGCAACAGCAACTGGTCCAACGATAGATCAAACACCCTTGGCTTCGGACGAGAGTTCTAAAATTCCTCCGTGGAATGAGTATGGGTGAATAGGATCTAGGATTCAAAGAGGAGATTGTTGCCCACGCAGTCCAGGAAGGAAGGTCATTTTCATGATTGCCGAATGATCCCTTCCGAATGAGTCATCAGCATTCGGAATGCAGTCCCACAAGCATGGGTCTTACAAAGGACCAATCAGGAACTTCTTTGCCTGAGGAATTCGATGAGAATCTGGAAAGCCCAGACCAAATGAAGGCGTAGGATTCGTTCGCCCGTTTGGAAGGTAGGATTCGTGCGAAGGCAGCGGAGGATTCCGATCTGGACGAAGAATGAGATAGATCCTTAGCAGGTAACATCTGTACTCGAGTTCTAGGTCCTCGTGAAAAGAACTTTGTCACTGGCGTAACGGATTGCGTGATTTTTAGGCGTCATGAGAGCGTGACACAATATCCAACAGCAACAACTCTACGAATGGGCTTATGAGATAAGGATTCCATTCCACTAAAAATATTCCATTCCGCTGGTAATGCCATTTGTAAAACCTCTCCTCATAAAACCCCAGCGTAAGAAAAGGCAGAAAGACAATGAGAAGAGAATGACTAGCAGTGGTGCAAATCGGTACTTCTACCTATTGGAAGAATATTTGCATGAATCGACGTTCCACTTCGTCAACTCACCCATTAATTAGCGAGTGGAAAATAAAAAGGAAAAACTGGGCAAACCATTTTTATTAAGCCAATAAAAAGAGATAAGCGAGAAACTGTATCATCACAGACAAGGTAAACCAAGTATATAGGAATTTAAATTCCTAGCAGTAGCCATTAACACTTTATCCTTATCTATTAGAAGTTTTTATTACACGTTCAAATGAATAAGGAGAGCGTAAATAGCCTCTGCATATGAAGTTATGCATATGAGTACTCACATGTATGTCTAAGAGGGTAAATAAACACATGCAACAAACATTATAATTTAAATTAACAATGTATCTACCGTGGTGTTACGCATGACACTTCGGAGCTAAGATGGACCATGAAAATCTGATTGGGACCGAAAGTGTGAAGCGTTTTGGTATATCAACGTGTTGCCGTTTTTATGTTGTAGCAAAAAATGGGGAGCCAGATGAAGGATTAGTAATGGATATTACCTGCTGTATCTTCTCATTTTTCAACTTTTGTCTGGTGTAGAGCAATGAGGGTATAATAGTACCCACAGTACCTGCAACCGTTGGGAAATAAATTTAATAAATAAAGTTCACTAAATAAGTAGACAGAAAGAGTTCACGTCGTAATAATGGAGTATGAAAAGTCTATCAGGTGTACTTTTTGGAAATATACGCGCTTGACCGTCTGTCATTAAAGGGGTCGTATCGTCCTCCTATCAAATATTGCAGTTAAATATGGAGCTAAATTTTCCGACATAAATATGGAATATCGAAGGGACAATCACGTTTCGGACGCCAACCCAAATCAATATATTACATTTTTTCCTCCTAGCTTTATTCTCACAATGTCCACCCAAGGGAGGTTGTGGCTTGGTGGTCGAACGTGGAAAGACATGAGGTTATAAGGGTAGATAGATGGATAGAGAGAGATTGATTGAATGATTGATTATTGGACTTAATAAAGCCAAGAGGAGCTATAAAATTGACTCTCTCACGCAGACAGAGCCCCCTGGGAGGAATGAGAGGGAGAGAAAAAGAGAGAGAACGGTGCGGAGGGAAAGGGCCCCGATAGCCATTGGAGGATGTGGAGAGTGGGTGGGAGAGAGAGAGAGGAGGGGCGATGAGGGGGCCATTTGAAAGGGTAAAGTGGAAAAGAGGACTGGGACGGAAAGGATGATAGGAGGAAGAGGAGAGAATGGGAGTCTAAGGGAATGGAGAGAGCGAGAGAGAGCGGGGATGGAGAAAATGGGAATGACTTTAGGGGATTGGGAGATTCGGGAGTAAATTGAGTGGCAACGATCAAAGAGGAGGAAGTAATAGATCTGAGGTGAGGTGGAGGAGAAGGAAAAGGGGGTAAGGAATAGAAAAGCGGCAACTGATGGGAAGGAAGAGGAGGCGAGCAACATTTAGAATATAATCCTTCTTCGAGCCAGAAGGCAATACATAGGATACTTCCTTGACTAGTGCTTGACGATGGTTAAAATTATCGACTAAGGAAGAAGAGAGGATAAGGACCTTCGTCAGTTAGAGCGAAACCTTCAATTTATGAAGTAATTATCTTTCTCTCAATCCAGATAATTTCTAGCAAGATAAAAAGTGGCAATACATGCCTCATATGACTCGAAAATGACAAGAAAAACAGGCAAAAGAAATTTTCAGAAACTTTGAGTCCAAAAAGTATAAAATTTTGCTACACATATGGTCTGGAAAAAATATCAGGGTAAGGATAACACGAAAAATCTTGGAGAGTGAAAAAACTTTATGCAAGGAAACAGGCAATAAAGATTATGCAAGTAGTGTCATACGTTAAGTTGAGATGCCCTCAAACATATTTTGCATTTACACCTCTGTCTCTCAATAATTTTTGTTTCAATTTTCATTTCAAATATCGTTCCAAACTCTCTGCCTTCCGTTCAAATGTAAGTTCTTTTTCTCCTATAGTTTCATGATAACGATTCAATTCCATCACAGCCGCCATCGCCATACAGTATCTAACACTACACTAAAACCACCACCAACCCTGCTTCCACAAATTTCTTCCAACAACTTCCTTCCCTTACCACGCCAACTTTCGTTACCTACTTTGTCATTCCGGAGCTAGGATTGGAGAAAATGCCATAATGTGGCTTCCATTAATAAGGAAGTTGGAGGAGAAGAAAGGGGAGCAAAGGCGCGGTAGAATTGCAAGAAACGAGTGGAAATGCGAAGAAAATCCGATAAAAAGAACTGGAGTGGAGACAGAGGGATGAGAGAAAGGAGTATTCGTGGTGCGGGGAACAATGAATGCATGGGAGCAAACCGGGCGAGGGGATGAGGGCAGGGGGCGTCATGCTGGTTCCGGCTGGGTGGACGAAATGGGGTGAGACCATAAAAGGAGAATTTCCTGAATCGGCGGGATAATTGCCTCCCGGGGTCGGAAGTTCGCGGATAGTTTTAATGCCAGAGTGTGATTGATGAGGAAAAATATGAACTTCTCTCCGGAATTATCAGGAGAAAATTTATTCATTTTTTTACCCTTCCGGTAGTTATTATTCTCTCTTTCTCAATTGAGGAATTTTTATCAAACATTTTCATAAATCACCAGGGAGATAATTAAAAATTCTGCATACCGACTCTTGCTTACTTTGCTGTAATTGATGACCAGGATTCATTCAATTGATGAGTCCGAGTCAATAAATTTCTTGGGTTTTTCTTGTTCTCGGCGTTATTCATCTCATATGCATTAGGCTCTCTGATATGTCTAGTTAAGTACGGTACGGAAAAGGCAGATTTAGCATATGAGTGTAAAGAGAGGGGAATGTTTAGCTCCACGCAATCTCTCGCTTCAGTTCAGCATACCTTAACTGTTTTTCTTCACATCATTTTAAAGTTATTTACAAATCTCTTATCACTTCTCCCCTTTCACAGGTATTGTAGAAAGACATTCGGTATGTTATTCTCCTTTATTCTATCACAGGGAAGGGATATAGTAAAACTAAAAACCGGGATAAAATACGAAAATAATAAGTGGTGGAAATTAACATTGACTGAGGTTATAATTTACATCCTGATCTATTTATCGACGAAATACGACGAAAGTTGCGAAGAGATAAGTCCACATATACGAGCAGGCTACTATCCTATCATGATTTACTTTTTTTCGTGACAAATTTGGAGCATTTAATAGCGCAATATAATTAATAAGGCACAGTGTCAACAGTAAATAACATTCAGATCCGTGTCTATCGCTGGAATAAACAAATGTTCCATCTTTCTCATGAATTTCAAGTTTTCAAGGTGAACTATCGCTACTCGGTTATGTGGTTGCTAACATATAGATAAACTTCTAAGGGAAGGTTTTATAATTCCCAGTTGAATATTATTTCAGTATGAGAAAGATTCAATAGCACGTTGTACCATCATCAACGCTCATGTAAAATAACCAATATAGTGATTTAATATGCAAAACTTGAGAATGGAGTTGGAAAAACGACCGCATCATCTTGTGCCTAGAGTTCAACTTGTAAAACCAGCCTATAAAAAATCGTCCAGTACTAATTAGATACAGCCACTGTAAAAATACTTTACGATCGAAAGGTAAAGGAGTAGTAAGGGCAGGAAACCAAGACGAGAAGAATGGGAACCGTAAAATGAACTTTTAAGGAAACAAAAGGTAGTTAGTGAAACACTTCCGTCACTTCGATGAGGAAAAACTCGCAGATAATGAGGAACAAGGTGTTTCTCTCTCAGGTGGTGGGCGGCGCCAATGAGGTGGGAAGGCGCAGAGTGAAGTGGAAAGGGAGATGGTAATAGAATGAACGAAAGAGAGGCGAGGAAGATTTTGTAAAGGAAATGGGACGAAGGAGAGGGTGGTGGCGAAAAGGGAGAAGGGGAAGAACAAAGGAAGTTGGAAAAGAGGAATGTGGGGGAACTCATTTAGGTCCGAGTGAAGCGGCCAAGGAAAGAAAAACAAGAAAAAATGGTCAGGTGGGAATAAGGAAGCTCGAGGGCCATTAAGGATAACGTCTCTTTGTGATTCCCAAGGGGGTCGTCAGTGCAGAGGGTAGGGTAGAGAGGTTAAGGGGTTCGTGTAAGCTCCTTTTTCTTAACCCGCATGAAACGGCAATCAGTGCCTCCAGCTGCACGGGAAGCTGCCCGTGACGTGAGGAACTTTCTGATAGCGGCTGCAGTTTCGGAGGATTCGCGGTCTGTGGATGGGGAGACAGAAGAGGGGGGGTCGGGGAATAAGAGGCGGCAAAGGTTTCGGCGAGTAGACTGGGCTGGGAAACTAAGAAAGTCGATATGGGGGAAGAGTAGTGGTACAGGCTGGGGGTAGGTCCCAAAGTTACGGTCCCAAGAGTATATGTGAAGTGTACGGCTTATGTGAGCTGAAGAATGAGTACGGAGGGGTGCGAGGGGATGACGAACTCAGAAAATGGCGATCCAGAGTAATGGTAATCAGGAAAGGAGATCCGGTGTCCAAGTTTGAATATCAGTATCTTGAAAAACTGCTTTTTATATTTTACCACATATAAAATAATGATCTCTTTTGATCGCTACTGCACATTTTTATAAATATATACAATCCCCTCGTCAAGAAAATTATAGCAATAAAATATTTATGGATACTTAGAGTTAAATCCATAGTAACAGCCTGCATGACGAAATGAAATGAATGGTCAAGCAAACCAGATATTAAAAACAACAATCCTAAGGCATTTAAAAATATTGCAGATACACGTATAATAATTGATATAGAAACTGTCAGGAAATAGAATAAATAATAAAAACTGTCAGGAAAAAATCTATTTGACTTAAAAAAACTGTTGGCTAATCTAATCATATTATATGAAATGTAACTAAGAATGTGTTTTTCGAGTGCAGGGTATAAAAAAACAATTTAATTTGCTCTCATTGCTCTTTCTAGTGGATAAACGTGGTACCTATATACAAAAAATAATAATCATGTAAAAAATATATTCTATTTCCCTGGTTTTTTATTCGTAAAGAACAAGGAATACGCAAGGTTTTCTCGTTGAGCAAAAGACTTTAAAAATTTTCAGTTCGCTTTTGGGGTAACGTGCTTTATACTCTACTTCGCCGTTGTCGATGGTTTTTTTATCGATACTTCGATGTTTCATTATTATTTCATCTTTGTCTTGGTATGGATTTGTACTACTATCACAAATGGTCTCATTAATGAATATTCCAGTTACGGAAAGCTTCTAGTTAAGGTAGGCTCACATCGAGAAAAAACCTCTATAAATCAGGCCCTTAACATCCGCAGGCCCCAATTACCTAATACAGTTTCTATTTCAGCTCGGCATAGGTCCTGACTTTCTTAATCCCGTCCATATAGTTTATTCTCACTCTTCCCTTATTTGCTTTCCCAGCATTCTTTATCCCTAGTATTCTCACCATCGATCTATTTTATTCGGCCACAAGAAGGTAATATGTACCTTTCAGAGTGACCTCCTAAGGGAGTTTTTCTTTTGTTCGAGTTTTCTTTTTCTTTCAACGTTGTTCCTCGCCAGCAGCCACTCTGAAGACGTCAAGGTGAACTAGTTCTTTAAAACAGAACCCTATTCATATATTGTCTGAGGCTATCATTTCTTTAACCTTAAAAACGATCTTCCCAAGTTAGGTAATGCATAATCCTCTAGTTATTCGACCATCAATGGAGTGAAAAAAGAGAAAAGGCCTTTTTAATCCATTTTAACCAAAGTGAGATACGGTTCGTTTTTCAACATACCTTAGCCTTGGCATTTACGGAATTTAAAATAAATGGCAAGGCCCCATAATTTTCATTGATTTGGAAAATATGACAAGCCCTCCCCCGAGATATGAACAATGGGAAACGACCTACGATGAAAATTTGCGATTAAATTTGATTCATCTTGAATGGAAAACACTCATCGTATTTTCTTCCGTCTCTTTATCATCCAAATATTTATCGTTATTAATAAACGGATTTTGCAAATAATAAGCGATAGGTATACAGTTATAATGAGAATTTATGTCTTTGGCATAGAGCCACACCCTTGACTACCTTGTGCATGTGACTTGACTTTGACTTCTCTGTATTCCAATTAATTGGACCATGAAATGAATTTGAATATTTCATTTTTATGTTTAAAAATAATTAATCAGTTTCAATAAATCATCACTTCTACACGTTCAAGGAACATGGAAAAATTAAACGTACTATCAAGAGAAAAAAATAGAATGACGATTGGGCATACTTTTTTTGGCCTTATAACCTAATGTCACGATAATTCCTGGTTAAAGAAGCTACGACAGTATGGAATTCACGATATATCAACGGGAATATACTTACTATTAAAAAAAAAAATAAATGAAAAAAATCCTTGCCATAAGCGTGCTATTTAAATTTGTTTTATATTTTACAAACAAATTTTAAGAAAGAAATCGAAGTAATTGACGAAATAAATTTTCGAAAATGTACTTCTGGTCTCTAAAATCTTTATTATTTTGGTTCTCAATTGGCTACACCACCAAGCAACATTTCACGACGTCCTAACTCGAGGAGCAAATATACCGAGTCAATATTTAACCAAAATTCAGAATACATTTTGGATCATCAAGCACCTTAAAGATGTTAGCCTCCATACTTTACAATATACCTTTACATCATTAAGTCATTTAAACACAAAGTAAAGGATTTCCCCATTTCACATCTTACTTAGCTACCAATCCTGGGCCAAGAGATCAGATAGCTTCCTCGTACCACTTCCTCCGGTTCCCTCCTTTGAATGAACTCTGAAATGGCCACTTGCTCCTGACCGTTCTCTCTCTAGGAAATGGCTGGCAAGCGACGCCCTGCGGGCATTGCGAGTAAAGGCCTCTCCGAAACAAAAGGCACATTTTGAGGTCCTAGTGTGGAATTCGAGCGTGAAATCTCAAAACCCCTCCGGGATTCAAAGACGAACTCTCTCCTTTTAGTCATCACCCTCCTCCACGCGTACGACCCGTCTCTCTTTCCCCATGTTCGACATTTCACACCTCCCCAACAAGTCCATAGATCTACTCACTTATCCGCTTTTACTCCCCTCTTCCTTAACGTGAATCCTCCGTGAAAAGACGCATTCATTTTTAACTGCTATATATAATATACTGGTTAAGGTAGACTTACAATGAAGTGAGAAAAAATCCTCTAGATTTTACAAGTACAGGGCCTTATCTACCAATGTTATTTATTTTTTTCATCTCAGCATACGTCCTAACCTTCAACATCCTGGCCAAAAAACATTCTCTTCTTCCTATTCCCCACCCACCCCATATCCTCTCCTCTATAACAGCCTCGAGGAGAGTGTTTGTTTAGGAAAGTGAAAATCTCAGTACATAAAAGAGTTATTCGTTAAAAGAGTTATAAAGAGTTATAAGAGTCCTTCGTTATTACATGGCAGCGAAAGCTGGGTATGTCAGGATAAGCATAAGAGTGCGCTAAATGCAGATGTAATGGGGTACCTGAGAAGTCTTCGTGGCAAAAGAAGGATTTATAGATTTATATAGATGTAAATAGGTTTATGAATGAGTGGATCACTAAACAATTTAGGTTGAATACTCAAGTAAAGGACATATTGTGGGTCCAATACTGTAACCAGGTAACTCAAAATTCAATCGCTTTTGTGTTATCTACATCTATGAGTTATCCAAGTAGTAAGCTTTCAAATGGGATACCAGTGGATTACAAAACGATACACCTTGAGTCACAATTTCCCATTACCTAACACAGAAAGATGCCATGTTGCAAGTGTACAAATGTAAAATATTCATTATCTCAAAAGAGTAGATTTTCAGTCACCTAGTTCCAGTATTGAACCCACGATACATAAAAGGAGTGTACAATGTTGGTTTGGACAGGAGAGAATGGATTAGAGTCAAGTAAAGGAACATATCAATCATAGTTGAGTGGATGGCTTGAGAGGAAAAGGTACACCGAAAAAGTCATGAGTGAATGTGGTTGAAAAGACTCTTTAAGATGAGTCTTAATTATAGGAGACTGTGTATGGGGCAATTCACGAGTGTAAAGGCCGTTTTACACGGGGCACGTCATTGCGCAGGTTAGAGCTGCATTAATTTCTAATATGGCGGGCAATTGCGCGAATGCATGAACGAAATTAGAACAGGGGCTATTTTGCCATCTCGCATCCATGCATTCTCGCATGCGTTCTCGCAATCCACCGCTTTACACGACGCAATTTTGACTGCCCCTTCGGACATACGTCAGATTGCGCAATGACGTGCCCCGTGTAAAACGGCCTTAAGAGTAGCAAATGCGGTATGCAATGATAGAGCACTATGGAGGAAATTATTAAAAAAAAGCCTTTTTTCTTGGCCTAACAGCATTTACTAAATTCTTTGACTTTGCCTACCCCGAAAAAGAATAGCTTGATGGGTATGTAGGTAGTAAAATAGTACTTTGTAATCTACCGGTTGAAGTAGGTTTAGATGGACGTGAATTGAAATCCTATAGATGTTTACTGTAGCAGAGCAGGTGCATGAACAAAATGTGAGAATGGGTATACAGTTTCTCTCTCTCTTTTAAATGCTATTTTCGGTAAAAAAACAACTTGATGATAACTAACAAATGCACTCAAGAAACTGAATGTCGGTTTAAAATGGTGTCGCTGAATAAAATGTAGGTACCAATAAATCTAATATTTTTAGTTTTGACTTGTAACTACAGGAGTATGAGTGAAAGTTTGTTAGTTTAGTAGGAATGGCGCTAAATTTGGCTCTTGAATAACCTACATATATATCATTTAGTATCTTATTCATGTTTCCTAACAGTTAAGGACTGTAAGCAGTGAGAGCTATATTTGGTGAAAAAGGTAATATTCATTATGTTTTGACTATTAAATTCGCGGCGGAATCTCATTTACTCTACATTTTTTTCCAGGTGCGCTTCACGACCTTCGTAGCATCCCTGAGCAATCCATTAACCTTTTTCTTGGGGTACACGGAACAAGTCGCCTTCGCAATACGGCATGGGGAGGTTCAATTGGAGGCAACAGTGGCAATTATCCACGCTCAGTAACAATAGTCAGTGTAAGCAAGCACAACTGACAGGCAATTTGAAGATCCAAGTTCGAATCCCGGTCAAGTAAAATTATATTTTTCAAGGCAGATTTAATCCCTTTTGGTGCATACCTTTGCATCCGTGATTGCGTAGCATACTGTAGCTTCAGCCCAGAAATTTGCGATGTTATTGTTTTCTGTGAGTAACGTTGCTAGATCAAAAACCATCAAATCTTGTCACACGATTTCACTAGAATGTGAGAAGTAAAAACCCGAGATTTTCTCGTCAATCAGTCATAACATATTGTACAGGGGTCCGATATTTTCTCAAATTTTGGGCCAAGAGATCTATGAATCATTGATTGGGGGAAGGATTATTACGTAAGTGGATTAGGTATGATACTAATAACGCGCAGAACTCAACGGAGCTGATTGGTAACATACACATTAAAACTAAGAAAGAAACTTTTAATTAAAAAAACGAAAACAGCTGTCGAGGCTTTTTCGCTCAAAAGGTGATTGATTATTATTACTACTAAGATTAGGACGTTCTACCACTTAAAGTGGGTTTAAATAATAGACTTTAAAAATCCTCATAACCTTTAAAGCCGAAGGTTTCTCTTACCGAACAGGATTTATTTATTCAGCTTAGCATATATATCCTATTTCTCTTCGTCCCATCCATAAAGCTTTTACTCTTCCCCGTTTACTCAACATCCTTTCCTCTATCACGGCCTTCAGCAGCCTTTCACTCCTTGTCACTTGTTTCAGCCACCTACTCTACTTCCTCTAAATCTCCTTCAGAAGTGTCCCCTCCAATCCAAGCACTTCTTTATTCCACTTCCTTTCCGTTCACTGCACTTCTTTCATTCTCCTCCACGTCTCAAACGCCTGCAGCCTATTCTCGTTTCATTTTTATAACGCTAAATTCCATACTAAAGTTTTCGTCAACCTTACAATCGCATTCATACTCAAGGTCACCGTCATCACCTCTCTCCTATTGCTGAACGCTTATAGCGCAAATCTCCAGATACCCTTTCTATTGCGCTCATTTTACTCCAATATTTTCAACAATATTTAAACCTCAGTGCTTCCCGGTGCTTGTGGCACTCACTGAGAAGGTGTCTCAATAGTAAGAGGAAAATCACCGTGTTAGGATGAGGGTGAAAGTTTCCCTAGGGAATGGGAGACTTACGACGTCTACAAAGAAGAGGTCGTTCATTCTCAAAAAGGTAAAATTAACGCTTATGTTCTACAGGTTAGATGAAAATGCCGATGGACCATTTTTAACGTCCATTTACACGCATATTCGACACCTTATTCCTCTTTTCAGCTCAAATTGTCTCCTTATGCACTTGCCTGTTTTTTTCCTTATATTACGAAGCATTATCTTCTCCAAGACGGATCATAAACAACTCTTCACCTCTGATATTTTTTTTGCATACTCTGACCCTTAATTTTCTCCAGCAACTTCCTAACTACTCCTACCATGCCAAGTATTTACTGCTTCTACGTTCGCCTCTATACGTAAGTTTAGGTTACGTAAGATAGAAGTTCAAATACAAAGGGAGAACACCAAAACATTCGGAAAATGGGACAGCTAAAATATAGCTTAAGAGAACTATGGTAGGTGTTAAAATAAGTCATAATCGCCCCCCGTGAAAGTCATTAACAGCGATAGTAAAATCATTCTTTATGGATCTAGAAGGTATAAATGATATATGTGAGAATTAAACTAGGCCTCATATGTTTTACCCCAGAAATCATATATTATCATGCCATCCAAATTAAACTCGTAGAAATAAAGATGTCTTCTGTGATTGATCGATACTTACAGCAATTGTCTGAAAATGATTGCTGAAGCTGCCAGAATTCCGTTATTTTTTACTTTACCGTCGTATTTATTTTTTTCACATTTCAACACGACTCAGCATTGTATTTGTAATTAATTTCCACATTTCCTCAACAGAGATAAATAAATTAAGAAGAAACGATGCAATTACTTCTTTCACTCACTTATAATACACCAATGAATTCACCTTTGGTCCAATCTTTGGGAAAAGCGTCATTCACAGCCATTTTAGAGTAAAAACTGCAAACTAATTTGCAGAGTGACATGTTACTTGCGGGTACAAGCGACATCTGACGACAAGGGGAAGAAGTGCTCCATGAAATTTGGTAAAGGGGAATGTGGCAGAAAGTCCCGTGCCACAGAGGATCTAGGTTGTGCAGAAAAGAGTTTGTTTTTTTAATATATAACAGGTGAGACGAGCAAGGAGTGCGTCCTTGGTGGTGGTCAAGGGCGAGGAGAAGGGAAGGCCTGACACGGAGATGGAGTGAGGAGCGCGTATCTGCCGTGGGGAGGAACGAAGCCTAATTGGGAACATGCATTATTAAAAAAGCCTATTTTTACTTGAAGTAAGTAATCTTATGAATGTAGAACATGAATTTTATCTGACAATAATTCAGTAGTACAAAAATATTTCTTCTTAAAAATTACGCGCGCTTTTCGGCAATGAAATTCTACGTGTTCAGTGTTACGGGTAATTACGTCACAGAACGTTATCGTTTAAATCAGCAGTGCGACGTATATCCATCTGAAATTCCGCTCTTTGTTCGTAATGTAACAAAATTATCGCTTTAATTTCTTTGGCGGAAGACAATGAATTAGTCTGCTTTAATGCTTTCCGTAAAACGTCATGTAGAGAACTGAAGCGATAACGTACGGTGATGCAAAGTTACGAAGATCCCGTTTTGGATCAGGCGACTTTTTCAAATATCTTTGCACTTTTGAGAGACAGTTATTAATGCTTGCTGTTACGCATATACGTAAAGGCAACACATTAGAGTATTGCAGAAACTTTTTGTCGGGTACACCATTTAAAAGAGAGGAATACATTTCCTCATATTCCTCATTACTGTGCAAGTGGAAGCGGAGAAGAGAGAAAGTAAAGAGGGGTTGACCTGTGGGCAGAATTAGGGAAGAAAATAAATGCGTTAATGTTGTCACCTTTTAGAAAACTATTGTCTGTTAATTTCTTTCCCCGGACCCAGAAACGAAGCAATAAGATTTCAGAATGCTGCTTTCCCTACACTTGTGGGATCATTCTTCATAAAGTTGGAAATTAGTTAAAATGGCTAATGATTCATCAGTTACGTTAGGAAAATAAATAAAAAGAGACGTGTGTAGTCACACTGCTACCAATCGTCATTTGCATTCGCAAATTGCCAATTCACAATTGCTCATGTGGTTTTACAAAAATGAAATGTTAGATTTTACTTGAGCCCCTTTAATCATCGTGCCGTAACATCATTAACTTTTTTACGAGTTACTTTAATTAATATTCTCACGTTTCTAGCTTTAATAACGTGTGGATGAAGTGTCAATAAAACTGTAAATATTATTTCAAATGGACCGTCCTGGGATTTGCTACATAACGTTATAACCAGTGCTCATTTATACTCAGTGTGATGATATAAGAACTTGTCAAGTCATATTTACATATGTGTAAAAATTGAAAAAGCAAGCTGGGATTGATGATTTTAAACACATTAATGAACCAACTGTGATTATGAATTACAGACACAGACTTTTAAAAATATTTTTTTTCGATCAATAACTTCCTTATACCTAAGAATACTGGATATATTAGGCAAAAACCATAAGTAATAAATGTATCAACTAAAATTGTAGTTCGGGTAATAATGTGAAGCATCGTTTTTTGCTAGTTTTCCATTCTTAAGCCTTATGAAAGCGTATGAGGTCGAAGTAGGAAATGAGTTGGACTAACGTGAATCAGACACTTGGGGAAAAGAGATGCAAAAATATTCGAAAGACAATTTTATGAGGACTACAGTGAAAACTTCGATTAAATGTTGATGCCAAAATAGCTTCCTGGGGTCATTACATCATATGAATCTTTAAAGAATAAACCCGGTGAACTAGACAGAGGATACAAGCGAAGATAACCGGGGGCATAGCAATTTCTGCTCGTTCGAGCGTCGCATCAATGGGATCAGAATGCATACGTGTAGTCACACTGCTACCAAATCACCCTTTACATTCGCAAATCGCCGGTCCACAGTGGGAAAAAAATCATAGATCACCAAGGTGGTAAAGCCAGCGATGGACAGGATGAAAGGCCATTTCATACCAGATTATTTCAATGGAGGAAGGAACCTGCTTTGAATGATATTGTAGTTCATCGCACATTTCCATGAATTTATGATAGATAGACAACGATTTTGCCATTATTAGAATCAATTAGAACATGATAACGTAGCAGCAAGTACTTTGCGCGGATTTTTAATGAGTCTAGGGTCAACCGTGTGCCAGATGAGAAAGAAGTATGTCACTCAAAACAAGGAAATAAACGTAGATAAAGAAGGAAATAAGCGTAGATAAAGAAGGAAATATCCTTTAAAAATTATATCAGAACATATAATCACGGAGATAATGTAATAAGATCGAATTATTTTGGTTCATATTGCGTATTTTTCGTGATTTATATTTAATTTTCATAAGATTGTGCTCTGCATTTGATATTTTGACATGGCACCCTCCTCACACTGGTAATCACTATTTGAGCAATTTTCTAAAAAATTGGCATCGTATTAATTAATGATTGGCAAGATTAATGATTGTGACTGATAAGAAATTATTGTTCTTTAGATCTAAATTCCACGCGTCTAAAGGTTTTATATGACGAAATATGTAATCTTATTAAACCATCGTTTCCAGAATTTACAGTTAATGCTATTCAAATAAAAGAATAAGTCGTCAGCGGTGTCAATGCAACTAGATACATAAAACTATGCTGATTCTTTTTTGATGGTCTCTAATATTATCTATATTTCGGCCATTTTTACCAGTTTATCCATATCCTTTCTGCCGTTAATTTAGCTTTTCTAACCTGAGCGGTTTTATTCGGTGAAGTATGAGTATGTGTAATATAAGCCTGCCCCTTCAATTCAACCTCATTCAAATTGCTTGTGATCCCCGATAAAAATTCCCAAAGCCCGGTCAATTCAAATTAATTACTACCTAAAAATGAGGAGGCCTGGAGACTGTTTATCTCATCTGTTGCTCCCTGCATAACGAAATTTACGAAAGCCGCAACCATTGCAAGGTTCCTAACATTAATTTTCTTGTCAATACGTTTTACCTCATAACGCCTCTGTTGCTCGATTCTCTTACACTAGGGGCCCTTTTCATCCTCTCTTATTTTCCCAACTGATAGAAATATGTCGCTGCCTGTCTAAATGCTCTTCCCTGTACAAGAAAATATAATGAATAATTAAAAATATAAATTACTTTCGTATTTAGTACGGTGTGGAATAGTCAATTTCCTCAAATGGTGTTTTATTCAATGCAAGGTACGTATAACAAAATATTTGCAGATATATAAAGAATGTATAAAACAAAGCCAATCATATACATATATATTCCCAAAGTTGAACGTCATACGTTTAAAGAAAAGATTAAAGTTAGAGGAAAAGCCTTGCACGTGGGATTCGCATGTTATTTCAACCAACCCCTACAAAGAAACCAAATTTTACACACAACTTCTGGAAAAATAGGAATGGAAACACGTATATACGGGCTAAACGCTTGATTGAAGTCATCTATGACCAATTGAATTACGTAATTTTCAATGCCAATGGCGTATTCGTGGCTCTAAAGCACATACCAGTTTAGAAAACAGTACAAAAAATAGCATGGCAGTGTAAAAATTGTCGTAGGAATTAATTGATCCCTCACATCGAACACGGCCATAGCAGAGAGAGATCGAAAAGCCAATAGAGCCATAAAGTCAAGCGGGGTTTCATTCAATTCAGGTAATTAATTCATATGATGATGAATAGCCTCCTAGGATATACCACCAAGTAAGAAAATTGCCTAAAACGTTTCGATCACTGAAATCACCACCATACTCAAGATACCGCTGCTGAATTCCTGACTACCCTGAAATTCCTTGTAGTCTCCATTCCATCAAAAGACATCTCTTCAAATCCATTCCTTCCCTGATTCCTTTATCTTGTCTTATTGCATTATCTTGGCTGCTGATAACTCACCCACTGCCACATGCCCCTGACAATGCGTCACGCATTTGATCCGAGGAGTACCAATCTGAGTAACAGGATCTCGGGCTCCCAATCTTCCACTGCGCAAGTTTGAGTCCCTGCCACGTTGATCTGCTGACCTACTGAAGCGATGCACTCCACCTCTCCCCCACATCCCTACCCATAACCTCGCCGCATTGGGGAAAGGGAGGTTGTCTGCGAATTGTTGTTACCACACTAGTCCTGCGCCACTGGAATCAATTCCGTGCCGCGGTCAGAGAAAGCATATCCTTCACCCACAGAGATCCATCCACTCGTTTTCCTCTATACTTTTCCGATCCAATTAATTTTCAACAACATCCTATTAACGAAAATTACATTTAAAATAATCGTATTATAGGCAAATGCGATACTATTATCGAACACCTGCATGCCGATTTGTGGCAATGAATACTAGTGAAATCAAATCGATGAAACTCGTATGACTCCATCGATATTCAATGCAAGATCTTCCAGTTGTCGGTTAGGTATGTTGACATTTCAGTGTCATTTATTCCAAGGTGAATTACTGAGGGCGTTTAATTACGCGAGCTAGATGATAACGGATACCGTAGCACAGGTGCCTACCGCGACTATGGCTCATTAAATCCTCTCGTAAAATCTTATGGCCTTATATTGCTTGGTGCTTTTTTATATATGATTATATGGCCATGCTATTTAAAACCTGATAGGGAGATCTAGATTCATTTCATGATCAAGCAAGATGTTCACAGAGATGTCCATGTATTGATGCTACATCTACGTGGTACCCAGCGAGCCTACAAAGGCAAATGGTATGGGATATTAAAACTTCAGCTACAAAAGTGCTATAGTCATGAATAAAGAATTTAATGTGTATGTAATGTTGGGTTCTTTCTAATGGTTCAATTTATGATATGCCTTTTGCGAGGGAAATTATATTGTTTAAATCTTTAGATCCCAGCGAATGTATCCCTTATTTCATCTATATGGCCGAACCTTTTTGTGTAATGAGGAGTCACTATAGTGTTTGTAGATTCATATCATGGTGTAAGATGAAGTATAATTGACGAGTTTCTGAGTACCAGAATTGAAAGATTGAATGCACGTTATTATATCTTAGTATTCTCATCTACTTCATGTGTTTTAGAGTGTTTTTTACCCTTAAATGTAAGATACTACCTACATGGGTTTAGACTACCTGCATGGGCTTTCACTCTCGTGGATCCCCTTCCTCCAAACCAAACCGCCTAGTTTCCTCGCGTAAGTTTAACTCCTAGACTAAGAGTCACAATTGAGTTTAACCCGAGAGGAATTTTCTTCAGGCAAAGAAAAATTGTTTGTTCGTCTTTCGTTGTCCGTTGAATGTGTGCATGATATGAACATTTTTGTGATTGCAAGCGATGTACATACACCAATAGTTAGAAAATGACTCATTCAATGGAACAAGACCACAGGAAAAATTAGTTGAGCTAAAGAGGAAGTTGGGACCAGTAAGGTAGGGAAGGCCTTTTGGTGCTTTAATGGCAGAGTAGTTAACCTACTTAGGAGGGAATAGTGAGGCGGCCAACAGCTACCTAAATTCAATGTCTCTGATGAGAGAAGAGCGCGGTCCAGGTTTTTAAAGGTTGCACATTAAGCAGAAAGGGCTTGCAGCAAATGTTTTATCCGGGTGCAAAGGTGCTCCCAGTGGGTTTACAACTCAGAGCTCAACCAGCACACCGCGGCAATAAAGTCTGTAATACTACAACATGCAATGCAGTGTATTTTTATTCGGCCGTATTCTGGGTAACGCCTAGGCTTTGCTGTAGTGGATGTATTCCCCTGTAAATGGAAACGTAAAACTCGGGATGTTTGCAGATAAGGAAAAAACGAGTAGAAAGAGAAATTTACGAGTTTAGTTTAGAGACGAAACAAAGCAAAACTTGGGCGTCCGATTGTCCAGGGTAGTGTTTTCCCTCTGTGGAAGGTAGTCATCTCCCATGGATATTAAACATGTAGATAAAGACTGCCATGACTAATGAGGGGGATACATAAAAGCATAAGGAAAACTACAAATAAAGCCATTACATCGCAATGAAGTGAGCTCTAAGTACAATCTTCAACCATACCCCACCATGAAAACCTAAAACCTATTTTCCCATAGTTGTAAATTTCATATAATTGTAGGTCGAATGAATGTGTAAATATTGTCGTGATTTTTGCCGAGTTCATCTAGATAGCTCAATACTCTCCCAAATCATAAACTCTCCGTATATCACCTTGTCAATTAATTGTAAGTGGAATAAATTAAGAATGATTTTATATTTTAGAGGCACATCAAAAGGGCCAATTGATTAACAAGTTTAAACAACATCATGTTACGGTGCGCTAAAAATTATTCAAAGGCAAAATAAATACTTTAAAAATTCAACATAATCTGGAAAAAAGTTTTAAAGAGACTTTGTTAATGCAATAAGTTAAACAAGCTTAGAGATGAAGGGTTAGATTTCAATTTACTCCACAAGATTGTCATCACACTCATACGTGAGATGAGTTAGGCATTTCTACTTCATCTAGTTCGAGCAAATATATCTTGTATATAAGCTATTTTAATTCCTTGTCACGTCTGCTTAACGAGTTAGAACTAAAAAAAATCTCTAAAATGGACAATTCCGATTTGTATGGTAAATAAATGTACAAATTATTACACGTTTACATGAAAAAAAATGGGGAGAGGTTAAGCTAAATATAGAACTACCAAATTTCTTTAGGATTGTTTCATGAATTTGAAATAATTTGAGAATTCCTTATTTTGGATCAATGTAATTTTACAACGCAAATAACTCAATTTAGTATCGATTTTCCTCTTAACATATCATGGATTTAAATATATACGAAGGCTTGCGATTCTCAAGGACATCATTCAATGCTTACCTTGCAGAGACAGTGACCTCCCGTAAATGAGTAAAGCCAAGTCAGTTCATTTCAGATGCAGTCAGAAGCATAGTTCATCAATAGTTTTACTGCAAAGAGATCAATCAGGTCAGAGTACCCCCCTCCATCATAACTTTGTAGCCGAATATAGGAGAACATTGCCAAAGTGATTTGAGAAATTCCACGTTCGAATAAGTGATATAGGGTCATCAAATCACTCAGTAAAAGCTTCAGCCGGATTATGAACGGTAAAAATTTCATTACAACGAAATATAAGGGACGAAACGATCCCTACGTTTCCCAGAGACCTTTGGAAATTTTGATTAATTGGTAGCATGGAAATATGAGAATATTCAGAGGCACCTGTTAATAATGTTTTCAAATTAATTGGCACTGGCCTCCCGTTTATTTGTTTGGATAACTCTAAAACCTTTCTCTTACTCATATCCAGAAAAATGGCTGAAATATTGGCTTCCGTAGGACGCTCTGTGAATCATTACCATAAAGGCAAACCTTAATCGGAACCACTCTTCGTGATGTAAAAATGTTGATCTGACTACGAAAATATACTAAAAGCTTTGAGAAGAACAGTGCATTTAGATACATGATCGTTGCTAGTGATATCAATGCAAAAATATTTGCACTAAGCGAAGTCGGATTTTTATTATTTATTTATCTAAATGCATACTCTACAATCTATTTCTATTTTCTCCTCTTAGATAGTGACTCCGAATTCATGTCGCATGGTCGGTAACATCCGTATTTATATTACTTCAATTCAATGAGTACACATGAGAAGAGGGTAATGTGCGTTTTCCAATAGATTTTTACTTCATTGTTGTAAGACTATTAGAGAATTGATAAAAAACCAGAAAGCTTTGACTCATCCATTTTGCAACATTTTTGCGTTTTGAAGTCAAAATGAAAAAAAAAAAAGGATTAAGGAGAATAGGCGGAAGAGTTAAAGTTAATGGTATATTTCTTGGCGAGAGCTATTAGATGAAACTAAAACCAGGACAGAGATAAAATATTAATTGAAATGATTGGATCAAAGAACAAGATATTGATAGAAAGACGATACTAAGTAATATACCTACTCGCAAAAGGCAATTATAAATTTATTAGACGTTACCAACGTAATCATCACGCCAACTAACTGGAATATCATTTTAGGTAGGTTTAAATGATAGAAGAAGAAGAGGCCATACCACTGAATGGTAAAATAAATGGGCAATGACATAACCACCATATTTATTTAAATTCTAGCTTATTTTTTATTCCATTACCTTTTCGTATTTTATAAATTTAATTACCTATTTATAAACAGTTTACCAGGAGAAAAACAAGAGTTTACTTCCGTGTGTGCAAGCTTGTAGCACATTCACCACATTTAAAATACATTACGTAATAATAGTGATAAAAGGTGTAATAGTTAAGCTGGATGTGTAGGCATTTCCGCAGAGAATTAGCAACATGCATGATTATTAGCCCCACCCGGAATATTTCGCGAAAGAAGTCGAAATTTAATAGTTAGTAATATTCAAAACCCATCGCAATGTTGGAGGCTGGTATTTGGAGCATTTAATTAAAGTTAAAATGAGCTCAACGTGGAGATACCAGAAAGGGATGTAGGCTACGCTAATTGACTAAAATTGACGGGAGCCTCCAAAAGCAACTGACTTTTAGTGGTGGATGTCTGCACCCTTTTCAAGCCGAGATCGCTCAATTAAAAACTACTAATTATCCATCATACTTCAGTACAGTAAATAATTAACTGCGGATTAGAGTATGCTCGTTTCAAAATAAATTAATAGTTTGGCAAAGACCCTTTGTTGTATTAGAGTCTAACATACCTAAAGTTAATATCACGACCAAGGCGTTGCAGTTATAAAATTCCTAAGAAAAACATTATCCCTTGAAAGAAGGTGTGGATTATAGCAAGTTGTATAGTGTTCACTATTTGGAACCTACGGTAAAATGGAGTAATTAATAAATCTGTTATGAGGGAAATACAATGTTTAAAAACGCCCTGCTCTAGCCATTTCCTGAATGTGTTGCTTGGTCGACGAGTAAAGACGAAAGTAAATGATGAAGGAGAACTTAAATACCAAGCAGGGCGTTATAAGGCTGAATAATCTAGAAAATAAAAAAAGGAAATACGAGCAGGTACCTGAAATAAATCTGAAGCGGGAGTTTCAGAAAAAACGGAGCATATATGACTGGGAGAGTGAGATATTAATTCAGATGTGCTATGAATGGTGTGAAAATAAGGAAGACATTAATCCGGTCTGAGAACCCAAAAGAAAGAGAAATAGTGCTTTTGGGTAGTAACTATACGTTTAGAGAAAGAACTAAAATCCGAGTAGTTGGAAAGACATTTAGCAATTTGAGAGCGAACAAATAAAAAAGTCACAAATTGTACGATGAAAGAAGGTAGGAGCTATGGTCAGAAAAGAAGGGTAATGGTGATTTGTTATGAAAACTTGGGTGGAAACAGCACAATATTTTGTATCGTTCTTTCATTCGATCCGAACTTCAATTTAATTTATCAGCACAATACGAAATGTCAATGACATATTATCATTTATTCGGATTAAGAGTATAAAGATACTCAGAGCAGTAAATCTGTCTCATTATGACCCGTAAAATAAGCCCAAATTAAAATAGGGCTCGTTTTGCTGTGAATGATTAAAATTTCCCATCGGTCTAAATTCTAGGACTAAAAATACTAAACTCTAAAAGCATTGAATATTAGGACAACATGTGTTTAAAATCACGCATTAAGTTGCTACCTTTAGCAAGTAAAATTCCTTTCAGCATTCATTATGGCCAGAAGATTCATCAGGAGAAAACATATAGCTTCGAAGGGTCTGTAGCCTCGAAAGAAGCCTGTAGTTATCAATTGTCTTACGCAAGTTCTTACAATTGTAATTCCCTCGCGAACTTATAAATTAGACACACTTGAAGTTCTGCTCTCCACATTGCAAAATTTACCAAAGTTCTGCTGAAAAATGTCCTCCATCGGTGAAACTTCAACCATGGTCTACTTTGGAAGGACTAAACCTCTGCAATGTCATGGACGTCATATCCTCTAAAAAGCTAGAATTTTCCATAGTATTTTTTGAAATTTTCGAAGCTGTTACGTAAACGATTTATCTCCGTCTATCTTCAAAAATTCTAAGACCTTCCTGAACAACGCATCTGGACCTTTTAGTATAGAGAGCCAGTAAACTAGACACCATATAGATATATTTACACTTTGGTTTTAATATTTTTATGATTAACATTGAATTCTTAAAGATTGACCGATTACTTCATAATTTGAAGCATTAGTTTAGTGGTTACAATATATTTAGAATAAACTATTAGCTAGGATAAATTTACGAACATTAATATTTCATGGTGGAGCTTCCTTAACGTAGTTATAGCGAGATTTTTCTACAGTCATTTCACAAAGACTATCCTCCAATTTTATCTTCAAATTGATACCGTAGAATATTAAAAAGTTAATTAATAAATTAAAAGTTAATAAAATAAGCCTACTAATGTTAACACACCTATATAAATACTCCTATTTTAGGATCAAGCTTGTTTCACTCCGTACGCTGAAAACGCCTTCACAGTAAAATGTTATTTGGGGTATTTTATAGAATTTATTACGGTGAGCAGTAAATGTATTTTTAAAATAATTGGGGAAGGATACGTACCACACACCGTTACGTTTTGACACTCTCTGAGCATCAGAAATTCTCATTTGTTAAATGGCATCACTCTGAAGCGCAAAGACCTACGACAATATCCCATGGAATCGCTTATGTATATGGCTAATATATTGAAAAGTAGTGAGGTAAATTGCATACCTAGAAATATGAAATATGTTTTATGATAAGGATAAAAAACAGATCCTAATTTTGGCAAATATCTTGAATATTATGATGGCAAGTTTCTCATGCTTCGTTGTTTTTCTTCATACTAAACCGATATCACTAGAAAGATAAAGAATTTTCTTTATCAAGAAAATTAAATAACTGCTTCCAATATTGGCAAATATCTAGAAAAGAAGGACTGTGAGTTATTCATATATATCTCTAGAAAAATAAGATATTTTTTGTGATGAAGATAAAATACGGCTTCTTATTTTTTTCTGATACGTTTAGAAAGTAGAACGGTAAGCTGATCACGCATTGGTATTACTCGAAATCAAAAGATCCATTCCTTTAGGCTCAGAAGAAAAATTCATGAAATGTTAATGTAATGTAATAATATTTCACTTAAACTACCTTAACCTTCCGACAGGCGCAATATATTCCTTATCATGACCGGACGAGCTGTTTACAAAGTAAACATTTATTCACTGATCTAAAATGAAGTTTACTATCAAAATAATTACAGTGCTTGCACTTATCACTAATGTTTTTTGTCCTCACATGAACATTGAATACAGGTTTTGAATTGAATACAGGTCCTCACATGAACATTGAATTGAATACAATTTGACAGCACTCTTACACACTTAACACATCATTCAATTCACGGGAACTGCAGACAAGGATCGTACAATATTTACACTAACGCTAACATAATACCAGATGATATTTGATAGGAATTTACGTTATAATATATTTTAAAATATTCCAATATGATAATTATTGTCAGATGAATAATATTATACGAAATAATCCTCATAAATATCCTATTTATAAAATATAAAGCACTTAAGTTGCTGCCTTTTCCATGCCTACGAGCAGGTGCATTGATTACTTCGTTCATAACGGGCGACCTTCTCCGTCTCAAACTCGATTCACAATGAGCAGATACAGAATATTTCACTGCTTCCGGCATAAATTGGAGGAATAAAGTCTAATACAGGATCACAATGATGGTTCTAAAAGATTTAATTGTAATTCATAGATTTACCGACCGTAAATCGAAAACCGTTTACATTGTAAACGGTCGCGCCCACCGGAAGGTTAAAAAAATGTGGATTTCGCGTGCATTCTTCAGTTGCTTCAAGTTTTCGTCTCCTCCATCCCGGATGTATCCGGGGACGTTGGCTCAAAGTCTTCGTCTGGATGCACGTCAACGAAAGCAACGAGAAAAGGAGAGAGAAAGAGAAGAGAACTGGGAATGGAGAGAATGAGAAAAAGGGGAATTGTGGGTAAAGGTAGGGCGAATGAAGGATGATGGGTAGAGGATGGCACATTCGGCAGCAAGGTGCAAACAATCAGCCCTAAAAGCCCAGACATCAATCCGTCTGAAAAGCCTTCAGGTGGGAGTGGCAAACGAGCGAAACTTTGATTTCCGTTTTTTCCAACTCGCACCCCCTACTCGCTGATGAGGGAAAGTGTACATATAAAATGAAAATGGGGTCTTTGCTTTATACTCTTCGGAGAAAATTCCCAGCAAGAATTCACCTTAGTGACACATCATGAAGTTGCAAGAGAATTCAGAGCCATGAGGCGAAGGAGTTTATTTTATGATATCTTTACGTTGCGGCAATTAATCATCAAAGTTTTAATTTGCGAGCGCAGGAACGAAATAAAATGGTGACATACTTTTATAGAGAAACATTAAATTCGTTTATTACCGAAAGACCTCTAATCCAAAAAGTAAATTTTCAAAATTTCACGGCGCCGTAAAAAAATAATTGGAGAACTCATGCAGGATATCGTGACGTCTAGGCTAACATTGTGAGAGAGGCCAAGGCCCTACAAGGGCTGTAGCGCCGAGGAGTAAGTAAAAAAATAATTAGGAGGTAATTAACAGGAATGTACTTTTACTTTTACACGGATCAGTATCCTTATCCTACATCCTAAGAAATCAAGCCTCGTTCAAGTAGAATTATAACTATTTGTTGGCTGTGGCAATATCAGCGTGATTTTAAGGCATCTTAGAAATTGGGTAGCTGAAAATAGATCTCCTGCCTAGCATTTTCGTCAAACAAGCTGAATTTACGGAATTTGAAGTTTTTCAGTGAAAGCCATTAACTGAAAAGTAAAATGAAATAATTGATGAAAGGTTGTTCATTTGTTTTTCTAACCACCAGAGTGGGCCTAAAAAGCCATAAACATGTTATATTAGCTATGACTGTTAACTCTTGAAACATCGTTTTACATACATATTTCATTGGAAAGTATGTTGGGGAATGGAATATGGAGTTTAAACATTTTTAAACGTTTTAAATATAAAAATGAAATGCGATATTCCACAGGAGAAAAATCATTCGCCTTGACCTGGATTCAAAACCGGATCCCTCGATTTCGGGCCGAGTGCTTTAACCAGTTAAGCTACGGTCGAAATATATTTATTTTCCAAGAGTATTCTCTAATACAATTTTTATGATTTCAGGTGAATTTACATAATCGAGAAGAAAAAGAAAGGAGAATAAAAAACAAATTGTCCATAAAGTTTGCCTCCACCTCGGGCTCGAAACGGCCGCATCTGAGGATATCCTTTGCCGTCGACCCATGCACTCCATTATCACTGCCACCGAAAGTTCTAATTTATCCACTGGGGACTGGATTCGGTTGTGCTTCTCACATGCCACCCAAAGGGATGACGTCTTGCTACATGCGCGGTGGCTCCTCTCGCTGCTGGCACGAGTTGAGACGGCAAGTTGCCTCTCAGTTAATCGCCTCTTCCAACTCCCGCGACAACGGCGCCTCAAGTAGCTGCTCGGCGTCCACCACCCACCCAAACAGCATACACAGCCACGGGCGCATGGTAGGAGGTGCCCCACGGAATGGGGCCTCCTGGACGAAGCGCAGTTGACCCCCGCCCAATGCCTTGTGGTTTATTTGTAGTTCTACAAATTTTTCGATTGTGACCGAAGGGATTTCATTCTTAAAATTTGCAAAGAGTCGAAAATTCAGATTCAGTAGTTTTTCATTTCTTACGAGACCACCACTGAAGATGTCCCAAGTATTATACATTTTTTTGATCGTCTCCCATGCCATTAGCCTGTCCTCACATCCCAGTACGTGATGTGTGACATCGTCCAGCCGTTTACAAGTTGGGTACTGAAAAGAGTTCTCTAGCCCGATGTTATGCCTAATTTCTCGTGTGGGAAGGAGGCCCGCAATAACGTCAAAAATGGCACTTACAGTCGTAGCGTCCCCCTTCCCGCATTCATTATTTCGTAGATGCTTTTAACTATAAATGATTCTCCTTGCCTAAGATTTTTTACGACCTCCCTGGAGACTTTAATCCCTCTCGTGAAGGTTATCGATGACGCGCTCGCCTTGTCCCACGCCGAGCGAAGTAGCGCTCTTCTCTCAACGTTTGCTCCCCATAAAACTTTGTCATTTAACTTTGCCGAATACAATTCATGTTTTTAATTCTATGTTGGGGAGGTTTCAACCTCACTGCTCCGGCGGCGCATGGCCGCATGCCACTGCATGAGTTGTTTGCGCGCGACCTTCCTTATATGTCCGTGCCAGAGCATGGAATTTGTGGCGTTTATTATTTGCGCGTTGACCTGCGCCGTAATTTGCCAAACATGAGCTAGATAAAATATTCTGGGAAGTATTACTTGTGTGAGGAGTCGAACGCGGGCGGTGAGGGGGAGATGAGGCAGAGTGTACCGCCCCGAACTCCAACGCACGGCCCGACCAACCTCCTTACAATTTCTCTCTTTGTTTCGTCCACCTATTTGTCCCACCAGAACCCAAGAAATTTAAATGGGGGCGAAGCTTCCCTCCAGCAAGTATTCTCCAAGGCTGTTTTTTCCCCTTTTAAGATTATTGCCTTCGATTTCTGTGTGTTTATTTCGATTCCCACGGGGAGTATAATTTAATAATGTATTATAATGTCATCGGCATAAACGACACCCGTGTATTTGGATCCGCGTCCTTGTACCCAGTCCGGCAGTCTGCAAGGAGCGGATAAAGGGGTCCACTGTGAACGCAAACGATATCATAGATAAAGGACATCCCTGCCTAACCAAATTTTTAATGGCAAAAATAGAGATGATGTCCCTATTAATTTTCAGGTGTGCTCTGGCATCAGTGTACAATAGTTCAGTTAAATAAATAAAGGATTCAGGGAAAGCCATATTTCTTAAAATAAATAAAATATATTCAATATGGATCAAGTCGAAAGCTTTACACAGATCTACGGCTATAATTGCACACAAATCTTCATAGGAGGGGGCCACAGGTAAAAAAAGGTCACGTATCAAAACTGTCACATCTAAGATATTTCTTTTATTGGACACTGCGTGTGGGGATGGGTGTAAAACCGATTCGGCAACGGCCGAGAGACGAGTCTTTAGAGCGCTAGTAAAAATTTTACGTTCAGAATTTAAACGTGAAATCGACCGAATGTCACGACAGGATTTCGGAAGACTTCGCTTTGTATCGAAGTTATGATCGCAATGCGCTGACTTAGAGTAAGCGCGTCGGAGTGACTAGTAATGTAATTGTAAACATTGGTTATAACTGACGTAAGTTCGTCCCAACACGCAGCATAAAATTCATATGGGAGGCCGTCTGAGCCGGGGGCCTTTCCTTTGGGGAGGTAGCGGATAACAGTTTGCACATCCTCCCCCGTAATCTCGCCTGCAAGCGAGTCGCTCTCCTCCCTGGATATGGTGGGCAGGGGGAACGGAAGGGGAGGGGCGTCACCTTCACTCCAGGGCTTATATTGGGCAAACACACTCGCAAAGTGCCGAGCGGCGTCCTCTAGGAGACTCTGCCGATGGCGATGCGGGTGTTGTATCCCCGCGGAGTCGAATAACCCTCCGTAGTTCAGAGAGGGTGAGCGGGCCGCAGGTGTTTTGGTTCACCTCCCTCTGCCACAGGCTGGGAGCGTGCCGCTTCATTTCGTGCATGAGGATTGTGTCTTTTAACGAAGACACTTGCACGTAAAAGTTCGGAGATGGAGGGTCTGAGATTAAGAACTCGCTTAAGATGAACCGGTAAAATTGAATGATACAATTTCGCTCCCTCCTCCACTCTGAGGTTTGACGTTTCAAACATTATTTAATTTTTAGTTTAAAAACATTCTCCCACCAATTTAAAATATCTACGTCCGGAAGGAGAGCGGAGACGAGGTCTCCAGCCTGTGCGCGGACGGCTTCGCGAAAACCCTCGTCCTCAAGCGGCCGCATGTCCAAACGCCACATGAGAATGGGACTCGGTCTCTGGGGGGAGGGGGAGGTTAAAATAACGTTAAGGTCGAGGAATAGGGCGCAATGATCCGAAAAAGAAATGGGAATGGTGTAGGAGGCGAAAGGCAGAGTCTTTAGGATGCGGGAAAGTAGGAAGAGGTCGATTCGCGTGCGGGAGTTGTAGCCAACATTCGAAAAAGGTGCGGGCCCCGCGGTGCTGGCTAAGACCGCGTCAGTTACACAGGTAGAATCGATTAAATTTTTAAGGGCCCGGCTCGGTCGGTTTAAGATTTTGTCGCGATTGGACTCCCACCTATAAATGGAATTGAAATCACCCGCTAAGATGGCTTTCCCCATGAAGAGAGTCAGATACTGGACTGAAGTTTCGTTTAGAAACTTTTCTCTCTCAAGTCTTTTCTTTTCCCCTGACGGGGCATAGATGTTAACGAAAATTATTCCTTGTGTTTGGAGGGAGGTTATCCTCCCCGATGCATGGAGGCGTACCATATTGACGGCATGGCAGTTTTTCGCTAGGGTGGTGGTCCCGCAGCGTGAGCCACTACAATTCACAAAAGGCCGGTAGTGTGGGTCAGGCGAAGTGACCTCCTCCACCGTTTCATATCATTATGATGTCCGGATCAAGAAATTTTGTAAAGGCCGAAATTAGGATTAACTTGAGGGCACTATTCATCCCCGTAATGTTTAACGTTAGGCTTCTCATGTTAATCGGCATTAGGAGAGGTCTAATATTTTACTTTACCATTTTGGTCGTAGTTTCCGTTTCTCATTCGCGTGTTGAGTCCTTTCCCGGGGCGTTGCTTTTTCCCGGAAGAGGCCGTGTCCGACTCATTCTCTCGTTCGACGTCTTCCACCAGGTATCGGAATGGGTGGGGGGTGAGGAAGGAGACGGGCGGAGTTTCATGGGGTGGGTTGGGGAGGGAGGGGGGAGAATATACAACCACCTGGGTGGGGGATATGTGTTAGGGTGCCTCGTTTTGCCACTTTTTTCTAGGAGCGAATCGTAATACCCGGCAAAAGTTGCGTACCCGGATGGATATTACAGATATGATTTTTTTTCCAAATCGGATAATATCTTCTGCTCGCTACTTTGACTTAAAGTTTCGAAAATTTCGACGAAAAACGCTAAAATTGCCAATAATTTAAATTTGGTTTGAGCGAGCACACTTTTTTGGTAATGAGATAAAACTTAGGACTGTAATTGACATTTAAGCGCAAAGTCGCCAACTATATTGCACTTAATTATCGAGCAGATAACCTTTTACGGTGCCCCCGAAAGCGCGGTTGCGTGGTAGGCAACCCGCAAGGCACTACCGCATTTTACGCGCTGCCTGCAAAAAATGACGTGAGGAAGGCATTTATTTCAGTCAACGATGTGGAAATCATGTTTGGAATTGTCTAGGGTAGTCACCAAGATGGGAAAGACTCTTGGGATGGGAAAGATTTTATGCCATAGGTGGGGGATATGTGTGAAGGAGAGGAGGGGGAGGTTGAACTCTTTACCGTTATGTTTTCTTCTTCATCTGATGCGTAAGTGGCCTGGGATGAGTCGTCACACCCACCACCCACCCCCCGCCTCGCTCCCCGTCATATCGCCGCCCGTCGCCCCCGACTCGCCGCTCATACGCGCTGTGGGGCCTCCACCTCTGAGCTACCCTCGGTTCTCCTCACTCATCGGCCCCTCCGGCATCTCCTCGCTCGCCATGCCGGACTCGGCGCACGTGGCGGTGTTGTCGTTGTCTGGGCATGTCGTCTGTAGAATGTCTGGCTCACGGTGGGTGGAGAGGGAGGGCTGGCGGTGTTGTCCCTGTAGGAGTGGGACATGGGTCTCCACCTCCACATGGTTGGGGACGGAAGCGGCCGGAGGCGTGGACTTCGTCCTCAGGCGCTTCGTTGTGTCATCCTCTCAAGCTTTCCCAATGCTGTTGGGGGTCAAGGAAGTTAAAATGAAATGGAGTAGGCATGACCGTGGACGCTCATGGGCGAAAGTGAAGCAAGAATAGGGGTGCATGGGAAGGGTTTTGTGCCGAGTAGGTGTGCCACACCAGTCACAAAACATCGCTTGTTCTGTGGTTTTTAACTCAGATTTGACGAAAATCAAAAGCGACCGCCGGACAAGTAAGTCAGAAGAAGGTCTAAACTGCGCCGACTGCAATGGCGGAATAGACTTCAAGAATCAAGTGGTATATTAGTCCAGTAAATGAAGGAGGAAAAAGAGGCCAACCTGTAAATATTTAGTTACAATTTTTATTTTCTGGCTGAAAGTGGTATTTGGTACCTCATTAAAAATGAGACCAAGTTTGCATGAAAAGATTGTGCTAGGGGGGTGAAAATGGCCCCAAAAGACCCGAAAAATTGGTTTTATGGCAGTTGGAGATTTTTTGTTCGGATAATAATTAAATATCAGTTATTTTTCTACAAAAATGGTCCTTATGATTTTTTTCGCAACATTAATATTTTTTGCAAAAAATCGTGTTGAAAAATCCAACATTTTGAGACTCATGAAATATGCAAGTTTTTTACAAAATTTGAGATGGGGGGGTGTTGGAAATCCATTATTTTCAATGTTTTGGACTGTGGAAACCAATTGTAGATGGCGCCACCACATTCTATCCACTGCCAAAATCCTCGGGGCCATAAATGAGAAACCCCGTAAACCATATAATTTTGAAGGATATTTATGTTTCCCAGCGTCTTGTTTTCCTCGCAGATGAGGCTTCAAGCTATACCTATTAGGAAAGCAGGCCATAAGATTAATCACAGCAGGATGGACCCCACCAATTGACCTGAAACTAGCGACAACCAGCTTTGCACATGTGGCAACGTATTGAAGTTCATTAGGTTCTTCCTAACGAAAACTCAAAATCTCTCAAGAGTGAAGAAATTTACCCAAAAAACTCAACAACAATTTCTTGCAGATTCTCGGCAAATTTTTTTGCAACCATCCTGATCGAAGTTTTTGGAATAAAGAGTTATAAACTTTTCTTTAAGTTTTATTTATTATAGAAAAATACATAAAATACATTGCAATTATGACATAAATAATATCCCACAACTATCAGTATATAATGGTTTCAAATTTCCCCCATTTCCAGATATTTTTGAAAACTTTCCCATTAGATTTTGTGACTGAAAAATTAATATCACCCCGAATTCCTTTCATGCAAATAAAGCGAAAGCGACATATCCACGGTCAGTTTGGGATTTATGGTGAAGTAATTAATGTTCCAGTTGAGATTAATACAATGGTGAGTAAATTACCGCAAAATTTCGTTGATGATCACTGCATATACGTTCACATAAAGAGAGAAAAAATACATGTCTAGCTTTCTGCACGGCGTAGTGAACAAAAGAGTGATTAAAGCGTAGCTGAATTATTTAATACAAACACCTTTGTATAAAATGCACAATATTACAATTGATGAAATATTTTTTATGTATTATATATATCAGAATATCGCCATAGACGTTTACACTTCTCCTTGTGTGGTCTTAAGCACACCCAACTTTTTTTTCTATAATTGACCTTGAATATTTATCTAAATAATGAAAGAAAACCAACGCATTCACATCTCCAAGCGTGGCCGCATGGACTGTAGCAGACGACACGAGCGCCGCATAGAGGACACACGCGACGAACGACGGAAGAAACGAAAGTAATGAAATTATAGCGTTACATTTAGAGACTCGGGTTTTTCCCCACGTATCAATGAGATGACTTTATACACATTGATGGAAAGGTGAGAATTCCACCTTTACAGTAGTCAAGGTGTCAAAACGTCAGAAAGAAACGAGCCGGGAGAAAGAAGCCACGAAAAGAAAAAGTGCGCTTTTTCCTTTAACACGCCTTTTCCAAATTTATTGGAAAATAGCCGATTTTGTGAAAAAAAAATTATTGCACAGCCGAAAAGTAGACGTTCTCAGCTTTCAAATGATATGTCATAGAGACCAATCCGAATGAAATTTTAATTGGTGGTTGTTTACAAAATTTCCCAGCGCTCCAAAAACAGCAAAAAATTGGGGTTCAACAAACAAAGTTTTAATCAAATTGGAAGAAAATTAGATCATACAAATTTCACAGATCACAAAGGACCTTCTGAGGACCCATAATCAAGAAAATTTGGAGCAAATTAGTGCAATACAAAAAAATAGGAACAAATTCCTTGAGAGGTCAAAATTGCGCGGGAGCAGAAAGTTTGACCCGTTTTTCCAATATGGCCAAAGAGTCAAAACGTGACTCAAGTCACAGGGTATGATAGCGGTAGATTTCCTCTTTCATATGAACTTTTATTCATGAGATAATATGCATTTTTAACAAAGTTATTGAATAATTTGTCCGCCCACTCACGTGTAAATGCACGGAGCGTGCTCTCCGATGCGCAGCGCAGGAGGTCAATATTCTGGGTGCGCTTGGGCCCGTTTATCTCGAAAACGGTCAAATTTTCGAGAAAAATCATAAGGACCTTTTTGTAGAAAATTAACTGATCTTTAATTATTATCCGAACAAAAAATCTCCAACTGCCATATTTTGGGAGACATTCGCGGAAAAACGATTTTTCGGGTCTTTTGGGGCCATTTTCACCCCCCTAGCACAATATTTTCATGCAAACTTGGTCTCATTTTTAATGAGGTACCAAATACCACTTTCAGCCTGAAAATAAAAATGGCAACTAATAATCTCAAGGTTGGCTCCTTCATTTACTGGACTATATTGCCTCCGTTTCTTTTCTAACCTCCTTGGTTGGGGGTAGGACTCCGTTTGACGGCCCCCTCCTCCACCCTCGTGGCGATGGCAGCGGCCCCAGACGACCCCGAGTCAACCCTCCATCGTTGATAGATATCTCGCCCGCTCCTCCATTGTCTCCTCGTCGTCAAGTGCCTCCCCCTCCGCCGGTGTCGCAATGACGTCTGCATAGCCCTTGCCCACGTCATTTCGGGGGCAATTTCGGTGCTCGTGGCCCTCGTCAAGGCACCGGGCACACATCCGCCTTTGGCCATCGTAAATAATTAGTCCGCGGTTTCCCCATATGGTGACATAAGAGGGAATGTTGCGTTCGACCACCAATCGTACGTGCCGCGTACCAGTGCAAGAGGTGAGGAGGCCATTTCCCTCCCATCTAGCGTCCTAATAATTTTCCCGAATCGGCCGAGCTCCGTTTCAATGTTTGCTCTTGTTGTTTCAACGGGAATGTAAAGCACCCTCACATTGACTGCCAGTCGTGTGGTCTATGGTGCATGTCATGAACTTCTTGGCCTCCGTGGGAAACGGCAGCAATTGAGTTTTCGTCGATAAAAATCGATTGAGGATATCTTGGCTGGTCATCTTCACTAAGATGCGTCGTCTGTTGTATCCGAATGGGATCGCAATTACTTCTGCATCCGCGAGGCCCAAGTCTCCCTGACGAAGAGGTGGACCTCCAGCGGTGTCGGAATTCTCTCCTTATCGTTCGTATGGACCAATAGCGTGTTCACCCGGAGAACCACCATGGAGAACAAACAAGGGGATAATGAGAAAAAAGGACAAAAAGTAGGGGGGACACAAATCACTCCACTGAGAGCAAAAAGCACTCCACTGAGGGCACTCCCCTCTCCTGACACGACCTGTGACAGGTGGAGGGGGTGTCAAAACTAACTAAATGAAACTGAAAACCACTCGGTGTGTAACACAATAACTAAAAAAAGGGCACCACTTGTGTCGAAGGTCTGTCACTATGAACAAACATTAAAAGCAGCCGCTCACATAACAAATGAGAATATCTCTCGGAGGTAACACTCTCGGTCAACCGGGGTGGGTGAGAGACCGTCCGGTCTCGTGCCCGTTCGGCGGCAAGGAGGCTTCCCTTGCCGGGAGGATTTACGTCAGTTCTCGCACTCGGGCGCGACCAAAAACATGTCCAACTTCCACGAGCTACCGAGGCATCCTTCTCCCCTGTTGATTATTTGGTGGCTTAATAGGGCTAGTCCCGCTTTCCTCAAAATTTAAATGAAAGCCAATGAAGCCGCAAATTGGACATCTAATTGTAAGACGCATTGACGGCTAGCACAAAACTCTGTTCTATTCAGAAATATATTTAAACTACCATGTGATTCAGTTCCATTGAAAACCAGTCTCTAAAATGGAAAGAGTAATCTTAAAAGAAACATGTTGAGACCAGACCCTTTTTTTTACACTGCCTTAATAGCTCACTCACTCAAGTGTTTCAACCGGAAGTTTGGTTTTGATAGTTGAGTGTAGCGCTCACCTCATACTAAACTATAGGCATTTGAAATTCACACATTCAGAGTAGGGGGGCCGGTTCCTTTCCCTGGACCACCCGAGATTTTCCACAAAAAGCTCTGGTAATTAGACAGTCGCCCGGTGAGGTTTTTCGGAGGGGTGTCAAAAGAGGCTTCACACGGATTTGAACACGGAAACCTCCGGTCAGTAGCCCAGCTCTCTACCCACTAGGCCACCACGACCTCCTTAACTCTCACTTCTTTTGGAAAATTGCTTTCTTAGAAAACTTTTTCAATGGAGTGGCAAGCGGATATATTAAATTAAATGCCGAAGCCAAAGCCTTGTATTAAAAACCCAACGGAATCTCCATATGTATTTGCTTCAAATTATCCACTTACATCCGACTTCAATCGCACATTTGTGGTTGGCCTTCTAGTTATGAAAATTCACCTGTCTATCCATCCTATTAACTCTGCTATCCAGTATTCGAAAACTGTGCGTTCCAGTTTTGGTTTTCTCATTTACCCACTTCTGTAAGTCACTAACTCCTTAGTGCTTACCAAGTTCGTGAACTAGTTGCTCAAGAGTGATAATTTACCCATTTGCCACATTGGCCTTGGTCTCTTTTTCAGCCTGAGAACTTGCCTTAATGCTACGTCAAAGCTTCACTTTTTCTTTTCCCTACTTCCGAACTAAGGAATAAGTCCGTGAATTCTTTTTTTTTGTTTTTGGAGCAGTCATTTCGTTCAACACGGAGGTGTTTTTCTGTCAAGTTGAGCAAAGGTTTCCACAAAACGAAGTGAATTCTGGTGGCCAAAAACGAAGGGTTCGTGAGACTTTACGACGTAACGCCAAGATAGGGCATAAAAAAAGAAATAAAAAATTTGAATGTTGGAAACAAAAAATAATTTAAATATTACTCAAAACTTAACTAAGAGAATGAGTTGTCGCTAATATGAGTAAAATAATTTGAATTAGAATCCATAAAGACAAGATAATTTCGAATTTTATGTGCTTAATTAAAAATGAATATCAAAGTTATTTGACGTTAAGGTGACATTGAAATAAAATCATACAAATAATTATTTAAAAGGATAAACTTTTATATATTTCTTTCAAATATATATATTAACCAACAGATCCTGAGGCTTTTTGCAGATATAAGATTTGTTCATTTTAGTTAGTGGATTTATACCGGTATTTAAAAGAACAATCTTCAAGGCCAAATCTTTACAGATAGCCTTTTCTAATTGACGCATTTACAGCCCTAAAACACGTCGTCATCTACATACTGAGTACACTGGCGTCTTACTTAGTGAAACAATATGAATAGTTGACAAGACAGAAAGGGTGTCATCTTTGGGAGCAGAAAAGGCATTAAATTATTAAAACAGCACAGAAATATATATCCCTTAATTTCAAGCCATTTGCATCGTTGTAAAATATATAAGACTCGATTCTAGTGCTGGAGTATGGCAAATCGTTAAATTGAGACTGATTCAACGATCGCAAGGCAAAGCCTCCAACAAGTTTCAGATAGGCCTTGATCTATCGATACGTTTGGAAGATTCAAATTGAACACATTTTAATAATTTTCAGCAAAGTTTCCTAATAGTGTTACATTCGTGCTACGCAAACTTATCCCGTTAGTGGAGAAATCGGATCCCAGTCTGGACTCCTAGTCATAGATCAATGACCAAGGATCATTGACCACTGACAAGACATTGGCCTTGCATTTTCGTTGTAATTCAGTGATTTTTGTCCAGAGACGCTCCCCAAATATGTATTAAACTAGGTGCCCCTTGACGCCTACCATCTTAGCTGTCTTCTTTTCTCCCTAAATAGACCGTTTGAAAATAGGCTTTCTCACTTACTTCGAACAGATGCACACATGAGACGGAATGTAAGTCAATTCATACTCCGTAGCAGTATGGCATATGCAATAAGTATAAACCTTCTGATTTATTTCAAAGCAACCTCGCATGTATCATTACTTTCGTGAGTATAAATGATTAAATTAGTAAAATTACTGGTGAAAATAATGAAAAGAAGAAAGTTATGCAAAATCATCATGGACTAACTTGTTAAAATATTCATAACTGTCGAAACATGTAGATACGTTTATAATACTCAAAGAAATATATCCGCTAAATTCTATCGAACCAGTGTTCATAGGTTTTCCAACTTTTTTATTTTTTACTTAAAGTCTTGACGAAGGTATTGGCGTATCTGTGAATGCGTTGAAAATTTGAAGTATAAAATCTGGAGAGTTCATCAGTGAGGAATGATAAAAAATAAACATTTTCAAGCTTATTCACCATTCTTTCAAACCTTAGACAGAATCCTTTCTCTCATTTCCTGAAATATCTTGTGTACCATGATAGTTCTTCCGTTTCCTGTCTCGTTTTATCTGGCTCATGTATGTATCTCCAAATCTTCCTTGCGGGGCTCTTCTTTCTATTTTTCCCCATACATATTAACACTCACAGTCAAGTAATAGGAAATCACACAGAGTTGCAGAACTCAAAACTAATCAATTTTACTTCTAAACTATGATCCGAACGCAGATATCAAGAAAGAGAACATAGGATTTTGCATTGAAGGAAATACAGTCCTACCTAGAGACTCTTCCAGGTATGGCTTCCAGGTGACTTCAGCAGAGGAAGACAAAGTGTAGCGTATTTGCCACACTGTCTTCCTCTGCTGCAAATGCACATTTTTGGTGATATTGTTCTCATTACAGATGCAAGTCTACAGCAAGAAAGTGCTTTTTGCACTTTTTCACAAGCGGTCCACGACAGCAGGCAGGAAGACGGCCAAGTCATCACGCAAACCACCGAGAGGATACCAAGTTGGGACGAAGAAGGAGAAGCCAGGAGAATCAGCGGAGGATAAGTAAAAGAATACTCAATCTTTATGGCGTAATCCATGAACTAGTTAAACTCCAGAGTAATGTGAACACATTCCGAGAACAATCAACGATAAAATGTGAAACATTCAACTACTGAACCCGTCAATTCAAAGTAATGTCAAAGTTAACTCCAATGCAATGAAAATGTGCTTTAATTAAGAAATTATTTGGGTCAGTAAAATTGCACATTTCAACGCAAAAATTTAACTCGTGAATAACGCAAAAATAAAAAACCATTAGTGGATTTGAATCAGAAAAAAATTACCCCAGATGTGTTTTGCTATAATTTGTTGAAATATAAAATGTTTGCTTAATTAAGAATAATAATTAGTAAATTATCTCATTGATAATTAAATAAATCGTTACATATTTAAAATAACTGTACACAATTTTAAAATGATCATATCACAACGTTTACATGAGCAAAATGGTATTTTTTCATGATATTGCGTTTGGTTGAAGCTATTTATTTATCTCTTTAGAAAAGCATGAACGCCCTATTGACTAAAATATTGCATTGCATTAAAAATTGCTTACAGTAAATTATTATTACTAAACATACTAATTATATTAATAATGTAAACTCGATTAAAAAATAACGAACTTCTCCGCTCAAAATTATTAACATGGGGCAGAAAGTGAATAGTGAATCAGTTATATCCAGTTTAAGGGCACTGCATTCTATTTTTTAATGAAAAACCTCTAAAGAGTAAATTTCAGCGGTCAACGCTGTCTAATCTGATGGAATGCAGCCCAAACACTTTTTTTAACACGAATTCATTGCGCAAAGTTTTCCTATGGGCAATTAGTTAATAAATTTCGATGTATTTTGTTTAAATCACCGCTTCTGGATGCAAATTAATTTGATTATATGTATACAAATCATCTTCTTTGGTTATCTCTTTTCTGTTCTCTCTAAGTTTGTTTTAGCTCCAAAATAAGGGCATTTTATTTAAATCGGTGGAGTAAAAGTTCTTGTCTTTATTTAATTTTGTTTAGCCACAATCCCCTCACCAATTGTTACAAACAAGGAACATTTTCTGGCTCAGGAAATTCAAAAAGAAAAACAGACCGGACCACGATTATTTTTAGCACAAATGCATTGCGCTAAGTCTTCCTATGAGCAATAAGTCCATAAATGTCCATGCATTTTGTTTAAATCACCGCTTCTGGATGCAAATTAATTGGATTATATGTATGCAAATCATCTGCATTGGTTATCTCTTTTCTGTTCTCTCTAGTTTGTTTTAGCTCCAAAATAAGGGCTGTTTTTTAAATCGGTGGAGTACAAGTTCCTTTTCTGTATTTACTTTTGTTTGGCCACAATCCCGTCACAAATTGTTACAAACAAGGAACATTTTCCGGCTCAGGAAATCCAAAAAGAAAACATTCCGGACCACTATTATTTCCTTCTGCGAATAATCTGTTTCCCGGTGCGTTTCAGACAAAATAACATTTTTAAAAAAAATCAGGAGGCACCCGAACCACATTTACCGTCCGATGCAGTACTACCAGTGGGGGGCAATTCAGAAATCTTCTGTCATACGCCATCCTGCAACAGTCCTCGCGGACGAATTACAAAGCCCCAAACAAAGTTGCCGGTGCCAAAAAAGGAAGAAGGAGATGAAAACCAAGATTTTCACCTAAAAGCGTCGGAAATGGCTCGCTCAGGTTGTTTCCAATGCTCTTTCGTCCGTTGTTATTCTTTTTAAATCTCGATTTCTCTCTCTCTCTCTTTGTCTTTCTCCATCTCTCTCTCTTTCTACTGCCTACCACAAACCGCATATCTGCTTGCGGTCTGCCGTTCGCATGCTCGCCATCAAGTAATTTATTGCACCCACCCAGACAGCCGATTCGACGCGAAACTCCTCTCTTTCTGCCTACCTCCCTTCTTTTCTCCCCGCTCCCTCCCGTCTCGAGACCATAAACAACGGTAGTTCCAAAATGACGTAATGACAGTGTGTTTGTGTGTCCAGCGTCAAAATATGGGTTATGCCTTTCTGCGACCGACTCACATTTCGAAAAACAATTTTACTCGGGCATCACGCGATCACCGGATAGGGAATACTATTTCCAGAGAAAAAAGGAAAAATAGGTTGGTGATTTACGTGAGCGAACATGTGGAATAGAGACATGTATGGTCATAGAGAATACGGAAAAATAAACAAAAAAGAAACAAGCCGTCCTATGACTGTACCTCAAATTTGGTGGCTCGAAAACCTAGTAGCCTAACTTTTCAGAACGGTTCATGAGCCTACGGATCTGAATGGTTGAGACCATTCTCTACAACTGTCCATGAATTCCAAGCAGATATAATTTCTACGGTTTATGTGCTTTTACCGTGTGGACTTGGCTTTGTTTAACTATACACCTAGTTCCTATCTTTAAGATAGAGGAACACTGCTTAAGCTTTTCATACTAAAATAACCACAGACCAAGGTTTCGGCACGTCATGTCAGAATCAACGTTCATTGATTGATGTGGATAGCGTGCCAAAATCTAGGCTGTGGTTATTAAAAATGTTGAAATTTCAACAAGGGTTTCTTATCTTCAAGAAGGATATATTACCTATGTTTCCACGAATTTAATGTTTGTATGTATATTACTGGTAGACAACTGATAGTAAACAATATTCATGATTCATGCGGGATTAAAACCCAAAATATTCAAGACGTTAGCAGGGCATGTTACCAACCTAGATGCCCTTTCCAGTATGAATGCAAACCCATGTTCTAGATTTCTATGATTTTGTAGAAAACACCATGCTTTTACTACCTTCCTTCGCCGATTGCGAATATTTTTGTAAGTTCCGTTCGCTAAGTAAATATGTAGACTCTGTTCATTTCCCAAGAACTGGTTTTGTAGGACGTCTGTTGAATAGATAATGGTTTGTAAAAATATTCTATTGAATGTGCGGCATTGATTGTCAATGTCAGCCTTGGTTTCCTGTCCTAATCTCATTATTCTTTCCCAACCCTACCAACCGCTAACTCAGGCATACGCTGCGTATACGCGTCAATTTTTTATTCCGCAGTTATTCCTCGTCCACTCACACCTATCTCCCTCCCCACCTTGAATATTTCCCAATTAGGGACTGGCAGGAGAGAAATCTGCAAGAAAGTTGATTAGAGGAAGGGGGCAAGGAAGCGAATGCAGAACGGGAAGTGGATGGAGACAGTTGGTCAGCCGCTGGGTAGACGACAGTTGGGCGAAATGTTGCAGAGTGTTAATAAAGAAAATGCATCAATCATCCACCGAGTTTTCTTTCCCGTGTCCCATCCAGATTTCCCATCGAACGGCGAGCTAACAACTGGTGTCAGAAGTCGGATCTGGAAAAATTGGGTAAGCTTAAAAGTATTCCAGATGGCCGCGAGAATGAGAATAAGTATTAAAGGGAAAGAAATTGACCTCCAGCAGGCAATGGAGCAAATGCTCGCCAAACTTCGGGAACTTACAATTAGTGCAGAAAATGAGGTTGATTCTGACGCTATAAAAGTGATTCCCAAATGTCAACAGTAGAATATTAAAAATATCATTTTATATCACCATACAAAATTGAAACATGGTCAATGTTACCCATTCCAAGCAAGCAAATAATAACCGAGCATTGAGAAAGGGAAGGCTATAAAGCTCTATAGCCTTTTTCAATACTAGACCTTTAGAGACGATTAAATGAAAGATTTTAGTTAAAATGAAAACTTGGTTATATTCTACACAATTTTATTAAGAACACGACCGGTTTCGACCTTTTCAGGTCATTCTCAAGTGTTACAATATTTGAAAACAGACAGGGCGGTATATATATATGTGTTGGTATCACATTGGTTGAACGGGGGGGGGGGGGGAAACTTCAAGGACAGTGGTGGTTAGAAGGCTATGAAAATCTGGGGGGGAGAGGGAAGGGAAGGTCAAAAAAGGAAGGTTGGCCGGCAAACAACTGGTGGCGAGGGTACAATGACAGCATATCTGACTATGGGGATGGGGGTAGGGGGACTGGTACTGAGTAGAAGGGGGAGGAGTTGGAAGGGACTAGGTCATTTAATACATCGTTCAACCAATGTGATACCAACACATATATATATACCGCCCTGTCTGTTTTCAAATATTGTAACACTTGAGAATGACCTGAAAAGGTCGAAACCGGTCGTGTTCTTAATAAAATTGTGTAGAATATAACCAAGTTTTCATTTTAACTAAAATGCTTTCATTCTACGAAGTAAACTCGCAGACCATTGATTTTATATGAAAGATTTTGCTGCAAAAAATCATAGTTGGGGTACTCTTGGATTTCTTCATCTCGGTTGAGTGCATCTCAGCAGGAAATGAAAAATGTCCACAAAGCCTAGCCTCAATATCAATAGATAAATCTTCATACCATTCTATAGAAGGAGCTTCATGTACAGTTGATCGAGAGAGACGCAATAATAGAAAACTTCATATTGATACCAGGAATACAAATTTTTCTTTGGATACAATGAAACTACCTATTTTGACTTCACATTTTTAGCAAGTCGGATAAATATTATTCCCTCCTTCATACTGTTCAAATAACATTTACTTCTTTCCCCTTCAGTTCGCGAATGCAGTGAAAATTCGAGTTATTGAAAGAAAACCACCATGAGGATGGATTTTTACATGGTGAGGTTTTTAATCCAAAAATACCTGATAGGTGACGATTGCCGCAAATTACGATAACTCAACGATCGCGAGAGCATTGAGCTGTTTTCATGACTTACGTCAAATTCCATCAAAATTTAACGACCAAACCACTGGCAGGATATGGCTCATCTTTACGTACATACGATTTGCCTATTGTGTCTACGAAGATTGAAACACACATACAAATATGTTTCTATTAAACAATGGTAAGATTAGAACTGCTAAAGATACCTATAGAGATAATGTGAAAATTATATCGGCATTTAAGTATGCGATTCATTAACGCCAATTGGGATGTGCTATTGCCGTGGTTACATTTACATCAGTATAACAAATCGGAGAATGGATTTTACCTTTTGTAAAAGCAAAACGAAAACATGTTACTAATAGCCTATTAGTAACATGCCAGAGATCCTCTGCAGAAGAGGTAGACTTTCTTTCTTATTTTTTTAGATCAAAATTAAGTCTGTTTTTCAACAACTAACATCTAAAGATTTGCTTTTGAAGTCATTATTTCAATTAGTTTGTCATGAAGTCTAAGTAATTCATTCAATTGCTCTCCAGACATCTCGTTTGACAATCTCAAGTCTATTAACCAATTACACATTACCGTGTTTGCAAATCTGGAAATGCTAAAATACAAATGCCTCATACATTCCCGCACCCTAAACCTATTGCCATTGCTCGAAGGACATTTAAAAAACGCAATGAGGCGCAAATATTGTCATTTTAACTGAAGCTATAAATCGTTATCAAATGTATATCCACATGACCGGTCCAGCGCCTTCGCTTAAGCCCTGAATATACGGAAGGATTATATCCCTGGGCAGTTTCTAAGCATCTTTGCTGCGTCAATTCACTATATGGCAAGCTGCATTCTATTCATTTACAATTAGCTCTAAAGAAATATCAAAGAAAGACATGTAATAGAGAGTGTCGTGGGAAAATTGAACGGATAAAGGAATTTTAATGGATAAAATACACACCGTTGTACCTATCTATGAACAAGAAGATTCATAATCATCCCTTACTATAGTAATATAAGAGCAATAATTCCACTCCCTGATTGTGATTGCCATTAAGTGATGATGGCTTTAAAACGTTGAGCATAATAAAAGAGCGGTAAAAAAACATACTTTTCCAGTAAAAGCATTAATACACACCAATTTACGACACATTTTCGGTTGAATTGTGTTCTAAAGCAATTTCGTAAAGTATAAAGAAACACCTCCCTCTGTGTCATGAAAACAAGTTCATTAAATGAAATGCTAAAATATGAATGCCATGAAAATGAGATAGCAAATAAAATTTACCGTCTCCCGTCGCTACGCACAATTAACGAGCCTGCAACCGTATGCCTACTGTTACATGTGCTGTAGTACCATCTTTTTTAGCAGCCAAAATATGCTCCACTAATTAACCACAAAATACAAATTGCATTACACTTATCGAGAGAGCCCGGTTTTATTTATGTAATAAGATAAATAAGTTATTTCAGCATAAAATGTTTTATGTTCGGTCAACTCTGTATTGCTCTAGACCAAAGTATATAATACCCCAAATAACAAATAATGTACCGCGACATTCACCCATTTGCTTCTCCGAAGGAATTGTACAAAAGAAGCTGACTTTAACTAAATCGAAGCAAGCTTAACATGCAAATACAAATAGCAAAATAGCATATTCCATATAAATGTATTTATATGAAAACAGATTTGATGCTTACATAATGGTTATGCAATGCTTAGCGTAAATTCTTCTCGGGGTTTCCACTGGGTTAAATTGGCAAAAAGTACCGACGTTTCGACGGACGACTCGTCCATCGTCTTCAGGGTAAATGTCGTTGAATTAAAGTTTGGAAAGCTTACAATATGGGTCCAACAAGCATATGAATGCTGATTGGTCGGAGGGTGAAATTTAAAAATTGCGATATTCGATTTATTATTCCTTATTATCTTTAACATGGAATTCAAGAGTTTCTGTGGTGAAAATCAGCGCCACGAATACAATTATCCGTTTCCTGCCTGATCTCGATGGCTTCCTTTGCCAGTCTATACCAATAACAGTTTGAATGGCAGAGAATCTTGGCGCTAGCCATTTAACTTTGTGGTCAAGATTAATGCTGTGTTCAGCAACAACAGAATTTATCGGGCTATCCAAGACTGAAACGGCTTTGATGATAATTTTCCTCATAGCAATAGTTCTTCTAATCCTCCTCAGGTAGACTGGGCCACGTTTACAAGGAAAATATTGCATCCGTGTTAACAAGGAAGTTCTGTCTTTCCAGCTTATAAAGAAAACGCCACCGTCCTCATGAACACTGAAGAATATCGTAGTAAAATCCGCGATATTCTACAAATACGATTTTACCGGAAATTGACTCGATATCCCACGGAAGCAATAACAAGGCTGGCAAGACGGAAACTTCCTTGATAACACAAAGGGCTCGGATGGCAGAATTTTCCTTGTAAATGTCACCAAGTTCACGCGGGGGAGACTGAAAGAACTATTGCTACGAGGCTTATATGAGGCTTATGTACCCGTCATGTAAAATTCCTCTTCTGAAGAGCCGAATGTCACATCTTTTTGAGGAAAAACATTACGAATTTGAAACAGTGAAATAAATATCACGAGCATTGATTTTAAAGGTATAAAATCTGTTATACATTTTGCATGTCAGACATCACCTCAAATAACACTCAGTGAAAACTTCCGGAATTTATACTTAAATAAATAAAAACTTTGTGCTGGCCAAATTTTATTTTACTTATAGTAGTGTAAACCTATTTCTGTTTGAAATAACAAGCAAGCATGCATACATATCATGCCTTTCGGGGTGGGCATAAAAAAGAGCTTAATTCTCAATAGCCTAGAAACTCTGGCTTCGATTTTAATAATTTTCTCCAAACCTCCCTATCATTACAAACCTCATTTGCTTATGCCACATTATTAAATTGCTGTATACACGCACTCCTTAATTATTGACACTCATTATATGAACTAAACAGTGTGAAAAGGTAAAATGTTTTTAGCCTATTTCATTACGAAATTTCTCTTGTATTTGCACATGGCCTATACGCTCCACCATTGGAATCGTTTCGCTAAAATCCGGAATGTTTTAATGGGATGATTCTATTCTTTTCATCTCGGTCAAGAGCAACCGATCGAAAAAACGAAATTTCTCCCTCTTTGCCGTGCCAACTCTATAGTCTCTCGCTCGGTAATGGAGAAGGCTATACGTCTCATTCAAGATTAGCATTCACACATTGGATCAGAGAGTGAGGTAGGGGTCGACAGCATGGAGAAGCAAGGCCTGGGCTGGAGGTCACGGTGGATCAAAGGGAGATCGGCTTGGGAATAAGAAAAGTGAACGTAGTAAAACTAAGAGTAATGGTAATGAGGAGAGGAACAATAAGTGGGAATGTGGCGTAGTGGCAGCCGGCCATTAACGTCAGAAGAGGCAAGAGATGAGGAAACAAGTGAAGATCAAGGTTTGAAGAAAGGTTGTGGAAATATCATTTGAGAGGGAATTTTTCTAACCGTGTGCACATACGAAAGAGGTAACCCCGTGGGGAAACTCAAGTTTCTAAAGCATCACAACGTGAGAGTGGGAAGGGGAAAGTTCGTGCGGGATGCCAAAATAAGGCACGCCCCTTTTCACGAAGTAATAAAAAAATGCCTGCGAAAAAGGTAAATTTCTCTCATTTTCGGTGCCCTTTAGAAACCATTAGTACGCCGCACACCTTTCCTCCCGGATGAATGAGTTCACTTCACCTTTTGAATGAAACTCTCTTTTCTCTCTTCTTTTCTCAACTTCTTTCTTTTCAGCTTCATCGATTCCTTAAACTTCACCTCTCCTCACTGCTGAAACTCACTCTCAAACCTCCGTTTCCTTGTCTACACCTTTCTTTTCTCTTCCCTCCCACCTGCGACTGTAACCACCGAAGGCGGGATTTCTATTTCTTTGCCTTTTGCGCCGAAAAATCGGAGGACTGCTAAATGGATGCAAATCCATTGTCTGTTTCCATTCAGGATTCCCGAGCTGTGGAAAAGCGCGCCAAGTGTGGACGTATACCAACGTAGGATAAATGTCTAATTAGTGTGTCGTAATTAATATTCTTGCTCCAGTGAAAGAGCTAAAAAAAATCGAAGAAGTTATTAGTATTCCACGACATTCTTTAACAGCTTTCTTAAGCATTTAATATGGCGCATGTTACTGACTTTACTGGAGAGGTGAAAAGAAAAATGTTGAACTTATGACAAAATCAAAGATAGGATTTTTAATTGTGTCAGGTGTCTCTCGAAGTGTTTCTTTTATTTTAATTGTTGTTGTCAGACAGTTTTTGTGTCTCCATAATAAAAGGACATGGTTCTTCATCAATGCACATCTCAATGCATAACATATAGCGAATTAAATAAGATTTATTGAGATACAATGTTTGGATGAATTCCGGAATCAAGAGCCAAAAGGAGGAAGGATAACTGTAAATGGGAAATATTTGAGTGAAGAAGATAAGATGCATAAAACAGAGATAAATGGCGAAATAAAGAGGGTTGATACATTGTATCATTTACCTTGCTTTAGAGCTTCTAATTCATCCCATCAGTATTTAGAGTTAAAATCGTAACTAGTTGCTGTAAGCAGAATTGAATTCATGCCTAAACACTCGGGCTTCTAAATATTTCTTGGTAACATGTAAAATGTCACAGAATGGAATCAAACTACACATGACCATTTCCTAGAGCTGAGGAAAGCATTTCCTTGACGAATTTAGCTTATGCAGCAACTTATTGATCCATCAGGACCCTAACTGGCATGTTCGCTCACGTGCTAGCATTCTGCAAGAACGACAAGAGTCTATGAAGTCCTTGGTTTTGTAAAAGACTAAATACGAAAATTTTCAAGTCTTTGATCATTGCTCGCCATTTCTAGGAAGATTTCAATTTTATCTTCTCAAGTAGTGGATGCGGGACCTTACAGCACATGAGAGCTTCCAGAACAGAGAGGGAGAGATTTCAGAGCTTTTCCCAGAATCAGTGGTTGGTTGGAACTAGGTAGCACAGCTGGGTTCTCAGGTGAACATTCACAGCTTGAAGCCGTGATTAAAGTACTTGTCAGTATTATCCTAAGCAATCGAGACATGTACAAGCTGAGGTTGGAATTAAAAAAAACACTTCTATGAACTTATAAAATCATGTAAATCTTATTGAAAAAAAATATATATATATATAAATATATAAGCACTGAGATAGCTACAAGAAAATATGCAGATGTTCCTGTTTTATCGTGTGTTCACCGCGTAATTTGCTTTCGTAGACAACAAATTTCCACCAATCTAATGGTCATCCAATGTTTAGGTTAAGTCAAGCAGACTTCAGGTCAAAATCAGGGCTTCGATCTAAAGATACTAGTTGAAATACGTGCGCAACTTTTGCCTACGAAGAAAACCTACGTGGTTAACATGCTAAAATGCAGGTACCTACATTTAGATCAACACTGCGGATGTCTGCGATGGAATAAGACAGTAAAAACTTAAATATTTCTCATACTATCAGATAAAAAATTGGCTTTACAAGAAGATATGCAGTTAAGCAATCAGTGAAATAAGAATGGACAGTTGAACAAGCTCTGTAAATGGCTTTAATGGGCGAATTATTCAAACTAAAAATTGCTTCGAGAGTTTACTTAACAGCTGTAAACACATGATAAATAATGTTTTCAAAAGAAATTCTTTTATTGCCACGCAGCTAAGAAATCTTACTAGAGGAACCTCAAAGCTTAAAATATTCAGCGCTGTGCTTCATCTGAAAGCCAACACGATCCTTGTTGCGTTGAAAAACGGTGTTTTAATGAAACGACTAAGTATGCATGTTCGTAGAGTCGAGAGGGAGATGGGATGGAAGAACTATACGGCTTCAAATTCTTTAATACAATCAGGGAAAATATCACGGCATCATCGAAAACAAAAAGTCTTATTATTTATAATTTTCTTATATTACTCGAGGGCTCGAGAGAGAAAGAGCGTGGGTGGGGGATGGAAGAGAAGATACGCGGAAAATCTTATCTCCGCATTTTCGGAAAATTTAACGCCCGCCTCGGAAGCTCTTCCAACGTCTTGAGTGGAATGGAGTGAGAAAGACGAGAACGGTTGGCGATGGAGTGGGGGTGAGCTTAAGGGGGCGGGAGGAGACAGGGAGGAGTAGGGTTGCCATGGAGACAGAGGGACGAGAGGAAGCTTCGGAAGTCGATTCGGTTTTGAGTTCGTCGACGGCGGCGGAAGGGACGGGGTGAGAGGGGCGGGTGGGTGGTGGAGAGGTGTGGGCAAGTTGAGGCGGAGAGGGGGGTTAAGAGGATGTGATGGTGATGGACGTACGGTGGCGAATGAAGAAGAAGAGGAAATTGAGGGAAATGAAAGTGGCCGGGGAAGGGGTGAGCGGATGCGGGGGAGAAGGAAGGGGAGGGAGCGGGGGGAGGGTGAGGGGTCGCCTAGATACGGACGGCGAGGCCGGGAGGAAAATGGGAGATGCACGGCTGATCACGTGAAAGGTACTTTGAGTGAGATATAACCACACATTAAATTCAATTACTTGGCCTAGTTAGAAAGAAATAGATCTTTTGCTCCTAATGATACACTAATATATCACTCACTCCCTGCCCTGCTCCTCGTGATACCTGCCGAAACATAAACGCCGTTCAGCATGGGATATGGATAGGCTGTGTACTCCAGAGAGCGCCAGGTATGTAACAAGTGTAGTTCAAGTGCTTTCTCCATTACCTCAAAAAATAATTAAATTAATCGCTGAAATACTTTTATAGCATCGTTTTCAAAAACTTTGGTGGTGAAGGAGTTTCCAGAGTACGGAGTGAAAAGTTAAAGCCTTAATTATTCATATTTCCTTAGCTGTGGAGAAGTTTTGCGTTTTTCATATTACTCAACTTATTTAATGGTTCACATATGACATTTTATTTTAAAATAAATTTATAATACGATCTCAATTATGATAAGTGAAAAATCTTGCTAAAAATACCTTAAAGGTAGTCGAGAAAGTTGCATGGTAGGGAAGTATATTAGATGGCCTATTAGTTGTGGTGTTGATGAATTTACTGGTTCTATTAAACTATTTATGAGACACAATGTTTCGAAATTCACTCCTAAAAATTGGTTTTTTCCTTAAATGGTACAACCTTACTTCTTATTATGGCGCCTTTCCACGTATTCGCGCGATATAATACATTCGTCCTCGTGGCTGCATAAATTGCCATATTTTCTTATTACAAGTAATCATTGACCACTTGCATTAAAAACCATTCGGGGTTGAAAGAGTATTATTTAACTCAGCTATCACTGCCTTAAACTCTGCTTTTGGCAATACACAAATGCCGGCCGCGGTGTTGGTGGCGTAGCATCTTCGTATGCTAACCCTAAGGTCGTAAGGTTTGACCCCCACCTGTTTGGTATTTCACTATTTAGGGCATCGTTGTGCGCGTTATCTAAATTTATAATAAATTGTTGGGTGTTCTCGGGATTCACACTGGAAAACTCTTCCACCGTTATCAGAGCATTCATTAATGATCTGATGACGATGGAGGAGCTATCTATCGAAACGTTGTCAGCAACTAATTACCTAACCTGGCATGAATCCTGAGAATCCCTACATGTGTCACTCGCTGGACACCATATCTTATGAAAAAGTTTTCGCGATTGGGTGAGAACTTAGATGGTTGAAGAAACGTCTAAGGGAAAATTTGGCATAGCTACGCAAGCAACAATATCATGATTTTTCTATCAGGATATGAAAGTTGTTCTCCATTGATGTACCTTTATGTAAGCAAATAGAAATGGTTAGCTAATTGAAGTGGTTTAATGAAACCTATAAAATAAAAATAAAATAATTAACGATATCATTAATCTTATATTGTAAGATTTATCAACGTGATGAAATTTTCAAGTCATTTAGGACAAGATCAATGAATTCGTTTCTTATCTTTGAACCATTCATTACTATAAAGAACTAAGAAATTATATTTCCAAAGCTAATGCAAATTTGAAATTAAACATCTAGCCCGAAAAATTATTCTTGGGATCTACCTCAATCCCTATTACAACAGAACTCTCCCTTTCTTTATTTCTCTAAAATATTCTCGCTATTTACATCCTTAATAAAGATGTTCTTACATCGATTTTACTATGCAAAAGAAGTAAATCATACAGCTTTTTCATTTTTTTCTCCAAAGAAAATTTATTTTCAAGCAGAAATAGACAAAAATGAGAGCTCAGGACTTCGTCTTCCAGCATTCTCAGAAATATAATAGGTAACCATAATATTTCTCGTAAAAGGAATAGAAATAATTACTAAGTATCATAAAATATTCAGAGCTCTAACACGTTTCATGAAATTGTTATTTCAAATCCGTAGGAATAAAATAAATATTTATATTTATTTTGAGACAAAATTATTAAGGAATGCCAATTACTACACGTCACATAGTTTGTATAAAGTATATTAATCAAGTTTTTATATGAAGATAAACTATCGCAAGACTGAAAATAAGTACTATATTTAAAAACGCAAGGAAGCAAGATCAAAGACGTTACCGTGCTATATCGTTATTCTCTGTCATTCAAGACTCTTATGTACATCATCGTTCGCAAAATCGTTCATCGATGAAAATCAAAACTTTCTTTACAAGATTCCAAAAAAGTTGATAACGCAAATCCCGGCTATGACTCCTCCAATCCTACCATATTCCACAATCCCACAATATCCTACAATCAGGCGGAATGAAAAAGTAGGTAAGACAAACATATGGGGAGTCGATGCGTTATTCTTTATTATTAAGCAATCATTTGGCCAAGTTCCTTTGAATGTACTAATGTTAAAACGGCAAGAATGCGATTAAAACTAACAATTTTCTTTTAGAGCAAGCATTTCAAGAATTAAAGCCTAAAAACTGCTTGTTCATCAGCATTTTGCTAAGCTGCTTGAATTCGTTTTTCGCATTCATTCATGTCTGTCGCCCTTGACTGTGCATAATGGCTATATAATAGTCTCTTCTTCCTTATATTACTTGTATTAGAATTAGCCTTCATTATGTACTATTTAATCCTCAAAAATTAGCTAATATCTGAAAGATGAGCGTAGCTTTTGGCTTCTTTATTATAATCATTTGACCATTGAACTATTCTTTCGTTCCTTTATATTTATATATTAAATCCAACCTGCGGCTCTTTGTCCGTACATAAGAACTGTATTTACGAAAGAGGTTGTATAAGCGTTTAGGAAACATCCAAAGGAGAAATTTGCTGCGTGCGCTGGCCACCGCACATACACACCCTCTCTCCTTTCTCCCTCAATGCCAGACGACGGTGCCCTTAAAGTTCCTCAGAGGACAAAAGGGTCCCTTTAAAAAGAACAAAGACGCGTGGCTTGACGCTCACGAAAGCAGGCGATTCAATGCGTTCGGATGCTGTGTCGTCCTTAGGACCTGCCCAGAGTGCCTGGTAACTCCTTCTTTCCAATTGCTCTTCATCAAACCCATATCAATTAAAGCTCCATTATTACCAGTGAGGAAAGAATGGGGAAGAACACTAAAGGCATATTGGCAGTACAACTAAAGGATAATGCTAATCAAGATAGAAAGAGAACCAACAGCTATAGTAATAGTGCAGGTGTACATGCCAACGTCCAACCATTCGGAAGAATAAATCGAAGAAATAAATGTATGAGCAACTAGAAGAGGTCCTGAGCACAGCTAAAGGGAAGGAAAACCTGATAGTAATGGGAGAATGGAATGCAGTGGTTGAAGAGGGAAAGGATGGGGGCACAGTAGGAGAGTTCGGGCTGGGAAAACGTAACGAGAGGGGAGAAAGACTTGTGGAATTCTGCAGTGAGATGAAATTGGTGGTGGCAAACACCCTCTTCATGCAACACCGACGGAGAAGATACACATGGAAGATGCCAGGAGACAGAGTCAGATACCACAATGACTAAATTCTGGTAAGGCGAAGGTACAAGAACCAAGTGAAGCATTGCAAGACTTACCCCAGAGCGGATATCAACAGTGACCACAAACTAGTGGTAATCGAAAGTAACTAAGATACAAGAAGATAAGAAGGACGAAATGAGAACAAAGATGGAACCTAAAGCCACTGCAAGAGGAGGAAAGAAGAAGAACATTTACTGCTGCCATTGATGATAAGGAGGAAATAGCAAAGGAATTCAGCCAAAGTGTAGTAGAGAGATGTAATAGCCTCAAGAAGACCATCACAGAAGTAGCAGAGGTACAACTAGCAAGCAAGCAGGTCGAAATTAAGAAACCATGGATGACGGAGTACATCATAGTCCTCATTGAAGAAAGAAGGAAGTATAAGAACGCAAGAAATGAAACAGAAGAAAGTTACGGTATCAAGTTATCAGAGAACCAAAAAAGGCCAAAGAGAAATGAATTTAAAGCTGCTGCGAGAACATCAACAAAAATATGATGAAGGAGAACTCAGAAACGGCATACAACCTAATCAAGAGGTACTTCGGAGAAAGAAAACTAAGATGCAAAGGCATCAGAGATTCGGATGGGAAACTGCTAATGGAAAATAGAGAAATCGGCAATAGATGGAAACAGTACATTGAAGAGCTATACCAAGGCCCAATCCCCCTAGGAGAAGCATTCACAGATGACCAGAACCAAGTGGAAGAAGACAACCGTGAACCAGGGATACTATGAAGCGAATTTGAGAGAGCAGTTAAAGACCTGAAGAATGTAAAGGCGCCCGGAGAAGATAAAATCAGCGGAGAAGTAATCAAAGCACTTGGTGAAAAAGCACAAGACGCACTATATATGGAATAATCCAAGATTGCTACGTATCCGTAAAGCTGCCAGAAGACTTCAAGAGGAGCTCAATGGTGACCATACCGAAGAGAGCAAGGGCTGAGAAATGCGAGGAGTACCGAACCTAGAGTCTAGTGTCACATGCCTCCAAAATCCTTACTCGGTTGTAGGCAGAAGAATTGAAGGAAAACTTGAAGAATACCTGTCAGAAAACCAATTTGGATTTAGGAAGAATTGGGAGAAAAGGGAGGCAATACTATGCCTGAGACCACTGGTAGAGAAAATGATCCACGTGAGCAAGCCATTGTATAAAGCCTTCGTGGACTTGGGAGAAGACATTCGATAATGTCGAATGAAATAAGATGTTCGATACTATGGAAAAACTTGGCTTGGACTACAATGACAGAAGAGTACCAGCTCTACAAGGACCAGGTGGCCACAATACGCACGCAAGATGCAAGAAATATGGAGGCAAAAATTAACAAAGGGGTCCCGACAAGGATGTAACCTTTCACCAGCACTCTTCAATATGTACATGGAGGAAGCAATAAAAGAAACAGAAGAACAAGGAATCAAAGTGAATGGAGAAGAAATCAACATGCTACGCTTCACTGATGATATCGCCATCGTACCAGAAAACGAGTAAGACCTACAGAACTCACTGAACACAATTGAAAAATTGTTCCAGGAATAGAACATGAAAGTCAATAAGAAGATATCCAAGATACTTGTGTGCGGAAGAGAGAAAGTAGTGGCCGACGTCCGTCTCAAAGGAGAAAGATTGGAGAAGTGGAATCATTCACCTACCTCGGGAGCACCATTACTTGGAATGGAAGAAGCACAACAGATATCAAGCGTCGAATAGCCCTTAAGATGTCATTCATGGCCAAAAGAACGCTACTCTGCCCGATAAGCATAAGACTGGAGACAAGGATTCAGCAAGTGACAACATTCATGTGAGCAGTGGCACTCGACGGATCAGAAGCATGGACCATTGGAAAAACTGTCCAGAACAGAATACAAGCCTTCGAGACCTGGTACTGGAGGAGGATGCTAAAGATCAAATGGACGGATAGGTTGATAAACGAGGAGGTATATAGAGGAATTGGAGAAGAAAGGGCACTGTGGAGCACCATACGTCAAAGAAGAACACGGTGGGTTGGCCATGTTAGGAGACACAATGATTACATAAGAAGCTTAATGGAGGGAAAAATTGAAGGGAAAGTCCCCAGAGGAAGACCAAGAGACAAGTACTTGGGGCAAGTCAAGAGGGATACGAGGAAGAAGAACCATAGGGAAGTGAAGGAACTGGCAAGGGATAGGGCGAAATGGAGGGCTGCAGTATACCATTCCTAGGGTTGTAATACTATGATGATTACCAGTGGCCGGAAAATCCATTAAACGTGCATACATATGTATAAACAGATTCATTAAAGAGTCAAGAAATAATTTTTTCCGACGCACTTTCCAAGTCTCTCTGGACTAAAGTCTGATTCTTCTGAAGACTTCTAAAGCTGACGAAGGACCAACCGGTCCGAAACGTTCCCGTAAGAACGAACTTTCTATCTTAATCTCTTTCTCCGACCTCCTGTAAGTTTTAATGTATATATTTGTGGCCAATAGGGTAGTTTCCTTCACCAAAGAAAACAGAATTCATTAATTGCGACAGGTGCCCCACCAGAAACGTATTCATTATACGCAAATTATTTGGATTAAAAAGTCTTAGTTTCCAAGAAAATTGAATGTTAATTTTAAGTTCATTTGAAAAGGCTCGGAAATTGTGGCACAGCGGCAGCTTTTATGATGACGTAACAGGTAGATAGTCAACATTACGAGGCATATGGAATTATCTTCGACTGTACTTACTATTGTATTTCAGAGTCCCTAAAATCTGGTGACATGTATTAATATACCTCGATTAAAATGCTCAAAGTTCGGAAAGTCTCCTCCATTGAGCATGCCATTAAAAGACGTTTTCTAAGCTCCTACGCTCCCTGCTAGTACAGAGCTACCGCGAAGGCGTTCTTCGCGGCAAGCGTCGCATGCGCAGTGAAATGAATAACGAAACTGCGTACCTGTGACTTCGCGTTCTGTGGTGTTCCGGCGAAGATGTTTACGTTTTAATCACTTTCGTTTTGACAAACATTTCCTTTATCTCATCTTCTATTCCTTTCATTTACCATTCCTATCATTCATACCTTGCATATTCCATTAGTTACCTTTCATCATCAGTTCCTTTTGCTGATATACAAAGCCACAAGGTTTAATGAGAACAAGTTCAATGGCTTTTCAAACTGGTTATGTACGGACAATCTACCGAAAGTGGATGTGGCCATTGTGGTGGAGTTCTTTAGAGAAGATGTTCGGTTTAGTGCAGGTGAAATCAGAGAAGTAAAGCAAGGTACTCTCTTCTGACAGCTTTGAACCACAAAATTCTCCTCTTCTCGCTTAGTGGAACCGCGACGTAAGCTTTCTTGCTATCGCTAATTGCGTTGTTGTGTAACACTGCGGCACAAAACAATTTTTATAAAGCAATGTTCTCGGAGGCATGTTACTGGTACTCCTTGGGGAATATGATGCTGATCAGCTGATGCAGTGAATCACGAGTTCCCATTAATGGTCTGTGATCACAGTGAGGGGTGATCAACGCATTTTAGTTGTTTTAGTATTTGATCATACATAGTTTGCTTCGAGATTTTGCCATCCATTAAGCTATTGGCGGTAAGCTTTTTTTGCTACTTTCATGTTTTGGCAATGACACCTCGACAAAGTGGATGAATTAAATTAATGTGTATTCTCGTATCATAGCTGCGGCCACGGATATTAATATAGACTCCTTGGCTGCGGCGTAGCACCTGCTCTCAGTATAGTTATTAAGTGACAATTTCGTGCTTGCTTGCGGGAAATATTTCGATATGAATACGAACAAAATGGTTTATTTCATGCTTTTCATACTAACTTTACCTAAAAAATAGGAGCTAGCACCATTAATTTGAGAATATATTAATATACGATTTTCATTCCCCATACCGTAACCAAAAATGTGTTTCATTATTTTGATGAGGTTTCTCTATGCGACTAGAGCAGCTAAATTAATAAATAAGGGTCATTTCCATTTTACACCAAGCTTACTTTTGTAAATGGTTTTTTTCCCGTCAATAAATTTATTATTATTATTAAAGCTTTCTCGGCGGACGTCGTCTGCAGATAAGCAGCGGCGGCGAAACACTTAGCGGCAGATTGCGGTAGTTGCGTACGTACCTGTGACGTCACACGTAGGATTAACCAGCATGCAATAGTTTGCCGTCGCGTTTTCGCGCCGTTGAATTTTTTCACTTTTTAATTAATAAGGAAAAATACTTAACGCCATTTAAAAATCGAACGGCTTCAAATACGTACTCCAGGGGTTATAAACTTCAGATGTGGGCAATAAAAAAAAATAGGAAACCACCCTATTGGCGAAAACTTCAAAGAATATATATATATATATATATATATATATATATATATATATACATATATTCTAGCAATATATATATATATATATATATATATATATATATATATATATATATATATATATATATATATATATATATCATTCATTCATTACAGTAATCTACCGGTTAGAGGTAGGTTGTGATGAAAGTCAGAGAATATCCAACGAACTCTTACATGTGCTGTGCCCTTTCTACCTCTTGTATTTCTTTCTTCATCTCAGCATAAGTCCTACCTTTCTTCATCCCGTCCATAAAACCGATTCTCTTCCTTCCCCTTCCCCGCTTACCCAACATCCTACCCTCTATCACGACCTTCAGCAAACCATCGTCCCTCATTACCCCTTCCAGCCACCTACCCTGCCTTCCCCTAATCTCATCTATCAGTTTCCTCTCCTCGCCCACCATGTCAAGCACTTCCTCATTTGTCTTCCTTTCCGTCCAACGCACCTTCTCCATCCTCCTCCACACCCACATCTCAAAAGCCTTCAGCCTATTTTCGTCTTCCTTTCTCAAGGTCCACGTTTCCGCCCCATACAACGCCACACTCCATATCAAGCTCTTTACTAGCCTCTTTTTTACATCCTTACTTAAGGTCCCCGTCATCAGCTCCCTTCTATTATTGAACGCTTCCTTCGCTAGCGCTATTCTCCTCCTAATGTCTTTGCTACTATGTCCTCTTTCTTCTAGCATACTACCCAAGTAATTAAATTGTTCAACTTGCTCCAGTTGGTGACTTCCTACTCTTATCACCAGCTTCGCTTTCTTTGTCCTAGAGAATCTCATTACTTTTGTTTTCCTATTATTTATCTTCATTCCGTATTTCTCACACTGCTTTTCCAGTGCATCTACTAAAGTTTGCAGTCCTTTCGATGACCGACTCACCAACGCCTGGTCGTCTGCGAATCTAACCGACTTTATCCACTGGCCTCCTACTTTCATTCCCACGTCTAGCTCATCCCATGCCTCTCTTACCATTTCCTCAGCATAGATGTTAAAAAGTAAAGGCGACAACGGGCACCCTTGCCGCACCCCGCGACTTATAACTGCCCACCCTGATTCACCGTCCGCTACCCTTACATGAGCCCTCTGACCCATATATAAGTTTCGGATGAGTCTCCTATCACGCCAATCTATTCTTATTTTCCCCAGTATTTGCATTAGTTTCTCCCAGTTTACTCCGTCGAATATATAATATAGGTCCTCTACGTATTCTCTCCACCTTTCTTGGATATCTTCCTGTTCGATTAATATCTTTCCTGTTTTGTCCTTAACCTTTGGTATCGCTTGACCTCTCTTACCACCCGATAACATTTTCACCTTGGCGTACAAAGCGCCCACTTCCCCCTCCTCCTGCATCTTTTCCATTTGCTCACATTGTCCCTTCCACCAGTTTTCTTTTGCCCGATTGGTCACTCGCCTGAGTTTATTATTCAATTCCTTGTACTTCCTCTTGCCTACGTCGGTGTTCACGTTTTTCCATATCCTGCTCTCCTCCATTTTCTTTATCATTTCTTCTGTAACCCACTGCTTCTTAACCCTCTTCTGTTCCACCGTTCCTATTGTTTTCTCTGCCGCTCTTGCGATGCCTGTTTTTATAACCTCCCATATCTTCTCTATGGTTCCCATCCGCTTCTCTTCACCTATGTTCTTTTCTACTAGCTCTTGGTAATATATATATATATATATATATATATATATATATATATATATATATATATATATATATATATATATATATATATATTACCAAGTTATAAACGTCTACGTTTACGTTTAACATCACAGTAAACATTTCAACCTTTCTCAGTGTAGTAGCAAAGCGGAAATCTTGCATGAAATAGAGGTACGTAAGCGGCGGAAGAGGTGACTATTTGAAGATATGCGTAAAATTCTAGCTATTGAATTACGGGAAATAGTTGAGAAATGGCTCATGATATAATCTTAAACTGGCTCCCCGCTTCCTCTACTTCGCAATATGAATATGGGCAGTAACAAATCTCTTTGAACCCGTTTTATTGAGACAAACTCCCTAAGATGAAGCATTCCATCCTTTGGCCGAGCCTAAAGTTTTACGGCTGTTCAAAGGCATAAATCTCACGACTGCAAGGGTATAAGGGGACAGGTTATGCATGTCTAGCGAGACCTGCAATCGCAATAATTCACGATGTATATGTAAAATTCCGTGGAAGCGATATCGAGGAAATAATAATTTCATAACCTAATAGATTTCCGCGCAATTTTTCGTCATAAACTTCCAGAATGAAGCCAAAGCATTTGTCATAATAACTGCAAAATATTTTACTCAAAACGAATGGGTATGTTTTGAGAGTAAATGCATAAATGCATTTAAGATGTGTCTTTAAGGCAAAATATATACTCCACTCCAAAAAAGAAAAATAAACAACCCGATACTAGCCCCACGGATTACATATAACAAACCTATATGTAAAATTTTATTAAATTTAACTATCATGTCATTTGGAGCACTAAGGGTGTGTGCATGTAAGAAATTAAGTGAAATTCAGAAAACATATTTTGATGCCCCATTTTTTAAGCTTTGTAATACTAACACAAACTAATAGTTGGAGCAACCATTTATTAGTTTTTATATCACAAGGTGAGAAGAATGTAATCATTAAAAATGTCTTTTAGGAACTGGATAGGTTGCCCATAAATAATGTTCTGGTTATATGTGTAGGTTATGTGAAAATATTTAATATGTCACATAAATTCCTAAGTAAGATTTCAGCTCATTTTCTTACATTTATGGATGGTTAGAGTGTGTCAAATTGAATGATAAATACGAAAAACCAAATAATATGCTGCTACCATGTGGCTGTTTCCTATACCAGTGCACGTTCATATTAAATCACATTTATTCATACTGGTACGATGCTTACGGCGTTTACCACCAATTTATGGTTGATTCACGAAGTCTTAAAAGTTATCCCACACATTTTTCTTTTTTTCATGTGGATATGCTTTGAAAACGTTTTTGACACACACCCATGTAAAAGAAAAGAAAAGTAGACCGGTGAAAGATATCAATGTCACTATTAAAGAGAAGAGTATAGGACGGCAAGGGAAGCATAATTTCGGTAACGGAGGGAGAAAGGAGAGAAATCCAGCGTCGGAATAAGCCTCATTCAAGGGAGAGGCATCTGTGGTTAAAGAGGTGAGCAGAGTTACCGCATATAGATATAGACCACCTGATGGATTACTGTACTAGAAGTTCTCAGAAGATGGCATAGAAGCAGGGATTTCCTTTTTCTACCACGATCAAGATTCGAATCCGGACCGTTGAGGACGAAGCCATACCAGCAAGCCTTAAATCACCACATTAATCCTTAAATTATCTTAGTTTTGCTACTCTATTAATGAAATATAATTTGCATGCTCTATTTTCATTATAATTAATCCTTAGAACATTTGATGATGATGAAATGCGCTTTTCTTTAATCCCAGTAATTCAGCTGGCTCTACCATTTTTTCAGTGCTTGATTAGAAGGATTTTCATAAGATACAACTAACTCAAGAATGCCCTTCAAAATATGAAACTCAAGTCACGAAAGTTAATTTTTTTCGCCATCCCGCATGTCAAGAAACAGACGAAGTATAGGTTCAATATTCAGGCTAGAAATCAGTATCAGCGTCGGGTATATATACCCCCAGTTCGCTCGTAATTGGTAGTTACAAGTGTGTGTGCGTCTCCGGAAAAGAAAAAAATGAAATATAAGCGGACGATGAGGAAGCATCTCGAAATAGGACGACGAGGAAAAAAATGTACAAAAGGAAGCATTTGATAGGGATGGAATTTTTTGCTTATTCCCCGAAGGAGAAGAAAAACCGGAGAACGTGCAAAGAATGAAATGAAGAGGAACGAGAAAGGGGGAGTGTAAAAAAGAGAAGGGTAGGGAGGACGAAACAACCGCGGCGAGGGGTCTAGAATGACAATGGCAGAAGTAGAGACAGTCGAATAAGAAACGGGCAAAGGGATTTGGCGAGGTGACGTAGACCGAGTGATGCGGGAGAAGAGCTTGGGGTTTTCCGTGGCAGTCTGTGTGGGATCGGGTGGGTGGTAGTGGCTTGGAGGTCCTTGGAAAGGGTAGAGAGGCCTTTTGGGAAGGATTAGGTGACAGTGGGTGGGGAAGGGGGGGTAGTCGGGAGGAGCTTTGTTATGGGAGGGGGATGTGCTCGAGGCAGAGGAAGAGAGGTTGGAGTAGCAAGGCGGGGAGGTGCTTCTTAATAAAACCATGCTAGGGTTGCAGGTCGTTAATAATAAGGGGCGGGAGTAGAGTGAGGGCGAAAGAGAATTAGAAGGGAATAGAAAGCCGAGATTGGTCAGGGGATGACTGTTCGGGCGTGTTAAAGCCGATGTGATCACGCAAGCTCTATTAATTATTTTAAAGGGAATCAAAGGTAAGTTAAGATGGTTAAGCTTGGTAAGGATATTCTTCAGCATTATTACGGGAGAGCAATACGTATCCAATGACACATGTAAAGCATGTGTGTTACGGTGAAAAATGACAAAATAAAGGAAGCCCCTGTCAATTTCATGGCTGATATCATGTCTATATGTTAAGTACGCAAAAGAGATAAAATCTATCTAGCTTGAGATTTCCTACTTTGTTACATTTAGTCTTCACGGGTTTTCCGCCCAGGTCATGAGTTCAGGTATCGACGTTTCAATGACTGTCATCGCCATCTTTTTCAAGGGGCATGACGATGATTGCGGAATTAGTCATCGAAACGTCGGGACATGAACTTCTGACCCGATTGGAAACCCATGAAGAGTTTATAACTTAATTGCCGGGAAACTAACGAATCCTTTGTTGCATGAAGCTAAGAATGATGATTATTTTTAGGTTGAAGTTCTATGTTATCAGCATGAAAGTACAAAAATATGGATCATGGTTGATACGATTATTGCCTTAAATCAAGAAATGTAAATTTATGACTTGTATCCGTCACATGAAACAATCATTTATAGCGTATTCATCATCAAACTTGATCGATCTGAAATTTCTTCATATTCATTCGTTCTATATTGGAATGCAGTTCAATCGTTGATCCTATCTTTCTTTAACATTTTACCTACCTTATTAGAGGTTATTTTATTCATTAATTCCAAGGTTTAAAACACCAAACCGGTTTTATCTTCCATTTTTTAAGGTCACTCTGTCTAAAAGTATATTAGTTAGCCTTTTCTCCCCTCCAGTGAAAGATTCAATCATGCTAGTCCGTCAAAATGGTCTCTCTCCCCTTTCCGGACCTTCAATAAACATGCTCGTCGATCTCTCTGTATTTGCTGCAGAGTTGCACGATTCAAACGCCTTCAATTGTTAACCATTGAACAGCTCTAAAGTGTAGACTCTAAAATAAACCAGTTGTTAATATAATGCGGTCGTCGATACTCTGTAAATGAAAATAGCCTGACACACATTTTCTGTTAGAAAAGCGTGCTACTGTTGGTGTTGATAGATACATTAAAATGGATTCTCTTTGATACCAAATTTACCTTACCATTCTCTTTACCATTAAAACAATCATTTAAATACAATATAAATAAGTTTTCGCAAATTATTTATACTGAAATTCTCTAACTCATTAATGCAAAGAAGAAGTTCAAACCGGCACCTACCACTGGCAAAGAGTTACTGCGCAGACTATTTTTCATTTTACTACAGGAATGTATTCCGGTCACGCTTACAAATAAGCTCTCGTAACACACGAACGCGATGAATAAACTAGAGCTCTGTGAAGTAGATACTAACTACACGGACAATATCTCCATTGGGGTACACAGAGAAACCTCATCATTTGAAATGCAGTCACGTGCGTGAAACAGAAAGTATCTTATTCCAAAGCAACGAGCGGGAGTTCTGACAAGATGTCCCGAGTTTTCGACGTTAGCAGAGATTATTTCTCTCCCTGGAGAGATGCAAACAGATCCTACTACACGCCCCACCGGTCCTCGGCGACCCCCGGGAACAAGCGACCATACCTCCCCTAAAAACTGCAGATGTCACCCGTGCACGTTTGAGAGCGTAGTATAGGTGTGAGAGAGAGAGAGAGAGATAAGGTCACCGAGGCATTTTAATTGGGATCCTCGCATTTCGGCGCTCCTCTGTTTTCTTTAATTTCTCCCACAGACACGGTGGCGCTAAAGGACGCGTCGAGAGCTGGAGCTGGGTTCCACCCGTCCCCCCCACTTACGCCCTCGCCCGGTGCGGCTCGAAAGCTCCGAAAATTAGGTCAAAGGGCATCTGCCCTCCCACAACCCTCCGCAATTCCCCTCACCCGACCCCGCTCCATCTGGGCGATGAATGAAGTCTTCTTCCCCCTCCCCACCCACCCACAGAAATGGGGTCCGAGTCGAACACTAGCCTTATTAGCAACGCTCTGTTCGTGCGAGGAAGAGCTAGGTGGCGGCCTTTGATCAAAACTTCATGCAGCGCTGCTTCGAATGGACGAATCCACATGCGCGTGGTGTGGGGAGGGGGGGGGAGGACAAAGCAATTTACCGATCGCCTGGCCTCAAATATTTGAGACTTAATACGATGAGGATGGGGGGCGAGTGATGTCTCCATATTGAGCCGTTATTCATCAGTAAGGCACCTACGTCCATTGGGGCAGTTCCACCGTACGACACATACCCAGACCATATTTCCGCCCTGCTTCGGCGGGAGGGCAATATTCCCGAGCAGTCTCGTCGTAAATAATTCAACTAAAGCCTAAAAAAGTACCAAAGCACAACAAAATGAAAGATAATTGAAATGCGTAGGGGTGGGTGGAAAGGTTATTTTTAAAAATATTTTTATTAATTCTAATTACTATTGGATGCACAGGTTATGCGTGCAATTAATTAAAACCAATTTTTCGTTGCTACATACTGGATAAATATACACTGTAGAGCGGAAGACAAATAGGTAATAACTATTAGTTTCCACAGATATAATCCAACTAAAAGTATTCAAAATGAACTAAAAAGGTAATTTAACGCGCGATACAAATATTAACTACAGGCACTCCAATAAATGAATTCCAGAATTCATCAGTTGTCCTCAGCCCCAATGTCTTATTATTCGCTAGACCTAAAGCGGAATGAGTATAACGCTCATAATTTTTAAGCAAGATACGCATAGCAATTCAGCTACTGATATGATGATATTACTCGTGAAATTAAAATGAAATGTCATTTACTTCAATCAGGGTCTAATTTCATCCCCGTACCTATCGGAATTGACGTGATGATCTCTGTGTTGCTCTGGACCACCAAGAAGCTTTGGCCTTAGGCTAGCGTGGCATGATTCATTTTATAAACAGAAATTCTATAATCTCGGAAGACCCAACACATCATAAAACTGATGAATATTGAAATTGTTTCTGATTTTGTTTACAGCATTTGTGTTAATTACATCCTCTTTAAGTACCTAAAAAATAAAATATAACGGTTGAATACGATAATATTGGCTTTGACCCAATAAAGGATATTTGTGGATCACAAAATTATAGACACCATATGTATTATACACAGTACACAGGATGTACCTTTTAAGAAGGAATTTATATATTTCGCGTGAAGTATCACTCTCTGACTTCAAAACTGAAACGAGGGCGTTTATGACATATGAAACAGGAAGGAAGGAATTCGTGCAGCTGAGTCATTAATAATCTGAATATATCAGCTGATAGAACACTCCAACTACCTGGAAAAATCCCTTCTAGCTCAATGTTCTGTAGAAATTTCACTGATTTCAAATTGCATTCTAATTTATAGTCAGTTGATGAAAAACCCTTGTGATTTATATTGCAACCGTGTGGATCATAAATCGCGTGAAATTAACCGGGAGCCCCTCTTTTTATAAAAGAGTGAATTTAAGGGTAAATTATAATGATAAATTAGTATCTCACTTCGCACTGAAAATAAAAACCTCTTTGAAATGAAACAGGACTTTAACCACGACGGAAGAAGAAATTTGAAAATTACGACTTAAGTGTATCCGTTACCCATTCCATTGTTCCTCAAGGGCTCCCCGAGTCTTCTTGCGTGTTACGTACAAATGAAGTGAAAATAATAAATAAACTATACGATAACCATAAAGCGTCGACCAAACGACCTTAAAGAAAATAACTATTTAGTTATAAATGTTTGCTGATTCTTAGATTCATCACGGAATGAAACATTTTGACAAAATGATAAATTTTTAATTCCAGTTAGTATAGTTTCATTTGAAAAAAAGACATACAAAAATTTGTTGCACATGTGGCACGGTTTCGCTAGAATCTAGGATCAACTCGCTCTCAGGAATTATATTTTTAATCACAGGAACGAGTAGATAGCCAGAAGAGTAAAGTCTCTAAGGCAGGCAAGCGAGATAAACTAAACACAAGTGATAATTTTACGTGGCATACGAGAAAGATTATTAATGTTAAGCTTCAATTACATTTTTCTACAATGAGCTCACATATTCTCAGAATGATATATTGCATACAAGTTTCCATCGACTGTTAAAGCTGCTGAATTTATATAAAAGACAATAGTTTACATTTCATTAGTGACTATTCATCGAAAGAGAGAGAAAAAGTACAGAACAAATATAAAAAATAAATTTTAGAAAACTTACTCCGAAAGGAGACTTGTATTTCTCAGGTTTTTCGCTTTCCACTAAAGTGTCTTACCTGAAATAAAAGAAAAAGAACCATTAGTAGAGAAAATTTACTTTTCAGCCGGTTAAAACAGTAACCATAAAGACACGTAAGCCTGGCAGTGGTAGATTTTCATTTAATTATATTTTTCACGTATCAAATACCTAACTTATTTTTGGACTGATTTAAATCATAGTTTGGCATAAAAATGTATCTTCCTCAGTTTGTTCCCACGAAGTAGCGTAGTTGCTATAGAAAAATGTAAATAAATGCAAAGATACTTACTGGAATTAAGAAATGTGTATCATAATTAAAGTAAACTCCATGTACAATTTTGCACTTCTTTTATGTATCGATGCATCGATTTAACGCCTTACAAAAAGATTCCCAAATAAATGGCATACCATTTACGCAGTCAACAACAACATCGCCAGTCTGTAAAGCATATGTGGAATATTTTCAAGTATTTGCCAGGAGTAAAGCCACATTCCTAGTTAAATTATAATCTAAAATTGCTAAGTAAAATTCGAACATTCAGGATCGCTTAGGGCTAGTAGGTACGTAATCAGTCCTAGTTACCTTCACGCCAAACGGACCCAGGACGACACATATGATTGGTCAGCCACAAGCTCGTCCAACGGAATGATCCCTCCAGACTTCCCGTGTTGACACAGTCCTTCACTCACCGAACGTACTCAGGCGTGTTTGGTCTTCCGAGTCCGGTAAACCATTATGAATTCGGGTTGTTTTGTCACGGATGAGCCAACGACTAGAGTTCTGCGCAACAAAATGTGAGTAGGCCGAGAGAATAGGGAAATATAATCGCTTGTTTGAGAATGTAATATCAGATTTTGAATGACCATCTCAGAAAGCCATGTCTCAAGGATTCGAGGCAATTTAAAAGGATACTAGTCAGTCTTAGTCCGCCCGAGTCACTTAAGCTGAATAGGAATACTTGTGCTAAACGGCACGCTCCCGCTAACTCAAAGAGCTGCTCGGCTCACAACATGGGCAGTGCCCGCGTGCACAGGCTGAAATTGGAATCTCTGGCAGACCGAACGTGCAGACCCCGTTGCGACCGATGATGCTGAAGGATAATCCCAGCGCGGGATACCGGGCGTGGGCGGCGAATTTTAAGACGCCTAACAAGGGAACTCATCCAACTTCCTGCGTCACGGAGAACATCTTTACGACTGCCGAGAGACTACTTCCTTAATTAATCCTGACTGAGCTCATGCATGATAAAGTGACCTTGAGGACTCCGGGGCCGGTAGAATATGCATTTTATAACGTCTTTAAGTTTAAACCAAGATAAAAATATGGCGTTAGAATACATAACTTGCAGTAGTGTTGCGTGCGATTAAGAATACAAACATTCTCTTTTGGGGAACTTAAAACATTCGTACCATTTGTATAAACTCTAAATATACTGGAATATTGTCAATATTGTCAATATACATAGTAAGTTCACGACAAGTTAAGAAACACTGCTTTGAGATCAGCTACAAAAATGGCTTGGCCCTGATAAACAACGAGAGAAAATTATAGCTATTAATTGTTAATTTGAAAATTAAATAAATTTAAATAACTCTAGAATGACTAAAATTACACGTTAAAATATCAACGCAATGCTACGAAGCCAATTAATTCACATTAATCGAAATTTCTTATGTATTAGCCACTGATCTTTACAGGAATTTTTATTTAAACGCCTACTGGCGTCATATTTATGGCCAAATGAAAGTTATTTTGAGCTAGGAATTAATATATATAAATAAAAGCTATTGAGGGTGAAATTTATTGGTTTAATGGCAAATCCTACCGCTTATTTAGTTTTTAATGCATAATTTATTGAATGAAAAAAGCAATACACATCCTAGCTATCAAAATATATAGCTTTCAAAAATTTTAATATGAATTTATATGTTGTTTATACTATTCATAATTTAGGCTTACTTCTCAAGCAACTTCCATAGAGAGATGGAGCCTAAAATCAGGCAATGGGTAAATTCATTAAATGGTAAGTTAAAATATCCTGGAGTTTTCTCAATTTTACAGCTGAGTGACCTCCGCACATTCAATCTGCTATGCATTGCAATCGTAAGCATGAGGTGTTACAATGCCTTCATACACATAAATGGCATATTTATTTCGGTATTCCCACATTTAATCCAAATTCATGAGGCATAACATTTCACGGCATAGGCCATTATTCAAAGTTTGATGAAGCTCGTGAACATCCGCAGTGCAACTGCAATTAAAGTTCCCAATCAAATATTATCTTTCTCTTGGATATCGGTTACTAACCTTTTAAATCATTTTAACTATCACTAATAATTTTACGATCTTCTTAATATTCTTGTTCGCTTCCAGTTATGAATTTTGGAAACTCATGATTCTTTCTTCACATTAAGCAGGAAAGCTATTCGAGCGATTAAAATTATATGAGAGTTTTATTTTTTTAAATCTATCTAGATTTTCTTAATTGAAGCATTTTCGGCTCATGACGAGCTATAAAACTATCTGCGTGCTTTTCGGTGTTACTCCGACGTTTCGTGGCCCCTGCCGGTCAATATTTTAAAGGGCTCACGTGAAATAAATGACCACTGCCAATGATGTCTTTATATATAACGAAACGTTGAGATGACGCAAAAAACAAGCGGTATACCCCCGAATAGTTTGATAGGTTAAACTCTTCTACAGCTTACAGCTATTTCTGCTGGAATAAATAAAATAAAAAGCGTAAGACCATTTTAAATATTTTTAAAGATTCTTTGTACGGTAGAATATAATTCATAAAACAATGTGCAAGTTTTGACCTAAAACATACCTTCGTCATTGATTACGCAACTATCAACACCATATCTACGGGGAATATCAATTAACATAAATATTTGAAAAAAAAAGAGATTTTTTTCGTAAACTATATGAAAATCATATTCAAAAATTTAAAAAAATATAATGCGTATTCTGATTTTAATTTATTAGTGATATTTTATGCTCCTTGGGGTAAAAGGCCAATGTACACAAGGAAATTTTAAATAGTAAATTTCAATGAATGATAGTATTTCTATAGCTATGAACTAATCAAGTGCGCCTAGAAAAAATATTTATCGGCCCTGAGCACATCTCCCATCGCAGTCATCGTTCATTTAGAATTGCTCATGCATCAAAGGTGTGTCAGTATTTCGGATGGAAATATGCATACCTTGTGCACCGTAATTATTTAGAACTTCAGGAACGTAATCGCTCTTTTTTTCAATAATTATATCCACGGGACGTTGAACGGGGAGCATACGCATGGTGGCAACATAAAAAAACCTGACAGAGAACGTAATATTCGGGTAAACGCTGGAGAAAAGGCACTTCGCACACCATTCCAGTGACCCATTCAAAGCATTTAACGCATTTAAAGCATTTAATTATTCATCTACTCGCAGGATGCGTCGTTTTTTGGAGTATGGATGGAGAGAAGATACATTTTAGCTATCCTTTGGGCTTAATCGGCATGGCGTTAGGATGGAGTAGTGAGCATTTGGGAGTGGGTTTGGCAGTAATGAGGGATGGAAACACGGGACAAGATGACTGCAGGGAAGCTAAGAGTGAGCACTGTGACGCAGAGGAGATGGAGAAGAAATAGGAATCGGGAGAAGATGGCATTAGGTGTGGAAGGTAGGAAGGTAGAGGAGAGGAGGAAACATGAAGACGCTAGACCAGCTAGTCCCTCCCGTCTTGCGCGGATATATACTCAGTCTTCGGGGACTCCTCGTCTTCCTCGTGCTACACCATCGCGCACGTCTTCAGTCTCATCTCACGAGGCATTCGCCAGACAGCCCCCATATATCAGCTGAAGCATACAAACAACCAGGGGGGCGCAAACATGGGATAGGCGAACTCCCCCGCGCTATCTCCGCTCCGGCCCCGATCTCTCTCCAGGAGACTATATAACGCGCCAAGCATTCATAGTCCCCGTATCCGCCCAGCTCTTTGCTCGCGCGTCGCGCCGCATTAGAGGCCGTTTTGCTCCCCCAAAGGACATATTCGGGTATGAAATTTCCGAGTGGCAATAAACGGGTGCCTGTAAAGCTGAAGAATATCAAACGAACTTCAATTACACGGGGAGTTGACGGCCGAAAATGATAAATCGAATAACGCTGTTAATCGTTGAGAGTATTCATCATATTAAAATACTAATGTTGTTTGACCAGAATGGAGGAGATACGTTGATTCATGAGGACTTCGTTACCATAGTAATGATGATGAAAATAAATCATTAAAAACATGAATAAAACAAGAAAATAGAACATTGTAATGATTTTTTAACCCTATAGCCTTCTAAAATCATTATTTGGCATTATAGTAATCATCCAGGCTATAAGTGAAGCTATTGAGAGAAATTATTAAATAAATGTCATCTATTACGAGGCGGTAGAGGAAATAATTTTACTATCGAGCATTTTATTTTTAACCAATTTCTTGATAAAGAGATGGAAAAATGGTTTTGGGGGAAATATACACGTAGTGATTATATAAATGTAATGAGAATAATCTATCCTCTATTTTTTCACACAAATTTGTTTCCATGATTAATGTTCAACGGTGTTTCCTTGAATAAAGCCGATGTGAAGGCAACTATTTCTCAGAATGAATCCAATAAATTTGCCTCTTCTACTTCTTAGAGTTTATTCTAACCCTCAATTTTCATTACATTTTTCAATTAGTGCTTCTCTCCGCTCGCATACTTAAAATAACCCACATTTGAATGGCATTTGTAATCCTTTTTGTTTTGGTGCTGTCATGATCCATATTAATTAATTCTTATGTAATTCCAAGCGAGTATTGTCATAAGCATATTCTACTAGCTGATTTTAATGCTTTTATATTTATAATTACCAATAAAGCTCAGAACTGAACTTATTTGTGGGGTAACTTTTTATTGTAATGCTGGAAATGAAGAATAATATATGGAATTTCATCAATTTCTAACGCATTCACTACTAATGAAATGTATGTATTAAGTTAAATAGTGAAAAATAGTCGTATTGGAATTCTCATAGGTATTTTGAATAATTTAATTTCCAGTTAAAAATTATCACAATAATTCGTCTGAAGACAAATTAACCGAGTTTTTTGCTCGGGGGGAAATGTAGGTTTCCGTCCTCCATTATATGTAAATTAATTAAGGTTATTGATATTGCAGCATTTAAATTTGAAAATTAATGCTGGGTTGGAAAATAAATTGAAGGTGTTATCTAATTATGTTATAACATAATCGAGTATTATTTCTCAATAGCAGTTTTCTCTTGAAATTTGGAAAGGTTTGTATTGGTATTCAATATGATTAAAATTGAATTAATCGATGCTTTTAAGCTTAAAAAATTAATCATTTAAATATTGGCATCTTTCACTCAAAATAGTTACCACTCAAGCACATCAATCTATCATATGCAGTTTACCTCCTTTAATGAGTTGGATACATATCCCTAAAGGAGACGTTAATTTTGCAAGACTAAGAGTAATCGATGAAACTTTCTCAATCATTTAGAAGGGAGCCAAATGGTCAATTTTTACCGGCGACATTAACTAATGGAATTGTGTTTTTAGTAAAAGAATCTACTGTGTGTTTTCACTGGGTGTGTGATGCATGCATGCATGCTGATTAGGCCACATGGTATGATGATATCCTTGGTGAAAGGCAATACACACGCTACATAATTGATGCAAATATGCCGTTGATCAAGGGGTCGAGTCAATTGTCATTTTCACGGTGAATAGCTAACTTGATGCATTGCATTGATCCCATAGGGTTTCGTATCCATTGAGGCTCAAGGTTATTGAGCACAGTCCATTACACTGGACTGCAAGCCTCTCGCAAAGACTAAGGCAACGGCTAAAGCATAGTAACTTTGTCTCTTCGTCAAATTACATTTACATTGAATCAATGAACATTCATTAGGTTGCATTGACTGTAAACGGCGCAAATACTGCTTAACCCATATTCCGCTCTTTCTCCCCGGGAAAGTACGAAAAATAAATAGTTGTTAAAACTTCATCGTAAAAGAGCCACTAAAGAAATGCATGGCACTTAAAAGAATTAGACAGTTAGTTGAAAGGAAAGAGGAGTGGTAAACTGGAGACAACCAGTCTTGGGATTATTGTCTTTGATCTTGATGAACTGACGCAGTTGCATTTCATGTATTTTAATAATAATAGCAATATATGTTTGTTTGCAGGTTTCCGCGACGTTGATTAGACGAGTTCAACATTTTTCGGGTGACGTCCGCATATGTTGTTTTAGGTTCACAACAGTTTCAGGGTAGCTGGCGAAATTGTTATGAACCTAAAACAACATACGCAGACGTCATCCGAAAAATGTTGATCTCGATAGCAACATAGTCTTAACTTTAAAATTTCCGAGCGAAAGTTAAAGAATAACATTTACACAATTCAATTTTCAGAAAAAAATATTTTGCAAGGTTCATATGTCTCACGAGCAATGCACAACAAACAATTTTTCACAGATGACAAGAAGTCGAACTCCAATTAATGATATAACATACTGCATCAACAACATTGCCAGGAATTCATTAGCGCCAAATTGCCTTTGCAAACGAATTACTTACGCGAACGTTTCTCTGGTTTCACACCGGATAAGATTATTTAAATGGATCAACGTTTCGATGGTTGACTCAGCCATCGTCATCAGGACAATGAGTCGAGCAAGGATGCTGCCGGTTATATATATATATCCGCAGATGCCCCATTGTTCTGGGAGCCGTTACGAGTTCTTTGAATTTCGTCAATTACAGGGCGCCAGGTCCTACTTAAGTTTAAGCCGTTGCCTCTATTGATGTTATTTTGTTCCATCTGTATCAATATCGCTTCTTTCGTTATTATTTCTCAATATTTGGACGCCCGGGATAGTAGTGTAGAATTTGGGAAATTGACATGATGACCATGGTCGAGGCTATGCTCCGCTAATTTAGACTTTTCCGGTTGAAAAAGCCTAATACTTCTTTTCTCGACGGTCCTTCTTGTCTCGCCAATATACGTCCTACCACACTCGCATGGCATGCAGTATAACCTTGTTGTTTTCAGGCCGAGGTTGTCCTTACAGTTGAATTACTCACTGTTAAAGTACAGGTGCATTTTTTGGAGTCTCAAATGTCAAAGCCATTTAAATTATAATGTACGTGAAATAAAAAAACTATTACCTATCTCAGATTTTTTTCACAAATTCTATAATTTATGCACATTCTCTTTAAGTATATTTGGAATATGAATTTTATATTCATTAAATGGTCTTAAGGAAACTGCTCACTTGATGTAAGTGCTCCAAATATCAGTATAAAATACTTTAACAATGATTAGTAGAATTACGAAATAAGATTTACAGCCGAGAGCTATGAAAATCACAAAAAAACTAGAAAACCTCCTTGCATTAAAGTTATGTAGCTAAATAATTTATGATCTTCATCATTATTATTCTTTTTTTAATTTCAAGGCGAAATAATATGAATCGCAGAAAAAAATAGTTTATATCATAAACATGCAAAAGAAGTAGCTGCATCATCAGAAGAAAAAGTAATAGGTCAGTATTTTGGATCTACGACATTTAGCTATAATTTAAGACTTAGTGTAACCGAAACAGGTGCGGCATTGAGGGTATTCATGAGTGTAATAAATTAGAAAAGTTTAATTGAATTGAATCATTTTTCATAATTTGCAATTTTTGCATTACCAGAAGTACATAGCTTGAAGATGCTAATAGCGTTATGAGAGCTGAGAGATTTGTATTATATCCCTACTTTTTCTCGCAATAGTCGCAAACAAAATTCATATCACACTCTACCAACTTAAGCAATTTAGAGATTTACTTCCGATACTATGAAGAAGAAAACTTGTTTTCACACTTCTACTGCCACATATAGACTACTGCTCACTTGTTTACTCCGATTTCAGGAATTAAATATTAAACTTCAAAGACTTCAGAACTGTGGCTTAAGGTTTATATTTAATATTTCCATCAATGAGCATGTTATTCCATTATGTAATAATAACCAGTGGTTAAAATTAAGTGAAATAAGGAAACTTCAAAAGGCAATAATTATGCATTAACTCATCACAAACAGAGCGCCTTCCTACTTATTTGAAAATATCATTTTTAATAGTGATAAGGAGAAAAGACTAACACGGAAAACTGAGAAACTATATGTCCCTCCTTCCGTTCAAATATATATGGCAGATCCTTCTGTGTGACTTCATGCAAACTATGGAACACACTCCCTGAGCAAGTGAAATCCATTAAGAACTTTGTACAGTTCAAATGTAGGGTAACCATGTGGATAAATTCCCTGCCCGATGAATTTAAACTTAAATTATAATTTAATATTATGCTAAATTCTTCTTTAATATATGCTTCTATGCTCTGGTATTCTGTTAATGTTGTATGTATTTAATGTATTATTCTAATTATCAAGTGATATGACATTGTAACTGTGATCTGGTGTAACAAAAATAATGCTGGTAATGTTGGAAAGCCTGTTATGGCTCGATTGTAATAGTTGCTTTTTTACCAAGTTCCATGGGAATTATTTTCCCCGAACAATAAACATTATATTATATTCTATTCTAAATCAAACGTTTGAGTATACCGGAACTAGCAACGGTATAACCTTATACGGAGTCACCTACAAGTGCACATTTGTGTGAAATTCCACAGAGGAAAAACCTTCGCCTTGACCGGGATTCGAACTTGAATCCCTCGATTACTATTAAATTCGGTGACATCATACGCCCGGCAGTCCAGGACAACTTGCTCATATGAAGCCCTCAAAATCCACAGGGGAGGAGGACGCCTCGGTAGCTCGAACAGAGAGGACGTGCGGTGTGCGAACCTTTTCCCGGCGAGCAAGGCCTCGATTGCAGTGAAGGAGAGGGACTAGTTCCCAGACTCTGTGAGAGATCGTGATTTCACTTAGTACGAATGATTAAAGACAAACTTTGTACTTTTCTACAAAATGTTTAATGTACGACGCGTTTCACCGCTTTACGGCATCGTCAGATTTCACATTGATTTGACTGGTTTTGTTCGGTGCCTTTCGACAACGAAGAACAAAGGATAGTCACAAAGTTCTCCTCGCTTTGAAACAAGTGCTTAGTGATTCTTATTCACGTTTAACTAGTAAAACACTACACCACCCAAATGTAAGTGAAAGTGAATAACACATACGTTTTACTTCCGCAGACAGTGGGGTGGGGGTACTAAACTACACTCAACCCATTGTGAACTTGATGCTTTCAATATAGCAGAATGTCTGTGAAGTGCGTCAATACGATCGTTCTGCAGGTTGACGCAATAACCAAGCCTCCGACGCCGTTAGTGGTCCACCTCTATTTAAAGGAGACGTTGGGCCTCACCGCCGAGGCTGGAGACACGATGCAGTTTGGATTCACGAGGCACACAGTTTTTGTTAAACTAGATTGTGAGACCATCCTGCAAGACATAATGAAAAAGTTTCCGAGAATGCCTTTCCCGACGCTGGAGCCGCAGCGTACAACGGTCACAATGGAACAGACCTCTGTAAATCCAGTTAATGTGAAGTTTCTCTGCCTCCCAGTGGAAACGAGCTTTGACGACACCATAAAAAAACTTCAGCGACGAGGGAAAATACACCAATTGTGGGACAACACATTGGGCAGCAGCTCAATGTTCCCATGGAAAACAGAAACTAAAGTGGTTCCAATTACAATAGAGAGAGACATTTCATCTTATATACAAATAAATGGCAATCGCGCTGTCGTGATTTACGATGGGAAAAAACGCACCTGCGCGCGGTACAGCCAGTTAGGGCACGAAAGGCGCTCCTGTCCGAGGAAATTACAGAGAAGCTACGCGGGCGTCACAAATACAAACGCTGCAGCGATGGAAACAGAAGTCACACGGAATGGGAGGTAACAGAGCGGGCGCAATGACCAATAGCTCTAGAAACATCAAATGGAATGGAAGTAGAGATATTGGAAAATGGCGCAACTTATTCCGAAAAGAATGAAAAAAGGATCCATTCAACACTCCAGGAAGGAAAGAGACAAGACAACAGGGAAAACAGTGACTCATTGGAACAGCTCAAGATAAGAAAAACAGTAACTGGAGGACGCTCGGTGGAGGAAGCGGCCTTCGCCATACATAATACGCCGACGGCAGCCCGCCCAACACCATTAACGGACGAGACGAAGGAACTTTCCTGCCACAGTGCAGTGTAGGGAAACCCGAGAACGAGTGCGTAATTGAGGGTTTGACTTCAGTGAAAATTCCCATTTCCCGTCAACCCCCAGCTCCATCGGTATCACAGCTATCGGTACAAATAACACAAGAACAAAATTACGCATTTTTATCAGAGGTAAAGACAGCAGCGACGGGCAATCTTAAGGGAACTAATGCAACTCAACAGTTTACTAGGATGGTCGAAGAAGAGGAACAGGAGAAGAAGACATCGGGAAAAGAGAAGGGAGACGGGCGGAGAAAGAAGGAGAAAGTAGTGGGGAGTGGAAGAAAAACACACACACTGGAAGACTTCTTAAAAGTAGAAAAAAATAAATCCCAACGACAGGAAGGGTGGGAAGAGCGTAGTGGCGGAGGAAGGAAGGGAAGGGGTTTTTTGGCACACTCCACAAAACCCTCTCTTACAGCCTGTAAGAGAGGGTTTTGTGGGGTGTGCCAAAAGACCCCGTTACAGGTTCGACCTTAGACATCCTAAAGGTGGAGGGCTACCAGGACCAACTGCCCAGATGTTCCCTGGCCATGACCTCACGGAACCGATGAACAACAATCCATGCATCCGGCGATGAAACCTCATCTTCCACGGAGGGCGGAAGGGAGCACCAACCGATCCGAGATCGAAAACGAGATGGTCTGCGGAGAGGTTCTCGACGAACCAGCCCAGAATCCGAGGCAACATCAGAAGAAGACACCGTTAAAGCTCTTGTTAAAGACAACTTCCCGTTCCAAAAAATTCATGCAATTGTTAACAATGGCACAACTGATAGGGTCACCGTATTCCTCGTGCGTAAAGACTTGGCAATGACAAATTAATATTAGATGACAGGAATCAGGACGCATCACATCCATCAAAATCTAAGATATACATGCAATCAATATTTATGCTCCATCCGGAGAAAAAGATCTGTCTCTCAGAGAAGCATTTTTATACGAAACACTTGCTCCTTATCTTCAATGTTTACAAGAAAGGCCATCCTATCAGGATAATTCAATTGTATATATAGAAAAGAGGACGGCTTCTCTAACAGAGAGAGGCTATGAGATAGAGGCTATATATATACCCTAAGAGTCGAGCCTTTAGGCAACTAATCGACTCTTTAATCTTAAATGATCTCGGAGTCACTCTTGCCCAAGGTCCTTGCCCAAGGTCCCAAGGAAGCGGAATTTGTTTTTAGGTCAACTCCTAAAGGGAAATCACCCTCAGAATGAAAAATTATGAGTTTTATACTACATATCGACATAATTACCACCAACCATAACTCGTGACTTTAATAGATTCATAGAAAATGGTTATCTCACTGCTAATAAAAAATGTGCCGTGATATCCTTAATCCCAAAAACGTTAAAACCAAAAATTTTTTATTGATTTTAAACCCATTGCTTTATGAAATACAAATTATAAAATTCTTGCTCATATTAAAAAAAAATAGACAAACATAATAGATTGGACAACATTTTACATAAATCTCAATAAGCGGTTTCGTGCGCACGTAATATATTAGAGTTACAGTTTTGCTGATAAGAGACACGATTCTAACAGCAAATTGTTACACGGAAATGTTTTTAGCACTTACAGCGATTGACCTGGAGAAAGCGTTCGACAACGTATGCGTTGAGTGGATACTAGGTATATTGAAAAACATGGCCTTCCTGACTATTTCATACTAATGATATCGACAATATATACTGACATTTCTGCATGCGTGAGAATCTCAGAGGAAACCTCAAGTCCTATCCCAATACTGAAACCTGTAAGACATGGGTGACCATTGTCTATGGCCCTTTTTGCCATTGTGCTTGACCTGCTCCTCCTTGGCTACGAGAGACATCGGAGTCAATAGGGAAGGCAATCAATGCCTTGGTATGGCATAGGCAGATGATACCACGCTTTTAATAAAAAAAAACCCGACGAGTTCTCAGTCGTTCACGAAATTTTCGACAGTTTTACAAGTTGCGGCCTTTTTGCAAATGAAAAAAAATCCCATTATTTGTTATTATTATATTACTGAAAGGGAAATTGGCAGCACCTACCCCCGTTGGCTGAAAATCGGTCAAAAGTAAGTACTTGTGGAGTCTGGTGGGGAAAACCTTTGAATTATCAGTAGAGAAGTACTGGGCATTTGTCTTCCGCGACATAGAATGGGTAGCACGAAGACTTACAACGTCAACCACCCCATTAACGACGAGAGTAAAGCTGACAAGTCAATTAATTCTCACAATAGTGTGGTACATTGCGCATATTTGGTTGATGTCAAAAAGGTGTGTGGCACAAACTACCAATAGCATGATATGAAACGGGTTTTTAAAAAAGGTCTCCCGGGCACAGCTATGCTGGCCACCGGATCTGGGACGTTTGTCCCTCCATGACGTAGGAATTAAAGCAAACACGATTTTCGCCAAGTCTTCTTTACAAATCCTCGGAGGAAAGTAGAAGTGGAGATGATAACTACTTAAGAGCTTGGATTGAAGTCTCAAAGCTTTTGGATTTTCGTAGAGCAGTCAAATACAATCAGGATTTCACTAGTCTCCTGCCATCAAGGGAAAAACTCACAGCCAAAACATTATATGAACCCACAATAAGAGCATAGAGGGAGGGCAAACCGCCGGCCTCCGAGCTGGCTAAATGACTAAACTGGTCGAAAAAGGCGTCATGTCCGAGGGCAAAGAGAAAAGCCTTCGAAGGGATTTCCAACCTAGTCCTTACAGGAGTTGATAAGCACCGATTCAAACTGGCCCCCTCTCCCTCATGTCCCACCTGTAACTCAGTTGACGATCTCGCGAATTATTTTCTTGGATGCAATCGTGTCGACAGAGACTGGCAAGTTATACGCAAAATGTTTAAGCCGTGGGATTAATTGGGGGGGGGGGGGGGGGGGGGGAAGAAATCTCAGATGAGAAGCTCCTACGGACGAACTTGCGAATATTCCCGCAATGACGAAACGACTTCATGATTTTATTAATAGAAACCTAGATCGACACTAAAGCTTATGCTGAGGGGACCAAGAGCAATCTCAGAAATTAAATCCAGAGCAAATGCTCGAAGCCTATACTGGGTATCAACCATGAATGGTTAATGAATATGTTCTCTTAAAAATATTAAACATATTGTAAAATGATCTTTACTTTGTATATGTTTGATGATACATAAACAGAGATGAAACGTGCTTAACTGGCTAAAGCACTCTGTGAGGAATCCGGGTTCAATCCCGGTCACGGCGAATGATTTTTCCTCTATGGAATTTCGAGCTAAATCAAAGTTTTATTTTTTTTAAATAACTACACCAAATCCCGCATGATCCTACAGCATTTAATTATTACTAATTAAATAGATTTATGTCCATAGCTATTATTTTTCATGACAAACAGATTCATTAGACCATCATTTCACGAAAAAAGTACAAATAAATTGAAAACTACAGCTTTTATTGTAAACAAAATATCACATAAAAGCAATTTAGTAATCTAAATAATTACTCTTATAATCCTAATAAAGTTAATTTGCATTAATAGATTATTCTCAAACAAATATTCTTTAGTTTGAATATAATGAATGTTTTAATTTTATCAAATGTGTAATCAATAGATACCCAAATGTTTTTCTCATTTATTACGTTCCCGTCATATAAATGCGAGTCATGCATACGAGCAACGAGCAAAACAAGAGTCATGCAAAAGCTACGTTTTTATTCAAGGTTCCTAAGCATTTGTATTTCGTTATGGCTTTATATTTCATATTTATGTTACTAACTTTTTTCTAATGTCACTATAGTTATCTATTTCAACCATTTCAATACGCATGTGTCCTCATTTTGGTGACTAAAAAACAAATTAGAAAATAAACGGGATGAAACTAGGGGAGGATAATGCCATTAACGAACTTCTCGGCAGCATATGCCGGCTATTAAAGATGGGTACACGGGGTAGAGGATGTTTCTTCGAAAATGATATTGAATACGTGTTAAGAGATGAAAAACATCATATTTAAGAACTAACTCAGTACATTCCTTTTCATTACATGTAAACGTATAGCATAGAACAGTTCCACGAAATTCTCTGTTCATCAGAAAATGCACGCAGTAAGAATGTGCAAATGGTGCAACAAAGAATTCATATGAATTACATTTCAATGGAGCTTAAGGTTGCAAAAAAGAAGCCTGAATCAAATAAGCTTATTAAATCAATAAAATATTCTAGACAATTAACCCTAGTTTATATTTTCGCGGTTTTCAAGCCAAGCGGCAGCATTATCATGATTACTGTTTCAGTTAACTATCGATCGATCAACGTGTTCCAAGCTGAAATTAATAAAATAATAGCAAAAATAGGAAAGGACCATTAATCAGAAGAAGAGAGAGACGGAGACAAAACCAAGAAGCAGGCCCTGTCTCCCTTATATCCCTTAAGTATCCAACCAGATCTCTAGGACTCTAGCCGAGCACGAGATCGGCAAAACTTACAAACATCCTGGGAACCTCCAAAGAGAACCTGCCGTTGAAGACACCCGGAGTATACAGCATCCCTTGTGAATGCGGAAAGGTTAGTGAGACTGGACGCAGCTTAGAAACACGCCTGAAGGAACACGAAAGGTGCATCAGGCTCTTCCATCTAGGAAAACCTGCGGAGCACAGCATGGAAAATGGCCATAGGATCGACTTTGCCAACACCAGAGTGGTTTGTAAAACAAGGGACTACTGGGATTGCATTGTGAAGGAAGCTATGGAGATCAGGCTGGAAAATATCTTTAACCGAGACAAACGTTTCCAACTCAGCAGTGCTTATAAACCTGCTCCGAGAATGCTAAAAGAGTGGCGGGAAAAAACTGAAGAATCAGGGAAAACCTGACCGAAATTGTAACCTTATAAATATGTAACAATTATGGCGAAAACCATTCACCCTGAAGGCGATGGCAGACTACGCCATTAAAATTTCGGTGGAGATCAACACCATTACCCGGCTGGAAAACAGAGAACTATTCATCCTAAGCATTTGCTGGGAAAGACTAAGATCCTGCAAAATAGGAATATTAGGTGAACGCTATTTATTTATGAATTTTATTTTTAATGCTTCCATTATGCTAATGTAATTTGTAACTGAAAAAGGGATGTGACAAATTAATTTATTTTGTGTGGTGAAACGGCTAGTGTAAGTAAATTCTGTCAAAGGATAATTTTCAAATTTAAAATTTCAAGGTAACTTGGACCATAGATATCCACAATTATTACGATGCTCTTCGAAAGGAAAATATCAATATAGTTGACATCATTCGAGATGCCAGCACATATGGATAGTTATAGCGCACACGGATAATGTGTACGCATGATATTCCTGATATAAATATTTACCTAAAGAGCACTAAACGAACCAATGAATTACAAGGTGCGTTCAAGTTCTTAAGTATCATAATTATTTTCTGAAAATCTACCTCAAGCATATGAAACTACTCTCACTTTTCGACACAATTTTTCTACGTAAGAAAATATTTTTCACAGCGCCTATATAATGACTCCATGGCTGCTGCAAACATTTATTTAGTGATCTGTTATGCCCACTTGAAAACCGCTGATGCAAAAGCAGCTGAACTGGTAACGGTCATCGTTGAAAATTACGAAAGATTACTGGGAGTGAGGTCAGACGGGTAGGAAGCATCAAACACCCCTTCACAATTATTTTCACGGAGAAATGTAATGTTGGAATTTAACGATTTCTGTAAAACATACTCGTCGGATGAATCTGTTAGCTACTGTAGTTCTCTTTGAAATACAATGAAAATATCTCTCACACCTTATCGGCATTCACACGTAGTTATTCACGCAATGATATTGGTCAGGCAGGTTCGTGGCCGCGGCTGCTTCGATTCATTTTCACTCAATGCTTTGTCTTCCTTGAACTGTCATGATCGCGCATTTTTTACATTATTTGCAACATTAGCACAAGAATCACTCTATGAACGATAAATTTCAATTCGTTGCTACAAGTGGAGAAATCAAATGATTCCGTTTGTTTATTTTACTCTGAACGTCACCAAATCAATTATTGATAACGATTAGCATTAAAGCATCAGCTACATAAACATAAACATCGTACACTTTATGGTGCTGCTATCTCATATAAATATTGAAAAAGATTGCCCATGCATTTAAAAATCAGGTGTATGCCTGTACACACAGTTCTCAGAAAACATTAAATAGGGGAACATGGAACGCACCTCGCAGTTTTCCTTTATGATCCTTTGCCCGTGACAAAAATTATAGTGGAAGTAAGACATGGCATTGAGGTGCAAATATTATTATCAGATTTCAGATTGTAAAGAGTCGATCCTTTCAATTTACAGACTTAGGATTGAAATAATTTATGATATAACATGCTTAATGAAAAAGACACACCATTCAGACTGATGACCTGTAACAACTAGGGTAGGAAAACCGACATAATATTTCCTACATTAAAGAATGAGATATCGTATCACTACAAAAGTTATGCTTTAGGTAATGGGAAGTAGCTTGAGTAGGATATAAGGAATTGGCAACGATCCATAAACATGGATCATTAGCCACCATTGAAGCGTGATAACATTGTTTAATAATTATCACTACTTCCCGTATAAAGTCACTTAAAGAAAGCGTCATTTTAATGCCTAAAAAACGAGGAATTATCACCAGCTAACAGAGAGCTCAAAACAGGTAATGCAAATCCTCATGATAAAAAAATAATATCCGTCCAAATACGCAAATATTGACAGAGAAAAATACGTTGTTTAATAAGCACCACATATGAGAGTTAAGCATAAATCAAACACGGTTTGTCAGGTTGGATAAAGAAAAATAAATACGTGCCTTGGTGGGATGCTTAAACAGCTGCACGGTTGGGATAGCAGGAAATATAGACCGGTGCAAATTTGTTGTACTACTCATCGTTTATTTATATTCTATATTAAAACTAGTAAATGGGCGCTTGCAGTTTGCAAGCGGAAGGGGTAAAGTGTATGATAGTTCATTGTAAATCATTAATAACGAAAGCAGTAAGGTCTTACTGATCATGGAAGTGATTTTAGTTCGTTGGATTCGTAACCTTAAAAAAATTGTAATGTGTATCTAGCATTAAGCGAATGGGTCCATGATATATATGTTTTGTTCTTCTTAATAATCGCTGTATTTCACCTTTAATTTATATGCCACTGAGCAATATGAAAGAATTATTTGTAATAGAAAATTATTGCAAATATATGGCAGGTTTAAATTCAATCGATATCAGCCTAACTAAAAGCAATGGAATTTCACATTTCATTTTTATTTTTGTTGATTTTAATTATTATAATGGAAATAAACCTCCAAACAAGTGGCGTTGTACTTGAGCTCATAATTTCAAAATCCAAGCGATAACGCAAGTACATTATCGTTTTACATGGTTTGAACTGTTTGTCGACGAATATCTTTTACTAATACCACTTTTATTTAAATTAAGCGACCCGGGTTTCAGTGAATAATCACCATCATCAGACATTAATTGAGATCAGTTTATCCTATTGTTTCCGTAGTTACGTAACGGAAGGGGAAAAGAAGTTTTAAATGGAGGCCAAAGAAGGGGAAAAAGGAAGGGTAAAGGTGTTCGTTAATGAGGGTGTTGACGTGGTTTTTCAAATTTTTTTTAAATTTCCAACTGCTCTCTTGAATCTAATTCGCGGCAGTCGTTGCATAATTTTAGGATATTCATTGTAAAATCACTCCTGTAGCTGCTACGTATTAAGTGTTTGGCAAAAGCATAAGCACTTAAATGTTCTTTCCTCCTGCCACTGAAGCTTCTACCTATCTGCCCCACGTAGACACCATTGCAATCGCTATTAATAATTTTGCCAAACACTTAATACGTAGCAGCTACAGGAGTGATTTTACAATGAATATCCTAAAATTATGCAACGACCGCCGCGAATTAGATTCAAGAGAGCAGTTGGAAATTTAAAACAATTTGAATAACCACGTCAACACCCTCATTAACGAATACCTTTACCCTTCCTTTTCCCCTATTCTGGCCTCCGTTTCAAACTACTTCTCCCCTTACATTACGTAACTACGGAAACAATAGGATAAACTGATCTCAATTAATGTCTGATGATGGTGATTATTCACTGAAACCCGGGTCGCTTAATTTAAATAAAAGTGGTATTAGTAAAAGATATTCATCGACAAACATAATGGAAAACCACAAAGTTAATTATGAACTAGTGAATGGTTTGAACTTATAGAACGGCGTTTCGAGGTATATTTCAGAAAGGAGGTGAAAGGATTATAGTTCCCCGGAAAAAACATAGAGAAGGAAAGGTTAAGGTGAATGGTATGCATAGAAGTAAATTGGAGGGTTCTGTTGCGATCCCAACGAATGCTGTAGACGTAAGCAAATGGGGGAGAGTATCAAAGCTACGGTAGATTGCAAGAATACTGGCTTATAAATGACCATAATTTAAATATAGCAAAATAATAAAACTTAGTAAATCGTGTAAAACGAAGGCATAATATGGTTTAAAGCTATTGATATACGTACCGAGAAGGTCATCGTCCCTTTAAATGCAGACTTTATAGCAAGAATATGAGGTACTGCAAACCTCGGAAGCAATGAAAAAATTTCCTGGCAACGAAATTGAAAAAAGATCGAAATTTGCAGTAATTTTGCGTTTAAACTTATATGGGCACCTAGATTATGGCCGCATGCAGTTCGCAATCGGAAGGGGTAAGGTGTATGATAGTACATAGTAAATCATTCAAAACGAAAGAAATAAGGTCTTACTGCTCATTATAACCAAGAAACTAAAATAGCCAAACATATGAACCAATTTTTAAAAATCGGTGGAAAGAAAATTTAAGCCTTGGTATTTTGATCATATTTTTCATGGTTGTAGGGATTTTTCACGTAAAAATTTGTGAATGAACGTAGTTATACGTGGAAAATTTTAATTTTACTCTTTTAATAACTTAAAAAAAAACTGAATCCTTTCTGGTCCGGAGCTCGGGGCAATCCCGTGGTTATTTTTATATAATAATGCATTGAAAAAAACATAAAAGCGTAATAAATATGCCTATAAAGTCCACAAAAAGTCTCAAAGTAGCGATTAATAAGCAAGCTTAAAGAATTTGCGAAACCTAGGCTTGATTGAGTGAACCCTTGAAGATGAAAATGGCAATGTAATTGAACATTGCAAGCAAGTTTTAGATATGATGTTTCACTCTAAAACCGCAATTCGAGAGCAACATGTTTATGAACCTCATCATACTTCTGAAGGTCACATGATATTGTGTATAAATTTATGTTAATAAAATGATCAAAAACTTTATACATTAAATGACTTGGTCTTTAAATTAAATTGATTTGTATCTGTAAGCTATGCGAGCCGAATAAATATTTATTCGAGGGCCGCATGAAATATTTCGTGGTAAGCAAAGACGGCCGCGGGCTGCGGGGGTCCCATATGAATGTGAATGCTTTTGAACGAAAACTGTAAATATCTTTAATATTTATACGATTTTAAATTAATATTAGCAAATAATATAACTTATGGATCCAAACCTTGAATGAACGTGTCCATGATCGATATAAATGCTTTGGCTGTTGTAAATTTTTGTTCAATATATTTCTGTCACACTTCATGTGCCATACAGCGCATATGCATAGAAACATCTTAATAACTAATAAATAGTTTGGCATTGAAGCAGTCCGGCTAATGAAATGGATTTTCACATTTGAATTATGTTTTGAGAAAAGGGCGCCTTATAAGTTATCACATATTGTATACATTACTAAAGAGGCACTTCAATATTTTATTAAAAAAAATAGGACGTTAACCCGTTAAATTCCAAAATATATCATAATATATTCTACTGAGGAATAGTCTTCTTTCCATCTATTGTGGTGTTAATAAATTCATGGCCTCTACCAAATTAATTTCATAAGCATCCTTGTAATGAGAGTGCTGGATATTTTTTCTTTGATTCGAATATAACATCAGAGTATCACTACGGTTTACAGATGTGAGAGTAAATATTTTTTTGAAAAGTTATTCATAATTCGATTTCTTTTACTCATATTTTGCAAGAACACAGGGTTATAAATGACCACAACTTATATGTATCATCAAAAAACATTGTATATCGTGTAGGTCGAAGTATTATACCTTTTAGAGCTATTGAAATACTGAAAAACAGATAGAAGGAAACCAAGGAGGTAGAGACATTGCTTCAGAAGTAAAATCGAGGAATCTGGTGCAATCTCAACGGATTCCGTAACCAAATGAGCAAATGTAAGAGAGTATCAATGCAACCGTGGAAATTAGGAAAAAGAGGATGAAAATAACCCAGTTCTTAACAGCGAGGCAATGATAGCACCTTTCCATTAAATAATGCAGGTCGAAGGTATAAAATCTTTAAAAGCTATTGAAATACGCTCCAAGAAGGTACAATTCCCTTAAATGCAGCCTTTATATCCAGTACATATAAGGTACTGCAAGCCTCGGAAACAATGGATAAATTGCCTAGCAACGAAAAAGGAAAATACCGAAATTTGCATCAATTTCTCGTTTAAATTTGAAATAATTTAGTTTATCGATCGATAGAGAAAAATGGGTTGCAAGAATGAAACATTTTAATGTTTTAGCCTCATTTTGGTCGAAGAATGAAACTTGTATATCAAAAATTTCATATTTTAATGAATGAAAGGAAATTACTCTACACGGAAAATATTTGTTTTTCCCATTAAATCCCATTACAAAACAAAATCCTATCTAGGCTCAAAATGAATGAAAAATATAAGGATTATTGATTTTTTCCTGACTCGATACCAAATTCCAACCCTCCCCTGAAAATGCCAACCTTCTAGCTCTATTAGAAATGCCCAGGAATTCGAATCAATGAGTGAATCAGTGAGTCAGTTTTGTAGCTTTATATTTAAGCAACAAACTAGTAAATGGGTGCTTGCAGTTTGCAGGCGGAAGGTGTAAAGCTTATGATAGTACATTGTAAGTCATTAAAGACGAAAGTAGTTTAGTCTTACTACTCATGGAAATTAAATTATTGAGGTGCATTGGTGACCTAAGAATATAATATTGAGAATCTAGCATTAAAGGAATGGATTTATGATATACATACTTTGTTTTTGCGTTCATGTAGAAGACATTGATGACCTAATTCATGAATAGTCCACGACTGACTTATCCTGAGCATGAAACCTAAGAACGTTCATTATGTATTCAAGTGTGAACTATTCATTTGAGACTGTTCATTGATCGTTCGTTTTTTGTCCACAAAGTTTTATTCAATTATGCTCCCCGGATGAAAATTTAAAGAACATCTTTAAACCAGGTATATTTGAATTTTCTAACGACAATGTTCATTCTACATTATTGGAATATTCGTGGTGTTTAGTTTGCACAAAACTCAAATGGTAGTGACGAAATATTTTCATAGATTTATTTTGACTTGTATTGCCGGCCTTTGACTTTTGGAGTCAGTTGTATTGTATGTGATCCTGAAATAAGCATGGTGTGTGCGGCGTGTTGCATTTGGTCCAGTGGTCTTATTTACATATTTACGTATTGCATGGTTTCGAGTGCAATATTGACTTAATATTCATCCTTTGTGGCTACATAGGTTTCAATTAATTAACGTCAGAGAACTATTATCATTAATGGATGGTATTTTCTCATACTTTCACGTTATTAACATTTAAAAATTACTTCTCCTAGTTACATTGACGCACGGGAATGGCCAGGTATATAACACCTACTTCTAGTTTCGTAGTTCAAATCATTTGTGAGTATGGGTATGTATTGGCATATCATAGGTAGGCATGTGTTAAGAGTATTATTCCGATAGTTATGAGGAAATATGATGATTATATTGTATAAGTATGCATAGTGGTTCTATGATAGTAGCCTACGGAGGTGACACTATTTTTTACATTTAGAGAATCATTGACGTTGAGCATTCTTCGAACAATCCATGTAGTATTCCATTGAATATTCTTTGTACGATCTATGAGTTCCATTTGAACGTTCATTAAATGTATTTCGATAAAAACCTTTGATTGTGTTAATAGTGTTCACTGAACGTTCTTTGACCATATTTTGTACAATAAATTCCCCACTGGGAAAGGAGGAGCAAGGATTTAAGTTCTCCGGAAAAACAGACAGATGGGAACCCAGGATAAGGTGGATGGGTTTGTTTCAGAAATACAATGGATGAATGCTGTGCGATCACAACGGATACCGTAGGCATGAGCAAGTGGAGGACAGTATCAAAGCTACGATAGGTTACTAGAACACAGGGTTATAAAGGACCATAAGTTATGTATATCATCATAAAGCATTGTAAATCTTGTAGTTCGAAGGCATAATATCGTTAAAAGAGATTAAAACACGCACCGAGAGTGTTAAATTCATTTAAATGCATCCTTTAAAGCCAGTTAATAAGGTACTGCGTCTCGGAAACGATGAAAAAATTGCCTAGCAACGAAAAGGAAAAAAGATCGAAATTTGCATTGATTTTGCGTTTAAACTTCAAATACTTCTTTCAATTTATCGAGCAATAGAGAAAAATCGGCTGAAAGAATTAAATGTTTTGAAGTTTTGGCCTCATTTTGGTCAAAGAATGAAACTTGTATCTCAATTATTTCATATTTTAATGAATAAAAGAAAATTACTCTACACGGAAATTATTCGTTTTTCCCATTTAAATTCATTAAAAAACAAAATCCTACCTGGACTCGACACCAAATTCCAACCCTCTCCTGAAAATTTCAACCTTCTAGCTCGATTATAAATGCCCAGGAATTCGTATCAATGAGTGAGTGAGTGAGTCAGTCAGTTTTGTAGCTTTATATATTACTAAATAATAATAAATAGTAAATGGGTGCTTGCAGTTTGAAAGCGAAAGGTGTAAAGTGTATGATAGTACATTGTGAATCATTATAAAATAAAGCGATAAGTTAGGTGATTTTAAATGAATATCAGCAAATAATATAACTATTATGAATGAATGAGTCCATGATCGATAAAAATGCTTTGTTTTTGTACATTTGTGTTTAATATATTTCTGTTACAATCCATGAGCCATTTAGCTAGGTACGTCTACCGCATATGCATTGAAAATCATAATTACTATTAAATAGTATGGTATCGAATGAATATCATCCGTTGAACGAATATGTCCGTTTAGTTGAAATGGTTATTCACATTTCAATAAAGTTCGAGGGCTCTCTGTTGTTTTCTATCTATTGAGGTGTTAATAAAATTTAAGCTAAACCCAAATAATGAGGTTTGCTATTGCTTTTATCTTAGAAAAGAGGCGAGAAACGCAATAACCAAGCGTTTAAACTATAAATGCGAAAAATATTAAACAATACATTAAAATCACTGGAAATAAATGTAAACCTTGATTAAATGGGTATATTCAGGGTGTCCGGTGAATCTCAATTTCTTTTTTCCCTGAGTTTTCCAGGTTTTCCAGGCAAATGTTTTGCATTTTCCAGGGTCTTGCTGCACTTTGTTTCTAACAAATTTTTAATGAATTTCTAATAAAATCGGCATAATTTTGCAAACATGAAAAAACGAAAAATTTCGGTCCCTACTTTGAGTTAAAAACGTAAGAATATACAAGGAATGTGGAGTATTACGGGTTTTATTTCAACCAACAAATTAACAAAAACGGTTAACTGACAACAAAATTCTGAGTCAGGTGAAATTTGAACACAATAAAGTAGATTCAAACTAGTTTGATAAAGAACATGTAAATAAAAGAAACTGAAGTTACATTTTTCAATGAGTGCATTTCCGATTCAATTTCAGCAACAAATTTCTCGGCTTTTCAAGAAATTACGTTATTTTGGTTTGCAGCTCTTGAAACGTTTGCAGTACGTACCTCTTTCTTATTCTTTTTCTCTTGAGGCCTTGGTACCTTTCCTCTTCTCCCAAAAGGCTTCACTGTACTTTACATGAACATTTCGGAAACTGTGAATTAATTGCTTTGTGATAGGTACGGATCTAACGCCCAAAAGCATTTAATTATGTAAAACAAAATTGTATTTTTTGGACAATACACGAATTTAAATTAGGTTGGATTGCCCCTGTACAGTGGCCCTGTCGACTACGAACCCGAGGGCCGTGATTTCCATACGCAGTGACCGCAAAATATTTTTCCGCTCCTTCAAAAACATTTCTGCAAACATTAAAACGAGGAGGGTGGAGATTATTTGGAAAGGATTATCAATTACATATATAACAATACCCAATTATCCATTTAGGTTGCCGGCCGAATGGTTTTCGCATAATGCGGGAAATGCCACTGCGCATGCTCAGACGTTTAGATTTCTCGTAAATTTGGCCACACCAATAATTCCATTCGTACGGCTCTTCGAACAGAATCTTGATTTCCGCGTGAAATTCTGTTTCCGGTGACAGATTTCGGCATCAATTCCGATTCCATTCGTAGCGGCCATTTTACATGGGAATTATTCCGTGTGGAATTTGCCTTGTTATGCAATCGGCCCCCAAGACTGCGCATAGGGAGAGTGGTGTGGGATGACGAAGCACAAGCTGCGAACGGGCGCACAGCTATGAAAAGAGTATTAAATGAACAGGGAGCGCAAGGCTACGCTGAGCCGAGTATAATGCAAGCAAAGGCGCCGGTTAAACCTCTCTCTCTGCCTTGATGGAAATTGGCTGCCATGCATTTTCCAGGGTTTTTCGGAAAAATACAAAAATTCCCTGAGTATTCCCTGAGTTTTCCAGAACAAAATATTTCCCTGAGTTTTCCCGGTTTTCAAGGTTTTCCAGGTCGCCGGACACCCTGATATTGTTCACTAAGTCTCATGGTTGTAGGGTTTTTTCATGTAAAATTCGAGAAAGAACGTTATCATACACGGAAAATTTAAATTTTACTCTTTTAACAACAAAAAACTAAATCCTTTCTGGTTAGAATGTCAGGTAAATACCCGTGATTATTTTTATATTAACACCTTGAGAAAAATAGTAAAGCGTGATAAATATGCTTACTAAGTCCACGAAAATTCTTAAAGACCCGAACAATAAGCAAGCAAAGAAAATTGACTAAACTTAAGCTTAAATAAGTGGACCCTTGAAGATAAAAATGGCAATGTAAATTAAATTTGTAAGCGGGTTGAAAGTAAATTTTTCATATGATGTTTCCGTGTAAAACATGAAGTGCGATAGCAACATACTTATGGACCATTTCATACTTCTGAAGGTTACGTGCTATATCCAAGCAAATTAAATGATCAAGGATTTCTGACCTTGAATTACTTGGTCTATAAATAAAAATGATTAGCAGCTGTAAGCTATGCGGTCTGAATAAACATTTTTTCGCTGGCCGCATAAAATATTTCGTTAGTAACAAAACGACCCGCGGGCAGCGGGGCTCCTCTATTCTACATTGAATATTAATGCTTGCGAGCAAACACTATAATAATATTTAATAGTTGTAAAATTTTAAATGAAGATAAGCATATAATAATACTCAAGGATTCCAGCCGTGAATTAATGAGTCCATGATCGATATAAATGCTTTGGTTGTTGTAAATTTGTGTTCGATATATTTCTGTTTCAATTCATGTGCCATTTAGCCACTTCTAATTCATATGAATAGTTAATCATGAAAACTTATAAATAGTTATTTATGAATAGTCTCCTTTCTATCTATTGAGGTGTTAACAAATTCATGACGTCCACCAAATATATTTTCTATGTATCCTTGTAATGAGAGTGCTATTATTCTTTCTCTGATTTGAATATAATATCAGAGCATCGCTGCGGTTTACAGATGTGATAGTGTATATAATGTTTCGTTTATGTTAAGATGTGAGGTATGGTGTGAGTATGTCATGTTATGAGTGAGTGAGTCAGTCAGTCAGTTTTGTAGCTTTATATATTACTAATAAAATAATAATATCTTTTTAAATCAATGTTTTAATTTTGTGTACTCAAGGTTACAGCCGTGAATAATGTGTAGCAAATAAATAAAGTTAAACATAAAACAAAAATAGCTGTCTTACATTACACGCTAATTGTAAGAATATAGCACAAATATTGATTCATAATTTTATTTTTAAAAACAAAGAAGTACATATCTAGCGGTATATACTTGTCACATTGTAGAATAACTGAAACGGCAAGAGCTAGTAGCTTTTTAATTGAGTTTTGTCCTTAAAACATAGTATATGGCATGAAATGTCTACGATATTTACCTCTCTTTTGAAATGATATTTTCGGAGGAAAACTTATTTTTCCTAAACTTTCTTATCCAGAGACATGATGAGAGAACAACGGTTTTAGTCTTTTGTAGGAGAATGCAAATGCTAGTTACGAATGAATATTGAGAATGAATTTTCATTGATACTCACCAAAAATCGACAGAGCTAAAATGTGATTTGCTCCAGGTCAATATTGAGTCATGCCTCATTTCCGCCAGAAATGTATATTGAAGCAACAATTTTGTTTCGGAAAAAAATATTTTGTGATGGACTATACAGTGTGTTTGCGTGAAAGAGATGAAAAATGTGAGAACATAATATTATAACACAGGAAATGTTTTAATGAATAATTGTGGTTCAACATATATTTTTCCTGCGTCATTTAGGGGACTGAGCGCGATATTCTGCATAAGATAAATGAAATACGCTCTTTTAAATGTTTACCCACGCACATGGAAAACACAGAAAACTGGACTGCTTGAGGCACATAAGAGCAATGTATGTAATTTAAAAAAATATCTATCGTGTCTCCTACTTGTTAGTGCAATTGATGTGTACACATATTATCATATCTTGTTGATCACTAATGCCAATGGGAAATTCTTTAACTGAAATACTATCTAAAAAAGATCTATGAAAGACTATTATGGTCTACTACACCAGAAAATTCAAGCACGATTCATTTTTGTTATAGTTTTTAAATTAATCATTAGCAGCAGCAATCAACTGTTAGATTATTTTTCTACAGATATGGTATCTCTTTTCAGATAACGGCTTCAATGTATTCTATTCTGGATTTTACTTGATAATTCCCATTATACGTTTTTTCAATTGTAGTTAGTAATGTCAAACTTATGTTTCTAATAAATATGTCAATGTGAGATGTGGTATTTCAGCTATCACCAAGCATGTCTGGTTACTTTCCTTTTTCATATTTTTCATCAATCCTCTGGTTTTTAATTTTTTTTCTTTTGATGCGCTATTCTCGTTTTCTCAATTCAAGCATTTAGAGGATTTCCGTTTCTCACGGATGAAGTTTATATTACTGTTACAACTGAAATCGGCTATAATAACTAATATTTGAGTAGAATCGTCTTTGCATTTTGCTACTTTTCGGTATCTGGGGGTATGCCCATCTTATGATTACAAATACCAATACTTTTTGACCACCATTTTTCCTATTATACCTAGAATAGGAAAAATAGGCGGCCGCCTCCCGTAATTCCTGGTACAATAGGAAAAATAGTACACACACTTCCCTCTTAATTCGCTACTACCTAATGTTGTAACCATTCATAAACAATTTCCTTGGTAATTACTAAGTTTTTTCATTGGCGAAATTGCTATTTCACGAAGTAACGCTGGTAATCGCTCATCTTATCACGTACAATTTTGATCACCCTAATTTTTTGAAAATATGTAACTTACGCTTTGAAGATTGTGATCAAGGTCGATGCAAATTGTGATCGTCGAAATAAAAGGAAAACGTGAAGAAAACCAAAAATTGACCGTGTTGTAAGGTTTTCTGAAACTAAACTAAAAAATTAGGAGCGCTTTTAAATGAGATAAAATTAATGTGTCTGAATGTTTCAGAAAATAAGATATAAATACACTGGAATGAAGGTTTGTTTGCGGGAAGGTCTGATTTTATCGCTGATAAAGTCCTTCTTGAACAGAAAATCCTCAAGAATATCCATCTCTGATGTGGCGAGAAGGATGGGTGTTAATCGAATCACCGTTCGGAGGTGGGCTCGCCGCTATGCAGACGGCAATGACGCCATGAACAGTAGGCATTGACCGGGGTAGCTGCACATCATCAGTGATAGACAATGAAATTGCTCACTACGCCGGAGAAAACACTTTAACGAGCAAAGGGGCTGAGGGAACTAGGCAACATTTAAATCTAGAATTCAGTTATTCCACTGTTCGACGGCGGCGCCTCCATGAGCCGGGACTAAAATGCCATCAGCCTGCCCAAAAGGCACTGTTATCGTGACAACATAAACTGGCAAGACTGTGGTGCGCAGAAAAGTTCTTCAACAGTCCGCAAGCATTTTGGGACGAGAAGACGTTTAGGAATGACTGCAACGGCAGAATGCACTTGTGGCGTCCACGTAATGTGCGGTAAGTAACCTGTAGGTTCATATATTATAAACTGAATGTATTGATTCAGTACCAGAATTTTGTCTCTATTGATTTTTCTCTCGAATGAGAGAAATAATAATTTATAATAGTAAAATACATTGGAATGTTTATGTTAAATAATAGTGAATAACTTGGTGAATCAACATCAACTTATCTATTTACGACATAGGTTCCGATGTAGTACAGCACCATCAGGTGATAATCGAATTGATCGAAAGTCATTCAATAATAACCTGAGGATGCGGTACTACAGCGAAACTAGCTTGTAAATAAATCATTTGAAATGTAATTACAAAGTTATTCATTATTATTTAATATGAATCAGTTCCAGAAACTTACGCCAGAATCTATTAATTTTAGTAAATGCTACGGTTAAAAATATTTAAAGCTTCAAAGCCAAGTTATAACACTCGGTAACTGCAATCATAAGAAGACATAGTACCGTTCCTGTTTCCAATAAAGTATTTGGAAATAAATAAGGTAGGAAACCTTTTTTCGATTGCGAGATTTAAAAAGTAATGGCGCTCAAATTAAATCAACAATATTAAAAAGAGCTAATTTTTATTAATAAAATTTATTTAATCTGAGGGAAATTAAATAGCTCGTTTTCATAATTAATCATCCATCTGTAACGTGTTCCCTCCTAATAGGAATGAATCTTGAAAAATCCTGAGGAATCATGGTTCTGAATGCATATCCTTAAGCTTTTGGGGGTGTATGACTGCTGACGGCCCAGGGCCTCTTGTTCGAACCCCTCCACGAATGAATGCACGAGAATGTCGGAATTGAAGAAAAATACTTACCTCCCTACGCCAGAGAGATTGTTCCAGAAGGAGGGGTCAATTTCAATTTCATTCATGATAACTGCCTCGTGCACACAGACGCTATCGAAGACAATTTTTTTCAGAAAAACGAGGAGATAGTGGTTACAACTTGGCCGGCCCATTCACCCAACCTAAAACCCATTGCCTCGCCGTCTGCAGAAATTTGCAGAGTCAGGAGGTGACGTCACAAAGCATTAAAAAACTGAATGAAATATAATATTTTTACTTTTTAAGCACCCTTGCTACCCTGAGAGAAATACATCATATCAAAATTACGCCTGAGCCTGATTAAAAAGGTTGAATATATGGGTGACGTTGATTTAGGCTATAAATATAGATATGTATAACTAATAAAAATCGTCGGATAATTTGGGGTAAAAGAGCTGACATACTTATTTATTTCCACCTGGTCCTTATAGCTTACTATGGTTCGCACACCAAGTGACGGACTAACACACTTGGAGGCCTATAGGCAGTACAAGAAATGGGACCCACGTTAATAAATAAATAGCAAGAGAAGAAAGAGGAAGACAATTCTCAGGGCCCCGCCGGGGCCCCCATAGCCTAGGGGCCCATAGGCTACTGCCTACTTTGCCTTATTGGTAATCCGGCTCTGCACACATCCACTAGAAGGAAAGTGTTCGTACTTTACAACAACTCACTCACATTTTTACGTGACAAAGTATTAGATGTTTGAAAATAAAGGTTATCAATTGAATTATATTCATTTTTAAAACTCTAGGGTTTTATCAAAATGATCGCAACTACGGATGCATTTGGTTATTTAGGGAGGATTGCAGATACTATGAGCAGGTAATTAACTCACCGGAAATTTGATGGTAAATCACTGCAAAGACACAAAGATGCTATCACGGCCACTTCCAATGCTATTTTTCTCTCAGTGAATAAAATCTGTTAAGAAATAAATGTGGTAACGTAGATAGTCATCATTTTTATAAATTAAGCGGTAAATAAAAAAATCCGTTTTAACTCTTTCTCTTGTCAACTGTATAAATGGCGTTGATATTAAGAATGCATTTCTTATCTAGAATATGAAAAAAATTGCCTTACGTCGGATTCAAACCCTGCCAGAACCGCACCTGAACTTCCGCGTATGGAATTAACCAACTCGTCTACGGAGCCGCTTCCTAGTGGAGATACTCGCGGTGAGTCCAAATCTGAATCTAGGGTGAGGAAAGACGGAGCCCGCAAGAAAAGATTCCGAACGGCCCAACGTGTGCGTGGACGTGGGTTTCCTCAGTGCATTCCTTCCGCTAGGGCTTTTGCTCTCGGAGTTTATTAGACTCTAATTCCGCTAGCCCTGTCGCATCCACGTCCGTCCTCGTCGGCTCTCGGTGACGTAAAGGCAAGGCCGCAGATAGCCTCGTGTGCCAACCCTCCAAGTTTTTTCCGACCCGGCCCCATTCAATCAAATCAGTACAATGGGGCGAGTGAGTGTCTACATTTCAGTGGAAACGATATTACCTGCTACCGCCAGCGACGGAGACACAGGACGCACATCCTCCTGGATTTCTTAGCGCTTCACCTGACTCACTTGCATTCTCTCTTGTAAAACTCAAGCCACATCTTACTATCTGCTAATCCTACCAACGCCTTCCCCGTCCCATCCCCCTCCCAACCTCCGCAGCACATTAGTCTACTGACGCTCACCTTAATCCAGAACCCCACCCTTCCCCTCCTCCTCTTGCCGACTTACTCTCTTCCCCCCCTTTCCTTGGAAAAACTCTGTATATAAGCGCGCACTTGAGGCCATTTTTTTTAACCTGAAGATGATATGTAATTCACCGAAACCAAGGCCGTTATAAAGTCTTTTTCAAAACCTTTATTTGTGGGAAATCACTTTCAACTCATTATCCTTATCAAGCAGAAAGGTGATAAGCCGGTTTACCGTTTCACTAGCACATATTAATAAGGTGTATATTAAAAGGGTGAGCACATTGCCTTCTTCCGTCCACCCATACACAGAGCCATATAATTCCGGGGATGAAAATTATTTTAGTCATAAAGATGGAATTTCAAGCTTGGAGAATTAAATGTGCGCCAAGAAGTCGAGGTTAAATGGATTTTTAAAAATTCATTACGACCATCCTTACTACGACGACGACGACCATACTGCGTAATGCCTTCTTCCAACTATACTTCCAGCAAACAGTAAACCCAAATGAGGTAGTAATTTGGGTCACATAGGTTCAAACATTCCTGGATTGAAAATCGGAAGAAATACGAAGGCGCTAACTCTGCAACACTTTGCACGAAGTACTTACAACGTACAGCTTCAGGAGCTTGCTTCAGTTATAATCTGCCGGAGGAACGACATTTTTAAGAGGAAGAAGGTCACTTAAATAATGAATGCATCATTGTGCGTCCCAGCAGACTGGTAGTTTGTATCGGAGAGAATTACATTGCCAAAAACGGAAGTGAATTCGATCCGTAATAAACTCAGTAGATTCACGCATGACGGGACAACTTAATTAATATGCGAGTCTATGATCCGCGCATCACGGTCTCGAATAAGAACTACGCACACCCTTGAACCGACCGACTGAATTTATCTTAAAGAGGGAGATGGTGAGAACTGAGCGAAGGAGAAGTGAGATTCCTGGAAGCGACCTTGAGGATAGAAAGCATGCGTAGTGTTCAGGCGTATGTGAGAGACAGAGAGAAAAAGAGAGGGAGAGAGGAGTGACAAGACAGAATTTAGGAAACACTTCTGCGTCTCTGGAGTAGAGGAGGGTACGACGGATGAACGACAATGGCCCGGAGTATGCCGAAGGAAGAGACGAGGCACTCTTGAGTTGAGGAATGTAGGAGGCGTCTGACGAAGGGAAACTCCTTAACGGTCCCCCACATGCATGGAACGCAAACCATGAAGGTGGGTGCTTGTGAGAAAGTACAAATGACTGCAATTGGAAAATGTTCGTCAAGCCAGTGCTTCGTAGATTGGGGTTTGATCTCCGAGTAATAATACATTTGGAGACCAAATTGTGTGTACTCTGCCTTGCCAATCGTCAGACGAGACTCGACACTATCACCTTCATTTACCTATCCACTCTATATTTTACAAGCCAAACGACCCAACTAAGTCACTTTTTTTCAATGTGAATGTGGTCAAAGAATACCTTTCTCCTACCTTTTTTGTTTTTACAGCCTCACCGAAAACACCATGAATCCATAATGGCGGGGAGTATGAGAGTGAATGATTATGATACACAGCATTAAATGGAGTCTACTACCTGGTCTGCAAAAGTGTGACCGGATAAATACTACAAGATATCGTATGACCATTCAAAAGAAAATGTAATAGGTGCAATAAGTGGCATTTAAGAATCCATGGAGTTGGGCATCAACGCACAATCCACGCATAGGACGCAAGGCCGATGGAAAGCATCCTTCCAATACTTGTTCTATAAAATCAGATCTAGGAGTCATGAATAACGCCCTCGGTGAGTAGGTATTTTCTCGACATAGAAAACATAACTCACTGCACTAAAATATAGAAACAAATATTCATCAATACTTCAGCACCCATTTAAAATAAATAAATTTAAAGCGTCAGCAAAGTTCATCTAAAGAGACCAATTTCATTCTTTTTCGCACCTTTGACGAGACTTGATTAAAAAAAAATAAATTATCTATTTTCAAAAACAGAAAATGATGTCTCATCTGATACCACGGGATACATGTATGAACACTTCAATTTTGATTACCCATGCCAATGAGATGGAAAATCAAGTGTAATTATTCAAGAATATTACACCCATTTTCTTTTGACATATAGAAGTAGAGTTCAAACTTAATGCTGTTTCTCCCTAAGGATAATCACAAATCCCACTAGGAAATTTCTAAACAGTTGTGGTATAATTACCTAGTTAATTATATCACTATCCCTAGAGCATAAAGCAAAAACAATATTATTATTTCGCATGAGCAAGACAAAGATGCACAATTTGAAGCTCACCATATAGTTTTGTTCCTTAAATTGTAACAGAATCTCGCTTATCAAGACGGAAACAGAAAAAAAAACAGTAGGTACCTATTATAAAGTGGAAACTGTCATCAGGATAAACAATTTAATTCTTGCAGGATCATTTGAAACGCCGCTGTGAGAAATAGACGCAAAATAACTCATTGCCTTGAATTTATAGTCAGGCAAGATATGGACAAGAGAGCTGGAGGTTCCTCACATATTCATCCTCCTAAGTCAAGAGGACAAAGGTGGGGAATTTTGGAATGCGTGAATTTGCACTGGGAAATGAAGCCATTCAAAAATTGGACCTTGGAATAAGAAGAAAAGTCTATGCGGAACGGTAGAGGGAATAGCCTTTGGATCCTTAACTCGTCCCATTCTTTCCCTTTCTATTCCTGACTCACTACCAATGCGTAACTTCCCATCCCTCACCCGACCTCATCATGTTTTCCTTCCATTCCTCAACGTGATTTGCGAGTGGCCCTTATTTTCCATCCCGTTTCACAAGAAGGGAAAAAATGCCCTAAAAAAGAGACAAACGGAGAGAGGGGGAGGCGTAGGGGAATCGTCAGACGAGACTTGACACTATCACCTTCATTTACCTATCCACTCTATATTTTACAAGCCAAACGACCCAACTAAGTCACTTTTTTTCAATGTGAATGTGGTCAAAGAATACCTTTCTCCTACCTTTTTTGTTTTTACAGCCTCACCGAAAACACCACGAATCCATAATGGCGGGGAATATGAAATCGATAAAGAAGGAAAATCCTTGAGCACTACTCTACATGGACCATCGCCAAATCGTTTTTCAATAATTTTACTAACATGATGATGTTCAATCTAGAATAGATGTGATGTTCTCACAGCCGCTATAAATCAATACGCATATTTACATACCAATTATTGGATGAATTTATTCCAATCGTGAAAAAAGAGTTCAATTTGAGAACGGGACGTCGCGTCGGAGACTAAAATACCAGGAATTGGAAATCGTAGAAAGATACCCTACTGAGAGAATACTAGAAAAATTAAATTTCAACACGATTCAAGCCTTGAATTAAGCAAAAAAGTAAGAACACCCGAGCTCTCTCTTGAGATATTCTCCAAGTAACCAAAAAGGCAGTATTGATATTTGAGGCACCATTTTGAGGGTCCATATGAAAAGATAAAGAGAAATATATTTCCGATCATCTAAACATTAGGAAGCATTTTTACTGCGCAAAACATTTTACCATAAAAATATAAAACTTAAAACTTAGATTGGTAATTAATGCTAGGTAAATAAATACTCGAGCTAAGCCATAATGAAACATCCCGATAACGTAGCATAACAGAACAATATGTTTACTATCTTTCTATTTCAAAGGGGTGTTTATAATAGTTTTAGTCCTGGTAATAAATACCATTAATGAATATCACAAAATTTCTCAAGAGCGTATTCAATTGACTCACCTTACATGCTATGATAGAATCAAGGAACAAGCTGATACCTTACACCACTGGGTAACAAACATGTGGGGGTTCGTCATTACGTCAAACATCGTCAAACATTAATTACAGATATCCCAACACCTAAGTCACACGTCCTGCTGGCGTCTCTGGCGGCAGAAGCATGCAAGTATATCATACGGATAGCGAAGGGAGTAAGGTAGCTCACACTGTCGCCTCCGTTCGTCGCCTCTTTGTTAGATGATCACCAAGCGGCTGTCAAGCCAGTTGGAGCCACTTAACTAAAGGGGATTGTATCATCAACGTGCAATGTATGAGCGATCCTTCGGCTCGCCATTGTCTTCTCGTACTCGGGTGAGGTGCGAAGTTTAAGTGGGGAGAACCGTGTGAGAACACCTGCTCGGCGCGGTGCCCTCAGGCGACAGCAGCGTCGCGCAGTTCAGCGTCGCATATCGTGTGTGTAGCGCGCGCAATCGTCGACGCACACGTGGGAAGGGGGACAGAGAGCTTCAAGTGAGGAGAACGAAGTGAGGGAGAAGGGAAAACAATTCAACTTGAATAGATACTTCAACTCTCATCTAAGGCCCTGAAGTACCGATACTGTTGTCGTACACGATTGATGTGTCCTTTTCTTACATATTTCAGCGTATTTCTAATTTCTTGCGATAGTCCTTCCAGGAGTAACTCAAAGCGAAATAACAGAAGCTCACTTACAATTAGGAGAAAGTGACTTCTAAGTGCGCGAAAGCTCATGACGGAATATCCGGGTGGAACGCAGCATCCGTACGTGCTAAACATCGGTGGCGACATAGCGCTTCTACTTACCGGTAACGCTAACATCATCAAAAAATCAATAACTCTATAAGAGGAACTTAAACGTAAATTACAGCCGTTATAATGCCCTATAGTATATTTATATACTGCTTGAAAATACGTTTGAGTAATACATGCTCTTTTACATCATTTGCTAGTACGTGGTGCAATGACCTTTGACGTTAACGTACTCTAATAACCAAATCTACTTCTTGGAGAAAGGAGTCAAAGAGAAAATATTTTTCAAATTCTAGGAATCAATCTATAGCTGTAAAACTAGGGATATCATCTATACACTAACAGTCAGCAAAAAGAAAAAAAAATAAAGATTCAACACATCTCCTTCCGACATATCTATCAGACAACCGGATAATCAAATGATAGTGGTTCAATTTTTCATAGCCAAGAAATTCCCATCGATGTGCCCTTCACCTTCTAATTTACATCAACATTATCCCACCTTTTTGTGGTCATCAAACCAGAATTCACACTTACGCCCGGGTTTTTAATCTTGGGTTAATATTTAATCAGCACAAAACCCGATAATAATACGCTTTCCGATCAAAAGGTCTCACGTTAACTAACTGACAGTCTTAAGGCCGTTTTACACAATGAAAGATTTTGTGCAAACAAATGTACGTGTGATTGTACCTTTGTCTCAACGAAATTAGAACTGGTTCTATTTCCCTGTCAGGCATTGATACATTCGCACAACCGTTAATACAATTTACCGCTTTACAAGGTACATTTTGCCTCATGCAAGAGTTCACGGAAGAGTTTGTACAAAAAATGTACCGCGTAAAACGGCCTTTATACAAAATCTAAAATTAAAAGTTTACAAAATTATAGGCTACGTGCTACTGCGGTTAACGTAGACCAAAACCTATTAGGACAGTTGAGCCTAAGAGTTACTGAGGATGAAGTTATTTCAGAGAAATAGATTAAGCTTGATAAGGAATCTTTAGCTCTACACTAAAGAAAATGACATTTTTTCAGAGTGATGAACAATAAATACACGACACCATTGAATAAAATTGTTAGCAAAATGAGTGGTGCAACCCGTTGTAATCTTCCAATTTATCATTGCAATTTATTGTCTCTCTAGTCTAACTCCAAGCTTCTCAGTCTAACTCCAAGATTGAAATTACAATTGTGGAGATCCACAATCGAAGGTACTGTACACCAGGGGTTTCTGGAAATAGGCCATTTAAAAAAAAGTATCTCAGGGGTTTATTTCCATCAACGTTATAATTTGTTATTTCAATGGTTTATTTCTAACAAGATACCCAAATACAAATACAATTCTGAATCTCAGGAACTTTGCAAATATTTAAAACCTATATTAATGAATTTAATATGGTTTAGATGTATCTCCGGAATCCTATATAAAATAGGTTATTATTTCCTAAAATGGGAAAGAAATCAATTAGAAATGCAGGAGTAATAAAAGTCATGTGAATAGTGGCCCACTATCTTTTAGTTTTAATGGGTCATATTTAAATGTAAGGAAGTAATATCGAGTTAAGTTCATGAAATTAAAGTTATTCTTTGCCGACGTTTCGGAATTTAATTATTCCATCTTCAGGGTTTAATATAATATACGATGGTCAAACAGCAAAACAACAACACAGCATTTACGTAACTTTGTAAAATAATTATCTATAACATATTACCTTAGAATAAATTCATTTGAGACCTAAAACATCAGGTTATTATTGCCAATGACGAGTTAATGACTAGTAAATAGAAACCAAGGTTGACAACGAAATAAATAACAGAAGATACAAAGAGAAATACATACAGGAGAAATACATCAAAAATTTTTTTATTTTTATTTGAATTGATTCTATGTACTCCGACCAAGGGTTTATTATATCTAGTAGACAAGAATATTATGTATATATAAATACTTTAAATTTGGTAAAATGGTGTTACATAATTGTTAGAAACCACGTTATTTTGGTTTAAAATATTGCTGTAAACCTTACTCAGCTTGGCCACGTCTGTTTTATTGTTACAAGTATTTTACTTACGGGATATGTACACCATTTTTTTATTTGTCTTTTTTTACGTTTGATATATAATCTAATATTTTTGGATTATCAAAATCATAACAATGTTTATTCTCCAGAGTGTGTTGAGCTAAAGCACATACTACCTTTATGCTTGCTATGTCCGATTTATGATTTGAAATTCTACTATTCAGGTATTGGCCAATTTCTCCAATATACACCTTTTCGCAGTCTTTGCATCGAATGGAGTCAACTAGCTTACTCCTTAATTTAGAATTGATCGGACTTTGAGAAAATGGTTGAGCCAAGTGTTTTCTTATTTATAAATCCAAATCTAAAATGAGTCTTTTAAAATATTTTTTGAATCCGTTCTAATATACCGTTGGTATATATCATACTGCTGTGTTTGGCCTTATCACTATTCCTTTCATCATTACGGTCATTGTCCTCACCAGCTTCCGGTGTAGGGTTCGTCTGATTTCTCATAAAATGTTTTGGATTAGGAGAACCATTATGAATAATTCTGTTAATAAGGCCTATTGGGAATCCATTAGCCCTAAGAATGTTGCTAACGATATTCAAGTTTTTCTCTCGAAACTTCTCATCACTAAGTGTCATTGCCCTATGTTTCATGGCTAGAGCTGAGTTAATTTTTTGCCGGAGTGGGTGGTGAGATTTGAAGTTTAAGTATCTGTCTGACTTTATTGGTTTTCTCCACCAATCAAATGATATGGTGCCGTCTGAATTTCTTATAAGAAGAGTGTCAAGAAAGGGTATGCTATTATTGTTTTCTGCTTCCAGAGTGAAGACTAATTTCGGATGGAAACTATTGAATATCTGTAGGGTTTCAACTTTGTTTCTATCAGGAATAGGCAGAAGTAAATAATCAACAAACTTGTAAATGAAAGGGACTTAAAAAGGACGTCCAGGCATAATATCATCTAATAATGTAGTCATTATTATGTCAGCTATAATTGGATAACATTGGGAACCCATTGGTATGCCGTTTATAGTACGGTAGTGTTCATCCTGATATCTGAAATATCCCTCCTCTGTACATATATTTGTTAGCTCTATAACATCCTCTTTAGCCATTTTGGTGAAATCCTGAAGATCTTTCCATATATCTGATATGATTTTTAAAAAGAGGTCAGTATGAATGTTAGTGAATAAAGTCTTCATATCCAAAGAAATTAGTCTGTAGCCCAGGGGGATTTGTTAACATTTGATTTCCTGATATAGACTAAAAGAGTATGACCTGATGTTGAAGGTCTCAAATGAATGTATTCTAAGGTAATATGTTATAGATAATTATTTTACAAATTGATGTAAATGCTGTGTTGTTGTTTTGTTGTTTGACCATCGTATATTTTATTTAGCCCTAAAAATGGAATAATTTAATCCCGAAACGTCGGCAAAGAATAGCTGATTATAATTTCATGACCAAAACTCGATATTACTTCCCTATATCAAAGTGTGAGGTCAATATGATTAACAACATATTTAAATGGTCCGGAGCGGTTGTGTGAAGTACTCTAGCACAATAGAAAAGAAAATTAGGAATAGTTTATGCGCTAAACAGTTACTATATTAATTTAATGCTTGACATGTTCAAGTCAGCCCTAAAAATTATAATAGTGTGCAGCGTTTTTGCGAAGTAACTTAATTGAACATAATCGATGAAAATGATCACCGCATGAACTAGGAATAAATTTATAAAATTAGTCATAAATGCATACCTTTTTATAAAATGAGGCCATCCTTCTGTATTTGTTCTCTGAGAATTCAGCAGAAGCGATAATAGAATTAATTTTACCATCCACTTGAGCTGATTAACACAAGAAACACCAACATCAGGGGCAAGTGACACCATAACGTCCGTGACGACCATGACGCTTATAAGGAGTGAGTGAGTTCCTTCAGCTGCCGATGTAATTCTAACTGTGGTACTGTAGATTAGCTTCTGCACTGTTCTGGCACATATTGCTTCTAGAGATACTTTTTTTAATTTACGAAATAATTAACTACGTTTTAATTAACGAAATATCTGCAGCATTATTTGCTCTTCTAACTAAAATATGAAATGTTTCGCGCCTACAAGATGACAACAGATATTGTTTATCAGGCATGTATTACTATAAATTAGAAAACGCATGATAGCAACGCAGCATCAGCTTCGCAGTAAATGCAAAGAGTAGGTACGGTTGAGCAACCCGTGGTGCGCTTAGGAAAATATAGCCCCCCCCCACCTTCTTCCTCCCGAAATCCTCCCGTCCGCGGCCCCTGGGATACTACCACACTGGAACACTGGTTGACATTCAGCTGCAAACCATAGCCAAACAGAATAAAGCGGTATTTCGCACTGCAAAATTTGATTAGTGACAAAAGTGAAGAATTTACTTTCCCTAGTACAGAAGCTTGTTCATGGCATTATTTTAAAATACATTCGTGAGAAACAAAATTCATAATTGGAGACGTATAACTCTAACACGACTGCCTTCCCAAACACATATATCATATCTTAGAGAAAAATGAAGTCTATACCATCAAAATGAAATTTGAACACCAGTAAATATGTTCATAGGTATCAGATTTCCTTTGCTGCAAATTACTAATTTCCTTAGCACTCAATAACTGCAATTATAGTCCCTGTATATAAAAGTTAACAATTACAATACTTAGGTTACGCACAATGATAAAATACGCTCTCCGTTTACGATGAATACTTGAACGTATAAATAAGCTTCTCAGCTTTTATTCAAGTGCGACATAGGACGATGCTCTCCGCATTCTTTACCTTCGGGCCCCTTAAACGCCGATATAATTTGGCGGCGTTAGAGAAACGAGGATAATGGACGATGATTTGGGAAAACGGGATGCTCCGACAGAAAGGGCCAATCAGCGCAAAACTCTCCAGAAATAGAGGGATCCTCCCCTTACCTACAGGATCTCGTCTCCTTCCCTTCCTTCTCAACCCACTGGCTCGCTCAACAACTATTTGCTCCCCTTCCCTTCAATACAGTCCTTGAACCCACTTTCTCTACCCTATACCGCCCTCCTGTTCGTGTGTCCCCATCTACCGGAAAAACCTTCCCCCACTCTCCGCCTTCCAATTCTTCGTCCGGGGAACGATTCCTCCTTCGCGTAATCCTTTCAAATCTCATGCCTCCATCCCTTCACTCTCCCTTTTTCCCTCGGTCCTCTTCCCTCACTACGCCCACCCTTAGTCGCAATAAATCCCGCCAAGATCTTTCCCGCGGTCACATTTCGCTGTCTTCTTTGAGTTTTCCCTCTCTTCCCCTCTCTTTCTCCGCCTTCCTCGCCACGCTACAATCCTTCATTTTCGCCTGACGCCAAAATGACGTTTCCCATTTCGAAATTTGTCGTGTGTGTGCCTTTCCTGTCGTGTTCATCGATGGGGTTTCTCAGAATTCGTTACCACAGTGGGAACTCGAACTTTGTTCTTTGGGAAAGTCCTTTCCTTAAATGAATTACGTCTTGTCTAAATAAAGTCCTAACCCTTGTCTAAATAAGTCGCATACGATTCATACGCCCATTTGATGAAACGGGTGGTGCAATGACTTATCATTGTCGCCGGCATGTTCACAATATTAGAGGGTCTTTGGACAGTCCCTGACTACTTCTGCATTTGCTTTCACAGGAACCTCTCACTTATCAATCACTAATCTCCACGCTTACTCAGCACTTGAACTTAATGTAAGTTTATACCTTCTTAATGTCGTCTTAACTTTCTGAATTATTTACCTTCTTCTGCGTCAACCAAACGCTTTCCACTCTTAGGTGCCCTTTAAAATGCCTTTACAAGCAAATATATTCCCCATTCACTTCGGTAAAATAAATATTACATTCAAATTTCCGCCACTCATACCCTATTCAATAATCCAATGTTCGCCACAATGGAAAATCATGATAAGCACTACTTATACACCAAAGAGGATGTAATTCAACAAGTGTGGTATTGTTTTAAGTGGTTTAACTGGCCAACACATCTGACCGGAATTGGGAGATACGGGTGTGAATCCCGATCAAGTTGAATGATTTTTTCATGACGAATTCCAACCTATTTGGTGTATATCTTTGTACTCGTGCGCGTGACTGTATACCACATCATTTGTGCAATATTGGTAAAATTGTCAAAAGTCAGTGGTTCTTAAGCGACTGAGACATATCATGCAAGACATGGTTTTCTGTACCTGACCTGCATAGGGAGAACCGAGTTTGAATCTCGGTCAAGTCTAATGATTTTTTCATAACGAATGTCACCGTCTTTGGTGTTAATCTTTTGCATCAAATTTTTTCAATCGCAATGATTGAATAAAGTATTACTCCCTAATTAGGTTCAAAGCATGCAGTGTGTGCAATATTGTTTTTAACCTGGTAAAATATATAGCAATACTTATGGTATGGAAATTTACAAAAAACATGTTACCGAATGATAACTTAAAACTTTTTAAATTCATATGTGCTCTAAACTTGAATATTAGTAATCAAAAGTCGATAAATAGATGAGGTTAGCAGAACTGTGTATTATAATTTTCAAACTGGAAAATATTTCAATGCTGTCAATTATATTCTCTTCAAATCAAAATTTTTCGCTAACTTAAATATTAAAGTAAACAATTGGTTCGTCTGCTTTGATAAAATAAAAATACGTTTAATTGTGTGTAAGAACAAATTAAACAGAAAATAGAACGATTTTACTCAGCACGATGGCCTCGAAAAATTTACCTTAAAGCTCCCTATTAACAAACTTAAATGTAATGTATTAAATTAAAAACCTCCCTTCCTCTATGTATCTCCTCTATCTATCATAGTTAAGAAATAATTTTCAGTTTCAATTAATCCTACGGCTGCAGCAGCGACCGTTGAAGGTAATGTAGTATTTTCTTCGTAGAGTAATTTTTAGGTTATTATTGTTTTATTATTGACATCAAGTAGGTCCATGGCTAGCATTCGCATTAGGTGGTATATCAACTCTTTCAAACTAGGAGGATAATATACGCCATCTACTGAATGTAGAAATAAGGAGAACATGTATAAATGTATTAGAAAATAAAACTTTGGAGCAAGTTAATGCCTCATATAATCGAAATAGTTTCTATGAACTGCACTCGCCTATTCATGCATAGGTGAAGTTAAGCCTAACAATCGCCTTAAGTCCATGCTTCTCCTGTTGTTTTCAGTTTTAGTTCACAAACCTTGTACCCACCAATGCCCGGAGATAGAGGAAATTTAACTATTTTTGGTTTATTATTGTATAATTAGGGGCTGGTGCACAATTAGACCAATCGTTGACGAGTTTGCGTGGTGGAAATACATATTAATAAAAGTTAACACTTATTTTACACACTACATTTATTGGTATCTCAACTGATTTCGACGTCTTCACGTTATTTTCAAGAGGAGAGCAATTAAAAATAAATGGGGTCACATTCGCATGAATCCTCAACCTCCCCTATTATATGGCCTTCCAAAAACTCACAAGCCTGGTGCTCCTATTTGCCCTGTAGTATCCTATGATACTGCCCTTTGCCACCGTTTGCCGCAGTGTGTGAACGTATTATTTCGTAACTCCTCGAGTTTTAAATCAACTTATGCGATCAGAAACTCTATAGATTTGACAAGTAAATTATCTTCTATTTCTCCAACATCGAATGGCAAGTTGGTGTCGTTTGACGTCAAAAATATGTTTCTTTCAGTGCCGGCAAAAGAGGCAGTTGTTCTCCCTCTTCAGCATTTGAAAAAGGCAGGTTGTAATGATTCAATCATAAAGGACATAGATGCCCTTTTGAATACGTGCATTTCTCAAAATTATCTTTATTTTAATGACACTTGTTACGCCCAAAAGCAAGTCCTAGCAAATGGTTAGTCTTTTTCTTCAATCCTGATGGAGGTATTTATGGGCAACCTATAGAAAAGACTCCTCGCTTACGATGATCCTGTCATGTAAAAACGTCTGTTATTATTTTCGTTATATTGATTATGTTATTTTCCTATGGTCTGGGAGTCCTAGACAGCTCAATCATGTTCTGTAAAGATTGAACTTCTTTCACCCCTCTATATCTTTTACAGTGGAAGTCAGATTGAATACTTTGGATTTTTTTGGATTTCACAACAGGCATAAAACATTTTCCGCAAAAGTACTTTCACTGATGTGGTAATCCTTAATGAGACAAACCATTATCAGTCTCATAAACTGGCTGTTTTTCACTTTATAATACATCGCCTCATTTCTATTCCCCTTGCTCAAACTGAATTTTATAGGTAAGTGAAAACAATTAAACTCATTTCGTCCCGAAATGGTTACGATGAGCAAATTACTGATTTGATGCTGCTAACTTAAGAAGAAGACGGTGATTTCATGTTTCAATGATAAGTGGGACAAAGTACCTTTTCTTGGCCACTTGTCTTATAAACTCAGTGGATTTTTTCCGAAGGAAAATGTAAAATTATGTTTTTATAATCCAGTGACCTCCAGTAAATTGTTTTTGGAAATTCTAAAGATTGTATAAGTGACAAAGAAAAAACTGGAATCTACTAGTTGAAATTTAATACAAATGATTGCAATAATTTATAATTGGGCAAACTGGAAGAAGGTGAATTGTAAGAATAGATGAGCATAAAAAATTACTATTTTATTCTGACAACAAATCCATGTTTGCTAAGCATTTATCAGAATGTGACCATTCATCTGATTTTAATTTTCATATTTTACATGTTATTGACAAAGGTTATAAATTTGATTTCATGGAATATTTTGAAGTTAAGGCATTTCTAAAAATTTATGGTGAAAGAATTGTTAGCAAGGCTGTGCCGATGACGCATTCACCTTTCCTTACTGTGCGGGTTCCTCACCCTCCGCAAACCTTATTAGAAAACCCTGACCTTGCTCCTTAAACTTGAGTTTGTCCCCATATTGTGCCTCCTTTGTTATGTTTACCCCACCTACTCTTCTCAAACAAATATATGTCAGGCAAACTGCTCATTTGGTCTCCTCTTGAAAATGACGTGAAAACGTAGAAACCGGTAGAAGTAGCAATAAAGTAGAGTGGAACATGGTGAGTGTTATTTTTATTATTACGGATGTACAATGTCTGGTTACAGCCTTAGCCATGGTTAGATTCACGGTTAACATAATAAAAGATACTTGTGTTCTAGACTCTAGCCGTAACGAGGGCTATAACCAGACATTGTGCAATCCCGTAGTCCAGCATTCTTGAATTTGTGCCTAAAAAACCTTTATTGGTACATTATTAATATAAATGAGCTATTATTACAACGAAAAAGCAGCATATAAATATTTGCCTTCATTCAAGCGTATGTGTGTTGTATCTAGTTATCATCGTGAAATAGGTAACTAAGTGAATTCCTATGAAAACGTTTTATTCTCAATGAATGGGTGCGAAATGCGAATCATTAATGAATGAATTTGCCTCTATGGTTAGGTGAGCCATTTTTGAGTCCCAATATAACTGTCAAATTTATTTACTGCCATTTCGGCGGAAAATCTACTGAACGCAATTGGTTCTAGATAATTTTCTGAGGACTCTCCGAGGGTAGAACACGACTAATGACGTTTGACCATCCGTAGGTCCGCAAAAAATTGGCTCAAGCCACGCATTCTATTACAATGCCAGCACTTAATTTTTACATTCATATTCTTGTACTTCGAGCTCAAAATAACTCTTATTACAACTAATATGAGATACTAAAAACTAATTGTTAATAAAGGCTTAGGCAGACTTTAGAATAAAACATATTGCTCTATCTTTTGTCTGGAAATACATTAATTTGATGCTTCAAATGCACGGTGAATCAAAACCAGGTACAGCTTCAGCATTCATAAACATCAGGAAAATACGTCAATCCACTTTTGTTTCATTTCATTACTGTGGCAATTCAAACACCTTTTAGAGTCTAATTTAACTAACTTTTTTTTCCAAAAAATCACTTTTTATGGCTTTACTTTTCAAGTCACTTCATACTTATTAGTCGCCGAAGTATTTGATACGTATTAACTAGTACTGTGGGGAAAAGATTTCCAAACAAACGAGGCTTCGCCACAATCGCTCTCGGGGGAAAATCACTTTAATTACTGATGGCATATTATTCTTAGGCCTCGGCCACGACGAGGGAAATTCAAACGCAGTAAGGTGCTGGCCTGATCGTCCAAATCACTGATGGATTCCCGGCCTCTCGCCTGCCCCGAGCGTGTTTCGCGCTGACCATGACGAGAACAGAGGCGCATTAAATAAGCTTGAATGCATTTGAAACGTTCCATTAAACTCTCTCCTACGGCTCAACTGAGACCAGGTAATGGTAAACAGTTTTCCTTTAGCAAAACTGCGTAGGTAAGACAACAGGCAGCTAATACCTAAAATACTTATGGCAGTTGATCGGTAGGTTACATAGTATGTGGATTTGAATGCATTTGCTTTTGCAGACACTTTATTTTCTCTGTGACGACTTCCACGGATATTTACAAAATTCCAATAATTCCAGGAGAGAAGGAATAAATCAATGGGATAGTTTAGGTAGGCTCAATTGTCAATTAGGTATCGAGGGCAATTGATTTGAATAGAAACAGTATATTTATGGCTAAAACGCTCCAGGAAGGGGAATGAGACGACGGCAACACGAAAAAGAAGCGGAGACCAAGATTCACATCTCGAGATGATGATTGCAGCACACATTAGTATCTTAATGAAAATCCTATTACGATTGGCGTGGTGGCTGTGATAAAGAGGACATAAAACTAAAAAGAACCTGAATAGTGAGAAACCGCCTAATGAAGCTGGTATGAGAAATTGCAGGCCGACAGCCTGCAATTTCTTAATTGCAAGCCGTCAGCAATAAACGAAACTAATTAAACGTCGAGGATAGATTTCGCTCATTCGTACTGGGATATGAACCAATTATATTGGAATATCGTAACTTTCATCGATGATTAAACATTAGAAGCGTTGAGTATGGGCGTGTTTAGCAATGAAAAACTCGCAAATGTAATTAAATATAACTTTAGCATGTGATAGTACTCTTAAGAAAATTTCCTTATTAAAAAAAATAATATTCCTCCTGTATGTCAGGTACCTATCACCCAAAAACTTAACAAATAAACATAGATCTGGGCATATATGTCTGCGTTTTTGGAGAGTATTTTCTGCTGCTGGATCGGGACCTGTATTAAGAACCCCACCTTGAATGACGTCTGAGGATTACGTGCGAATTCTTCGCATTTGCAACTTTGCCATGGATAAACGAAATAGTACAAAGAAAAATGTTGTATCTTTCTTACTTACTGTTTTGTCTTTTTTACTGGAGTATTTACTAAATTATTATTTTATTTATTATAAACTATGTATTTGCACATTCACAGCTTATTTTTTGCGCAGCCATAGTAACTCTACCGCCATGCTTGAAAGATGCATTGAACATACGTTTATATTCACTATTAAAAGAGGAAATACTTTTTCACGGTGGTGTTCTATTAAGTATCGTAGGTTATAGTGAGAGAAGTGGACACCGGGTGTATCCCAGGACCTTGCCAAAGTGCGAGAGGAGGAGCGAAGCCTAGGAAAAAAGGGAGGGAAGGGAAAAGATTCTGAGGAATTCACGGAGAGAACGAGTTCAATGATACGTTTTAAATGCGTGCAAGGTCGTCTGATGAGCCTCCGTTTGGAGGCTAGCGCGAATAGCGCTCGAGTAATGCATGCGACCAGTAATCCGTCACTAGCTTCAACGATGAGTCCATCACCTTACTGTTTTCGAATTTCCATCGTCGTTGCATAGGAATATTATGCCACAAAAGTAAATGCCGATTTTTCCTCAGAGCAACAGTGGCGGCACTCCGTTATTTGGGAAACGTTTTTCCCCCATAGTACATATCTCTAATGAGCGCCGTAATCATGTCCACGTCTTTCTGTTTTGGCAAATGCATATTTTATCCTGTAATAAAAGAACAAGTCAGTCAAGAACATGAAGAGGAGAACAATAAAAAGAAGTCAGGAGAAATAAAATGCTGCATAGAGATGAAAAAATGAAACAAAACTGACACGAAAACTAACGACCTGGATAAGGTAGCGAGATGGAGGATTTTCGGAGTCGAGGGAAGATGCGAACATTCTAGTCCTTGGTCACAGTGACAAATAAGTCACCTTTCTCCAACAGCCATTCCTCCTTCAGTAATAGCCTCATCGGTCACTCCGGCCAGTAGAGGAGGGACCTGAAGTGTGTGTTCAGAGTCATCTGCATAGGGATTACTGAACTACAAAGTTGAGTATTCTCCATGCAGAGGATTTTGGTTTGTGTTGGAGAGGAGGTCAGAAGGAGAGCAAGGAATACATGTTGTTCAATGTTTTTGCTAGTGAAAAGGTGCCAATAGATACACGCATATTCAAAGCAAAAGCATTGAAAGAGGTACCAGGGGCATATTGCGAATTAAAATGAATAATCGGACTGTGATGGTTTTAAGAAAAATGGAAAATAGAGCAAAACACATAGATCCAGGATTAACTTCCATACAAAAATAAATATTCTCTCCATATGTATATAATTATTATTAATTTTCATTGAGCCACCCCCGGATCTGCATTTTAAACTTTGCTATGAACCTAGCAGTCAACTGTCAAAATACAGATCGGCCAGTAACAGTATAATGTGGAATATTGCTAAGAGTGAGTATCTTACAGGTCAAGCATAGTATACGATTGACTTAGAGAAAATTGCCCTCGTATAAATAAACTGGAAGTAAAATCTCATGAAATTCTGAAATACAATTTAGATTAGCCAAAGAGTTTATTTTTCACTAAAGAAAATCAACTACGTAGAGCCAGAGCAATGAATTTCTTCATTATCTCGAGGAGCATAAAATAAACTTGGGCATACACCCATGACGAAAGCTAGGAGTTCATGAATTAAGAGAGTGAAAAATTGGTTAATTAATATAAGTTAAGTGCTAAGAAACGAGTGTTATATGGAAAGGAATTGCCAGGTCAAACAAGGATGTTATAAGGATCTGCATTTTTTTTACAGAAAATGATTCCTAAAAATGGAGATGAGGTAAGAGAATGTGAAGAAATAAATTGACTTATAATCTAGAGATCTTGAAGAATTAAGTAATATATACCCACGAGCATACGAACAGAGAAATGGAGACAATATTTTCAGTAATAAATATGCTTGAGCACCACTTATATCCTTGTCGGTTTCTTAGCATTCATGGCTTGCTAGACCTTGCTTGTCATGCGTAGTAATACATTCATTAAATCGTGCCATAATGTTTTGACCTCCGTAAACCGTGATATGCAGTGCAATCTTGAATTAAATTTCTGATTTTAACAATGACTCTTGTTCATTTCCTATTTCACTTCAGTAAAAACTTCGATGTTATTTATACAAATTTATCCCCTGGTCAGGTCTAGGGGGATCATATGAAATAAACAAATTTGAATTATGCACAAAAACACTGAGGGTATCACTTTTTTGAGGTAAAGACAACAGGTTTTGACATTAAATGCAATGTAATAAATGCCATATTATGTTCTTAAAACTTTTTATTCTGTTGCACCGGTATAAAACTTAATTCCTCACGCCTCTTTAATCCTTAGGTCATTTACATGTTATAACCAGATCGTCTCCCTTTCTCATTCCTTCTTCACCATCATGTTTTGCCTATTGGCCTTCAATTGCACTCCGCCATACTCGAAGCCACTCAAACTTTGTCCCGCGTGCCCCTCAAGTGAGTTCGTGCATGGTTTATTTACTCATCGATAGTAGTAATGCCTGCGTTCTTGAAACGTGAGGGTAAGGAAATGACTCCAAAAAGAAAAAAGAAACGACAAGGAACATGCAAGGTTATTGCAAGGACAAGGACAATGCAAGGCATTGAGAAAACGTGAATGAGAGAGAGAGAGCGAGACCGAAGAAGAAACGGGAAGGAAAGAGAGGAGAGAATGGTAAAGGAGAAATTTAAGAATGCACAAAAGGAAGTGTTTATTTTTTTCCTCTTCCATTTTATTATTATTATTTCTCTTCTTGAAAGGAAAGAGCTCGAGGATGAAAAGAAATCAGCGCAACTTGAAGAGGGTGTGCTCAGGTAAGAGGGAGGTAAATCGAATCAAGAAGTCGAGAGGGGAATTTCTCGGTTGAAAAGGAGGAAAAAGGAAACGGCGCGGAAAGTGGAGAAGAAGAAAATGACGACGGATCCCCTAGGGGTTCTCAATCTTTCGCGGACGAGGAGCAAATGGCGGTCTGGGAGAGAAAAAAATGAGAATAAAGAAAGAATATATATTTCCCCTCGCACGGTCTGATATTACAATTACCTCCGCTAATAATGCGGCACAGTTATGTAGTGCACTTGGTCAATTAGGGGGGGGTTCTCGACATTTCCCTACGACTGACGGGAACGGCAACATCAAGACACCACTATATATTTACCCGCCTGGTAGAGACTTGTGGTGTATAACACACTCCAGTTTTTTTCACGAAATTCGTAATTAATATGGAAAATAAGGATGTGACTCGAGCCCTCACTTGAACGTTAACTGCAGCCGTATATATACGACCATTTATTTATCTCATTAATTTTACCAACAGACTTTAATGAATTGCAACGGCGACGCAGTGCTTACAATACTACGAGGGTAAAATTACACTTAAGAGTTACCATTGTATATTTATATTCTTCTAGAATAACATATTTTTTCTCTTAAACCTTTCGCTTTCATGGAATTTCCGTTTTTAACTCTCAGAAAATTCGGCGATAATTTTATAAAATATAAAATATAAATTTGAATGTTTTGGTGATTATAGTGTTCCACCTACTCCTGTTGATATTTTTAAATGCTCATAACAAACTAACGATCATATAAAATAATAAAAACTAAGTAGTATTATATTTTTTAATTAAGTTATTAAAAAAGTATATTTATATTGGCACCACGAGTGCTTTAAGGTGACCTGAGGAAGTTGATATATTGGGATCTTGAGCATATGAGGGTTAACATTCAAAGGTGCTTTGCTGAGGATATATATTATTGACATATTATTCTAAAATATAATCCTACAACAATCGTATTCGATTAAAAGTATCTAGGTAAAGATTGGTTATCCTAAAATGAAGGCTTTATAGAAGGAAGTATAACATTTATTTTAATCAATATCAGTGATAAAATCAATGGTAGCTTGTTTCTAATAATTAAAAAAAAATAAAATTAGCATTTTGAAATGTGATATGATAAAATGGATGCTGAAAATAATATATACGCTTGAAAGGTAATTAGGTGACTTCATTCTGTGAGAACTTAAGGTTGTCCAAGTTGTTTCCACCAAAACTTATAAATCTCGAAAGAAAATTACAGTCATTACGATTTTTTACACAGGAGAAATGTTTATCCCTTGAATATGTAATTTGTCATTTCCCTGCCAGTGAAACAATATTTTACGAGGCCAAAAGGCATGTATTCCATTTTAACAAGTTAATAATAAGAAAATTAAAAGAATAATAACTTGTAATGCAGGGTCGCAAATAGGTACTGCATTGAACTGACGATGCTACTACGTACGGTACGAGATGTACATCATATAGTATTCAATATCTTATCCGTAACATTCTATTGGTGGTAGATGATGGATTGTCAAAGAGTGACGTCAGAACGATTTATCTCTGTGACAAAAAAATCCGACCGTGCTTATAACAAATTCACAAAAAACATTTTCAATAAAAAATGCAAACTCGTGATGGAACGTGTCTTGGTCATTGAGCTGCTCGCCTTCCGTCAATATTTAGCCTCTGTCACACGCCCCGCATAGATCTCTTATCCAATCTATGCATCTATTTATCATATTTTCACATGAGATATTTCACCACCAAGGAGGAAAACCTATTTTTCGTGAAGCATGATAAATCTATCATAACACTTTTAGTTAATTGATATTTTGGGCTCAACGACGACACACACGTAGATAACTGCATAGGATTCGGCTGTATTCGAGATGCTTTTAAGCCTACTCCACATGATCATTGATCAAGCACAAGCTCCCACTATATAAAATGACAGATTTCCATTATCGTATGATGCATAACCAATTTTACGAACAAGCATGGACGCTTACATATTCTAAGAGCTACATGATTTCAAAGTTGATTCGGTGATAGTGTATCTCCCAGTTTGACCTTGCAGCCGTCAACCAATTACGTTTGCATTTACAATCTCTGCATGATATTCACTTTTGTAAATAAGGGCAACATCAACCTCCTGCAGCCATGATTCATATTCTATATCTATGAAATCAACAATAATGTGTTCCACCAGTTTTCTTTGTCGCCTGCTGCCGTAGATTGTTTGATATAAAATTATAGTTCACATGCACTACGATATGAAAGAACAAACCGCTTCCTCGCCAGTACAAGTTCAATGATAACGTGAAACCTTCAAGATCGGCTCAAACCATACTGAATATCAAGTACCGCCTAGCATAGTAGGTCTTGTCCCGGATCAAGAAAAGCGTGAAACTGGCTTTACAGCACGAACTCCGACTACTAGGGAAAATGAGCGCTTGGCGCTATGCAATGAAGATGATGATGGAAATTAAGACAATTTTTTGACATGACCTTACCCGGATACTCCTTCGCTTACACACTCCGTGCACAAACTGCGAGGGTGACAAACTGCACGTCCTCACATGTCGCGCTAACGCATATACACTCGGTTTGTCGCCTGTTGCACTTATATGCTACGGGGAGAGATTCTGGTACCTTTCTAATTTAATCGGAGTTGTGTGCTTTAAGCGACCAATCGACGTTAACTGCAATCATCCCCTACTCCGCCCACTCCTACAGTCAACGGCATCTCCTCTCAAACGGACGTGTTGAGATCTGCTCCTCCGGCGAGCGGTCTCCCTCTTCTACCTGCCAGAGACGATGGTATTTGCTTCTGCGGCACCTACGAGGACATTCAATCCAACGCCACTTGAAGATAAAAGTTTACCGGCACTCAGCCTACGAGCTTGTTCTTTATTGAAACTGTCTTGTCATTTATCATTAATATTCCTGTGTTGGAAGTTAATCCATTTCAGCTGTCCATTTTCATTTCTATCTGACCTCGTCTACCCCGTGCCCTGTCAGTTCAATCGTGTCGTCGAACTCTCAATTATTCGCGTGACACATTGACGGGCGCAATGAAAAATAATTTACAAATCACTGAGCATGACTATGGTCTCTTCAAATTGAGGACCTTACTCTGAATGGAAAATAGAGTAAGTACCTCGCATTTTAAATATTTTTTATCACGGTGCGTCGATTTACAAGATTAGTTAGATGCTTCATTCCTATCTTTCTTTCTTAAAATTCATACCCACAAACTAGCCCCTAATAGAGGCATAGAAACATAGTGGCAGTTGCGCAGAAAATGCTATTCTGCGGTAGGGTGTATTTCCTATAAACTAGCTCCTCACGGGGATGAAAAGCAGTCACCATCGGGGTTCTCAATAACGTAAACCTTCATATTAATTTTTTTCTTAAATTTCATATTTTTACATTTAGGTATTGCTCCGTGGCAAACCACCTAAGAACAAGTGCAACATACAGTACATATTAACTCACAGTTGACACCAAGCCAATGCTAAATGAAAAACTGTATGGAACATCGACTACACGGTGGAGTAAGGCAAATAAGATTAAGAAGAATTTTAAGAAATTCGCGCCCGGAGTGATTTCTGGCGCTGGGCATTGCTGACAAGGCTGCTGGCAACATATATCAGCGTCCTTACATATAAACCGTATGCCACCTGATAGGATGCAATGTAATGTAATGTGGTAGAAAAAAGGTTATGCGCTATTTCTCCTACTAAATCGGTACCAGCGCCGCTGTGATGAAGAGAAAATGGTCAAAGAGGAAGAAGATATTTAAATGAGACAAATAAATACATTATGCAGATAACTATGGATAGATTGATAGCTTCAATAGAGCTTTGTAAATCTACTAAGTCATCAAGTCAATTTAAAGAATGGACAAGATTTCAAATGTGTGAATGCCATCGCCTGGACTTCATGTGTGCAGAGAGGTAATAATTGTCGCTGCCAAAGATGCCGCCATCGGAGTCCTACCGATCTAGTGTCAAAATGTCAGCCATCGGTCGTAATATAATAGGCATCATGAGTACAGGCTTTCACATCAAGATTGCACGTTTTAGATACCTTACTATTCACCGCAAGGGCGAGCGGAATCTGGTGCCAGGTTGAGAATTGATCTTTCTCCACCTCGGTTGCGTTTCCGCGTTTTAACTTTAGGCCCAAGAGAGTATTCCATCCGCCTCCGAAATGCTCTTGACCCTCCCCACCCCCCGCCTTCTTCTGTTTATCCGCTTCCTCTATTTATACTCGCTTTTCTTTCTTCACTTACTCCCCTTCCCCAACATTTCCCTTAAATAAAAGCCTCCAGTAACTCATCGTCACTCATTACTTATTGTAGCCACGTACTTTGAATCATTCCAATCTCACATAGACGATTTTTTTCCTCACACTACATACCAAGCATTTGACTACTAAAATATCAATGAGAGTACTTTTTTTGGACAAAAATTCTGGAAAATTCCAACAGAGAGAAATAGCTTATTCTTGAAATCACTCCAACGCATAGTACTGTGAGGGGAAGTGAAAAAGAATGAAAGGTTTAATTTCGACGGTAACGAGAACAGCATATCCAGTAGCTAGCGTCTTCGAAAATATTGAAAATGCTGATTATGATGAGTTGAAGCCATGAAGGATGCTTTCGAAGAATTAAATCGACGCCGTAGTAAAGGCACATGTGTCTACACATGAAATTCTAACAACACAAGTTTTCCACTAAAAACATTTACTTCAACTAACTTTTTTTATTTTAAAATAAAAATCTATTTTAACGCATCCAAGCTAATTATTACGAACTATTAAGTCAATCACATAATGACTTATCAATGCTAGCATTCTAAATCAATAGAACACCGTAATTTACTTAAAATGTTGCAATGCATTTAAAAAAACGTTTTTCTTTGAAACAAGAAATCCATACTTAGTCGATTTTCTTATGCATCATAAAATGCTGATCAGGCTTTATGAGATTGAATCTGTCATACTTATGGTACGAGAAAATTTTACCTTTCGTAAATTTCAGAGATTATTTTCGTTCTTTATCACAATTACATTTTGACAGTAATTATAAAAATTATCCTGATAGTGAAATATAATCAATATTATATTATTCTACCAAACTATTCTATTATGAATCAGTTCCATGAATAAATATTATAAGCCAATGAGTGTATCCACACAGGTTTTTAACAAAAGAGCTGTTAAACTAGCTTAAGTATAAGGGTTCATGGGTGGAGTCAGTATCTGAAGTTTCCAGCCATTTCAAGCGGTCGTGTCGTAGGGAATGCGCTCCCTTTCCAACGCCACGAGCAACGGATAAAAAAATGACACCGGGCGTCCCTGGAATCGTTATAACCCGAGCATTAAATCAGCATTAGTGACGCAGAAAGGTCAGCTTTAAATAATCTCCTCCCGCTCCACAGATAACAATTCTTCAACACCTCTGCCTCCCTCACTCATTCTACGTCGAGGTCCAAAGGAAAAACCCGGAGAGCATTCAATCATTCTTTACCGTTCCAGCAGTATCGGCGAAACACATTCAGATGCACACATGCCTTCACCCACTACTTTATGGCTAGCCAGGCCACAACCTAAAAATACATAACGCTGGCCGCGGTTGCCAAGGCGATGAATGCATTCCACCGCCTTGCCCAGGGCTTTTTCAAAAAGCAAGACAGTTTCCGGAAACTCTTCTACGAACGCCTATAGCTACTATCACCTCTCCATCAGTGCTTCCCTCATTGTCGTCTTTAGGGGTGTCCCTTCACTTCCTTGATTGGACGATGCAATAACTACTGGTTAAGGCTATAATCAACAGTTCAATAATCCAGAAACATCGATTTTAGGCAACCGATGGCTGATGTTTTTGCCACCAATGCTTTGTTACCGATATATTCCACCATGGAAGATAAGTTGAAAAGTTAACGGGAGAAAACAGGAAAGTTCAATCTCATTGAATATTCCGCAAAAAAAATTTTATCCCACAACCCGTGCAAATGGTTCAAAATATTTACCATCTTCAGGTAAGGCTTTATATAAATACTGATGGCATTTGTTGATGCAATACTTACCTGAAGATAATTAAAATTTATTTCAACCCAGATCGCGGAATAATGATGCAATTGTGGAAGTGACTTAAGCCATTATTTTTTTCCGCTATATCATGGTGTATTTCCACTAAGATTGGGCAAAATCAACTTCATGGATGGTTAAATTCAATGATTTCCCCAGGACATAACCATTGATATTTCACATGCACTTCACTTGAAATGTTCTATGGGGGAATAACATTTACCAACAAACGGAGCGCCGCCACTAACGATCTGGATAAAATGAGCCTTCTCTCTGACGGCATATTATTCCGAGGTCTTGGTCACGAGGAGGGGAATTCAAACCATAAGTTGATGGACTAATCATCGGAATCGGTGATGGGCTCACAGCCGCTTGCCTGCCCCGTACATAATTTGCGCAGGCCACGAAAATTGAGGCACATTAGATAACATTGCATGCATTTAAAACGCTCCATTGAACTCTCTCGTACGCCTCAGCCAAAATCAGGTAATAATGAATATTTTATTCGAGAAAAACTCAGCATGTAGGACAAACAGCTTATCACTAAGAGACTCATGTCAGTAGACCGATAGGTTAGATGGGATGGGATGAAGTTGAGTGGGAATTTTTAATACGGTACATTGCTGGCTAAAATGTAACAGGGAGGGAGATGAGACAATAACAATACGACAAGGAAGCGGAGACCAAGATGCATGTCTCGAGCAGACAATGACCACGTCCTAGTGACAATCTTCCTACTAATGACTGAAATCAATATGTCATTAAACTTAAATTACAGAACCGGTGCAGTGAGAAATAGAAAATATGACCTCCATGAAGGCGATATGAGAAATCGCAGGCCGGTAAGACAGCCGGCGATAAACAAAATAATTAAACAGCAAGGTAATATTTTGCACATTCCTACTCAGATATGGACCAAACACATTGGAATATAGTAGCTTTCACCGGTGATTTACTATCGGAAAAGGCAGATATATTTTGCTCTGGCTAACTCTAAATTAAGTTATGGATTGGTTTGTTGGGGTTGCACTAACAAGTGCACCATTAAACGTATTGTGGTGTTACAAAAAAGAATTATAAGAACGGTTACCTTCAAAAATAGATGTCATCAAACACTTCCACCTTTCCGCGCGTTACAAGTAATTTCACTCCCTCACTCATTCTACGTTATGGTGAGTGAAAAATAAAAACATTACCCATTATTTATAAAGTTTTATCAATAAAAAAATCATTTTTTTCCATGAATTTGTTCACAGAGCATGAAATTTAGCGAAAAAAGGGTATGAGGAGGAATTCCACATTTTTGGCCGGCGATTGGAGTTTTGACCTTTTTGCAGTAAGCGTATCTTCGTTGGGGCTTACCAGTCACAAGAATATGTCAACCTTTTGTCATTCATGCGGGCTTGACTATCTTATCGCTTTAGCGGATGTGTTCAGGAACAATACCTGCTGTGCCATACTTTTGCAGATGTAATTGGACGCATGCACACCGGAAGGTCTATTGCACTCAGCCCGCTTTTCCTGGCAAGCAGCTAGGCATTCCCCATGCGTACATTAAACCATATAATTAATGATACGTGCCAATTCCTACAATGCACACCTATTCAGTTATTAGCGATGTTGTAGTTCAACAAGTCAACTCCCCCCATGTTCTTGTTGCCCTTGTAGATTACATATGGCTGAGTAATGAGTATATTTTTCCTCTCTCTGATGGGGTAACGCTGAGCCTGACGCTCAGGTTGTACCTCATATTCATTAGACAATGCATACACAACATTGTTGTCTACCCAAGCTACAACAACAATTCCCTCGTTAATTTCCACACACGACTCAACTGATCCTCTCTCTCTCATTTCCGCATTGCGTTGTTACCAGAAATTGGGCATTTCGCCAATGTCTTTATTCTTACCGTGCCGGTTCCACTCATTCCTTAAGCAGACAAGGAGCAAAGGAGTTGGGTATAAGTGAAAAAATTATCGAAGTTGAATGAAAATTTGACTCCTCCTTTTCAGTATAAAGTTTTATATGTCTTAGCATTGGTTTAGTCAACAAAATCATCAAGGTGCTACTTTAAAAATCTTTCTCTAAGTGTTGCTAAGTGAAGCAGGTGGGCCCCCATGATTCGTTGAATATGTTCATTGCACCTTCTACTGTGGGAATGGGAACCTCTCCATGGGAATCTTTGGGTTGGCCTCCTTTGAAAAATAAATAGAGTCAATAAACCAAAGAAAACAAGTCAACAAACGTTATGAGCTATACCGTTCATCAAGACATGGTTATGCTTGCACCTCGTTTTTTAAGGCACCGAAAAGTTTTTTCTTTTGTATTCTTAATGTAGTTGATAGATAATTTGACCAATAGAGCATCTAGCACGAATATGTTTAGCTTTGCGTTTATTTAAAACGAATTAATTCAAAACATTGTCAATAAAAGACTTTGATTTATGAATACTACAGGATGTTGCATCTCAAATAAATGCCTTGAATAAACCTTTTTAAAAATATCTTGCATATTAAGATATCTAGTTACATTATTGAAGAGGGATACGTACTCCATCTAGAAGCACAAATAGTTCAACATTTCAAAAAAGCAATCAGTGTTTAGGAAAACGTAATACTTTTCTTACTTAATGTTTTTTTAATTTTTATCTGCGTATTTATTAGATGATTAGTATTTTTGCAGTCGCAGCATTATTTGCGTAGTCATTAAAAATCTACGGCCATGCTTGACTGGTGCATTGGACATTTGCCTTCATGATTAAAATAGCCCTTTTTCATTTCGGTGTTCAGTTAAATATCGTAGGTTACAGTGATAGAGGTGGATACTGAGTGAATACTAGGACCTTGCCAGAGCGCTGAGGAGGAGCGAAGCCTATAAAAGAAAAAGGGAGGAAAACGAAAGAATGCGGAGGAAACTACGGCGAGAATTCAATGAAACGTTTCAAATGCATACAAGGTTATCTAATGTGCCCCCTCCAGCGCGAATTACGCTCGGGACAGGCAAGCGGCGAGTAATCCGTCACGGACTTCGGTGATGAGTCCATCCACCTTATTGAGCTTGAATTTCCCCCGTCGTAGCCGAGACCAAGAAATAATATACCATCGTGTGGTGGAGCTCGATTTGTTGGAAAGGTTTATTCCCCTATAGTTCATTTTGTTAATAAATAATATAGATAAATGACTAGTACATCAAGTAATAACATGCATGAGTTGATTGTTCTTATGGTAAGGGGCCATTCAAGTATTACGTAAGACGTTTTGGGGAGCTAGGGGATTGAGCTTTTATTTCGTTGTCTTACATAAGGGGGTCTGAGACAATTTTACATCAGATTTAAGTTACTACTCCGTGATCGTATTTTTATCAACTTATTAAATTATCATCGGACGAAAAATCTTACTTTGTAAGATTACAAATTGTAAGTGGTACTCCTGAATTTATGAAAAACTATAGAAAAAGGTATGATCAATTCCTTGCGTTCACTAGTTTGGAGACATTTGATTTATGAAGATCCTATTTTTTGCGAGTCACGCCTACTGTATATCGCGAAATATCGACAATAGTTATCGATATCTGACTTTAAAAAAAATTAAAATCCGCTGGTGGTAAGGTAAATTTTTGCTCACATGGACATGTATTATTATCTATATGAATGGTTCCAAAAATGTATGACAACTTGCGTACAATTGGGAGGGGAGGGGTTCATGAAACCTTACGTTGTCTTGCATGGGGAGGAGGGGATTCCAAAATTGGCCAAAATCACCTTACGTAACACTTGAATGGCCCCTAAGCAACTGGCCGTAAATAAAAACCTTCCCGTGATTCTCGGTTGAAACCTGATGGAAATGTCACAATACGACTCTACTGCCCTCAGGTTGTTTGTTGCCAAACAATGGACTGTTGAAAATCTAACAATTAAGAGGCTATAATATAAAATAACGTTATTATATGGTTTTACTTTGAAAGGGAACATTAGAGGAGTTTAATGTTATTACTAATATCACTCTTCAAAGATATGTAGTAAAAAGATTTTGGATATTGAAACTAAAATCTGTATTTTTTCTAAGATATTCCTTAATCACCCTATCCTTTATAGTAGCATTAATTATTGGAATTATGAAGTTCGTAATGGAATGAATAAAAGGAGCTTATCATAATTAATATTTGTTCAAAATAGGTTAAATCGACAAATAATTCTTTAAATGTAACACTAAACCTTCTCCAAATAATCAATGACTGACTTATCTTTCAAACCATTTTGTTATCTTATCTGGGTAGTAAATGCTACATTGGTTTATCCATACAAAATTGGATTGGATTGAATATATGAAAGTATTTGTACTGTATACGCTTGCAACAATATCGATGAAGTAGAAGAAGTAATAGTACGAAGCTAACGGTCATGGTAGCATCGAGAATTAAAACTGTTGAGAAAAAATCATTGCTGGACCAAAATCGATGGTTAAGCTGCTACGGGTCAATAAATATATTTCGGTTTTCCATAAATATTCAGCCCTACATCCTGAAGTCTTCCGGGCCACCGCACCATTCCGCAAGACTCCTCTATGCTACGAAACCAGTATTATGCCATGGGTAGCGTGAAAAACCCCTTCTATTACAGTTTCGTAACCCAGCTTGGAGGACATAAACCGCACGCGTATTTTTATGGATATGAGTTACGACGCATATTCTTACACGTGTATATGCTGTCGCTTTCCCAGAGCGCGACACGATATCGCTTTGTTTTATTTTTCGGTGTACCCTTCAATGTTAATGGCCGAAAACTGTGCCGACTATATAAGCGGGTGGGGTGCTACACTCAGGCTATCACAGAGCAAGTTTCCCCCGGCGAGAAGTGTTGTAAATGTTATGAGCTCGGTGCGCCGCGCCGTTGCGTTTTATGCTGCAGCGTACACCATCCAAAAAAATGAATAAACCTAAACAATGGTGGCATCGTACACGTATACTTACTATATCCCGCATCAACAAATTACTTCAAATTTCAATGAAAAACAAAACTTCAAAGGTCAGTAGATAACTTTGATACCTATTCATTTATCCGTCTTTATCGGCAAAGAACTGACAAAATTACGCATTCTATTTTTCAATATATTTTATAAAAATAAGTCTCTCTTAGAGATTCTGACTTTTCACGAGCTGCATATTTCCAAATTCTGGATTAGCAAGAAAAAGTGGAAAATGCTGAATGCATGAAGCTTATAGGAGACGTGATGACTGGAAGATATGGGAGGTAATTCGATAGAGGAGTAATAGTCTAAACAAATTCTTTTAGTTGTTTGGTTAACTGCGCAGTAAAATATATGTTGACTATATCCTTCCAATACCTTTATTCACATCGAAGAGTCAGGGGTTGAAAAGGGGATAATTCCAGGCGTATGATTGTTGAAATCCGTGACGAGAAAAATTTATGTTACAAAAAGGTGAAGAAAAGTAAAATTAATGGGAGTATCATTAATGGAACTTCGTACGATGTGTAGAAGGAAGCATTTTATGGTGAGTTAAAACGTTTTATCAAAGCTTATCCTACCGAACCTTTTGAGATTAAAGCACCAATAAAGCGGCATGTAACTCATGACATTCAATCCTAGAGGTAGAATCCAAGAAAAAGGGGGAATGCCTTTTGGGTGTCAGCTGACTGAGATAATGTCACCTCAGGGGTGACTGGGTGCCAGGGGGAGAGTATAATGTATTATTCATGCGCGGCTTAGAAATATTTCTCCGGGAGAAATTCCACCATATAGTTACACGACAGATAGAATCAGGACCGGCTGGAGTCAATGAATAACCATCGACCTTATATTTTTTAAGGGAGGAAATAAGGCGTATTCGGATTTCTCGGCGAGAAAATGTCTATCGCATAACCTGAGAAATATTAATGGTTTCTTTGAGGATATGGACTCCACTTGATAAAAGAGTTTGACATCATTTTAATAACAGAAATGCAGAGGCACGATTGTTCTTTGAAAATATATATAAATATATAAATTTAATTTCGGCATATACGTAACGTCTTACAGTTTTAATGTTGACCTGTCGGAAAAATATATTTAACTTATGTCAAAGGGCTGCGGTTGAAAGTCTTATAAGCAGCATCAAATTAATCCAGATCTAGTTTGTTGCACAAAAGAGACTAAAATATGTATGGACCCGTTATTGATCACTTAACTTGTGGTAATGTCTGTAAGGATGTAGATTCCTGATTTTGACTGCTTTTTTAGGAAAAAATTAGATAATTTTAAAGTCACGGATTTTAGACAGCTTAGGTAGCTGTACTTCAGGGGTTTCCTTCAATACAACACGACTTGCACCTATAAGGTCAATGAATTTCAGAAATAATGAATTATAATGCTCATTAGGATGTTTAGGAAAAACATTAGAAACGCGGTAAAAAACATGCACTCTACTGTCAATTCGAAAAGAGGCCAGTGAAAACAACAACTACGCTAAGCAATAACAAGTAGAATCTGAGGAAATGTAACATCGGCCATAAACAAGTGTACCGGTGCAATATGATACGTTGCCACTGGTAGTGTTATATGTTTTTCAGGGTCAAATATCACGTAAATTGGACCCAGAAGGGATTTCATATGTTCGTCACATCTTTGAACTGACCTTATTTTTAAACTTAATTCACTCACTCACTCAGTGATTCAACCCGAAGGTTGGTTTTTGACAGGTGAGAGTAGAGCTCACCACGGACTAAGCCACAGGCGTGTGAATTTCACACATTCAGGGTAGGGGGGCCAGTTCCTTTCCCTGGGCCACCTCGCACTCCGAGGATTTTTTTCTCCAGGGGCGTCCAAAGGCTTCACCCGGATTTGAACCCGGGACCCATCGATCAGTAGCCAAGCGCTCTACCCACTAGGCCACCACGCTCTCCCTAAACTTATTTAATGCCATTAAAATTCCAAATTTGAAGAGATATCACTTATAAGTCTACGTACAGAAGGCCTGTTTGATAAGGCAATTGCTAAAGAAGAAGTGATCCAAAAGATAAATAAAATGCATGAATCAGGATTGAGGTGGAAGGACTTGCGCTCCAATGGAAAGTAGAAAAATATTATTGGTAAATGTAAAAAGTTTGAGCTTGTCTAATCGATTCCTTGTAGTCATTCACTGGCCTTGAATATGATAAACTTGGTCAGAATCAAACGCTTTACCAGATAAGCTGAAATGCATCGTTTTATGCCGCTTTGTGAAGAAAGATTTACAAGTTTTTATAGGGTACGACAGACAAAAGAGAGATAGGGAAAACGTCTATTTTGAGCTAGTTGTATTCCATACATTTATCTCTTCAAGCGAGAAATGAGAAAACATACCATAATAACCACACTGGCAAAGAACGGGGCTCAAATCCCAATTTCGCGGGTTTGAACCCAACCTCTGGAATTTACATCGTCAATAAATGACTAAAATATGAATATCAAGTAATATGAAATGGATATTCTGTTTGTGTTGACGCAACGTCTTAAATTCAACGAAATACAACTTGCTAACTATAGGGATACTTGTAAATCAAATATTCCAGGAGAGTATTTAAAATAAGCATGTTTCAGAGAGAAAATTACAACGCTCAATGGTTATGGAATAATAAAAATATATCTAGCTAACAATTGCAATTTGCCAAGTCCAAAAGTGCGAAATTGACGGATGCATATAATCCCTCAAAATCACTGTTTGCTTATTTTCTTAGAAAAATCGGTGAAAATCCAGTCTCCAAATAAGCCCTCAATAAAGATCACCATCTCCTGGCATGAGTTTGCGCCTCGAAGTATCAAACCCCGTCCCCATAGCCCCGTCGCGAAAATAATAATTATTCGAACATGCAAGGGGTTCGGGAGCGCAAGTTGAATTTCAGGGCCAGGGCACTCAATCACCGTCGATCTTTAATATTGAAGCAGGGATTTCGGCGAATTTCTAAAGGACACGTGCCAGAGCAGCCACTTAGTAGAAAAAAGAAGGGTTACACGTCATATGGATACTCTTGGACTGAAAGGGGATAGGGTCTGGAGAAGGGAACGGGTGGAAGTAAAGGAGAAGTTTAAAGCGGCGTGAATTTACATGTCTTGCGGTTGGCTCCTTCGGGGAAAATGCGAGAGCTCAGATGGGATTATGGAAGGTGGTACTCCAAGGGATCCCTTTGGGTACGCTTCCAAGGCACGATAAAAGAGAAAGTGCCCTTGGAGAAAACATTCAATGACTGAACGACGGAAGAATATTTCCTAACAAAATATTGCTTACCTTTATTAATTTGACAAAATATCATAAAATGCATATTTTCATGCAATTGAGGAATTGGTTTAGTATCTTCCAAAATTGAGTCCTGATGCAATGGGAAATTACACGCTACTATGTACTCTTTTGGGCTTATTGCGTGCAGCAAAAGTAAACGAGTGAGCAAATATAGAAACAGATGTCCAGGGTATAGGTTTAAATTTTATTGCATTTTATAAGGAAATTGCATAAAATATTTGTAAAATACCGGTAATTCATTAACTGAGTGACATTTTTTTGGGAAGAGTAGGCACTGAAACCGATGCTAAATCCAATCCTTTGGAAGATTACCCTCTAAGTAAATTACATTACCTACTAATAGCTAAACGACCATCGTTTCGATGCAGTGCATCATATTCAGGTTTTTCAGGTGCAGTTAGCTTTTTTACCCACGTCATTGAATTTTTCCGAATTAAATGAATGAACGGCGAAAACTGACAAATGAAAAACTGTTTTAAAATTTCAACGCATATACTGTCAAACATGATAACATATTTTTAAAACTTCATCAGCGAAATCCGATGAAATATTTTTACATAGCTTCAGAGAGCGGGAATTTTAAGATGTCACGGATTAAGGTTGGCCGAAGATATTTTCCTTCCACTCCTCGGGCATAAATAAAGCGTTTGGAATCAAACTTGCCTCTTCATCTCGTGCACTGTGGAATACGAGGTATGTTCGCAAAATACCCGAGCTTTTGTAAACAAATTATTTCAGAGTACCTATTGCTACAACTTACTCGTCACTATCTCCTTCAAAGTACTCTCTTTTTCAAGGGATACACTCATTCCAACGTAGTTTCCACATCACCATACAGTACTGTAATGCTACATTGGGTAATGCCTGCAGTTCCAGTGCCGAACTCACTTTCGTGTAGTCAGTTATGCCAAAATGATGTTCTTTAAGCACCGATTTTAATTTTTAGGAATAAAAAAATATCTCATGGGGCCAGGCCAGGTGAGTAGAGAGGCTATGGGAGGGGAATAATTTGATTTTTCACACAAAAAGTACGAATTGACAAGGCTGAGTGGGTGGGCGTGTGTCGTGGTGGAGGAAACACGAATTTTCGCGCCTCAACGAAGGTCTCTTTTAGCGGTTTTTTCGCGCCTTTTCAATACATCTTCGCAGTATTGGCGGTTGACTGTTTGACCTTCAGGGTAAATTAAAAATACACAGAACCATTAAAACTGAGAAAAAACTGCGAGAATCACCTTGACATTCAAGCGAGACTGTTCTGCTTTTTTCCCACATGGAGATCGTTTCCCAAGCATCTGTGATAATTGGAATTCAGTTTCAATGTCGTAGCCGTAAACCCAACTTTCACCTTTGATGATTCTTCGTATGAATTTTTCGTCACTGTTGGTCTGTCGACTGTTCTGCTCGGCTGTGATCAACGTGGAACAAACTTTACTGCAACCCTATGCATGGTTAATTTTCGGTTAATATCTCATGACACGGCCGAATAGAGATTCCATGGACGTTGCAACCTCTTCAAAAAGTTCTCTGACAGCCAGACGTCGGTTGGCGCATCATATCCTTGACTTTCTGAGTGTTAGTGTCATCAATGGACGTCGGAGGCCCTCCTGGTCAGAGATCATTCTGAACTAACAGACGACCAATTTTGAATCAGGTAAACCATTTACATCACTGCGTAAGACCAGAGCAATATCTCCAAAAGCCTCCTTCAAAAGTTAAAAGATTTCAGTAAAAGGTTTCCCAAGTTTCACAAAACATTTCACTTTGCAACGTTGTTCCTGTAACTTGGACATTGCAACAATCGGCACGATGACTACAAAACCTTCCATTTTAACAGTGACATTACGAAAACTGAACAAAATACCAACGATTGGAAAAACCATAGCTACTCGGGAGGTTCAGCGCTACCAATAATACGTCGCTAGGATTATCCATTGCCACACGATTCCAAATAGTCAGTTATTTTTAATAGGCCTCGTAAATTGTAGAGCGCCAGAACGTTTTCAATCTTCTGACATGAAACCACATATAATTTGGTACATATGTAGAGAATCTGTTGCTTACGAGGATGCAATTCTGCATGCCAAAAAAGTTTTTTTGTAATTAGGAAATTTGAGAGGCATCGGGACGGACCATACGATATTCAAATAAAGAAAAAAAAAGTTAACGGCCATCTTAGAACCTATTGGGTCAAAAAAAGGAAGTTGAACATCAATCATGGAAATAAAATGTCCCAGCCAACGCGCTCGGAAGCGGAATCGTATGAGTGCGCGAGTGTGTTCGCGAGTGCGCGAGTATAAAATTTGAGAAACTTAACGAGTAAAATTATGATAATTGTGTGAATTTAATCGAAATCACTTAACTTCAATCCACTAATGTAATCAAGTGAAGACAACGTGAAAGAGTTAACGCGATTGAAGTACAAAGATTCTCAGAATGAAATCCTCGGTACATTACAGAAAATTTCATGAGTGACAGAAACTAGGTAAATAGAGAGCCCAGTTGGAGCCTACTACCCTCAAATTATGTGCAATTAACGTATGAATATCGTTTATTTACATTATGTAAGCTCATGAAAATCCCCGACTCAAAACATTACTTTTCATGTAATAATACGCTTAAGGTAGAGTCACGGGCCAAAACCGTTAAATTTGGAATAAAATTTGGACCCTTAAATCTATAATTGGATTTCACTGCGGAAGGAAAGAATGTTTTACTAAAATGGGCAGTATCACACCCCACTTCCTTCTCCATCCCCATTACTAGGCGGAGCGGATACAAGGTAATCCAACACATCTCTTACAACTCTCTCCACCATCTCTATCCATCATCACAGTCCTAGGAAAATCCCAGGACTGAGGGCTGTTATCTCCACTACACTCTTCTCCGCCTACCACTTCTTTCTTACTTCTAAACTTAACTTGGACATCCTTTATAATTTACCTGATGTATCCTATTGTGGGCATTCCTCTGGAATTGTATCAACTCATGTTTCCTTAACATAATGTTTTTAATAGGCTGTTGTGTCGCAAAATGTGTCCAATGAGTTAGCCTCTTCGTCATTTAGGAGTTTTCATTATATTTATTTTCTCTCTAACTCTTTCTATGACTTCTTTGGCAGTAATTCTCTCTGTCCATTTAATCTTCACGATTCTTTGATAACACAACATCTCCATTGATTTCAATCTCCTTTGCTCGGCCGCTGTTAATGTATTGGATGCACTACCAGGATGAAGTAGTAGTTCTTCAATTCTTTTCCCTTATGTGATCTGTCGCAGTGTGTTGCGAACTAGTTTATACACTCTCTTTGTCTTTCTTCGTAGTATTTTTGTTTTACGTGCTTCGACGGCAAAGGTCATTTCGCACTTACTGTCTGCCACGTGCAGACAGGGGCTACAGCACTCGGACGAATCGGAGGATCACCCCTCCAAACTCGAGCCGAGCCCAACGATGCTTAACTTCGGTGACTGATCGGGAACCGGTGTTTCCATCGTGGTGGGCCGTTGCCCTCTTTCTTCGTGCAGAATGTAGAACGGATTGGAACGGCGGCATGTAGTACTGAAGCATGCACCGAAATACACAGGGAGGATATCAAGTTCTGATGGTGTATAGTGTGCGCCGGCATATGAAAATAAAGCTTATATCCAGCCATTGACTTTTCTTCAAAATATATCTGCCAACTAGCCCTCTAAACCAGGGACTCTAGGTACTTACACAATAACCGATTACATATCAGGGACCTACATAATATCCCTGTAAATAAATCTTATCACCGATTTCTGTAAATTTTATCACCGATATGATCCTGCGTCAGATCTACAGAATATATAACTTTAATTCTCATGTCGATGATGAAGAGGCACATAACATACATATAAAACAGCACATTTTATATTATTAGCAACAACTCCAGTGAAAACGTATTATGAATAAGACGTGGCAAGGAAAACGACAAACGAAAACTTATAGAACTTTTTCACCAAATTATGGCATTATATTTAGTTACTACACTTTGAAACTAGTTATTCATTTGATCAGATGACACCGAAATAATATGGTCGTCGGTTTGTAAAATGAACGTGCCTGAGTAGAAAATATTGTGAAACCTTTTCATTGTATGTAAAACATTTCAATGAACATGTATGTGAATCAAGTGTATTTCTTTCGGAGAAATTCGGTGGAAAGTGTTTACCACAGAATAACACATATCTAATAACTTGTTATTTTTTAATGTGAGTCTTAAATTATAAATGCATCACAGAACCAATGTAAAAAAAATCCTCGAGCTATTTAAAGAAAGAGAGTGGAAAAAGTTTTTAGGACACATGCATATATGATTCATGGAACGTGAATCAACTTCCTGTAATGTGAAATCACAGATTAAATAGCGTGCCCAATCGATGATAAAGGATGACTCTATTGATGCAAATTACCTCATTATATATAAAATATTGTACTTTGGTAAAAATGTCTAATGATTCCAAAATTTTCGTTTCTTCTTATGAAGACAAATATAGGTTTTTACTAGTCAAAATGTGATAAAAACCTTTGAAAAATCTGGAAAAGACAACGAAAAATCACGAAAAGATAATGAAATCTATTGACAACTCATTCATCTCAGTTGGCTTAACTATTCCTTATAACGCTCAATGGCAGAATATAACAGGAGGTCAATTATTTCTGTCGCATAATTTTTTTACCGGTTATATGACTTTCTCAGTCAAAAATTAACAGCGAAGCTGTTGGACGAAATATAACTCAGTTCAAAATCGATCGAAATGTTTAAGTTTCTTAAGTAACCTTCTTTCACAACTCCTTTTTTAACTTTCTTTAACTTTCAAATTGATTACCCATTGTAAGCGGAAAATCTATTTACAAAATGTAAATATGGAACAGGAATAGAAAGTTTCTAATCAGCACCTAATAATAGAAGACGTTCTAGAGATTTCCATTTTATTTTAACAAAGAACTCCATAGCAAAACTTTTCATTTAATCCTATCGCATGTGGAAGTGTGTATGGAAATATTTTCTAACAGCCCAGTCTCCAAAGGCTCTAAATGAGGTTTTACGGAAACCTAAACATTTAGGCACGAGATATTTTTTCTCTTCAATGGAGCAGTAAATATATAGTATTCTAAGAATTTAATGAATGCGATTTTAATGTGCATTCCGAGAGTAGTAGTGCCAACGCTTAATATTATTTACTCATTTTCTTTGGATGGAATTCTTTTTCATAATTTCGTCACTACATGCGTTCTCCATTCGTTGATACATTAATGTGTTCGGTATGATTTCTATTTTCAACTGTTTTAATTTTATATTAACTGTGAAATGAATACGAAGGTATAATGGAAAAAATAAATTAAAAATCTTCTTTGCTCTTATTCCAAGATATGATTTCCCATGAGAGAATTAAAATAAAATAAAGAGAAATGAGAATAAAAACATATTGACGCCTTGTGGTTGAGGGTTCATCCTCCCACTTTCATCGTTCCAGAGTGACAGGAATTCATTTCACGCCTCTTAGTTTCCTGCACGAAAGATAACAACACCATGAGAGCGTTAATTGAAAATTGAAAAGGTTTAGCCACCACGAAGTGCCAATCAAATAGGTTCTTCGAGTCTCTCAAAAAACTGACAGGTGAATGAAAACGACAGATTGCACGCAAGGGGAGACGCTCACGGAAAGAATGAGATCCAAGTAAGACCAAGAGAGACTAGTGGGCTGAAGTTACAAATGAAACGCCTGTCTCCTCTCATCACAGTATGAAGGAAAATTTTCAGTAAAGAATGAAAATGATTTAATGAACAATTAAGAGTGCCAGGGGTGAATTATTCTGTGATTTGTTTCATTTTTAGGTGGATGTAATTAATTTCCAAAATAATTTTGTCCTAATACTCGGCGTATCAACCAATACATTACCGCGGGCTTCCTGAAAAAAAACAAACAGCTTGGTTTCGGAAACAAACTTCAAGAACAAGAATAGGTCGTACATCATTCTCTAAATGCATAATTCTTAAAAATTGGGTGATTTTTTATGAAACCTAAGAACGTAAGTTAACACACGCTCATGAAAAGCGCTCAAATTACCATCTCAATGATTTAAAATTCAAGATTCCGACAGCTATATTCCAAGACGGTGGGTCGTATTACGCTCTTTTTACTAGAATAAAATAATTCCACCATTTATGGGGCAAAATCGCAATTTGTGTTATAAGCCCCATTAATAATATATATTTTAAGTTATAAAGTTATTGTTTTTCCAACAGAGACATAATTAAAATTAAACCTTTTGGCTATTATTCTGAAGCGTAGCGCGGTAAAAGAGGGAGTTACGTTTAAATTGTAGTTCATTATAGTAGTATATTTGTTTTGCGTGCTTCGACGGCAAAGATCATTTCACACTTACTGTCTGCCGCGTCCAGACAGAGGCAACAGCACTCGGATGAATCGGAGGCTCACCTTTCCAAACTTGAGCCGAGCCCAACGATGCTTAACTTCGATGACTGATCGGGAACCGGTGTTGCTATCGTGGTAGGCCGTTGCCCGAATTGTAGTTGTGTTTCATCAATAACTTTTGCTGGGTCCTCAAGAAGAAATATCGAAGACCATCGCATTTCAAATCAACACAAACGAATAATGGTTTTTGGAGTGGTTGCGGGTATTTTAATTAATCGAGAGTTCAAATTTAGTTTAAATCAACCAACGGAAGTCCACGTTGTAGGAAAGTCTTAGGAAATACGTACCTAATGAGAATCTTAACATACTTTATATTCTCTAAGAGATTAGTTAATATTAAAATTCTCTAAGAGAATTAGGCTACTTTTAATTCAGCTATATGCATAATTAAATATACTAATGTTCATTAAGATGTAGAGGAAAGACTTCAGCTGAATTTATTGCATTAAAATATGTTTGCACTTAAGGAGTGAGAGAGAAAAATTTGCAGTCACATGGATCAGAATTATTATCAAAGAAATCCAATGAAAAACATTTTGAGCTCAGTAAAATTGGTATCATCCACCCTTAATTTAAATCTCAAATTAAGAGTCTTATGGCATATCTTCATAATTCTGTTAATGAAATAAAACATTCCATTGCAACGGCTCAGCGTGAAATTGGTATCATCCACCATTCATCTAAATATCAAATTATCGGTCTTGTGGCATATATTTATAAACCTGTTAATGAAAATAAAACACTCAGTTGCAACGGTTTGTAAAATGGTCCTGAGATTTGAAGACAGTACTGCCCAACGAAGCTTTGACTAAGCTTATTCAGAATTAAAAAAAATGACAAAACTAGATTATCAGCAATTCGCAATCTCATCGAACGGGTAGGGCGGTAGGGTATCCTGAATCTACTAAATTGATTCTATCACTTTACAGTGATTTGCTGTTGCTCAACGTAAAATTCACTCTAAGGTGAGAGAGGCGGAGAGGGAGAAGGGGACACTCCTTGAAGAGGGGGACACTCCTTGAGTATGAATTCATTTAACAAGGTTTGACCTCCTCCTATCCCCACTTGCTGCTTTGCTTGCCCTTGTCAATTGACGCCAAACTCCATCTCCATTTGACAATTTGACTCCACAAGTTAACTGTCCTAACCAGGTGCTTTAATTGGAACCAGACTTCAAGCTTGGTGATGCCGGAAGGATTCGACTTCCAAGTCCTGTGTTCACCTAGTCATTCACAGCAAGGTGAGGCTGCTAACGAGAGGCAACACAGCTACCCAGGGTAAACTTGAGAGGTGGAAACCTTCTGGTAGGGCAACATCAGTCTTTTTTTTGCACGGCATTCGATAAAAAAAGAAAAACTGGCTTTCCAATTCAGTAACCACGAGAGCTAGTAATTATAAAAATGTAGACTTATATGTTGCACAAGTTAACCCTCCCGTGGGCGCGCCCGCGGCAAATTGCCGCATATTTTAGTTTCTGAGCTCTCCATTTGGTACCGTTTGTATTTAATGCCTGTCTCTCCAGATATTCATTTTTCATGATAGGAGGGAGTATTTCCGATATCCAGATAAATTATCTAGCGGACGCTTCAGTAGCTGTGTGACATCGAAGAGAGTTTGACGTTTGACTGGAGATATAAAAGAAATTTTAGGAAAATATAAGAACAAGGAACCGGTTCCTAAAGCACCTAAACAAGTAATATGCCATGTTTAAAGGTGGCATAAAAATTACTGGCCAAAAATTGTGTGCCAGTGATGTAAAAATAATATATGTAGGAGGCATTGTCGTCAAGAGACAACATGAATGGGATGGGAAGATGAACAGGACCTAGATATGAACTAATATTATTAACAATGTACATTCAGTGTCAAACAATAAAAGATGTAACTGTAACAACTTAATCAGCCTTTTTTAATAGTAAATTATTATTACCGGAGGGTTAAAGTGTTAAGTTATCTAGCAAAATTATATCCAGTAAACACTACAGAAGTGTATATGTAGTTAAATCTCATAAACATAACTGGATCCCCAGAGTTAGTTTGCCAAGCAGAACCAGTGACTGAAATGTAAGTTGCTACTCGTACATATTTAACACAAGAACACTACAACATCATACAATGTTAACCTTCAAAATGACCTACTAAATATTTATGTGAAGATTATAAGTACCTACGCACATCACAGTAATACAATTTTGGCAGAATTACACATTAGTTGTAAGCTTTAGGAAGTGGTTGATGCCTTGAGGTGTTTCATCTTTTAAAGCAACCAAATGAAATACCTACATTTTTATACACATGATGACTGCAATCGAAATGAGATGTTGGAAATAAAATATGTCAAATTATAAAATTTAAGCAATTAATTGCAGTGTTTATATATACAAGCATTGAATAGTAGGGTAAACGTTGGCAAGGTTGTGTAGTCAGTATGGGTTCTTTGAAAGCAATGATTTCTTTGTCATATTATAAATGATACTGTATAATAGTAATTCATAAGCTAATACTATATCAGCATAATCAGGAATGTCATATTCTATGGGCTTAAGATGTTATGCAACATAAGTTTTTCACCAAATGTGACAAGTGTTATGCAGTTTTTCACTTCCACGCTGGTAATATAACTACTGTAAATTATATTATTATTACATTCTTTATGGCTCGTTATTCTTGGCTTAATGTATGTTTCAGCTTGGTTGGTGTATGATTTCTTCTTCACATTTTATTGCTACCTAATTAAATTGCAGTTACTTGATATGATCTTTCCTCTTATACCTTCCGGCAATTAAAACCGCCTCCTCTCTTATGTTGCAAGGAATGTGGAAGATGCACATATGACCTGCTATATTTTATATTCCAATGCATAAAAAAATGTTTCCACTGAATTCAATCGTATTTGGAAGAATTTTGTTGACTACCTACATTAGGTGTAACAAGTTTTTTAACATTAGGAGATGTCTATTTTGTATTTATTAACTAACTTTTGAAGTCATAAGTTTTGAAATTTTATCTCTTGGTAAAGAACAGAAGCCATTTTTTTTTAATTAAAAAACCATTATCATTCAATATCATAGCTCGTTTGTAAGAAATTTAATAAAAGTTTCCTCGTATAGAAGTAACATCATGACAAGCCTAGGGATTAATCATTTCTAATAAATATAATAATAGACGGCTTATCTTATTATTCAGCAAATGTTGCTTTACTGGTGTTTTCTGCATAGCATGGGTTGTACAGGTGCTACTACGATGGTGTTTTTCAAGGTTTCCGTCACAGGTGTAACCATTATAGTAGAGTATTATTTGGTGTTGGGCACCTTTTTAATTACAGATTATAACAGAACATTGGAAATTAGAATGTAAATTTTGATAGTGAAAAACTCAATTTGTATGGAACTAGGGTTGTACAATAATGTAATTAGGTGATGATAGTGATTTTTATGCACTAGATCGACATTTATCTCATTATATATCTCGCTAGAGATTGTGCTATTGCATAGGCCAGTAGTATTGTAATTATAATGTAAGTTTCAATGTTGCCCTAGTAAATACGATTCATTTTTTCCCAGAGCTATTAATATACTTATGCAGGACATCGTGAAGATATTTTGTTTCTTTAAAGGCGGCTTAGAAGGAATTCCGTCGTTAATGTTTTGTACCCCTTCCTATCTCCTAACTTCAGCGTTGCAAAAAGACTCATCCAGGGACAAGCCTTGGCTCTCGTCGAGTGCCTACCCCACCCCTTCTTGCAATCTGTAACCAGAGAGGTTTTTTAACTCCCAGTCTTCCTCCCTTTCGCTTTTCCTACACCTCCAGCGAAAGACGAGGCTTCCACATCCACTATGACTTTATCATATCCGTTTGTTCCCCCAAATTAACTTAACCATAATCTTCCTAGTCTACGTAAAATAGTTCGTTCTAAATTTATCAATGAGGAAAGACTAACAAGAAAAGAATTATAAAAACTCAACAAATTATGAGAAAACCAGTATATTCACAATTAGTGGTGAAGTTTGCTCTTAATAAAGCAAACACTAAGTTAAAGGACTATTCTCCTAGCTGTCAAAAGAAAATTTTGAAGTCAAACTAAACTCCATTTTTCACTAGTTCTTAACTTATTATTGCTTTATTAAATGATAATGAAATAATCAAGTATAAAACTGCTTACAAATTTTCATTGCTTTGCAATTGCATTTTCATTGCAGCTTTCATTATAAAGCCGACTTTTGAAACTTTGAAAGGAGAGAAACAATAAGAGGAGGATTAAAATCGCAGCAACTACAATTTATTTGTCCATCGATATGATTCATTTTGGTAGAAACGTAATGATTCTCGAGTGACTTTATTTCTGAAACACCGCAAATTAGTTACTGTCTTGGTCAAAATGTAAACGACCAGATTTTTTGTTCTTCATCAGCGATTAAAAAATGTGGATAAAACGTCAGATTATTAACAGTATTTTAAAAGCCCTCGTGAATCTGTGGGTTATTTAAGAATATGTCTGTTAATTAGCAAAGTTATTAACTAATACATAAAAATTAATAGAAAATATATATTTTTCATAAATGCGCTACTCAGTTGACTCAGATTTGTTCGCCAAATCTTTTCCTTAACTGGTTATCGTAAGTGAATCATTTTAATGAAATTGAAATATGAGTAAATCTATGGCGGCAAGAATGATAAATAGGGTGTAATTGGGTAAGGGATTATTGTCAAGTAGAGTCGTAAGCTCTTCAAAAATATTTTCTTCAGAAGTGGATCCTCACACTTCACCTAGTCTTGATCTTCTCAGACCTAAGAAGTGCTTAGCCACATTCATGTGAGCTTAGCTAAGAGGTAAGACAGGGGAATTAGTGCTGCATCCAGGGAAGTTTCACCTCAGCCAGTAATTAAGGGATATGAATAAAAATGGTCAGGATGCCGCATGGAGAGAAACCCTAAGTTAGACGGCAAGTTGAAGACATTCCTCTGTCTATCCAAAGCCTGCTGCTCATCATATCGCTATTATCAGGATCCAATTGCTGCTAAAAGAATTAGTGAAACAACAACCGGCCCGGCAAATATTTACTCAGAAATTGAAAATGAGGTAAATAAATCTTTCCCATTTGCTTTAAAATAATGATACATACATATATACCTATTACACAGTTTCCTTTCGGGGTGGGCACAGTCCAAAAAGAAGCTCTCAGTAATAGGCCTGTAACACTGACTCTTTAGCCTTAATACTAACATTAGCTTAGCCTTAATACCCGTACAATAGCTTTAATATTTTTTTCCATACTGCTCTATTCTTGCATACCATGATTCACTTGCAGTCATATATTTATTAATACACGCCCTCCTGTTCTTAAGACTCATGATAACCCTTCTTTTAAAGAATAGCTTCCACCACATTCACCCATGTCTTTCTCGATCTACCCATTCCAATGATATTCACTCCTTCATACCATAAATATGCTTTGTAATTCTAGTCTTATCCATTGTCTTGACATGGCCAAGCGAACGAAACACTCGCAAGATGATAAAAATAAAAGCGAGAAACAGTAGATACGGCTACATAAATTATCTAAATTTGGAATATTTTTGCTATTTTCTCTTTGTGTTCCAAATATAGATGGGCACATTCAATAGAAAAAAAAGAAGTAAGAAATGCACAAGAATGGGTTTTCATCATCACATGTAAAACAAGATTAAATGTGAAACTAAAAATTTCCTGGGTATCATTTACAAAAGGAGATCGAAAAAATAATAGTGAGTTTTAAGAATGAAAAGTTTGACTTTATGAAATATTTCTAGGAATAAATACCACTTCCGTATTTTTAGGTCCATAAGTGTTGAATGCAGCTTAAATGTTTCACAAATATCACTATGTCGTTATAACGAAGAATTGACAAGAATAGGTGAAGAATGATGAGCGAGTGTGACCAAAAATATATTATAATTAAATTGGGTAAAGCGGTAACCGTAACGTACAATGAAATCAGTAGCTTGAAATGTGTCATTTCACGTATTTGTAATTATGTCTGTTATAGAGTATGCTGGCAGGTTGTCCTTAGGCGCAACAGTTGTGAAAACCATTACAAGCACGTTATTCTACACTCTATAACACACTGCGAGCTTCTGCCAGTGCGACTGATAGAGGGTGTTAGAGCAGCAGTTATGTTGAAGGAAGGAAATGATGAAAAGAAAATGAAAGAGTTAAAGGAAGTGAGAGGTGCTTAAACGGATTTGTTTCACTCCTTTCATGTTAGCGTCTATAACGGTGAGAGAAGAAGGAATTCTTGCATTTATTTGTTCGATGGTAAATTTCTTGAAACACTTGAAGGAATGTAAGCTCTCGAGATTTAAAAAATATCCTACGTGGCAACCAGAAACTCATGTTGATTCTTTGTTGTTAAAGATTTTGCATATTATTTCACGTCAACTATGAATTTGGTAATCACCAAATACAGGCTCTGTTATGTTTTGACTCTGACGTCCAAAAAAAAAGAAGTTCTTAAATGGCTAGCAACTTGAGTACGTGGAATGTTAATACAAGCTTCAATGTGCAAGCTTTCTGCAATACATTTCATTTTTTTCACTATCCAAAATCCCGACCGTTTCCAATGCTTTCGCGTAACATAATATTTGATGCCATAAATCAGTCAAAATCGCACCAACCAAAACTGCCACACCCGTACTCCGAAGTCCCGTCAAGACTGAGGCAATCAGGGGGAAAATTCGACCGCAAACCTCGCCTTTTCGAAAGTTAAGACAAACGTTAATCACATCTAGGCTTTAAGTCCACGTGGACGCTGACACTTTCCAAACGCAAAGCAGCATTAATTATTGCCGATGAGAGAAGAGAGATACACCTCCGAGAGCGGGCAATTCCTTTGGGGCGACTGTATGGTGAACAGTGTGTCCTACCGCTAGAACGCGCTGTGTGAAGCCGGCTGCTGACGCGAGCCGAGAGCCATTGTTTCCTGGTGTCTCTCCTCCCAGCGTGGGAGGCCCGCATCCACGCGGCCGTGAAACGGGCTCGCCCCTTGGTGAGAGACAAAGCGGTCTCACCGGTTTAACCCTCCTCCCACTCTGCAAACAACCATAATTTGTCAAAAGCACATTCTGGTGGCGGTGCCCCCAGCGGCATCCACCGCGATAATTTCTTTACCTCCGTCCCAAAGCCTCCACCGACGCGCCGAAAACACTCAGACAGAGGGCAATGGTCACGGTGGGGAGGTCACCAAACTCCCACCGCTGAAACAAAGACATCAGCTCGACAGACGTAAACAAACTCACGCGGACCTCGAAAATGAATTACTTCAATCGGATAAAGGAGAAGAATGACTACAGAGGGAAGTAGTTTGTAGGCTAATGGTTACCTTTGAGCTGAGGTCTTTTAATCTTTCCCCTATGCAGTGTGACAGCATATATATAGAAGAATATAATGGAATAGACATATGGATATAGTATATCATATTATGAACAATAAATTTTCATGAACAATAAAAATGATAAATAAACTCCTTAGGAACGTTTAACCACGTAATCGTTTGTGACCTCAATCCTATGAGATCAGAATTTTGCCTAACGCTGCCTACAGTAGAAGTTTTAATACATTCAACTATCGGCATCTGAATTATATTCCGTGGTTTGCTAATTATGAAAAAGTAATTACCAAACCAAAATAAAAACTATAATGGGAAACAATTAATTCCTGTGGAAAACGTTAGCATCACAGATAGTAAAATGCACACGACCCGGGACTATTCCTCTTCTGCCATATTTAAAGTCTTCCATTGTCTACTCCCTACTTACAAATACCTATTTGCAAATGTTTGCCGAAATTTGAAAACCAAGCGACCATAAGTGAAAATTGTTGAAGAATAGAGATGATTTCATCACTCAGGAAGTAGTAATGTGTCCTAAAGACCAGAGCTGTTGACGGTAGCCTATAAGGTAGATAGTACGCGCTTTCCGTATCATCGCCCGATATCGACTGTAAACGTACCAAAAAAGGCCACCATAGTCTTGTGTTGGGCGTTTTTTTACCTATTTACGCGATTATATCGTGGCAAATGTCCACCTCGTTACCAATAAAGTGATTTCAACAATAATGGGATTGCAATATTAGGCCATGATCAAATTGCTTTTATAACCACACCGTTGGTTGGTTATACAACAATGACAGTAATGGTTATTAAAGGGAGTAAAAACTGAAAAAAAATGTTCATAATATATTTAAGGCCTTGTAAAAATGCCCTTTTTCAGTTATTCAAATATATCTCCAAACTACTGAAAATGAAGTAATAAGAAGTTTATTAGGGGCCCCGAGTCCGGAACTCATACCCAAAGTTTTGCTTTTTTGTAGTTCAAGTGGGTATCGTATTCCGGTACATGATCCGTGTTGCCTGTATTTCACGTCATGATACATTTTCATTTCGCATCGTAGGAAACTCACCGTATCATGAAGGACAGAATCTCGACAGAAGGTGTGGGATGAAGGAGGAGTGTGAGTAGGAAGTATGCAGATGGAGCGGAAATAAGGTAGCAAATAATGGATGGGTAGAGAAGGAGGTAATGGGAGAAATCTGAGTAGGTCAAGGCCGAAACGGGGGATGCAATTCTCAACAGAATGGGATGGGATATAACGGATTTGAAGAGATGGAGTTGTGTGAGGATCCTTATGCCGCAAGTGGAAGGTTTTGTTTCAGGGTTGCTACAAAATATAGGTTTTCAAATTTCCTGACTTTCCTGACTTTTTTTGACCAACATTTAGATTTTTACTCACTTTTGGAAACGCAACAAACAGCCAAAGTCCGCAATTCTACATTAGAAGGGGAAAAATTGTTGACAAAAATGAATGGCTAGGAGAGTATTTGTTATACTCTTATAAACAAAAATTCAGGTATAGTTTCACCAAATTACAGGAGTTTAAGTAATAAGTTAAATAAAAACTTAAATAAAAGGCCGTAAATTGCACAATGCAATACTCTAAGTAAACAATTAAACAAGATGATTCATTACAGGATAATATTCTGCACAAGAAAATGCACATTATAAAAAATAACCCTAGTAAAATGTCGTAAATGGCCCGTAGGACTTCTGAAAAACAAAGACAATTTGGTTGACCTAAGGAACAGATTATGGCATAATAAAATTAACACTAACTAAAAAAAGGTAAATGAGGGAGTAATTTACCATGTATGTACCATTAGTTGAACGTTTAGGGGATAACTGATAAAATAAACCTTTCTCCGGTTCAAATATTTTAAAGTAGCGGGAAATTACTCTCCTAACATTTAACAATAAAAAATAAAATATGACACGCATTGGCACCATATTGAAAAAAGATGACTGATAATTAGTGTTGACCTGCAGTACTTCTGTCTTCTTTTCTTCCACAAAATGTTTAAGAGACACATCAAACATGGGTGAATTGAACTTGTAAGTTACTTATATGTATTTCAATCTAAGCCTTTATACTTCATACTAGGCATGTTTGGTAAGCATAAAAAGTAACTTTACATCTGCACACTATGCTCTTTTTTCCCTAAGAGCATAGTGTGCACCTGGTACCATTACCATCCCTGGTACCATTACCTTAATCAGAATAATATGTCCTATAGGGCTACCGAAAAGCATAACATGACTAAGTCAACCGAATAAAATGAATTAAGGTTAAAAAAATTCAAATTTAATTAGAGCCTGATGAAGATACCTTTACTCTATGGCTTCACAGTTCAATTAGGCTTCTAACATCAGCCATGCTCTTTTAGCCTTCAATTCCTTGACTTCGTATCCAATTCTCATGGTATCTTTTTCTTTTCTGCTACTTTTCCTTATCCTCTTTCGACCTCTGCTGGAGTGGCTCTTCGTACTCTGGACCCTGTAGATCATTTATTATCTATAGTAATATTTTCAGTCTCTCCTGCTAGGTTGACCGCATCATATACCTGCCTCTGCGTAACTAGTGACACATCCAATTGATTTTCAACAACAATTGCTAGGTTAATTGAAAAACCACACTCAACAAATGCATTGCTGTGGCTGATTATCAAAATCATGCGGATAAAAGCAACAAAAAAAAACCAGAAAGATTCTGACTTCTTAGTAAGCCAATGGTGATCTACACGGGTCACGCCGCAGTAATAATCCTTCATACACTGCACAAAATAGGGATTCTCTTTTAGACTTTTGAATTCAGGAACAATCTTATCACAAGATTCAGCTGAGATCCAATTATTCCTCTGGAGCAAACTAAAGCAAATTCAGATACGACCATTAGCCGAGGACTTATTAATCACGTCGGGATCACAAAAAGTAATCGCCTTGCACAGTTTGTATCTTAGCGGGGACTTGGCAGCTTGGCAGTCATTGCCTTCACAAAAGCAACACATTCCTCTTTAAATTTTAACATGGCCTTCTTTGGAACACTGGTAACCTTATTCAATGCCTCTTTCACGGAATACATCAGGGTTACTACATTGTATGTAGACACCTTGGCAGACACGCAATTAGCACTGGCTCTTGTTACGAGCATTGAGTGGCAGAAATAAGAACTCACGCGGCACTACTTCCGCGGCGCAGCTGACGGCCAGCGAAATTTTTGTTGCAATATTTGAGTATATAAGGTGCATTGGCTGCAAGCATTTTCAACTTTACTGACTCCGCTTAGAATTTCCCTGATTTCCTAACTTTTCCCTGATTTTACTGTCCAGTTTTAAATTTCCTGACTTTTCCCCGACTTTACTGATTTTACTGACCTGTAGCAGCCCTGTGTTTGATCAGGGTTGCCAAGTTGCAAGGAGTTGATTCCAGGAGAAATCCACTCCATGAGTAAGACATTAGGAGAGGCTAATTCAAAACTTCTGGATATAGTGGTATCAACATATGGTGGCAGTCACCTACAACAAACATACGTCAAGGAGAGGACTGGAAGGTGCCGGCTTAAGAGCAGAGATGAGAGGGCAGGACATGGTTGACAACTCAGCGAACATAACTGTATCTAACTTGAGAGGACGGGAAATTGTCAGCAGTGCGTTTCACGACAACTACGATTCAAACAGAGCTGGATGCTGGATGGATACCTGAAATAGCCTTGGTATTACCTTTATGGGGTCACCCAAAAGAGCATGTAAGTGCGAAATTCCACAAGGGAAAATCATTCGACTTTACCGGGACTCGAAACTGGGGACCTCGATAAATGCTAAGAGCTTGGCTAAATCAGTGGGCACGATATTGATGCATATATGCCATTAAACAGCTCCAAAGTTAAGGAACTAACATAAATTATGTGGAGAATATTTCCTAAAATATAGCAATATTTTCCATAAAACCCTCACCGATTCCACAGATTCTCAGACGGCGAATAAGGATGGTGGTCTGTGCATCCGGTGCGATATCGGATAGTCGGAGGTTCATTTCCCGGTTTACTTGATTTTTTTCATTTGAAATCTGCCATTGTTCCATATTCACGCCACCGTTGACATCGTCAGTTTGTTTGCTGCCTATCCTGTTTCTTTCACCTTCTGTTTGAACGAAATATTTATATATATACGCCTCTGAGTGGTCACAGTGAATGAATGAATGAGAGCTACAAGGCGTTGAGGTTGGTAAAGGATAGATAGGAAAATCAAAGGACACTCACTGACAGATGATCCATGACGACACCGGTGTCTACTGCTTTGGGAAGCTTTCGGGTTAAGAAACTTTCTGCATTTATAGGAGATGACTAGTTAGAAATGTCACACTGGAGCTGAAGGTATAGGGTTTGGAGGGGTTGGATGTAGGGAAAAGGAATTGGTTGGAAAGAAGGCGAGGGGGTGGAGTGGAATGGGGGAGGGAAGGGGAGGAAGCTAGTGAATGCTACGGTAGTTTCCACTACGGTATATACTTTGCAGTATTATCAGACATTTCAAGGAAACATCAATAAGGATTTATTTATAGGAAAAATAAGGTAATATTCAGCTTTGTCATTGGAATACCAATACATTTTATATCTTCATGATAATAAAGTGGCACAGAATTTCAAGGTAACTTTGGACCAAAAATGATCGCACAACATTACCACCCCCGATGAAAGTTCTGACTGAGCTCATTCAGTGTTAGCATAAATAGAGGAAAAACAAATCTATAAAGGTTAACTATTGCATGAGATAGGTATCAGATAAAAGTTGATCTAACTCAATTAATAATTCATCCAAATTAAAATTAGGAAAACGTGGGGAGGGGCTATTGAGAGGGAATTATTAGAGTTCAGAAGATGAATTTTGGACTACTAAGAGAGAAATACCTACTGAATATTTAATTTTTCCTATATCTTACTTGTCATAAATGGCAATGTCAGATGACATTTCCCCACCCATTTCTTAAATTATCCGCTTGAATCTTCGTGGAGATAAATATTAGCCTTTATTTGATTCCACTAGCTAACTCATTCCCCGAACTACCATGTAGTTGTGTATGCAAATATTTCCCAGAATAATAATCTTCAGAGAAGCAAAACACTGTAATTACCCACTGCAGCAAAGAATAGAAAGCAGATAATAGTTAATCTACTGATTATTAAGGGTTAATAACCCTAATAAGCAGTAGATGTTAGAGGTGACTAGAAGCTAAGGTTATCACCAAGAATAGGTATTTAACTTTAGAGCAAGCGTTTTTTTAAGGAGCAAGGAAATATTGACTGTTCCTCGATGAGTTCTCAGCACGAAATTATCACGTAACGCACCAACAGCTTCACAGTTTAGGTTTTGTCTTCTACTCATTAAGCAGATAAATTGACGAATAAGGAGTATTTTTTTGATCAGATGGGAGGTTATGACCAACGCCAGTTGTATATCCACCCATCTACCACTCCCAAAATAATAATATTCTGACCAATCTACCCATCTATCCAAAATAGCCTAGTAGCCTAATTTGTCGGACTCTTTCTTTAGATAACCAACTACTAACAGTACCTTATGATGACGCCGTAGCGTTGAAACTAGTTGTACCAATAAAATACTCTGTGGATTTAAACATAGTTGGCCTTGTCATTATTTGAACTAACATCTAATTATATCTCAGTGGCTGACATGGAAGTGGTGAAAAAAAAATCAAATACACAGTGAAAATTAAAATATTTCAATATAAAGTGCTTATTTTAAGTGAGATATTTCTATCTTACATTAAGCGTTTATTTTTTTACCTCGAAATAGAGTTTTGAAATGGGCGAAGCAGCTAGAGCAAAATAATGATTAAGAAAATGAGAATGTTAAAGGCCTTTAATTTTCAACTGCGAGCAGACCATGAAGTAGAGAAAATTCCAGGAAGAGACCGCGAAATTCAATATCTTCCTCAGAACATTGGAGAGACACCAGGCGTAGTGACGGTAAACTTTTTCTTCCTGCGGTGGTGGCAAAACGAATGAAAAGGTCTGAGTACTAGTGAATGGGGTACCACTTAGTTTTCTCCCTCTACCTCGATCCGAATCCTTTTCATGGAGTTTTGTTTAATTATCGCCGGCTTCCTACTTCAAATTCCACCTCTGCACGCGGGATCACCGGCCCTAGGGTGACAACTACCCTACAAGGGAGCCATCTCGACTTTCACATCCCCGCTGGCTGGAGCCCTGATATTACGCATTCTTCCCTTGAAGAAAAGGAAGGCTCATTGTCAGACCCGCACAATGCACGGATGCGAAGTGATAGTAAGGCACTTTTCATTCTCTTCCCTACTCTCTTGGCCTCCCGTCATGACAGCTTTCCCATCTCCCTGTCCCCTCTTGCCCGTTCACCCATACGTACCTAATATCGCCAGGAGCGCCGCGGACCTGCATTAATTGCGCCCCTTGGGGTTCCAAATATCGACCCGCCTCGAAATTGGATTAGGTTTAAAAAAAAAGGAAAATTGCCGAGCGCAGATAAGGACGGTAGGAAACAAGATTGCACCCATGGCTCCAATGATAATTCCTTCACATTTCCACCCGCAATTTTTAACTCTGCGTTCCTAAAAAAAATGCCTTCCACGAGTGGAATCAGGAAGACACTAAGCAACTAAAGTTTCCTTGCGTTAGACATAAAGGTGAAGCATTCGCGATTATTAATTCTGGAGAGTTACGAGGTAAAACATAGGTGTTATTTTTAGATTATTGAATGCAAAATAAAAAATCGTGAAATATTAATATCAGATTATATTTAAATAAATTTTAAGCTACGTGCAGCCTTACATTAAAATTTAAACAGGTAAAAATTGTTCACGCACCAACCTTTCCATCTAAATCAAACAAGTAATGCAGAAAATATAACGAAATCCCTATTGTTTGAGAAAAAGGTCTGCTGAAGAATTCAATGAAACATTTTATTGCTCAAAAATATTCAAGCTTTAGGAATTTGAGACGCAAAGACCTATGCTAGTTCAAAATTGTTTGAAAGGTACTGATTATATGAATATGGGATTATGCAAAAGTCATTGAAGAGGTTATTTTGAGTAAAGACCATTGGCTGAGTAATGGGCTTCAAAAAAGAGATGATTGGCCGACAAAATCATGCCATTAAATTGAAATCTCTCCCCACCATATTTTAGAGTGGCGTGGCGTTTTACTTGGGCGTTAACACTCCACAGTAGCACCGAAATCTCTTCCTCATAAATTGGACTATTCCATGTGTGACATTTACCCTTCTAAAGACTCGCTCATCTCCATCTTTGTTATGCTTATGTTACACAACTGCCTGGCGCGATTCGTGTAAAAAGAGACTGTGTTTCAATTCTTAGCATAGTATTTCACTGTACTGCATAGCATTATCATAGTATATCATCAAGGTAGGGGCTTTTGGGTCATTAATTCAGCATGATAATATAGGCAATGTACGCGTGGAAGTAATAATTAAAATGAGTTGAAAACAGAAATAAAGAAGTCAAATAGCGAAATATTTTATTAATTCAATCTTTAATTTGCATTTTTCTCCTGATTTCGAAGAGAGTGTTGTAACTACTTAGAGCAAATGTATAAAATACAATTGTTTATGGAAAATATAGCCATCTACCACCCTAATCCGTAAACTTTAAAAGAATAACGGTCAGCGAAACTAAAGAGGCTGAGAGAAACACGACGGGAATTAGTGTGCGCACCAGAGAATGGTTTCGCAGCGTAGGGTGATTAATCAAAACAACTGGCACCTCTCAAACGCATCCTTAATAACCCACGCACTTTGAAACCGTTGAAAGCCCTTTTAACACGAGCTTCCCATGGGTTGTCCCTGCCCTCCAATTAAAGTGAAAAAAAAAACATTAATTCACACACTGACCACATTCGCTCACTCCGTAGCAACACGGACACAAAACAACTCCTTCCTCTCTAGCCCTATATTCTATGCCGTAGTGAAGTCAATCCTACCACTAAATAAAGAGCAGCAAGCATACGTGCATGAACGGCTTTAAGAGCTAACAGGGGTCATTTAACCGTGCCGCAAGCCCGAACGATATCGGCGATGGCTGCTGCCAACCAACACCGCTTCCTCCGCGCTCTGTTCCTGGTTTGTCCGTCCCACGGACCAGATCGCCTCTCTGCTTATGCTGTGTTGAGCGGTGAGTTGCGACCGCAAAAGGTTGAACGAACTAAAGAACAACCTCGCCGGGAGAGAAGAAAAGTGCGAGACCAACGGAGTGAGGGGCGCGGAAGAAAATGGGTCACGCGTACCCTGACAGTGTGGCCATAGGTGCTAAATACAAAAAATGCTGCAAAGTGTCCACAGGGTTCTTTTTGGTTGGTTTCCCAGGGTTTTGAGCTACTTTTGCTGAAAAATAAGCAGTTTTGGAGCCAGGAGGTTAGAGATTTGAAAATTCTTGTAATCTTTAACATATCTCATTGGTGTAATTCTCTTAACAGATGTTATTAGTGAAATAATTGGTTGCTAAGGACAATTTGTAAACAGTAAGATCAGCTGAATTAAGTTGCAGACGATTGAAGGGTACAATGTTTTTATCGGCACAAGGGTCAGCGGCGGAAAATTGAGTGATGTTTCTACCGAAGCTTGCTCTGTCTAAGATACATGAAGAACTGATCCTGGAAGAAGTGGAACAGCGAGGGAAAAAGCGTTTATTAAAGATGCTGTAATTTACAAGATGGTTGAAGTGTTTACTTTGTGGTTACAAAGTTTTAATCATTCTATTAAGTTTTAATTCTCTGCGGTATCGTTTGTTAGCGTACTAAATTTTCCTTCTCTTAAAATGCCTCATTTAAATTTAATCTTATATGGTGAGAAGGTGAGGCAAACTATAATTAATGTTAACATGACTTGTGGAGGAATAAGATGGTTATGTGAGAGGAAAACAGAGTGGAGAGCTGCAGGTAATCCACATTTGGCTCAATGACGGCTGTTCATGATGATGAGGCGATAATTGTTATGCAAAAGGGAGAATATCACTGTCTACATCTTTGATTCTAAAACTAGAAGGTCGTTTTCACTATACTCTTCGTTTGGAAACAAAACTTGTTGCAATAACATGTTGGGCTACCTCTGTAAAGAAAACCGAAGAAGTAATGTTCAAAATGAAGCTACTGAAATTCTTTGATTTATGAACAAAATCAAAGCGTAAAAAAGAAAAGTAGCATAACCTTTTAAATAATAAACTGGTTCAACACACAAGTGATTAAAAGTTTGCCAAAGCAAAGGGTTAATGATATGAGGTTGACAGAGTTTTACAGCCTCGAATAGAATAAAACGAGAAATAAGAAACCCAATTGCCGCCTATAGTTAGCTCTCTAAACTCTTTATGCTATACATTATGCTCTATAAACTGTAAAAGGCCATTGCAGTACATTTTTGTTGTGTTCTTAACAATTTCATGATTTTCAGTCAAACTGTGTGATGCCCTCAGAAACCTTGGTTGGGACTTCCTTCGTGGTTTTCCATACCTCACCGGTAACCATTCCCTATGCCTAGTAATTAATAATAAAATATCGGTAAAATCAAGGAACTTCCTAAATTAAGTCAAAATGGAGAGAAAATCCCGAATTTTTCAAGGAAGTAGTAGCTTCAAACAATTTTTCCCCAGGCTTTAAGGAGTGTAAAGACATTGGCCATCCTGCCTGACCTCCACTCCTCAACAATAGTCTTTCTTCCCCGGGAATCACCCTGCCCGCTCCACGTACCCTTTTCCCCCATCCTTTTTCCTCTCCCTCAAAAAACCCTCGTCTCCTCTCTCTCCCTCCCTGCCTCCTACGAGCTAACGAAGAAAAATGACGTTTAATTAAGAGGGAAACGAACTGCGACGTGGAAGAGGGGTAGAAAGAAGTGGCGAGGGAGGAAGCCGTCACTCGCGTAGAAGGACAGGTAGGCACGCTCTTCCGCACAGGATTTACACATCCGGGAAGGGTTGATTGCCGAGTGACGCGGCTCCACACACTAGCATCTCCGCGACGGTTATGGACGGCTCTCTGTCCATACATACGTTGATTGCCTTAATTTGTGGCAGTGTTTCCAGGTGGAATTAGTTTCCAGCATCCATCCCGGGAATTTCCAGGATATTTTGTTCCCGAATCCCGAGAGAAGCTTGACTGGAAGCTAATTAACGGAGAAACTGGAAGTTTATTCCCCTTAAACCTCTTAATGGTAGTATGTTATTTATTCTGGAGAATATAAGTCCTAATTAAGAAACTATAGATATCTTGTTACCTCTTTGCTCAAGTTTTGCAAATTTATTTTGCTCTATCGGCACTTGGTATTTGCAGAAATTGAGTGAGTGAGTGAGGTAACGAAATCTACTATTTATTAACCAAGACCTATGTTATCAAAAAAATAAAAATAATTTCAAAAAGGCGATAAAATATAACGTCATGCATTTCAGGAAAGTCATAAGTATACTCAAGGAAATAAAGAAAACTAAAATTAAACATTATCAGGATCAAAGCTTTGATTTCATCAAGGTCAAAGAACTCAGTTATCATCCTAGACCCGATATTCACTTATCGCGAAAATACGGTTGACCTCTCTTTTAGAACTTCATATTCATATTTCGTCATACTTTAACATCTCATTGCCACTCAACAAGACTGTGCGCGTACTGCCCACGTATCTGACTTTGTGTTAAACTAATAATTACTGATAAAATGTCAATTAATTTTATTCCGAAAAGAAATTAACAAACGGCGTTTGCTGAAACTACTGTAAAAGTTCATAGATAGAGAGCATAAATGAAAAATGGAAAACTTTGTTTTATTCCACCAATTTATTTTCCGGTACTACTAGTTTCGACGCGACGCTGATGTTTCCTTTTTCATTTATAAAATGAACTTCCACAAAGTTGAGCCTGAGACGATTGAGATAAGAGAGAGAGCATGTTCAGTATAAAATAATCCCTGCAATGACACAATCGTTCTGAGCCATGCACGCAACCTGAAAACTCCTTTCAACACTAAAACCGACCGCAGTATTCAGGATTAAAACAAGTCACATCAAAAGTCACAGGTTCGAATTACATCTAGGGTATGGATATTTCGTTTCCCGTCGGACTGTGATGGCATTTTAGGAATGGTGGTACAATTAAGATACTGAAAACTTAAGTAGTTGAAGAATGGAAAATTGAGCATATTCTAATGCTCTATGAAAATGAAAAAATAAGGTGATTTTGGATATGATCGGGAAATACGATGTTCCGGTCTGCTTTATCGAAGACTCCAAAATATCGGGAATGGGGAATTCCGAAATTGTGGTGCGTGTAGAACGTCACCCGATTGTGACCGTCAAAGAGGTTGAGCAGTTAGTTACTCGGTTCGATTGATTTTCACACACATTGGCGCGGTTGCGTCAACACGTCGGCTTTCACGTCACACAGGAAGCGGTATTTTCTCGCCCTTTGATCGGTCATCTCCGACATCCCACCCTTCCGACAGATCGTCCATCTCCGCGGAGACGTCAATTGATTCTTTCGTGGAAATTAGTCTGACATAGTATTTTCTCTCTTTTGTAACGTCGTTTCATCGATCAGTGAAAGGACGTTGACGGATTACTGCATCAAATGTGTCATTTTATCCTAATTTAATTCACTTCAAATCTCATTTCCGTTGATCTCCAGGCAGCTTAATTTTATGCCATCAGATGACTATTGTTAATTACCCGACCGATTTAGGCATCAAATGCTGGCATATTTTGGCATCAATAAAGGTCAATTTAAAAGTTGCTAGTCAAACTAAAGCAATTAGGCTCTAAAACGATCTATGAGTTGCCACAATATTTAGCTTTCAGGCCCATGTTATAACAGTTTCTGCGATGTGCACCTCGGTCAACACCCACCTATAAAATTATTCGGATAGTGGTTAATAAAAGTTAACATTTATTATTTTCCTCACTACTTTTATTGCTGCCTTAACCGGTTTCGACGTTTTTACGTCATTTTCAATAGGAGACCAAATGAGCAGTTTGCCTGACATAAGCGTAGGTGGGGTAAGCATAACGAAGGAGGCAAGAGTTGGACGAACTTACATTTAAGGAGCAAGATCAAGGTATTCGAAAAAGGTTTGAGGGGAATGAGGAACCCGCACAGTAAGGAAAGGTGAACGCGTCATCGGCACAACCTCGTTAAAAGTTTTTTCATCATACATTTTTTGAAATGCCCCAATTTCAAATTATTTTTCTAATCTTTTTCATAGTGGTTAATTATTTTAAATGTATCGCATTGGCTGAGTGATAAAATATGTGAAAAAAGGAAATAATATATTTGACATTGGAATTTCGTGAGAAAAAAAGGCTTATAGATTCGACACAATCCTCATACCCAATTGAAATTATAAAACTGACAAACATGGTCTATGATATCTGAGGGTGCTTTATGTAAAATCTAAAGAAGGAAAAGAGAGAAGCCTTTCAAGACGAAATACCTTGAAATGAAGGTTAAGAAAGGTTATTGCAAATTCTATGACAACATTCGCTCTAAATATCCCACTTACTGATATTTGTTTGCATTTAAATAGTTGGTCACATGAAACAATAAATTTTATCGGCATGGAACACAAAATACATTTTTATTTATAACTAGCTATACTATTTTTTCACCGACTTAGGATATTAATCTTGGGTTAAAGTGCACTGAATAAATGTAAAGAACTAGCGGAATAAAAAATACTTACCCGAAGAATATCCTTAGAAAATAATTTGGTTTGTGGTCGTAATAAGATTGAATTAGCTTTTGCATTAATTCAAAACTGTCATTTCAACAACAGGAAATCTCTCTATTCCTCTCCAGTGATATATTTTACATGTTACGAAAGAGTATAATTATGGGTAAAATAGAAAACTATGATTTTATGGAAATTCCCAGATAAAAGCCTAATGCCATTTATTCCACCTTAATGAGATGAATATAAATTCAAATTGCTGGATGAAAGTCGCCGTGCGATTTATGTATGAAAATTGGGCCATCTATGCATCGGCTACAGAAAAATTCACCTGCCAGCAGTTGCGTCTTAGAAATAGGGAAATTCTTAACTTGTAACTAGTTGAGCCACAATTAATTTTCCTCCGCGGTGATGGCGTCAAATAGTGAATTTTTTAAAAGAAAAAGTTATTCCCAACAAATGGACTCGAAATTTCGCGGTCGTGTAGCAGATTTCTCCTAGCATAATTCAAGCCAAGACAAAGGAAAGATTTTAATTGGACCTCAGAAAAGTTTGCTCATTATTAGGGAAAATGTTGGCGAAGTACAGAACAGTTAACAGGATACAGCGTGGAACTCTTTTACACACTAAAGAATAATGTATTTTACAGTCAGTGTGTGAGTAAAACGGATGCTTTAACATCTTAGATATCACTTATAAAACAACAACGGAATGAGCTAGAAAAATAGGGTACCTAAAATTTCAAAATGAAAATTTTTTTCTATATTCTCCATTAAGCATCCAAATACCTACTTATTATTGGAAATTTCGATTAAAAGTTGTTAGTTAGTAGACACTTTATGCTATCATACGTACGTAAATATAGAATATTTGCCTCGAAAATTTAGGAAACCTGTATATAATCGCTAATGTTCCATCACAGATACGGGCAAGATGTGTGTGTATACCAAAGTGACTTCATCCCTCAGCATTAATAAAAAGGCATTTTGCTTTTTCGTTGTAGTAAGTCGTCTGCTACCACATCTAATTTTCAGTATATTCTTCTTTTAAATTCTTTAAAATTGCTCCTAAACGTTTCTCAACGTACCTCCAGTATACCTTAACAGCAGTTTTCCCATATGATTATAACGTTGTAGAACATCTCTCGAAATCCCGAGTTCCAACAAGTTTTCTGGGTAACCCCAATATTAAATGAAGAGAAATGATCTACTTTCAATGGTGATTACGACCAAAACTAATGTATTATACGGTTCTCTACTTTCATGGTGAAAAACATATTGGATGATCACATGAGGCCTTTCAGTTGATTCGATGAAATCGTGAACGCTACTCCAGTAGTGAAATGTCTTCAAGGTAGAGGGAGAAGAGTAATCTTATACTAATCGAAGAGTAGTTATTGCACGACACCGCATGAAGCTATTGCATGCTCGAATTAATCTTCGAGGAGTATAATTGAAGTCAATATTCGATAGAAGTACCTACAATAACTTTTAGACCGGAAATTGAAAGGCAATTCTAGTTGCATTTTCCGCCACGTCTATGCACACGTTAAGAAAACAGCAGTAAAAAACCTTTAGGCTAGTTTTCGGACAGCTGCATTTATGATGATTTCTGGAAAGTCAAATGGCGATATCAGAAGTAGTTTAAATTTGAAAGAAAGTAGGTAACGTGGTCCATTAATCAGTACAAGCAGATTTTGATCGTAACTTTTGCATGCTTTCCTCTTTTAACCAAATGGTACAATATTCCTCTCAAATCACTTCCTCAGCTACCAGGGATGTATCGAATCGTGTAAATTAACTCAATAAACCCAATGCAAACAACATGAATCGCCAAGGCAGCATAGGAACCCAAAATCTTAGGTTGCCTAGCCAGTGCGAAACCGATCATATGGCCGTTGGTCGCAGATCCGATAGTCGACATTCAAAGTGGGGATTGCTATCCTTCAAATGTTTATTTTCTCACGCTATGCTCATACATTTAGGGCTAAACAACTCTAATCATCAAATACTCTTTAAAGCATCTAATGATAGAGTACGTGCAACTTGTTAAACGATTCTCATCCGTGAAATTCCCCTTCAAAGACAAGGTGAACCATCCATTTCGAGCATCAATATGTAATTTCTAATTCATAACGGAGATAATGAATGAGTCAAGGGTCTGGTGATTAAGGCATGGAATGAAAAGGGACAAAGGGCAACGTAAAATCAGGGAAAGTAAATGATCAAGAATGGAGAGGCCAGAGGTAGTGAGGCGGAAAGGGTCGTCTTTACACGGAAGATAAGACGCGAAAGAGAAGCCACGGGGTAGTGCGTGTTTTGAGTGCTTTATAATACTGAGAGGTGGAGCCGATGACGGAAAGCCAGTTCCAATGGCTCGCTTTGTCATAATAAAGTAACTTAAGGCAACAGAACTGAACTTGTAAGTCAAACTTTCTCAGGGAGAGAAAACACCGCTGAAGATATCCTTCAGTTGGCCGTCAACGTACAAAAATGATTTTTAAGATTGTTACATCAGAAGCTACCATGGCGGAAATCAGTTTAAGATAGATTTGATTCTCAATGAGAGATAGCTGGCAAGTGACCACATTCGTACAAAAATATGGGTTACAATTTAAGTTCAACATCGCCGATGCATGTCATTTAAGCGGAACTTATCTTTCTTTAACAATGGACGTATAGCGTAAAAAATCTTACTGGTTAGCTTAAGGATATTACTCTATACAGAAAAACAGAAATAAAGAAAGACTTATGGTCCTGCATATGAGTTGTGAGAATGTGGAAGAAAGCACAGAAAGCACAGTAGAAACATGTAGAATGAAAAATGCACATTAAGGGCATAGCGAGACTTGATGGAATTCGAGAGCAGAGAGTCTGAGGCAAGTGAAGGTGATTTATACATAGACGAGTAGGAAGAGGTATGTACCCAAGGACTCCTGTCCTCAAGAGGCAGCCGCAATCCCTTTATCCCAACTATCTTATATATTTTTCCTTGACGTCATACTTTGTTCTTGAGTGCCACATTTTGATTTTGCTGAAACTATAGCTGAGGTTTTGCTAAAACTATAGCCGAAATCAAGAGAACAAAATTAAAGGGGTACCATCCTGAGGGACGCTGGTAGAGGAAAGCCCTAAGGAAGGAGGCCATGAAGAAGACCTACACTGCACTGAAGACCTACTAGCGGGATTAAGAAAGGTCTAATCTCACCAGGAATGATGCAGCTGAGGATATGGGCAAAGCCCTGACGAGTAAGCGTGTTACAGAGGTCAAATCACAGCTTGAACACTAGCGACCAATGGAGTAATATTAAGTTGGGGACGTATTTTTTTCGTTTTTTATTTTGCATTAAATTTTAAATTTTTACCTCATCGTGTATGATATCATGACAAATGATCATTTTCAAAGTATCTCAGAAAGATTTCTAAAACTGCCAGAAATTTAGGAGTCATAAGTTGAATGACGTGGAATCTCCCGATAATGACCGGTGACGTCATTTCATCAGATCCTCGCGCCTGCTTCTTCGCGTTTGAACTTTTTACGGCTATTTTCTGCATCTTCATCAACTTGTGTGCTTTAATTCGTCATATAAAATATTTGATATTAATTAAACCGGCTAACCACCATGCAGATCGCTTTCTTGAATCATGAATTAGTAATTGCCGATAGTGAGCTCATCCATGAGAATACTGCGCCGTGGCCCTCACTTTTAGATTTTTGCTTTTTTCAATATATCTATTTTAAGATACTATAAATAAGACTTGTGGAGATGTCCACTTCATTCAAAAGCAAGGCAATAACATATTAATCCCACAAGAAAAAAATCCTTCCTCAACGGGCATCGAACCATGGACCTTTGCTCCGGGGAAACCGGGGAAATGACCACTGTGGACCTATGTTCCGGGGAAATGACCACGTACCTTTGCTCCGGGAAAAATAACCGGGGAAATGACCTCCGAGGGCTTGCTGTGGAACCAGAAATAGTTTGTCTTCGACGTGAAGTTGTTTTGTTATTAGGAATACATAATGGGATATAACTTGGCATAACTCTATACTAATATCTATGCACAGTTTAATTCAGCGATTATATAGAAAAAAAACTTCAAATGATAATCCCCCATTGCAACCTGACCTTATATTGCGTTACCTTCTTGTGTTCAACGCGCACCGTCCTACAGACGCGAAAGACAAGGGATGAGGAAGGGTATGTCTTGAGAGCCCAGTATAACGGGGAAGTCTTACCGAAGAATGAAGGCTTTTATGGTGAGGGGGGAGGTGTTCGGCTGGATGCAGGGTCTACGGAGGGCATAAGTTGCCCGGGAGGTGACGTAATTGGACCGGGGAATCGTGACGTTGACCTCGGAACCGCTGTTTGAACGAGTCGCATATCACACCTCACTCCCACGGACGTCTCAGGCCTTCCCCCTCTACAGCCGACCTCTAGCGTATATTAGATTTCTTAGTAACCAGACCCATTCAACCGATTTTCACCTCTCTCCTTGCCCTATCTTGATCCCTCAAACCCTAATATTGTATTTGGCCCTCCATAACTCAAATCGTCCTCGCCTTTGATGTACATCGCTCGCAAAAATGGGTGGCAGATGGATGCGCAAAAGCGTAAGTTAATAAGGGAATCAGCATATAAATAAGGGTAGTGAGTAGGAACGGAAATGGAGGTAAGGAAAGGAAGTGAAAATGTGTTATCTCGGAATGTCTGATTCGAATTTTAGAGAATTATTACTAATGGGATTATCTACCACTTTCAGAAGAAGCGTATAATAATTATCAATGTTTTTCCCGGCGCAGGCCAAAAACCATTCAAATCAAACAAGAGACACACACACAAAAACACACAAACCACACAATTTTTTTTTCTCAGCATGCTACTTCTCTTCGTCCCAACCATGAAGCATAATCTATTTCTTCACATTTATGAATTTTTATTTACATCCCCAAAATAATATAGTACGCGTAGGAAAAAATTTTAAAAATATATAAATTTGGTACTTATTACGACAGGCTATTCACCAAATAAATACAAAAGGTAAAAGTAGTCGTGAAATTGTTAAATTTTACATACGATATAAAAAAGCTAGATTTTGAAAATCCCCAAGCTATCCACTATATCACATAGACATATTGAACCACTAACACAGTCACCACTTAGCCACATTGAAACACTACTGGGCGAAAAGAATGATCACCCCCATGACAAAGTGCAATAGTAGAATATCAACACATTATAAGTCATCTCAATGTTTCCTTTAAATAATTATTTGTAGCCTTAGAAGCAATAAATACGTAGTCATCGGCTCGCAGCACTTGTTTATTAAATGGACTAGTCGAAATAGAACTTCGGTATAAAAACATTGATACCCAAGATCTCATGGGTGGAATGTATTTAGAATGATTATGGTAATAAATAGAATGGTCTCTATAGAAATAACTGTAGGAAAATATTTATTTAACAATTAAAATGTGAAAAACTGTTTTTTTTCCAAATGATTGAAAAAGCAATTGATTTTTCAGAAAAAGGTGCCAAACAAAAACCTACTTCAAATTTAAAAACCTACAAAATAAGCCTTACTGCATCGAAATTGATGTGACTTTTGATCCACTATTGCAAAAAACATGAAAAAATTGCTCTTTACAATTGTTTATGACAAGGCAAAAACATATTCCACGTACATCATACCTGAACAATATAAGGCTCTAGTAGTGTAGAGCAAGTACCCAAAATTTCAAGAAAAAATATTCAATATTTTTTGCACGAACAAATTTATTTATCCAGTTATCTGTTTTTTCCAATGTAATTTCTCAAGCTATGGGCGGGGCTACATCAAGATGCGCATGTGCGCATTCAATTAAAAGGTTTAAACAAGAAATTAAAAAAAATTAATGGAATGAATTTTGAAGATTAAATTGTTAAAATGCAAGATTTTAAAAAACACGTTTCTCACAACTATTGATGGAGAGGTTTTCCTGAAATAAGCAATGGATTTCTCTACAACTCAGAGAACCCACTTTTTCACACCTAAATTTTTAAATAATTTTTTCCAATACTTTTTTCCACGAGTCCAAATATACCATTTATTACAAAAATCATTCCAAATTGATTCCATCCATTAGCTATCGTGAATCAATACTTAGCTAAATCAGATGCTTTGGGAAATATTGAGACTAAAACTTTGATATCAGCATTGCTAAATCATTGTAGAAATTGGAAATTTCTAGAGCCGTAATTTTACGCCACCTACTACTATATGAAAAAACACAAGCATTAAACATACTTTGCACCCAATATTGAATGCACTAATTACAGATTCCATTATTATAAAAGGGTAGTGCATGTGTACAAATCACTTTGCACAACGTGAAACGTGCTTCGGTAGGCATCTTTAATCTCGGGCGCAAAATTCTAAATTATTTCGAGGGTGCTCTGACGGAATGACGTTTTTCCCTCTCCTCCACACGGACTTATCCACCAATGAGAGAGCGACAGGGAAGAGTGTGCCACCCCCCTCCAAGTGAGGATCGGGTCTCGAGAGCCATCAATGACACTCACCGCCACGCGAAAAAAAAAAATGATCCGCTGGGCCCAACCTCACGTCCCCCACTGCCACGGACGTCAAGAGATTTTTTAATTTCAACGAGAGAGTGACGTCGTTTGTCAGAGCGTTAGTCACGTGACCACCGCCACCGCTTCCTAACCATCAGACGGCACCGCGCATTGCCCACGCACACATTTTATACACCCCACCCTTTTGGCTATCCCCCTCTCACCTCCCCCTCTTCGCCGGCTGCCTGTCCACACCCAGCCCGGTTGGTCAAAAGCTGAATTCACCTATCGTCTCACTTTTCATCTTTTCGCTATACTTTTCCTCGTAAGAAAAGAAGATCATTTTTTCCGCAGCTCCCGAAGTGCCTTCTACTTCCATCAACCACGAAGAGGGGATAACCCTCTTTCACCTTTGACCGCACGGAAAGATTTTGTCACACTCGAGAGCAGTTGCATCCTTGAGCATCACAGACATTCATTCCAAAATTGCCTGCAGAATGGAACGATGCAACATCACGTAATATAATATAAGAGAAACAATTGCACTTTTCCACAAATTGCTTTAACGCGTACAACGCATTAAAATAATTTGTGGAAAAGTGCAAATGTTTCTCTTATATTATTAAGAACTTCCACGATATCTCACCTGAATCTGTTGAATTTATTACGTAACATGTTCCGTTATGAGCAAGAGCAAATCAAAATAGAAAATTTTGGGAAAAAAGTTAAATAAGCTTAAAGTTAAATAAATAAAAATTTAACACAAAGAACCATTTTGTAGTGAAAAACGTTTTAGCTAAAATTACTCAGCTAACGCAAAAACAGAATACAAGTAGAGTATTGTTTCTGTGAATCCAAATACGATATGGAAAAAACGTACACAACCTTTGTTCTCAACGCCTCTACGTTATATACATATAATATCTAAAAGTTTGAAAGTGATATGTAGGCTTATATATCATATTATGTTGCGTGATGGTGTAATTCGGTACGTATATATATTATATTACATACGATAGACGGCAATAATGCAGCCTAACCTTTGACCTAACCCCCAGACGCAATCAAGAGGGAGAGCGAGGACGGAGTGGAGAAGGAAAGAATGCGTGTGGGTGGCGGAACGGAAGGCGCGGGAACACCTGAGGAGATGAGCGGGGTCGTAGAAAGAGAAGAGAAGGCACATGGATCGCCTCACAACCCACCATCCCCATCTTTAACCCCCCTTCCATCCCCTGACTCATACCACTCCTACCTCTCGTGACCCTCCCCCAAAGACCCACCACGACAACCCCCAGCCCACCCACAAGAGGACATTCCACTTCAAACACTGAGCCGCTTCCCATGAGATCCTTTTCCAGCCAACGCGAACCCCAACACTCAAACCCCCGTTTCTCACCCTCCCCCCCCCCCTATCCATGCCACCCACCCACCACCTCACCTTATAACCGTTCCCCGTGATTAAAAAAGAGAGGAAATATAAGGGACGCACAGGAGGAGGAGGTGATAGGAGGGGGAAAAATTTAGTTTCTCCAACGCACTTGAGAACAGACCTGGGAGAAGAAAGAGGAAAAAACATTTACAAAAGGAAGACTTGTAAGAATTCCAGTCCTTTTTTCCTACTTTAAGAAGAGAAGATGAGGAAAACTGTGAGGCTGAGAGAGGAGCAAAGGAAGAAGAAGGGGATTTAAGAGGCATCAGAGCTGGTAAGGGTTGGATGTCGTGTGGGAGAATGGCAAGGAACTGCAAGAGTAGGAACGTGTGATGTAAGGGAAAGGGTGAGTTAAGGGGACAATATCATCCTCTCCCTTTCATTAGCTTCCTCCCTTTTCTCTCTCTCTTCGCATTTCCTTTCCTCCTCGTAAGCGTTAACATCCTTTGCCGACCAAAATGTTTTTGACCTCTTAAATTGAAAAAGTTGCCACATTTTTGGCGCCGCTTTGTCCGCTCGGGGTACTCGGAGAGCGCTGAACGAAGAATTTAAAGGGGTCATAAAGAGGAATTATTCGATCATGTAACGTATTAACCCTCGTATGGCCAGACGGACAATCTACCGGCCCTCTATAAATGTGCGGAAGCTTCCACTGGCTAATATATCGACTGGTATTATTAATTTATTTTAAAATGCAATCTTATGGATTTATAGTTCACTTTTTTTATACTAATTATGCACTTAATTCTGTAAAAATTAATTCTTGGAAGAGCGCTATGCGTAGAACTTCAACGAGTAGAACGAGTAATTCTTCATTATTAGAGCGTATTAATCCCTGTACTGCCAGAGGCCCGATCTGCTGGCCCACGGTTAATATGAAACTTCCTCTGGTCAATATATTAGCAGGCTTAATTAATTAACTTTTTATATCATCTCTGAAATGCGATGCGAAGATATTTGAGTTCACTTAAAAAATAAAAATTATATATCTAGTCCTACTAAAAGTACACCGAGGAAAATTGATAAAAATATTAGCTTTAAAATATTTAACAGGTTATGCATTAAAATATACAGAAATGGGTCGTGTTAGTATTCGCACGTTCTAATAGGAATTAGCTTATTAGATGACAGTGGAATCATTAATTCAATGGCCCCGATTTCACGGAGATCGTTTCTCAACGCACTGTCCCTTATTACTGCAAAACCTGACTACTTATTCAATAGTGGTCACAGAGGTGGGATCACATTTGAAAAAGCCACATGTTTACAGACTGAACGAAAAATTAACAATTAATTAAAGAGTGATAAGTTTTACTGCAGTTCATAACAAACTCTTCAATTATCCTAGTAAAATATTGCATCGCAGTATAGTGTTGCACTTCTGTAATCACATAAATGAGCTAAAAGATCAATTTTCAGCATGAAGATTTAAATAATAATAAACAAATTTATCGTCACAGCACTGCAACTCATTAACGCGTCGTATTACCATAATCGTAATTATCCAGTTAAACAAATATAAACTTTCTCAATGAAAGTGATAAAACTATGTAAACTCAGAGGGAAATTTTATGATTCAATAAATTCACTATGTCCCAGAAATATTGAGGTGAACACTTTATTTTTTTTCAACTTTGCCATGAATATTATTCCTTAATTAAAGCTAATGATGAGTAGAAAGATGACTCTCTCAACAGATAGGTTCGTGAAATGCTCACATAATTCCCACAGCCTTGCGTGAAAGTGGGAGATTCTTCCCTTGTATTCCATTAAAATTATTTTAACTAATGCCATACTATAGAGATCGAGCAGCTTTTTTTCTTTTATTCACAGTTTTTGGAATATGTCAACTCCTTCATCAGAGGATTCCGTTATTTAACTCAGCGATGAGGAAATATTTTAGTGGAGATTGCTTAATGCAATATTTACCACCTGAAATTTAGCATGGGCTTTGAATCTTGTAAGAGAATAGACCTTGACAACGTAAAACGTTCCTAAACACCAGAGACAAGCTTCGGAGGATGCTGATATAAAACTGCTGTCTTCATCCTCTATTTAGATTTGCTGGGTGAAGATTAAGCGCAATAAGTACTAAGCCATGTCATGAGTGTAATTCACAAATTCACACTATCAAATGGATGTAAATTTATACTACAGTGCAGTCAGCAGCAAAAAAATATTCTGGTAAGAAATGATGAAGGACATTAATAGGTTTGAACTGCTATACATGTATTAATACCAGACCGAAAATAATCGTGAAGAGCGAACACTAGTGAACAAGCGCACTGTTAATAGAAATATAAACGCCGGTTGAGTCTCAGATATAAACCCACTCGTTCCTTACAGTGAGTAAAGCACTGATTACAAAGCAAACAAAGATGAAACAAATTCAACGCTTGGCGGGACCGCCTTGGTGGCCGTGGAGTAGAGTCCTATTCCGCTCCTCGTTGCCGTGGGTATCAGTCCTACTCATCCAGATTGGTTTTTTCACTATTTATATATTATGGAAAGTGCACAATGGACAATACACAAACTATAAATCTCGCAGACGTTCCTGGCGCTACGTAGTGGACAATATTGGGAAATTGGCTATGGAACTTTTAAAATCGTATAATATGGTGATGAAGAGCTCTTATTGTGGAGCATTCATTCTGAAAAGCTTTCTATTCCCTGTCAACTCAAGCTTTTTAAGAAATGGGATGACTCACCAGTACCAAGCGCCCCCTTTCGACTAGTTAACACAACGAGGCCGCAAAACACGACATGGTAATGTAATAGTGATGGATGATTTTTAACCAATTGTCTATTAACCTTTCTTGTGTGTGCCTCGCACCTTTTTTCAGAAAATAGTTAAGTTCCCCAGCCTCTCTCTTTTTCGTGGCATCCCTTTCTTCCCCTGCGTCCGTTCATTTCAATTTATCCAGTTTTAACTCCTTTCCGAAGAGGTTTCCGCCAGGAACTTTCGTGGGACTAGTACTGGCAGTTGTTTCGGATAAAGAACATATTCCGCAATAATTATTAGTAAGGATTATAAATCCGCTGCTGAGAAATAATATACCAAACTATAGCTACTCTAAAACACCATATTATTGCAGGAGTAATATTTACAATATTGTATTTCGTTTCTTTTTAGTGTATCGATCTAGCAATGAAGCAAATCATTTAAACGGGCTTTTTTAGCTTTTCCACTCGATAATATCGAAATTGCATACCCTGAACAAGACAACCTCACTAAATATATAGCCCTTGACCTCAACGATCGTGAGCATGGCACAATATTTGACACTAAAGTATTGGTGCATTACAATTAAAATCTATTCGGAGTTCCATTCCGTTCAACACGTTTGAGCGTTGCAAATTGCTTTAGTCAAGAACGAGGGTTATGCATTAACGGAGTACCTTACACAAGTTCTAGAAACTTATTCAACTAATTCCTCAAAAACTTAATGTATTACACGCTGAATTCTTTCATTATTTCATAACTCAAGTTTCAGTCAATTTTCGGGAGCATTATGTTACTCGCATATTCTCATAATTCAATGAACAATGATGCAGAAACTTTAGACCAAAATAGAATTCTGATTCAGCACGCCTGTCTCAGATATTTTGATGATATAAAACTACGAGAAATAATTGTTATTGTAAGCAACGTTTATCGAATGAAACAGTCATATTTTAACTATGCCATTACATATAGGTAATTATAGTGTACATGAATTAATTACTTGGCCGAAACCCCATAAAATGAAGTTTCTCTATCAATACATGGTAAACCCAACACAAGTATTGACCTTGTAACATATAATCAATATTAGGAAATATTAAAAAAATAAGTTAACGGGATTTTCAAACATACGATCAGTCTTGCTAGGATTCCACAAACATCTGATATAAATTATTCGTCTAATTTTCCGTTAACTCAATTTTCTTGCTTAAAAATACTAAAATCGTCAAATAAGGCTAGTTTTTGACAGGATGGCGTTATTTCATTGATCAAATTTTGATAAAATACAAAAATACACGAAACATTGGCATTAAATACAAGTTTCAGGCTTTATCTCGTGAAATTGACTCACATGAAATTATGTTTCATTATGCACATTCCAAACTTTTTTTTATTGCCAACTATGTTTTTGATATGTAGCTTTGATAGGCAAGAATGAAAAAAGATGGAATGTACAAAGTAAGAAATTATGTGAATGGCATTATAGGAGAAATTCAATTATCTATTAACCTAACGTGAAAACGCTTCGCAATATTTAGGAATGATTACATTTCAGTTCATCCCTGACAATACCCAAAGAATATCTCTGTTAAGATAACTTGTAGCGACCATGAATAACGTACACCGTCTCAGCGAAGGGTATTAATTAGCAATAACTCTACCGACCCACTTGTAGCCTCATCGACCATTAATGTTCCAATTATGGTTCCTCATCGCAAAGTTTAAATTGTTTTCTGCACAACACCGGCTGGGGTGTCATCAGTCACGAGCATTATCGTCCCGAAAACGACCTCCGCACGCATCATCTTAATTGAGAGCATTCTAGAGACGACGAGAACATCTTGAGTGAGACTGAAATTTTTATGAGGATCCAAGCGGGACAGGTTTCTTCCGAATGCCTTATTGTTATAAGATACTGCTTCCCACTGAGCTGAGAATGCCTATGTATGACAAGCTAGCAAGTGGCGTCAAATACCGCTGACCAAAGCGGACGCGATACTGAGACAATTACGCTTTCGACTAGCTTATGTGCCTTCTGGCTCACAATATAAGACCGAAACTACTTAAACTACGAGGATCCCAAAGCGTATTCATCGAACCTTATTTCTGAAATACCGCACCAAAAACTTAATCATGTACATAAAATCAATGTCCAAGTATATTTTCGCACCTGTAGCCCTTTGAATGTCCAGACTGGCCCGTTACCAATATAAGTACTATATCTTATATTTAAAAGCGTGCATTTTGGAGAAAATAACTAGGCAATGCAAGCAAAAAAAACATTCAAGCACCATATTCAAAGCCACAAATTGCTCAAGTAATCCTTCGATTGGAAGAAGCGAAAACAAATCAGGATGCTCAAGCTGAGAGACTCGTTTCCCCGAAAGTTTGAGTCTTATTCCTAATCATTGCGTGGCTGGAAAGTCATCGGAAAACTGCGTTTTAGTCAACGAATTTTTAAGCCATGAATTTGTATCCCGAAATCCTTAAGTGAATGGATATACCAGCAACATCCATTAAACACCTAGGTGCGCAATACTAATCAAAAAAATAAAAACAGGATTTATCATATTCATCATAAGTGAGCAAAACTACATAATTTATTTTTCGCCGACTACTTCGATTTGTTCTGGGAGATTTCTTTCCCTCAGTCTTATATTTTCAGATGCAATCTCGTAATTTGAAGTGAAAATCAAAGTTAAAACGTCTTCTTTTTACATTTAATTTCCAATTAATCTCTATACTTGACGTTATTTACCAAATAAATTACCCTCACTCAGAAAATCTACCCGAACAATCAAAACAGATGTTAGATCAATCAAATTAGCAAATTCAAAACAAAATCGATGCAATAAAGCCACAAAGAAATGCTTCTGGTTTCACGTTATAGTTTGTTGAGTGTATCTTATTTTCCCAGCAAAAGTGAAAATCACTACTTCAACTTCACACACATTCATTTGGTAAATATTTGGGTTTTCAACTGCTAATGTTCGCAATCCGCGCGAATGAGAGTAAGACTCTTTCAAATTCAAGCATTGACTGTCCCTCGTCCTCGAAATAAAATCGCTTCATAGTCAAAACCGCAGGCTTCCGAATGTTTACTGTCGGAAGCCTGCATTCAAGGGCCGTAGTTTAATTTTGCCTTGAGGTTCAATACATGAAGACCCAAAAACATTTCGACTGAAATCCAAATTCTTCCCGTAATTTTGGCCTCGTAAACAACGATTTACTTTCGAATGTGGTTTCACTTTTAATGGGATGGTGAAAAAATTCAAATAACCATTAAAGGCTCGGACAAAGAGATGCATTGCGGAGGATAAGGAAAGGAGTCGTCCTTCAACTGTACGACAAGACCTCCCACGGTACAAGACCGGGTTTTACAAATAGCTGCACATATTCGGTCGAGACCGCTCACAAAGCCGCTTGGTTTAACGGCGCCACAAATCCGCCCCGATTCGGCCGCCTTCAACTACCGCAACAGCAACAAGACTAGAGACCGAAGTGAGGATCGGAGCGAAAACCGAAGACTCTGAGAGAAGACTTGAGTCCCAGCTCAGACCAGATCAAGGCGCATCGGACACGGGAGTGTTTACGTACGGGTGGGGGCGCGTATCAGACTTCATCGCCCGCTGTTTGCAATAGCTGGGGTGGGAAGAGGGGAAGGTTTGAGTAGAGGGAAGGAGGTGTGGGAGACGGAAACGCCTCAGAGTGTTGTCCACCTCCTGTCAAGGTTTTACAATGGAATACGAGTGTATACATCGTTTCCTGGCCTCTATTTCGAATATCTTTGCAATGCTATCCATGTAAATAGGGTACGCATGAACCAATCGATTAATATGTTTAGCATGCCCTTCCTATATTTTGACAATGTTAAGTTCTCGGAATAAATATCCCCCTAACAATAATGAAACAATTCGAAAACCTTTGCGTCACCTAACACTGAACGTTGTTGGACGTAATCTTGTTGGACACCCCACCCCTCTCAAGCAAAGATAGCCAGCATGAATCTCGTTAGGTATTCACACTAATTCGCGCAACCGCAGGACTGACTAGAAATCTCCGGTCTATTTCTTAACGAATTCATAAATCATATGACTTCTCTCGCGACATCTGAAGCAGTATTATGAACTCTGAATCTATCTTATGGAAATATCACGCTCCACAGTGTAATGCAAGTTCTTAAGACGACAAGGTAAATGAGGGAGAGATATGTGGATCAGATTAAAGGGAGTTTAAAGTGTTGCGAGAAAATGTAACACGATACGTTGAAATTTCTCAGTAACATATTACTTGAGAGAAAAGTAACGTTTGATTGTGTGACTAATTTTGAGTTTCTGCCTCATAATAAAATTAATAAGTATTTTGCTTTCTTATTACCTCTCAACAATCACATTTTCACTGTCATTTCAGTGAGACTGACTGGCCACTAAACATTAGATGCAACTCTTACCGCTGGTCGGCGAAATCCAGTCACAAACTCCTTTACTGCGTATATCCACTCGCCCAGGTCATCTTAGTCCAGAATGTTGACTGGGATGGCCAGGAAGGTGTTCTAATGCGGCGGAGAGAGCGGAGAACCATCCAAAAATCAACGTGAGTAGCGTCGTTTGACTCCCATTCCCGTTGCTACAGGAAAGAAGCTCATGGAGTGACGAATAAAATGAAGATGGGACACGACCGTATGAAGAAGCCATTCGCTTGACGGTGAAAAGCGAGCGCACTAGATCACCACTGCCCGCCACGTTGCGGGACAACTGCTCAGATAAATATCGCAGCAAGCATATATACGTAAACAGACGCAAATTAGTCCTTCACAATTTTACGTCACCGGCGGATGAATACAGAAGTTCAACGGTCGAGTGGATATCCCTACACTCCACGGTGTAGTATCGTGACCATGGAGATACCTCTCATTTTTCACGGTGTGTACTACTCGAGGTCGGAGAATTTCGTCTTTCTTACCAGTTTTGCCTGTTGATTCCAAAAAAGTCAGGAACAGTCACCAAAAGGCAACTGAGCATCTGAAACCACATTTATAATTTCAATGCACTTTTTCCATGGGATAGGACCTGCGGGGAGAGTACATTGCCAGAGTAGCCTAGAAGACCTTTGCGATCTGAGCTTAACTGCATCAAATAAGACATGGATGGCGTTAGAGTTTAAGAATTAAAATTGTTCCATTGTATAAAGGCACGTTGGAATGAATTTGGTGATTTAAAAACTTGAATTTTAATGATTACGTGAGATATGAATAATGCATAGAAAATTACAGTAAAAAACTACCGTAATTAGTAATAAAAAAATGCATTTGCGGTATTTTTCTGCCAATAAAAGCCTCACTTGCTAGTGTAAATGATAGCAAACAAGCTGGTCACTGGAATTTTAATTTAAAATTCTAGGGTTTCTTCAGGATCTTGTTAAAAGAAAACTACTTTTTTCAAGGAGCTTGTAATGTATCGTGAGGTCAGTTGCTGGAGGGTCCCATTTTCTAACTGCTTCAACAGCTTGAGATATCATTACATTTCAACAAAATATTGTTTTATGCTTTTTCAAATGGGAAGAAATATGAATTATTTACAATAGAATGATAAAAGGTTTTATACTGCCCTTGACCTGGAAATCATATATGGTGTTGATGTATGGAGGGCTGCTTCACTGTAGAAAATCAATGAAAAAACTTGGCTATGCAAAGAGTTCAGAAATATATAATACATAAAATCAAGGTGTGATGAGAAAAAAACTAGGTTTAACTTGCATCTAAAGTAACATCCATTAAATATAGATTTCATAAGTTGACGAAAAACGTTACTCTATAAGTGATAAAATCTATTTGAGCCAAGGGAATCCCTAATTCCCTTCCTTTGTCGTTCCTCGTGGGATGGAAAAAATGACAAAAATCATAAAATATCAGCAGTTTCTGTTTTTTCACTTGAATGCACTCCGGGCAACGCAAATTATTCAAAAACATTGAACGGCATTGGTTATCATGGTTAAAAGTCATTGTCGCGTAAAATGAAAGTACTTGCAGCGGTGATTTCAGGCAAAATATCCAACGGCCTTAACGCGTGCTGAGGCACCATTCTCAAACTCATAGGGAACTCGTAGTTTGGCCATCGCTATCAAACATTGCCTCATATAATGAAATCATCGAGCCGAAAACGTCATTCTGTGACATATTGTAATAATAGGCAGTCGATGCCTATGTCATTGTGAAATTTCGGTTCTTAACCACGGTGCTTACTAGACGTTACAAGTGATAAAGAACCAATAGAAGCCGCTGCAATGTCGTAACCATTTACGCAATAGCGCTCCTCACCGAACTATGTAAACGAAATGTTTGAAATATCTTTGTCACATTTCACCGAGTGTCAAGAAAACCTCATTTGTATCCATACTGATATCTATTAAAACCAATCAGTTTGGCCATCGTCACCGAGTGGCTGTCAGTCAGAATATTTTAAAGATAAGACAGGTGTATTGACACCTAATCAGAGAAAATAATTAAAATCCTACATCAATTAGTAACGTTTTCAATAAAGAGCAAGTTAGTAAATATCCCATACATCACTTTAATTGCATCACTGTGCGTATGTTGTATCTGGGTTGCTGAATATGAAAGCAATTAATGGAAAGTAATATCACCAACCGAAAACGAAAGATGGTGCAATTAATAAACTTGTAAATTTGAATATGTCGGCTTATTTGTGTTGTCTCTGATTCTTCACAAAGTTCTTAAACACAAATATAACAAAAATTTTATTTACATTAGCAACTGAGTGTTGAGGGTGACCAATATTTTGCGCATGCTGTGACTAGATTTAGAACATAGATTTATCTTGAAAATTCCATGCATTACATTAAAATAGTGTAATATAAATTAAGTAAAACTGGTGCTTCATCGTATAAATTAGACGGAACAGGGGAACTTAACAATTACTTTATTAAGAAAGATGACCTGGGGTGGAATCACGGTTTTTTCTGACAAGTTGTCGTTATCATTTTACAAAAAGCAAACCGCTCCAGAAGATCGATGCTTATAGTAACTGTCGTAAGAACGTACTTCACCAATTAAAATTAGTGCTTTAAAGTAATTGGAAAAATTTGAAGAATGAAGATCGCATTTTTGCTCTCATTGATAGTTCAAATGAAGAGCAACGATAATATGAGCGCACTCGTTACGGAGATCTGTGATCGCGGCCCTGGAATGTGTTGTTCTGGTACCTTTGCAAGCAGCTCAAATGTTTTGGGTGAACTCTCAGAGCCATTAGGTGCCCCGATAGATACGTTCGATCCCAACCGCGGGCAAAATTTAAATTAAGCGTAAATTGTAGCGTACAGCACCCCGTGTATTAGACATCGGACTAGCGGAGAGGCGGCAAGCAAGGCATCAGGTTGGCTGAAACGGCCATATCAATATCTTGGGGTAGTTCGACTCAGGAATAGATTGAGACCACATGGAGTATGCTGCATCGTGTATATTGGGCAAGATTGCCTTGAGCTACAAATGCGATGCTACACCATGGTGAAGGCTATATGTTCTCAAAAGGCAATTTCAATTGCTAAAATAAACGCTCAAGAGCAATTGTCCAAATATGAAAATGCAACAGGTGCATTGAAATTGTAACCTTTCCAAGTTTTTAATTTTAGCACAAAAATATATCTTAGGTACAACCAAGAACATATTATAAGGAAGATTTATGAGAAAAATAATAGATGCAGAATACCCAGTTTGACCAAAAAGTACTTTTGGAAAAAGTAATATTGAAAAAGTTTTTCCGATGATAAGCATCAAGGCAAGAATCGATTTCCTATGCAGTTTTATTTTTTTTAGAGCATTGAAGTTAATTTTCAAGTAAAGTGAAAGTTAAGCGGACAGCGTACACTGAGCTATAGTGCTGATGAAACTGAAATGCTAAATTAGGTTGGCATTACTATGGAGTAGAATTGATAAAAGATTAGGTTAATTTGGTGAAACCGTGATATAGTTAATTTCTAACCCAATATTAATTGTGCACAAAGCTGTTTGAGCAACTGAGGTAATTTTATGGCTTATATTATTAAGTCGTTAGCCCTAGAAACTGTAACTGAGTTTCTGTAACCGTGGTGTGGACCAGCTAATTCTCTGCGTATAAAAATCACTAAACCACGACCGCAATATTAAAATAACTTGACCGTGGGGTTTTCAAACCAAATATTAGGTAGAGACGATAAGTTAAAAAAAATAAATTTCCTTAATAACGAAGCCTGTAACGCGATAAAAATAAATTCAATTATATGATGGATATTACAATCGTTGAAGGATACCCACAACCATGGAACCCAGCGGTAAACTCATCAGTTTTCCGGGTTACCGCACGAAAACAACCCGTAGTCAAGAGACATTTGTATCCAAGGCCGAATAAATTTCCTCCCCACGCTTTGAAAGGAAGAACTACGTGAGGGTTTCCACGGCATCAAAGTTCCTCCGTCCAAATCCCCAACCCCCTTCCATCCCCATCGTCACCAACACAGTTGCTTAGCAACCGACCGCACCCAATGAGGGAGAGATCCAGTCGGCGGTGACTCCAACGAAGGAGTCCTCCTCCCTTTCGGCCGCAAGAGCGTGCTGGGGACATTTTGTCGCACGGTGGGAAAAATTAGCGTGGGCCGTGGAGGATGGGGTGAGTGGTAGAACGCTAGGAAGGGGTGAATTCGAGGAAAGGAGGTCCCCAAAGGGCGAATGGGAATGGGAAGGACAGAAGGAGAGGAAGGGACGCGGTGGTCGACTTGCGGTGAAAGAAGGGGTGTCCCACAGGGGTATAGTGAGGCACCTTTTCCATCCTCCCCTCTCCACGTACTGGGGAGTGAGTGAATATTCGGGGAAAGGGAAAGAAATTGCTCAAGACGCAGAATCGCGCAGAGGGGGATTTCGGAAATAAGTTCAAATTTGCGTTCACATTTACGATACATTCGCATTGATTAGTGTGGAATTGTACGGAAACCGGTTAGGAGTGACAAAAAGCGGAGCTCGCTTGGTTGGCCATAGTCGACCTCATTTACATACAGTTGTACGTGAACGAAGTTGTTTGGCCAAATCTTGGGGAAAAATATAAATTTGAGGTGGAGATACCTACAAATGTTTTGGTTATCAAAACTACATCACTCTACTTACCACTGGGATAGGATACCATGGCGAGGGTAATCGAATATAGCACCACCTTCTTCGAGTTTTGTTGTACATGCAGACACATTTTAAACCACTAAATAACATCAGATGGCTAATAATAATTTCTATTCTACTTATTCAATTGTAATAATAATTTACTCATGTATATATCATCATATCAATTATTCAGGGAAAAACCTGTGCTGTTAGTTACTTCTTTGGGAGTCCAAACTGCATATGGATCTTTCATCCAAATGAATATCAATTTAGATTAGCAACTGAAGAAGCTGTAGAATAGCAATAGATACACGAATTGGACACCGACTGAAGAGAGGTCAAACAATGAGTGTCAACCTTGGTCGCAATACCTACATTCCTTGCCATTTCACCAATTGTGAGACACTAAAGCAAGTCTTAATTCCACTAATGTGCGTTACTGAACCTTAAAACGTAAGCTACTCCTACTAATTAGTACACTTTCTAAAGTCCTACCTGTCTCCATCCAGTAGGGAGTAAAACCATGAGGAGCTTGAAGAGACTATAAAACACGTGACAACAAACCGATTGTGCAACGGAGCAACGACATATATTCCAACCTCTTTAAGACTACGGTGAAATGGCGTGGAAATATAAAGCACTAAGTGACCATGAAATTTAACTCGAAGGAAAATCTTTATTGTTCCATGGGTAAATAATAAAGGAAAATGACTAGAAAGTTAAAGGTGATGAAACAACTCCAGGGGCCTTATTCAGTAAGACCTCGACATGGTGGAACCTCGAAAAATCCGTGAATGCCACGTCACTTCCCCCGATAAATCTCAACTTTTATATGGTACTATTTGAAATTTTAGAGGCTCTGACGTCAAAATGTCGTCACTTTCGAGACTAGGAAATTTCTAGAACATACAGAATAGCCCCCAAGGAAAATTCACGCCAAAATCAACAAGTCTGAAATAAATATACGCATTTCTCTGAACGAGATTCATTCTTTAGCGTCACGCAAGCCGTCCCGGGGAGGTGCTGGAAAGTCCCTCGCGATAATCAATAACGAAACGTTTTCGGTGAGGGTAGGAATAGGCTCGTTTTAAAAAGCCGGGCCCGGCGGTCAACGGTCGGTAGCCGACGGTGCGGCGGCACCGGCGACAGACAAGGGCTTATTCATTGGAGAGAGCACTTTTCTCTCCGAAATGAAAACCATGGAAGGACTCGGCGTTAGGGGCAAATCACGTTAACGCGTCGAGTCTAAAGGGGAACGGCTGCCGGCGGGCAAGTCGAAAGGAATGGGCGGGGGTTAAAAGGAAAGCGAGTCAGCAAGCAAGGCGAACATTGTGATAGTGAATGAAAGGGCAAGAGGGGCATTGGGAGACCAAGAGAAAGAGAGAGAGAGAAAGAAAGGGTATGGAGTGAGAAGACGAAATTTGGGAACGGATTAAAAGGAAATGAAACTGAAGATTGGTGGAAGGCGGGAGCAGGACATAGCGAAAGGGGAAATGAAGGGAGAGAGAATGAGTTGGGAGGTTTTTTAAGAGTGGAACAAGCGAAAATGAGTGAGACTTTGTGATAATGGCATTATATCCTACGAATTTAATCATAATGCACTGCGATTTTAAAACCTGAAACTAATGCAAAAAGTAGTAAAGTAAAAGTAATGAGTATTTAAAAAGTATAGGAACTAAATGTATAGATCGAATCCACCTTTCGCCGCACAGAATTTTAAAGAATAATATTAATTTTTACTGCCTACTACGTCAACATTTTTGAAATGAAGCGTTTATTATATCGTATTTTGAACTAAATACACAAAAAATCTTTAGCCTCAGTTGCTAAAACAGTATCGCGAAAAAGAGAAAATCATTTTGCGCAATACACTAGTTCATTCAAGAGTTGAGAAGCGTTTTTTAAAAATGAAACAGCGCTTCAGCATTTGAATAAAAACTGTGGTAGTGAACAATACAAACTGTAATTCGATCTCCGCATTGCTGCATAATGTTTTATGTTACATTCATTTGATGAGACAAAACAGCCTCTAATGTAATCTTATTGAGTCCCGCATTATAAATGTTTTCAAGATATACCACATCGGTCATGCAACGCACGCCACACAATATCTCGAAACGAGGTGTCGCATTTTTCTAGAAGACAAATTGCCGAATGTAATATTAAATGTAGCTCGCATTTCGCAGTCGATATATCTCAATTCACCATAGCCCTTGATTGGGTCTAAACTGGTTCGGGGATGATGCGTGAGTAGCCTCTTGAAGAGAAAAGGAGACTACTAAGGGGGGGGGGAGAGAAAGGAGAATGTTTGGAAAATTATGCTGGAAACAGGAAGAGTTTGGAGGAAGGAGACTGGGCCTTTGTCGCCATGAGGGGCAAAAAGTGGCTCCGAGGCGATGATTGGGATGTCCCGGGGGCAAAGCCACCAGCGTTAATTTCTTTAATCTTGAGTTTCTTTGAGTTTTCATTTTTTCAGCCGATGAATCCGAGTGGAATATTTTGAGCTAGAGGAAAGCAAAAAAATAATAACGGGAGTGTTGTTTTTTCTTAACTTCCTCTTATCAGTTATTTCGCTCGGAGGATTCCGGTATCATCGATTTCACTCGCTTAAGCAAAGGGAAAAAGTTATGACCGCATTTTAAACACAAGGGAGCAGGAGCTGAATACAATTCTTCCGGAGGCAAACAACGTTATGCAATTCATTCAATGTGTTTAAAACTCTTGTATGCGACTTATAATAGCAGAGACCCGATTGTTTTATAGATTCATATTCTAAAAAAACTAGAATAAATAGTAAACACTACACTCTCTTACTTATACACATGGCAAAATATTTTTCTCTTTCATTAAGAAAATATACCAACAATGTTTTAGAAAATGCTGCCTATCCGGTTACTTGATGAGACTGAAGAATGATTTCTAAATAAAAAGTAGAAATTATTCCTAAAACAATAAGCTTCTGGGATAATGTGAGGCAAATAAGGGGGTGAGATTTTTTTACTGGTAGTCTCCTTTATGCAACACATATTCTCACAGATCTCACATTTGAAAATTTGAATTTGACAAGGTTAATAACACTACAAGCTCCGTATTTTCCCCATACCTAAAAGCGCCGGTAGCGTTCATTTTGACCGGTAGGTGTTTTCTCTCGTTTTGGTGGTGTGTATGAATAATTTCACGCGTATATTCTATTTTGAAGGCACATTATTTTATTTTTAATTAAAATTTTCATTATTTTATAGTAATGAATAAGATTTATAAACAATTTCGTTTTTCAACTTTAACACAAACTTTTGGATACACTGATTTATCACCAATTGTGCAATATAAAAATATAGATGGTAGTTTATATTATAAATATTTTGCAGAGACACTGATTTATCACCAATTGTGTAATATACAATTATAGATGGTGGTAGTCTATAGTATAAACATTTTTCAGAGTAAATATAAGTATGTCATTTACAATCAGGGAGTAGTGATAAAATGTAAGTAACAACATTAAACCATGTATATTGTTATCAGTTCTACCGTCCCAGACTTTATTTTTCATTACTAATAGAATAGATTTTTCACTTATTGCGGTGCATTTTCCGCAAATATATTTTATGCATCTTGAAAATTTACCATAGTTTTATTCCCTTTACATGCTTGTACCCGACACTGATGTCTTTTTCTAATTTGTATACCTTAAATGGAAGGTGCTGGCCCTGGCTGTGACTTGATATACTCAGTACTCACTACGTAATTCTTCAGCTAGCGTCAAAATGAATTTATTGTGGCTGAAATTTTGTGGAGTGACCTCTATTTATATGTCAATGTGTTAATGGCAGCTGAATCTAGTATATTATATAAAACTTGCACAGGCCATCGGTGAGGTCCAGCGCGCGTGGTGTATTTCCTTGCCATTTGGTCCAGTCTACTCCATAGTTTGTTGAGTTGGCGAAACTTACTGACTCTATCTAATTGGTAATCTTTTTTATATACTATCTAATTCAATGCTGGGATGCATGTATCATGGTACTCAGAACCAATACGTTTTGTTTACCTTGGTACATACTGTAATATATTAAGGTTTTAGAACTGTCGTATCGTACAACTTAGTCTTTGGCGTCCGAAGTACTTGAAATACCTACTTGAAAGGCCTTTCGTTCGGCGGGTGGTGGGTGCGGACCCATTGCAGAAATATTTGAAATTAACATCTGCTAATACCCAAAACTTAAACCAAATTTGTCTGGTTAATTTGCCCACCGTCCACTCGCTGCTCGTCCACCGTGAGGTATTCACTTGAAATATAGCAAGCTATGCAATTGGCTACAAAGCAATTTCATATTTCGGACATCAATGCAAATGTATCCGTAGTGAGACGCTGAGGTATTGTACTCCGAACATCAATACTTAAGTACTTCATAAGCGATCGAAATCTGCTTCGTGGCATTCTCTTAAAAAAACTCTGGCCCCCATTCACTTGACCATAGCATATCATATTCCAACGAACCACAACCATATGCTCCTCGTGCGTACTTTAGGGCAAATATAGCTTCAATATACTCAAAAGTTGTGGTCAAATCTCCCTTACCCAAGCGAACTGCTTCTGCTTCAGTGCATACTTTGATATTCCGGAGCATACGTTCATCAATAAATAAACGCCATGCGCTAGATACGTTCTCTTTAGACACTCTTGGTTTGATTTGTGGTGATGGTCCCAGATTTTTTTAAATAATATTTTGACTCGCAAGCCTACCGATCGTGTTTACGCCCCTTGGAGTCACAACCCACTCATTGAGTCCATCCCTACCAATTATCCGAGTTCCGACTGCTGGAGCAAACGAATCTTATTTTAACGCCCTCGACCCTTCCGTCCCCCTTCCCGTTCTGCGTTTCTTGGAGGTATGCAACCCTCAACGGAAGCATTTTTGAGGGCAGCATTACTGTGTAGTTGGAGATTCCCTTGAATTGCGTCAGCAGCGGTCGGCACTCAGCCGTCCCTTGTACTATCTATTTCCCGACCTCTCCGTTGTCCTTTTCCCCCTCGTCTTCTTCCCCCTCTATCAAACCTCACTCCCTGAGCACCACCGAGACCGATGGCCAAGGACAAGTGAGGAAATATATGCAAAAAGTAAACAAAATTATCAAGAGAAAGACGGCGAATGTATTTGCAATAATTTTCATGATCTTACACTCTCCTTCTAATGTACAGGATCGTAGTTATATCAAAAGATAACTGACCAGAATCAGGAAAGGGTGCTTCCGTCAGATGATCTTGCAGAGACGCTCGTATCGAGGCATCACCATCTGAATTGCCACTCCCACTTTCATCAGTGTCACTTGAAGTGTCAGAGAAGAAAGTAATTCCATCATCCAAATCAGAATGCACTGGGATGAGTTCGTCAATATCAGAATCGTTTTCTGATAAGTCTTGCAAAATTTGCACAAGTTCTTCCGAAGTAGGACTACGTCGCGGGGACATGTCTCATTGTCAAAGTATCGGGGTTTTGCTCCTACCCAATGCGCGATCAAAGCTCAACTGACCGTGTATGGATAACAAAGGGACGACGAGTGTGGTGGAAAAACAGCACATTTCGCTGTAAAATAAAGTCTGGGACGGTAGAACTGATAGCAATATACATGGTTCAATGCTGTTACTTACATTTTATCACTACTCCCTGATAGTAAATAAAATACTTATATTTACTCTGAAAAATATTTATACTATAGACTACCACCATCTATAATTGTATATTCCACAATTGGTGATAAATCAGTGTATCCCAAAGTTTGTGTTAAAGTTGAAAAACGAAGTTGTTTATGCATCTCACTCAATACTATAAATCAATGTAAATTTGAGTTACAAATAAAATAATGTACCTTCAAATAGAATATATTTGTGAAATTATTCATACACACCACCAAAACGAAAGAAAACACCTACCGGTCAAAATGACCGCTGCAGGCGCATTTATGTATATCAACAATTATTTCATAAATCATGCAACCGAGAATAAAAACTTTTGGCATGTGGGCCTAGGATAAAAATTTATTAAAAGTAACGAAGTACTAACCATTTTTTAAGATCATCGTGAAGGAAAAAGGGTCAATTTGAAATTCAAAAAAGGTTCAAATGACCGCTCACGCGCTTCTAGTGCTAACAATGGGGCTCATCAGAAGGGCTTGTGAGTAAAACTTTTCCCAAGGTATTCTGTAACCGGCACTTTATGAAATAAAATACCTACGCTGCAAAGATAAAGTAAATGGTTTTTCATCAATTTGGAGCTTTAAAATTCATTGTCACTTATTTTAATGGTAATTTCATTGAGTTTTGAGAAATTGGTTTTACTTTATTTATTTATTTTTTAATTTATTTATGTCACTACCAAAAACGGCACAAAGGCTTTTACGTTGGCTGACTACAATAAATAAATAAAAACTTAGAGAGAATAACATAAATAAAAAACAAAATGATGAATCGTAAGAAAGGGGACTAAGGGTTAGAGAGCGGTGAATTTTTCAGGTGGCATTTAAGGGAGGATTTGAAAATAGCGGTAGAGGAAAAGAGGTCCAGGGAAGGATATTTTGAAGCCAGGGAGTTAAACGAGGAGGGGTAATTCGGTAGAAAAGGAAGCGTTGAGAAATGGAAAGACGGAATCGGGGAATATGAAGCAGAGAGTTATTACGTAAGGGGGGAGGAGGAACATGAAAGCGAAAAAGAGGAAGAATTTCATTGGTCCGGAGAGATCCGCTGAAGATTCTATGCAGGAACATTAAATCAGATAAGATACGGCGGTGAATTATGAGTTCAATTCCCGTAATTCACATTTGCCACTCTATACGCCAGTAAGTATCCTTTAAAAGTCAACACATGAGAATCGTTCTTTGAAGGAATGGAGGTAATTACAAGTGCTAAAAAGAGATTTGATAATAGGTAGTTTTATTGGTTTGTGAAAACTATTATGTAGGGCGGCTGATTGTTATCATTTAATCAAATTTTCGAAGAGCACGTAGTTGAACTAATTACCTGAATTTAAGTGAATGGGTTGCTATTGTATTTATAATACTGCAATTAAAATGATTATCAAGGAACACTTATCTTTAAAAAATGACTTTTTCATACAATGTAATGACTTGCCAGGAACATTTGACCAAACTAGAAGCTTTGTTAGTAATTATTTGCTTGTATCAATTGTTTTACACTTCTTCAAACCATCTAATTGAATTTGCTATGGTAAATCCCAGAGGAGCATTTAAATGTCGATAGTAACCATCGTAATCTCTTATACGTAAATTATCAAAATATGTTCCGTAAATGATAATTATGACCAACTAGGGTACTTTATATCCCATAAAATGTACCAAACCAAATTTGAAAACATTGAAGTAATGAAAATAGAGTATTATAAACTTTTATTCTGCTGTAAAATTTTAAATTAAAACTGTTTGTGCCAAATATTGAGGCTTTTATTAATATGAGGTGAATTTAGGAAAGAACGGCAATTATTTGTATTTAACTACATTTTAATCTTATTAGTAGTAAAAAACTGTATGTCTGGTAATTATTCCACCTTTTAACTATAAGATTTATGGTTTATTCATTTAAAAACCTCTAGAAATCTCATTACAAATGAGATTTATACAAAAAAGCCTTGAATTTCCATTACAGGAGGTGTTTATACCATCGGGTACGGGAACTCTTCAGCCACGCGAGAAGAATCTAATCGAAAGCCTAAACTTTGCTCTCAAATATGTATTTAAAAACAGAGACACCAAAGCGGCCATAGTCGGACCCACTATTAAAATCGCTACATGGATTCTTAGAACAAATCTGGAGCGCAAATTGGGGGCTGCACATTAAATTTTAATTCACGACATTTTTTTGGGAACGGTAAATGAAAGTTATGGGCCTGGAGATTTGATTCACGGAACAAGGTAAATGCGTCTGGGGTCTCTGTGGTCCGGATAATCCGGGGGGTCACTTATCTTGAGGAAGGAGTTGGCATTGAAGCGTACGGAAAGAGGAGGAAGAGATTACTCCCATACGCTCCGCAGAAGATTGAACCTCCTTCCCCAAAGCTTTTTAGCATTTATTCTGAGGAAGCCGCGAGCACAAATATTTATCCACCCACGGATATTCCCTCCAATTTCTAAGGAAAGAGATTATTTTTTGCATACTAACTCCGGCTTCTGGCCGAATACGAACCGAGGTACCCCGAGTGGAAGGCCTACATGCCTGTCCGTTCCACCACGGATTTGAACGGCCAAAGGAACGGATAAAAAAGGCTAGAGACGCACGGAACGCCAAAGGGACCAGAAAAAAGAAGAAAAAGAGGCAAAGAAGGAAGGCATTAAGAGATTGGGGATTCCTGAGAGCTTTGGGACATCGATTAGAGGAAAGAAAGGTTTCCCTTCCCCTCCTCCCCATCCAACCTCCTCCATAAGAGTGCCGCCGAAGTTTCTCGAAACTTTGCCAAGTTCGAGGCGGACGGATCTAGCGCATCGGTGGGATATGTGGGGCAAGGATGTGCTCCAATCACATATGGGCTCTTCTGCACCAAAGGTACCCGTCTGAACCCAATCACCAAAATGCTCAGGTGCTACTCTCAATCGGAGGCTCTAACTTCGACTAGGAAGCGGTGCATGGCATGCAAGAATGAACAAGGAGAAGGATTGTGCCAATGGCCGGTGATAAAGGGCGCTCTAAGGATTAGCTATTTCATAATACACCCCTGATATAACCATGCTTCCAGGAATCATGGCGGAGTAATTCTCCATTGATGGATAATATTTTTATCTTCATTTAATCTTAGAATAAATTTGAATAATAGACTGTAATTGCTTAAGAGTTTAATTATGTTAATGATGAAAATTAGAAGTACATAGAATTATTAATAAACAAAAAAACTATGAAATTACATAATTAAACTCAAGCCAGGAAAAATGCTAGTAATTTCACTTGCTACATTCGAGAAATTTTGAAAACAAACATGGCGTTTAATACTGCACAAACTATTAAATCGGAATAACTTTTACAGACACATGGTAGTGAAGTGAATGGTGTGAGAGTGAGGAGTAGACCAAGAAATTAAAAGGTGAATGTGGTGGAAGAGACAATTAAGATGATTCTTACAAACAGGATTGTGGAGCATTGCATGAATATGACAGAAGCGAAAAAGATATAAAAGGATAGGATCTAGAGGAAAAATACTAATGCAGCCAGTTTTGCAGGCCAGGGAACGGCATTATGGGTATGTTTTTTAAGTACTAAAACTACGCGGTGAACACAGTTATTCAAAAGAGGAATGCAATGCCACGCGTTCGATTTAAATAATCCAGGAATTTATATTTTTGACTAAGGTAGTGTAAAGATAGGAGTAATGAGGAATATTTCCTAGATTTGAGGTTCTTCAACCCCTGCTAAAAGATTATTTGCCGAAAAAAGCAAAGTCATGGGTAGATTATTCAAAGCGTTTTCTATTACCTGAGCTCCCATTCGTAACACCCCAAAGAATTTCTAACGTTTGATTAACGATAGTAGTCGCATTCACATTTTAGGTCTGAAAGCTTATGCGATTCCGTACTTATTTTCTTTAAAATTGGTTTACGGCCTGTTATAACCAGTTAAATTGCTTATGCTGTCATTAGAGCGTTATAATTATCCGTACTTTTGAACTTTTCTCTAATCAATTGATGAAACCAAATCCAATTAGAGTCCCTTGAGTAATTTTTTCTAGACATTTTACCCAAGGCAGAAGACAAAGTTTTTTTCACCTTGAGCATAGCAGAACAGAATGCCAACCCCACCATTACTCTACCTTGAAGTATATTTCTTTACCATGTGCATCTGAACGTGGAAACTACTAACTTCCTTCTATTGGTGTCATTTTGTAGTATCTTTGGCACAGCTGAGAGAACGTTGTCTAAATACTTGAATATGGTGCACGCACGGATTCACTGTAAATATACTCAAGCTGTAAACAGACTCAATCTAAATAACTTTTACTGTAATTACCATATAATTAATCAAGATTTTTAATAACCTAAGATTTCAATAAGTAGAATATTTTATCCCGAAAGACATCTGTAATCCGATCAAAAAAGAAATATTTTATATCAATGGATTTTACATTTAGCCTATATGAAATAAAGATAAATTAACGTAAATCCATCCCATATTAATCAATTACAAAATAAATATCCTAAAAATGTTTTCAAACAACCAATATTGATCATCCATCGACTTTGGGAACTATCCGAAAGGCCAAAATCATGGAGACAGCGCGAACCTAATCACCAGACAGGAACAGCCTCGGATTGCCATGGTTGTGATGAAACGTTCCTCTCCACATACAGAGAGACACGGGAAACTAGAAAAAGAAGAATTGGTATGGATTCCTTTGGCTGGTGGAGCAAAAAAATACCTCGGAAAAGACGGGATTTCTGCGACCTAGCTTATTCCCGGGCTCCGCCTCCCATGGGAATCATTCGTCACGAAGGACGTGTAGAGGTATAAATGGGAATACGAAGGAAAAGAGAAAATGGGCGCCGACGAGAGAGCAAGAGGCGATAAATGCCTTCGAACGAGATGTGGATGTGATGGCGGAGGTGGCGTAAGAGGCACAGCATGTGTCCTCAGGCCGCTGGGGAAATGAACGGAGAAATAATTGAATTCGCCTCTTCCAGCGCCAAATCGCCCCTCATTACCCCATATAAAAAACCTAGTAGTTTAACATGAAATAAAGTAAAATAAATTAAAGTGTAGAGCTCTCGGGTTTCCAATATGGTGATGTTGATGAGTGGCACTGACGTTTCTAAGGCGTAGTCTAACGTATTTACCAACAATTTCCGTACGTTTAAGTATACTTAAAGAGGGGATCCGACTCATATTTAACTAAGGCCTTTCTTTATCTTCAGACGCAGCCTACCATACTACTTAACTAACTATCATAGATAACTATAGGTAAATATAAAATGGTTATATTTCAACAATATTTTTTCAATGGTAGAGTAATTGAACATACACGTAAGCGATCAACAGTACAACGTTGTAAAATGAATATGGAGCGCCATGTAAGTGGTGCGAAGACACATTTGAAATGTTATAATTTTGAACAGAAAATATTTTTAAAGCTAGTACGCTTGATGCAGATGTTTTTGCATGTATTGTCGTGTCCTCCATGCGGTATCTAAGATTTGGGTGTTGTTATTAATCCAACGTCTCCTGCCAGTTGGTATGCGATCCTAAAATGAGTTACGAACCCCTGTCGAGGACACGACAATATATATTTATCAATCATCTATTATTTTAATATATATCTTTTCTATCTGTATGTATCTTATTGTAGGCCAGTGGGTCTTTTCAATGCAAGCTGAATGCTTGCCATAAGAGCCTATACTGAGAGCTCTAATTTCTTAGAAGTGTTACGCAAAAATAACGGTACGCCAATATTTTAAATATAGCTCCATATAAAGCAATAAGAAAAATATTCTAATTTTATTTTTTACCAGACCCGAGACCTGAGCCACCTTTAAGGCGCCGCATGTATCTCCCCGGCCGCAGGGGAAATGAACAGAGAAATAATTGAATTCGATACTTATCGACCAAAGCGCTCTTCTACCTCAACAGGAGTAACCGGTTAGCACAGCTGAATGCCGTGTGCATCACTGGGGCGCATCCTCGCATCAGGAGCCGCGTTAACAAAATGCAGCGGGTCGTTTATTAATTCCGGCGCTGTTCCCGGGTCATTTCCCGGCCGATTCCTTTGTGCCCGGGATATGAGATCCCTCCACGCACCGGAGGGACTTTGTCAGAGCGTTTTAGCTGCCGTGAATCGAGAGAGAAGTCGGGGGGAACCAATTTCCCAGCAGGCGTCTGATGTTGCCATGGCCGCGTCATGCATTCATTATTCGCATTCGGGCCCACACACTTTACCTCTTCGACCCAATTATAGTGCAAGCCAATAACGGTGGCCGAGAAATGTGGACCATTGACCAGAGCAGACAATTATTTTGATAGCCAAAGGCACATGCCACTGCACCAGATGACTAATCAGAGGAAAAAGAATAAAATTAATCGCAACATTCCATGGCGAAACAAAAGCTTAATTTGTTCATCAATACCAATACGCGCAGTGCCCACTCTGAGTGAAAAGGGGGATCAGACTAGTGAGGTTTGGTTGGGTAGTATTCCAGCTTCCCCTAATGATACTCATGGGTTTGAATCCCGTCATTGTGGAAGATTTTCAGTAGAATATCGATGTGCTCTATGTGGAGTTCTCTTAAGATGTAGTACATACAGTTTAGGCCGGATGGGTGTCAAACTGTGCATCCCTTCGCGCGTTCGCACATCATGTAAAATTCCTTCCATTACCAAATTTTTCGATGGTGCAAATGACCACATTTGTCGCCTGCTTTCCAAAATAAATAAGCAACATGTGCTAAAAGTCAACATTCACGAATTAAATCAATACAACGGGTTCATTAAAAGAAGAGGACTCACAACAGTGTTTTTAATGTCAATAGTGTTTTGTATAAATGCAAAGGTAGTGAGCTCCACTTTGGGAAACGATATTCTAAATCAATTCTGTAATGCTATTCTAAGGAATCATTGTACAGATGGTTTCCTCATCAGACCGTGCCAATATTTGCGATGAATGCTCTAGTAATATCAATGCATTGTGAATAATCAAAACACATTTTGCACTTCAATGCATATATTTGTATAGCTTTCAATGGTACAGTAGGTAAGTATAAAATCCAGACATGGCTAAAGAGATAGTTATTGCTCATAGAAGCTGGTTATTTTTAATCCTTATCTTTTATACAGGAAACACCAGTCAGCGAAGCATTATTCAATTGTAACAAGGCCAGATACGAAAGAACGCAAAATCAACTGCAAGTGCATTTTATAGGAATTTGCCTTTGTTAGATAAATCTGGCAAATATTTCTTGGCTTAGTGCTTAAAAATAAACAATAATTTAAAAAAAGTGTGGGAATGGAAGGGAGTTATAAAGCCTGCTGTTTGTTCCACTTAAATAAATTTATGTAAATAAAAATTTAATTTGGACTCAGCAGAGAGCGCTAGGTATTTTTATGTACTCAGCCATTCCATTGGTTCCGGGTGTGACTTATGGGCGTTTTATTTTAAATTTTCAAATCTAATACTTCAACTAAAATATACCGAAGTATATATTTAGTTTACCATAGAAGAAGGTAATTTACAACTTAAATTGCAATTTAAAAAAATTTACTGGCAACGTTGTAATTGGAATAAAACTGTGGTTCCTGATGTGACTCACACAAATGATACTCAATAACATAGACTTCTTTAACCTGTAAACTATGTGAATAGCTTAAACGTTAAATATTGATATTAATATCAGTAAGATAAGAGTAATTGTTCTTTAGTTTATACTAATGGAGAAGTATCCAAAAGCAATATTTTTCTACTAATGAATTTTTTAATAAGTTCCGGATGTGACATGGTAAATTTCTGAGAGTGACCTAATTACTCTTTCTGCTTTTCATTATTAGTAAAATTCAATTTTTCTTTCAAATGTTGGCAATGGCTCAGTATATTTGATTAATTAAGCTCAATTTTCCCTGGCTAAGTTGAAATTTAAAATTGTAGAAAAAAAATAGTTTTTTACTTTTTCCATATTTGGGCGCACTTTAATTGGAATGGCTGTACTCCGACACTTTTTTGCACTTTATTTTATAAAATCCAGAAATGCAACGGAGAATTTCATATGAATATATAAAAAAAATCGCAGAAAATAATTATTATTACATAAATACAAGGAGAATTCACTTCTCTTAGTTATACAACCAATGAATAAGCAATTGCTGCGCGTTTCTGTTAACTAAAATTCCCGAATGAAAAAATGACGTCATGGACTGAGCAATTTAGGAAAAATAGTTCGACTGCAATATTTCGATGCCAGTTCGAATTTAAAGCAGAAAACTAGTTCATGTTTTCCGTGAGTGACAACTAGTGATACTGCATTAGAGCTGTTCAGAATTGATTTATCATGATGGGGTTCCCATTATCGGAAACCATAACTCGTTAGAGTCGCCATAAGTGAAATTTAAAATTGTAAACAGGATTCTGCCAGAAGTAGGTACTGGATTTACTACGCATATATTTATTAACAGTTACGTACTTATAATAGAAAAATTTAAAGGTGCAATGATTTACTTTTTGGCCTTAAACCAAAGAGGACGGAGGAAGGAAAAGGAAGAAGGAGGAGGAAAAGGAGGAAGGAGGAAGAAAATGAGGTACGGTTAATATTAATAATACCTTTATTTCTTCTGTAAAAAACTTAAGGTGAGTTCCCTAAATAACTACTCTAATAGTTTCTATTACTGTGTGACTTTAAAAATACTATTTTTACTCAAGTCATGATTCCTCTTACTTGATTTATGATTAATTATAAAATTCTTTACATATTTATGCACGTATGCAATCAAATTTCGTAATTACTACTAATAAAACGATTCCTGAAAAATTTAATACGCAAAGTGACTTTTAAAAATGAATAAATATTACTGTACCTGCATTTTGATTATGATTGAATAAATATTACTGTACCTGCATCCATGTAAATCTGATATCCACGAGCTTTAACTCTACCAAGCGCCAATGTGGCGTGTGCGCTCTATGGAACAGACAAAAACGCCTCCTTTAATATTAATCTTAAATGCAAGAATAACTAGAATTACATGTTTTCAAATTCTAAATAAATGTATCGATTCAGTTCCGTACGCTATCAAAAAAGAAAAGAAATCATCAAAGGTCAGAATCAATTATTTTTCCACGATAAGAGATCGACAGGTAAAGGTTGAAAGTAACTAATTTCTATTCCGAACGACTGCATGAAGGAAGACCTATGCTGGAGGGCACTGATGATACATTGGTGGTATAATCTTAGCCGTGGTATTAAAATTTCTATCGGTCACACAAGAAAATAATATTTAACTTCAGTTCTATCCATTGTGATTGAAAATACGATCTTTTCAAAATTAAACAACGACTATAAAACAGTATGAAATAAGCAACCTTTGTCTTAGCATTCATTTAATCATAAAACAGAATCCCTTAAGCTCACTTTATACCCTTCGTATATGTTCCGGTTTAATTAAATCAAATAGGTTTCTTGGCGACCTCGAAGCTGGCGCCAGTACAATATTGGTGGGGGTATGTTAGCCAGTTCGGTTCTCCTAAATGCACTCAACCGCGTCCAGATAAACGTGCATTCTCGGAGATCTCGCACGCTTTCAGTTAACGGATGTTCTGATGGTATCGGATATCCGGGATATTTGAGAACTCAATGATTTTAAACTCACAAATGCTGCAGAATTTATGAAAAACGGGTGTAACATTCCACACTGCAGCACATTTAGCACGCAATATCAGTATATTTAACAATTTCATGATAAGGGCTGATGGGACCATAGTTATTGAACCTGCTAGTCAGAAATTGCGATATTCATAAATACACATCAATTATGACATATAACTCTAACTGATCATTTGTCAGTAAACCAACCGCAATAAACTAAGGTTTTTTACAGGTATTTATGTAGGCATCATTTAACCAATAACATTAGAAATTTGTAGGCCAAACGAATATACGAACGAACTAAGCATGCAAATATTTTTTTTAGGCAATTCGATTGGTTTCTAAGAAAATTTATTTAAATTGTGATGAATTACAAGCGTGTATTCATTCCAAGATAGCTTTGCAATAATGTTTCAATTAGGATAAATGGAGATCTAACCACATTGAGGAGACTTGGTGGTTAGAGAGAGATGTGAAAGAAGTCACATAGGTATGTTGGTGAGGATAACTTATAACGCAGATGTGAAGTCCGATTTTGATCAACTTTGTCTAATTTAAGAAAATCGGTGAGATTTAATTTAACATTTGAACAAAATTTCTTGGTGAGATACACATAACATTATGTCATACAAAATCTTCCTAAGTTTAATTTAAAAGCAGCCAAGCAAATTTTCAATGTTTGATTATGCTTTTTGAACTTTAATTAAGTTCAGATAGGCACAAAATAAGACTAATCTCAAAGTATTTTACTTACCATTTCAATAATTATTGTAATTTTCCTGATAGATCAAACATAAATAGAAAATGAACATGTAGAAAATAAAGAAAAAATTAAAATATTAGCATAATATTACTTATTTTTCAAAATGTCTTAAAAGTCTCCGATATTTAATACGCCACAGATGTTCTTGTAGTTTCTGTAATCATTTCTTAATTTTACTAACTATATTTTATTCTCAAATGCAGTACTGTGAGTAAAGAAAACGTCTATCCATATTAATTAAAAATGAAAGAAATACCGCACTCATCTACCAACGTGCAACGTGAGGCACCTTAGAAAGGCTGATTCGATAAGATGGAGAATCCGTAATGCTGTGAAATGTGTCGTATTTTATGTATATCTATGTCATGTTGATGAGTATGACATTTCTCTATGTCTACTAAGATATTAGCCCTGAGGTTTTCATCACAGAAATTTCTGGAATATAATTTTAAACTTTTAATTTTCACAATATTATGTAATTATGAGCGTTGTCATAATAATAATCCATAGCATCACTGACTTAGGCACAAAAAGCTACATCGGTTTTTTTAAATTCAAGAAATTAATTTATTCAAATATTAAATCATGCAAAACAGATATGTCACAAAAAAGAAAGATTAGCAAATTAAAATCAGACTCTTCTATCGCTCCGTATTACACTGGGATTGTTTGGGTATTAACTGCCACCAAAGCCTTAGGTATTAACTGCCACCTTAGGTTATCACTAAATGATTTGCAGCATTTCTCCAACTTATGAACCACGTAGAGAATTTCAATATGCAAGTTCATATACGTGATTGGGAAAATACGTTTTAGAAAATAAATTGTGATCAAAACCATAGTATTAACAAGCAAAGCAAACAAAAAGTATTTATAAAGGATATTGGAACCAAAGAGTAAAAAAAGTAACACTAAGTAAGAGAGAAGGAAAAATATGGAGAAAAAAACGACATCTAAATAGATAATACACTGGAGTTATTAAAGATATCTACAGAAAATGGTTCTCAGTAAGAGAGACAGAGAGCCAAGAAGTTCTGAGATTACAACATTTTGCGTAGATATAATAATATCAACCGTTTAATTCTCAAACAATTTTTGAGTAAATTGTCATGCTATTTAATAGATTCTAACTCCAATGATTGCTCGAGAAAAGACTCGCCAAATTATGTTGAATAAAAGTGCTATAGCATTGATTCATTCAAGCGTAAGATGAATATGAGTTGAAAGAAGAAGATCCAAAAACTTGAGGCAAAAGGAAAATCAATGACCCAATGGGGCAAAAGTAATATTCTAGATATCTTCTACATTCCGGTCAAACTATGTAGAAAAAAATCTTATAGCTGAGCCAAAGTGAGCATACGGATGTTCGAATTTGGAGAATAGCCAGTGATATTCAAAGACGTTCTTCACTCTCCGTTCGGTAGTCATGATTCTACGAATGGATCAATTATTTAGGAGAGGAAAGAACTTCTTTGCTTCGTCATGTAGGCACTTTTAAAAGTCATTGGTTTTTCTCATTTCGACGTATTCTTCGTTCCATATCATTTCAATATCTTGAAGTTATTATCCCATTCAAACATGCGAGATAAATATTTGTAAAATCTTCTCGGGCGGGAAACCAGAAAAGATATTACTAATATTATTCGCCGGGAAAGTCTAAGATCTTTTATGTGAGATAAAATTTAAAAAACTCTATTTCGAATAGATATGAGTTTGTTTTCATATGAAACAAATTGAGATATCAGCATAAGTTTTTACTGGTAAAAAAAACATCAAATATAGCACTATCTACCAGAATTGAATATAATTTCTTTCATATACGTAATTTCAACGATGCCAACATGGATCGTTCACTTTAAGCTTAGCCAATGACATAATAATGACTTATAATAGAGTAAAAACTTTAAATCATCTTTGATATCCTGTCATATTTATTTAATTTCCTTGATTTTACCAAACCATGATTTGTGTTGCAACAGTATTTCTCAGCTACTTTTTATAGATGTAAAAAATTAACTTATTGTCTCCGTATCATTTACATAAAATTCTGGACTAATCGCGTATCATCAGCACAATGACGCCCATTTATACTCAAAATACCAATAATAGATTACACGGCGTCACAATAGAAGCATTTGCAAATAAAAAGGGGACTTATATAAGATTGGTTTTTATATAGAGAAAGAGATAAGTTTCTCAAACTTGTTATACAAGATAATCCATTTGCATTACTACATGAATAGTCATGCTTGGCAAAGAGATATTCTTATATAAAACTTTCTTTAAAATTTATCGTTTCGTCTGTTTAGTCTAATTGTAAGAGGGGTAAGTTATTGAGTTATTCTCAAAACTATAATTTATTATGGCGGCCACTAATTATGAGTGTACTCGAACCGATCTTTTTCAGTAATGTTCTTCGGAGTTTCATTACACTTCGTTATAAACCTTTAAAATGTTTTTTTTAGTAAACCGATTCATAAAGTGAATAAAAGGGGACTGCTGTAAATGAAATGAAAGTATTGGTTTTATTAGCTGAAATCATCATTTGTGAATTTCAAGTCTGTTCCACAAGGATGCTACAGCGCAAATTCTAAAGCAAATTTATACATTCAACTCTTAATAGTGCTAATTATACATACATATTGTAAATTCATGGCTGAATGACATCTTTAGAGAGAAAAATGACCCACAATTTCAGCATTTTTCAGATTTTGATGTCGTTTAATTCCTTGAGTATCCCATAAAGACATTGAAAATTTGACATATAGTAATAGGTACGGAAAAAAGCAGCCAAATGATGTGTCATCTACATACTGCCACAAAAATTAACTCTGAGCGAAATTTCTCCACAGCACATATACTGCTAATTTAAGAAGATAAATATGGTAGTGAGCCTCGGAAAACATGTCAAGTGAGATAAAATAAATTAATATTACAATCTTTCACAATACATAGAAAATTCACTCATTTTGCCACTAGCTATGTTTTTGTGAGGATGACTTACAGGCTCCTCTTACCAGTGTGGGGAACCGGCTCTAATAAAAATAAGTTATAAGTTATCTATCCTTCAAGAAGAAGGATTTCAACTCATACCAGAAATGAACTCTGAAGTTGAGTCGCCATGACGTGTACCACCTTTGAATGTCGCATAAATGGCATATAATGCGCTTATGTGCAGTATTCAATGTAAGCAATGTGAATTTAGTTCGCTTGGGTTGTAAAAATCGATCTCCCTTCAACATAGATGTTTATCGCAGACGCCCGAGGGCATATTAATACTCGCGGAAAATTTTCCAGCATTCTTATTAATTAAAAAAAAACACAAATTGCAATATTTGTTTCGTATAAACTGATCTAATTTTTGTTCCTTTAAACGGCCTAACTTTTCCAATTTCCCGCAACAGCCGGAAGATGAGGAGGGGGGGGGGGGAGGTTTGCCTGAAAAGAGCTCTCCAGACATATATATTCACGCGACTTCCATTAGCCTTCCTTTGAATCGAAAAGGGAGGAACGAATTTGTGGCTTCAGGGGAGTATTCGCAGGATGAGATAAGGGCTTGCCGGTGATTGAGTAGAGGCCGTGCTCACCCTCGTACTCCATCGGCCACGGAGGTGGTGCATACGGAGCTCTTGGCGGTGTCTTGAAAGGCTTGAATGTCGCGTGAAGAGGAAGAGATTCAGGATGGAACATCCGCACTTCTAGAGAGAAAATCTCCGACTGGATTGGATCCGTTATCAAGAGCGCATCCTCGTCCGGTGGGAGAAATCAAAGGAAGTGTATTTCCCGAGTTGCCGTAATTGGCCCACGATACTGTTCGAGCAATAGAGTGCCAAGGATTTCTGAGAACTCGGGGAGGGCGCTCAGAGAAAGGGGAGTGGATTTGGAGAGGCGAAGTCGCAAAATATGAATCAATGAACCTATTCATTCTTATTTCCAGACTCCGCCCTGTGTGAGAGTGGAGGAAGATAATTCACCCGCGATATCAATCCTGAATGAACACAAATATCAGTGGACCTCATGCAATGCTAACAAAGCTGCTGAAAAATCGCACCACAGGGCAGTAATGAGAAAGGATATATGCTTTCGATTTAAAGGATATATAAAGGATGCATATGCTTTCGTCAAAAATGTGTAATTCAGAATTTAAAAAAAAAATTATTTGAGAACAATTTAGTCAAAATTGCTTTAATTCGGCAGCCGTTATATTACCACACTATGATATCTAGATATAATTCTGACTTTTTCTTCTTTCTGACACGTTCTAGGTTATTAGTTCTTGGTATGTCCAGCAAAATAGCCATCTGCTTGCACTGCATGGAAAATTAGATTACAGACGAATTAAATTTGCTTATTTAATTTATCAATCAACTTTTTTCACATTTTTTAGAAATGAAATAACATGTAATTTTCGGGGTGCTTCCCCAAATTTCCGAAAATTTAAATATTGAACTCAAGCCAGAAGCAGTTTGAGGTTCCGCAACTAAATGTCTCTTGGTGCATCTGAAAGCTGCTACTCGTCGTTTCTGTCATGTTTCGTCATCGGAGGCACTTCTTTTTGTAAATTATTATTTCTGTTTGTGTTGTAACATTTTCTTGCGCTTCTGCGAATTTTCAAATGGCTGAAGCTGAAGGAGCTAAGGGGCCAAGTATATACATCAAATTCTGTTTCAAGCTCAAGAAAATTGCAGTTCAAACCCACCGTAGGCTTTTGATGAGCATGACTTGAGTCAAGCTAGAACATTTGAGTGGTTTAAGCGTTTCAAGGAAGGCCGTCAAAATGGAAGACGACATTCTCTTCAAAGCTGAAAAGATCGAGCCATGTTCGCAGCAACGTCAAGTCAATGCAGATGATTTTTTTCCACATTCGTAGAATGGTGCATAAGGAGTTCGTTCCTTGTCAGACTGTCAATGGAAAGTTTAAGAGCAACATTTTGAAGAGACAGGGGAAAAATTTCGGCGCAAACGGCCCGAGTTGAGGAAGAACAAATGCTAGTTGCTCTACCGTGACAACGCGCCCACATCCCGCTCGCTGTGATGGATTTCCTGGCAAAGAAACAACATGACAACGGTTCCCCATCCTCCTTTTTCTCCTGAACTAGCCCCCCTGCAAATTCTATCTCTCCCTCAAAATAAAACAAAGTTGATAGGGCGACGTTTTGACTCCATTGAGAATATCCAAGTGGAATCGTAGCTGGTCTTCAACATCCTACAGCTTTTGGACTTCCAGGAGCACTTGCAGAAATGGGAACACCACTGGCATTCCTGCTGGCTGCATACGTGCCGCAGGCGACTCGAAGATGACAGTGGAAATTAGGGTGTAAGGTAATTTTTCTGCTTTTAAAAAGAAAACTCACGAAAATGTTGGGAAGCACCGTGTATAACTACAAATATGCATACCTACATTAATCAACTCATAATACCTACATAAGTAGGTATTATGAGTAAAATTTACTTTTTATCATACATTAAAACCCTAGATTCATCCTTCCTCTCTTTCACTTACCAACTAACAGTTTCATTCATGAAATTCTACTACGTATCTAGGAACTTTAACTTAGTAAAATTCTAATTAGGCAAATGTAAGATGAGCTTATCAACTCTTTAGTCTATTGAACGGTAGTGCTAAAAATGACAAAAATGGAACGTGATGCGAGTAGGAAAAACGGCTCTTTTCATTGACAAAAAGGAATATAAGGGCACTACAGAGTTGTTTACTAAATAGCAGCGGTATTCAAAAGCGATATGCCCCGTGCGCTCGCCAAAATATGGTACCCCTATCTTTTATCATACTTGTACTGAAAATTTGAAACGGTAGTAAACCTTTTCAACTTGTTTGAAGAATCATTCTCATTAAGGTAAATGAGATGATGAAACAGTGTATTTAATGCATGAGCTCTTAATGATTCTCATTAGGCCCTGTTAAAAACAAAAAACTGGCTAAGGATGAATTATTAAGACATATTCAGTAGCTTTTATCCCGTGTTCTTCCACTCAACTAACCACCGTGTGTCGGCTTACGCTTCACTGAATCTATCACGATTCAAATTGTGAACTTCTCATCGAATCATTAATTAACATTTTCCAACCTATAGCTTTGAGGAGTAATTTGGTCGACCTCTCCAAGAAATATTACAAAGGGAATCAGCCCTTCTTTCTCCGAAAATAATGACCCAAGGCAGCGAAAGGATGCAATTATGGAGTTACAGATTTCGCTTTGAAGCTGAAGAAGAAAACATTCTGAGAACAGAAAATTTCTGTAATAGGCCATAGATGATTTCTTTAAAGTTAAAATGCTTCAAATATGACACCTTAATTGAAAACGTGAACAACTTACTTTAATGCCTTTGCTACGCCATTCGGACATATCCAAATCAATATTTTCACTCGTTGACTGCGGAGTTCGACTACAAAATTAAAACTAAAAACTATTTTCATTTTGTTACTGAAATGTAGTCCACAAAGTTAGTGTACCGAAAGCAGGAAATTTACTAAAATAAAACATCTAATTACATTTATTTCTGCAATTTATATTTAAATAATACATTTTTTTATCTTAAATGTGGAACATAGTACCTTTTTGTGGAAAGTTGAGAAAAATATTAAGAGAAATACAAAAAATCAGTTTATGTAGTGGCAAGGTTTATGTTAAGTAAAACCTTAGAGTCAGCAGAAATGTTTGCATGAATAGTAATGAAGTAGAAATGAATGCAGTCTCACGGCAAAAGACGGAGAAAGATATTGTTTAGCCATACCCCTCCACTTACTACATTATCTTAGCTCTTCCATCTACCTTGTTATCTTTAAATCTACTCTTTACTTTTCATTTTCCCGAACTCCAAATTAACTCAATTTTTACCCAACCCATTGTCAAGCTCCCTTGCTTTACCAATACCAACGACTCTCACGACTCTTTGTTAGAGTAGAGTAAAATTATCATATTTTAATGTTTTAACACTCACTTGGACGATATTTATTGATTCTTCGACGTAAAATAACAGGATTGGAAAAAATATAAGGAAATGCATGTTCACAACGCAAGTCTACGCCCAATTTCTTTATCGCCAGTTCCTTGCACAACACTATTAACTCAAACCCGGTTTTTCAGTTGTTGCTGCTGCCGACACTACAATATGAATTCAAAATAGTATCTCCACTCTTTATGAAAGTTGGTTTAGGTACATGATATTTTCGGAAATTTAGAGCATGTTCCCGTACGCGTATCACGCACCTCAGGCACGTCATAAAAGTTTCATTTCCAGTTCTAAAAAGGATGGCGTCCAATTGACTTCTCACTGAGCAAATGTTTCACCACAATATCAAAACCCATTTTAAACGCAAATCCCCTACAGAATGACCATGGATACGTTCCAAGTCCTCGTCGATATCCCTAAAAGCTCTCTTGAATCCCGCGCTATGGCAGCTGTTTGTTTTTCGAAGAGCAATCTCCCTAGTGTATAAGGCATCCCTTATTGTCTGCACGAAATGACCGCCACCGACTTAAAAAATGAAAATATATTTTTCATTTCGAGAGATACTCCTCCAGAGAACATTATGGGCTAGAAATAATGTAATAGTGTTGAGGTATATATTACACAGATAATGAGGCTGTACTCACTTCTAAACGCAATGAAAGGCAATAAAAGTTTAAAAAGTTCGATTTAAAAACACAAAGCCCTATTTGGAAGACGGAAAATCATCTCATGATGCATTTTGCAGAATAAGGTATTACTTTAGCTCTTTCATGGGTTACTACGCACTTGAATAAAGATATAATGGGAGTTTTCTTTACCCTCTGATAGTTCTTGATTGTAAACATCTAGCCATAGAATTTTACGACCAAAATAATCGTAGTTGATTCATTTCATGTAGCCAACTATAGTGGCTTAATACAACTAACCAATCAAAATTTTCCCTAGTTTTACAAAATTGCTGTGCCAGTATAGCTCTATAACACATGAGTCGACAGCACTCCTACAGTACGCAACAATTAGCTTCGAAAATTTCAGTGAAACTGACTCGGAATCGGGAGCGGTCGAAATGGATCGATTATTTCGGCAGCAGCAGACGTTCAAGGTGCTACCAACTGCAGGCAGTGGCAGGTATGCAAACATACCAACGTGAGGGGGAACTAAATAAATGTATTCATAATTTAATAAATTTAAAAAAGCATAATTAGTTTTTTTTCTCAGGATAATGGAATGCCAACCGAAAATCGTCTCCTGGGTATAGAAAAGCTACCACCAAAGTGAGCGGGGAACTCCAGAGTAGGGCAACTTCCACAGACATGGCCGAAGCACGAACTCGCATCCCTCATCTCCTTAGCTTTCCCACAAAAGTGAATGAATACTAATAGATTAGAGTGTGGGGGTCACCTTGGGCGAGGTATTTAGAGGATTGTGTGTGAGAAGTAGTGATTGCGTGGAAACTGGAGATTAAGAAAGGAATAAACTTCAAACGCATGGAGCAAACGTTAGGAAGTGAATGTTCTCGAAAGGGTGGAGAATTGGAGACGGTCGGGATGATCGCATGAGTTTTACGACTGCCTTCCCCCTTCCCAATCTTCTCTCCCCATTGAATCGCCCCCAACGCGCGCCATCTTTGAGGTTTATGGATCGTCAAACGAAAGTCATACCATTTTTTACCATATCTGAGGTACTTAAACAAATTAACGTTTCCCACTTCATATTTGTGGTACTTATAAACATTATAAATTTCCTTTTACGTCTTCAGTATGCTCTCTTTGGTTTCCCAGCTGAGCAAAAACATACAGCTTGTGTCATTTGCGCTATTAATGGTCATTGCATCAATAGGTGGTTAGAAAATAGTGAAAAGTGTTCGCAGGAAAGTAGGAGTAGACAGAGTTCATGCACCTGCACCAACCTAATTATTGCAAAGTTTACAGTGTAACTTATTGAAGTTCTCAAGCTCATTCAAAAGTTTAGTAAAAAAGTAATGAGTACTTACATGAAGATCGCAACTAGGCTTGGTAAAAACAAAATGCATAAATATATACTGTGACGTAAAAGTGACTTTGACCATGAAATCCGGATAAAATCCAGATAGCAAATAGACAAGTTGATGATCAAATATTGCCAAAAACTCAAATACCAAAAATTAATTATAAAATTCTCGAAGATGAGGGTACCTGATTTTAAAATTATTATTTTATTGTGATAAACATTAATAATTAGGCACAAACTTGCACAATAAATAATATTTAGGCACTAGCTTGCACAAAAAATGATGTTTCACACATTCTAGAGAAGACTGCTGAAATCTGTCACCTTTGAATGCATCGAAACCACATGACGTAATGTCATTTCAATGCAGCATAAGGCACCGATAAAGAGACACTTAGGACATTCAGTAAAGGTTTTTTACGGCACTGTGAAAGTCAAGTTTACGACCCTCATTTCCCCTCACCCAAACTACCATTGCGGATTTAGAAGGCAGTAGTAGGCACCCACGGGCGTCTGAAGTGGGTAATAATCTGATCGAAGACGTTGGAAAAATTTGCGCACACATACAACGAGTGCGGAGCCAATCCTGCGAAAGTGGCACATTTTTGCTGTCGACGCTCACCCCGAAATGCCTGTCTAGTCTGGATTAAGGGCTAGAGGGTAGGGAGGAGTCTCAAGCGGAATGGATTAAGGGCTGTAGAAAAAATAGAGTGTGGAGCGTGGCAGGGGGTGGCGCCGGAGAGAGATAGAGAAAGAAAAAACCCATCTCCGTGACGAAACTTTACCCGAACACGGAGTGAACACTGATTCCCGAAATAAACCAACCCTTGGCTGGCGGCGAGGATGGAGTTCGGCTCGCACTTCTACGGAGGGAAAGAAGTGTGGAAGGGCTGAGGAGAGGTAGAAGGCCTTAAATCTCCTTTCGACGACGTCGGCCGGCTTAATCTCCTGGATTCTTTTTCTACTTTCTTGCATCCTCCTCACCCTCCACCACCTAAGGCCTCCTGCATTCTCACCCAATATTTCCCTTTTCCTTTAGTTCGTCTTCGGCCGGTGAAATATCGGATATTTTCCTCATTTTTGTGTTTTTCTTATGGCATTTTTTAGAAAATCCATTCGTAATTTTGTTTCACTCTCGGTGTGGAAGAGATTTTTCCGTTACAGCTGGACGCTCTTTGGACACTATAGCCTCATAGGTCTGGTCAATTTAGTCACTATTGATGAGTGAAGATTATGAAAATTTAATATGTTTAAGTGCAAAATTAAGCAAAGGCAATAAAAATAACTGCTAATTGCTAATCATTGCTATACGTTCTAATAGAAGAGTAAGTAGGAACTTCATTTTTCTTCAAAATAAGGAACAAAACCTATTGAATATAAGCTCACAAAACAGTTTTTGAAACTTTATGCATGAAACTCAAATATGTTTTAAACAAAGTACACGAAAGTTCACCCGGCACATCCATTACACCGATAGGCCAGTGTGCTGTTATAGCTGTGACACGTTAGTCGCGCCAGATTTAACTCAGAGTGAGTGCATACTACGAAAACGCATGCTGAGTACAAAATCAATATTCAAGCTCGTTGTGAGACATGATACCAACATAAACTCCCATTTGAATCCACACGTAGACCTAGACTAAGTTAAACCAATCTAAAACCAGTATTTCAGGTAATTCATGAACATAACTGAAAACGTTAATTCTCAACAAGGATAAAATGAAAGTATATGCGGTATAACTGAGGATCGGAAAATAAGTAAATTTACACGTAATAAAAAGTACACAAATGCGTAAATATTAACTTGTATTTGAAATATGGAATTCAAAAGCTAGAAATTCGATTATTTGTGATTATGAATACGTTAGATTAGACTAGAACCTTGCATATAATTTCGCAAAATTTCTATGCGAAAAATATTGGAACGTGTTAGACGTGAGAAACTTACAGAAGGATGAAAAATGAGTTAGGCAAATGAGATTGAATAACATTATAGCGTATGAATAACACAAATACCTTCATTAGTTAGGTAATACAAGTAAATATTCTTATTGAATTCATCATATTATTTCAATAAAATTACTCAGGGAAGTACAGTACCCTGAAAACATTAGCGGTGATCTTTTACTGGGATTGAACTTCGTTTTGGCATGTCTTACTATTCTTTCTGCTTCGTTTCCTTCCTCTTCGTTCAATAGACGCTCCATGAGCCTCAAATCTGCTCCTTCCAAATCTCGACACCCACTTTTCATCCGATCTCAATGTGTCTCACTTCAGTAAGTACTTTTCCAACGCTCACCGTTCGTCTTTTTTCGACCTTTGTCACCCTAGCCGAGCGTGACATTATTGACGCATAATCGGCTGGGGAATGTTGAGCTCCGAGTATGGGTTTCGATAAACGCGGTTCCTCTTAGTCCTTTTTGCAGACTTTGCACCTTAACGTTTGGGACATCCTGCCTGGAACAGCATAATCACCTCGAACAGAAGAAGCAGTGGCAACGCCACCGATAGCACCACCTATAAGTTCGCAAGGCGTCGATTGGGTGGACCGAGGTCGTTAGCGCCTTTGCGTGAGATTGACGCATCAACGAGCCAGAATTGGGCTCAAACATTTACACGGCATTACATCTTGAAGTCATGTTCATGACTATTTTTATTAATTTTTACATGAAAACAAATTTCCCTGTAAGTATTTTTAATTCCATCTGTTGACTTCCTTGCTTTCCACTTCATCATTAAGTTTCTCTTTAAATGTTTATGCTCATACCATGGTAATAAAAAGAAATCTCCAAAAAATAAAAAAAGTTCAATTAATGTAAAAAAAAAATAATCTCCATGATAGCACAAGTCACCACCAAACCTAAAATGGTTTCACAATTCAGGCATATTTAGATCCTATTATTGCAAATTTCTATTGAAGAAATAGGCATGCAGAAATTATGTCATGCCTGCTTAATGCCTATGAATTATTTTTAAGAGTCTAAAATTTTTAAATGTTTTCGGCAACTTTATTTCCTGAAAATCCTAACGCATAAAAAGTCAACAGCAAGAACAATTTGGGAAATAGAGGATAAAAAAAGATACCAAAAGGATCAGAATATCTTTGGAAGATCATTATGCAGAAAAACAGGCTGTTTATGAGAGATAAGTTCACAGATAAGCTGAAATGTTTAGGAAGAAATCAAGGGTCGTGACTCGTCAAAAATCTATTATACTACCTGGAATATCCATTATGATAATATAACGGGATATTAGGACATGTCTAACATAATATTAAAGCATATCATACACGTTATTCCATATGGCTAGCTGCGTGTCCCAGGCAGGTAGACGCTCGGTCCGGAAGTCCAGAGTTTGTGGGTTCGTATCCCGCCTCACGCATGGATCGCTCGTCTATCTTTAGATGTAGGTATTAGGCTATACAATTTCATAAAGCTGAAGAGTTCGTGCATCTGAAACACAATCCTCTAAATAATACGATTGCTTGACTACTACCACCCCAAAAAACTGTTTTCCGGCCTAAAGAAGATTGAGGAAGACGATTAAATACTAATATTTTTACGCTAAAAAAGCTAGAAAACTTGGCAAAAACCTTCTTATACGTAAATAAAAATATCTGAAAGACTCCATCGTCTCAGGCTCAACCTTGTGGAAGTTCATTTTATCGTAAAGGAAAAGGAAAACTTTGTTATACTCCACCAATTTATTTTCAGGTACAACTAGTTTCAACGCAGCGGCGTCGAAAGCCTGAAGATGACGCCGCTGCGTCGAAACTAGTTGTACCTGAAAATAAATTGGTGGAATATAACAAAGTTTTCCTTTTCATTTACGAGAAGCTGAAAGACTTCTTATCCCCTTTTCTCTCACCTTACTGTCACTTTATTCGACCTTTTCGTCGCTCATCACCGCGCTCACGATCCTCGAAAAAACCACGGTCACGTCATGAATTTTACTCAGAGGAGTACTAAACGAGGTGGAGTCTCTATTAGAACTCACGCGGGACTTAAGGCCAATTTCAGAAACTGTGCAATGGGGAATAATTGCTTACAAAAATCGGCGGGGTAAGGATTAGTTATTGGGGTGTTTCGAAAGTAGGTCGTCAGGCCAACAGTTGCAACGGTCGGATCCCTGAGTGATCATCGCAGCAACAGCCGTGATTATGGCATTGCTGGATGGGATATTTGTTAAGGAGCGGCAGGAGAATCTTCCAACGGGAACAGTGGCGCTGAATCAGGGTGAACAAAGGGAATGAAGCCGCGTTGGAAGAATGATCTCCAAACCTTCACCCCGTCAGGTTTGCCTCGCCGTAAAAATTATCGGATCATAGATGGAGCTCAAGTACCTTAATGTCATGACCATTTGATTGTAAGCTTAAAAAATCGAGTATCCAATCCAACTACCTTCTGCTCACTGGGTTTATGTTTCACTGCATCAAGCTTATCAGATGTTTGAGAGACGGATTGCAGAAGCCAATCGAGCCTTTTAGCCAGGGAGATCTAGTTATGAATCCCAGTCGAGTCACATAATTTTATTAATGGCCAGGCGCCACTCACAAGTACCATGCATCTTTCACTCTTGCGCCAATGCGCGCATCTACGAACAAGTTTCGTCGACCAATTCGCTGTATTTCATTGTTTTGGGCTGAGGGAGTCTAATTATGAGGGTAAGGGGAGTTGCCAGTGGCGGCTACTAGCGCAGGAAATGTTAGCTTTCCCAATTAGGCATGCGGCTCTTTGCTTACTTATTCCTCGGTTAAACATTCAAAGAAATTTTTCTAATTCGGCTGATTATCTGACTAGTTTTGTTAGTTTAGATTAAGGGTGGGTATGAAACGCGATGTTTATTTTTCAGAATGGTCAAAATAAATTGTTCGGATAAGTTAGGCATTTCATTGTGTATCCACATTTTGACCTTTGTTGAATTACGAAGAATAAAGCACTAATTTGAACATATTTTCACTTTGCAATATTCCACAGAAAGTTTTATTTCTTCCAACCAAGAATTTTTTATATTACTCCGACATTACCACGGTGATAATGGATAAAAGATTATCAGGGAATAATCTATTATTTCCATATTATCGCAATTTGGTTCCATTGAATCAAACAGAAATATTTTTATATATAATAAAGTACTACGATTCCATGGAAAAAGACCCATTTAGGTTGATAAAAGTTTAGAAGCATTCGTTAGACCTTCAGTTAACCCTGCTTACCCCAAAACTCAATACTACGTCAATCTTTGTTGCAAACCGCGCAAGGGGAAAAGTACACTAGCTTTCATTTTACTACGAACCACTTCGAACGGACCATCTCAACTACAGTAATTTAGTTAGAGAGTAATTTATATTTTTGGCACGTAAACGAATGCCTGTTACTTTAAAAGTCATCCACTTTGAGAGCATTCAGTTCCATTGTAAGTAGTAAGAGGTTTCAGGGCGTTCGAAGATAGCCTCTTGGAGATGTGGTTAAATTTCTGCATGCTGACTTCGAAATTCTCTTTAGAGTTTTTGGCATTCCTCCCCAAAAATCTGGAATGATGTTTTTCTTCTCCACTGGGTGAGCTAGATCCCATAATAATAACGTTTTATTTGCGAAAAAAACTATTGAGCTTACTGCTAAATATCATTATTGGTGATTATACCGTAGCTTGTGCCGTGAGGATTGGATCCTCAATTATTGTTGCCTAAATAAATCAGGATATTACTGGGTTTCGAGTTCGTTGAATTGTTTTTCATTCATACTCAAATTACCACACCCATATTATCATTTCATAACATTCTCTTATCCACAAACATTTACAGCATTTTAGCAAGTTTGTGAAATATGTGCTGATTAAGCCACTCTTTAACTCATGTCATTCAGTGAAGTGTTAACTAGCGCTGAAAAAATGTACGCTATTTTTCAAATTTACATAATTTTATCTACAAAATATTATTCTAAAGCATAACATCTTCTTTGGGTGCAAAAAGTACTGAAACCCAACATGAATGATTTTCGGCCTATGCCACACAATGTGTGCCAGCAATTTCACAATGATAATTCGCTGTGTTCTGAAACCAGAAAATGAAGACAGAAAAATGATGGTTGATGCCATAAGGATATTTAATTAATCATCAAAGCTACGCAGAAAAGGTTATGTAGATGCATGTATGTATCTATGCATACAGAATACAAAAGAAAAAATCATCGAGGAAATTATTACGGAGCCCGCTTCCGAAATCCTTTGCACTTGGTAATGCAAAGTTCCATGAATTTTGTTAGATGTATTTAGGATATATTTGTACGATTTATTTACACATGTACACAAGTAAATATATATGTAAATGAAAAGTGGAGGATGTTCTCACTATGCCACTGCAAACTTATGCGGGCAAATGGATGTGTATTATCCCGGATGGTGATGCTAATTCTGCAAACTAACCGACAATTGGAACTATAGCTGCGTTGTCCTTTGCATCGAAAACATGAGCAAAGAAACGACTCAGCAATGGATTTCAGTCGAGCTCTTATAAGCAACTGTTTTCTCAGTGGAGGAAAAAACCACGCAGCAGCATAATTGACTCTGAAAGTAGTTATAAAAATCATCTACCCAATGATTGGCATTTCCATCTGATTTTATTATTAGTCACAAACTCGTTGGCTGATGTGTTTGCGTAAAACACGTTCTTTCCCGTGATTCGAGCTATTAAAGATTAATTAAACACTATTAATATATAACTTACAACACGAAGAGGATCACACCAAGCAACTGTCAGGCCGCACAACACTCACCTGTAATGAGAAAGGATATATTAGAGCCATATTTCTTTCATGAAATAAAATCACCAACAGCATACCTTATGATACTAAAGTATATATATCCCAACCGAAATGGAAAAGCTTTGGTGTTCACGTATACTTTGTCATGCCACCTCAAGATATAAATTTGACATAAACTAATTATAAATATGTAAAAATGTACCTTAAGTATTGAGAAAGAATGTGTATATAATTAAACGTATGTTGCGAGAGCAAGAATTTCAAATTTAACACTTTCTTAAATCTCCAGAGAACCCCTGGTCACGAAATATTACGTTATTTTTCATTTTAACAAATATTTGGCAGATATTATGAAGACATTATATCAAAAAAATAAAACCGCCATTCGAGGAATCATTCCCCTCTGATGATGTTTTAAACTTGAAGTTATAAACTATAAAAAAATAGCATTTTCCTATGTTTTACGAGGCAAAATAAGCAAATATACCATTACATGATTTAAAATAGCCAGAAGTGTTTTAGTAGAAAAAAATAAAATAGCCAGCTCTTAAAATGTTAAATACTCTCATTTGGCCAGGTAAACTAGCAGAAACGCCAAATTGAGACATAAGAAAATTATCAATGTAAATTTAGCAATCGCGATTCAAAGCTCTGATAAAATATTTAAGAAGCATAAAAAATGTGAAATACCTGAATAAATTAAAGAATATCTAGTGCACCATCGGTTTACAATTCTTAAAGAAAAATATGTCACTCTTTTGGTGAGAACTAAGAAACTTTTAAGTGGACAAGGTGTACCAGTTGTTTAACGCGTGATCAAAGAAAAATGACACAACACGTTCATTAACGTTATTCACCGACTGTAGAAAACGACGTATTCCATGGTGAAAACAGAATATCTCTCGTTAAAAAAAATGATTCAGTAGGATCATCTTGTCTTTGAATTCTAAACACTGATTGCTGACCGGTAAAAAGAGTTTTTGAGCAGCCAGCCATTCAATTACAACAATACAATACAAAATTAATGGATTATAGAGATTTTATATTCTCACTGCTGCATTAAGGTAAATATCCGTAATTTGTTTAAAATCGTAACAGTTCAAGCCAATAACCATGTAGGTAATCTGAACTTCGACGTTACCTACTATAATATCAAGTAAAACATGTGAAAACTCGGCTACAGCAAAATGAGTACATTTTAACGTATAAAAGCGTATTAGGCTTAAATTTGTGGAAATACTTTGTGTCCATTTCAAATAAAACAGTATTGTTAAATTTCCACACAGTAAATTTTAAAAAAACAATTAAAACACACCATTGACGAAGGCACGTAATGGCATTACGTGCCTTGATAATTGCATTACGTCCCAAAACCTTGGTCGGTGGTGTGTTTTCACTGTGTTTTTAAAATATAGGTACTGTGTGGAAATTTACCAATACTGTTTTATTTGAAATGGGAAAAAAGTAAATTTTAAATTTGAATGATAAATAATGGCACTACGGTGAAGTAATAAACCATATCTTCAACATCGCAACTGCAGGCATTCAAACGGGTTGAGTTATACAAAAACTTAAATAACTAAATACAATAAAAATAAAAAAGAGTAAACATATATTATCTATGTCTCCGAAGCTCGAATTCCTATCAACTGTGAGAAAAACTGTTATGTAAATAATTATTGCTAATGTTTTGGGGCAATATTTGAAATTAAAATGTTAGAACATTTCCCTACAAAAATCAAATCCTAATTCTTTTCCTTCCGTACTGTGGCGAATCATTAACTTAGTACATTCCAGTGGTAAATGTTCCATAACATATATTGTAATGTCTATATTTTCATTTTGTTTGTTTCATGTTTAATTTACTGGTTACTTGTAAATGACAACATACAAAACAAATTGGCATTCATTATTGGTATATGTTGTCAATTTACAGAACGAAATCAATTCGCAACATTGTGAACAGTGCCAAATTCCACTAAGGCCAGATTCAACAATCACTCACCTCACGGGTGCTCCACACGTTTTGTGGCTGAATGATTGTCACAGTGTAATGCAGGCTTTTTCGGGTAACATAAGACGTCGATGTTTTAAAAAGAGCCAAAGTCCGTAAACTGAAAACTATTCTGAATTTGTTTTCATACTTCTGAAAATGCAAATTGCTGATGTTAAACTGAGGTATAAAATCATTAGAGCCAATTTTGGTCTTGACTCTTTTGGCATTCCTTGAAGCTGAAAATCTAGCATACTTCAAGACAAACAATGATTTCAAATCATTTTCATTCAATCAATTTAAAATTACTACCCCAAATTACCACACTAATTTTATAATTCTTGATTAAAAGGCCGTCATTTTCCCCTTTGAAGTAACTCATGCTACCAGGAAAATGGGACAGTAGACGTTGATGTCGCTAGTTAAAAAAAAAGCGTTGAGTAGAAAAAAAATCAATTCGCAATGAATTATGAAGCCAAATTCAGAAAGAGAAGCGTGATTTAATCATGTATGTTCATTTTAGTTCTATTTGTTGTTAGGTAAATTTCCGAGGAAAAGAGTGAAAGCAAAAGTCCCGCGAGGGAATCGAAGTTTTTAGTACTGCAAACCGCCCTTTTATCTTGCAAAAAAAAAACAGAAAAGAAAAAGAAGAGCGGGACACAATGGAAATCCCGCGTAAAAGATATAGCATTCTGGTTACTCCTCAAAAGTCCCAATGCTTTACGACCTCCGCACTTTTATTCCTCCTCCTCCTCCTTCCCACACATATTCGAACAATTAAAAAATCCTTTTCTCCCATTAAATCGTGAATTATGCTCCCACCCGTTTTGACCTGGACGAAAGAGGGGGGGCCTTCACCTTGTGATGTGTCGCTACGCTTCCCAACAAAAAAAACAATTTCCCTGCTCTATACGTATCTTTGCAAGCGGCCAACCGACCCGGCGAACCGCGATGGTCAATTATTTATTCCACGGGCCCCTTTCGACGAGGCGGAATGTTGTTTCAGAGGCGAAGGCCGTGTGCTTCTCCCCAGTGCCGGTAGGGGGTCATCCGAGTAGGGATGGCGCATCCGAAGCCGAAGCTTTCGCCCACTCCCTTCTATTACAACCCTTGCTCTCTTCCCATCCAAGACCCTAGCCCCCCCCCCCCCTTTGTCCTTATACGTCACACCGTTCCTCGGACGATAAATTGGGTTCGTTACGCTTTGCGGTGCCATTCTACAAATTAAGCGCTCTTTTCATCGCCCGCAATGCACGCTAAATTGCGCATGGAAAATATACTTCTCGTTATAAAAGACCACGGCAAAACGAAGAGATGGAAGTGCAATAAAAATGTTCAAGGAACTGGGTATTTTATTCGGATATAATGAACAAGAAATGTTACCGAGTTCTACTGGAATTATTTTAAAGGGAATGAACTGAACATCAGTAAGCAAAACAAAGAATACGCAATATGGCTATAGGGTGAGGACTAAAAAAGCAAATTTACGGTGGCCTCCACCTTTTTGCTCGAGATTTATGGATTTATTTGGCTAGTATCTCTTAAATAAATACCTTCTTAGCAGTGTATGAGACGCTAGCGGGATTGATAGCATAATGTAACATATATTTTTAACATTGAAACATATTAGAACTCAAAAAACAATATTCTAAGGTATATCAAGCTTAAGATTGTTAATATTTAAAGTATTGTAACGTAACATGTAACGAATTAAAAATCTTTTCACAATCTGTTGGCTCGAGATGTAAAAATGCTAGAATTATTTCAATTATTACGTTTATTTATTTTTTTAAAGACAATTGTTGTTCTTAAAAGCCCGACGAAGCCGGCAGCATACCACAGAGATAATGGTGGTGCTTACCTACTAGAAATTATACACCCTTTCTTTATGTCAGATATTTGCAGGCATGTATGTTTATATTTTTGGCCACTAAATAACCATTCTAGTTATAGCTGTTAATGATCGTTAAGTTCGAGGTCTTTTATTTGTAAAGGCTTAAAATAGACTCATTAAATGTGTCCACAAGCAACGATAGAACGTAGCATCGAAAATCTACACCATCCTGACAAAATACCCCTTGGACCTGGATTGGTGAGACATTTAGGAGAAAATCAATTTATTCATGGGGGAATTTGGAACACTTTTGGGGATGATTTAGGCCTGATATAAATGGTTGCGTGCATGAATTCAATGATACAGATTTACGTACTTTTAAGAACAGTTGGAAAAATCTGGTCGTTAGGAATGGGATGAATTTAGTACGTCTCGGCCTTGTAATTATTACAGCCCTTTCTAACATATCTCGGTCGAAACGGAGGTAGAATACCGTACAAAAGCGTACTCAAATTCACGTCAATAGAAAATCTATGAGACATAGAGGAACGGTAAACGTGATCTGTAAGCGAGACTCTTTACCCACGCAGGGCCATGCTCCAACTCACTTCAATGCTTGGAGTTTCTCGCTCCCCATTCATATCATTCTCATTTTCCTCTTCTGTGGAACGACTGGCGTGAGGTGTTTTTCCTCAACCGAGACCATTTCTGCATGAAAAGGAGTCCAGCTCAGAATTTTCTCCCAGAAATTCATTCCTTATGGCTTCGGACCTCGTTTTTCTAAAATAAATCTCCTTTTTGTGAAACATAACTCATGTAATATAGAAAACTCCGATGGTGGCAGCAAAGCATATCCAAGGCGTATTTCTGTATTAGCAGCAATCAATAGGAAACATCCTTATGGCATAGTTCAACAAAACCTTTTAACTAAACTTCTCACCGTATCAATAATGCATAGATTAGCTTATGAAGAGGAAACTGGATATTCAACCATCGTAAAATCGTTCCTCATTTGACGGAAATATCTTTCCTCATCTACATTATTAAATAGGTACAACGTGTCTAGTAGGGATCAGGGCGTAGCTAGGACATTATTTCCTATTTTAGCATAATCGGGAATGAAGACACAACTAAGAATTACCATTATGTTAATTACGCTAATTCCTGTTGGGTAGGGGGGTCACCAAAGGGAAGAAAGTATATAGCAGGGGGATGTATGGGGAAATAATATACTTAATAGTGAGATTTAAAGAGAGTAATTTCGGGGGATATCACAAATCCTGTTCCAATTAACAAGCTCTTATGTTATTTTACGAGCTTATTTGTATACGAGCGACGCTTCCACCCGATTTGATTTTGAAATAACGGCTAGTTAAGCTGTCGGAAAGGATATCTTTGGATGATGGAAAATTATGTAAAGTCTTGCAACTCATCACGTCTGACCAAATTACAATGCTTAACTCCCATATTATTCCGGCTCCATGAATGGAAGCGGTGGTGTAGTAACCTGTTTATTAATGAAACAAATGGCTGATGAATGAGGGAATGTGGTACATCTTTGACTAACTAATCAGCTTGGTGGTATTTGTTAAATGACGTTAGGGCTAGGAATTGATTGACCGATACTTCTCGATGAAAATCATTCACACCCTCATAAAAACATCTTTAACCATAGTACTTATATATTTATTAGTCCTAATTCCAATCCCTGAAGCGCCCAGATATATTTATTTTAGTTCTGAGCATTGAGAACTTTCCCAGTAATTAATCCATTCAGCAAGTGATTTATTCATACAAATAATTTATGATGGAAGCTGGCTTCATTTTTTTTAAATCCACATATAACATACCAAAGGTGAATATGTAGCAACGAAAAAGAAAGAAATATAAGATTGTTTCTCCAGACATTTACATTTTTGTGTTGAGGCATGAATGAGGAAAATTCCATTGAAAAAGATCAGCTTAAATTTCGTTGCCTAAAATAGAAGAAATTGAAACAGCCCACGGTGCTAAATTAATTTTATCAAATCAAATGAAGTAAGACATTAAAAATTATGAGTAGTAAATAAAATTATATACGAAGTGCCCGTGATAAAAGTGAGCTATAACTGGAGGAAAAGGTAATCAATAATAAACCAACGTCACAATGAAATCCAAAATTGACATTTACGCATTCTCACGAACGGTATATAGCCAATTATATTTAACTAGGAAGACATTAATCGTTAAGCAGGCATACAAGAATCAAAGTATACCTTAGTAGATCACTCAACATAAAAAGACTGCAAGCATTAATTTTATACCCTGATTGCTCCGGAATTAGTATCATGGCTCATCCATATAAGGGGAAAAAAGCTGTGCACGATATTCGTAAGAGAAATATGATTTAATAGCCATTTTCTAGAATATCCAACCTTATAAAAATTGTCAAAATAATTTTAGAAACTATAATATATACTTTCTTGACGATGTTTTTCGTCAAATCAAAATAAATCATCAGAAAAATAATAATCAGGTAACGAATTATGAAGTGAAAAGTTATCAATTAAACGAGAACAAAAATAATTTTTTAATTGAAATCAATGCATAAATTTGACTCAATACCGAACGAAATTCCCTCCTATTTTCAGCGTATAAGCACCAAAGCACAGCAGTTATTTTTACAACGGTGATATTTGAGTGAGACACACCAGAAGTCCAAATGTTTCAAATACACTAGATTCTAAGTGCACCGGCGGAAGATTACTGTTCAGGAAGCACTTCATCCGTTTTTGTACAAGGAATGCCACCGCATGCTGAACGAAGGCACGGGTTGAGTACACGACTAACCGCGATACCCATTTTAAGAGAAACGGATCCCATTGCAATACTAAGCGCGGTGGCGGACACGGGGGAAATTGAGTGATTATGTCATCGATATCTGTTGATAAGGTCAGAGCAACACGCCAGTGCCGACTACCGCGCGGAGCAAAGCTCGTCCATCCAGAAATTGCACACGATCCCGTGACGAGAGTAGTCGGCATGAAATCGTCGCTTGACGGATGGGTGCAATTTGTACAACATGCCGTATGCACTACAGTGAATATCAAAGGGAGGGAGACGAGACATGTGGATTTAAGGATTAACCCGGGAGGGGATATATGTGTATGCCATGTACTGGAGAAGTAAGTTTGGGGAATGGCGCGAAAGCAGCTAAACGATGCTCACTGATTTACACGTGAACGCTTTGAAGATAATCGCTTCGATGACTCACTGTCAAAATGATCACTTGAATGGATCCACTTTACCACAGATGAGATTTAAAACCATTAAGAGGTAAGCAGTATCCAATTTAACGCGCAGATACTGAACAACATTCCGGTTCGGCACCAAAGTTATTAATCCAATAAGTAATTTAACTAATCGAGAGATTAACATTTTTTAATGTTTAAATAAAAATAAATATTATATAAAGATCATTTAATTGCACAATGAGGAGTCATATCAACATCTATATCTACATACTACCCCGCAAGCCGCCTCAATAGGCGTGTGGCTGGGGGTTTTAGGACACCAGCCGTTTACATATAAAAAGGAAACGCTCTAATGAAATTACGCCTAGCATTTATTATAGTCCCTTATTGTTCGGGGGAAAAACGAATTCCCATACCTCGGCAAAATATCTCTCTTAATTTATCGTTTCTGTCGGACCTGGAAATATAGTGGGGTTCTAATATGATGTTCTCCGTGTCGCTCTGAAAGATATCTATTCTCAATTGTTCAAGCAATCTAAGCCTAGCGCGCAGCGTCCGAGTCTCTAGCGGCTCCCAGCTAGTGGAATATAATAACCGTGCTATCGTTGAGAAGGCATTCAGCTTACCAAAAGAAAAATTGAAATGTTGAAATTCACCAATATCATATCTTCGCGATATACATACAGAATTAAACTGAAATATTAGAAGATGTAGAGTGATCCGCATAATACAACAAAAATGTGTTTTTATACTTTAGAATAAATGCATTTTTTAGGTGCATTAATGCAAGTTACGATTCACTGAACAAAGATAAGATTTTCGAAGCCACGGAATGATTCACGCATACAATAACTTCGAAGGGAGCCAAACAAGGAAGATACTGTTGTTGCAGCTATTATGCAGACATTTTTCGGCCAGTAAACTAGAAGGTCGAAGCTAGGAGAGAAATGCCGATCTATATTAGGCACCTCACGAGAGAGCCGTCGCCATATTTTCTTCATTTTATTTGTATTTTTCATTACTTTACCTGTATATTATACCTTCATAATAGAAATGTTCAAAACTTATAAGACGAACTTGAAGCCTATCTTTCAATTGGCTCCAAAATTGATATTAGCTGGCATAATTTGTCTTTAGAGTGTTAGATTTCCATGACCGATCTTCGTCGAGTCCAAAAATGACTATTGTCACCATCAAAGGCAATTAAATTTAAAAATGTGGCCATTTATGTTACATGTATTTATCCTAAAGAAAAATTAGGTATATTCTAACCCAAGCAATCAAAGAAGTATGAGCAACCTATATTATTGCTGCGCATCATTGAGATGAAGCGAATAAATGATAAGTAATCTCAATTAAAATGTTACTGAAAACTTAATTATAGTACATTTATTATAGAACGGAATACGATAACGAGGCCTTAACGATGATTGCCTAAAATGAATGGTAAATATACAAAAATTGAGCACTTGTATGGGCAAAAGTGCGTTGAAGATGAAGGGTTTAAGAATTGTACAAAATTATAAAATACTACACTTCAAAATAATAATCGTGTTCTCCAAATTCGGATTTTAAAACTACCAAAATCCATTGCTGTCATTCCAGAAAATAAATTGATCCAATAGATACTACGCCTTACGATTTATTAAATCCAATAAAGCAAGATGTAGGATTTGCAGCAGCTGTAAACGATTATCTCTTGGGCGACTTAGCTAATTTAATGGCAAAATTGCCTGGAAACTTATTTTGCGTACAAAATCCAATTCCATCAACTTGATGAACAGCACGAAGTTGTGCGTTTAATGCGATTCCACTGAGTCCAAAAGATACCTTTAATTAAGGAAACTCCTATATCCCATGGGAAGAGAAACAACTTCAGTGAAACATTTCGGCATCTAGGTATATCACCAAAGTTGGAGTAGGAAAAAAACGAATATAAAACTCGGATAGAATTTAATTCTTAGGTGAAGGGCTCTCTCTGCTTAACTTGTGTGCGTGAGGTTTTTAAACTCTATTTCAAACAGTGAAGAACTTGGATTTCGCCCTCGGTCGGAGCTGACAATAGAGGAACCTATTTACTTTTTAAATATCCAATCGCAGCAACAAATACGGATACTTTCTTTTATTCAAAGCGTAACTCAATTTGACGGAAACGCAAAGCAAGAATAGAGAGGTAAGATAAACGCATCTCTTTTTTGCGTATTATCCTTAGAATCGGTTATACATAAAAATACAATTTTACTCAGATTAATCTCTTTTTGAAACGATTCTTAGCGCATATTCATCGACGTTTAGTTAGATAGACGAAACCTGCTAGACACAACGATTTGTAGTAATATTGATGCTAAAACCTAACTTATCAACATTTTAAGAATAATTTATTATGTGAAGATCCTGATAATGTGACCTAATGATGCCACAAGCAGCATACTAAAAGATAAAGAAGATAGGGCTTCATGGAGTTTACTCTTGAAAGTAATGTAAAAATTATCAAATTATTGTATCGAAGGAAGAAGTGGGCATAAATATGTAATGACAAATATTTTGTAGAATTTGGCAAATTTAAAACTATCACAATTCCATTTACACATTATCAAGAAAAACACACACTGTCAAATAAGTATTCCCATGAAGATAATCCATGATGATCTAATGGTCCAAGATAATCGGTCATAGTTGCCATAGTCAATGTATCATAGTTGATTTTAGTGGGTCAGTGCAATGAAATATGAAGAACCTTCCGTGGCCCTATAACTTAGCTACAATTAACCTCAAAGTATAACAGGTGAAAGACATTTACATCAATAATAATATTCCAACATTATGGTATTATGTAGAAAATAAAAATTGCACCAAATTCTTGGAATACCATGCATAAAGATGACGCAAAAATGATTTATCTACTACCCTCAAGGTACCGAGATCATTTTTGTAATGAAATGAAGGCTAGAAAATATGTAAAGAGAAAGATGAAAAATTTGTCAGGGAAACCTTATAACATATCATCAATTTGGCCAGAAATTTAAACTTACAGAAGGGGAAAAATAGAAGGCCGATGATATATTACGCCAACCGCATTATGATATATTTTAATTAGAGTATTACTAGTGAAGGGCTTCCGTTAAAATCAAACAAGAGGTAGAAAATAAAAAAATCAAAGCGTCTTTAGAAGGCATCAAGTAACTCAAAAGACTCAGGATGGTATTTAAATTATCCACAATAAAGAAGGTGGAAAAAATTGAAGTTCCCTCTTTAAGATACATAATTTGATACTGGATAATTTAGTATACTATATATAAATATATATATATATATATATATAATGTCTTGGTAGAAAATCGCTCTCGGCGACGATGCACATGCATAAATAAAACAGTGATACACTAAACAAACACAGAAACACGCAAAAAGGACACTCACAAAAGAAAACTTGTACGTTTCGACGTCAGGACGCCATCGTCAGCGGTTTAGTGTATCACTGTTTTATTTATGCATATATATATATATATATATATATAACAAGTTTCTGGAAAAATCACACACGTGATAATATAGATAAACTTTGCCACAAGTGGAGCGGAATTAAATATGGACACAAATATAAGTTCTGATATTTCGGTTGCCACCTTTTTCACAGAAGGAAGGTATTACTTATACCATTACGAATGCTATATGAATGAGCGAGAAACTGACCTTGGAGGTAATTAATTACCAGTATTTGTTAATTCATGTCAAAATATGCTCCCGTACATGCTGTTTTGGGGAAGTAAATTGCCAGTGGTGCACCTAAAACAATGCAATGTCCAAATAATGCCTTGGGTCTCTGTGTGATAGAAGGCGGAATTTTTGCCCTCATCTTTTTAGCTTTGACTATCGTCGCAGTGACTGTATAACAAAAATGATACTCTCTTCAGTAAACTATAGTGAGCATTCCACAGAAAAATGAATATGATGACTTTTTTACTCCAAAATCTTTAATTATGTTTCAAAAACTATTCTCCTTTTTTTTCATTTTTGGGAATAATATAAACTCATTTAGCCACATTTCCTGCTGTTTCCACTTGAGTAGTGCAAAAAAAAAGGAAAAACACCAAGTTAACCTCAAGAGCATACCAGACAGAGATTTCCTGCAAAGCAGGCAGCAGGTCTGCTAGTTATATTTTAAAGAACTAGACTTTAAATGCTTCAAAATGATAAAGATTCCTATTTTCAGTATATGTTTGTAGTTTTCCTATGCGTATTTTTTTAAATAATAAATTTGTATTAGCTTGCATGTTAAAATTTAATTCTCCTATTCTATATTTTTTTAACATTAGAACAAAAGGTTTGCTATAAAAATCCAGGAAAATTTGTCATTATTTTTATGAATAATAAGCTGCCGCAAAAGCCACGTATGTTAAGGAATGGTAACCACAAAATAAGAAATCAATTCTTCTGGGGTGCCTAATTTAACTTTTTGCTTATGTAAACTTGTATGTATTTATAAAACTGACGGTATCAGGCCTGTCATCGTGGAATTTATGGATAACCATGTTGAGAAAAACCAACTTTGTAGTTCCACAAACTTTATTCCGCTGGTACGACGCGCGTTTCACCACACTGTGGCACATGAATATGCACGCGCGTCGTGTAGGTAGAATAAAGTTTTTTGGAAACTATAAAGTTGGTTTTTCGTAACACTTTATGCATTTATTAGAGTGAAATAAATGGTATTATTATCATTACAGGAGGAATACTTAATTCCTCTGCTACAACTAGAAGCTGAGTAATAGTGAAATTAAATAGACGCATTTTTGGCAATAATGTGAAAAATGTCATACATCCATGTATCTGATAAAAATATTTTTCGCATCAAGGTTCCAAGGTATTTTTCTTAAAAGTAGTTTTCAACCGATGCACCACATTTGAGTAAAATAGGATACCCTTAGGGACCATCGTTTGTTGAATTGAGGTTAAATGACCCAAATTAATTTTGAACGCGATATGCTGATATGGGAAATCCTGGGAAATGGAAATATACCTAGCCGGAAATTGGGAGATCCGGGTTCGAATCCCGGGTAAGGTGACATTTTTTCTGTCTGGATTCGACTGATTTTCATCTTCCCCACCAAACCCTGTGTTCGTCCTTTTATGTGTTCCTATCCATTTCCATTTCCTATGATTGTATGAATTTATTCGCGCCTTTGAGCGTCATGTTTTCCAATGAATGAGTGTGTGTGTGTGTATATATATATATATATATATATATATATATTTATATATATAATGTGAATTTCAATTTTCTTCCTTCAAATGAGGGGTTAAATTCCTTGTGCCGATCCTGTATTTCACGCCCATAGCGTGTTATGCTTCTCATCTTAAATGTGTTAAACTTCAGCTCCTTACGCGCAATAACTTGGGTAACAATTTCGGAAGAGTCAAACTATTTGGAAAACCAAAACTTGGTCTGATTAGTAAATTCATGGAAATTAGCCAAATGCGTTACTTGAAATAAATACGATATCTGTAATGTGCGATATCACTCTTAATGCGATATGATGTTTGATATGATATGATATAATGTGATACATTTTGGAATTCGCGATACGGCAGTAGTATCGGGATGCGGAGCTGTAATTTTAATGTCGTACAGCACAATGTATAAGGAATGGAGGGTCGAGGCGAAAGTGGGGGGTCCGTACCCATGAGATACCAACTGGAACAACTCACTCGGCGTGTATTTTCCAGCTGGAGCTGGGGAAGGCAAGAGTGGAGATGAGAAGGGTAGAGAGGGTGAGAGTGAGTAAGAGAAAATGAGGACGTGGTGTTTAGGAGGGGTGGAATGGGGGGGGGCGTTGGACCTTGCTTAGTGGGTTGTTTTGTATTCGGGGGGAGGGGCAGCGGGTGAGGTTGGTGTGGTGGTAAATGTTGGCCCGTCGTGGTGGTCGGAATGAGGGAGGAAGGATTGAGAGAATGTGGAGAATTGAGGAAGGAGAAATGAACCAGAAGAGGACATGGGAGAGAGGACGAAAGTGGAGAGGATTATAAATTGTCTAATCTACCTGCTACACCACTAGCATTAGCAAGGGCTTGTGGCCACCTATCATGGAAAAAATATGAAATGGGTAGAAGTAATTTGAATAGCGAAAGGACTAAAATTGATTGCATGCTAACATAGTGTCTAAGTGCATATCTCTGTTTGTGTTGTAGTTACTAATAACAATATATGCAACGAATAAATTTAGTGGCTGGTATATAGAAGCGGACTTTGTGAGAAAGAAAACAGTAGAATAAAAAAAGAAACTAATAAGGAAATTGTATTGATAGAGGAGAAGAACGAAAGTTCCCATTCTCAGGATTCGGGAAAAATACTCCAATAGTGGTAGATATTTTCTCTCGGAGTTTTCCGCGGCGATTAGATGAATATTCCATTCTTCTTCCGGGTATCTGCCGCGTCGTTCTTTTTCTGATAACGTTTCTCCTCCCGTCCTGGGGAAGTTGATTTCACACGAAATTCATTGCTACGCGGTACGATGTTTTGTCGCGGTACAGAAACACATCATATCCTGTAAGATTATGTGATATGAGGAACGTTGCGGCATTTGAAACTCAAAATTGATGTATCAAAATTCGAGTAGCACTGAACTTCGAGTAATGCAGATCCCGTGGGCATCGACCAACGCGGCTGCGTGGCAGAGGTGAAAAAGAACGAGAGAAGAAAGAGGAAAGGAAGTGAGATGAGAGAGAAAGACGAAGGAGAAGAATAGAGTGAAGGGGGAAGTAGAGAGGGCTATGTGGGAGTGGTGATAGAACACTGCCAGCCAGGCCGCAGAGGTCCAACAGCAAGAGGAACGACCCGTCGAACATGTTTACGAGCCGGCGCCAAGAGGGGGATGGTGTCTAAAGGCAGCCACCGATAAATGGATCCACCTTGGGAGTATCATGCTGGACAGGGATAGGATCCACATTTTCATCCAGGACTGGAAAAACACATAACGTCACTGTCCATTTACAAGGGACAACTTCACACCTAACTTTAGAAAAGCAAGTTGGGTACCAGATTCAACGATAACTCAGGTAGCCATTGCGACAAAATGGCAATTACGATATTTATGTAAATAATGATCAACTGAGCTGCGAATGCAAATAACCACTGAGAATTAAATACACCAAACTAATAATGAGGGATGCTAAAATAAGAAACTATGAAGAAATTAGAGTGATAGAGTGAGAGCTGTAGATAGAATACAGTTGAAACCTCCTGAAAAATAAGCTTTGGACTAATAACTGACGATGATGATGATCGATGATCATTACTTGTCTTACTCCTGACTCACATGCACTTAGCGCATGACCAATAAAAGAGCGTATACAATAATAGTTCCATATGCTTTAGAAGTTGAATGCAAATATATGAAATTTGAATTTGCTGATCAGCTCCTATAAGGAAATAAAATATCCCAAAAGTTAAATAAAATAACAGACTTATTTTTAAGAAATCATAAATTTTCGGACCCCTTTATAAAAATGCTACGTACTCAAAAAATATCCTTGGACTCCTAGGGTTTGTTTGTTATATGACAACACACCGTCAACGTCTGTAGAGTCATTCAGCCTTATGGGTATCTGGATAATTGTAGATATTTTGGCCGTTGTGATATAATAATATTAAATTACTATCCTATGTATTCAGGTAAAACGAGTTGATTACTTGAGTGGTATCAAAATCTAATTTTAAGGCTTCTGCTAAGTATTACCAAATTCCCACCGTTAGCCCAGTGAGAGGCTCACGAAACGAAGAACAAACAACCTCAACATAGACTATTTCAGTAATGATTCTTAGAATATAGCATCAGAAAATCTTTTAACTGCAATTTAGTTAGCTAAAACTGGATTTTACTCTTTCATGTAACCACTTGTAATTTTCATTTCGAACATTTGCAATCAAAGAAACCAATTGCTTTTTATAGAAAAATTTATAAATTATTAGTAACTATTCTGGCTTAGATATTTTCCTAAGTTTTTATCACATTCCTTCAAAAAGCACAAATTTGTGGCATAAAAATCAAGCGAAAATGCAAACATCATACTCTATTACATTCACGTTAAACATTTATCTCTTAAATAAAAATTGGATGAAATATAAACTGTTCTTCTGGTATGCAAAATTTATCCCTGAAAAGAATACCATTTTCCCACCATACCTCTCTGTCTTTTTAAATTGATATCTTAACCAAAAGAATTTCCACAGGGAAAAATAGAAATTTTCCGGAATGAAAACCCCCGGAGATGAAGAAACGGACCCAAATTCCAGCGGAGTAAGAAATATCGTGCGAATTGAATGGGGGACTCATATCTCACGGCCCTTGATTTTTTTAAATATGCACGAAGAATAATGCCGGAGTCCATGACTCATGAAAATTTCCAAAGTGCGCCCGGGAGAGAGAGGACAAAAGGTTTTATGAAGGGCAAGTGATTAAGGGTAGAGGATCATCCTCATTAGCTGCTGAAAGAAAAAGGCTCCAGTCCGCCTCTAATTTCACTCCAGATGATCTCTGGGGGAAAACGGAGAATTGTCCGGCTAAGGGACGACGTTAGCAACTCGGCCCTCTCCGACCGGCATGAAAAACGGATCGTCTGGCGTAATTGCTTTTCATCGTTTTTTCATTCTTCTCAACATTGTGTTCATTCATCATCGTTACGTCGGGCACGGTGGTCGGCTGCTTGCTACGAAACACTTCCGCATACATTAATACACTTACGTGGAAGAATGAATGTTTACCAACACGGCTGCAAAATATCTACTCATCATCTACTTGAAACAACTACTACGACACGTTGCACACGATTCGGAGAAGATATACAAATGATGTACTGATGTATATAACAACACGGTGAATTATGAACTAAAAGTAAATGGCTTAACACAAAAATAATAAATGAGCAATCAATTACACTATTTAAAAATATTTTTTACATAATTTCATAGTATTTAAACGGCAATACTTACAGTATTTCGCTTAAAAACAGCGAGCCATTTAGTTATGATGAGAAATTATAAGCTCATTACGTCTTTTAACTAATACTGAAGCAATTTAACTGCGTTAAATAAATATGACATCCAAAGTGAACAAATTTTTATCCTCCAATTTTCCAAATTCTTTGAAAAATCATGACCAACTTCCTCTCTAGCGTTTACACCATCGACTGATACTCATAAATTGTCATAGTATAATTTAAAAAAAATCAGGCAGTGAAATTTATATGGGGGAAAAATATGAAAGTCTCTTTTAAAAAAAAAATCTTATTCCTTGACACCATTAAAATAAAAAAATCTCATTTAGTGGACGATAACTGTGATTGCACAAACCCCGAAGGTTATTTTTTTTACGTACCGGGCATTTATTTGGCATGATGGTAGTTCTACCTTTCCTGATACAAGCGCAATATAGGACGCGATGCAAAGGGCATTTGTAATCTAAGAAATAAAGAGATAAAGGCGCATGATATCGCGAATGAGAAATGTCGGAAAGATTTTGGGGAGATAAGGGTCGGAGGGAAGATAAAGGTGGATGAGAGGGTCTTGGGGGTAATTGGTACGGCCCCGAGGAGCTTTGCAGGATTTGCGAGTTGTTAACGGGGTGACGTTTAATTTGTAATTTTATCAAGGCAATCCATGGGCGCAATACGGTAATAAAAGAAATAATTTGGCTGAGTCTTGAATATTTTGCACCATGTTACATTTTCATTCGTCCATTGAAACGTAAAATTCTCTCTTAGAATCAAATAAAATCTGAGATTACAGATAAGGCTCTACGTAATTTGAATCTAGGACAATTAACTCCTAATAACTAGGTAATTACGGTAAAAATGGTGTTTTCCAAGCAGATGTTATTTTTCTAATATAATGTAGCGGCATCATGGTGGACATTTTGAAAAAAGACAATGGTCCTCGGCCTTTCACATAAATGTACAGAATATAAAAAGTAAAATCCTGTCAAACATATTGATTATAATTTAATAACCAAATTTACCTGCTATTCAAACTCATTACATATTGCTACATATTTCCATTAAACATCAGGTGCTTATACCATATTTTGATTTGAAATTACATTCGTAATATATACTTTAATTATTTGACAGATTTATTTTCCAACATGAGTGAATTTATAAACGGCAAGAAAAATACGATAAATCTAGTTTAAATTTTTAAGCACCCATAAGACATGCGTGAGTACGGTACTTTCTTCAAGCTGCCAAGGCAAATGAATACCCCTTATAATTCATTATAGGCCATTGCGTTAGCTGCGTAGATCAATAGCAGAGGTCATGTACATGTATCTTTAAAAGATCGATACCTACCGAACAAGTGATGTAGGATAAAACTACTACTGTGTGCCTTATTATCCGATTGTTTTAGTAATTTGAATCAATTTTACGCGCGACAATAATATAGATTTTATGTGAAGGAACGTGAAAATTAAATACAAATGAAATTGTATGCATCGTAAACATCAAAAATGCGTTCCACAGAGATGACGAGCAGAATCGTAAGTATTTAAAAAAATAAATAGAGGATCGGATTGCTTAAGAATAACCTGAGAATGACATAGATCACTCAAATAAGATGGATAACCCTGCAGATAGAGTCGATAATAATGAAAGTTGCCACATATCAAGTCTAAGAGCACTGTGTAGAAGCAAGGCGTCTGATGAAATCCGTTCAGAGATCCGCACCAGGTCGGTACCGTTGTCCTATAGACGATAGAAAAACGAAGACGAGTTACCGAACGCGCGTGTGTTTTAGTATGTACGGGCAGCCGTGTGGCGATTCCTTGGGATGAGGAGAAAGTAATATGGGCGGATTTTCTCTCGGGCTCTCTCCCGCTCGACGGTGGACAAAGGAGATTGCGTCGGGGGCTGAGGGGGGGGGGGGGAAGGCGAGGCCATGCGAAGAATGGAACGAAGGTTCTGAGGTCTTTGGGAGAAGAGATACTGGGAGGGGAAGGGGAGGGTGAAGGGGATTTCCTTGGTGGTGGGACAAAAGTGGACATGCGCGTAGTAGACTGGAATGGGGGGACCATGAAATGGCCATCCATCCGTGGCACGGGAGGAGGAGATGGAGAGAGAGAAAGAGAGAGAGAGAGGGGACAAAAAATACCCAAACACACCTGCGAGACCATTCTGCTTCGGCCAATTTCCTCACACTCAGTCATTCCCTTGCACAGAGACTCATTCCTTGCGCGTCCCTCTGTCATACCCTACCATCGCGCAACAAAAGAATATTATGGCCACTTCCCAGGGGGCAATATGATATTGTGTGCAAAGAAGTCAAGGCTGATCAAAGGTTCTTAAAGATATGAATTAGGATTTGGCTACCCTTTGCGCGGGGCTCGTACTTCGAACTGAACCAATAGGATCAGCAAATTAGTACTCAATCCTAGAGTGTTGAAGGAAGTTCAAGCAATTAGGTCCAGATATATTAATTTAAATTGCAAATCTAAATTAAGAGCACAGGTGATTATTTATATCCAGAAACAATATTCTGTCTTTTCATGCTTTCACATATCACAGAATGCTGCTTAACATTATATCATAAAAATATTTTCAAAACTCAGTGTGAAAATAAGATTGCACTACCTATCATCCAATGTGATCTCTGGTATCTTTTACAAAAAAATTAACATCGATAAATTACAGTAACCTCGAAATACAAATCACAAGGTGAAAAAAAGCAAAGAATGAGTTAAAAAGAGCTCTAACCGAAACTATACCGAGGCAAACTATTGACGGTTTACTCAATTGTTAAGGTCCAACAATTCTATACTCATTAGGCTGTGAGTTTTAAGAAACCATGAAATGCGTCTATGACATGGTATAACCGATTTGATTAGAAGTATTTTTTCATAGTGATTTAAAAGATATTTAAAATATTGATATGCATATGTATGCATGTCCAGCAATTTGTCATAAAAAGGTGACAACTAATTTTCATTTCTCCCAGCGTGAAGTTAGAACACCCAAATTCCACATACGTACAGCTTGAATTTTTCCATTCATGCTTTATTCTTATACATTGACTATGTTAACAGAGTTTCCTTCTAAATGGCTATTATTAAGTTATTTGCCTCACCTAATAACCAACCTTTGAACTTGTTACCGTCAAGTTACACGTAAGTACAAATGAAAATGCAAGGAAGGAATACGCGTATCAAAAATTCAATACGATCAGGAAAAGAGATGAATGGATCTCCACGGTTGTCTTTCCTTACCATTTACAAAGATAGACGTCGCAACATGACAAAATAAATCAGAATCCTCTAGATTGCCGATAATACACTATCAGGGAGTAGTGTTGAGAACGGCCATCCAGAGGACCCTGAGATAAATTACGTTTCGGCCACCATGTGACGATATCCATACGCTTTGGTCCAAAATAATGAAATTCGCCTGGTGTAATCAGTGACAAATATTTTCACAATTTGTCGTTTCTGGATAGCAAATACGTTCTGATAAGAGAAGCACGCTAATCTAGATTAGAGATCGTTATAAAAGATTAAAAAAAAAAGATATTTGCGTTAAAATAATCAGAAATGGGTGTTTTATAGAGCTAAATCATTTTCATTTTGTGGTATCTCTTCAAAAATATTTTTTCAACTAACCATCCATCAACAAGTGATAATCTTTCCTGGTTTCAACTTTTATTTGAAGCTGGACGAGATGGGTATCAGCGAAATCACGTAGATATTATATATGTAACGATCCGTTCGTTTCTTCTCCGATTCAAATCATTAAACTCATCAGCAAGGATATGGTTTATCCCAATGAATGCAGAAGAGGAATCTGTCAATGCATCAAATAGTTTGGAAGGCATTCGTAACAAATTTCAACACCTCACAGTTTAACACCACTTACAATGGCAACATCAAAATGTAAAGAGATCCAAATCATAATTATTCAACCTTTCGGCAAGTTGGAAATAAAACTTGGATCCACCATAAATTAACGCATTGGTCTTAGCGTACCTATAAGCGTAATTCATATACAATATCATCAAAGGAGATGAAAATAAGACACTATATTTCTAAATATTACTAATCTTAGACTATATAATGGTAACACTAGGATCTTTACGCAACTTATTTCTTTAGTGCAACAGTTTTCAACACCCTTAGCTTCTTGTCATAATCATTGATATTTTTCCAAATAACGGTCGGTCTGCTGATAGTGCCGCCTATAAAGCTTCTTCTGCCAGGAGGATCTATTTTCCAATATTATATATATTTCTCTTCGTTTCATCAGCCTTCCCACAAACCGTTCAATATTGCTATTCCCCTCCCACGTCATACACATTCTCTTGTTATGTCCTCAAGCAACATTCGCTGCCCTTTTGGTTCACCAAACAGCTTTATTTAATAAGTGTTTTACCAACTACTGCTCTATGCACAACGCAAGCTTTTCAACATATTTATTCCTGTATATTTTTCTTTTTCATTGCTATTTGAGATCGTAATACTGATGTGTATTTTAATTTTCCTTTTTTCCATTAACGTATTTATATTACATTTTTCCATGTTTGTTCTGTATTCATAAGAAGAAAAACATTTATTTATCCATTAGTAGTTATTCGTAGCTTGTCCATACCCAATTTTTTTGTGGGTGTTTTCCTACAGTGGTTTTATCTACCAGGATGTAAGCCCAAAAATAACGAATTTTTTCCAACACATGCACCTATTCGTTTACATATTCTAGTGATGTTCTAAAACTTCTATGTTCTAAAACTTCGTTCACTAATGAAAAATATTCTTTTGTAATTTCATGCATACATTTATGAGGGGCTGGATGGCAGAGGGGAGTTAATAGCCTCATAGTTTTAACCATTGTTTAGGACCTTCCACAATTATTTGTAATCTTTAAATTTTATGAAAATATTGCAGATGAAAAGAGATTGAACTTTGGATATTCTAAACAACAGGTATTCAATTAATGCTTAAATAAATTCTTGTTATAGCTTAATTATTACTTAAAAGCAAATTTCGGAAAGAAGGAAAACAATTTTCCACGTATGGAGATGAAAAGAATGAGGAGGAAAAACAGGAAAATGTAGTAAAATATAAAGGGTTAAAACGGAAAAGTTATAAACGGAACTTAAAGAGATCCTCAGAAGGGGAAAGGAATACGAGAAAAAAACTTTATGGTAAAGATATTTTACCGTTTTGATATAGTATAGAAGGGGAGTTTTGCTTGAGAAGAAAAACTTGAAAACAAGCACACTAGATGAAGATGTAGAAATAGCGCTACGAGAAATGGAGGCTAGCTAGCCAGTTAGAATGGATGTCGTCTCAAAAGATTTCTTAAAAACTTTTGGGAAAAAGGGAAAGTACAGATTATATAGAATGAATTGTAAGATTAATCAGAAGAGGGCCTTCTAAAGACAAAGTTCCATTTCGAAAAAGAGAACAGCAACAGCTTAAAAGGATAGTGGGATAAGTACTATTCCGCCTTCTTTAAATACTGATCTGATACTATGCTTTTAAAAGCTAGATAGTAAAAACATATTACTTTGTTGATGAATTATAACGAATTTAGACAACCTAGGGAAACGCAAGGATCCATTTTAGAAACGTAATTCGTGAATGAATGAAATATCGAACAAAGACTTTTTATTTCTCTTTTTTCATTTCACATCTTTTCAGATTCCGAAAAGGCATTAAATAGACATCGCTGGACGAAATCATGGAAATACAAATATTTACTTGTTATCTAAGACATACATATAAGATGACAAATATAATTTTTTGAAGATGAAAACTCGTCAAAATAATCATTATCTTTAAAACACTACAAAAAACAATCAGAACATGCTTACTAAATTTTTATTTAAATGAAATTAAGCACCACTCGTTTAAGTAATTCTTACAATAGTTTATAAGATTGAAAATAGCTTTCAATGAAAGAAGTTGTGACAGGAAGACTCAAGGAATTAAAATAAATTAAAGGGAAAATTGCGATTTACTACGCAACACTAACGTAAACATATAAAACATTTAAGGATATACCTATTGGATATCAATTACTAAAAGATATCGACTGGGAACAACTCGACTAAGTCGTCTATCTTGGTCCACGCTGCTTAAAATTAATTTCTATAATGCCCTTAGAGTAGGTATAATAACCAAAGGGGTGTCAATATATAAGTTCTAATGGGAGACGATGGTTTAAACAATCGGAAAACCGGGGAAGGGCACAGGGGAAAAGATGCAAAATAAGGATTATTAAGAATGATGAGGACACTATGGCTTCCTTTGAATAAGTTTTGGCTGTTTTTTTTGCTTGCAATGCAAATTTGAATGACAGTAAATATTCTTCTATCACATTATGAAAACATTAATTACGCTGCCAATTTACTTACTGCTCCACTTTTTTCTTAAGGCATTTCATCGAGGAGAACTTCAAGACTTCTGACCTTTATCATCATAAAATTCCTTTCTAGGAAACAAAAATTTCACCACTAGCTTTACGCCCTTTTAAACCAACGAAAAAATCTTTAAAAATAACGGCAACGGTAAGAGCATTCATCATTTGTTCTTGAAGCGCTTGAAATTTCGTGACACTAATTCAATCGTAAGCTTTCAATTGCGAAAATAAAGATGATACAGTGGGGCGTAATTCGTGAAGACCAACCACAGGCCAATCGGACGGATGAGAAATTTGGAAGGCCTCAATCGAATGCATTGATTCCAAAAGATCTAAACGCCGCCTTTTTCATCGTGAGAACGGGAGTTTCTTGCTCTACGAGGACGCGTTTAGGGCGAACGGCGAGTGATTCAGGCTGGAAGGAATGGGAAGGCATTAGACAACAGTTGGAGCAGAAAGAGGGAGGAAGCCATGCCATGTTCTTTGCGCAAGGAAGCACTGGTGGGTAAGAAGCGGGATATAAGAAGCAGATCGGGAAGCCAACTCTCAAGCCACTACACTGCTTTGGTGGTTAGATCATTGTCTTCCCATCTCCAAGTCTCGGGTTGAATTTCGTAATCGTTGAAGATTTTTCAGTGGTGCACCAATTCCAGCAGAAGAGATGAGAGAAGATATAAGGTAAGCTGGCAGATTTTCAGGTTAACAGTTTTTTTAAGAGTGTGCGCTACTCATATTCAATGTGTGTTGCGTGATATGTCATTATTATTTCCATATGTCAATTAAATTTAAATGCAAAATCATTTGGGATCGGATTGCTTTGGTGTCGAAAGAACGAGATTCCCATCCCAAATTCCCGGATTCCAATCCATGCTTTGGCCCAAATTCAGCAGATAAATCCTAATCTCTACTTTAATTACATTTTATATAGCTTTCGTGCTTCGGATATGAGAAACTGTGTACCCCTTAGCGCCTTTCGTAAAGAGTAAACTACTACCAACGGCAAGTTTCTTTCCACCCCTCCTCCACATCTTTATATAACACTTTCCTTACCAACCTATTACCCTTTCTTAGCAATCAATAATCCGTTCCTTATCAACCGAGCTTCACATCACCGATGATGCAAATGGACTCAATTCTTAGTCTCCTTCTCGAATAACCCACTAAGAAGTTCATTCGCCAGCTCTGCTCTGGGACTAGGACGAGAAATTCGATATCCGAGCGAAAAACATTCACCACGTGCAGAGTCATTTCGTCATTGAAGGAGGACGCATGGTTAGCATCAATTTCCATGGAGTCGACTCGGGAGTCGAATTCACGAGGAACTAAGTGAGCTTTTGAGCGTGGAATTCATGGACATAAAGGGGTCTCTAGGGCGAGGACACGAAATCTATATTTTTTTAAAGTGACACAACGAAATAGCATTTATATACAGGGGTAGCATGTAAGCGCGCAATTCTTATCATTTTAGAACAGGAATTAACTCGTGGAAGTCGGGTTGTTGTGGTGGTTTTGTGTTAGTTACTCGTATATGCTTCCTATTCCGGGATAAAAAATTTGATTCCCGGAAAGGTCAGATATTTTTCATTGAAATCCCGATCCCTAGCAGATTGTTAGGTTGATTGCGGGAGTTGACAGAGAACTGAAATAAGTTTGGCATTAAGGAAAAGTATACAGGTTGGTAACGGAAAGATTATTTGGGGAACAGGGGAACAAGGTTGACAGTTAAACGTTCTCCCTAGCAGACGGCGTATTATACCTACTTGAAGTGATCTCCGCGCGCAACCAAAGCTTGAATCGGGACCCCAATTAAAACTCTTCGCCACTGTCGGTATACAAGCCTGAACCCAGGGCATGGGAAGCCAACACTCGGGCCACTACACTAACTCGATGCCATCCCAAATAGGAAGCCATGTGGAAAGCACTCGTGTTAGTACCCCGTCTGAGGAATGGGATGTCTGACTGAACGAGCCCCTTGGTACCTTTCGTGATACGTACGCCGATGACCACCCTTCCTCTATTCCTCAAATAATTCTTTCCCTATCAATCTACCCACCTGGCATAAAAGGGGCTGAAGGGCCCAGTTACCGCTCGCCTCCTGAAATAACCAACCAACTAAAATCTAGAGTAAGATTTAAATAGACGGACGAGTTTGACAAAGAAATAGGGGCGACATAAATGTAGATTTTTCTCAACAGTGGATAAATAAGGATTTAGAAATTTTAAACACGAAAATGAGAAATTTAAAAGCTTTAATGAATACCTAAAGCTAGGTTATAAGTTCGACACAAAAGTGTCTCTTTTTTACTTTGTCCTTGCTTCAGTATTTTTGTCTTCTTAAAGTTTTCAATGAGACCCACATTTTCCACCACCAACGTAGTCTCTAAGAACTGGCAATAAATAAATCCATGTTTTTCTAATGTGCTCTACAAATCGAAAAAAGAGAAAAACATGTTACCATCCAGCAAATTAAAAGCTAGTTTTCATAAAAAAATGTATTCTCATGACGTTTTGGCAGCATAATTTTATGCTTGGAACAGCAGCCTCTTCGTTATTATTTTCCTATTACGCACATATATAAAGGCTAATGATGCAAAATATTTTACTCCTTAAAAATGACTAAAATTACTGGATGCGGCTTATTACAATCCGCTTAATTTATGCCATTCATACTTTTACATCTTGGCTGATATTTTGGGAGCCTATAGACATTTTCAACGATAAATTCAAAATTTAAGACACTTTATCCAAGGAGATTGTTAATAATTGGTAGTATAATAAAATATCTAAGAATTACTTGTCATTATGGTCTATTAACGATTGTAGGCTGGTGAAAGTGCGGAGTACGTTTAACTTAACGACAGTGTCTCAAGTTTACCTACACAAAATATAAAATTACACTTTTTTGAAGATATAAACAAAATTCACTTTGTAAAATGTAAGAACGAAACTCACTTCCCTAAACTTGACCTGTAAGTATTAAGGTATTCCGAAAGATATTCAATTTGATACATATTACAAATGCAGGAAATCTACGTAGGACATTCAAATCATGGTTTTTAAGCGATCGATAGACGAAAACTAAATCCGCAGGACTCAATAAAACAACTGATAAGAAAATACAAAAGAAATCTTAACTATGATAGAAAAAAATCTAAAAAAATTAGTGTATTGTGTAAAGATTTCACAGTCAGGATATATGAGGAAAAACAAACACTCCTTCACTTGAACGATAGTAAGAATGAGAAAACTGAACTTCTCGAGGCCTAAAATTTTACTAGGAAGAAAACTAGTTGCCATCTTCGGTTTTTTTCCACATTCGTTGAAATTAATCGTACAAATGACTACCATTAACATTAATTCAAGTTAGAAGAAACCTCGGAGACATGAGTTACACATAGGAGTTTTTGCTTCAGTCGCTATCTGAAAGTTGTATTATATATTTCGCCATGAAATGCACTGCAAGGGATTAAAAAGCGTAGTATTTCCAAAAAAAACACGAACATCTAAGGGCTGAGGTTTACGCATTAAGAGTAATGTCTGTCCGACATCAAAATATGGCCGCGTTTTATGAAACAAACTAACAGCGAACATTCGTAAAATTCAGCCTCCCACTTTTCGGAAGAAATAGTGGACTGGATGTAATATTCAATTTAAAAGGATTCTTCTGAGCCATCGAGTTAAATTCATGAGGTAGGAGTAAAATGTTAGTAGGATGAGGCATTAATACAGCTTTTCCAAGAAATTCAAAAATGAGACCGAGAATAATGGGGAAAATACCTCGAGCACCATGAGCATCTATACTAAATCCCACAGTGAAGTGAAAAATCCACTCATATATTGATCGTATAATCGTATCCATTTCATTGGCAGTAAAGTTTTGGTGAGCATTTAGAAGACGGTTATTTAGATTGCTGTTTATAACCCAGCCAAATATTCCTCCATTTTCACTGAATTTAATTTGTTATGGATATTATTTTATCTGTAGAAAATCTTATTCTTTACATAAATATTGCAAACTTCTTTGGAGGAATGAAAAGCACTCGGGCTCTGAAATGAGTTGTCTGTCTGATCCAACAGGACGTTCTTCGTGAAATTTGTAAATAATGTGATGCGGACGATACCTTCTTTATTCCTAATTTCAAGCCAATATCTAATGAAAACGAATGTTGCACCCAAGTGCCAGAAATAATATATAGTATGGATATAGCTGATGCTCGGAAAGCCTGTTGCATAAAAAATTTGGATGCTTCACCCAAACTTTACTTCTGTGCAGAAATATTAGCGATAGTTATGTTACTAGATTATAGGTTACTTCGTTTCCACGTTGTAGATTTAAATCTAACGCATTTATTTCATTTCCATGTAGATAGAATGAAGATGAATCCTATCCTGATTTAGGAAACTCACAGACTGCATTTGTGCTGCGCGCAAATCTCAATCCCTGCGCCAATAGGGAGTCGTACTTACAACGCAATTTTTCATGCATTCCGAACAAAGAGTGATTAGCTTTCATCAGTGTATTCCACCAAACGTGTTCCAAACAAGATGCCATTGGTGCTCCCTAATAGCACTTAATCCTGCGCACTCTCGGATTTACCTTCCTATCTGGCGGGACGTTATACTGGGGTACACAGTCCATTAAAGCAAATGAAGATACGGAATTTTCAGCCCTTTGTTAAAAATAAAACACCCAAAATCAGCACTTTTATTGGCACTGACAGTATTATTCACTGCTAAGCATTGCACCTGCTAAGTTATCGAAATAAATCAAGGGAGCTGGGGAGAATAGAAATATACGTAATAGTTACCCGATTAAATCTACCATAAGTACAACCTCAATGACAGGAGGAGTTAGGAGGTTTTAGGACGAAGAAAAGAACGAAAAGTCAAGAAAAAATAAGAAAAAGAGTTCGTGGATTGAATGCTGGCAGATTTAGATTTTGTTGAGTTCACTATGATCATTATTTAGTTGTCCCAAAGATGTAGAGTGGGAGAAGATATACTCGCCAAGTCAGCCAGAGGCTCCACGGAAACGAATTCTTTTAGCAACCTATGCCTAGCATGTAACATCCGTTAAACAAGGGTTAACATGAAGAATATGGCCTTAAACCCGCCCCTACCGTTGCCGAAAAATCATTAAAGCTGTGAACAAACTCTCCAGAGCACTTAAAAAGAATACTGACGCTTAATTAGCAAGTTAAAATTCAACGTAATGGCAACTCACCGGTGTTCTCAGGGATACAACCACCACAGCAATTACTACCCTTCAGTCAGATGACCCAACCTCTCGAGTAGTCTTGCCTCGGCCTTTCTAGAAGAAATATCATCCAGAGACTCAAACTTGAACAAACCCATTGAGACAAGCTCTAGTCATCGATGGTAGCCATCATCAGTCAATTAGACGCAATCAAGTGAACGAATCACTGAGTGGGAAGGCTGAGAGGAAGGCAAGGGTTAGTCACGGAAGGCCATTGCTACCCATCTAGGTCAGGTGTTGCCCAACAAATGAACAAGACATGGTTCCTTCCTCATTCTCCCTATTCGTGGAGCATATCCAGTGTAATAAAAATAAACGATATTATGGCGTTAAATACCAGTGATACCAAAAGTTTTTATATTATTCTATTTATTTATTTTAAAAATAGATCACATATAGAATGATGCCGTTTTATAGCGATAAAAATATCAAACAAAAAGACACGAACGAAAAACATTTACAAATGATGTTTAACAAATAATATCCCACCATGGCGATGCAGAAAAGATTATTTTATTTGGGAATGAGATATGGCTTGTTTAGCGAAGACGTTGAAAGAAAAGGAGTAAGGGTCAATGTTGTTAGGAATGGAATTTAGGAGAGAAGAGAGGTGGAAAATCAGCAATCTCTAGGTAAGTGATAATCTGGGAGAAGGGATTTGGAGTAATGAGTAGGTCCTTGTTGGTTGGGTAGTTATTCTGAATTTAATGAAGGAAATTAGGTCAGGGAAGCCAATGGTCGAGTTCAGAGTGCTGTGTTTGAGTTTAAAATCAGTTTTAAGGAAGTTATTATCCAGGTTATAAGAGGAAAGTAAAAAAGAAGACGGAGGATACGTTGCGGATATGAGGGACTTAGTTGTAAAAAATATTTGTTAAGAATTGAGTATTGTGTCTCAGAGTTTTAAGATTTGTTGGGGCTGATATCGATTATACAGGGGATCCATAGGAGATAATTGGTAAGCCAATGGAAGGCCAATAACAGTAAAATTGTAATAATCTGGGATCTTTCATTTCAGTGAACTGGTAAAGAAGGGCAGCGACATAGATTTATTTTTAATAACCTGGATGTGCTTGAAATAAACGAGTTCATAGTCTGTTATTATACCAAGATCTTTTATTGATAAAACTCTGTGTGGAGTTGATAGCGTAGTTGAAATGAATTGAAAATTTTTAAAGGCAAATATACGTCATATTTGACTCACTTGGATTTGAATGTAGCGTCTAGGAATTGCACCAAGCTGAGGTCTTAATTAAGGTGTCTTGAAGATAATGGCGGACAGAGGAGTTATGCTTAAAAATCGTGCAGTCATCAGCGTAAAGAAGGGCATACGTTTTGAAAGAAAGAGATGAGAGGGAAGGTCATAAATCATTTTCCAATTAATGTGCGTGTTATAGTGGCTGAGAATATTTATTAGGATACTATTTTTCTGAAACTTATTTCTTGCTTGACCAATGCCTTCTTCGTGGTAGTGTTTTGCAATAAGCCACCGTAATTACACAAAATATCTTCATTTTAGCTTAAAATTACTTTGCGCCAGTAGTTTTTGAAGAATTACATTGCCAACAGGTTTTAAGCTTGACGTTTGCATATTAGACTCAATAAATATATGCCACCTCCAACAAAAATCCATAGCAGACGCGCTATATATTTATTTCGTTGGTAATGACCGAAAAATGTCTATAATATCGTCTCTTTCGCATATCATCCGTAATTAACGTTTCAATGCCGCAGCAATACTCCATATGATTACGTATTCTGACATAAATAGGGCGAATTAGACCTTAGACCACCCAAGAGGCGTTAAAGGGAAAACTTTGTATTATTTATAGAGAAGAAGTAAAAGCTAAAAATGCTTAGGATCAGCTGGATATGATGTTCAAGGTACTGGAATCTCATGCCAAGGGCTTGAATCCCGGCCGCGGATATGGCGGAGATTTATCAATGGAATTCAATCCCTACTAAATTTTCAAGTGCTAAAGAGTAATAAACAATTATAGTTTAGACTAAACTCGTCTTATGAGAGGTTATACTGCGTACTCCTTGGCCCCGTTCGTCAAAAGCAGGATAATGTCACCCTCCCTCCATTTATTTACACCTTCCATACATCATCAACGTAATCTTTCCTTTACCAGCTGGACCATTCGTCTCAACGACGCGAATAACCTCAGTTGTCGGTTTTCTTCCTTTGTAACAAACCATCTAGATATGATTTAATAACGTGTAACTTTGTTATGCCAACCATTTTGGCAAAAAAATAAACTTCGTGATGTCCCTGTACTGTGTAAGATAATTATTTTTGACTATGGTTAAAAAAAACTAACTGACCAACCAAAACCAAATTTTCTAGGTATTTGGCGAAATTATCTCAGCTATAGTGCATATAATAACGGGTCGCAGATTGAAGATAAAAATGAAGGTTAAGAAAATAAAAATAATGGTTTGTAGAAGCATTCATGGGGACAGTATAGCCGCTGTGCATGAACAGCAAAACTTTGAACAAGTAAAACGATTTTGCTACCTGAGACGGTGATGCAATAATTAAGAATGATATGACTAGCAGAAGACCCAAGCAAAGGTGGCATTCTATTAGCAGGATATTTAACTTAAAATTAACAAAAACAACATTCAGAACTTCATTAAATCATGTATGAAGCATGCTCTTATGGAGCAGAAAAAACATGGACGATAATAGCAGTGGGACAGCGAAAACTTGAAACGACAGAAGTTCGATGCTGTCTATGAATGATTATGATTAAATGGACGAATATATCACCAATTTATTTTTAAAAAATATGCTTGATGAAAACTTTTCTGACAAGAAGGGACAAGGTCATTTTCAACATTCTAAGACATGATTTTTTTTTAAACAACAGAGGTAAGAAATGAAACGATAGAATTACGGAGTAAAACCATTATGACTTAACACATATTAAGAGGGTTGTGGAACAATGATTAATGAAGGAGCTAAGCAACTACCTCAAATTAGAATGAACTGAAGAGTTGCAGCAAGCTGATCTTCGGATTGATATGCTTGATCTTAGCATCAATGATGATGAAGACTTTCATAGTAATTTGGCGCATTGGCGCAAACATTGAGAATACTATATATATGGTTATTCTATAAATGCTTACATTTGCTGCTAAAACATTTTCCCCGAAGTTTTTTTTAGTTTAATTTTTAATGCATCTCTTTCCCTGCTCAAACGAGAATGAACATGAAATTCCTCTGAACGGGGTATAGTATTCAGGGTAACTTAACATAAATATTGTTCCCAAACATAAAATACCTCAGGATGAGCAAAAGCAATCGCAAAAGATATCGCGTTCAATTATTACTGGTTTAAGTAAATATGAGCACATTGTTTACGAAATTTTCTGAAAAAGAAACTAATTGCTTAAAACAAAACGGCATTACGGATAATTTCAATTGATGATTTAGTATAATTCATGGAGTTTAAAATATCGTTATTTCTTATAAATAATAGTTATGGATGAAATAATGAAAAATATAAAAAACCTAAAATAATGTAGACTAGAAGGAAATAATATAAATATTATATGCTATGCGGACGATGCAGTACTAATTGCAGAACAAGAAGAAAATTTACAAAAGATTTTGGTGAGATTCATGGAGATAGGAAATAAATATAATATGGAAATAAGATCTGAAAAAAAAAAAAAACATTGGTAACATCAAAGGAACCAATAATATGTAAACTACAACTAAACAAGGACCTCATAAAGTAGGTAATGAAAGTAAAATATTTAGGAGCAGTTATAACTAGCTATGGGAATTTATATGAAGAATTACATGAAAATATAACAAATGTGGAAAGGATTTGTGGCTGCCTGAACCAAACTGTATGGAGGGAAGCAAAAAAGAAGCAAAATCAAGAGTATACAAAGCCGTTATCACACCTCTCATGGCACATTCCATGGAAACTACAGCACAAACAAGTAAATAAAAACAGAGAATGCAGACTTCAGATATGACTGTACCGAGAAAAATAGTAGACAAGGCAGAATGGACACGCAAAATGAAAGAAGAATGGAATTAACACATATCAAGAATGAACGACTCAAGAATCGTCAATATAGCAAGAAACCGATACCATAAGGAAAGAGGGGCATAGGACGACCACACAAGAAATGGTCAGACAACCTCAGCTAACAAAGGCATAATCATAAAGAACAGGCAAAAATGCCTTCGAAGGAGAGTTTTAAATATCTCAAGTTAATCAGAAGTTTCTTTGCCCCAACATTAGGCAAAATATAAGTTTTTGACAAGGGGAACGCAATCTCGAAAAAAATCCTAACCAAGTCGAGAAGGAGAAAATGACTTAAGTGTGACCCCAAGTTTTTGGCCCAAGCCTCAAGCTACTGAGGTTAGCGAAATCTAGGTCAAGAGGAAACTCCATCACTGGACTAGCCAGTTATCCTAGCAAGTGAAGTTATAAATGCCTTGTCCACAAATCCACCCACAAACTTTAGTGCGACCACTAGACTGGCAAAAATAAGATGCTTGTGACCATCTGCCTTGCTATGAAACAAAGTAGCTCTATCCCAGACTGTTCGTATGAGGGCATTACTGTCGTATGTGGACTATATGAAACAAACGTCAAATAGATTAACTAACATTTTTCAATGAATTTCAAGTAAACATCTTGTATGAAGTACCAATAAAATAAAGTTCCAACACAGTATTCGACTTACATAAGGAGTGTGCTGAACTAGGATGAACTAGTAAACTGGAAATTGAATGAAATTGAATGAAAAAATGAAGATTCCTCACGTAATATGAGAAGGTAATATCTATAGGACCCAATATTTTCTTTATAATGGCGGAGACAACAATAGGAAGTTAGACTCATTGCATTCAACATCCCGAACTAAAATAACTAATAGCTGCAGTAAACATCTTCAAAACAATTTCGGCTCAACAATTATCCAAAGTAAATGAAGATTCCTACTCTAGAAGCCTGTTTAATCCAACACTTTTTGTCAACGATGCTTGAGTTTTCACAACTGGCATGCAGAAAAGTTTAGCATTAACATCAATAAACTCAGAAGAGAAAAAAAGCGCAGAATACTGATTTACAAATTCAAAACGCCGCTAACCTATGAATTGCAAGAATCTGGAAAGATGCAAAAGGAAAAAAGATGGACCATAGTTCAGGATAAAATTTCAAAATACAAGTTTTATATCGTATTTCATTATACTTTTTGTACCCCCTTAAAATAATACTCGTTAAACATGTTAAATTTAGAGTGAAATATCAGTTTCCACGCAAATATCTGCGATAGTTAAAATGAGCCTAGGCTTATTAATCACTGATTTAAGTTTAACGCTCACTTTATCCGTAATTTAAGAACAAAGATTCAACACACCCTAGTAGTCGATGCGGTGCATTTATTTTACATAGAAATCCATAACGAGTTTAACTTACGCATCCCAAGCAAATGAGACAATTGCTACACCGGTTTCATAATGTTTCGTTTCCTATAAGGCTTTTGAAAGTTTAAATAGCCAAAATTATTCGAAATATATTAAGATGTGTCTCAAGAAGTTGGATTCTTGACCGATAGGTGCAGTGACTATGGCCACCTTGATAAGCATAACCGGGGAAAAGAATTGCGAAAGCCTCCGAACGTCGCTATTAAGGTCAGAAAAGTATCACTTCAATCATAATATGTGATGATTGAAACTAGTACAAAACTAATGAGCACCCAAGAGGACCATTTACACCCCAATTACGTCAATTTTTCTTGCTTGATAAGTTTTCCCGAAAGTTTTATCGTGAAAGCAAAATTGCCGACATATTATTTTGCTAGAAATATGAAGGAGCCTTACCTGATTGCGATCCCTTGGCCCAGACACCGGTAGGCGATCGCTAAATTTATTGAAACAACGTACCATGATGCCAGTCAAATAAATGACCTACTACTTAGTTAAATTGGATCACAAACTTTGGCTCTTAAGAAAAATATCGGTGGCTCGGTTATTAATAACCTCCACTGCATCCACGTTGTCGAGAATCAGTCCCTTCAGTGAAACATGAGATTTATGACTATGCAAAGCTTGCAGGTAGAGGGCGCTTCTGCCTAATGACCCTTCAGCGAACGAGAAAAATGCTTTAACGGGACACTAGAGAAACTTATAATGGTGTCATCAATATTTTTCAAAAATTCCTTATTATCCATTCCAAGCTTACGAAAGCTGATTGGTCAAGTTTAATTCGAACAAAAACTTCAGTGTCACTTCACGAGGTGGACAATATGTAATCACCGACGGATCGCATGAATAATTTAAAGCCTCTTTGGCACAAAATAAGTAGATACTATAACTTTTGCTCAGTGAAAAAAGTGTGCTATTCGCAATTTTTAAAACAAATCTATTCAAACCAAGATAAAATTACGCCAATGTAAAAAGACAAGTAAATCGAAAGAGCAATCCAACAATATCACTCTCCAGTTTTGGGCACAAGCTGCCTTACTATTTTTTATAAAAAATACTCAGGCGCAGTATATAGGGAAAGTGCATTGTGCTTTATGGGATATGTAGTCGAATGAGGCCTCAAGCTGAAGGGAATTTTAATAAAAATTCACTGATTGTGAATACCGACGCTTGAGAACCTATAAATGTAACCATGGATATAAGACACTGTCTACGGCGTTACCCGGAGTAAAACTTTTTTCTCCATATTTAAACAAGTAACTCAGAATTATTCCATATTTAAACCGACCCAGGCCGTCGGCATTTTATGCCTTTTTCAAGGAAAAAATAGCATTGGTCTGCCGTAACCGGGGTCGGTTCGTGCAATAAAGTTGAATCATAACGAGTAAATTATTTCAATGCGAAGACAAAACAAAACATCAAAAACAAAACATTATCGACATTGATACTTCATTCATTGAACCGATACGTATCTTCAATTCCCTCTAAAGAAAATAAGGTGAGCTTGTAACATCAATTACACATGATGGAACAGATGTGGCCTGTTTGCTGACCAGGTCTGCCACCGTAGATTGCTGTCGAATGTAAGAGAATTATAAAATCTAAGATTTCCTATTTGGTAAGCAGGCCTAGTTAATAATTAATATAAGACTCCTTTATTTAACACAAAAGTATTTGTTCTATTCCAGGTTGTAACCACTTATGGACGCGTTCCCGTAGGGAGGATAGGGGAATGCCCTAACCTGTCTGCTCCTAGCTAGACTGGTGGGTAGTTGGTAAATAAAATACCACCCGCGGACCAACAGCCAGGGCAGATGAGCTGGGCTCTCGAGCTGCAGTGGAAGCAACTCATCGAGGAGAAGGAAACTCAGATATCAAACCCTAGTCCTCCAGGTTGTAGGTTGAGGTATAAGGCTAACCCCTCAATACTCGGGAATATATATATATATATAATCCTAACGATAACCTCAGAATTAAAAAAACTGACAACGAACAAAAAAAAGAAAAGGAACAAATGTAAATGGAACGTGGAGTACAGAAGGTATCTATCGAAAAATAAACGAAGTAATATCAGATTAAAAAAAACTCAAATGTAGACGTAGCTGTGATCACAGATACAAAAAGGAAAGGACAAGGTTCGGTGATATAAGGACGTTAAGATCATTTCTATACTGGAATACTCAAATATCAAAGGGCCCAACAAGGTTATCAATATTAATACGAAGAAGTCTCAAGATATATATTTCTGGTTGGGAAGATTTATAAAAAATGAACCTCACAACTTTATGTCATATGATATCAATATTGGGAGTTTATGGAGAACCCAAATGATGAATCTTCGATTAAAATTGAAAGCGAGGTTCTTGAAGAAATGAATGAAGAAATAAAAACAATAGGAATCTCCAGGTATCTTATTATTCTGGGTGATTTGAACTCAATACATAACCGGAAAAATTAAAAAGTAAAATAGTTGGTCAATATGGCGAACAAACTACAAATGACAATGGATGACGACTTTCGGCTGTTGTGTTTCGGCTGTTGGTTCGGTTGTGAAGAAAACAACTTACAAATACTAAATGGGTCCAGCCAAAACAAGGAAATACATAAAATACGTAGATACAACAAACAAGAGGCCTAAAATCCACCACAGACTACACTATTGTGAGAAAACAAACAAAATTCCAAATATATGATGTGAGAGTTTGTACAGGAACTTCTGCAGTAGCGATCATTATATTTAAAAACAAAAATCAATTTCCCTTTCAAGGCAAAATATATTCATGTACACAAACCAATAAGTGTGGAAATTACAACAGAACACAACAGATATAATTTAGTCTATAATATTAAAGCAATTACACCATATATAAACCGATTGGACCTGAGACTAAATGAAGAATATGAAAACAACACAAAAACTCAATATCAGCAAATAAAAGTACCGATGAACAATGAACCGGTGGGATGGGGAAACAGAAAAATATACGCAAGATAAGAGAGAAATTTTAACGATTCCTAATCACTAAACATGACGCTGATAAATATTATACAAAGAGAAGAAGAAAACACAAAATACGAATGTTAGGAAAAAAATTGCAACAAAATACATACTTATTTGCGTGGACGACAAAATAAAATAAGCTGGAACTGATTAAAAACATAGGTACATAGAAGTAAAAATTCAGATCAAATATCACAAATGTTTATAAGTCAATGGAAAAAACACTTCAATTACTTGTTAACTGAAAACAGAATAGAATACTCCATTCTATACACAATGAAGAATCTGGGTGAAAGTCAAATAAGTTTAATAGTAAAAATAATGACACTGATAAATACTCTGATTCTTTATACATAATAACTCTAATAATAACTGTGATTTAAGTCAAGGAAGCTTGCAAAACATTTAAAAATTCAAAATATCCTGGCCCAGGTGGCACCAACGCAGCATTAATAAAATATGGCACAGAAAAGTTACTCCGCCAATTAATAACATTGCTTAAAAAGATCATAGATGGAGCAGAGGTATTAAAAGAATGGAGAGCATCTTTTATTTTAGTATTACACAAAAATGGCAGAAAATACAAATGTAAACATTTCCAAAATGTTTCACCCAGACTATTGAAAAAAGATCAGTCAGCAGTTGGATAAGTAACGTATCTACTTCATGTAGATTTGCAGAAACCTTACGACAGTGTTACTCTTAGCCAAGTATGGGAAAGCTGAGTAAACGCCAGCTTGAATTTTATCAAAGCATCAATAAAGTTATGCGAAACTATTACAGCAAGAATAAAAATAAGGAAAAAAGCATCAGATGAATCTAAAATCGGTAAAGGGTTTAAAACCGGGTTGCTGCATCTTCCCCACATTATTCAAGATATACTTCGAATGAACCCTATAATAATGGATCAGAAAAATCAAAGGAATGGGTATCCCTTTAAATAGTACTAACAACTTATATACTTTGAGCTTTTCGGATGATCAGATACTGATAACTGATAATAAGCTGATTGAAGAATACAAAGAATCAGGCCTGGAAATAAGTATCAGACATACTCGGAATATGTGCATTGAAGGCGCACAACAGAAAATTAAGCTACAAGATGGATAACAAGTACAATATCGCCAAGAATACAACTACTTGGGTGTTAAATTTACCTGGAATGGAACCTTGGATGAATCCATAAAAAATAACAGAAATGTACAAGGTAAAATGGCAATATCGATGATAAATAGTATGTTATGGGATAAAAATATATGTAAAGCAAAAAAAACAAGAATATATAACAAAATTATAATAAATAATATTGCATATGAATTTGAGATGTAGTAGATTAACGAGAAAACAAAAAAAGCTTACTGTTATCGATGTATTACTGGAGACGAGCTGTAGGGATATCAATAAGGGAGCGAATTACAAATGACACGATAAAAATATATCCCTCGACGCCATGCTGATGAGACCAGATAACTGGAATAGGGAAGTAGACATCCTTCCGGGAATAAGCGACCATTCAGCAGTATGTCTTCAGCTAAACTGGGAAGAGTGTAGGGGCAAAGGGGTAAGAAAAACAATACGGCAATATAACCGAGCCGATAGTGATGCTTTCCAGAGATTTCTGAGAAGTAGATATTTGGGGTGGGTTAGCAAAGGTAAAAACGTAGAGGAAGTTTGGAATTCTTTTAAAGACATAATGGAAGAGGGGTTGCGTACTTTCGTTCCGATAAAAATTCTCAAAGAAAATACTGATCCAGAGTACTACAACAACAGAATTAGGTAATTAAAAAAAAGGCTAAGGTTGAGTCACAAAAAACGTAACTCGAGTACTGAGTCGACGGTAAATTATAAAATCCTTTTCCGAGAATTGAACAGGGAAAAGAAAATTGCTAAGGAAGCATTTTTACAAAATATTATCTCAAAAGATAACGGAAGCAAGTTTTATAAGTACCTTAGGAGGAGAAAGGACAACAGGGAAAACATAACGGTTCTAAAGAATGGGGACGGAAATTTAATTACCGATGACAAGGAGAAGGCAAATGCACTGAATAAATGGTATGCTAGTGTTTTCACTGGGGTTGTTAATAAAGTAGATATAGCGGACTTGGAACCCAGCTCCCAAAACTTACAGAAAGAAACAAACGTATTAAATCTTAAACACATTAAAACTACGAATTCGGAGATCTACAAAAAAATTAGTAAAATGAGGAAGAACAAATCAGTTGGGCCAGATGGCATCTCAATAGACTTACTCAAAATGGGAGGCATCGAAATTTCAAATTATCTGAACCATTTATTCAATGTTACAATAAACAACAAAGTCCTACCCAACGATTGGAAAAAAGCATATGTGACACCCATCTTTAAAGGAGGAGATAAGGGATTGGTAGAAAATTATAGGCCGGTTAGTTTGACGTCAACAGTGTGCAAATTAGTAGAAAAGATAATTGCTGATTATCTTTGGGAACTATGGGAGAGCACCGACTGGTTATTCAATTTTCAACACGGGTATAGAAAAGGGCACTCCTGTGAAACGCAACTATTGGGTTTTTGCCAAGAAATTGCGGACTCCATTGATGAAGGAATAGAAGTGGATGCAATAATAGTCGACCTGTCAAAAGCATTCGACAAAGTTGAACATGATCGGCTTTTAGAAAAAATGAGCAAATTACCACCCCAAACAGACAGTAGATTGTACTTTTGGGTTGAAAATTTCCTGAAGGGTCGAACGCAAAAGGTTAAAGTGGGTGAAATGTGCTCCGATGAAGCACAAGTAACGTCGGGTGTCCCACAAGGTAGCGTCCTTGGACCGCTTCTATTTTTACTTTATATAAATGATCTCCCAGATAGCATTCACTCCCATATGAGGCTTTTCGCAGATGACTGCATAATTTACAGGAAAATAGAAAAGGAGAGCGATCGCGAAGTCCTTCAAAATGATATAAATAAAATGGCAGAATGGGTATTAAAAAATGGAATGGAGATAAATGTAAAAAAGTGCAAACTTGTTACTTTTAGCAGGAAACTAAGTTCAGCTGGGAGAGACTATTCTTATTCAGGTATGGTCATTCCAAAAAGTGACCGGTGTAAATACTTAGGGGTGTATTTAACGAAAGATTTAGGGTGGGAGGCAAATGTGGAACAGGTTACAAAAAAGGCATATAAAATGTTACATTGGGTGATGAGAAACCTTAAGGAAAGCGGTCGAACTACAAAGGAAAAGGAGTATAAGACCCTAATCAGATCGATTTTAGAATACGCGTCACTAGTGTGGGACCCGTATGAAAAGGGAAAAACAAAATCCATTGAGAAGGTACAAAGAAAGGCAGCAAGGTATGTAATGGGGAAGCATAGAAAGACCGAGAGTGTGACTAAAATGCTGCAAGTATTGGGATGGGACTAGCACGGAGAAGAAAAATAAATAGGCTTTGCGCACTCTTCCGTACACTTGCGGGGGGAAAAGCATAGGGGGAACTGCGACATAAGATAGAAAACCCCAACTATATTGGTAGGAATGATCACCAATACAAGATGAAATGTCGGTCACAAAGGACCAACGTAAAAAAGTTTTCATATCTTAACAGGACGATTGATGATTGGAATAGACTCCCTGCAGAACTGTTTCAGCCCTTTCCTAGAAACTTAAAGATTTTTAATAATAGGTGCAAAAAATTTATTTTGGAAAACTAATTTCTATGTTTATTTTAAATTTTCGATGACTGATTTAGTGATGTACTTCCATTCTTTCACTGTTACCACCTGGCAAATAGCCAACTTGTAACGATTTGTGTATAATAATAATTTTACTGTCAATGATGTAGCTTTTCATGAGGATTTGAGTTAAATAATATCACATATAATGGGAGTTACACACACTATAGTAGATGACATTATAACAAAACAGCTGGTATGGTATTTTTACATACCACGAATGTCAAACGAGAGATTACCAAAACAATTGATAATATGGAATCCACTGACAATGAGTAGAAAAAAAGAGGAAGACCCAGAATAACTTAGTGAGAAGGGATGGATAGTTCTGTCAGAGAGAGCCCATAAAGCCTGTGGATAAATAAAAAGCAATGCTGGTTAGGAATTGGATAATGTTGTAGAACGTTTAAAAACCAAAGGAAAAAAATATGTGTTCTATTACGCTTATAATGAAGCAAATACCGCAACACATAAGTTAATTAAGATTAATTGGAAAGGCAAAATAACAACTGCAAAATTTATTGCCCCTCCATTCCCAAAACTCGCCTTTCTTAAGTATGAAGTAAATAAGTGGTTTTATGCCATAAATCCTAACAATCAAAACCGGATCAGAATGCAGTAGGCTCTCATAAAGAACTAAATATACTGCGTAACATTTAAATTTATTACATATGACAAATTAAAGTCAAAGAAGGTAAAATCTACAGATATTTTCAATCCAATCATCATCTCAATTACTATAATAAGAACTAAAGACGGTAATGTAGAATTCTTGTGAAATCTGGTACGCTTAAGTTGATTCGTACCTAAAGGATATTAGAGTTAAAATACACCCTATCTCGATGGGCACTAAAGACATGCTGGGAAAGTTATTGAATAAAAATCATACCTTGAAATATCAAGTCTATATTCAACGTAGATAGCTATGATCAACATCATGATACATGGGGTATAAATATCTAACAGCTGAGTAAGCATATATCGATACATATTTGTGAGAACACCAAATCTCAAATAAAAACCGAGCAGTCAGCAGATGAAGAGCAAAACGGGACATTTCCGCAGAATATATCCATCCATAAAAATAGCTTTCAAAAATGCATCTGAACGGGGAGATGCAAGCATCAGCCGTTTCCCCACTTCAGGCGACTTTCCTCCCTCGTGGATGGAAGGAAAAATGCCGCACTATTGGACCGAGAAAAACTCCTTGGCATCGGCTATGCATAGAGACGAAACTAATAACAATTTATGTAGCCATGAATATGAAGTAGGTATGAGATCCCGGAGGATGCATTTCGCTTCGGGCACACGTTGAATGCGAAATGTCTCCGAGGCGACTCTATCCCGTCTGCAAAGGACGGTCGCCGTCTACGAGCGTTAAAGCCAAGTTAGGGTAAGAGGTTTATCCAAGAGGGCTAGAAAATTCTGCGTACGTCGCGAAAGAACACTATAAATTCGTCACCGATCGGAGCTGAAGAATGGGTCAACTCCCACTCAGTACATGAGCTCGTATTCCCTCCTCGCTTTCCATGCGTCGAAGACTGCTTTGAGAGAGGAAAAATGCACCATGATTCCATAAAAAATACTTTTCAAAGCCCTCTCAAATACACAGCCCCTCAGGGGTGGTGGGTAGTGAATGGTTTGATAGACTGGGAGGATCACGTTCCTAAAAACCAGTGACTGAAGGTGAATGCTTTGAACCTGTTTGGCGCTGTTTACTAATGATTACCAATAAAGCAGTGCGTCTACTATTTTGAGTAAATGGTTAATCAAGCTTTTTTAGTTAAAGATACGTTTAAGCTACCGACTTACATTGTGGTTCTAATGAGGTGCAGTTCTTCCCAGCAACGCTAAACATGCCATGAAGCAGGTACTGTGAGAAACGATAGCGCCTCTATATCTGATCGCCTTTAATACAAACTGAATGCACTTTAGAGGCAGAAAATGTAAGAGAGATAAAAAGATAAATTTTACTAATATCACTGAATATTTATTTAAACTCGACCCGGGTTTCGACGTGGATTCACATCATCATCAAGCAAAGGGTAAGAGAAGCGCAAGCCTTATATACATTATATACAAAGGGGACTCTATAACAGCTGGAGTATTTTTACATACAACTTGACTGTGATAAATTCCTTGTAAATGAATGTATGTTCCCGGCCTCTTACCCCATTCTCAAAGCTTTAACTCTCTCCCCTTTGTCCTCTTAGTCCATCTCTCCCGTTCAACTTCACCCTCCTACCAGGTTCCTCCCCCCCTCAACTGGCATTGACATGTATATAAGGCTTGCGCTTCTCTTACCATTTGCCTGATGATGATGTGAATCCATGTCGAAACCCGGATCGAGTTTAAATAAATATTCAGTGTTATTAGTGAAAGTTATCTTTTTCTCCCTCTAATTATGGAATACCACCAAGTTAACCTTGCAACAGTGATTGCTCAGAAAAAGTAAGTTTACTTAAAAGTGTTTCAAAGGATAGTTTTCTCTATGATAGAACTTAAAGTGCTTTGAAAGAGGGCATTAGCCTGAGCTACAATGGATTTTTATTGCGCTCACTAGAGTAGAAGTTCTTGCAAAAACAAATCTGGCTCGCACCGTGGTAGTCCATTCAAAATATTTCCCGTCAAAATATAAGCTCCAGGGACTAATTTCCGAATTTATTACGATCTCGCAAAAACATAGCAAATGCGCAATGTATTAGTTTGGAACTGAATGGGCTCATTTCTTGAATAAAAACAGTCATGCAGCTGATAGGTTAGAGGTTTTGACCCATTATCTTCTTTTGCCTTTCATTCGTCCTGTGCGACGACCTGTCGAACTCTTATACAGATCAAATTCTGAGGGGTAAAGATGTTTTCACGCCTTCTTTTCCTTTCCCCTCTATACATTCTCAATTTTCAATTTTTTAGAAGAGCACCTCCTTGGGTGATGTTGTGTTTTGTGTATCGGTCAACTACCACCTTTTGAACGAGCTGTGTATGTCTAAAAATACCTGAGAAAAACTTGCATTCTTCTGGTTTGAATGAAACAACCTTGCGATTATTCCCTGTAGTGGTCATTGCAGTGGTGGGCAGTGTGTTCTACAAGTATAAAATAAAGCTGGAACCCGGTAATTGGAGAAGCGGAAATACTTTTAAATAAAAAATATGAAATTAAATGAAACTTAATGGTAAGCCTATTAGTCCCAGAGAAGGTAAGGAAAAATAAGAAAAAATCAAAGAAGGTTGCATAATCTTCAGTGATGTTTGTGCCTGTAGCAGAAGTTCTACCTAAAACTTATGCAACACAGCATATAAAATCCTGACCACATTGCTTTCTAATGATCATACTCCTTCGACAGATTGCTGATGCTACCAGCTATCAATGAGGAGGAGATTTAACAAATTAATCAAAATGGAGGCGTGTCTCCATACAATGAAAGTAGATAAATGGTTAAAGTATCATTGAACTGCGAGTAGGTAGCATTTTTTTAATTTGATGATTAAAGAAGATAAAATTCACCTAGCCCATTAAAGATACGTGCCCTATTATAATCGAAATGAAAACGCATTCATGGCAGTAAGTTGAGGTAAGATGGCAATAGTTTGTCCATTGTCCTCCTTTGTCACATTAAAAAACATAACTGATAAAAAATTAAGGCTTAAATGAATCACTTGGTAATGAAGTCACCTGATGATGACTTTGTTTGTGTAATCCGGGTCTTTCATTAAACTTTCTACTGTGGAACTACTATGCTTATCTACCTTCATTAAACTTTGAGTAGTACAAAGGGTGGTTTTCTGTTGCTATTAGCTATGGGCTTCTCTTATTCAAATACTGTTGATATAATTGGGGGCCAGTTAAAATTAAAGCGAATAAATTGTCCATAGTGATTCACTGGGATGACCGAACTTCGCGGGAAATCGCAGGTGTCACCGGGAATGCAATTCGTCCTACTTACCCTAAATGCGAGATCACAGGCGCTTATGTAAGATAAGAGCAAGTTTATCTCTACCCTTGCCTTGCATGACCAAATTTATGAATAAAAAATGCAACTACTACATGAAAAAATATGGTATATGTGCATATTGACAGCGAATGAACATTACTTTGTCAAGAGACTAACATAACACTAAATAATATGGCAAAACGGTTGTGGCTTGTTAGCCAGAAAATTGACCTCAGAATCTGCATTAAATACTGAGCTTCTAAACAGGCAAAAATTGAAACTTAGCAATTTCCTGAGTGTAACTATAATGACATGATATAAAATTAATAGGATTATGAAGAGCATGTACTAGGATTTTAGTTATTATCGATTTCGGTATTCAGTTAGCAAAACTTATTTATTCAGTTTTCTCTGAGTCTTCTTATTGCCTTTAAAGATAGGTAATTGAATGTGACATTATATTTTAGATCCGGCAATGAAATATGAATGTAACTAAATAAATATTTAGCGCATATTTTCACAGTCCCATTTAGATTTGAAAAGATGATTAACGGAATTCACTTCAAATGAGACTGCAATAGAGAGAAATACGGCTAGGGCTAAAAAATCTTAGATGAACATATTGCTCTGAGGGAACAGAGGAACCGGTGAAAAAAATTAAAAGATAGGGTAATTCAATTCGCAACTTCAAAGATTTCATTTCCAAACTAGCGCAGAGATTCTGAAATCGTAGCCAAATATTTTCGGCGATCTTCCAACCAGTTCCTAAGTTTATAGGATAAAGAAGTTGATTTCTAAAGTAATTAAAATAGGGAACTAAATTTGAACGCAAAGAATAAACGAACCTATTATATTTTCAGTTAGTAAATCAATAGTCTCCAAGTTTGGTCTGATAATTTCAGGAAAATCATTAGCTTTGCTAATAATTATATAATATATTAGCTACTTTCTATCGTAGAGGTTACCTAAACTTATCCAAATCAACCATCCCAGTATCGAGGTTAAAAAGTTCTTATCAACATGTATGAATGAGAGTAAAAACAATTAGCCTAAAAAGTTCATTTATGATCGATTTTATCACGTAAATTTGATGGCTGCAGGAAAAATGTATGAAGATAATCTGCCACAAAACTGTATCCAAATAAAGCAGTCAGGATGATATATTAAATGAGTTCTAACATTTCTCTCGGTAAGAATAAAAAAATATAAAAGATAAAAAAATCATCCTATACGCAACTTAATTTTACATATTAAATATTACAAGACATAAACTGTAGCCCCTGAAGAAAGCGTCCGTATTGATTTTAAACCTCTTGTCTTAAATAAAACCTGATACATATTTTCCAGTCTCCACCTTATAAAAATATCCATACTAATACAATCTGATTTATTACCTTTAACCATAGAGCTTATTTTAACCGTAGTTTTTAGGCTTCACTGCCATCTTTTTTTAATAAAAATATGTGTAAAAGGCAATGAACAGTCATGATTCCAGTATGGATAAAAACTATGCCAAGTTTTACTACCTTGTATGGGACCATAGTTAACGCCATGGAAAAATTTTAAGCTTATTATTGATTAATACATTCAACAGTGACCTCCTTTTGTGATCCCTTGACTCAATATCACGCAGAGGAACGAGATATCCAAACTTAGAGACATATCCCAATGCACCATAATCCTGCGAGCGAAACTTTGTATCACAGTCTGGACAGAAAGAATGAAGAAGAATGCAATGGAGGAAAACATATCTCTGGGGAGATAGCTAATAACTGTTCCCATTTAACTCCCCTACTGGAGGGTTAAGTTTCGAGGACGCACCCATATCTACTCTGATAACTCAAGCATCGAGGACCGAAGTATTCGTCATTACCGCCCCGACGAAACTCGGCCGGGGTCATAGAAGTCGTGATCTGCGCTTATGGAGCGTGAGAGTGGTAAGGGGAAGGCAAGGAAGGATTCAGGAGCGGCGATAAGATCCCTTCCCCACCTCATTCCCCACTCTGGCCTATGTACTCATTTTGCGGATGGAGGGCGATCAAGATTTTTCCACGAGTTGCGAGAGAAGGGTCTAGGAAACTTAATGGGCGAAGTGAGAGAGGGCCGGATGGTACGTAAAAGTTTGATGGCGAGGGATTAGGAAGGCAAGAAAGCGGAGGAGCGGCAGGGACCCGACTGACCGCCATGACGTCGCCCGGCGCTCTGTCACGGTTCCGCTACTCTCCGCTGCCTCGTCGGTGGCGCGCCAGCCTGTCTCTCTCTTGTGGCCAGGGTCGTTGTTCCCCGTTTTGGGGACGATGGAGGGGGAGGTAGGAGAAGGAAATAAGGGTGGTGAGGAGGAGGGAGCAATCTCTGCTGGAACTGGGATGGAAGGAGTGATTCTCTTTCGAAAAAAAATTGAAGGAGGCTGTGCGTTGCTGTTTAGTAGAGGTAGGGTTGGCTGGTGGTTTTTTTGCTGCACGCACGCAAGTTGCGAGGAAGATTCAAGACTCGCATACCGATAAGAAAATGATTTCTCTGTTCTAGAGAGCCGAGTATTGATTCCCTGGGAAGATGAAATGATGGGTTTTCAGAGGCGGCGGAGTCCCGGACCTCGTTTTTTTCTTTTTACTAGGTCAAAGACGGAGCCTGCTCCAAGTCTCCCATCATCTCATGGATCATTATCGAGCGGCAGTTTAGCGTAGGAGGCTCCGAGGAAATAATTTTGAATATTGAAATCTAAATAACACCAGTGGAGGAACTAAAATACTAATTAATGATCAATTAGGAACTTATGGCAATGTATACGGGAGTGGAAGTGGGATATATGGGAATGTTTACCATTTACCAAGTACCGCCATTGGACCTCTCGAAAAAAATTGTGGTAGTTGGGTGAGTATTCGATCGAAATCATCTGCAAAGGATACTTCTGTCACCATTTTCAAAGTGGATATCAGAGTTACGTACTTCTATACAAGGCTTATTCCATGTGCTACTGTTCTAAGATATGATTTCTTCAATGGAAAACTTTTGCAGCTCAGTGAGGCATACTGAAAGGATGTGTCTAGCGTCATAAGTAATGAAAGGGGAGGTAGGGTTAAGGAACGAGTGGAGGTGAACGACATTCCTTCTGAAAGCCGTATTATCCATAAGTACAGAATAGTAGGCGTAGTGCAATTAGAGATGTTAAAAGTAAACAAAGACAAACAGCTACTAGCCATTCTCCCACAGTGCCAGATTTTAAGAAATGACCCTTCCAGTGCTCAAATCGTCCACTAAACATTTACCACCACCTTTGTCACGGATTTTATCAAGTGCGGACAGAGTAAAAAAAGTATCTAAATTTATGGTTGGAAATATTATGAATGGTACTCGGCTTATTTTGTAAGCTTATGGGTACTAGCTTCCCATTCTTAAGAAGATAAAATATTCCACCAGTCCAGGTGAAAAATTAACGAAAAATCTATTTTACTCAATAAAAATTAAATTAAGGATAAACTAAAAACTGAATTAGACAAGTTATGTATTTTTTCAAATAATTTCTAAAACAGAAAAACCAACTGAGTGAGTTAATGACTTAGGTAGCTATTGTTGAGAAGCCAGATGGTTCCTTAAGATTACGTTTGGACCCCAAGGAGCTACATAAGTCAATTGCTAAGGAATATAATGGCATTCCAACGTTAAGTTAATCAACTGCAAAACTGGGTGAACTTTTCAGTCTTAGACTTAAAAGATTCCTTTTGGTATATTGGTTTGGATAAACAGAGTAGCCAATATTGTACATTTTCAACAATATACAGATGTCACTCCTTTAATAGATTATCTTTTGGACTATCAATTTCAGCAGAGGTGCTTCAAAGATACAACGCTCAACATTTATGTGGCATTGATGGAGTTTTCATCTATGCTGATGATATACTAATCCATGCAGAGTCTATAGAAAAACACCAAGAAATATTGCATAAAGTCCTCCAGCGGGCAAGGCAGTACAGTGTAAAATTTAATTTAAAGAAATTTCAATATCAGTTGAATAATGTTTATTGCATAGGACATGTTTTTACAGAGGGTTCAGTTCTGAAAGATGCAGATATGGTCAAGGCAATCCATGAATGTGATGATCCATCTGATAAGAAAAGCCTCATAAGGTTTTTAGGTTAAGTTTATTATTTGAGAAATTTTATGCCCCAAATGACAGACGTTTCTTCTCCATTACGAGAGTTAATAAAAAAAAGTCGAGTTTCAACGGATTAAGAGCATTCATTGCAAATGTTTAAACAAATTAAAATCTCTGCTAACAATAGCTCCAATACTTAATGAGTTTGATCCAGAAAAAAATGTTTTAATTCAAACGGACAGCAGCAGGGATGGAATTGGATGTGTTGCAACACGGCAGACCATTATTCTATGCAAGTTCAAGTTTAAAATCATCTGAGACAAGTTCTGGGAAGATTGAAAAAGAACGTTTATCAATTTTGTTTTCCTGTCAAATATTCCATTATTATAGTTATGGTAAAAAAACGGTAGTGCAGTCGGATCTCCAGCCTTTGGTTTATTTAATGAAAAAAGAGGTTCATAGAATACTACCCACCATATTACAAAGAATTCAACTAAAGCTTTCAAAATATGATTTAGATGTTCAGTAGGTTGTAGGATCTAAAATTTTGATTTCTGATGCTATTAGCCGAGCTTCAACTAAAGGTGATAAGACAGTGGAAGGAAGTTCCCTTATGCATGTTGTTCATTCTATTACAATTTATGATGAAGTGAAAGACGAATGTAAAAGAGAGACACATACTGATGTCGTGTTAAAAGAATAAGCAGCAATGTACCAAAATGGCTAGACCAAATCAAAAACAAAAGTTCCAGATCAGATTAAATTTTATTATAAGTTTAAAGATAACATTCATGTAGAAGTAGGCCTAACATTACATGGGTACAAAGTGATACTTCCATGTTCCTCAAAACAAAATATTATTAGAATGTTGCATGAGCTTCATTTTGTAATTGTAAAAACAAAATCTCGGGCAAAATCCTTATTTTAATGGCCCGGACTTGATGAAAAAATTGAAAACTTTATATCTAAATGCAGTATTTGTGAAAAAAAAAACAGTACTAAAAACTGCAAAGAACCAATGATACTACAAGAGCCACCCAAGTTACCTTTTGAGAAGGTAGCTACTGATATTTTGGAGCTTGGCAATGATTCTTATTTCGTACTATGTGATTATTATTCCAAATGGATAGAGTTAGTTAAGTTGAAATCAAAGGACTCTGAAATTAATTCAGGTTCTGAAAATAATTTTTTCTCAGCATGGAATACCTTATGAACTCAGAACAGATATCATGCCTTTTGATTCATATAAGTTTCGTCAATTTGAAAAGACTGGGGGTTTAAAATTGTCAATTCCAGCTCTTATTACCCAAAAAGCAATGCTCTTGCTGAAAGATCATTTAGCGTATATAAGTAAATATCAAAGAAATGTTAAGAGTAGGGTGTAGACAAAGAAATATTCCTGTTATAATATCGCAATGCTCCAGTTTTAGGAACACAGTATAGTCCTGCACAATTGCTATTCAGTAGAATGACTCGAACTACGCCTACCGTATACGCCTACCCTATACATTGGGAATTATTAAAACCTAAGATTATACCAGACTTCACCCAAAGTCCATCAGTTGATCAGAAGCCAGTTCAATAAAAAATACTATGATTGAAACGCAGAATTAAGAAATTGCAATTCCAAGGAAGGGGAAAACATAGTGCATTTGAAAGACAATGTAAGGGAACCCGCAACAGTAGTCAAAATGTTTCCTCGTTCTTATATAATAAGATATGAACAAAATAGACGTAAGAGACGAAACAATGTTCATTTTCAGTCTTGCTTTGAGAAGACTGGGACTATTGGAATTGCCGATAATTCTTTGGTGTCATGTAAAAAGAACATATGGCCATCCTGAACTATTCAGAAGCCACAGTATTTGAAAGAATGTTTTAACTGAACATAGATAAATTTCGTAACTATCCATGGCTATCTGACTGAAATGTTTAAAAGTTGCATTGCAGTGAATGTATGTATTGAGAATGTGAACAATTTTTATTCCCAACATTGTAAAAACAGGAAGATGTAGTATTGTTAATTGTTTGTTGTTTGGTTGCAACGTCTTGGACGCGGAGAAAACAGACGCAACATGAGAGAAGGCTAGAAAATGTATTCCGTGTAATGTCAAGGGATGGAATTGAAGAATCCTGGAAAATTCAAACGAGTTGTAGTTTGAACTAGCAATGTTATACGAGTATGGACAATACTACGTATTTTGTTTTTCGATTTCTTATTTAGTAACTTATACTATTTATAGGTCCGGTATCGTAAGGTAAACGCTTAACGCAAGATGGTGCTAGCATTTGCCTTAACTTGATGCCAACCAAGAGTTAGAGTTTTGCATAAAATATCAGACTATTGGTTGGTTGACGTGAGTGAGGACTACCGATGGACGAAAGTAATATCTTCGGTTTCCATGTCGAGTAAATATTTCACCAGAGATACCAAATAAAACTGGGGATATAAAGGTTTACTTCTATGCATTGTAATTTAATTTATTATTTCTTTAATAGGTGTTTATGCCCTGCCTAAAGCCCATCGTTTCTTATGGGAACCAAATCGGTACCTTTTGTACCAAACTTTCTGGTTTATTATGTTTTTTTTTTAATTTATGCTAGTTTTCAATGTTAGTTTTCAGTATTTCACTGCAGAGGGTGTGCAAATAAATATTATGAAACAACCGCAAATATTGCAACAAAGAAATGCGTGAATAAAGACAGACTTTTCGTCCTGGCTATTGCAATGCAAACATTTTTATCTTAAATGAATGAAATCTTAAATGTATGACTAGTCGAACGTACAATCTCATGCTAAGATGACTTTATATAACCTAAAACAGAAAGAAATGGAGCCTTAGGGGATGTAGAATTTGTGAGGCATATACCGGCTGTAAAGGAACTTCTCACATATGCGATCCGAAGAGCCTCATTTAGAAGACATGACTGACAAAATAGGGACTGCGTAACAGAGTAACTGTAGTTTTCCTTTGTTTGAACAGTTGTAAACTTCAAATACACCAAATTTACGATAGTGTGCACTATCCGCCTCCATTATTCCAACGTTATTTATTCGTGAGTAGAAAATTCCTTTTATATTTACTGAAAGATTGAGGAAATAATGAGTGGAGAACATTTATCGAACTAATTCGTAAGACCTACGAGGCGAGAGCATGGCCATAGGACTATGTCAGAGCTGTTTTGATCCTTATTCCGAAAAAGGTTAACTTCACACGTGGCCAAAATTAATTCATAAGCAAGACACTGGAGCTAATCAATGTTCTGATGATGACCTGTTTGGGTTAAGGAACAGGAAGGTACATTAGGATGTAATTGAGGCATTGAGAACACTTATTGTTAGAGAAAGGAATTTTGAATATAATCAGGATGTGTTTCCTTAATCCGTTAATTGTCTCCCTTGACTTGAACTCCCAATCAGTCACCGAAGTTTAGCATCGTTGGGCTCGGCTCGAGTTTGGAAGGGTTTCGAGTGCTGTTTCCCCTGTCTGCAAGTGACAGCGAAATAACTTTAGCTGGAGCAGCGCGTTAAACCAAAGTAATTGATCAAAATCGTCGATTTCGAGAAGACGATTGACAGAGTGAATGGGGGAAAAATTTATTAATTAAGTCATTAAATTGGGAAGTAAAAAATAAAGCTCTCTCAACCTTGAGTTGGTATTTAAGTAATACTAAATCATACTAATACACGTAAATGCGTATATGAAATTTCTGTGTTCACTTGTCTATTACTCCACACAAAAATGGTGGAACCAAGTACCTTTGAAATTTTGTATGTGGGTGTTTGAGTGTAATGGGACGAACAAAGGCTATATTTCCTCAGGACCGCAAGGGCCCCTAAATAGGACCCTAGATTTTACTCCCATAAGAAAAGCATTGGAATCAGTTCAGAAGTAAGTTGTTTCGATTTTAAATTACTAGCAGTCATGATATAGGATGGAACTTTTCACTACTGGATGGCTGAAAGAACAAGGTGCTTAAGTTTTGCATTCGATTATGTTTTACGTTTCAATGTTGCTTAAAAATTAGGTCTTAAATTCCAAATATATCATTAGTTCTCCAATTTCAACAAAAGTAAATTTTCTTGGCAGCTTGATTAATGGCTATGAACGGGCAATTTCGCCCGGCTCTTTTATGGCCTACATTATATTAAATCATATTAACTGAATAAATAATTAAAGCAAATTTCTGAGATATTTTAGTTGGTATATGTTTACTCCAACCTTTCCAATGGTTTTTAATAGCTTTTAAAGAGTAGGTATCCGCATTCAGCACGACACATTGATACTTATAATAACATACAACGGCTTTCGTGTTTTCTCCCTCCAATTGAGTTTTAACAGGCAGTTTCCCTTCTCATTCACCCTTATTAGTATCATTTATGGCCCCAGTATTTAATCACATTACCAAATAGTATATTTGGTATTTTTCTGCTTCTGGAATGTTTATAGGTAGTACCGTAAAAATATTCTGGGAATCATGTTACGTAGGAACATTTATTTTGCCGATAAAATCGAACAAAAAGGGGTCAATTTAGAGATAATTAGTTAGATGAAAATTTTCCCGTTATATGTGTATGAATGAAATTTAACAATCCTTTAAGTTTGAAAGTTGTACTATATTTGGTTTTTTTAGGTTTACGCCAAAACACATCCATTCACACACACATTGTAAGTTATTTATAATATTATCAAAACATATAAAAGAATTTCAGTGAGAATCCATTAGTGGTATTTTTTACTCTTAAGTCCCCACATGTGGTTAGTAACTGATGTAGTACCTGCATGTAGCACGTTACATTGATTCTTATTTCATTTAGGTAAATGACTTCATCCACTGAAATTCAACGGGAATTAATATAATTTTGCATTATACTATTTCTGGACCCATATTTCAATAATCTAACCAAACAGGTGGTTTCTTGTACCATTCTGAAATATCCATAGAATATGCCATGTAAAATATTGTCGAAAAAAACCTCAAATTTCATTTCACGTACCTATAAACTTTATGCGCTATCGGTGCAATTAATTCGCAGCTTCCCGTGAGAAGCCAAGTCCCTTTGCTAGTAACATATAAAAATGTGATGGTCTCTTCGTGTTTATGGCAAAGTGTGTCTGTTACTCAATCACGCAAAAACCGCTGAAGTGAATATGAGCTTAATTTATGCATGAACTATGTTATAACTAATATATCTATTTCAAATATTGGCCCATTGCCGATTTCAAGATTAAGGTCTTTTTCTGTTTTTTTTAGGAGAAGGAAGGGCCTATTGTTGTTATTAAAATATTTATTTTTACTTGGCAGATTGTTGTTGTCAGTAGAGGTGACTTAAAGGTTAGAATTGAGACTTTTTTAAGTTCTCTTTGGGAAACTTTGGATTTATTGAGGTTTTTACTTGCATATTTATTTAATTACTTATATTTACAGTACGCAACGGAAATGCCTTAGGGACGAAATAATAATCTTTCTCAAAGATCGGCTATATTAAGGGCAATCAATGTCCTTTTTGTGGAAAAACTAATCTCAAGAACAACAAGAAAAACTATTAAAGCTGGACACTGTGATACACGAATTTCAGCGTGCTTCAGGTGCCCAGGAGGAGCGTCATGCTTCTTATGTCTAAGTCTATATCAGATTCTTTATTTCTAATTAATATTCGGATTCCTCCATGTTACTGGAAAAAAATCTCGCTCAAACTGACTTTGGGAAATACGCTCAGAGTTTATGGCAATGATCCCCTCGACCCTTCGTGAAACGGGAATACGGTTTGAGTTTTACAGCTTTAGAACTAAACAATTTCAGTAAAATTGCTTTATACTATGATTCACTAAGCGAAAAAACGGGCAATTTCCATTTAAGAAACTAAGATGAGAAATGAGAAGTCAGATTCTCATCTGCAGGAATATAACTATATTATATACTATTTTATTTCTTACTTATATCACTCCCGTTGAGAATCAACGAGCATTTCTGCTAGTAATAATTTATATATTAACGTTATATAATATATAAGGTTTTATATGTAATTAAAAAGAAAATATTTTAAGTTGTTTGGCAGACACTTCAAGACTGATTTGATTGGAGCTTTAAAAAATCACTAGAAAGCGTGGCTCATTGCGATGAATAACGCTAATGAATACTTTGGACCAAACACGAAAAAACAACATCTCACATAAGAAAACCCGAACGAGTTAAACCTTTTCCCTTAATGATAGTGACGATATACATAGTAAATATATATTTTTACGTTACCATAAGAAATAATTTTACCTTAACATATTTAAAGAAACAAAAAAATATTTAAATCGGTCGTCGCACATTCTAAACTTCTCTGGGATTTCATTAAAACACAAAAAGTTCTACATTTCATCTTACACAATATAATGATCACACCTTCTGAGGATGTCAAAAGTCACTTGCTAAAAAATATATCGCGCATTAGAAAACCGGAACGGAAACTGTGACTAATTATAGACATGTGATGCAAGTTTACGATCCATATCAAAGTTTGTTTTATCCAGTCAAATTTATGATCAAGCTTTTTGACTGTATAACCACGCACGTAGCCAACATATATTTGACGCTGGACTGAGAATGCACAAGATTCCTCAGGCATGATAATAAATAACCTAAAACTCTCCTGGGCTCTCCAGAGAAGGGTGGATGATAACGTTTTTAGAAAATATCTAAAGTCATAAGAAAAGATTATGGATGTAATAGTACCCTGACAGGAGTTGTCTATACCTCATTATTGGAAAGGTAAGGTTGGAGATTATATCACATATTCTACATTTTTATAGTAATATGAGGGAGACACTGGAACTCTTAGCACTAAAAGAGTCCAGCAATACCCATTTGAAAAAGGTTGGAGTTATAAGGAATTCGGAAAAACATACCACGCGAGAGAAAAATCATATGGCAAGTAAATCCATTAATTGGAATTTAACGTAAATTCGAATCTCACCATCAATTTTTTACTGCTTGGATAATTTCCTCCGGCGATTTAACTTTCATCACTAGAAAACCCCAAAAAGAATTATAAATTTACATAAAAATAACATGATTATTGCGGAATTTACGTTAACACACTAGTAAAAAATTCAGTAGTACAAGCGGCAGGAAGCAAGGATTAAATTGCTAAGAGCCTGTCATAAGATGGTGGAATAAAAAGCCCACATGAGGCAATCCAGACGGGAAATCCTCATCTTCGTACGTGAAAAATGTTGATGCCGGAACGCAATAGAGGAGACTACCCTTTCGCGTGTGTGGTGGAAATCAATGGGCGACTCGGCTGACTTCTCAGCTCCACGCGCGCTCTATATCTCCGTGGAAGTTCGAGAAACGAGTTCTCCTGCTCTCACACACATGCGAGTGGATGGCAACAGGTGTGGCTGGAGAATGGGAAGAAATTGTGCGGGAGCGCGGGGAGGGATGAGGACTTTCGATGAGTGGGAAGCCGAAATATTGAAGGAGGCACCGAATGAGAAAGAGTGAGAGTGGGAGGCAATGAAAGTCGAAGTGGGAAGGGACAGCTGGTGGGAAGCAGGAAATTGGTTTAAAGGGGGGAGAAAAAGGGCATGCCTTGCGGATTCTAGGAGCACATCTAGGGCTATAAGGGACTGGCACAAACATGCAGCGAAGAGAAATAATTTAAAGTGACTGCTCCCCCACCAAAGGAATACGTTATTCAAGTGAATATTCGCAAAAGTTTTAGGGGAAGAGGAAAGTATATCCTCAGATACTTTCGATATCTGAGGAGTTATTTTTTCAAGAATTCGAATGCTCGTTGCTCGGCGTTCTGCTTCGTTAGTTGAAAACATCATCGTTCGTTGATCTGATGCTAAGTACGCTTGCTAGTTTTGTTAAAACAGATTCGTTGTACGCTGTGTACCACGCGAGGAGGAAACAAACACTGTTCAGGAAAGGTCTAGAAGGCGTAGGGAAAGAGCCGTTCCTGGAAAATTAGGATGCTCATTAGTTGGAAATACTTCAATGCTTGACGCACGGTGATTGAACTCGTTATCAGATGAAACGCGCCCCAGGGCAACTATTTGTCATTGAATTCGTGTAAAGACGTGTGCGTATTGTTTAAACGGGTTCATTATTCCGTCCAAAATTTCAGTTTCAGAGCCTCGGGCTTATCGTTACTCATTAGACAGTAAATAATTAATAGCTAGCAACGAGCGTTGTTGAGGTAAGAGATCGGAAGAGAGACGTTTACTCATTGGAGGAAATTCCATTACTGAAATTTTTACTGGTTGTTTCGTTGAATTTTTATTTTTCACCTGATAGGACAGAATATAAAAGAACATTCTTGATAACTCACGTCATTAGTCATGTCACGTCAGTATCTTCCAATCTCAGGAAGTGTAATTTACGATGATAGCAAAAAAAAATAGGAATAGATATGTTGACAACAGCAAACAACAAATAATGGCTTGAAAGTTGTCAGGAGGAGAAATATAAATTTTCTCAGGAAGAAATTCCCAAACGTTACAGAACGTATAACTTAGCAAGAAAAATACTAATAAATGATTGTAAAAAGGAAATTATTGAATATTTTGAAAAGAGGCTATCACTCAAGAGTAAAGACGATGGGCCTTATATATAAAATGGGCCTTAATGGTCAGAGCCATAGTTCGATGGGGATAGTTTTCATGAACATACGAGTATGCACATTAGCATACCCTAAGGGCGCGGTATAGTATTTCAGAAACAGACTGTTTCTTCCTGACGCCAATTTATTTCCTCTGGAGAAAAAAGTACCATTTTGACAGTCAAAATCGAAAACATGGCCACATTTATTGCGGGATAAAGATTTTATAATTCAATAATGCATCCCCACCTCCCTCAAAACATGCAGTGTCCAGAATACATAAACATTCATAAAGCGTAGCATCGTAAAGAGGAAAATACAAATCAATAAAAATTTCGCGAAGACAATTGTATGCTACACTGGCTGCTTGGTTCATATCCCATTGGGGATGAATATAATTTTCAGATTGGATTTTGCTAATGCGACAGACCGAAGGCAAAAAGATACTTTTGAGAATCTAAATCGATGTAGAGAAGGACCTTGGAGTGCAAACGCCACATCAAAAAGAAATCCTCTCGTTCAAATATGAGCAACAACACATTACCCTCTCAGTCACGAGGCGTGTGGTAGGAGGTGTTAGGAACCCTGCCTTGAAAGGGGAGGAAATAGGGTGTAATATATCTCTCTATCCCTCTTTATCTTTAAGAAAGAAACTGATTTATTACGAAAGGGGTTACGCGCAGCACTTGACGGTCACGCAAGAAATATGCGAGACTCGATCTTACGCATTGAATTCCCGGCTACCTCTCGTTCACTACCTATTTCTGACCTAAAAATAGCCTGCGTGGTTGCCTTGCGTTAGAGACATTTCGTTACATACGGTAAATATCGCAAAAAGAAATATATTCTTTGAGCACATACATTTTCAATCTGGAATAATTAACCATTGATTAAATCTGGGTTAATTTTCACTTTTGATAATAGACTCAATTATTGCAATGGAGTTTTTCTGCATTTAAACACACATAATGAGCCCGTCAACACGTCATATCAATTTTTAAAATAATCAATTTTCAATATTGATGCTAGCAGCGTTAAATGATAAATGATAACCTTTTAAATACTTGACTTTCAATATTGAACTTTTAAATAATTAACTCAATATCAACTTTTTAAACAATTTACACACATCTCTCTTAAAATTGACATAAAAATGCCACCAAATAGGCCCAATGAAATGCATAACGTCGCACATGCACTGTAATTACGTGTTCCCTTTCGCCCGTGTAATGGATCGCGATGTATTTCCCTTTCTGGTCTGTCCGCAAGCTGCTCCTCTCTCGTGAGGGCTGAAAGGCATTGCCTTCCACAGGTCACCTTCGGCTGTGGCCCGCTCCTTCCCGATACCACTCCGTAATTTTTGGGATTCACTATATATAATCAATCCTATGGCAAACCATAAATTTCAGAAGTCAGATTAACATGGAGAGAGCCCGTGTAGGTCAGATCGTGATTTCGAGTGTTCCACTCGGTAAAAGCCTTTGTATATAAATATATATTTTTTCTGCGTGACTATATTTTTTAGCTGGTCACGCCTGTGACGCCTTAGTTCGTGTATTTTTGTATATATACCAGCCAGGTTACTCAGTTTACTGCGGAATTCGACGGGGGTTTATACAAACACCCCACGCCCGACTTGAGCGACTGAGAGATGGCGCGCACGGGACTATTTCTCCCACCATGTAGGAGACGAAGACTAGTGGAAGAAGGAAGGCAAAGAGGAATACAGGCATACAACAAATACAGAGGCTAACTGTGCGTTTAATGGCACGCATAGCCGAAGGAGAAGAGAGCCAACATGGTCAAACATACTCAGTCATACGAAAACGTGACGCTCAAAGGCGCGAATAAATTCATTCATACATAGGAATTGGAAATGGATAGGAACATAAAGAGCTGGAGGGACAAAAAACCGACCCAGGTCGGGCGACACAGCTGATTGAACATACAAAATGACGAACACAGGTTTTGGTAGGGAAGATGAAAATCACTAGAATCCAAACAAAAAATTTCACCTGACCCGGGATTCGAACCCGGATCGGGAGAATGTTGGAACACATGGAAGTTTTAAAACATTCCGGGCGTCACTTGGTCTCTGGCGTCGATTTCGGCGTTCCTGATAGACGATCTCGTGCGATATCATTCGCCCTGTTTGTCTTACTCTACTGCCTACAAGGAATAGGCTAGTTACGTTTTACCAGTTGCCTGATTCACCCCTATTGTTTTTACGGAGATTCGTGTTAAGATTTGCGGGTTTTATGCGTGTGGCCTAATTATATGTTATTGCTATGCTAATTGTTGGCGCACTTGAGATGTTCTAGAATATTTGCCTTGCCTTGGTGTAATCTGATACGTTACAAGGGAAATGAAGTGGGGAGAGGACAGAGGTGAAATTTATGTTGACGGTGTGTCTCAAGTTTGTTGTAATCACCAATGGTGCGTGGAAGGATGGAATTAGTTTGGCAGTGAATATATTTTATTTCTACACTTCTATCAGTTCTGGAGATATAGAATGGTGTCAAAATAATATCATGTGTCGTGCTGACCCTCGGCTGATCTGAAATTTTCAGGTAATCTAAGCCTTGCTTGCAGCCTCTGAGTCTAACGGTTCCCAACCTAGTCCTTCCACCAGTTGTGTGATAATTTTTGTTCCCTCATGGCCATTTCATTTACTTCGTTTATTACGTCTGTCTGTGAAGGATCTCAAATGCCGTCGTCGAGTTAAAAATCATTTAAGATGCATCGAAAAAAGCCAGTGGGACATTAGGGAATCGGTCACTCGATTCCCGAATTAAGAGAAACACTGACCTCTAAATGGAAAAAGAACTAATTATTTCATGGAGCCAGGGGAAACATTGAAAAACCATAATAAACAAATCCCGGAAGTGGTGGATATTTTCGGAGAATCCCGATACTTATTTGAGTGCCAGGCATGCGTAGAGAACTTAACGTACATTACTGAATCCTTCGGATCGTTACAATTTGGACCACTAAACTTCTTCCTCTAAGGCTAAGCAAATTTCGAGGACGAGTTTCTCTACCCCTTTTTTCTAAACTCCAAATAAACCTTCCACTACAAGGATAAATGATAAGCAAACAGAGCATGTATTGCGATACTACTAATAAATGGAACAATGATACAATTGAGAAACTCATTACTTTCAGGAACAACGAGAAAAAAAAATTTAAGATCGGAATTCGAGAACAATGAAACTCGCAACATATAGAGATACTGATAATAAAATATAAGTATTTGAAAGGTTAATGGCCGGCGGACCACTCCAGATGGTGCCACATAGTCTCCACTGAGGCCTTAAGGTCTCCGAGAGAAATAATGCTACAGGAGAAAGAATGAAACCAATGGAAAGGGTGGGTGACCTGTTGGAACGGCCTCCCCCCGAGTAGGGTAATACCGGCAGGGTGGATTCGTCCCTGAATTCGTATCCTGCATGAGTCAAGAATGCAAACTGCGGAAATAAAAATGCCCTCGTAATTGCGGTAAGCGAAAACGCATGCGGTACCAACAACTCATTCGCTTAGGCAGAATATAACGATCATCTATTTAGTCCGCTCGCAACCGAAACTGTATGACTGAAACAGGAAACCAAGGCTTGCTAAAATTGCATGTTTTTTTACTCCGGGGAATGCAATCGGTGATTCTCATTTCCACGAATCAGTAGGTTGTACGTACAAAGGATATCTTTGGCTTGCCATTTAAAGAAAAATGAGCGATTTCCTCATGGTAACGGAATGTCCTCCATGGTCTTTGGATTTATTCAATGAGTACGTATAATTTATGCTCGCCGGTACCATGTGAGGTGATGGGGGAGGTAAAGGTTCCTCTCACTGACCGAGTTCCCACTAACGAGATTTTACTGTATCAACTGCATTCGTGGGTATGTAAAACACAGGTATTTTCGTACATGGCGAAAGAGCAAAAAATAATACGCCTGTACTCTACACGCTTGACCAGTTTGCTTTAAATAAGGAATCCATAAACTCGGAGGCGTGCGTGCATTTAGAGGTGGAGCTTGGAATTATCTACACTCGTGAGCATGACTGAAGAATTTTGAAAAAATGATATCCACCACTCTTTTCGCTAGAGCAATGGTATTGTTATTTAATGGTCATGGTCACTTAATGTTGCAGCGAGCATAACAAGGAGATGAGCCAACGGTATCCGCAGTCATGTTGCACGGGAAAATTTTTCATCTGGCTTGAATATTTTCTTCAGCCTCTGAACTAGAGGCAGAAAACCGAAAACGTGAAAATTTAAGTCAACGCACATGCTAGAAAACCACGCGTCTCGCAGTCGGATATTCAAATCACATGACAACGCGGGAATGCTTGGGTACGCTATATATCTCTAATTCCCCTACGAATAGATTCCTAAAGCAATTTGAGAACATAGAATGGGTGTTGCACATTTAACTCGTAAAATACAACTTTAACTAATTTTGAGTACTTTTTCGTTGGCTTGGTCTTATTGTGATAAGAAATGAGAGTCTAATGGTAAAACAGATTTGGGATAGAGTGACTGACGAGAGATTTAGGTGGATTTGTGATAGAGGGGTAAATGACGAGAAGAAATAGACCATTCATGGCGTGAAAGGATAGGATTCATGGGTCAAGGTGGCGGAATAGACTCCTTAAGAAGAGGAATATTGTAGGTCTTAATAACAAGTAAGCGTGTAAGTAATGTATGGATGTAATATCAGCGATAAATTTTTCCAAGGATAGAGCATTATAAGGAAAATTATTAATTGAGAACCAGTTATCTAGGCCTTACAGTAATAACTAAGCTCTTTGACAGTTCCTACTACGTGAGGAAATGGCGCCATGAGTATGTATGTATAAATGCATGTGTGTGTAAAACAAAACGGATTAAAGAACTATGAAGCCATAAAACCATGGCCCATACGAGAATGTAGCGGAGAGTTGTTTACTTTAATACTCAAATTATTCCATACAGCATCAGGATACTCAAAGGATACCATCAGGATACTCAAAGAATTTCTTAAAACGGTTACTAAAATTGTTGGGGTAGTATTGGAAGATAAAATAACATGATCCTGAATCCTCGACTTCAGGGTTAGCAGTCAATTACGGAAATCCACTGAAATGGAGGCGAGATCATTTCATCGAGCAATTAAACATCTTTAATAGCTAATATTATCGGTTAGAAAAATATATATTTTAAAGGTATGTTAACCATATTCAACTATAAATTTGCTCTGAAAGAGTAGATGCCACCCCACCAATATTTTAGAATATACTCTAGGATTAAAAAAGTTAGGAAAACCTAATCCAAATAATGTATGTAATCTAGGAAATATTTTGGTTACATATAACATACACTGTCGCAAAATAAATTAAATAAGGACTTGCTTATATCCAGAAGCCATGCACAGAAATCTCAATATTGCTCCTAGCTAAAAGACCGTACATCCACTCCCTTTCTTTCCTGCTACGCCACATATTTAAAGGCTTTGCATGCAAACGCGTTTGAGACGCGACATGCCTTGACCAAAAATAAAGAAAACTTTTGTTTAAAACATTCCAAATATATTAATATTTTTCGCATTTCGTTTAGTTATGAATTAAACAGCAACAATTCAGAATTGTTTCTAAAAACAGAAAGGTCGTGAGCAGGTAATTTTCTTATGAGAGGTCACGTCTTGTGCTTTACCCCGCTTCCACTCCTTCTAGCGGCAGGGCGGTGTTTTTTACCGACTTCTCCCCTCCCTCCCACCCATCGCATAAAAGTGTCTGCCCTTGGACACGTAAGAAAACAAGAGCAGGCAGCAACAGCGCGAACAAATGACGGTCGAGAAAAAAAGAATACTCGGACCGAGAGAGTAGGGTAAGTATGAAGCAAACGGAAGAAATGCGCAACCCCAATCTTGCTATCTCATTCTCTCATGGAAAACGGAAACAGCCAAGGACGGTCTCACTATTTTTCCTTTACACACACATGTGGACTCGCATACTTGCGCCTCTTCCGGATACAGGAGGCGTGATAGAAGCATTTGGAAATGCTGTTTCACATGTGGTGAACATAATAAGGCATTTTCAGGGAGGAAAGAAAAAAAGCGGCGTTTACTCGACGAGGGGGTACTACTGACGAGGTCACGGATAATCAACAGGCGACGGTGAGCAGTAAATGCATGCAGTTGACGAATCTAATAAAATTATTCTCGGTCACCTACAAAATGAACTCAGCTTCTGCATGGTCACTCACACGGATATTTTTTACATTTCCAATCATTACATACAACCTTACCTGTCGCCTTATTCAGTAAGGACTGGACCCAGTTGAAATTCGGAAAATCCGTGGATTTGACGTCACAGCTCCGGAAAAATATCAACTTTTGAATGGCCCTGTTTGGAATTTTAGAGACTGTGACGTCTAAATTTCGTCACTTTCGAGGCTCCGAAATTCCGAGAACATACAGAATAGCCCCCCTGGTCTTCTTAACACTTCTCCAAATCAACTCGTCGTGGCGCAACTGCCATTTCTAAAATCGTTCAAAACATTCCAGGAATGAATTAAATTATAATTTCCTATTTCTAGGGTTCTTGGTTTTTCGTGGTTCAGGATTTCAATAATTCACGGTGAATTGTACTTCCTACTCCATATGTGTACGCAAAAGCACCATTTATTTAATTAAGAATGAGGGGCAAGGGCCTAGCCACATTGACACACCGGTTCCCGTAGTATCACTGAAGTTAAGCAATATTCGGCCCGGACAGAGTTTGGATGGGTGACCATGCATACATTCACCGTGGCGCTTTTGTCCCCTGTCTGCATGTGGCACAATGGACCAAGCATGTCTAACTGCCCGGGCTCCTGTCGAAGGCCCCCTCTACAAACAATCTATCTAATTAAAAATTAATTATTTTTCCTTTATTCAATTCCCATAGTTCAAAAATCCTCCCTTCTATTAAGAGGCTCTTTATTAGCAACTTAATTTGGCATACATTGCCTCAATCTGTTTCAAACCTATACCAATGGCATTATTTTCTATATTATCACCACCTGGTTATTGGATTGATATTTATATGCTAACATAAGCCAAATGGAGAGGCTACTAGTATTTATTAACGATTTAGGCAAGTAATTTAAACAAATCTCCATACATATTTGGGCGGTTTTTTACATACTGCAGCGCAGGACACTATCGTAAAATATATTTTTCTAGCAAATACAAAATAGAGTATGGCAGATATTTTTCGAGTATCGCATATGGTGATTAAATTGATTGCTTGAATTGACGGTTGCAGTCGATTTCTCCATTGTATCGATACTACTGTCACGGTTGCAAATGGATAAAATATAAAAAAGTTGATATGGGATCAACTCCAGGCCGCTTCAACATGATTTGAGTCGGTTTAAGTCATTGTTTCGAAGGTAATATATTTTCGAAGTGTAAACACTGAAGTCGCGTTGCGTTATTCCAAGATACTCCGTGTAACTTTGTTATAACCTGGCCTTTCGACTAGTATCAACTATTGATCAAAGGTTTAAGAGGACATATTTTGTAAATATTTTAGTTGATCGGGAAACTTATTGGAATTCAGATGACTAATTGTGTTTGGGACAAAAGTTACGAAAAATCGAAAGTTTAGTAGGAGGGGCAAAAGAAGGTTGAGGATCTGGAGGATATAGACCATAGATAAAATAAGAGGGTAGATGGATGTTGAATGGGTCACTTTTGCAGTTAATTAACAGAAAACATAGGTATCAGTTGCGGAATTGTCGCAGTACTGTAATGATTTATCTAGAAATGAAATATGGTCATAATTTCCCAAAAAGCACTCCACTGCTTATACCGGTTAGGGACAAATTGCTTTCGAGAGCCATGTTAGTTGGGTCATTTTTCTAAAAAAACTGGCTTCACATACATGGGTCTAGACGCCCTCTGCTCTATTTTTTAGTCTAAGCGTGGACCCAGGAGAAGAGGAGGTGGCGTGCATTCCAGTTGAAAAAGAAGAAAGGGTGAGCACGTTGGGAGATTCAGGTCAGGTAAGGGTATAAGCTAAAATTTTGCTGTGACGATATAATACGATGTAACAACACCTGAAAAACAAACAGGCTTCAACGAGAAAAGAACGGAAGAATGCAAATAAATTTATTATTAAGAGGTAGTTACTATGCTTAAAGATAATAAGTGTAGGACGATTAAAGCAATATTTGCTATGCGTAGATTAATGAGAGTAGAGGCGCGCTGTCTGGACCAATGAAAAAATGGACTCGAATAGAATAGGATCTTATAATATTTGATGATTGAGAAGAACGATAAAGATAAAATAGACAGACCTAGTGAAAAACGTATAGATTCCTAAACAAGACGAGCCAAGGAAGATGGTATTTTATGGATCAAAATATGGAAAAAATTCATAGTATAGTATTCATTGTATAGGCAGGTAGTTTTCCCTTAAACACAAATATCAGGTTAAATTATTTCTGTATTACATTTTCTCCACTAGACAGCCTATGATGATGCGCTCTCCCAACGATATCGCTCTCAACAACTACATGAAAGTCTGAAGTACTTTACATAACCTAGGCTCCCAAGGAAATCTCGTAGTTAACTCTAAGACTACGTATTCTGACGGCGAGTGCTAACCTGAATTGGCTGAAAATACACTGAAATTGTAAAAGTACAACGAGAAACATCAGTTTTCTTGGACAAACGAAGAAGAAAAGAACGATGGAGAAGTACAGGCATATGATGGAATGGAGAGGTGTAGTGAACCAATGTAAGGGCTCAAATCAATGATTCGCGAGTTCACTTCGTGGAGTGAAGACATGATAGTTTCAAAGAAAAACTTTGTTATATTCCACACTGTACAGTGTGGAATACAGTGCGGAATATAACAAAGTTTATTTTTGAAACTACAATGTAAGGGTATTGGCTTGTTTGTTATTTGTGGATACGACCGAGGTCTTTTACGCAGTTAACTAAGGAATTTAAAGGATAATCGGCAGGATGGTATTAGAACCAGTATTTGGAATGGAGATAGTGTGTAGATGCCTGATGCCTGATGTAGAAATCAGCCAGCTCTCAATTAAAGGCAGAAATAGGGTCATAGTTTTACGTTCCATTCGATGGACGGAGTGTTATACTTAAAGTGCTATCCACGTGGCACCCAAGTAAGGATCGGGGATACTCTGTAACATCTTCGCCTCTGTACATTCAAGCCCGGAAAATTGGGTTGTAAACCAATTCCCTAGCCACCTATCCAATCAAATACTTCCAACTTAGGATTTAAAAAAGCGGATAATAGTTTAAGACAAGAACCAGATGGATATGCCACACTTAAAGACTTTGTAAGGAGCTTATCACAAGAGAAATCTTCACGAGGGACGCCTGTAATGAGGGACACGAAACAGAAGAGCTACAAGGACATTAATGAGTATGTAGGGGAAAAAATTGAATTGAAGACTGCATAAACAAATCTTAGGATAAAATGACTAATGAAAATAACGAATGATATGAAAATTAGAGGAAGGAAATCGGAAGAATATCGGAAGAAAATCCCAAAGGAAAACCGATGGGAATAAAGAACCATACCGGCTTGGGAGGGGGCTGCGAGGATGTTGAGAATATGAAATGAAGTGGCAAGAAAAAAGAAAGAAAGGACAAAGTACCAAAGAGAAGAAGAGATAGAATGGGTAGCATGGCAAACCGAGAGGAGCAAGAACTACGAGAGCAGGGAGATAATAAAAAACACCATTTACCTTTGAGGAACAGTCGAGAGGTCAAAGTGGAAGGGCCATTGGGCAAGAGGAGAATGAGAGAAGACGCCGATTGGTAAGGAAAAAAGCCAAGGCCCATACGAAGGAGATTATATGAGGAGGACGAAAATATCACGAGAAAACCAACTCTCATTCCCCCGCAATGCCCATTCCCCGGAATGGAGTGCCAGTAAAGAAAGACCCCAATGTAGTGCAGAGCGAGAACTCACGTAAAATCTAGCGGACGCACACTCTCGGCTGAAGTTGAGACCGAGATCGAAGGATTCAGACTGGCAACACCTATTTTAGGGAACGTGCCTATTGAAGGGTTAACGCGTCTTTAAGAATTCACCGCAATACGCAGCACAAGTCTGCTTATCAGGAAATCATTCAGGAAATCATGCCAGCAAGTCAAGGAAAATTAAAGGATTTGGCATAAAACTCATTAGAAATAAAAATTTTAAAAATTTTAACAGTTTAAATTACAGTACAAAACTTTCTATATGTATTACAATACACAAAGTCCAATTTGTAATTTTTCCTGAAAAATTACAAATTGGATGAATTTTAAAATAAAAGTATTATGAAAATTCACTGCTAGCTTCGCTAGCTTTATTATTAGAGTTGATAGAGATGGGATGCTCTGCCATCATTCGTAAAAATTTTCTAGAACAATTTAGTTATTTCATGAACTTTATTATCACGTACCCAATCTCATTATCCTCTTCATCAGTTTGGGAAACTCATGCTGACACCCTTTCCGAGGGATAAAAAAATACTTTTTATCCCTTTCTATCCAATATTCTGCCAAACCTTTAGTTATAGATATCATTAGCAAAATTGAACTTTGCAATGAATATAATGTGGTAGTGAAGCTTTTAACAAATATATTATTTTTTGGCAATTTTACTTAAATGACTTATGTGAAGAAGAGAGGTACTACACACCAGATATTGAGGGCGTACGACGAATGTCACCACAAACATGATTAAACCGTGGTTGCTAGATGCTATGGAGCAAGAAAAAAGGCCATTTATGATAGGGCAGTTGTAGAATTAGGTAAACTCTGACTTAATAAAAAATCCTAGTAGATAGTATAAGGGATGATTCGTGCAGAAAGTAAATGTCATTATGTTACAGTAGGGAAAAGGAGAAAACACTGTCACAACCAGTTTACAGATTCCTTGAGAGGGTAACTTTCCGATGAAGGCGCACAAAACAATGATATTTTAACGAAATATCTAATCAGTAGCAATCTCAAGACTTTCTATAGGTTTCGCAAGACATGGGAAGAGCCTATTTGGATTTACTTGTCATAATACCTTCGGGCTCAAGTCTCAACGACTATCGAAGGCCTGGCCAAAGATCATGTTTTTAAAACACAATCATATATAATAAAAACAGGTCAAACTAAATTGACATACATATAATCACCTCTTAAAAGAATATGCACCCTGGGAATTTTGGATCAACTTACTAGGAGGGCTGATGGTATAAAATGACTGCTCTAACGCCAAGGAGAATGAAATTGTAGCCGTTCCATATAATTAATATTCCACAGAAGAAGCAGACGGTTGGGCTCGATACCTAAGACACGCTATACAATCATTGAAATTACATGGAGTACGGGATAAAGTGATGAGAGAAAAATAAGGGAAAATCTAAGAGGTAAACTGCCATAAACAATTTGCGTATATCTAAAATATGAGTTGAATCAAGACACTAGTTTTCAATTTCCAAAACTACAAAACATTAAGACATATAGAAGATTTGGTTCGAAATTTAGGCTATAGAAATTTTGTTTGGTAAATTTAAAATGTTATCATATCACTGCGCTTTATGGTTATGAGACTCACTGAATGATAAGGACCATTTTTGAGCGCATATGTTGTTTGCTTTTTCAGTCCAATTTTTTGGAAAAACAACAATGAAAACATTAAAACTACATGCGAATAAAAATCTCTCTTAACCAACCATGAGGATCATATAAGCATAATTTTATCGCTCACCTAGGGTTGTCTTAACAAGAGACTCATTTAAACACAATCAAAAAAAATAATCCAGAAAATAAGTTTCAATATATTGTGAACCCCTTCCATTCCATACGCAGAGATGTCCTTATCTGCTTCCCCGAGCTGAGGGTAATACTTACAACATTCAAGTGCAAAGCTATGAAAACGACAGCGGGGACAAAAAAGTCCACCAAACGAAGAAAACATACTTCAAGCAAAGAGAGTTGGCTCGAGTAAGAGAAAAACAAGCGAGATAACAAGCGAAAGTTTTTATGTCGTATTTACGATTTTTTTTCAATTTTCCGTATTTGGGCACTCCTCAGAGCTCGCGAGACGCAGCCAAACTTTGCAAGGCCAGCGAATCGAAAACGATGAACGTTTGAAGCGGGAGGGATACAGAGAGGATAACGAGTACAGTCACGAACGCATCGGACGCATGAGAGGGAGTTCGGTGGCAGACACGACGAAACGTTGAGTTGGGAGAGGCGACCGAATTTGAACAACTCGGGCGCCGGCGGCGGAGGATTTGCTACACAATGGCGGACGACGAGCGTTTGACTGTGAGAGAGAAAGAGAGAGAGGAAAAAGGAATGAGAGAGAGAGAGCCAAGCGACCAACCGAGAGAGTTGAAAAACAGGGAGAGTGAAAGAATTAATGCATTCATTCTTCTGCAGAAATGTCCTGCGGAGCAATTTACAAAAATGAAAAAATAGCGTATGCATCGAGGTAGACAAATAAGTCAAGATTAAAAAAATGTAACACATTCAATTAAAGGACTGATATGAAATGTATGCAATCACTTAAAGAGTAAAATTACATATATGGATGGGCCTGTGAGACATTCAAAATATACAAGTCTATTGACTACTTTTTACCATTGCAACTATCCCGCATTTTGTTGTTACATATAAAACTATATTCTGATACGATATTTCAAAAATCCTGTGACAGACAATCATGACAAATGTATTTGAGGTCCTTTAATTAAAAATTAAGGGAATCGTGACGATTAAGCTTTAAATCGAATGAATGATTGAGTCATGGACTCATTGATCTGCCCCGGAGTCACAAAAATTAGAAAACCCAATGTTTTATATCATACAGGATAGTTATGATGTCAAATTACTATAAGCATGCGACATAAATGACCTCTAAGAGATAACATAGATAATAGAGAAATATGACAAGTAAAAAGAAGTTGATAAACAACTGCTACGCATCCCGAGTGTTAGATCAACTTAATGTATTCAGTGAAGGCAAAATATGGTTTTTATTCATCATCATTTTAAATGAAATTTAATTAATTTTTCTTCAGAAAAATTAATTACTTGGAATAGGTTGGTTAATGATTTTTTATATGTCTCCTTATCATGGAATGTCGATGCATACATTTAGAGTGGGGACTCGAACTTAATCTGAGCAAATGCACGGCGGTACATTTCTTGCGGAGGTCGTCCAACTATCCCCATGTATATGCTGTGGATGGTGTTAACATAAAGGCAACAAATGAAGTGAAGTATCTAGGAGTTACGATAACTTCGAACCTATCGTGGGGAACCCATATATGAAATATTTGTGGCAGAGCTCTGAAGAAGCTAGGATTCATCAAGCGTATTGTGGGAAGATTTTCGGATGAAAAAGTAAAAGAGAGGTGCTATTTCGCACTCGTCCGGCCACACCTTGAATATGCAGCGAGCATATGGGATCAGATGCAGAAAGACTTAATCCGGGAACTTAATAAAATACAAAGGAAAGCTGCGCGATTCGACAAAAACAGCTAAGGGCGTACACACAGCGTTACACAGATATTAAACGAATTAGGCTGGGAGCCGCTAGAGACTCGGAGGCTGCCCGCTAGGCTTAAATTGCTTGAGCAATTGAGAATAGATAGCTTTAAGAGCGACACGGAAAACATCATATTAGAATCCCACTATTATTCCAGGTCCGACAGAAGCGATAAATTAGGAGAGATATTTTGCCGAACAGATAGGTATGGGAATTCGTTTTTCCCTCGAACATTAAGGGACTTTAATAAATGTTACTGTAATTTAATTAGAGCGTTTCCTTTTTATATTCAAACGGCTGGTGTCCTAACACCCCCCGCCACACGCCTATTGAGGCGGCTTGCGGGGTAGTATGTAGATGTAGATTTTAAAAAATTCACTGCCATGGAATATTTCTCATTATTTATACTGCCCTTTCATTTCTTAACCGTTACAAACTTATATTATCTCTTACATAAACCATACAATTTACGGTACTTCAAATGAGGGATGTGGAGAGGCACATTACGTTTTACGAGGTCGTTGAGGGATTCACAAATTACAACCGTCATAATTTCAGGGTAAAGGGTCCCATGGAAACGTCCAAATATGCATATGTGCCCGGAATTGTGTTATAGATAGTAGCAGGGAGATCTGTTACCATAGCTAAACAGGAAATGTAAAAAAAGAAAGAGATAAAAAAACACCACATCAAATGTGAAATATTTACGAAGGAAAACCTTTTACCTACTCGTGGCATATTTATTTATGCGGGAGGAAAAGTAGATGGAGAAAAAGTGAGTTTTTAAACTGAGAGAAATGATCTCAGATATTGTTCGTATCCCCTGAAAAAACTCGTAATAAATGTATAAACACGTTATTATTCAAATTGTACACAAGGATCAAGGCATTAAGACAAACCGTAAAGTACATGAAAGTGACAAAGTACGTTATAACCAGATTATATATTTATGTAAATTTACAAATGGGATAGAGTGAATCGAATGTCCAACAAAATCTTATATCAATATTTCCCAGCGTGTCAAAATCATTTTAATGCTTAAATGACATAAATTCACAATATGTACTCAAAAATTAATACTAAAAACCAAAGCATTTCGTTTTCAGAAGTAATGAGGAAAAAATATTTCCAAAGTTCTAACGACCAGGTAGTAGGTACATGCTGGATGAAGGTGGAAGGCACAAAGCAATATGAGCAAGGTAATGGCGTAGAATTGATAGGTAAAACGTGTACTTTTGAGAAGTATCTACGAAAGGAAGCTTACTAGAGAGGTTACTTTGAAGGAAGTGGGAGATATAGAAGGAGGCAGAAAAGACAGCAGGAGATTGATGGAGAGATGGCAGCATGTGAAAAGGTGTAATGAGAGTTGGAGAGAATGAGAGCCTGTAGCTGGTGCATGTAAACATACTCATTGGATGGAATAAAAGGAAAAAGTTTCAAAAAGATCAGCATATAAAATGTTACGAACGCAAAAAGAGACAACAGAAAAGATATTTTTAGTCTGTACAGAAGAATAAAAAAGTAAATAAATAGGGTAAGATAAATAAGTGCATATTGTGAGTGAGAAATGCGTTCGAAGAAAGAAACAAATTTGACCGTAGGAAATAGAGCAGATAATGGATTGATAAAGATAGAATGGGTTATAGAAAAAAGGTAGAGATTGATAAAGGTAAAACTGAGAAAAATAAGTAGGATGTCTGAAGGGAGTGAAGAGGCAACAAAAAGAAGAGCATGAAAAACGTCTGATCAATGTTCAAAATGTAGGAGTAACACCACGTATAAAAATTGAAGAAGAATATAGCAGTACATATTGCATCCGTGGTTCACAGAAGGTGAGAATACAAGAAAGGTGGGAATATGACGTAGAAGAGAGAAGGCAATAAAGAGGTGGTGGCAATAATAGGAATGTTTTTACAATTACTCCCATAATAAAAACGTTGAATTTGGGGAACAGGCTTATTATCTCGGTTATTTGCGCTCGAGATTATTAATTTAAGTTTTTAATAATTGGTGGCTAAGAAAATAAAGGGTTTAATCTTTTCTTATAATTACGCGCTCCATTTTATCTTAAAAATTTATTTTTCAGGTTAAAACAACAATAAATTTTTATCTCATTCCTACAGCAGAACTGTTACTTTCCAAGACAATCAAAACAATGCTTAATGTAGTGTAAAAGCACAAAAATAGCATAGCTAGTGGTAAAATTAAAAATCTATTAATAATTGTTTCCTAAAGAAGAATAATGCATAATTAAATGAACACAGCTTAGGGCTTTATTTTCCTTGAGGCGACCGGTTCCGGCTGCTGAGTCATCATGTGGTATAATACAATGCACTGTACCTTATGATGATGTAACAGCCGAAAACGTTCGTCTTAAGAAGAGAAAAACCGTGGAAAACATAAAAATTAGTTAAATAAATTATGGGAATATTCCACCAAGTATAGCATTTATGTTACCATTATATGATAACAAAAAGAATGAAGTAAGAATAGTGAAAATACTACTGAAGTAATGGAAAAGGAGAGATGGAGTAAGAAAGAAGGGGTAGAACAGATGGAAAGATAGAGAGGTAGGTGGAGAGGCAACACGTGAAAGAGACTGACTGGGGCTGGATGATTGCTCCCGGAGTCTCCAAGTGGAGGCAAGAGAGGGAGTATGCGTGAGTGGAGAGGGCGGGAGGGGGAGAGAAGTCATCACCCCTTCCCCCCCCCATTCTACCCACCACCCCACCCTCGCCAGAAGTGGCGTCTGAGGGGGTGGGTTGGACTGGCTGGCAGAAGAGAGAGCAGAGGAGGCGCCCGGAGCATGAGTTACGACGCCTCTATGAGTTACGGCGACTGTGCGTGAGCGGCGGGCGCGAACAGAGAGGGAGATAGCCGTGTTTGAGACTGGAGTGAGTTGCTGGAGAATTGAGAGAGAGGGCGGAGGTGGAGCCGGTCGAATCCTCCTCCCGTTTCGGAGGGGGATGCTAAAGAGACACTTGGGAATAGGACGGAAGGGTTGAAGGGGGAAGAGAGTCGAAGGGAAGGCCGAGTAAATAAGAAATTAGGTCCGGCCTATCGGCGAGCAGTGCGAGTCAGAATGTGCGGGAGTAGAGTAGGGAAGGAGGGAGACATGATGAACGAGACACCGATGGGGCCGAGGAAGGCCCAAGAGGAAGAAATGAGGCACTGGAGTGGGGAGGGGCTGACTATATCCAAGAGAAGAGGAAGTCTGCGGGAACGAAACCTCAAAAATGGACCCGCGAGGAGGCATGAAAGGGATGTGCGAGGAGAATACAGATGTGAGTCGGAAGAATGTATTTTTGTTCCCTGCGTCAAAAGGGGAAGTGAGTTTTATTAAATCGTTTATGCCGCGTATTTCCCATGACATGCATTTCCCGCCTTATATCATCTTGGAACAGAGGGAATAAGAGTAGTTATTTTCTCGAATATGAATGATGGCATTCACGGCACATCAATGCGTGGAATGATATAAAACATTTATGTGAATCGAGTCTATGCTATCCCATCTATCTCAATTATTAATGACCAATTCCTCTCAGAAGACAAAGGAATCAATTTGTGAAGAGAAAGGGGTTCCTATTATATTCAGCCTTGGATATTAGTCTTAATACCAGAGAACATTTTGTAAAATAAATAATTTTAATTTATTTACATATAAAATCAAGTTTTTGATCACACTTTCCATAAAATTTATACTCCTAAGCTTCAAAGAGACCCTTTGAGAGACATGAAAAGAGAATTTTTTGATTGGATATATTTTCGAGTGCATACTTTTTTAATAAAAAAGACAACAAATGAATATAAATTTTGAAATTTTTCCACAAGAATGATTTTATTAGAGCATAAGTCTTCAAAATACAAGTGAGAATATGAAACTTGCATATGGATCTGAATTTATAGAATAATTGTAAAACAAGTTTGCTCTAACAATATACCATGTGGCTAAAATTCTTCATAATTTCCAAATACTATCCAGAGTGATATACTGAATAAAATACAGTGTGCAATAGTTCCCTCATTTCATAACTAGATTGAAATATTATTCAGCCTGCTAATCTCTGAACTGGCTTCCTTCAAGAAAATAGGTGCACTTTGTAAGATGAACATCATAAACCCCCTTTTAGGGTATAACTTTAAACTGATATATTTTTCCCGAAGATAATATTTAAAAATACATTAAATGCATAAGCAGCTTGGAAAACTATCCCAAGACAGCATATCCCATAAATTAATGTGGCTTGCAATATTATGAGTTCAAAATAAAGGTGATAGATATTAAAGATTCAAGGTATAGGCATATAAGCGTAAAGATTCAAGAAGTATAAGCGTATTTACGAGTTGAGCATCCAAGTGCATAAGATAATATCAACACGTATTTACAATTTGAGCTATGTTGCAACGCTAGAAATTTAGATCCTACGTGAATTCAGAGACAAAAATCTAAAGATGCAAGCCCAGTTCACAGATTTCACCAAACGTCGTCATAATTCCAGTCTTGAAAAGTAATTATAAGTAATTAAAAGTAATTTACTCTAGGGAAATAAGATCAAGTTAAATAAAGTTAGCACAATTTAAATAATTTTCACGTCACGTAGGTTTGTTCAAATATATGTACACTGAGTTCAAAGAATTACAAACAAGTTTGTACGATAGCTCTTCCTGAAATAAAAATTATCAGTCAAAATTTACAAGAAAAGATTTCTAACCCATTATAGTTTCACCGATTTCTCTCCTCAGGAATTTGCAATGATACACAAATATTTACTGAGAAGAAAGTGGACTAAAATACTCTTCTTGCTCCTCACTATTGTTCATCGTCATTAAATGAAAATAGTTCTCATGTTATGAAATAAAAACATAATTTATTATTTAGAACAAGTCAGACCGTTTAGCAATGCTATGGTAGAGGCACCGAACGCATTTAAAAGAATCCATATAGGAAGGATGCAAAAGAAAAGCTAGCCACAAAACGCGGTCTCTTATAAAATGATAGGTCACGTATTTTGGGGTCGATGGGCAATGGAGCGTGCAAGAGCCTTGTTGGCATGTTCCTGAGTAAAAGAATAATTGGCGGAAGCTCGCACAATATGCTAGGAGAGGGATCTTCGCAAAGTGATACTTTCACGCGCTTTCGAAATACGGAGGAAACCCAGGAGAGAGACCACATTAAATAGTAGAATAAAGGGATGTATCGGATTCGTAATGATAACTGTGGAGATTCTGAGAACTTTCTACGAGTGAAATGAGGGCAAGTCTAAAAACGAAAGTAAACGTTGCAAAAATATAATATAAAATAGCATGGTATATTCATAGCAACGAATATACCTAATTACCCAAAATAATATACCAAAAATCAAAAAACCTTAAATCCAAAACATTGTAAATGCAAACAAATGCCAAAAAAGCCAATGAAACATAAAAACAACAAAAACCCCAAAAATACTAATAAAAACCGTTTAAGTACAAAAAAGGCAAGGTTTGTATGATTTTTTACTTTTTTAACCCCAGTGGATTTTGTTTGGTCGGGTCAAATAAAAAGAACCCTGGAATGTATTTCTATGAAGAGGTTATGATCCCTTTGAATCAAACGGCAAACATTCGCGCTCACGGGTCACAGCAATAGTCTCCGCGCTCATTGTCACGTAAATAGCGTGGGACAACATCAGTATGCGGCAGAATGCACCCGGTCCATCGTTGCCACTCCGTCTCGGAAGCGGTCGACCCGAATTACGCTTCAGGCGGAGCGGAGGCGCGGTGCATTCACAAGTGACTTCATTCAAACGTCTTCCATCTCCTATTTCATGAACTGTGAGGCAACATTCAAAGGCTTTTGCTCGTCCGTGGCGAAAACTAAAGATTTTAAATATGATCGCTATTTATAAGCAATAATAATTAGAAGCAATCTTAACACCTTATTTCAAGATGATCATCAAGTACATGAATTTATCTTTCGTTTTTATGAAGTAAGCGACATCATATTTAGGGAATTACCGTCCGCTAGGGCAAAGACGTATGAAACCATTTCCTATTTATTGTAAATACTAGACTATAAAAATTAAGACTGAAAATGTATGAATTTAACTACCATTTACAAATCATAGATATTACTTATTACTCATGGCATTATAATAAATCCCATCAAGTAATATGAAATGCATTTGTATGATTTATAGGAAGGGGAAGACCTGCGTAACCACGTAGCTTAATTCTTTTCTGTTTTAGCCCTTATATCAGAGGTTATCCATTTCAAGTTTCACAGCAGTGATATTTTAGTGAACGTAAAACGAGGAAGCCGTTAAATGTAACTACTAATCAACTCAATATATACTAATTCATGGTAGTGGTTTTGTTTAGTCGGGTAGCAGTAATACCAGTATTGATTTGACTATACATTTAGTAATTTAGGAAGTACTCCCGTTTACGAGCTTTCGAACTTTCGGTAGTTTTGAAATATTATTTATATTTACTATCACAAAAAAGTGAAATAATGTAGGTTTAACTATAATGTTAAAATAATTCTTCCAATTGCTTGATAAAAAAGCAGCAATAAAAATTCTCTCAATCTCTACATTAATGGCTCAGTAGCAAAACGTTGGAAGAAAATTTCAAGGAGGATGTTGAAACTCCTACTGATGAAGAATGTGATGGCATTATTGCTTTCTTCCATCAATAACAAGGCAATTATTTTTTATGTATTTATTAATTAGGCATTAATAACAGAGTATTCGACAGACTGACTTTTACGCCATTTTTACAGTAAAAAGGCAGCATGTAGGTAAAGCTGATACTTCATATGTTGACTTCAAGGGATGACAGCAAATTCCACAATTAAAATTTTAGATGCATTTAGCACTATAAATATAGTGTAAAATGCCCTATACTTGTGGCTGCATCTATTGCAAAGGACTTCAGCAGAAATACGAATGAGTTAATTACACCGAAGAACGAGGAGGGTACAAGAGATTTCATTGCAAAATCCTGAGTCATTTGGTATAAATGGGAAGACCTTCAAGGAATACGGCGATGATAAAGAGCTCAAGTGAGATCAGCGAATGGAAAGAGGAAGAAAAGGAGAAAAGGGCCTAGAAAACGGGCCAATATAACTCTTAAGCAAATTATCTCCTAATAGCGAAGAAGGAAAACTTTTAGGGGTAATTAACGAATCTAAATGTTGGGATCTAATTTTGGTCAGCTTCCAAGTACCAAACACCCAAAGATTTAAAATTATTTTATTTATTCCGGACGGATTTAGCCAATTTGGCCATTTCTTCTTAATAATAAGAATTTATGAATGATAAAAGGCAACGAAAATGAGGATAAGTACCTCATCTAGTACTAGTATGTAATTGATATATTACTAACGCGACGCAGAGAGTACTTAATTTCATGCAATAAAGACCCCAGAACCCAATTTATACTAATGGATGAAAGATCTAAGGCTTTCCCGGCGTGTAGCGATGTTGGTGGTTTTTTGGGTTTCCGACCGGGTCAACCTCTCCATTTCTGCCAACGTTTCGATGTTCAACTCGTTCAACGAAACGTCGCGGTTGGAAGAAATAGAGAGTTTGACCCGGTCGGAAACCCAAAAACCACCAACATATACTAATAGACTACATTGTAAGAAACTGAGTAAATATATACAATTTTCGGGACACATAATAGTACTAAGACAATGTAGCCTCTACTTCACGTATCTGGGGCTCTTATACACCTACATACTACCCCGCGAGACGTCGCACAGGCGTTATGCAGGGGGTGTTAGGGCACCAGTCATGGAAGGAGAGGGAATTGGGAAAAGGAGGGGTGAAAGGACAGAATTGAATCGTTTGTCAACATTGTGTCTTATGTATGGGTCAAGCCGTCTTGGTGATAACCACTAACTGGCTTAAAAAGAGCGTTTTTCGTCAGCGTATCTCTCTTATTTTACTACTCCCATCAGTTCTGGAGATATAGAGTGGAGTAAAAATAATGCCCTCTGTGTTGAACTAAAACTTAACTGATCTGACTCTTTCATGTAATCTTAACTTAGCATTTAGCTTCCAAGTGTCAAACGGCTCCCAGCCTAGTCCTCCCATCAATTACGTGACACTTTCTCTTAGTCCATGTCAGTTTTTTTTAAATATATGCGGCTTTACCTTGTATTTTATTTACTTCACGTATTTTATCTTTCTGTGTAGGGTTTCAAATGCTTGCGGGGTATTTGAAATATAGCCTAGCAAGTGAAAAGTAGGATCTTTCTTTAACTTTTTCATCAGAGAAACTTCCTACTATTCTCTTGATAAATCCTAGTTACTTAGATGCAGCGCCGAAGAATGGCTTGTGAATTATGATTTTTAGAAATGGTGCGATGAGTGGGGTCAACTCATTCAGGGTGCCTGAAAGTGTCTCTTCTTGTCCTCTTCTGAGCCTCTAATGAGTGAGGTACTGGGGTAGAGGATAGGAGAGGGCCCGAGTATGCAGTGCTCATGGAACAATAGGCGGGCGGTGGACGGATCTTAGGGTGAAAATACTTTATTCCCGACATTGGTGGTAATTTGGGTAAAAATTATGAAAATCACGAAATCTGCATCAAATAAATGAGAGAGACTTGAACTTTTCTTCCTCAATAATTATTTAAAGTCCTTCTGTTGTAATTATCAAGTCCCAGTACTATTATACTGTGTGTGCATTGCATTTTTGTATCCCATTCGGGAACAGGACGTTTAAATGAGGTACCGTGCACGAACGTAAGTGTAACGAACGATTGCTTAGCTCCTCATTACATCTTGTTCCTTTGAAGCCCCTCCGAAATGCTTAGTAGTAATGGAAGATAGAATATCTTATTTGTTTAAACACGCCACAAAAAATCAAGGGTAGGAGATCGAATCTCATTCCCATTTATTCAGCAGAAACCGCGTCTGCCGTCAGCGTGCGGTCCGCCCGGCCGCCCGCTTGTGTTCGGGGCGAGAGTCCCTAGCTACGAGCCCGTAAACGAAAACGGTGAAATCCCCTTGGCGAAAATCGGTGGAAAGCGCGGAATATTGAAAGGAAATATCTCGTCTCTCAGGGCATCGCGGCAAGTTATAGTCCATAGTGCCAAACCGCCATCCTACCAAATTTGATCGAAATCCGCAGGGGACACTTCGTAAGTGTTCCTTGTCAGTGGCCACATAGTGATCTCTGAATTACTTTTAGAAAATAGCTTGTAAATACATAATTTTTATTAGGAAAATATTCCATACGAATACGGAAAAACTTGATTATCATAATTAAAATAAAGGAATATGTCCTAATTCAAAGTTTAAAATTTGAAATTCCGAAGTTTGAGTTTCAAAATTTCTGATTTAAAGGTTATTAAGAACTTAGATGAAAAATGACAGAAGATATCGGGATACATAATAATTTATCAAATACTAGCAATAACTTATAATTAATAAAAATATTTAGGGAAGATAAATTAGCAGACATCAAATAGAGAATTAAAATTCTTGTATTCTGGAGATGATTCTTTGACGTCGCATACGTATTCAAATCCAACAAAGCATTCTTTTGAGTAGTCATAGTATGTGTGTTTACTTAGATCATGCCTAAATTATTAAGAAATTTATGGAACGATTTATCTACAAGCATGTTACCTTTACCTTGAAAATATGCTCATTGATATATGATTTATTTAAAAGTTCAATTTTTCAAACGTAGTTAAATTTAATTCAAGAAGCATCTACAACAGAACAATTTCTTTACAAAAACCAATACTTCTCCATTTATAAGTATACCGAAAATCGCATCGAAAATCAAACATAGTTTTCTCAATTGTAAAGGAATGGCAAATTGGAAAACCAGAAGATTATTTTACCCACGAGAATTATGAAGGAATTTTCGAGAAACAGCATGCACAGTTAGGGCAAGAGAAGATAATAGGAGAAAAAATTAAAGAATCCGGAAATTTCTTCGAAATTCAACCCGCACCAGACTCTTGGACTGCAGCCAAAATGATTTCAGCCTTTTACTTGGCAAAATACCAAGATCTTTGGATGGATGCTGAACGAGATTCGGCGGATAAGTCTTTAGTTGAACGCTTAGATAACGTAATAATCTGCTGAAAGCATTTTGCTTGGCTCAAAAAGACTTGGATTATCGAAACTGACGCCCCAATTACGATCTAATTGGCCCTTTCAATCAGAGAATTCAGTTTTCGGCTCTGTTGTTGACTTCATTCTCAAAATCGCAGGCACCTAATATATTTTATAAGGACACACATTAGTGGTTCAATGGTAAGTGGAGTAAACTCAAGATGCAAAAATATTTAACGTAATTATTACATGTTCTTCTTATAACAGTTTTTTTATATAAAACATTTTAAAAATACTAATCAATGAAATAATAATCAAACGTAGTAGATAAAATATTTATTTTTGTGTAATTGAACAATCCCATGCCTCGGCATTACATTGCCTCGACAGATTCACCCATTCCCACAGGAGTATTGAAGTAAAACTTCGTTGGACTCTTCTCGATTTTGGCAGGATGATTTTTCACTCAGTCACAGTGTTATTTCTCTTTTCTGTAACTGGCACAGAATAAGTGTAAAAACCTTAGCTTTAAAAGCGTGTTAAATTAAAATAACGCTTCTATAATGTACTGATATTAGAAATTCACTTTTCAGGTTTCAACATGTTTAGGAAATGGATGAAAAATTCCACTAAGTATGAACTTGGCATGAAATAATAAAATGGGACTACGGAAGTACATAGGTTAAAACCATTCTATGAGATAATTCACATTTTTGCACTGGTTAAAACTTTCCTTCCTGTGGAATCTCGTGATGACTCAAAGAACCGACTTCGGAATGAGCCGAGCGTTGAGGCCGGAAGTCATTTGTACGAGGGGAGGAAGCCAAGAGTGGGCCACAAGGAAATTGTGAGCATATGAAAAAAGGAGAGACGAAAAGGCTCGCAAGAAAAGGGAACTGGATTTGGGAAAGGGAATGAGATCAGCAGAGGCATTGAAGAACCAGATCAGATCACGCTACGAAGGTCCTCCACAAGACTTGAGGAGTAAAACAAAATCACCAAATCAATGGAAAATTGCACCCAGTAAGAAATTTAATAATTTTCCGCTATCATTAACTACCCCGTCCAGGTACCGCACCACGAAAACACATCTTTAAAAAATAAAGTCTACCAATAACATCCCTATTCGAAAATTTCTTGCTGCAACTTGGTTTGTGCGTAATAAATACATCCGTAACGATATGCGCATCGGCCTAATCCAACAATCCTTCATATCCAAACAGCACAGTTGGTCGCGTTAAAAAAATAGCTCCTCTCGTACATGAAACCACCTCCTCAAAATCCTGTGAGATTATAATGAATATGCCTTCGTTCTACGTGAACACCCAAAAGCTGTCCTCATCCCCAACTACATCTAAAACCCCTAACACCCTTGCCATTTCCTCATTTTGCTTCACAATAATTACACTACGGAACTGAATATAGAAGTCACCTTTTTATATTAAACTCGCCTAAGACAGCATCCAAGTTGGGTGCTGCAGACCATCGCCTGCACATAACCTTCGCTTTTCATGGATAAGGAGTTTAGATTTAAGATCCGCTAAACCAAGAAAAAACTTACGTTTCTCCCGGATCACAGGCAATATTCAATGAATGTTTTTCTAATTAAGTGAGACGTAGGAACACTTGTCACTCTCGAGTGCTACTCGGCTCAACTTTTCTAAACCTCAATAATCCTCTAGCTCAACCTGTAAACCTTAAGAGGTTGTACTATGTACACCAAAGAGAGTGAAATACGTCGTGAAAAAAATCACTTGACTTTTCCGGGATTCGACCCAGGATCTCGAAATTGCCGGTCAGGTGTGTAAGCCAGATACACCACAAAGTTGTCTTAGTTCAGGACGAATTTCAGCGGGGATGTACATCTTTTCATTCGCTTTGGTGTACATATTTGCACCCATGCGGGTGACTGCGTACCTTATCATATGTGCCATCGATGCAATGATTGGGAATTAGTCAAAGGTTCTTAGGAATTTCATTTTCATAGCCAAGGTTATACAAGGTTTTCTTAGAAAAATTAGCTTTTTCAAGGTGGTAATGTATTGCAGAACCAGTTGGTGTATGTCACGTGAATATGAATTGGAGATATTTAAAGGAGAACTTTGTAAATCTCTGTACCAGAAAGTTGAACGTTTTACCATACCTTTGACCTGGCAGTAGTGATGGGCAAAGTCGGTCTTTTGAGAGATCTCGGTCACGCCTATCACTCCCACTTGTGATTCGATCGTGAGTGTAGGGTCATGATTGATTGATGTTCCAGATAGTAATCTGTTCAAGTTGCCTACGATCAATGATCTCTCAGGAAAGTCGTGATTGATACAAAATCGTAACGTACGCTGCTCTCGCTGGCCATTCGTGATTCCTAATACTATACAGGCGCATGGGTGACTCAGTCACTCACGTATAAAAAATACGAATTCCCGACCACTTCCAGACGAGCTAGGAGCCTGAAATTTTTCACGGACCTTCCTTGAAAGAATTCATCGGAGGAAAAATCCCAATATCAAGGAATGTTTAACCGGAAGTGTCCCAAAAAATAAAAATGGCGAATTTTTGGACTTTTCGAAAAGTATACTTCTAGTTCTCGCTTCATATCTTTTGAACGCTGGGTCGGATCTGAAATCTGACGAAATTTTAATAACGGGGAATAGATTTTTCTTAAACATGCAAAAAACATTGGAGTTCTACGCTTCGTAGTTTTCTCACCAGGCACAACGTTTTGTAAAAAGTTACCATTTTGTGCGATTTTGTGACTATACCTCCTAGGATTCTGATTTGAAATCTATTTTTCCTGGGGATTGAGATCTCATCGTAACCTACAACGTCATGCTTTTTGTTTTTTTCTTACTCTTATAGTCTCTGGTAGCATGGTGCCAAAGTCGAATTTTAGTAAAACTGTCAAATGTTTCCGAAACTTGGCGTAGACATGCGCCTTGACATGCCCCTTCCAAGTAATTAGTAAAAACCTGGACTTTGCCAATAGTTGGCTGGTAACATGGCGCCAAATTCAGATGTTTGTGACACTTTCTGTTTTTCGACTGTTGCTTCTAAACTAGAAGTCGTATCTTGAATCTGTGGGGCGGTATTTTTTAGATCTCATTCAGGCCTACAACTTTATTCTATTCGTTCTTTTCCATTTCTGGTAACATGGTGTCAAAGTCGGCTTTTCGTGAAACTCGTGATTTTTCGACTGTAGCTTAAAAACTAGAAATCGGATCTCGAATCTATCGGGTGGTTTTTTTAGATCTCATGCAGGCCTACGATTCTCTGATATCCAATTTTTTCATCCCTCGTAGTACTCTGGGAACATGGTGCCAAAGTTGGCTAATCCATGGAACTCTTTTCAAGAGAAAAAAAAGATATTTCTTCCCCTTACGCCCTCACCAGTGTAGGTAGGTATGACCTTGAAAGACGGCAGGGGTATGCGCCTTGGCATGATCTTTACGGATAATTAGCAAAAACACGGATTCCCTCGTAGTTCTCTGGCAACATGGTGCCAAAGTGATATTTTCGAATGTTTCTTTCCCTCACATCTCGTAGCTTCTAAACTAAGAGTTTGATCTTGAATCTTTTGGGCAGCTTTTTTATATCTCATCAAATCGTAACATTTATGCCAATCATTTCTCTCTAACACTTATAGTTCGCTGGAAACATGGCGCCAAATTTGGATTTTTCTGTTTTTGCACTGTAGCTTCTAAACTAGCAGTCGGGTCTCAAATCTGTTGGGTGTTTTTTTCAGATCTCATCGAGGCCTACAACTTTATGCGTATCTTTACTCTCTATCACTTATAGTTCGCTGACAACATGGTGCCAAATTCAACTTTTTTTTAATACACACAGACGTTGGGGACGAAGCCCCCAAACGGCGACGGCGAGCAAAGCGAGCCCAGTAGTGAGCAAAGCGACAATATACTGTAATCATGACCGATGTGTACAGCTACTTCATTTACTTCCGTGGAGCTGTTGGTAATTCTTCGAAAACAATTGAAGGCACAATTGTGCAATACATTCAAAGGTTTGTTTTGTTCTTGCACAGTGTTATTGATTTGTGATATTAATCATAACTAAGAAGAATATTAGACATATCCCTTACGATTACAAAACTATTGTAGATAGACATATTTTATGGACTACAAATTATTAAAAACTCATTATAAAAACCAATGATAAATAGCAGAATAGAACGCTGCAAAAGTCAATTTTGGAATGTAGTTTGAACCGATCAACGATTTCATTTAGCTGTAAGGATTTAATGCAAATTATCTGACTGTAACGCTTAAATTCAATTTTCAATTACAGTCGGTAACACTGAGTTTCACTTGTCCAAGAGACGTAATATTTGTCGAGATTATTGAAACAAAGGTTTATCGTGTGTTTAAGTGACAATGCAATTATGGAAATTCAGTGATTACTAATTTATATATGCTATATGTGCTGTGATGTATTGCGTGTGTTCTTGTGGTGATACTTTTACATTTAAAGGTAATTTGTATTAACTAGACTTATGCTCTTAATGAATGTATTATGACAGGAAATGAGTTTTAAGTGTTGCATAATCTTTGCAAGAGTCGAATAAGACTGATGACTGCAATAAATTCGTTTTTTCAACTATTATAAATAATTTGGAATAAATGCGAATTGAAATTAAGTTATTGACCACATGGATGCTCTTGAATTTTAAGTTTGGCAGTTTACATTCTCAGTGAAAGGATAATGATTGATTTGTGTACTTAAGCAATGTAGCTATTATAGATATATATTAGTGTATAGATTTTTATTACACTTCATTCAATAAATGTTGCCACCTCAGTGTCATCTCTTTATTTTATCTCATTATTGTTTGGTCGGTCTCACATCTCGTGATCGATACTTGATGCCATACAATCATTCCTATCGTGATCGGTAATGATGAACTCCTCGGTCATTGGATAGATCCAGTTTATCGATCAATCTTTTAAGAGAACTTGATCTCGGGATTCGATCAATCACGACCGACCCATCACTACTTGGCAGCTATGCATGTTGTGATAAAGAGGATTGCCTCTGTATGGACAATTAGTTAGGAAATACGTTGATACAAGCACAAGTCAAAACAAATGAAATCAGGAAGGAAGAAGAAATAAAATTGCCGGTTTAAAAATGAAGGATTCAGATATTTTGCGGGACCAAGTTTGGCATTGTACTAATTTACCTAGAAATAGTCCTCGCCATTGTGTAATCGGGAGAAAATCAAGGATAAAATGCCTAACATATATGAAAATCAAGGAGAATTCCAAAATTTATCAAGGAGGTGGCAAATTTAGCTACATCGGTTTTCTAGTGTTTCAAGTTGGGGTTGTTTTCATGTTATTACATCTATGTGCGGAAACACATCGTGTAAAATTATTTGCATTAAAAGGAATCAAAACCCGGGTCTCAAAAATGTGATGTTTTAATGCCTTAGATAGATATGTGAAAACATATATTCAAGTTTCTTTCAAAGAATAGTAATTAGACTTAAAGTTGTTTCAAGAGAGGAGGTATCCTACATTGTTGAATTATACTACGGAGCTTTTACAAGATATAAAAAAATTAATTCCCGTCAACACTGCTTAGAGGAAATTTCTCCTTACCCCAACACGAGAGCATCAAGAGACGTCAAAGGTATTACGATCAAGGAGAATGCAAGGAGAAAAACTATCGGCAAAGCGGAAACATTCATTCTCTTTAATTAACGCAAAGCGCTTGTTATCGGTTATCCCGAGGGATGGCGCTGACGCACGCTAATTTGGATAAACACTCGATCGAGCGTTAATTAACGTTGGCACCAAGTTCTGGGTTGACGTTCCTCCAATTTATCCAATAAACCAAACTTAAGAAAGAGGAAAACGTCTCCACGGACGAGGAATGTGACGATTGGATGAGACAAGGGTCGATGGTCGATGTCGATGGGATACGGAACCAGAGGTTAGCGACACATCCAAAATAGTTTGATCTAAGAAGCGAACATGCAATTTGGAGGAAAAATGTTAGATTAGGCTGTCAATGTAATAACTTGACATTTTCGGAGGATACAAAGGGACTAGATGTTCAGCCATTGCGGTTCATTTAACAATAAAATGGCAACGCAAGGGATCAGAGGACTGCAAAGAAACCACAACCCATTCTGTTGCATCTTATACCAGCACCTAAACCGTGCTATGCTGCATATGAAGATATTCATGCCTACGTACACCATGCAAATACGGCGATGAAAGACGAATTAATTGCGGCAAAGCAAAGGTCCGTGGCTCGATTCCCGGTCCAGGCCGATTTTATCTCGTGGCATATTCTACGTATTTCATCGCCATATTTGCGGCAGGCATGAATATCTTAATATGTCATCCATTTTGCAGAGTTTTCAGCAAAGGTCCATGAAACCACCGTGTATCGTGTCGGCTATGCACTGCTTTGTTACTTTAGTTTCATCTTGTATTTTTGAGTATTCAATGAGGTGTGTAGTCGTAAAGCAGTGCAGTAGAACTCCGTTAATCCGTCACCAACGGGACCGAGAGCAAGGTCGAAACACAAAAAAGGTCGGGTTATCAATGGAACACATTTATTTACATAAAAACATGATAAAGCTGTAGTTTAAACAGAAAATATTGCTATATTTTCGGTTTTACAGATGTATTATTACTGTAAACCATAAATAAAGATATACTGCGATGAAAATACTTGCAGTAAATGAAGAGAAACATAAATTGTAGAGTCATGAAACACCATAAAACACAATAAACACTTTGATCGTTTCACTATGATACACTATGAACGTCATGAAATACTATACTGTAGATTTAATGTTCTTTGGCTGGTCGAAAAAGGTCTGTAATGTTATTTTGCTTAGCTAACGACAATCTCCATTTTATTGTGATGTTCCTTTATTTTTGTATCCACAAAACGTCCATTGGTGTAGTCATGGAACTTTGTTCAATGTATTGAAAGGCCATATGAAATGCATTCTTAGCATCTGCATTGATACTCATGTTGTGGGTTCTTTATCGTCGTGGTAACCTTTCTCGTTGTCATCTGCTTGAGTTATATTTTCAATGATTTGGTCATCAGTCAACAATAGAAGCGCCGTATTTTCCTCATACCTAAAAGCGCCGGCAGCGGTCATTTTGACTGGTAGGTGTTTTCTTTCGTTTTGGTGGGGTGTATGAAAATTTTCACGTATACATTCAATTTTAAAGGTAGGGAAATTTATTTTTAATTAAAATTTGCATTATTTTATAGTAATGAATATTATTTATGAACAATTTCTTTTTTCAAATTTAACACAAACTTTGGGATACACTGATTTACCACCAATGTTTTTAATATTGAATTACAGATGGTGGTAGTTTAGGGTATAAACATTTTGCAGAGTAAATATACTTATGTTATTTACAAACATGGAGTAGTGATATAATGAAAGTAACAGAATGAAACCATATATATTGCTATCAGTTCTACCGTCCCAGACTTTATTTTTCATGACACATAACACATAGAATAAGTTTTTCACTTCTTGCTGTGAATTCTCCGTAAGTATATTTTTGGCAACTTGAACATTTTACCATAGTTTTATTCCCTTTACATCCTTGTACCTAAGACTGATGTCTTATTCTAATTTTTGTACCTGAAATGGAAGGTGCTGGTCCTGGCTGTGGCTTGATATACTCACTACGTAGTTCTTCAGCTAGCGTCAAAACGAATTTATGGCAGCTGATCTTTTGTGAAGTGACCTCTTTGTATATCACCCATGCGTTAATGGCAGCTAAATCTAGGATATAATTTAAAACTTTCACAGGCCATCGGCGAGAACCAGCGCGCGTGGTGCATTTCCTTGCCATTTGGTCCAGTATATTTACTCCATACTTCGTGGACTGGTAGAAACTGACTGACTCAGGTAATCTTATTTCTGTACTATCTAATTCAATGCTCGAATGCATGGTAATCAGAACCAATACGTTCTTGCTTTTTTATTTACCTTGGTATACTGTCATTGTAATATATTCATGTTTTTGGACTGTGGTATTGTACAACTTAGCCTTTGACGCCCGAAGTACTCCAGGGACCTCACGTCTGATTCTAGTCCAACATTTTCGGGGAGAACTTCGTTCGGCGGGCGCAACTCATCCTTCCCCAAATACGGAAACCCATTGCAGAAATATTTGCAGTTATCATCTGGTAATACCCAAAACGTTATTCCAACATTGTCTTGTTTATTTGCCATATAATGTGTGAATCTAGCTTTAGTGGGAAAAGGCTGCTCGTCTTCCTTGAGGTATTCACTTGGACTATATCAAGCTATGCAATTATCCACAAAACTGCTACATATTTCGGACATGAACGCAAATTTAACTGTAGTGAGACGCTGAGATCTTGTACTGCGAACTTCAAAACGTAGGTACTTTAAAAGCGAGCGAAATCTGCTTCATGACATCGTCTTAGAGAAAAACACTGGCCCCTATTCACTAGAACATAGCATATCATAATCTAGCGAACCACAACCATACGCTCCTCGTGCGTACATTAGAGCAATAATAGCTTCAATTTCCTCAACAGTTGTGGTCCAATCTCCCTCATCCAAGCGCACTGCTTCTGCTTCAGTGCATACTTTGATATACCGGAGCATACGTTTAACAATAAATAAACGCCATGCGCTAGATAAATTCTCTTTAGACACTCTTCGTTTGACATGTGGTGATGGTCCCGGATTATCTTATATAATATTTTGAATCGCAAGCCTACCGATCGTGTGGAGATTCCCTTGAATTGCGTCAGCAGCGGCCGGCACTCTGTAGTCCCTTGCCCTTTCTCTTCTTCCCCGTCCTCTCCGTTGTCCTCTCCCCCCCCCCCCGTCTTTTTATCCCTTTACCAAGTCTCACTCCCTGAGCACCACCGTGACCGATGCCTAAGGACAAGTGAGGAAATACATGAAAAAACAAACCAAAATTATCAAGAGAAAGACGGTGAATGTATTAGTAATGATTATCATGTGCTTACTCCCTCAATCTAATGTACAGGAGATAACTGACCAGAGTCAGGAAAGGGTGCTTCCGTCAAATGATCTTGCAGAGATGCTCGAGTCGAGGCATCACCGTTTGAATTGTCGCTCCCACTTTCACCAATGGCACTTGAAGTGTCAGAGAAGAAAGTAATTCCATCGTCCGAATCAGAATGCACTGGGTTGAGTTCGTCAATATCAGAATCGTTTACTGATAAGTCTTGCAAAATTTGCACCAGTTCTACCGAAATAAGACTGCGTCTGGGACGAAGAGTGTGGTGGAAAACAGCACATTTCGCTGTAAAATAAAATCTGCAACAGCAAAACTTATAGCAATATATATCGTTTAATGCTGTTACTTACATAATATCACTACTCCCTGATTGTAAATAACATACATATATTTACTCTGCAAAATGTTTATACCCTAAACTACCACCATCTATAATTCAACATAAAAAAATTGGTGGTAAATCAATGTATCCCAAAGTTTGTGTTAAAGTTGAAAAACGAAATTGTTTTTAATTATTATTAGTTACAATAAAATAATATAAATTTGAGTTAAAAATAAAATAACCAACCTTCAAAATAGAATATATGCGTGAAATTATTCATACACAACACCAAAACGAGAGAAAACACTTAGCGGTCAAAATGACGGTTTCCGGCGCTTTTAGGTATATCAACAATTATTTCATAAATCATGCAGCCGAGAATAAAATTTTTGACATGTGGGCGTAGGATAAAAATTTATTAAAAATGACGAAGTAATAACAATTTTTAGTCATCGTGAAGGTAAAGAGGACCCTTTTAATTTAAAAAACGGTCAAAATGACCGCTCCGGCACTTCTAGTGTTAATTCTTCTTCCGTAGTGCGATTGACGTCAGCTGTTCTGATCCACTCACATCAATGGGCTCAACTTCCGGTTATAAAGTTTGCAAATCCCTCTGAATTGCTGTGGAGAGGTGGAAAAAACGGAGAGATGCACCGGATACGTAAACAAACACCGATAAGCGAAGGCACGGTCGGACTAAGCGAGGATCGGACCATCCGAGGTCGAATTAGCGGGGTCCTACTGTATATCGCACTGTATGGTAGAGCAGTATCGAAAGTGATACCCTAGGAATCGGGTACTTTTCGGGTAGAATGGAGTACTACTTTCGTATCACTAGGGTCCGATTTCGGATCCAGTGATTTTTCAGAGGGATACCAATTCCTACTTCCGTGTCATTTGGAAGGCATTTCAAGTACGAAAGGATTGGACGATAAACAGTGGACCCCTACGTGACTTTTTTTTTCATAGATAGGTAATGCCGACACCAGTTTTCTCTACACTCTTCCTCTCATTCCTCTAATAATCATTACGTTTCCATTCTTGCGTATCCTTTATGAAGCAAAAGAGCTCGGTTTAGGACCATCCATTAGCGATGCTGCATGAATATCGCACACCGTGGTCAATATATCTCAATATCAAACATTCCTATGGGGTTGGAGAGTGCATGGCTTTTCTTGGGGAAGGGGGATTAAGGGTGTGGCCGCTTGCGAGAGGCCAAGGCAAATGGAGAACCCGACGGGGAGTGAGAGGCGTTGTGGAGAGATACAACAGATAAGGATAAGTGGTAGAGGGAGAGAGAAAGCTTGCTCGAAATTACACTTGCATTGTAACCTAAAACTCCCCACAAGGAAGCCATGCTATTGGATGTGAAATACAGGCGCCGATAAAGCATTCTTGTATCCTGTGACCAGCAAAACTTCCGCAACTACCCGAGAGAACTGAGATGTCTAACGCAGCGGTTCCCAAACTTTATGCCTCAACAATTCCAGCCTCGAGGCAATCTTTCCTAAAGTTACCACCTCTTAGCCATTTACTGAACAATAAGAGTTGTCTGAAGTATCGTCACATAGTTTTGTACACAAAAGTTTTCACGGTAAGCACTTTTATTATTCAATATGGTTTCCTTAAAAAAGCATTGATACAATCGTTTATAAAAGCAAAAGTAAAAACATTCGTCAAAAGAGAAACTATATGTTTGTCAAAGACTGAAAACGCTCAAAAAATTGTAGCACCTTCATGTTGAAGTTAATGACCAGCTGAAATTAAAACGTAAATCTCAATAGTAAGCCCTAGAAATCCCAAAGGTAATTTTAAATAGGCCGGAGTTCAAGAGGCTATGTAATTCATTGAAACTCATGATGTCAGTGTTTTATACACCTACATATTTTTTCTAAAATAAAGTACATGTATACGCATCTCTGCAGTTAACTATTCTCAGTGAAAAATGAATACAGCTTTCTAACTTAAAATACTTAGGAAAATAAAAATGTACGCTACGCTTAATTGGAAAGAGCAGGACACATTCACTTACATAGTATATTGATTTTGATGATACATTGATACTAATTTCATGAAGACCTGAAATGTCGAAGCTGACAGCAAATATTTGGTACTTTTATTACTTTAAGGTTACATTTTTCAGGTGGAAGTTTCGTAGACTAACTGGGACAGCATTTATGGCCACTACGCTAAACCTTCCTTCTGGACTTACAAACGTAGAATAAAACGCTAGGTGGCTAACCTAGTGCATCAAAACTGGCCAGAAAATTATTATTTATTTCTAATATCGAATTCGCATCAATTACTCTCATAAATTGGAATTATTGAGTGATATATGAGTGAGATTCGGTGATTCTGTCGAACATTTTATCATCTATCTCCAGAAAAATTGCTTTTTTAAAGAAATACGCTTGCTAAAAAACCTCTTGCATTCTCATGTGGCAGTAGTCAGCAATGGGCAAGGAAGATCGATCCTCATCCTCGAGCCTCAAGGAATAATACCGAACTTCACGCGGCAGGCATCCAAAAAAACTCTATTTGAAACTCTATGACCCCCGAATGGCCAAATAAAGAACATCCCATCAATCTTAAAATTATGTCGAGGAAATCTTCATCAAATAAAATTTTTCCGCTACCCTAAAGGCTGATTTACACGATGCCAATGGCTGGCATGCCAGTTTGGATATTGACTGGAAGGTCACTGGCAAGCGGCGACAGGAAAGCCAGCTTACTAGCGCTACCCTGTTTACACGTTGCCAGCTACTGGAACAACTGTTGGCGATTGTTGCCGTTTACACAGTGCCTGTCGGCTGGCGCCACTGAGGTTGCGCGGCAGAGGGGAAAGCTGGCGCGCCAGTAAAACAAAAATATTTGTTCTGCTGGAACTGCCAGCTGCTGGCGCGTCCTTGGCTTGCTGGCTTCTCCAGTTACTGGCGTGAGGCGTTTACACAGTGCCAATTGTTGGCATCCAGTGACTGGCTACCTTAACTGGCACGCCGAGTGGCACCGTGTAAATCAGCCTTAAGAAAAGTGGTTAGGGTGGATACCTTGAGAATGTATGACACAAAGAAAATGAGCGGTTTATTTCTCTATTTCTGTTGTTTAAGACAAAGCTTTCACTAATGACACGCTTTTGTTGGTGGAATGCAAAGGTTAGATACCAAATATGTAGGTTATACGTTGAATGTATTTTTAAATCTAGGAGCATCTGCTCGAGAAGCAGACCGTAGCACCACTTCAACTGACCTTTTTTAACTTCAACAAACGCAGAAATGCACTAAAAATTCGAATTCTAAAAATAGTAAAAGCCATAATATGTTGATATTTCATTCCACATTATATTTCACTCACTATTCATTGCCCTGCATGGCATTTTTAAACGAGAGAAAACTGTATTTTTTTCTTTTTCCACCGAATCTCGGATATCAGCCAGTTCGGATATCAGCAATGTCCAGTTCGATCAATGAATCACATCATGTGAAACTAGCTTTCATTTCATTTTACATCGAAAGCTCCTCAAGATCATTCAGTCATATGTGACAAAACTTTCTCCTGAGACGCCTAAGAAGGACATCTTTAATTTCGAACCATTTGAGAGTGCAGCCGTTTCCATTTGGGTAACTTCCGTGTTGATTCCCTGAGTGGAAATCTGCACTATAATTCATTGGGGTAAGAGGTGATGACTGTGGGAGTTGAGAAACGCGGGTTTCAGACAAAGGGATCATCAGCTAGGCAATGCATATTCCTTCGTCCTCCTCTCCCTCAGCGTTGGTGACTTATGTGCATGAATAAAAGAGGCTCTTTGGTGCCTCGCGGTAGGATTTTCCAGGGCTAAAAACGCGCTTGGGTCGCACCCGCAAGACCTGGGTCCGTGCATCAAGAAAGAATTCCCCATTCGGCACCGAGCCGAAGATATCTCACTCGGATATGTTCCCGTTGAGCCCTCATTGCTTGGCATGCATCCCTTTTCGGTTGGGAGCGACATAAATATTTGCATGAATACGTTTCCTCAACTTCCTCTTTTCTGTTGGCCATTGTCGAAGAGATACCATCGGACTGGACTTAAGAGTAGGAGTAGGGAAATATGGGCGCATTACATCCGAGCAATTTTACTATGTATTTCTGATACGCTTTTTAAGTGAACATGTTGATAATGTTTCCTGTTCCTGGTATTAATATATCTTAGAGAGTCATCACCAGGAAATCATGTTTCCTAATAATTAATGGAAATTTCCGAAATAATTTTTATTTCATTTTTGTAGATAATCAGTAATAATGATCGTAGCACTAACTGTTAATTCACAACATAGCCAAAGTAAGGGCTCAGCTACCAGGCACTGAACCCAAAAGGCGAAGTTATGTGAGGTGGCGGACCTACTCCTATCAAAGTTAGGCGCAAATGAAGCATTAACTGTAAGATTTTCCTAAATGGAGATCAACCGGAATTTCAGGAATGGCCCGAAAAACTGAACAATGGAAATTCGGCTCATTCGGAATTTTTTTAGTCATAAAAATCAACTCAACTAAAATAAAGTCAACTAACGCACGCGATTGAGTTGCCACCTAGAATTGATTTAAAAATCGTTGAAAGTAGTATGATTGTAAATGACGATAGTTTACAATATGATAATTATTTTTGAAATTGCAACTTTTGGAGTCTTTTAGACCGTGAGCGATCCCTTAAGGGTTAATGATAGTGTCACAGACACTTTTCTTTGGTCTTTTCACCAAAATCATGCCCACGCAAGCACTCTTGACGTTATTTATGGTGTACCAACCTTGTGTACTGAAACTTCATGTACAGAAATATTTATTTTGGTGGTACATATAATACAACCATGGTGGCAAAATCTAAAAAGAAATATTTTTATCAATAGGACAATGGACAATCAGATTCCTTAAATGTGGCTCTCAAATCGAATTTCACCAACATCAATGAGAGGCGAAAACCATTTTTGTGATTTCTTTATTGCTGGGCATATATTCTGGGTGAAGTCCCTCAAGAGCAGATAGAACCATTACGTATGAGTAAATAAATGCTGGAGGGATACTGGAGTAATATTCATGAAAAAAATGTGGCATATATCACATAAATGCCAAGTTTCTGGATATCTAATACATCTGAGAATGAAAAAGTAACTAACTTTTTAGAACACTTTTAGTTTTCAGCTAAAGATATCCTGAAAGATCTTTCTGTTTTTGTTGGGACTCCATTTGTTTACTCCGTGCTTTCGCTGCCATTGCAGGCAGGATCTTTAGGAACAATAACTTGATTTTGGTTTGGAAATAAATATATACTTTTTCCCTATTTTCTCAGACACCTGCGTCACGACGGTTTTATCTCCATCCCCAGGGACTTCCCCCACACTTCTCTGTACTTGGACAGGGCTTGTTGTCGGCACGGCTCCCACGTGCGTACCTAGAATTTAGCTGTTGAGTGATAGTGTCGAATGCTCGAGCTTTGTTTAGACACATATAGAAATGCCAAGCATTTAATATGTTTCATCCTTAAGAATATACAATGTCTTAGGTCACAAGGGAGGATGCTATGGGAAGGGGTTTCATTTCTTTGAGGAGATGATTCACTAGCTGATACTACGAAACAGATAGGTAAACAGCAAAATTGTTAGAAAGTAAGCAATACAACAGACGTGTGAAGACGGAAACTAGGATATATTAAGGCAAAATACACTAAGATATGATTTTTAAATACCTGTTTAACTCCAACCGAAATATGACGTAGCAATTAGCTTAACTTGATGTCAACTGAATCCATTTTTAGTATATTACATGTGGCTGACGGTTTTTTGATGCGAGTATTGTCGATGGGAAAACGTATTGAAATCGGTTTTCATACTATGAAAATATTTAAACCTGGATAATAAAATCGGGCTTTAAATTTGGTGAAATAAAAACACGTTCAGAGCAAAAAAAAAGTTCAAAGAAACTAAGAGCAGTTTCAGAGAAAAAAAATATCCTCGGAGTGCGAGGTGGCCCAGGGAAAGGAACTGGCCCCTCTACCCTGAATGTGTGAAATTCACACGCCTGTGGCATAGTCCGGGGTGAGCTCTACCCTCAACTATCCAAACCAACCTTCGGGTTGAATCACTGAGTGAGAGTGAGAGCATTTTTAGTAGTTTGCCAAGGCATGGTAGAAATGTAACGATTAAGAGAGAACAACAATTATCTAGTGAAGCGTAGAGAGATGCAACACTTCTCATGTATTTCGCTGTTACGCAAGAGTAGCGTGATTCAAGTATGAGTATAACTTTCTCATTTTAACATCATACACAAGCTTTAAATTAAAAATCACCGTTATTGGTTTATCAAATAGAATAAATGAAACTATGAAAGCAAAAATATGAATTAGTTCCAATACGTAGTGTATACATAGTTGTGCTTTCAATAGTCCTAAGGTGCAAATTCTTCTGAGAGTAGCTGTATTTGGGGCAATGCGGAACTCTGATAAAACCTAAAGTATTTTATCACGAATAAGCCTTGAAATTTGAATTTCACCTACATTTCATTTAAATGGTCTTTTAAAGCCATAGAACAATAGAAATTAACTCTCTTCATTTAAATATACCACATAAAAATGCGAAAAAAGTTCACTACGCTCGAACATACGAGGATCTTTAGATTCCTTATAAACATTTTGCGCTTCAGGAATGGTAGCGCAGCGATACCACCCCTGAAAGTTATATCATGTAACAGTGAAAACATCACGTTGAGCCAGCGCTTAGAATTTGTACGACTAAAAATGGAATTTATCGTACAAAAATTAGACTTTCATGGTAGTTGCTGCTTTAGAAATTTCAGTGTTATTAACACGATCAAATATGTTTTTTCACGATTAAGCATCAACACCTGGCGACATATAAACCAGCAGAATGCAGAGAGAAAGGACTTATAATGAACATTAAATATTCCTTTGCGGCTTTGGGACATCAAACGCAGTCATGCAAATAAATGAATAAATTCTCCTCTTCAAAACCTATACATTTTATCGATAACCACAACGGCTTTGGGACATCAATCGTATCGGACTCCGTGCATGAATAAATAAATAAATAAACAAACACACTCTTTTCTTTTAAGTCAAACGGTGTAGTATTTTTCGTCGAACGAGGATGTCGAAGAATGAAATTTTATTTTTGAAAAAATTTTCCTGTGGAGGGTGATGCCTCCGTGCCTCATCGGAATCCTCCAGTGGAACGCTGGCATTTGAGAGCGTGTGTCTGAGTGAGTATATAAGAGGGAAGTGGGGGAAGGTTGAGAGTAGATAGGATAGCAGGAAGAGGTTACACAGAAATGGGTGGAAACGGAGATAAACGCTCCGGGCGATTCTGGGAAACCCTAAAGGAGGAATGGCACTGCGGGTGAGGAGGATGATTCAGGGGGAGGAGAGAAGGATACTGCAAAAGATGGATAGAGGGAGGATTTTTGGATAACCTCTCCGAATATTAACCAGTGCCGCCACAAACGTGGCATCGGGGCCTCTACTTCTTCTTCCGATTTCTTTTTAACCCTTGACTTATTGTTAGTTCCAGGGGATTGAGCTGGCGTGGTATCTAGAGTACTAGTTTTCCACCTAAAAGCGTATTCGAGTCGCCCGCGCCGCAGAGTCGTGTGGAAGGGTCGATAGGGTACCAGCCATTGGGTTGTCTTAGTACGAGAGGTGGTGCTGCGTATACTCGGCCTCAAGCAAAGGTGAAGTCCCTCCCGTGATGCTCACAGTCCGTTATTTACTATTAAAGTAATAGGCATAAATATATTTATCATTTCGTTTGCCGCACATGAAATTGAATTAAGGAAAAAAAAGGCATGAAGAAGCAATGGAAATGAAGTTGTCTGCTCTTGGGTGTCTATGCTGTATGCAGTGTCTTCCAAAATAATAAAAATGAAATACTGGAAGTGTAATACAACTTACGTAAGCATTTCCTTATTATATATGTAAACATCGCACGCGATTATCTATCAAAAGTATTTTTTGGGTTTTCAAGCTATTGCGCGAATTGACATTTAAAATACATTGAATAATTAATTTAAAAAAACAGGAAGTTTTAACGTTCCTCGAATATTCAGGAAACACAAGAACTATTCTTTAGAATATCCGTTCCGTATTGTAGGACCTCATAATATGGACGAAATGGCTTCACTCGAAGGTCGTCGAACCTCTGTAGAACTATACGCTCTAAGATACCAGCTACGAAAACGCTAGGAAATAGTAATAAGGATTAGGAAGAAGGAAAGAACGATAGTCCTTTGAGTTAATCTTGTGTTAACTGAGAGTCTTATAATTGAACGCTCCGTTTTTGTTATAATCATTAATGGTGCAAGGTAAGAAGGTATTTCAAGTAGGATGTTTGTCTCATATTTTTTCGTTTCTATCTGTACTTCAGATATAGTACGGTGCTAAAATTATATCCTTCAAATCCCCCTGAAACTTGCATATAGTTTCAAATAATATTTATATAGTCAGTAGCTTCCATGTCTCACGAGAGACTTGGAGACGCATGAGTGCATGTAGGGCGTGCCTTGAGATGGAAGCGTGAGTACTACGGGAAACGTATCCTGGAGAGGTTATTGGAAGTTGATGTCGTTTCGTAATAGCAGGAATAAGCGAATAAACATTTTATCAGTTAACTCCTCTCCCACCTAAGAAAAACTTCCTAACTTCCGTTACCCTTGTACACATTTCAAGTACAGTGAATTCAACTTCGCTTCTAGTTAACCGCTTATAATTTGTTAGAATTAGATAAAGCCGACGGTAATCTGCTACCATTGTGACTAGTTTGGAGGGAAGTTGGAGCACAGATATCCCATTCGCGGGTTTAAACTGACGGCGAATTTATTCCACTGATGTTCCGATCCCTACTTTGGAGTCGTGAGAAGAATACTTCGGATGGCACATGAAACTACGGACAATTTTAAACCTATTAGGTTAAGGTTGGATAGGAGTAGGTAAATACAGCCACCGGGTTTTCTCGCCACTTTTTTTTGTTACCCCAAGAACAACATTTATTATCAGATTACCTACACATCGTGGAAATTTCCTCAGATGTTTCTCGCCTTACCAATTGTAATAAAAATAAAAACTTATTTTCTTTATAAGGTTAGATAAAACCATGAATCTGCAAATGATCTCAGATATTGATCATCTCCTCATATAACCAAACAACCAAAATTTCCATCTCTTCATGCCCATGTGAGGATGTGGAAAGAGAGGAGTCTAGGGAAGCCGGAGAGGAGTTGAAGAAAGATGAGATTCAGGAGAGGAAATCTGTCTCGCAGTTTCTCTCTCGCTTGCGTAGGTAGAGAGGGAGTTTGGTAAGTATCAAGGAGAGAGGTTATATAGGCTGAGGTGGGCGAATAGGGAGTTCACCAAAACTTAATTCGCGACTTCTCTCTCTATCCCCGTAGCTGGTGACCGGGTTGAGTGGGGGGGGGAGGGGGGTAAGCGACTGGAGATGGAAGCTGCGGAGAAAAGGGAAGGAGTAGAAATATACGGCAGCTCGGCCGGTTGGGCTGTGGCGCGGCTGGTATTTTATAGCCAGGAGAGAAGGCATTGGATGGAAGATTAAGAGGATTTGCGCCCATATTCACGGGGCCATATCTCCTTACAAATACATATATATTTAAATGTATACCTTTCCGGGACAAGGTGGAGAGGTAGTGGAGGGGAGGGGAGGATTGGGGTTTGGGGGTTGTGTGAAAGGGTTATAGCAGTGGGAGGGACAAAGCTTAAGGTCTTATTCGACGCTCCATTCTCAAGAATAAGAAGATGACGCGGTTTTATGCCAGAGTGCTATCTCTTTCCTACTCGAGCGCGCGATTCCTGCAGAGACTCGAAGAACGCCAACCTCTTTATTCCGTGAAAAGAGAACGAATTGTCATGAAAATAAAACTCCAGGAAGAAAACAATGCGATGAAATGATACCAAGGATTCTTCCTGAAAATAAAAAGAATACACTTGCATATGTCCGCCACGTGAAGGTGAGATACCAATGATTGTGACGAGTGTGGTTTATTTAGTTAAAAGTAGTTTATATTACCATTAGGCCATACATACAAACTCTAGATAATTTTATTGGTTAGGGAGAAGAATTATTTTTTACTCGTTTGTGTAAATATTTAGTAGGACACTGTAATGACGGTGATTTTTAAAAATGTGTGCGTATTATATATTATTTGTTAGATGTAGTTAGACCTTTCCTCTTCAAGAGGGTGGTCACGGCGGTTTTTAAAGCGCTTGGTCCCCAAATCCTCCTACACCATGCACCTCTCCTCACACCCTTCTCCCCCCTTGCCAACTTTCTCCCACCCATGCAAACCCCCTCTATACACTCCACCCCTCCCCTGTCCCCTCAGCCATCGGAGTCGCCTAGCAGTCTACCGAGAAACCCACAGCTTCTTCGGTACTCAATTTTAAATTTAACGAAAATCCTCTCCCCTCCCACACCCGCCCCCACCCCTTTCCTCAACATAAGCCCTGTCTATATATTCTCACCAAACCTACCGATAACTGCACATAATTATGCCACAGTGTGGTGAAACGCGTGTCGTGTCAGCGTAATAAAGTTTTGAGGAAATAACAAAGGTGGTTTCCTTATAAAGTCTTATGTTTTGAACACACCTCAAACTTCTATTTTGACAACTGAGGTCACATTTTGCCTTTATGTATAAAATACGTCATATCACATTTTTACATGGGACATGCGATGGATCTAGCAGTGCTATTGGAAGCGTAGCTTTCCGCCTTGCTACTTTTTTACCAAAAACATAAAATTTTAAGTCCAAGGCTTAAAAAAACTTATTCTTACATAGTAAAATGTTTATCTGCAACCATTTGAGTAAATAAGTATTAAGAACCTTTAATCCATTGCAAGAGAACTAACTGATGGCTTTAAATGCGTAAAATGGAATACTCATAAAAAATCATTTACTTTATTCAAAATTGCTGTTCGGGGTTTAATCTCTTAATATATAACCCTATGCTATCAATGCATTTTAGCGTCAAGACCAGACTGCATGTAAAATCTGCAACAATCTTATATATTTTAATCGGGATTTACAATTTGGGATTTGGAATAAAATCATGACTTTATGTGTTAAAATGAAAGTATTCATTTTCATTCCGTTTTAGGGGTGTAAAAATCAATCGCTCTTCCTGACTCAAGAATAGGGATATATATTCATATCATCTATGACCACTTTTATATCTAACTTTACTTCTCCTTGCCCTTTCCCTCCAGCTAGATAGAAGTAGTGTCATTTTCATAATATCTCATCAAGCCTTGAAGTCCTCCTTAACAGATTTCAAGCAGAAAATTATTGACTACGTTCGTTAAATTTTTAAATGAAACTTAAATGCGTGATTCTAGGTACTTGATGCACAAATACTGAGGAAATAACTACCTGCAAAGAGCAGACTGGTTTATGAATAAATTTGAAAGCTTAGATCTTCTCCACCTTAACAACTTCGTAATTTTTTCTGTGATATTAAATATAGGATGGTTTTTAGTAATTACTATTTACAGTAACAACAAGGAAATTTCAATTTCAATGTAAAACATATTTTAAAAAAATCAATTCTATCTTTATTCCAGTGAGTAATTTGGACCTCAAAATACCCTCCCAAACTGGAAGAATGCATATGCTAAATGAATATGTAGTCAATTTGAATCAGGAGTTGTTTTTCCAAAAATTTAAATCCATGATTGATCAAGAGTCACATAAAAGCTATGAACCTTCAAAAAATAGGAAAGTAGATTTAGAGAAAGAACACTTGAAGTGCTCCATTTAATCTAGAATTTAGAAACACTAAATCCGACTGCTTGCCCTACTTTTCCGAAAAAATGCACAATCGACCAAATATAGGTTTAAGCAGGGCTTTTCTTCTTGCTGGATAGGAAATTTTACGGAAAAATCCTGGAGCTAGAGTAAATTACTGACCAAATTTCACCAAAATACATTTCTTCACCATAGACTCTTCAAATAACTTCAAACAAATAAAGAAATGCTATTTTTACCCTAGAAAAAGGAGAAGTTTATTTCCCAGGAGCTAAATGTCGTTTATAATGGTCGATAAAATTTTTCAATGGATGGAAAATGCCTTATTGAGGACTAACCTCAAGGAAATTATTTTTCTTATAAATACACCTGCAGCTATCAACGCATCCAACCCTCCGGATGAATATTATGACCCTCATGATATAAATATTAAAACTTCTTCAAAAAAGTTTCAATTTCCAAAGTCCGCCACTGTAACAAATTACAGAGAAAATCGACATAATACAGATGCTCGAATCAGCGAAACTGAACACATACTAGATACATTCAAAGTTTTATTTGAAAGAATATTGTGTTTGACAGATTTCTTGGTATGAGAGGAAGCGGAACAAAACAGTATCTTGACGATTGTTCTGCAAAATACCACCTTCTCTACAAGACTTAGGTGAAAAAGTCGTCCATTTACGTAATTTGTTCTTTTTTCTAAATTACCTATTTAAGATTTTTAAAATAGAAATATTTATTTAGACAATTTGTGTTACGAATATCCAGTTAACTTAAATGAATCAAGTATTGCTGATTGTGCATTCGTAAATGTTTTACCTCTCTTTCGAGCTATCTTCCACTTTAGTTTTGTGTTCTGTACGGGAAGTTCTACACTATTATTGAACGCATATTCCTTAGCATTGATAAATACTGATCGATCGCCAACATCATGATCATCAATGTGTCCAATCCATTTCGTCACCATACCCTCTCCCATTTCCACCAGTATCTCATGGGGGTTCCTCCTTATGCACGCAGCAAGATTGTCGTTAATCCCTTTTTCGCCGTCCAGAAGCGATCGATTCTCCGGCTGGGACAGAGCAATTAACATCAAACTCCTCGATAACGGTTTTTTTTAATCCTTCCAACCCACCCAGCTTCCTCTCCTCCTCGCGCCCATGCTCCTCCCCCAAACGCATTTGGTTCCCGCCACCGGAAGAAAAACGATTCAATTAGAAAGAAAGCTGATTAGGGACAAATTACTGCATCACTTGTGCGGCAAATGGTACGGAGCCCGCTTTCTAAGCCGCGTGCACCTTTTCCGAGTCTAACGAGCTGCGGGAGCTTCTCCAACTGTACGGAAGGGGGAGGGGGGCGGATGGAAGGGAAGTTTCAGCCAAAGGGGGAGGTCACTAGGCAGTCAAGGGAACCGTATCATTGGCTTTGAATTCACTAAGCCCGTGAGAGGAACACTACGGGCGAGCAGTCGGAGGCGCTAGAGGCACCGTCACCCGCTCGAAGCGGTCGGGCACTGTTTAACTCTCGGCAGCGGAACTGGGTGTGTTGGGATTGGAAGAGGGAAAATAGGGATAGGGTACAGGGAAACGAACGAATGGGAGAGCGAATGAAACAGGGGGAACCTGGTGGGTTAAGCAGTGTCGACCAACGCTAGATTTACGAGTAACAATTACGGATTTCGAGCGCGTTGGCTCTGTAGATGGGCTCTTGGCTGACACATTGATTGAATTTGTAAGGAAGTCGAGGTTGCAACTATACTTAAAAAGCAGTTTGAGCGAAATATCCCTCCGTAAAATAATTCCATGAATTTGATCTACTTGGGCAGAAAACGTTTCTCAGCTTTCTAATGGTACTACAATATTTGCCGCTTATTGAAATACTTTTCGAAATATTTTATAAACATATAGAAGCCGTTGTGCAAGTAGTTTCAAACGGCTGTAGGCTTCAGAGAGATATTTTTTTGTAACGAGGGAGTTCTGACCCACACACCACGTAAAAAATTAAATTGTGTGTAATTCATGTGTTCATCAATTATTTTGGCACATAGATTTATGATTCCCTGTAAAACGCTTAATATTATCTTTAAAAATGCAGTGGAATTGGAGGCGTTTTTAGCATGCGGCGTATAACAAGTATGTCCTCATTTAGCCTCAAATATGTATTTCTATTTATCTCTAAGGGATCAGTCATATAAATAATAGCTTTAGATGAAATTCCTAAATTCATTCCATGCTTCCTACATCTCTTTAGTCAAAAATATAACAAACAATCCCTCAATTATACCTAACTAGTTAAAATTTTGCTGAAACAACCTTAATAAATCAAATAACTTCACAATGTTACAAATTTGGCATAGTTTTCCATCCTGACTCAAGGAAATTCCTGTTACATCGTGCACATTATTTATTTAGAGCATATAATCACAACCTGAATAATTGATTGGTTTTTAAGGAAATACAGTGGGCACCATCACTCTTTGTCATGGTTGGATATTAGCCCGCTAAAAGTAGTGCGATATTCTAGCAGCTACTTTTTTAGTGCCTGCAGCTGTAGCGCTATAATTTTGTTTCAAGTAGCTGTCATAGCAGCAGCTACTTTTCAGGTACTTTACCAAGTCACACGGCAAAGTACGAGATCGAATACCACCACAGTGAAAGTGTTGTTAAGAGAATATTTATACTATCCTTAATAGCGGCTTTTCCTCCCATTTATCGAGTTAAAATTTTCGCAAAATCTATGAAGCAGGGGAAACTCTCCACCCCACAGCGCTAAATGTATAAAGTTGGGGGAGTTAATAAAATTTACTTATAAGATGTTAATAATGTCAAATCCCAGGGGATCGCCATCACTTTAGACCTTACGCTGTAAAAACACTAAACGTTTCTAGCACTGCATTAATGATATCTATCAAGCGAATATTAAGATATATTTGGATTAAAAAGTGAAATGGAGATGCTCATTGTCTCTAGTTCAGCCACATCTCAGGTACAGGGTAATTATCTAGGACCCTTTGCAGAAAAACATTATATGATAATGAAAAAATGAAAGCTGCATGCTTCGTAACAATATATGCCACTATCGGAAATAGAGAGTAAAACTGTTTCTGAAAAAAGACTTACGATAGTACCTCTTCGGGAGAATATGATACAGCACATTTACAGTGTTATGAAACATAAAACGAAACACATTGAAACTTCTGAATTATGAACTATCTTAGGGCATGGAAGAAAACTACCAAGCGTGAAAGCGAAAACTACATAAGGCGAAAACTAGCAAGGAAACACTTTGTCAGCGCACACAGAATTGATAAGCAAACAACAGGTGACAACTAAACGGTACAAAACAAAAGTAATCCTCCCGGATCGTTCAGGGCGCAGGGCACTAGATAAGGATAGAGGTGAAATACCGGTTTTCCGAGGCTCAAGGACGAGACTATAGCAGTCGAGGCAGTGGCGTCGGCGCGGTCTCCACGAAGAACAAGTAGGGCTCCACGACCGGATTCGTTGGAGGGTGCAACTCAAAAAGGTAACCAATGTCCGACCCTTCTTTTTACAGTCTCCTTGATCAAGCCAGCGCCATGGACATTGCTAGCGAAAATGGCCAGGGAGTATTTACCCCAGGGGCGGAGAACACTCATGTTTTCTCCCCAGCCTTGGAGAAAACCCAGCCAGTCTCCCCTAGATGTTCCACTAGAGGCGGACAATAATGGACGGCTCAATTTTAATTAAAATTAAATTACATGTTGCCCCAATTGGAGAGCCAGGGAGTCGTACAAATTGCTCAAGTGCCAAAAATGTTAACCTGCCTGATCCTTCTCGACGGCAGGAATGTCATATGCGTAGCAAATAATATTTTAGTTTCATCAGAAAACATTTTCGGAATTTACCTGATTTTTGAAAATTTTCATCATTCGATCGTATGTTTTCTGAAAAAGAGTATATTGCACTAAAACCTTTAAAAGCAACATATCCGCCCAAAGGCGTATTAAATTTCTAAGTTAAGTGGAAATCGATCAACCCTAACGAACAGGCAGGCATCGATTACTACTGTCTGTGTCAAAATCAATGGTCAAATCTTTGAACGAATATATCTCCGTATCAACCACATGACTGAAATAAAACATTCATCAGTTGACAGCCTGTTTTACCTTACACTACACAAAAGAAATTAATTTTTCTCAACAACTTCTTGAAAGTATTTTAGCGCTAAGATTGAAAATAGAGTCCGGCGTTTGGGATCCGCGGCGGAGGGTGCAACTTTGGAAATCGGTCAGATTTCAGGCAGTCAAAACTACTCATTATTTTACAGTTTCCTTTAAAAAGATGAGTAACATTGCTCTATCAAAAATGATATGAGTTTTATCAATATAAAATTATCCATTTCCATGTTACTAAACAATAATTCACAATCATCTCCAAAACCGACGCATTTATTGCCCTGATGAAAGATCTGTCACATAGAGCAGAACTTTCATACTATGGTTATGTTTATAGGATCGATAGGATATTTTGACGGGACAAATATAAAATATTAATGCTTTTACTTTTAATTCTAACGTCTTTAGATACTGTTTATCTGATAGCATCAGATCTAAAAGACTTTTGTGGACCTATCATCATAAGATGGGATATTAATGCATTTTTCACTATTAAACTTCGACTTATAATCACTATTTTCAAAAACCCAACTACAGTTCAGAAGGAAAAGAAATAGAAAATATTCACCATTTTTTAATAAAAGTGCGAGCAAATCAAAAGCAGCTTAGCGTACTTGCCTCTTTTATTAATATGCAGATATTTTTTTCAGGAAGCAATTACTAAGGAGCTAGCTACACTTTTTGTAGCTAAGCCAATCCTGCTATCAATCCATCACAGGAACAATGCACGGATTTTTCCCCTGAATAAGGTCGATTCTCAGTTATTTAGGTGCATGCAATCCTACATTTTTCCTTTTCACCAAATAGTTACAAAATAAGACTAAAAAATAAACGATGTTATTCGTACTCACTCAGTTTTCACTGAAACAGAGGAAGGCTTAGACGTAACAGGTCCAAGGCATGCTTACCTGCAAAAAAAAAGTTTTTAAGGCATCAGTAATTGCAAATGTAATAACTATATAATATAATCATTTAATTATTTTACCTTAAACCAAAATCTGTTATTATGAATTTAACATGCAAATTTACATTAAGACAGAACATGTAAGTGATTTTATAAATATTTCACAACCTAACACGTATAAATTATTTCAACCATCTAGCAAAGCCAATACAAAATTGATATAACGTGGTAATTGTTTCTCGTGGCGTTTCCTATACGTCGTTCAGTGCGTTTAATAGCCAATGTGTTAAAATTATTTTTTTCATTCGTGACAAATAAAAATTCTCAGTATATCCCTGATTTGTGTTTATGTGAACTGGTTATTTAACGGGTGAAAAGTATGTCCAAGTTAAATTAGAAGAACTATCAATAAAAGCCACGAAGACGTTGGCTATTTGAGTAATTATCTATAAACGAAATTGAAAAAAATAGTTATGCCATTAAGCAAAAGTTTACATGAGAATCCTTCGCTATATTGTCATGGCAAATAGAACTTAATTGTGTGCTCCAAAAATCGGGACTAATGCATTTATTTCGTTGAATTTATATTCGTAGAGCGTATTTATATTCAAATTATCTCTTTATAATTAAAAATTTAGAAACACCATTCCCACAGCCATAGATCTGCATCATTGCTGGTGCTGAGCATAGGGTTAATATGCTCATTTGTATTAGAGCAGTGACATTAGCAGTTTTTATGATGTGTAAATGAGGAGAAAATTTAAAACAAAGGCTTGCGATTATAAGAAGGAATGAAAAATCAATAGCATGGAAAAAGGGAACGAAATGCCAAGTCCCCTGTTTGTTCCTACATTTCGGTGTAAAATGGATAGGTTGAAAATCGTGCCACGCCAAACATTTGGTAGAATCTTGTCACAAATATTAATGCCCAAAAAACTTATCAATGACAAAGCAGAAGTTTTAAAACGCGTATGAAATGTAAATCTACGATTTAAGCTTTATTCGATATGAGTGTCAAATTCTTTATTTTTTAAATTTTATATTCCCCAAAAAGTCGTTAGCCGTATCAATAAATATTTCAAAATCACACTACTAGACCATCAAGAACTCCACGTATATTCCGCAGATGGAATATCCATACAGCACTTCAATTACTACAATTTACATAATTTATTTAAGACCTTAGCCAGAATGTAAATTATGAAAGATTGTATGAAATAGCATTATCATTTGTAAATAAGGAGTTCAATCATAAATCACACGTCAAAGATAAATGCCAATCGTAAAAAGTAATTTTTAATGACAGTTTTTTTTCATTCGGTGAATATTTGATTAAGAAAATGCTCATAAATTTTTTTCACCTAATTAAGAAGATGATAGTTAATTAAATGATGTGTAATTAAATGGGAGAAATGTGATGATTAAAATGAAACTAATTGAATAATTTCATATCAAACAGGGATAAATTAAATATTTGCTAATATACAATAGATCTCCATAGCGTTTGCCTATCATGACCGGATTTTCCGGTCTGATGATGGACTTTTATTAATTAGCTTATGCTAATTGTAACATTGTTACTTGCAGTTTATTCAGTGCATATTGAATTGATAATAAGTGGCTGGGTGTAACTTGTGGAAAAAAAGATACTTCATGGGACAAATTACACGTTGGCATTTAGTGAGTTTCCGTTCATAGAGTAGGTTAATCGCAGTTAATTTCAAATGATATTTCATGCTATCGTGGAACAAAGGCGGAGTTCAATCATTATGTCATTCAAAGGTTACGTAGCCAAACGAAATTTACAGTTCTATGGTAAACTAACTGAAAAGCAAAGTCACTAGAATAGCTACTTCGGACACGTAATTTTTCCAGGGGAATTGATTCCTCTTGTTGTATGTGCTTCTGAATAAGGTTCACCGAGCGCGGTTGAAACTAATCAGTTCAATTCTAAAGGAATGAAAGATAAATCTAGAGGGTTGAAAGTAGATCCTAAATTTTTATTTCTCTTATCTTTCAAAAAGCCTATTTCACTGGGAGAGGGTAAATCAGTTCTTTAATTCAATGATCAATCAAGTACAGTGTGGAATTTGAAGCGTCAGTATTTCATCTTTCATTCCTAGAAGAGAAGATTTCTATGTATTTCAGCCCGAGACCGCCGAAAATAATACTTGTAACTAGTATAGCGTTTAGTTCATGGTCAAGGTGATACTGAACCGATCGTTTATTTCTTTCAATGCCTATTTGAAGTATTCATAAGATGGTGTTACGTATTTTAGTCCATTCTATCAATGTTACGATTACATCGGGTTTAAATGCAGGTTTTTTTTCTTATACCAACAAAGCAACCTGAAAGTTCTAAAATTTAGAGTCGTTATTAATTAAAACTTACTTTCTCCAACCATATAAGTTACCTTCAGGCTTGACACGTAACCTGCTCCTCCATTGCCATTATGAAAATATAAATACCAAGTTTTCATCTTACTTCAATTGAAACGATCTTCCATGGGGAAATAAATTACTAAATATATGAAGTCACTAACTGCGGAGACTTAAAATTTAAGTGCGCCCACGACTACCATTGTATCCAAAATGGCTGTTGCCCTTAAAGCGACCCAAAATGGTCGGTTTAGTGTCACATTCCGGCTCCCAAAATGTGTTTAAAAGAATTGGGCTGTGAATTTCTGTCATAAAATACATAAGTTGCCAGGAATCGCGATCCTCCCCAGCCAAAAACTACGAGTGGATGTTTTAACAAAGCGATTACAGCAGTGTAACGCATCCCGTTCTCCGACCCAAAATTCTTCCACTTGAAAAACAAAAGGAAGAATTCAAAGCTGTTTTTTTTCTTTCACTCCTTTCGTTTTAATTTCCAGCCGCCCATTTTGAACGCGACTTTGTGAAAATTTTGCTCCCTTTAGGCCCAGAGGGCAAATTAAAGCGCACGGCTAAAAAGCACCTGCGACTCCATTTTTCTGCCCGTTATATTTTTCCTTTTATGTTTTTAATGCCTACCCGTTATTGCAGTTCCAGTGGCAACTTTTTCCCTTACACTCAATTCCTACTACTGCCCCCGACATTACCTGCTTGCGTGTAAACACGCACACTCACTCACCAACCACTTCAATGCATATCCGTCGCACTCCTCTACGTTTTTATGCCTCATCCGCACATTGAATTCGCTCAATTCTCTTCCAAACCGAAAATATGGTTCGCATTCAACAGTAAAACATAAAATAACAACGCGGCTCAAGAATTAACTACAATATCCTGAGTCGTCAAGTAAACTAATGAAAATATTTCTCTCTCTCCATATAGTCAACCAAAGGAATTTTTTTGCAGCATCCACGTTTGATGAAAATTTCACGCCACGAATGCATGGAAAATTATTTCTAACAAAGTTTAAATATATTCTTTTATTTTGTATAACATGCGTGTTTCTTTTCGAAGAATTTGAAGGGAAGCAACTTACAATTGCATAACACGTGTGTACTCATGAATTCCACATCTAAACGCTGGTAGGGCATAACCGTCAAGGTAGCTTCTGCTTCGTCAATTTAAGAATCCACTGTTCTTCATGATTTCACGGTTCTAGATAAAATGAAACTTGAGTGATTATCCAGAGCGATATTGTTTTCATATTAAATCGGTAAAAATTGACATTATAATACAAAATTATACTCGATTACGTGTAATACTATCCGCTCTTAGCCCCACTGCTCCACTTCGCTCTTCCTCCTACCACCACCGACGTCGGCTTTTCCTGCTCCTTTGCTTAGGGGATGAGAGGGTAGCGAAGAGAGGGACTAATTTGGTGCGAGAAACAAAAAGAAACGCGAGAGAGCATTTTATCACCGTAGTAAATTGTGCTTCCACTGGGGATATTTGAGGCACGGTGCCGAAAAAGTAAACTCAAAACTCAGCCTGAGGGAAACCAGCTCGGATATGAGTCTAAGCAAGGCTCCCTCCACACCACAACGAAGAGAAAATGGGAAGGAAAAAAAAACTAACAATACCGGGGTCCTTTCAAGGTAGGGTGGAAGTCGGGGAAAGAGAGAACCCTTTTATTCCTCCACTCTTCACAAAGTGAAAAGCTTTATAAACATTTCAGGAGTGCATGTCTCTTCGCTTCAGGTGGGGGAGAGGGGGGCGCTATATTTCCACAGGATTCCCGCGTATATTCCCGGGCGCGTTTGACGCTAACCGCCGCCGCGAGGCAGTAGCACTAGGCTTGCGGACGAAGCTGCGATCGCGCGAGAACTCGCCGCCTGTGTTCCCTCCAGCGATTCGTGGAATTTTAACTCGACAATGCGTTCACGAAGCTTCGCCATGTTTCTTTCAAGACCGGAACAGTAGAGGGAACACACGTGGCTGATTTCCAGGGGAAGAGCAGTGGGAGGTTATTTTTTTTCCCCCCAGCCCGCCTGTTTGTTCTCCGTCACCCTTCAGTCATGCCCCCCCGTCATCCAGTTTGAGTCTTTTCACCCCTCCCCGAGTGGGTGTTCATCTCCATTCACGTCACAGGGTTAAAAGCGCAGCAGGAGCGCTCTCTGAACCTCCACACCAAGTCTGACTTCGAGATCTGGGATAAATGGCTGCCGTTACTATGATTCATGCATCAGCATGTGTCACATCCTTGTCGGAATCCAAATGAACAGGTATGTAAAGTGCATTTGGCGCAGTATAATGTGAAATGGTGTGAATAGAGGTGAGTCCATTACCACGTCTCTTCATCATCATTCATAATCCAATTCCAGCCTTATTTTACAGTCAAAACACCGTTCCAAGTAAAGCGATCGGTGCGCCTATTATCACATCGAGTGCTCACTCTTAATGTTTTATAATTAAAACAATAGTAGCCCGTCATATCTATAGAAAAAGAATATAGAATTAAAAAACTGTGGTGAAATGGATCAACACTGCCTTATTTTTATTTTTTCATCGGCAGAGCCCACCTGTTTAATATAGTATTGATCACATTGCCTTTACTACAGTAGTATAGACAAATTACCAGATGAAGCGGATAATGGCTCACAAAAGAGAAGATTGCTAAAGTATTTAGCGATAACGGTTAGCCTTTAGCAAGCACTACTACTATCTACTACCACAATTCCCTACTAGTTCTTATTATTTTTTGGAAAGCTAAATCGTCATCGATTTTATGCAACTGTTATTTTTTTTAGTTCTAGCCAATAATAATAAACTATGGCTTAGCAATTATCAAGCGATCCACAAAACTTAATAGGAAATGCATTAAAAGAGACTATTCATTTTATTCATCAGTGGATTAACTATGGGGTTCTCAGAAATATGGGAATCAGTAAAAGACAAAATGCGTGCTTGGAAATAAAAGATGAAGAAAAAATAGAGTTAATAGCATTTGAATAGTTGTAAATGTTTATTATTGCTGACGATATATAAAGAGCCAATGTGAGTTATGTCTTACGGATAAGCATGCCACCGGCAGTGCTGAAGTGACCAAAATACACCGACACAAATGTTCACTTAGAACTCTAGAAAAGTGACCATCTCGGCGATACAGCAACCGTCATTCACGTCTCTGTGATATGATCTGGTGAAAGACAATATAAATTCCCATCGTTCACTTCCTACGGGTGCAGATAGCAAATAATGTTGGCTGCATATTTCTGGCGCACGCCATTTGAGAAAGATTTGTGCTAATCCATTTTCTGATGTAGGACGAAGAGTAAGAACGAAGACGGACGAAGAGACGAAGACGGACGAAGAGAATAGAATAGAAAGAATTACATTGATTTTCCTGTGTGGTTGAATGGTGCGTTCAAACAAAAAAGAAAAATACTTCCCCAATTCGTCTTAATTGTATGCGCTTACCATTTTTATCATTAGTTGAAGTATGATGAACCTTTCCAGAGAAATATTTATTTTAGCAAATGTCTATTATTTTCCAGTGCCATGATGAACAAATAATCTTGCATCCTCGTCCTGCCAATGAAAGCGACGACACATATACGCAAATTGATGTGCAAAACTGTTTCTGGATTAGAATATAAGATGCATATGTAATAAAATATGCCATTCTTACATTATAAAATATTTATATGAACCTCATATGGAAACACTTAACAAATATTACTTATTCTTCGAAAGCAATAAATTGTATGATACTGATTAACTGAATCATAGGGGTGACAAAAATTAAACAGTGAGGTATTATTATAAGTATAGGAATGAATAAGAATGCATATGTTCAATCTCGATGCTCAATAAAGTAAAGAGGAGAGACTAACTACTACTACTAGTTCTTGATATATTGAGTTTCGTCCTTTATACTATACATTAATACTGGGGTTAAGGTCTTATTGGAATAATTTAGGAAAGTAATTAAAATGAAGAGTAGATAGAATAACATCAAAGCCAAGCGGGATAAAGTAATATAGCATTGATTATTGTAATTAAAACTCTCAGACAAACATGTGGCAATGAGAATCTAAGGGAGCGTGTTCAACGTGTTATTACTTTTTATATAGTACTTTTACTTGTCATATAAATGCGCACAAAATGTGCGTATGGAGATTATCCCAACGGATGAGCACACCATCATGAAGTAATGACCTTTCGCTGAAAGCTTACCATTACGACTCCTTTCCCCGTACCAAGTCATCTATGATTCCTCATTTGACGGGGAATTATACGGGCGTAGCCACGAAATGATCAAAACAAAATTATGCACGAGTCCATAAAATGTCTTGAGGGTAGTGATTTGGCGGGGGAGAGAGAGAGGATAATTTTCCCCGGAGTAGAAGAAAAAAATGCCTAACGACTTCCTGATGGACTTGACTCACGCACTCCTCCCCTTTCTTCTGGTGGGTCAATCTCCCCTCGCAATCTGCTACCTTGGCCCTTCCCGAGGAAGGATTACAGCGTGGGAGGGTTGACGTTCAGAAGGGAAGGGAGCGGGCCTTAACCCATCCCCGACGGTCGCAAAACCATTCCCTCAAACGACAGACGGCAAAGTTCCCACTCCAACTTCACCAACTTATCCCTCAATCCACACTTAAAGCCAGGGACGGTTTCTCTCTCACCGTTGCGACAAGCGGACTACCTTGGGATCTGCTGTACGTTTCATAGCAAACATACCTTGCAACATGGATCCGGAAGGGTTTTTCATTATGCCAGGGGAAGTATATTTTAATCAGGAGTCATTACCGTTGTAATTTGTTGTAACATTACAAACTCTAGTAGGCAAATCTTTACTGCACTTTAATAATAGACCGAAATCTACAGTCTATAACTCTGAGGAGTTTTGGTTATGCGAGTGAATGCAGACTGAGGCCACCTCGGATAATCGAAAAATAGGAATACTACTGAAGGGTCGTCTGGTATACGTAAACTATGAAATAAAAAAGGCAACTTAATGCCTTATCGTAACGCGACGTATGTACAGATGCAATAATTAGCATTGAAGAAGTAAAATATTTGATCTTCCACCATCAAATATTTGTCTATTGTCCAGATACTCTTCTTACTTTTTTCTCCGAATACATCTAGGCATCTCAGAAGCAAAATACCAACAGGTATGGAATTCTCACTTTAGCTGGTGAATCAAAAAAATTAGCATAATAAATTCTCATAAAACAAGTAAGAATTTAAATTATAGTGCATATATTACTGGCGGCGCTTAAAAATGCGGTGGCATACATTACTGGCGGTACTTAAAAATCCGGTGATCTTAGTGGATATGAACACACCTCGGATAATATGGACCCTCGTGTATTGGGACTAGGATATTATAGATATCTGTCTCCGTTTCGAAAATTTTTCAGCAACGGCACTAAACATACCATGAGCACGAATATTTCTAGTACGTCGTGCTGTGTAGAAGTTCATAAGCAGGAGGTATTCAAAAGATTTAAAGAAGTGGCTTATTCAGAAAGGTTTCCAAATCAACAAGATCGTGGACATGACGTTACAGCCTCGGCAAACCTCAACTTTTAAATGGCATAATTTGAAATTTTAGAGGTTAAGATGCCTAGGTTATGGCAATAACGAGTCTTGAAACTCTCAAGGCCTTCCTAAATGGGACACTTGTATCGCAAGAGAACGTCTGCGCCCATGCCACAATTAACAATATCGTCCAATGCAGCACACGCAAAACGAACCAAGTTGTGGCAAAGCCGGGCTGCAGGTAAGGAATACCGCAAACCTTCCGAGTGATGCTTGAGTCCTCAAAATCGTCTTTCTCCTCCAGCCCACCTTCACCCATCTCAGAGGAAGAAGATTAAGCAGCATGGAAACTGACTCTCTACGAAATTTGTTTCTGCTCTCGCTATTCCCGCGGTCCGGGAGGGTCTAAAACTTTCACCAAGTTCCACAAGATGGATCAATTTTTCATGCATCAATGTAAATCACGATGAGCGGATGGCAGCCATGGACTGCTATCTCCCAAATTCAACCGTATTTCCCCGTGTTGATACCTCAGGACGCATAATGCTAAAACCTCGTCAGCGAGTCACATTATAAAAATAGACACTTTAAATATGCCCTAATGTCTTTATGCCATAAGAATAAAGAGAGATAATTTAGCCATAGAAGGTAGGTAGTCAAATTTGTTGTTGAAAAAAATTGAATCGTGATGACAACTATTTTTACTAACGCTAACATCCACGAAAACGAACTGATACGTTTCCTACTTGCACCGTTTGATAACACTTGTTCAGCATTTCCTTGAAGCTCGCACATATATTTCCTTTAAAAATTGAGAAGGAATGAAAGCTATTTTTAATCACGGTTAACAACTTCGAAATGGCATCTCAAAACGATATTCCATTTCCTTCAATGACTGCAAAAACAGATGACTTCAATTACATACTAAATCTTTGCCAAAAGCAATCCGACATCCTTAGCCATTCAGATGACTGCCTCCGAAATTGTGAAATTCGACCCGCCTTTTTTCACCAAACATTTCTGTATTGTCTTGATATTTAATCAGTCTTCTGGCTGTGGTAATGAATGATTCAAATATAGGCTTATCGCTCAATCCAAAAGTATTAAGATCTATGAAGACTACGTGTGTAGGTTGAAATCGCTATGCTGCTACAGCTGGGAAAAACTACGAAGGATCCTCAAAAAGTTTATTGATTTTTTTACTTTCGTTTTTATTTCTTAAATTCCTAAAAGGTAACTCTCTAGTGTAAACCCTTCTATGCAATGATGTAACCTAGAACTCTACACACCGTGTTATTGAAAATGGGTTCAACTAAGGTTTCAGCAGATAATTGAAAACCTTAGAAATTACTGTTTTCCATTGAAATGTTAGTATTATCCTTTTTAAAACTAAAAGGCCTGATAAGTAATTATTTTTTACGCTATTATTTGAACCTAATTAGTATCTAAAATAAATTCACTCTCTGTAAAATACTCATTAGTTTGGTGAAACGAGGGTCTAAAACATAAGTACTGAAGTTTCCTTATCAATTTTTCATGAATTCACGATAACTTGACGGCGGCCATGGTATGTCACCTCCCTTACCAACTCTCACCCCCACCCCGACGCCTAACGACGGATAATCCCATAACCTCATCACCCATCCCTCTCCCCGGCCAGTCCTTACCCAAAACTCCGAAGGGGGGCGGCGTCCCGGCCCTTCCATAAGGACTTCCTTCCTTCCTCTCAATCATTCCAAGGGACCGTTCCATCTCCGCGCCCAAACGACACACACTGTGCCACCTCCATTTCTCATTTCCTCCGCTCGAGACCGCCACCGCCTCGCTCCGTCATCAGTGGCCCCGCCCTCCTCCGACTATGAAGGGAAATCTCCTGACCCTCAAAAGTCCCCTTGCCCTTCAACGTCACCGACTGACGGAGCTACTGCCCAGGTGTTCATACGTATCTCCACGAGAATATCCACAAGGGTATTAAAATCAGAGGAAGCATTTGATTTCGGTTCATCATCCAATAATTTCTTTCACAGCACATAGCATTTCCTTACTCAAGGAAAACCGTATACGAATAAAAAATACTACATGGACGCACAAAGGATATAAAGAGAGGTTTCTTGACACATGTGTCAAGCAAAGAGCGTTGATAAATATGCATTTCGTCCACAGTGAATCGTTTTGTGGTGAGCTTGAGCTGTTGTTAGATAGCATGATGGGACTTAAAAGTAAAAAAAAATAATAAAAATCTACGAGGCATGAGCATGAATTTGAATTTGTGTGAATAGATAAAGAATGAATACAGAAAAAATAGGTGCATTGGCTACATTTTACTAGCGGAAAAATGTGGAACGAATGTGCTCAGTCGGGGAGCCCATGTTGAGATATTGATACGATTAGAAATGCAAAATGGATAAACTACAGGTAAATGATTCTCATGAAGGAGTTTGGCTGAGTGAGTTACGGATTTTAGTAGTGGAAGTCTCTTGAGACGCTAAAGAATGTTTTTGTCGTAAGGTTCATTTCACTCGACATCATTAGCACACCATTTCGAGCATTGAAATAAAATGGATGCTAAAAACGAATTATTATCAACATAATAAATTATAACTACTACAATATTAAAATCGCGAAACCTGGCGTGTTTTTTTACCACTCAACTATTTGAAAAACGACATTCGCATGAATGAAGGTGAGGGCACTGAAACTATAAATCTGGTAGTTTAACAGTTAGATGTGTTGTCTATTTCGTTTTCTACTACAGAAATCTCGTCAGAAAAATAACATTACAAACGAATAGGCAACTCACGGCTAGTTGATGTAAATCATAGAATTTTGAATTGAATTTCTTAAAACTTAAACTGATAATCCTCGACCGACAAATTCTGATGAAGTTGATGTAAAACACATATTAATTGAAGGTTCCACACATTTACAATTAAGACAGGAAAAATGAATAAAATTTAGCGAAGAAGTCCGTGACACCGGGCTGTGTATTTAAAATAAATCACGAAGGATTACTGGCCGCCAAAGTATAGGTGATCCCATGTTTCGAGGGTACAGTATATTATGTAAGGCTTGAGGACTCGAGATTATCAATATTCCAGGCATCGGCTCATGTATAAAATAACTACGCCCATTAAATTAATTGACAGAATATATTTTTTCCCATAATTATTAAAGCTTCCACTTTGATTAAGCTCCATTTATTCTTCTAAGAAAAACTTTAGATGATCCAAACTCCATAAAAGAGACCATAGAAGACACTATACATCTTCTGACTCCCAATATTGCAATTTCTCCTTTTCCTGCCCTTCCCTCTAACTCAGGGCCCGCTCCCCCAAGAAAGACTACCGATTCTTCAATTACAATATCCACTGCCTCCTCGCCTCGCAGCCAGAGCACCCTGCTCTCCCTGAAAGGAAATTCCACTACTTTCACTCACACAACTACTTCTAACCTCCGGAGATTAACGCCTCCGAGGAAAATATTTTATGATTCCCATTACTGGAAAATCCTTCTGCGAACTCGCCTAGAGTTTATACACTAGGTACCACAAAACGAGGAAGATCGAGATGCAATGCCTAAATTGAATTACAGGTAATGGGGTTTTACGAGCAACAAAGAGAAATTTGACTGGCGCTATTCATTCTACAATGTAGGCCTAATGTTAATTTCCATGACGTAATGCATTCCAATGCTTTAATTGTGGATCTTAATCCCGAATAATTCTTGCCGAGACACCGTTTCTGGCGAAATTATGCCAGGATGTTCAGGGATCGATGAATATGTAAAAAATTATCAGATTTTATTAAGTTTCCTCTGGAAACAAAACTAATTATCGAAACGTAAACATGCCAGAGTTAAGGAGAAGGAATCCCGGAAATGTTAATTATAGGCACTCCAAAAATGAGAAAAATTCAAACGACGCGACCGGGTGAAAACAAATCATACTGAAATGTTTCACTATAGGGTGGCATATGTGAAAATTCGTACCTGGGATACTTTCCCTAACTAGTGCCTTAAACCTTCATAGGGCTTGTGAAGAAACTAATAAATACGAAACTGGTGAAAAACTAATACGTGTATCTTTAACAGAGAAGCTAAATCCAATGAAATCATAAATAACTACAAATACCGTTATAATGACATCACCGTAAAAAAGGGCTTTTTGTTGTTCACTTTTGGAAATGATGTTTCTAGGATGTGGAGGTCTTTTAATTAGACAGCTTACCAAGTTTTTAAATGAAAGGGGGATTAAATTTGCCTCTTCACTATCTGCACTTATAGATAATCCATTGTGTACCTCGTTTTAAACACGTAATGTGAGAGAGGATTTTAAGAGCACAAATACATATCTGACTCAAATGCCGGTGTACACTCACGAACTGTGTCACAGACACTTTCAACGCGAGAGCATTTAAATTGTATCGGAGAGGTGTGTTGATGTTGATTGTTTGTCGGAGGGGCCATCGACAGGAGCCCGGGAACTTAGACCTTTTTTGGTCCCTTGTGCCAACCTCATGCCTGTCTGCCACTTGCAGACAGGGGACAAGAGCACCACGGTAGAGGTATGGAGGTGTGCTGCCCCCAACCTCCCCAGTACAGGTATAGAGGGTGTCCTCCCTGCAACCTTCCCGGTCTGGGTATATCTCCCTCCGGCCTCCCGGTGGTCTGGAGGAAGTATCGCCTCTCCATCCACGCCTGGTCGAGGTATGGAGGAGGGTCGCCCATCCAACCTTCGTCCGGGCCCAACGTTGCTTAACTTCGGTGTTCTGACGGGAACCGGTGTTTAAACGTGGCTAGGCCCTTGCCCCATTGGAGAGGTATACTCCGTCGGTATAATTTGCCTGCCAATGATCAATTCTTTTCATTGAACACTTTCCATGAACGTTTCCGGCATTCACCTTTCACATAGAATGCGATACTTAGTCATCAATGCCACGGTCACACTTGCTATGCCATTAGCATTTGGCACCCGACTGAATATGAAAATCACCGTTCATGCATTGGATAGAGCACAATTACTGTTTGGTGCTAGGGGGTAATATTTTTTCATGCTCCTTGACCGTAAATACTGTACATTAGTTGCATAAAAAAGTTATAATTGCATATTAAGTTTTTATTCAAATTTTCTATAAAATCTAACGAAATCTATCTTCGTTGCAGCGCTTTCCTCCAAGGCACTGCCTTCTGCAGATTATTCATCAAGGGCTTCGAAATTATGACAAACAAATTCACAAGATGGCAAATATAAAATGTATTACTTAGATATATCTTTTAAATGTTTTTTAATATTTTGAAGATTGGAACTGGCAATTGTAAAGGCTCTAGTGCGTATGAGAACACAACGTTTGTTTGACACTTTTCCAATGTGCGTAGATACATTTCTTTATTTATTTATTCATGCAGTCACTCGTCCTGGCGGAAGGGAGATGCTGCGTCGTGAAGGTGAAAAAACCGTGTGACAGACGTCGCTCGGCGTGAAACCAGCTTGGAGTGAGCTCATCTGCATAATTTGAGCGTCCCTTTCTCTTCTGGCCGCCCAGAGAGAGGACTCCCCCATGTTTTCCTATGCCGCACGCATCTCCTCATCTACGCGCACCCCAATTCCCCTCGCTCTCCCTTACCAGCATCGCTCCACTTATACGGCCCGCGATACTCTCATTCGAACATGAGAGGCGTTCCCGAATTACGGGACACGCGTTCGTGAGATCGTGATGGTGACAAAGTAAGCATATTTCGTCCTTGGCATTCGGGGCTGCGGCGCAAAAAAGTGAGACTGCGGGAGCGCGAGAACTGTGTTTACACTCCTAGATGCCAAGGGATCTATTGTAAACCCTTAATGTACAGAAAGGAAAAAAAAACAGGGGGCGGTTCCAAAATGTACTCATGATTTTTACAAGTTCATAGGGAGGTAGATCCGTAAATTTACGAGTTATTAATTTTAGTGACTTTTAGTTATATATTTTTAGTGAAAGCATGTAGTTAAATCATGCAGTTTTAAGCAGCTCTTTAATTAGGTTGGTGAAAAGATTGAAAGCCATATAAATTCACTACATTTTTATCTAATTGATATAGAGGAAGAGGTCCTGTAAAGGAGTAAAATTTCGAAAAACTAGGCCAAATTTCTTATATTTCAGAGTGAAGGTAATATGTAATTTTCTACTGATTAGCTGTAACTGGAAACTATATTATATTTAAAAGTATGTGAGTGATATTGATGCACTTAGTGGAGAAATAATACGTTTCTCATACGGTTGGAAATTCCGTGTGCAGTGTATTCATTCAATTCCGCTGCATCACATCCTTGGCTACCATGAACTCCTTAAGCATGGAGACTGCTTAATTTATCAAAGATTAGAGAGAAAAGCATAATTTAATTTGTCATCCAATACTCCTTGATCATAAAATAGTTTGGAAATCAATTTATTTCAAAATGAATAGGAAAGAATATCAACTGGTTTAGAGGACTCCCATTTTGCACGATAGAGTTTCTTTTGCACGATAGAGGAAAGAGTTCCCGATTTTTCGCTAACCTAAAGCTCAATGCACTTACTTTGCTTTAGTTTACTGAGAAATCCTGATAAGAATGAGAGAAAGTAATTGTCAGATCCCAAACTGTATTGGCTTACGTATCAGTAAGATGATCACACATTAATAATAAAACTATAAATCCAGTTCACATCTCGCCTTCCATTATCCGACGATCTCATCTCTGACTGGGACCTCCGAAAAAATGACACAATTTAAGGTAAGGTTCATATACCAGGTAGAGTGCCTTGTTAGAATTCGTACAACGTACAATATGAGAACGACTTCTGAGAACCTTTAAGTTATAGTTACTGAATATACCAGCTACATTTTCATAAAACTTTGTTTATAGAACATACAACATACTGTAATGATCACCCTAAGTCACTCTCAGAAAAACTCAAAATATAATACTCGTATCGCAAATCGTATTTGAAAAAAATGAAAATATATTTCTATGAAATTACTGGTTTATAATATCCATAAAATTAAAAACAAATAGCAACGTTAAACTTACCAAGGCTTTAACATTTGTGATAAAGCGCGGTATGCAATTTGGTATGACAGTGTTTGATCAAAAGGAAAACTCTCTCGCTCGAGTGATAATTTTACCTTACGCCGGCCCTGGTAATGACTACCCAGCTTCATGATCCTCGAATTACAAATATATTCCATAATAAATAAAAAATATCGAGGCCACGATAGAAAAGCACAAATTACTTGTTTGGGGGCTATCATAGTATTCTCAGAAAATATAGCACAGCAGGGTTCAATGAAATATCGGAATAAACACTTCAAACCTCATATTTTTTCGGTAAAATAATTATAAACTTTGGAATATTTCTTAAAATTAACAATCATGAAAGGTGTTTATTACGGATCCCGTATTTTAATTAAAATAGATATAATAGCCAATTTGAGCTGATATATCGAGTAACTGCTACGCGGAAGGTATTCATGAGGTCTGCTCTTCTATCACATTTCCAAAAATGAGTTTTTTTAACATTTCCCTCAATCCATACTTTTTATACTCTTTATTTATCTCATGAATGGGGTCCCAGGCAGACACTTCCTCTTCAATGCTTTTGAATTATCCGTTTCTCGACTTACGTTTTCATTCAATACTCAACAGCAGCATTGAATATCGTGCTCAGAATATTACTTTTCTTTTTATAATCACGTTTTCCGAAGAAGCTTATGGTACTACTGCCACTATCTCAGATCTCCATTTCAACTGATCTTCAGCTGGTGATAAAATTGAAAAACTATAAGAATGGCGATTTAGATTATGGTGGCTTATATTAGGCATGGCGCCTGAAATAAAATATTAATTTTTAAATAGAATGTTTTGTTCTAATTTAACACCTGAATATTAACATAAGTGCTCTATCAAAAAATGAAAATTTTTGAAGACTATCTAAGAAGATTAATACTTTTCCTCATGCCAAACGCCTACTTATGCCTGTCCTACATAACTAGCCCGAATTCTAATCACCCTTTTCTTCGTTTATACGCTCAAAAAACTATGCCTATAGTATGCATATGCTCTTATGCCTATTCTTCTACTTCATGACCCTTCATTCTCTTCTCTATGCCACCTTAAGTCCCTGGACATATAGCGCCTTAAAGTTGATAAATTTGGTAATTTGAAAAATTAATAAATGGGGATGAGATATTAATAGAAAACCGTATTGCAAGTTAGGACTGGAAACGAAGAATGAGATGTACCTAAGAGGGAAGATAGATATGGACGTTTGGGATGATCTGAAGATAGGCGGGAAGTATCCTGATCTGAAGGGGGAAATAATATTATGATGTATTGCAACCCTAAGAAGAGTGTTATGAGATTACCAATAGTCTTTAATAAAAACTACAGTAACCGGAGGGTAACCTAATTATTTTTTTTATTTTTTTTAGGTACACATTTTTTATTTTTTTATTTATTTGCCATTTACAAAACACTTTAGGCCCCGCTAAGTCTCAAGGACTTGTCAGCGGGTTCCACGACATCATAAAAAAATATATGGCAACGACACCTTTATATATACATACATTTTTCCCTGTTTACATAACATATATATATTTACATATAAATACTCAATTAAATTCAGTAAAGTACAAATGGACACACAACACATTTTTATATATCTATTCAAATATCCAGTATATTTATGAAGCTTTTAGTAAACAATATAATACATGATTACACGGTTTCTATTACCCATCATTTTGATCTTCTAGCAACCATTTTTTAATTTTAACCTTAACTTCATTTCTTGTAGTTAATGTACTTGTACTATATGGTATTTGATTAAATTCTTTTGGTACAACCACTTTAAATGTATTATTACCATACCTTGTGTATTGCAGAGGTACAATAAAATTTCTAACAGAACGTAGAATTTCAATATTTTTAAAGGAACGTATTTTTTTATAAGTGTTACGAAAGTAGTTGTCCTGGAATATGATATATCTATATAATTGTCTAGCCTCAAAATGCCTAAATATTTGTACATGTCTTCAATATTTGTGTTTGTTTTATCTATTTTTCTATACAAGACTTTAATGAATTTATTTTGTTTTTTAATTAATAATTTATGCTACATACTATTTACATTTCCCCATATAGTGAGACCATATCTCATTAAGTTCTCAACTAATCCACAGTATACTAATTTCAGAACAGAAAATGGAATTAATTCATTAATGTAGTACATTTGATATAATATTCTTCTTAATCTTGTATTTAATGCAATGACATGGTGTAAAAACTACAGTAACCGGAGGGTAACCTAATTATAACAATAAGTGTAAAAATCATCATTCCCCAGAAACAGAAAACGTCTCGCATTGGAAGCCGTAACATTATACAGCTCTTCTATTATTATTATACATACAGTTCAGGGATTCGACGTGGGCGCTACGGATCAACACTGTTACCCACGGCCCTACCTTAGTTTCTCCACGTAAACCATTTCCAGCAAGTCGAGCTCGTCGAGCTCTGCTCACGCTCTGAGCTCGAGAAGGAACGTCCAACCACTCACGGCCGCGCCAAGCACCCACGTGTAACTAACTTTACGGCACGCGCGACCCCGTATCATTCTCTGACACCCCAGCCTTCCCACATTCCTTCGGCCACTACTACCTTTGGTCACTCGGACAATGCCCACCATGTTTTTGTTTCTACCCCAGCGTTCGTGCACGGTTACGACAGTGGAGGCCGTAGGGGCCCCCCGTGATGACTCTGCAAGATCCGTGACCTCATTAACTCACTCCGGGGCAGATTGCGGCCACCCTTGCCTCCACGATCCTCCCTCTCAAGTGGCAGTTTCTGTAGAACAACATCCTCTCTAGCCTATCACATACAAGCTGCTGCTCCCCGCATTATCCTCCTTCTCCGAAAAAGCATTGACTAAAAAGCTTCGAGATAAAACCGCACTTAGGGAGAGAGTACTGAAGCTACTAACATGCACAATCGGCCTCAGATTTACAGTTAGTACCTCAACAACAGAGGTACAATTCGAAGAAATATAGCAACACCGTGAGGATTTATTTGAACATATATATAGTAACCGACCAGTTAAGGCAGGTTTAAACGGGGATGAGTTAAAACCCTCTACAGGCTCAGACCTCAAACGTGAACTGAGAATATTTTCCTTTAGACAGAGCTCACATACCAAGGCGCAAAGTTCGCTAAATCTCGCTAGATAAGCTGTGTGGACAAGTGATTCCGAATATGTGCGAATGCTGAAGTACCGGCTCCTCACTTGGAGGACAGGAGGAACATGAGAATTCTGGAGCCATTAAGATACATAATTGAAAATAGTACGCCTAAAACAGGTGTTTAACGTCTAGGGCGAGAAGAAGGTACGGATAATTTTCACTGTACCGTGATTTACAGTTTAGCAGCTCTATGTACATTATATTCTGCTTAAAAGTCTATTATGTAGCTACACCACAGACATCAGTACTATGTTAAAGCGAAATGGTGCAATGACTAAAATGTCCTCAAAAATAAGGTATTGTCTTTTATAAGTGTTTCGCAAAGATATCGACGCCCTACGCTAATCATACTTTAAGACATGGTAAATGGGCAGTCTAAAGAGAGTACTTTGCAATTAGAGCTCTGATCTTTTGTAATAAATCTATTCACGTGTGGTCCTTTTTCGAGAGAGACAGCCTAATTCTTAGACATACGTGAACCACGAATCTTAACACATACGTGAACCGCAAATGACTTACAAAAATATATAATATTTTATGCAAAGTAACTGTCCGTGCATCGTCATCTCATGTTAGTTTATGGGGAGGAATAGGATAAATTCGGAGAATAAGACGATAGTCGGAGGATCCCCACTATGAGCCGCAGAGGTGATGGAAATATTCCATCAGTTCACATGATCCACACTTGGGTGCTTTGAATACACATGGGGCATATAGCCATGGTCTTCGCCGTCTATCCTTAAATGAAGTATTTTGCCGGCGCCGAGCTTCTACTCTTATATCTCCTCCACTTTCCACACCGATCCCGATAAATTTGTCTCCCAGTCTCAAGCGCGGATGATTGCGGAACAGACTTAAATTACCTTGAGTAGGTAGGTGTGGAATGGATAGTTTTTCGTAAAAAAGTAGGCTACACTTAGGTGCACAAGGCGTCAATTGAATATTTCTTCACCTTGATCCCAAGTAAAATTTCTGCCCCCTCTTCCTAACTCTCCAATACGCCTGTGATCCCGCTCTCCACCGTTCAAAATTTCCACTATCCCCGCTCCCTAAGAAGATTCGAGCCGTACGTTCTTAGGGATTAGGGTTATTAACTCGCTGGGTTATTAAGGGACCTCTTCCAGCACTCCACCAGTTTGGTCCACATGCCCACCTGTCAATCAATCCTTTCACATGAGAGGTGGGTTGTAAGATGGATTAAGAAAACATTTATGGGAAAAACTAATGCCAATAATAGAATATCCATTAAAAGATGATGAAATAAATCACATGCAGAGGTTGATATACAATAGGTGCCTGCTTGGCAATTTGAGTCTCACTAATCATACCTCAGGTTGTAAGTGTCCAATGTAATCTAAAAATAAATTGATGTATACAATAATGGGTTGTGCACATTGTGCTTCAAAGGTATTCACATTCCGGCTTACATTTTTCTTCTCCAGAAAATTCAACTTTAGTTTTAGTTTAAAAAATTTATGAAAAATTGGTAAATTTTATTTAATTAAATAAGACAAAATCAATTTTGTTTAAACTAAACCAATACTAGTACAGTACGCAGAGTCATCCGGATTCGCCAAAATCCGGACAAAATTCCCAACTCTCTGAAAGTTGGCATGTAAGTAGTTTAGGGCGTATAGAATTGGGGAAAAAATTGTTTCGCGGAATTCGGTTATCAGGACTAAAAATATTTAGCACTTTAACCCAAATATTCAGTTTTTTTTTTCTATTTATCGAAAAGTATGGGAGTTATTCACAAACGGTTCTAACAGGGTACGCACGCAATTTTGCATAAAAAAGCATATTTGGAGTTTTTTCCAAGAGTTTCCTGATTTAAAGAAAAATCGAGAAAATTTGTCCCATGTAAAAAATACAGAAGGAGACCAATAAATTGGAATTTAACAATTAGAAAGTATGTAAAACATATCAAGAACATAGTTGAATGAAATTAATCCTTGAAAATCTAGTGAACTCTTATTTCTTAAAGAATATTATTGAGGAAACAGTTCCCCAGGCTAAATGATTATAACTACAGCATTGATGGAATGCGTTAAAACTTTTTAGAATAAACAAACGGTTGATTATATGAACATATTTAATACTTTTCTATACTGCAAAAATGCATCGTCTTCCTCAAGTTCATTTTGGGTTACTATAGCATAGGTTTCATCATCGGACTCTTCGCTCTCATTGGGTTTTTCATTATTGAAATTGGTGCACGAATTTGTTAAGAATGAGGCACACAATGAAGTGCAGAATAATCCGTTCTTCTTCATTTGTAGGGCAGTACAATTGTGGCTCACGTTCATTGTACATGTTCAAATAACACGTACCTACTTTGCTAATGAATGTTCTCAATCTCCAAAACTGAAAAATCTTCACCAATGCTTCACTTTTACTAGTTAAATTTGAAAACTCCGGAATGACAGTATGTAAACACACGTCGAGTAAAAACAATAAACAACCTGCTTCTGTCGTCTCCCGCAGCGCGGCGCTCGCGCAGCTCGGTTCCTGAAGAAATTCTCGCCTTATGCAGTCGAGGAGGGGACTTTTGTTGGGATGAGTTCTTTTGTCCCGATAATCCAAGCATATGCTAACTATATGGAAAGTATTGGGGAACTCGTCCTCTTGCGATTCCATGGATAACATATTATCCCGAGTCCTGTAGTTCGATAATATTCTAATTTTATCTAAAAAAATTGAAGAATTCGTGTCATTGCGCATTTTTGAAATCTCAACAAATTAGTCGATCCCTAGGAAAATTTGAGAAACTATCGTCAAGACGAGGTCTCGAGGATCAATTTCCTTATCTTTATTTTTCGATAACTTTCTTACTGACCCATTTATTCCCTCATGTTTGAGAATCACGGCGCGTACCCGTGACCTCATAAAATACCAAGAAAGTAAAAGAAACTCCATTTTTGTCCAGTTGAGCTGAGAAAAATTGTAATCATAGCAATCCAAAAAGTATGGAACCTGGAAGCTATATGCACAATGATTCATTAAATCATTCAGGAATATGGAAAATATACTGTATTTTAGTTGCTCAACTAAAGTTTCCAGTAAAACTACCCTGAAAACAAGAGAAACACATACTCAATGGTACCAAATTAGGAATTTTTTCAGGAATATGAAAGCCTAGGGCTTCATGAACGTCACGCACTTTGGTTTTGAAAATCCAATGATTTTATGTCGAGTTTTGACGGATTCCGTGGGCCGGCACGATGGGAATTCATGTATTTTTCAATGGCGCGAAACCTAGGAGCCCCGCGCGTCATGAATATACTCAATGCCATTTCCTGACGAAATAAAATACTTCGGTGAAAATTGCATTCTAACCTTTTTTGTCGAGAATTTCATGCTTTTTCCCCTGATGAATCCAATTTGGAAAATATTTCATACTCTTCGAGAAAAATAGGGAAAACTACATTTTGTCTGTTCAAATTCAAACATTTTTTGGGTTCTGGTTTTTGATACAATTTTTTTTAAATTGTATACGCCCTAAATTATATACATGCCAATTTTCAGCAATTTATGTATTTTTTCCGGGTTAAAATCTCCATTGACTGGACTATACTGTGTTTACCATAATTTTAAACGAATACAATGAGATCACCCTGGACGATATATGCTTAACAATGTGTAAAGAGCGTGCTTATGTTAACCGATTTAAGGTGAAGGTCTTCTAACATTTAAACTATAGGTTTTCTTCCGAGCACAGAAAAGCACCAATCTACTGATTATGAGTGAAACTGAAATTCAAGCATAATAAATATAGTATGAAACGTAAAATTACGCAACGTAAACGTAATTAATAAAAAACAGTAATGCTTACTTGTTAAACCTTATATTTATTTTTAAGTACGTCTTCATTGGTCTATTTTTATCAGTTTTTAACGCCACTTTCCTCAGGAATTTTTTAGCTAACGATATGTTATCCAATTGTGTTTGAGAGGAGAAAAGGTGTACTTTGTGTTCAGTTTATACTTGAGGGTTAACATTTAAAATGGGGTATTAAAGACACAAAACACGCTATAAGGTAAAAGTGAAGGTTGTAAAATTGCGCTCTCTGAGTAATATCCTCTGGCTTCGTGTTTCACAGAATATGTGTAATATCCATTCGCTCGTTCAATTATCTATTCATCATATGAATTGCGGCTTAAAATAAACTCCTTGAAGTGGTATTCACCTGGTATCCATCAACGAAGTGTACTATTAGTAGTATCATAATAGAAAAAAGCAGTTTACCTAGTAATGTCAATCCAAAATACAATCTGAGGAATAGTTCTGATGCTCTGAACTGATTACACTACCTACTGCCAGTGGACTTAGTATTATCGAGGGTATTGAGGAACAATAACTGCTTCATGAATTATTTTAGCCGTCTTGGGAAATCTATTATAGATCATTATTGAATTCTTCCTTTTCTAAATCATTCGTTTGCAAAGTTTTGGAGAATTAAAAGGGGCGTTCTTCCGTTAAAGCAATCATAATTTTTACTATTTTTTATAGATTTACCGTCATTATTTGGAATCATCAATAAGGATATAGAATACCCAAGGAATCAGTTGTATCTGACCTGATAATATCTTGAATATGTTCCATTAGGGCATGGATTTGCCATTGGCTTGTTGAAATTTGAGGAAATGCGTATTAGTTCATTTTTCCGATTATTTCAACACTTCATTATTCTTTTGCTAAACTACCATTTGATGAGTGGCGTTTGTTTTTAAGTAAATCTTTCTTTATTTAAATGTTTTAAGAAGTTATTTAGTTATCCTCGGCATTACTTTTTTTCGTGCGACTGAATGACTGTAAATTATAAATGACTGTTAATTTTGACGAAGATAAAATACCTAACAGTACAACATGAAATAAAGAAAAACCCTTTGATGAATCGGTATCATTTAAAGCCGTGTCCGAACTCGTTAGGCGTTAGGGAGCTTGGATTTGGTTACCTAAATTTTGGTCAGCTAACAGAAATGGAGCTTGAATTTGGACACCCTTCGCAAGGGTCGCCATCTGCTGAGCTCGAAGCAAACGAAGAACAAGGGAAATGCGAAATACGATGTTTTGAACAAATGACCCTCTTGACTATTGGTTTTTTGAAATTGGATTGCGATAATAATACATTTTCTCATTACTTTCGTAGTTTCGGAATATTAGGTGGTTAGTTCGTAACATAAAGATTTATATAGTTAGACTCCGTGACTTACCGAGTACAGTATAGGACATACTTTTAGCTGTTGTTCATTATGTTTGTATCTTTCTAAGTTCGTGGTTTCTATAAATCTTTTATTTTGGTAGATAACGATTCGTGCTGGACTGAGCAAAGTTTTTAATTTGTGATTGTGTATTTATCCGTGTATGTTTGCAGTATAAAGCAAGTCTTTTTAGCTTTTTTTCATTGTGCTTGTATTAATTTGTCCTCTTTGGCAGATAACGATTCGTGTTAGACTGAGTTCCTGATGATGATGCACTGCATCGAAACCCGGGTCGATTAAAACTTTATCTGTGGAAAATTGTATTATCTGAGTTTTTATTAGACTGAGAAGTTAATTGTATTTGTGATCGTTTAGGTAAAAGTTTCAATTCGAATTGTATATTATCCATGAACAGTTCTTTTCTTTTGCGTGCATTATTAATCCCTCCGTTTAGGGTGATACCTAGCCACCGTATGATGTCCATTAATCATTGAACATACTTTGGATGATATATGAAATATTAAATAACATTAATTACATCTAATTACAGTTTCCCAAAGGTACAGGAACTTCGTCTAAAGTGTTAAAATATCTTTTGCTTAGTATTGAAGTTTTAGGTTATAGTTGTAAATGGGGTTTGAAGACGAACTATTGTGGGGACGAACTATTATAGCTTGTCATTTTTGGAGTGTTTCCTTTGTATTTTAGTTACCTATTTTTAGTTTCGTTTTAAACTTGCGGCATTATAGACTTTATTTATGCGTAGGGTAGTTTTTCGTTAGTTTATATTTTTAGTTTAGATCCGCTCTCTCCTTTCTACCTTTAATTAACTGTTCGGTTGATTGATTCGTTACTCCCAAAAACGAAATTTTAATTTAAAAAATATCTAAAATGCGTGAGACAATAGAAAAAAATCTGATTTGCACGCACTCAAAATACTTCCCCGCTATGACACTTATATATTCTCTCTCACTCCATGATATGAAGGTCTCTGTCTGCTCGTTGCTTCCAAAGATGAAATTTATAACATAAATCAATCAAAAATTTATCATTCATTATGTATTGCAATTCATATGAACTCACGTCTTTCCATTCAAAACAAAGTACCTCTCCGCCATATTTACTGCAATTCCACAAATTCCTCTAGTTTTCACGCTTTTACCACTCGGAATTATGGGAATTTCAAAATGGTGGAAGATTTAGGAAGTACTTTTTGTACCCTAAATCTGGCGAGCGGTTTGGCTGCCCAAATCTGCCTTATGATGCCTAACGAGTTTGGACATACTTAAAGATGGCGTCCTCACTAAATATCCGGATTTAGGTACCTAATTGGCGAGTTTGGACACGGCTTAAAACTGGACTCCAATTTACTTCAACTGGTTTATTTTTTTAACAATCATAATTAATATAAGTGAATGCTAAGGTAGCTTAGTTACTTAGAACCATTACGTCTAAAATAATGCCTGAAGCTTGTACTATATACCATGGCTAAATACTTTTAATAAATACAATATATTCCTTTATGTTTTTCAGCCATATGCGAAAAGCTGCACAATATATTTCACGCACAATGAAAAGTCGGCGAGTAAAAAGAGCACAAACGCGCTGTCCTATATTCACCTAACCACCCTTGACCTACTTTTTAGCTATATACTCACGAGTAGGCGAAGATATCAAAAGAGAGGTTGTTTTTGACAGGTGAGGATGAAACTCACTTCATATTAAGCTCTAGGTGGGCCTAACCGCACTCATTCAGACCTGCTACATTCCCAATGGTTTCTTTCAAATATGCTTATTATAATGTGTGCAAAATTTAGATCCAACTAGGAATTTCCGAATATAACACCCAACCTTGATACCAGGGCTTATGACTGCAGGAATCAATGTTATCCAGTTTCATACTGCCACTTCGCTAGAATATTTTCCATAGCTTCTAATTAAAAAATAAACACTATCAGGGGCGCGAATACGCGGTTTTTCGCGCAAAAATTATTTTTAACGCACTCATGAAAGCGGAAAAATGGATGCCATTATTAAAATATCGTTGCTCCAAATCACTATTTTTAATTATGTATTGGAGTGCATTCTTAGGATAGTTACTACGATCGTGGCACTTCTAGAGTACTTAGATTTTAAGATAATGATTACGACAACGCAAAAGTAGAAGCCCCACCCTAGATGAGGTAGCCACGAGGAAATAGCGTTGGTCTGAATACTCAAATGACACCTTTTTTTTAACCCCACATCGACAGTAAATATATCTGTCAAAGGACGGTACGCTTCAAACCTAGTCGCCGGGATACCTTAAACCCAATATTCCTACAACTATATTGATTCTCCATTCTTGCGTCACTGACTAAAAGTTCAGGCAGCCATATAAGAGAAATATGTTGAAAGGAAACACACTCGTCAAGGACCAGACAGAGTTTTCGTGGCAGTCACTAAAGAAAAGCTCTTTGAAGTGAAAATGGAAAGAAGGGTCAATAGAAAGTTAAGGAGAAATAAGACCTGAGAGAGAAAAGACGGTGTATAGGATGATGGTAAAGGTGAAGGGTGCATGCAAAACAGGGAGAGACAGCCTCTCAGCTGGTGATAAAAATAACAAAAGAAACAAGTCCTCGACACGCATGGGGAAACGTCACGGAAATATTAAACTGGAAAAGCAAATAAAAAAGAACTTACGAAGATTTTGCACTTCAAAACGCGTTATATTTACCAAGATTTTCGGAAGGTAACCTGTAAAAATAATAATTTCTACTGAAAACAAAGAAAAAACGAACTTATAACTCATAATGCCGATGCACACACATTTGACATATTTAGGTACATTTTTATACGGAAAGGAATATAACTGAAAACAAGTGACACAAAGAAATTTCTTCCATACTTCGCAGAGAGTAAAAACGAAGTTACAGTTAACGACAAATTAAGAATAAAATGACCAAAAATCAAAAACTTTGAACAAGAGGTTATGGTAAATTTAAATCTCTTAAGCTAAAACAAACTAGAAAGAATGTTGCATCAACTTACTTACCTTACCGTCACTTTGTGAATGGGGCATCGTTGAATCATTCAAAAATTTCACTAACAGAAATTATAATGCCTGATACTGAAAATGTACTTTAGTCGTACGAGTTTAAATTATTATACAGGTAACGTTATTACATAAATGCCTGATATAAATGCCTGATACTGAAAATGTACTTTAGTCGTACGAGTTTAAATTATTATACAGGTAACGTTAATACATAATTATTATATGAAATGCATGGCCTTAGCGGAAAGGTAATGAGATTACCTACTCACGTGGCTTTTGAGGTAGGTATGGAAACGTAGAACGTTTTAAAGAGTAGGTAGAGGTGCCGGGGAAAATACAAGATAATGAATGATATGCAAGATTGGAAAGCAGAGGAAAAGCCACGGAATATCAGAGGTTGATAACAAAATTGACACGCGGGCGTATTCAGGGGTGGAGACATACACAAGAAGATGACTGAAGGGAGAATGTTGCGTAAGAGTGGAAGAGGAAGGAGAAGGGTAACAGCCATGGGCGTTATGTAGGCAAGAGCTAGAAGGGGACTTAATGTTAGAAAATGCACAGTTTTTTGATTTAATTGGACACATGATAAAATTTAAATTATTTGGTAAAATAACTAAATTACACTTCCATCGATGGAATGTTACCATATTTTGCTTAAGGAAACTCAAGTAAGTAAGTAAAAACAACTACAAGAAGTACACCGCCTTCGAAGAGAGGATGCAGCTGTTAATAACTGGGTGCAGAATATTCATATACCGCAGTGAATGGTGGGTGATTACAGCTACAGAGTAAAGACGATTAGCAGCAATGTAAACGTATTTTTATCGAAAAATAATTGAGAAGGGCAGATAGAAAAATGAATGAAGGAATACCCTAAAACGTTAGAAAATATTTGTAATGTCTGTGAAGTCGAATCAACTAACTAGCACACAATTTCAGACAAAAAAAACTCTCTCCGAAGCATTAATGTTTAAATGTGAACGGAATGGGAAAAATCGTCAAGGAAGACCAAGGATGGAATACATCAGGAAATTTATGAGATATTTCAATTTTTTTAAAAACATTTTTACTAAATTCTTAGACAATGTAATGTAAATTCACTTTGAACAAAAATTTCAATTACAATTTTGACAATTGCAATACAATTTGATAATTATTTCAATTACAACCGACCGACGAGTTAGACCAACCAATACTATTAACTTAGCATATTATTGTAAATGAGCCTGAGACGTATAAATGTGAATGATATAAATCTATTATCACATCCCTAGGTCCCGTTAAGTCAAATACTTGTCAGCACGTGCCTAAAACATACAGCAAAATACATATTTTTCATTTACAGTTAATTAATTTTACTACTCTCCACCCAACAGATACTTATTGCAATGTCTCTTGACCTCCCCAATGGTTTGGGAATTCCTCAGTGAGATCAGTAACTCGTTGATGGATATAGCACCTTAGATTAGTCAACAAAAGTTATGATAACATTCCTATTCTTACCCAAGTCATCATTCACACTGTATGAGAATACTTGCAAAATATCTTTGGTACCTTTGTCTTTCTGGTAAGCGAATTTATTTCCAGATAATAAATTGTATTTCTTTAAGTAATTCAATAACACAGTATAAACATATTTTTCCATCACTTTAGCTGCACTCGACATCATATATATGGGTCTGTAGTTGTTAAATACACTATGGGCACCACCCTTGAAACTAGGTTTAATGATAGCATATTTCATCCCATGAGGTACTACACCCTGCGAAATGCTGAGATGTATAAGTTTAGCAAGTAATTTAACTAAAATAAAATTAATTTTCAAATCTTTCATTCTCACAGAATCATATCCCTCTGATACACTTCAAAAGTTTTAAACTATATCCATAGTCTGTTTTACAGTTATTTCCTCTATGTACAGGCTATTTGAACATGAAATGGAACCACCCAAATTAAATTTCACCGTCGACTTTTGTTTCAACTTATATAACTCATCCGTGACATTGAGGAGAAAAATGTCTAACAAATCATTGAAACAATACTGTGACTTAAAATTGTCAAAAGTTTTTTCATCACTATCTTTGGTTTTCCTTCCTAGTATACCATTAATATTATACCACATCTCCTTACTACCTCTGACATCCATAACTTTACTCCTATAATACCTCTGTTTACACTCCTTTAATTCTTGATTTAATTTATTTCTAAAAGATTTATATGTTTGTCTATATTGAAAATTTGAAGGCTTATTCTTATGCAATTTGAATAGTCCATCTCGTTTTTTCATCTTTCCTTTAAGCTCACCAGTTATCCACTCCTTTTTGGGGCTATTTCCTACATTTCTTTTTTCACTACCTTGATGACCCTTGAATTGTTAGAAAACTCCTTTATGTGAGTAATTAGTTTATCATGAAATATGTTAGCATTACTCACGTTAATGTCGGTAGATGTTAGAGTGGGTAGAGCCGGTAAATGTCGAATAGAAGTCCAATTATGGTTATCTATGAAATGATTTAATTTAGTATTATTCATATATGAAGTAATGTTTGAGAAAATAGAAGTGCACCGCTTTTTTCCCTAGAGATCACTAGATTTAATCCTATAGAATAATAATCTGACATCTTAGTTTTGATAATTAAACCATTTGGTTTGAACTTCTGGCCTGAATAGTAAATGTGATCAAGAAACATTCTAACCATTTTTTCTCCCACAACTTCCTCCCTTGTGTACTTGCTAATAACTGACCTCAACCCATGTTTTGCCATCATGTCCTTATATTTGTTAGCAATCACGCACATCCTGTCCTTAATATTGATATTCATATCACCAATTAATATTTTGATATCACTACTTAAGTCCTTTAGTTTATCATTCAATTCTGATAAAAAATCGAAGCAACTATTATTCGGTTGTCGATATACCACCATTATATTAAAAAAGACGTTGTTCATCCCTAGTTTCAGATATAAAAGTTCAAAGCTTGACTCAGCAGCATAACAGTGTAAAACATTCAAGGTATGATGTATAAATACAGTAATACCTCCACCTCTTCTCTTTATCCTTAGGGCACAGTATTTTGTATAACCTTTAGTATTGAATAAATGAACTTTTTCTTCCTTAATATTCACCTCAGTCAAGCAGATAATATTAAATACATTCTGATCATTATGCAGAAGGATACAAAATTCGTCCCAGTTATTTTTAATAGATCTTATATTTAAATGGAGAAAACAGATAGATTGGGCACTATATCGTCAGCATTAAATACAGTGCATGGAACATCCTCGGATTTAATCATATCTAATAAATCCGTATTGAATTTAATTATTTATACATCAACATGCACATATCATACACATGCTGCACCATTGCTAGTTAATTTTGTTACGATCAGCTTCATTTCATATAATATTAGCCCGATCATTTCCATCCTTTTTAACAAATATTTTGTTATATATCCGTAAACCACACATGTTTATATCCAGCACCCCTTGCCTTTGTTTTTGTTTTCCAAAATAAATTTCCATTATATTTAGCTAGTTGTTCATTTACAAATATTTTTACTCATACTTAATTTGAAAACTCTCACTTCTTAATACTTTCTTTTTCTGCAAAAAGTTTTCTCTGTCCAGTTTCGATTTAAACTCAACGATTACTTTCTTGGGTTTATCAGAATTGTTGACATTTGTCATGTACACATCATTTATGCATTTGGTATAAAAGTTACCAACACCAAGCGTCACAATTTTGTTAACTAATTGTTCATTTGAGATTCTACCGTCAGCAAGTCCGACTATTTGGAGATTACAACCCAAATCCTTCTGCTCCAATATATTAAATCTATTATTTAGATCGTTGATAATCTTGTCCTTAGCCAAGTTTTCATTTGCCAAAACACCAATGCAATCTTTCAGCTCTTTAACTAGAGCGTTGTAAGCCTCAATATTTTTCTTAATCTCCTTATAGGTTTCACTCAAAAATGTTACAGTACTGCTTCAACTATTCAATTGTGTTACTACCGTCTTCAGTACCTTTGATATGTCCTCTGCTTCTTCTGCACCTTCCTGCTTCACCGGCTCGTCTCTAAAAGTTAAACATCTCCACTCTTCTTTTTTCCTGGCCAACATATTTTTCCAAGTTAATTCTGAAAGCTTGGCACAGGTAAAATGTAGGCAGTGCAATATTCCACAGAGGAAAAATCTGCTAGTTCTGACCACCATGTTCCTATAAAGCCACCAGATTTTCCACAGGGGAGAAGGACGCCTCGGTAGCTTAACTGGTTAAAGCACTCGGCACGAAATCGAGGAATCCGGGTTCGAATCCCGGTCAAGGCGAATGGTTTTTCCTCTGTGGAATATTGCACTTATGTGCACTTGCGGGTGACTCCGTAAAGGTAACTACCGTGGCTAGTCCCGGTATCCTTTGAAATTAGTAAAAATGTAGGCAGGCCACACATCCCAGACAATAAGCATAACTGCCATCACCACTTAACCTTTGTTTACGTTTGTCACAAAGCATTTCGTTATTAAGCTGTTATGTGGTGTAGTAGAAACGAAAAATTCACATACACGATATCATTCAGATTTCCATAAAAACCAAGAGAAGGGGAAAACAAATTAAAAACACATCAATAATCTCCAGTATATCACAATGTGCACAAGCGCCCTGTTACTATTCTCGTGATTCAAACTCCTGTTCTTCTGGAGTGATCAACATTCACCATCACACGCCATCAGCACCAAAACAGAAGTTACGATAAATGACTATTTTATACCCTGATTTTCAAGACACATAGATGCACTACTAACCAAAAGTACTAGCCACACAATATTACTAGACTGAAACCCGTGTTCAACACAGAGAAACTCAATCCAACACTATAAATAAAATGAAGAACAATAATGGAATAAAGTGGTTAGCGGAGAACAGAGTGCTGACGGAACGGAACGGAAGGCTGCATCCAGTCATTCTTAGAGTTGGCGACTAATGATAAGAAAATAAAGTGGGAAACAAATCAAAAATTGATTTTTAAACGATGGAAAACAATCGGAAACCAGCAACTCAGAGCTGGAGGTCATGCTGAAAAAAAACGACATGTAGGGATTCAGTCATGTGCTTGAAAGAGACATATGAGAGATGATATTTGGGACGATTCCCTCCTCCCGTGGAGTGCTGCGAGCGTTAAAATAAACAAATTTTCCGGAAAAATGGATGTTTGGGCTCCCTGTCGACTGAATGCCTCTCTCGACCACACACGTACTCAAGGCTCACTTATCACAAGGACCCCCTCTCGATATTCGAGCTGTCCCTCTTTGTCACACACCACTCCACGCGATAACAGAACTTTTTAAACACTCCCCCCGGGATAACACATACAGCGCGGCACAAGAGTTCCGGGCTTCTGGAGAATTGATTTCCCTTCGTTTTCCGGCCGAAGTCATAGCCGAGAGGTCCTGGGGAGCTGGGAATAGGGGAGGCGAGAGGGCTGGAAATGCGCATGGGAGGAAAAAGTCAACATCGAAGAATGCCAATGATCGGATGACCATCCGATGTCAGAAATTGGACATCACTTTGCGATATGGAAAATAACTAATTGTAGAAGGCTTCAATTTGTTGAGTTGCCGCATAACGAAACCGGTAAAAAATAGTAACGGTCACACTTATCCGTATGTCTCATACGGATCATATGGATTGAATTTAGTTAGGGATTTCCGTAGGCTCCACCCTGATTTGGACTCAGACATTCAAGTCAGTAGCTCAAAGCTCCATCTATTGGACATCAACGAAAGGCATCACCGATCGGAAAATACAGTTAAGTAAAACGAATTGAAGAGGCTTTAATTTTAGAAATAGTTTAATTTGACTAACATACACAGTTCGTGTTGCCTAAAATGCCTATTTTTTCTTTTACTCAGGACAGAAATTTTATGACGTCATAGGTTCATTTAAGATTTTTTGTGGCGAAATTAAGGCAATTTGTTACTTCCTAAAAATGCCTATTTTACCTGTTTGTGCCTTTTTCTGCTGATATCGCCTATTTAAGGGCCTACATAAGCAATATTCATCTCAACGTTACCAAAATTCTCTTTAGTGCGGAACTAGTCTGTTATTTCAGTTTCTTTTTAAATCTATCAAGGTTGAAATAATGTCATTAAACATGCATAAAGAAAAATCATCCAGAGTGTAATTATACAAAGAGTAGAAAAACACCTATGGTAATTTTACGTGATGCGTACATGCGATGGTTTCAATTGCCAAAAACTGGCTCTTGAAGGCACCACTCAGTATTGCTGAGTTTAAAGAGATAACGCCCGAAGTTGCTCTACCTTCATGGCCAGTATTGATATTATGGGGAAATACTAAATACTGCATTATACCTGCAGATAAAGTTATTGAAATACGTGAGGTATGTGACAGGAATGATGTGCGCCTCCGATACATCAGTTGGAACGTCTTTTTCACCGACTTAAAGGTACACTATTGTAACTTATTTCGCTCATTTTTTATACTATGAGTCTATTCTGTCTATAAGAAAATTAAGCCATCATGGCGCATGAGTAGGATTTCTGTAGGCAACAGAAAGAAGAAGAAGCACACTGCATTCTCGCATCCAAAGCAGCAGAGTTGAATCTTGATGCCAACGCAGATCCTACGTTTATCAAAAGTAATTTTGGTTAACTACCATCAATCATGTCATCGCTGGAGGCAAGAGAACTACTCATTGCAACGGCTACAGAGAAAATCTGAACTGTGGAGGGTGACCTTTTTGATATGCCAAGTGATGTGGGAAAATCCATTGGTCAAGAATTTACGACGTTATACGGAGAAACCCTGGATGGGAATACATTAATAAGATTGAAGACATTTTATGAATAAATTATATGGCTCTAATACTAAAGAAGAGTCCATAAGAACTGTCACTGTTGCTGAGATACATTACCAAAAAGTTTAATTTTTCTTATTAAGGAAATACATTTTAACAAAGCAATAAATCAATTCAGGGCTATTTATAACGAAAAAATATCAAGTTGTTACTGCATTTAAATGCCAATTTAATCGCTTTGTGCCTTTTTATGCTTATATTGCCGATTTGAATGTCTTAAATTGTAAAAATCGCTTATCGTCCCGAATTTTGATTGCCGCGTCTACATATGTTATTTTAATTTGTTAATTCGTCGCATTGTTGCCCGTTTCTATTTCTGACCGGCGCAAAAGAGTTCTCAAATGTAATTTTTTTTCCTTCTAAATGAACAGTTTAATGAAGCTGAGGTGTAAGCGCCGGGCTCTTCAATTTCACCATGGGTCTCATCCCATTCTTGTACCTACCCTGCATTCGCACTACCCGGTACAACACGAATTTCAGTCACTAGTGCCTCGTTTCCAAATAATGGTAAGCTACAACAATATCCACCTCCGCGTTTACGACTGAGAGACGGAAAAACGTCACCGTCTTATATTTTACCACTTGACGGATCGCGCGTCGTATCACTACAATGTGCATTCGAATGTCGTAGGGGCAAATATCGTGCCGCCCAACCTCCATCAAGTAGTTACAGTGTCGGGTGTTGTATCCCTCTGGTGTGCACACCGCCAAATTGCCACTGAGAGCTCTGTAAAACGACAAATACCTAGCATTTATAACATGCTATTTTGGTAAATTACTATCCACAATTCAATCGCTGGAGGAAAGAGAACTACTTCTAGAGGCAGCTGTGGAAAAAATTCGAAAGGTGGAAAGTGAACTTATTAATATACCAACTGATGTGGGAGAAGCCTTGATTTGAAAATTCAAGAAAGCTATGTAAAAGAACCCTGGTTGGGAAGGTGTCCATAAAAATGCAGGCATTTTATCAGGGACTTCGGTTGCCCCATGACCAAAGATGACAGCAGAAGAGCTTGCATCATTTAAGTATTGCCCTATCACCTCGCGTGAGGTTGAGAGGTCATTTTCATGCTATAGAAATATCGTGATTGACTCTCGGCATCAGTGCACAGGAGAACATTTAGAGAAATATGTTATTGTAAATTTTAATGTAACTTGAAACAAGTAAACCTTTTCAATTTTATGTTTCTTCAATTTTTAAGCTAATTTTATTTGGAGTTTTATCTTCTTTCCTCTCCATCAATGTTGCCGAAAAGCAATCATGTATTTCAGCCCAAGCTTTAAATTTCAGATGCTCCTTTGTGGCAATAAGCTGCATTATGTTTATAGCCGGCCACGGTGGTGGCGGGGTAAAGTCTTCGCCTGCTTGGTAAAGTAGGGGTAAAGTCTTCGTCTCTTGGGATTACGGGTTCAAGTCCCGGCTGGGAGGATATTTCACCACCCAAGGCGTACATGACAGAATTGTAATGTATGTCAAGTTTTGTTTGTATGGCCCCTGTAAAACCTAATTACAGGCTTTGCCTTTTGGGATTCCAGGACCGACTGAATCGTCTGAAATGCCGAAAATATTTTAAGCGCCTATTTTAAGTGCCTAATTAGGCTGCCTATTTCTTCATTTTTAGTTCCTAAATGTCCTCTGCTTAGTGATAATGATGTTTTATCACGTCGAAATTCGCGATAATTAATTAATAATTAATACTGAGGCAAATGAAAACTGTGCCTTACATTTCATTGTGTGATTCGACTAGCTAACAAATGACACTAAATATTACATCGCAAAGTGCTTTTTAATACGGAAAAGAATTGGATTACGAAGTTCACTGAAAATCGCATCATCATCAGTATTTTATTTACATTGATCCGAAGATTATTTTACAGATCTCCACTTCACTCTGCACCCACCCAAACGGTTCCCTCTAAAATAAGCCTTCACTTCGACGTCTTTCGTAATTTTCCCGATTTATTTCTTTCTTAGTCTCCCTCTGTAATTCTTTCCATCCACATCTCCTCCCATTATTTATTATTCCTATTAGGCTAATTTGTCACAAATTGAGCCTAGTAATTGTCGCTCTTCTTTTTCTCCAAAGGTTTCATTGTGCATATTTTCTCCCCAACTCTTGGTGGGACATGTTTATTAGTGATTCTCTCTGTCCATTAGACCATCATTCTTCGAGTACACCAAATTTTCATTATTTCCCATTTATTTTACTCTGCAGCTGTTATCATTCCATGTCCAAACTTCAGAGTCATACACCGAAGACGGTGAAATTCGCCATGAAAATATCATTTGAAAATTTTCAGAGCCATATTAAACTGTGCCCAAAATATAGGTTTAAATGGACTATTTATAGGTTTCTTGCTTCCACGTTTGCGTAACTATCACTTAGCAGTCTTGCATATTGTGTTAGATCATCGGATTCGAGTATTCCAATTCGTATTCGATTTACGGCACGTCGCACCATAAAAGTATAAGAGCTGGGACATGGGGTATAGTGGGGTGGGGTGAACGCCACTCATTCAATTCGCCAAAAGCACATAACAAAGGGAACGAAAGAAGGAAGAGGGAAAAAAGGTATAGCGGATGGGAGAGTCAAGGGGGCGGGGGCAGAGAGGGGTGACAGAAGAAAGCGATGGAGCACAGAAGACGGGGGAAGCCATGGAGGGGCAGACATGCTTTATAAGGGGTAATAAATATATCACGATACGTAGATACATCGGTGACCGATATAAATGAGATATACTAAGTTTCCTATGGGTGCAATGTTTTCCAAAATTTCCGTTATATCCATCCCCCTTTTTATTAAAGCCAAAATTTTTGTAATGATATTTAATACCGTAAAGGACCCACGACAGATTATTCTCGAAAATAAAATTTTACCAATGACAGGAGGTTTATTTAATCTTATTTTCCATATTTCCTATATCATGTTTTTTCTATAAATAGCTACGAATGCTAAGTTTATAAAATTCACTGTTAAAAAATATATATCGGGTGCCTCAATGAACAAAATAAGGCCGAATTTCACCGCTGAATCGGATTTAAAAATATTTTGATGCTTTGATTGATATTGGATATATAGATGCACCTATCAACATACTGAAGAAATATTCCGGATGCAGTGGTACGTCAACATATCGAAATAAATATACTGCATGCACGGGAATATCTATTCATTAGAAAGATATACCAGATGTACAGATATACATCGATATTTTTCTCCTATTCCTACCGCTCTCACAGGAGAAGCTTGAAATGGGATTCGCGAAGGAGAGGAGGTGGTGGACAGAAGGAGTGGGCGTTTATTGTGTGGGTCGTGGTAGTGGGGGCAACAGCATTGTGTCGCCCCTGCCACTGCCGCCGTGGGGATTGGAAAAGGCCCTCAGATGAAAGGAAATGAGAAAGGACTTTGTTGATCCCGAGTCTAATACAAAAAGAGATTGGAGTTGGTAGGGGAAGGAAGTTCTCGTCTAGGACTAAGTCGATCGGTCAAATGGAAGTGAGCGGAAAGCGAAATCGTTCGAGGAAGAGGAAAATACAAGGGACAAGCAAGTGTTTAGCGGAGTTCCTGGGCACAATCTCCAGATTTGATTACAGGCCTGTACCGAAGCGAATGGAGTCCCACACGTAGAGACTACCAAGGGAAGAGAGAGGTCACAAACTGCTCGGGGTGACGGACATTCTCGACATTTATTGACGAAGAGATGTATGACGGAAATGCGCAGAATATGTGAGCCATAATGATGACATAAGCAATGAGAGCGTTCTCCGCATGAAATGATGGTTAATTTTGATGCTTTTCAATTATAGGCTAGCGTCGCGTGCTAGCGAATAATTCACAAAAAATGCCATCCCAAAATGACAATGAGGGAGAGAAGTATATGAAACCTTAAGAAAGCAGGTGTGGGATCACAATTCCTTCTTTCACGTTGTATTTTTTCGTTATCTAAAACGCAAAGTACTATTAAGAACATAAAAGAAGTATTTAGAACACAAAATTCAGCATTGACAGAATGTAATTAATAAGATGGAATTCTAAGAGCATGCATGTATTAATGTGTGATAAAAAACCATCAGGTAATTTAGAACATCGACGACTACATTGATTAACGAGAAAGCAGTTTGCTGCATAAGTCTTATTGTCGCGACAATATTCCTCTGTTAATACCCAAAAGTACATGTACCTTTAACACCGTAAATAAACTTAGGAATAATTATACTTTCATCAAAGTAACTTAATAATGCCCATTCTATAGCCATGGTTTGTTAAACGAATGAAGAATTTTTTACTTTATACTCGTAACTTATAGCCTAGGATTTACTCACAGTGAAAAGAATATACATAAAACGGTTTAATTTTTCAAAGTTATCAATCGAATTAGTATGAAAATACCACAATTTATGTGACCACATTGAAGCTTTAAGAGACGCCTATAGTAAGTCCCTACATTTAGTTTGAGGACGGATTCCTTATAAACTGGAAAATCTTTTCAATGTTCACGACCCTTTCTTAGACATCCTTTCTCACCTCCCTCAACGCTCGCAGAGAGTGGTTGTCGACGGTGTTTCCTCCCCTATTCTTCCCGTTCCTTCTGGCGTCTCTCAAGGTAGCGTCCTCGGTCTTCTTTTATGCCTTGGCAATAACACAAATTCATCAGTGGCGGTCTGGGAGGTTGGAAAATCGGCCAACGAGAGGCGTCACTCACGTTTCGTTTTCCTGTGCTGACGATGACCCTGACCCGACTCGACAAGGATCGAGAGACCTCGTTTTGAAAGTGAGGACGACAAGCGGGGATCCGTCGTCGTCGAAGGCACAATCTCTTGATATCGTGAATGCTATTTTTTGTTGGTCTACCTTGTATTTTTCGAGGAGGAGCAGGAAATTAAAAAAAAAACAAATAAAATTCACGGCTATCTGTTTCAAATGGTAGCAGAGCGTGGCTCTTTGGGTTTGGAGAAGTTGTGCCCACCCAGACGGCAAAGGTAGGTCTATAGATAGGATTTAGTGTCGGATTCCAGTCCTGTCGATTCCTTCCCACGGTCCACCCCTGAACCCGTCCGTTGTGGGAACCCTCTACAGATTAACTGAAATATCAGACCACCTAGCACTAAAAACGATCTTAGCTGGATGCATACTCCTCATTGTTGAGTACTGCTCATTAATTTGGTCAACTGCCTGTCCCACCAGCTTAAGACTTTTGAAACATCCCCTTATATTTTTCACATCGTGTGCCCCACCAGCGTAACTCATCGAATAGCGAAATAATGCCAACTTTTGAAATTTCCCCTTTTTCAACCCGCCGAAAAGCTCATGCTCTAAATTACCTCCAGTCTGCCTTCGACGGCAATTCCCGATCCACCGAAATCCTTCCTTTTTTCTCCCTTCATATCCCAAGCCGCAAAACCCGCAGCAGTGATTCCCTTCACCTACCTAAATTGCGTCTTTCCGTCTCCCAGCGTTCTTTTTTCTACAGACTACAGAAACTATTCAACATACTATCTTTCAATCACCCCTTACTTGACCCCACCACCTCCCGCCACTCATTTACCGCTGGAATAAATTTTTCGGCTGTCCCACTCGTGAGCATGCAACATATAAAATTGACCATGTGAAAAGCATGGATTTTCCAGATTTAATCCACACACTTGAAGCGATTGAGCTGGTACCTTGTTGATAGTCATTGAAAATGTAAGGTGGACGGGGACTGTAGTTGTTTGAAATCAAATGGCATGTCGGTGAGGATGGTGGAAATGATTGGAATACGTGGAATAAGCACATCTTCTCCTTATGACACTCAATTCAGAATTGTCGCTTCGATGACGTTTGGCAGCAGTTGTTTGACAATGAGGCTGGTTCCATTGCACAATCGTAGTGCATATATATTGCGCAAAAGAGTTATTGGTGCACCGAGTTTGAGTGACAATTTGTGCAGTGGTACACCAGAAAGATCCAACGAATTTAATAACTTAACCGGATTAAAAAAAAATCTCGTCCGCATTCATGACGCTGTCAATCTATTTGTAGGAGACAGACTCGCCCGAAACGTTTTCGTGGATGGCGTAGTTGATTGCATTGACGTCGGTGTTTTTTGCTGCCAAAATAGCATGTTTGCAAATCCATTGGTGATTTTTGTAATTGGTACCAATCTGTGTAAAAACTTTCTGAATTAATTGTTCAATCGATGGAACAATGTCACAAAAGTTCAATGGCATTGAAATATGTTTTGTGTCGGCATCAACCGGAACTTTTCCATTACCAATGGCCAATAGCTGTTTTTAAAATAGGGGTTATTGCGCTGCAGATTTACGTGCATATTGGTCGTTAACGTGAGTTTCCGCATATGTCTCCAAAGATGAGACGCTTTGAGGCAATCGTTGAGTTCATCAGCTGGTGTTGAACTTGGTATTATTGATCTGTCCCACTCCTGAGCATGCAACATATAATTGACCACGTGAAAAACATGGATTGTCCAGATTTAATTCACACACTTTTGACCTTGTACCTTGTCGATGGTCATTGAGAAGGCAAGGCGAACGGAAGTCGTTTGACTACAACTATCAAATTAGCCACTGAACCTAACCTTTAAATACTGCAGGAGTGAAGAGCCATTCGTGAAATCGCTATTAAATGGATATTCACGCCTGGTTGCCAAGGAAATTTTGTATTGTTGAAAAGAAAGAAAATTGATGAATTTCGATATAAAAACGCAATTCTTGGACAAAAACGAAGTGTATAAGAAAATTGAATGACATAATTAAATACTGCATTCTTTTATGCGTCCTATGATACAAATTTATATCCAATATCTTGAGTGAAAGTCATTTAAAAAGCAATTTATGAAAAACCTGCACAGATTACAATGCTTTTCTTATGGGAGTAAATTATAACAATATTGTGGTAAAGACAACCCCAAAAATTTCCGTTTTTATAATTTAGAAACCTTCATGGGCACGCGCGCAACAAGTCACCAAAGTTTCATCGCAATCGGATTGGCGTGCATAAAACACGAACAAAACAAACATTCTTTTTTATATATAAGAAGATTAGGAAATTGTTATAAATGGAATTCATTAAACATCGGAGTTAGCTTATGAGGTTATTTACTACGAAGTAGTTGCAAAGCAATAATTTACATTTTATGGTTAGGTGTGAAGTGCATAACTCCATTCATGGCATGTCCAGTTGTTAACATTTAGTTGCTATTCCTCAAGGTGAACCCATGTTATTTCACGTAACCCCCGTTTTATTCAGAAAATATACCCTAACAGCGTATCTCTCTCCTGTACTTACTTCAATGAAGCACCTTGAATATGATTCGCTAGGCTTAACTTGGACTTGGATAAACAATAACACTGAGGGAAAAATGATATTCCACTTATGTGAACTTAGGTTGCTTGATAAATTCTCGCCATTACTTCTTTTTCAGGCCGTAAATGTTATAACTTTATTCACGACTAAGATGTGTATTAAAATGAAAACGTATTTTTTCATTAGCCTCAGCAATACCGTAAAAAACTGTGAAAGTCAAACCAACGTGTAACTGATCCCTTGATACAAATCAAGCTTAACAAACAGGAACAGGAACTCTACGCAATAAAACGCAATAAAGACAAAAATTGCCACATGGACTTAACTGTCTCTGACGTGTTACTCCATGATTAGCACATTAAATAAAATCAAAATCACATTGGCACCGAAGCCCAAGAAATTGAAAAAATGGTTTGCCAAAATCAGGGCTTTGGAGCTGTAGCTTCAAAAGGTATGATTTACCCATTTTATTTCTGTTAACATTATGTATGAGGAAGATTTGTTAAATCCTGAAGAGTACTATTAAAGGTGCCATAACTTTTTTCTCACTATTCAATTAAAAACCAAAACGTCAGTGAATCCTTCAATTTATTTCTTTAGGTCCTTATAATTTTCTCATGAGACTTTGCCACATCAGTTTTTCTATCGAAACTCAAGAATAAATTTATTATGTTCAAAATCCTTTGGCGCGTTTACTTTACCCTGTAGGGGTTTATTCCATCTAACCCAGGGGTTAGATGGAATAAAGGACTTTTAAAGTCTCAATATCGCCCCAATAAAGACGTTTATCTATCTATCTAGGGAGTATTTCGTGTGGGCGAACTTCGAAGGCTAGAAAATGAACTACAGGCTCATAGTGCCAATATGTAGGGGTGCCTTAAGCTCTGTATCCAGGTCCGGGCTCTTCCATCAATCAATCATCCCTAATCACTTACGAGCATCATAATGACACCCTTATCTTTAAATGAATTAGCAAATAGGAGACTGAGAATCTCACAGTATTTCCATCTCACGCTTATATTCGTTTGTCATTTTCCTCATGGTTATCTTGGTTTATTTTACCGAAATAGCTTTGCTAGCATTTGTCTTGCATTATTAGACTCATGGGCCGCAGAATCCACTCACTTCAACAAGCTATTCGTGATTGATGGATTCAAGCAATGTTTCGCAGAAAAATTATATGAGATAATTCGAGCTCTTGTGAAAAAAATGTTGAGTGTCAAGTATAATTTCTTTAAAAAAGTTGTAGAATAAAATAGTCCCAATGCTATGAATTGAAAATCTGTGGGGGTCAACATTTCATATGATTGAGTGACTTTTTGCTTTTACGTCCATTCTTTGAGCAGGTTGAAGCAATGGATCCAGTATATTATTCATCTCCTGACATATCGGAAAATATTAGGTGCTTCTGTGAAATTCTGAAGGACCCATAGAATAACACCATTACCACCAAAGCAGTAATATAAACACTGGGAGTGACAAAAGTTAAAATAAAATTAGACAAGAAACAATGAAAATTTGCTGTAGATATAAAAAAGTCAAGGTTGGAAAGGGAAAAAACATACAAAATGTCATTTTATTCGATGTAGTTTATGTACATTTCCAGTAACCACATGTTATTGCCTCCCATGAAACTTAAGCTTAAAGGTTACCGCAAAATATATCCCTGAAAATTTCAAAAGTAGCATGTAGGAGAGAAACATTCTGAGATTGAAAGTTCAACCAGCAGTAGTGGAAAAGATGATTTTGAAAGACAGCTAGATTAGAAGAAAAAGCGTGAAGTAAATTTAGGTAAGACCTCAGAGAAAGGGTAATTTGAGCAAATTTGTTAGAGGATTTCAAAACAAATGTGGTATTGGCGCGCATAATAGTAACGTCTGTTGTTGAGGTTATTGAAATGTACCCTGATCTAATCCAGGAGGTATGCAGTGCATCTGTGTCAAGCTTTCCGAATTCAACTGCTAATGTCGATCGATTATAATCGATTGACACTAGCAATTCATCTATATCGATTATAACAATTATTTTTGGTGTTAAGTGATTTACGGGCATCAATGAAAAATGATATATTGAAAGCTATTCTGTTTCTACACATGAATCAAGTATTTTAGTTATATCTTCGGAAACGTCAATATATATTTACAAATAATATATGTGCTGTAGTTTATCATAATACATTATGCCGGGTGACTTAAATTTTTTCCACTAAACTTGCCAAATTAAAAAAAGAAGATTTGGAAACTAATTTCTGATAGCTAAACAGCCATAGAATAATGACAGTGTTTCATCATTTATTTAAATGAAAATAGCAATACTTTTTGTTTTTTGTTTTTCAATGATAGTAAGAAAACAAGGTCACGTATTTGATGCACACTAGATGTTTTTCTTTTCCTTAGAGCGTTGAAGTACAAGCAATTCATTGAGGCTCTTATGGGATGTTTACACTTACTTGAGCACTTTCGATGGTGACAAAGAAGAAATCTACTAATAAAATAGTTACCCCATTCATGATCTCGTTTGTGCATATGATGACTATAGTAGTTATGTACTCACAAGAAATTTTAATTGAGCCAAAATATTTACGGAGCGTATTTAAATTAAACATCATATTAAATAAAAACCTGTCATTCTTATTTATTATATATCGAAAGTAAATACTAAAATATATATTTTTAGTTAATTAATTCTATTTCCTTACTAAAAGTCAATTAGTAATTATGATTTTCCAAATGCATTAAAAGTATATCTATTAACTACCATAAAATTCGAATCATTGTAGAGTCACGTAAATCTAATTTTACTGATTGGAGCTAATGAAACTATTTTTCACTTTCACGACATCTACATTCGAAGGATTACCGTTACAGCTGAAAGCCATAAGTTTATCATGCAATGAAATTAATTAAAACCTATAAAAGTTTAATATTTTCCTTTAAATTATAAAAAATATTTAAGGCACATGGTGTCCTTTAATATAAAAAAATTATCGAAGGCGTATATTTCAAAAAGGCTAAAATACGACCCAGTGTAGTTAAAAATATTCAAATTACAACCTACCTTTGAGATACGCAAAGTTACATTAAAGTTACATATGTAAATTGACAAGGATCAAAGGAGGAAAATACGCCAAAATAAATAACCCCATTTCATCTTTCCTAAACAAAAAAACTTCACCATATCACACTACGGCTTCCAATGATTACTTTTGTAACATATCAAAAGGTTCTTTTCCCTTGAAGAAACTCAAAAGTGTTAAAAGCTAATGTGATAACTTTAAATTAAGGTCTTTGAAAAATTCATTTTGGTAATAGGACTAAAGTGCCTCATGTCGAAGTATACGAACCTCAGTTTCGAGTTCAAGGGATGTTTTTCAATAAAGTTACAGTAATTGGATTCCTACAAAAATATGAACTCAGTTAAATGAATAGCTACAGAGAATACATGAAAAACTAATAAAACAGGTCTAACAAAACTAATAAAAGGTAGACATTCTTCTCACGACAAGTAGCTGATGAATAACGTGTCTTCCCTCCTTCACGTGAAAATAACGGTATCCATTTTGGTAACCGGTTAGGCTTGCCATAGATGTTTTTTCAATAAGTAGGTACACATACCAATGATCTGGCTTTTAAATTTGGTGGGATAAAGCGGAGTATTTATAAATACTTCACATTCCAGTAATCAATATGGTGATATCCTTACACAGTGGGGTCCAAGAAATAATACCCCGCAAGAAATAGTACCATTCGTCTTTTACATGTCCAATCATTTTTTGGGAGTAAAGAAATTATTATTATTATAATTAAGAATTTTACGATGGGTATTACAATTACATTATTTTTGCGAAAATTAAAACCTTGCTATGAAGATAAAAAGCAGAAGAGTAATTGGGCAGTTCCAAACAGTAGGGACTGGCTCTTGTAAAATAAATTTGGAAATAAAAAGCAATTAATCTTAATTTTTTGGAAAGTTCAGCAATTTAAGTAGTGTTTTGAGCTCTAATTCAGAGAATATGTGAGTCGATCCAGCCACATGTTTCACACTAGCATTTTATTACTTACTAGAGATGTGTAAAATAGACGGGAGAAGAAACCAAGTATCATATTTATGTTTAATAATTTATTGTCCACTAAAGCTATCTGAATTATCATAAAAGTTCTATTTGAATTCTTAAAAATCATCATTGTTTCATCCGTGAAGGACGTCTACTATCTCGTTGCATGAACTAGAAGGAAGTTAGGGGCTTTGGTTGAAGAATTAAGAATCAAAACTAAGCGTGTTCTAACATTTACTTCATTCGGACACGATGAACCAATAGTTTAAATTTGCCTTTAATTTATCAGAGAAAAATTCTCATTACCTCGACTGCTTTCTCTTCTACTATTATACCATTGTCTATTCCGGTGTGAAAGATTAAGGCTCAAAGTCACAATAGTGATGAAACAAAATTTCTATGGGAATATGGTAATAACACCGAAAACATTTGGAAGATCTGACATATTTTCTCTTGCGGAGATGGTTTCCGTTTAACAAGATGCATGATGAATCAACTCGCTACAACTGACGGCAGCTAACTTTTTGATATCTAAACCCATCACCTTAAAGCTAACGAATCTGAAGAGGTGAAGGAGATACCATTGCTTGAATTTCCTCAGGGACCCGTAAAGCCAAATGATAGTTTGTTGGCTACCCGAGCTGTTTTTGCTGGCGGGAGCACCTAAACCTACAATGCTGGGCGGGTGAATCTAACTGTGCTAATTTGCTGCAAATCCCCAGACAAATCGTGATGAGGACGAAATGGACCAGGGGTGAGGAATTGTGGCCAGAGAAATTACGATGGAAGGCAGGAGAGAGGACAGACAGAGGAATAGATGAAATGGAGATGAAGAGTGATGAGACAAAACTCCAAGGCTAAATTCGAACGCTGCTATACCATAACTTTCAATGCGCCATGTGTGTGCTCCTGCAAAAATATAATCACTCATTTATATTTGAAAAATGTACTGAAAAAAGTAGGCAAACCTATACACCTTATTTTACTCTCATATAAATTGCATCAAAATCCACATATCAGTATTATTGAAGCATTTTAATAAATATGAGTTTTGAAGTACTTCAAAGTGCAAGGATAACCGAATATATTCAATTTAAAATTAACAATTGGGGGTCTTCCCCCAGTCTGTTTACCATATTGGTTTTGTTTATCTAATCAGCCGGTACGATCTTAAAGTTTAACGATATAGACGATGTCAACAACATTTGAAACTTGGTTCTACCAAACCATTCTTCGTGCGCAATTATTATAAACAATCAATCCAGGGAATAAACATATGTAATATATGTTTTGGAATACGTACTCTCATAATAGATATGATATAATATGAGCCGGTAAATAGCAATATTTGTCCCAACTGATTTTAACCAACCATTTTTTATTTAATTTGTCAATCCCAAAAATGAGTAGGGTTTTATACAGACTCCATGCCAATAAATCTACTCAAAAAGAAATTGAGTCACTTTATGTTTGCGAGTGTATTGCGAGTAAATCTATTTTCAATAATCGGAAGAACGAATCGAAAAATGACATAAGGATCATGATTTATCATATTATTCAAATGTTCCAAATGAAAACTTACCGTCGCATCATTCCATAAAGCTATGCTAATGATTCCATGCTCTCTTAGTCGCCCCTTCAAATAGTTAAATAGGCTTACATGGATTTCGCGAGTTTCCCTCGCACTAAGCGTTTAAGGAATCTTCTCGGATCCCCAGTTAAGCAAAACTGAACTACACCACGTGGATAATGAGGATTCTGGATGCACAACACTCTACATGGCTAGTGTATTTGCCCACTTTTACCTGCTTATGGATTCCAGGGCCTAAAAATGATTTCAAAAAATGAAATTACAACAAGTACAAAATCTCCAACCAGCATGGTGCAGTACATGCGAATTGGGGTGCACGAATACTTGGATGGCGTATCCTATATACTGGATTGTTTTGATGTACCAATAAGGTCACAGACACAAGAGCATTATCCCATATCCGATGCAACATGGTTCCTATTTCTCTCTCTCCTTCACATCGTTTTGAAAAATCCTGAGCGATGGCAATCGCAGACGGGAGAGACGAAAAGGAATAAGCATTGGGGAAAAAATATTGAAGGGTGATGGAGGGTGCGTGAAATGGTGGGAAAACGACTCGAATCATAGTTGCAGGATCACAGGGATGCGGGAAAAGAGGGTGGTTTGGAACAATAAAGTTGCGGGAAGGGGCCTCTGAGGGGATGTAGGTGGGAAAAAGATTTGGATCCTCGACCAATAGTGGCAAAGGTAGAACATACAAAAAGGCGAAAAAGGAAATGGTTGAGGATGGGAGAAAAAGAGAGGATGAAAGATAAAAAAGGAAAAGGGTTGAATCAGTTAAAAATGATGATGCAAAGCATGTGGAGAAATACCGACGCTATTGGTGCTTCCAGTTCTCAGTCAAAAAAGGAAATACTGGAAGAATATTTCAAGATGATGGTGTGAGAGAAGGTCGATGAAAAAAATATCAGCACCAAAGATTCCTTGTTAAAAGCCAGGCATAAATAACACAGAAAGAGGAGAGTTTAAGAGAGGCTTATACTTATTTTTCAACAGTGACAGTATGCTACACCTCATTCCCACGGCTAAGGGCAATTAAGGGGTGAAGTCGAGGGTGGGTATATGTTCTGCACCTAAGGTAACGACTGTAAAACATTGATTAACAAAACGGCTGGATAGAAGAATTGAGTAGGCATAGAAAAATAATGATAAGGGCAAGATTAAGATTATTGAGTCCCCTCTACAATCTATCCCTCATCAATGGTTAAAATCCCCTACCACACACCCCTGAGGTGAATTGCAGAGTATTTTGCAGATGTAGATGAACGGTTTCATGAAGTAAAAATAGTATTTTAGGCATAAAAAAAACCTTGGTTGTATAAAGGAATAGTTTTACATTCAAATTATTACAGAAATATTTTAAATACGATGCAATATGACCAGAACGTGTAAAAAAAGACAGGTACCTGCGTGGTAAAACTCAAAGGTTATTACTCTTACATCCTTCTAGAAAAAAACCCACGATAGGAAAACACCAACTCAAGAAGAAAAAAACAACAAAAAGAGAAGCTAATGCTTCATGAAAATGGAAGAGTGAGACTAAAGATAAATGATAAAGAAGGGAAAAAATGGATTAGATCTAAGAAAGTGGTGTGAGAGCAGAGAACAATAGGATGACAGGAGATCATTGAAAATGATTGTACGATACAATGGGAGCAATATGGTGAGTATTCTTCGTGAAAATTCGGAAATGCATACAGCGAAAAGTAAAAACGAGAGAATGGCACGGAATAGGATAGATGATAAACGATGCAAACTCAATTTCCGGATAAAAAGAGAGACAATAAATAGCGAAAGAAATAATGCTGAAATGAGCATGATACCTTTTTTCTTCACTAGTGAGCAAAACATGACAACCTATATAGTAGTCAGTCAATAGATACAACCTGTGTTCTGAAAAAATAATTTCATAGAAAGGAATCTATCCTAGCAAAGGAACATCAGCTAATTTTACCACGTTTTTATTAGTTCTGTTTCCGTCATGTCTGTCTGTCTGTCCGGGTGGAATATTGCAACCGAGTTTAAACTAACTTCCCGATCAGCTAGAGACTTGAAATTTTAACCATAGCTCAGAACTGGATGACAATAAAATATTAGCTATTATAACAAGTATTTGATTAAATTATTAACAATTAATTAATTAACATATTTCCTGATGTGCTAGTAGAGGCTTGTTATTTTAACCATAGATCAGAAGTGGATGACAATGCAATGCTAGCTACATGTTATAACAATTAAATAGTTAATTAACTCTTAATTAATTATTTCAATTCCACACACTGTCAGCTGAACAGAATCTGAAAAATATTGGGAATTTCCTATGTGTACCTGTCAGAGTCTCAACAAGATATATATGAAATCGATTGTAAACTTTCACCCGGTCATAAGACTAAAAAGCAGGAAAAAATTAATTAAATAAAATATTTTTAAGAAACCACGTTTTTAAAACGGAATAAAAAGTATAAAATAATTTTCCCAGGGCCCTTCTAAATTTTTGAGGATGACATTTTAGTGGCTATGGAGATATTTGTAAGACTTGAAGAGAAAAACGTGGGGCCCAGGCAACCCATGATAATTAAGGAGGAGTAAAGGGACCAGGTGTCGTTGAACTAACCCCCAAAATTAATACCATTTGCAATTCTCTGAAATTGGTTGTGAATTCATTCAGATAATCTACTTCTATTATCTACTGCCTGCGACCCACGTCGTCCTACACTTGGTTCGGTGGCTACGTGAACTTAATGTATTTACTGTCGTAATTAATGTCCTGTATTTCGATCTGTATTTCGTCATCTCTTTGGTGTCTTTTGATAATGAGAAATTTTGTTCTCTGTCATTTTTCTAAAAAAATATGCCCAGTACATGTAAATACATAAATATTGTCAAACACTTAGAGAATCTGTCATCATTCAGTAATAATTTGAAAAACACTGGAGCATAAATCAGTAATATTAAAGCCGCTTACTCCGAAGAACCACAAGATAGAGTAATAAAGCTCTTTAAAGACATTCTCCTGGAATATTTTGATTTAGCGCCCGATGTAAATCTCTCTAATACCTTGTGTCGACGTCTGAGAGATATGGGCGAAAGGGGAAGAGCAAAACAGAGGGCATAGCGTAGCCGAGGCCGTGGTGAAGGAAAACAGTCACCCGAGACCACAAGGCGCCCACCCAGATGGAGAGAGAATTCAAGCTAACGAAATGAAACATCGAGTCTTGGCCAACCGCTTGGACAATAGAAGGAGTACGAATGGATCGCTGGCTGCCTGCAGGAGAGGCCCCGCGGTCTGGTCCCGACCGTGGAATAGAAGTCACGGAGCGTAATGGAACGAAAGGGTTGATGAAATAGCTTTAAGCGACCCCTTTCCTGGCCTGCGGATAGCAATTACTTCTACGTTAGCTACGGGGGTGAATCATTGTCCACACAAATGCCTCATGCAGCGGGATACGAGAAGGCGAATAATACCCACCATTAGACTAGTATCTAAATGGGATGTATGTTTTAGAAAGGTTGATGAGGTATACCAGCTAATCAAATCAAGAATAGAATATCTTAGAATAACAATATTGAAATAGATTATGTTCACAAAAAACAAAATTATCTAAATGTCAATCACAGATAACACTATTGAGCCTGATGACGCTGGGAGCACTTGTGCCAATCCATTCAGAGGGCACGGTTCATCAGTGAAACTCAGTTTTAGATCAAAATACTCATTTTCTCGTCGTTCCCACCGAGGCCCCATATCAAGATCGTATTATCGTCTCCCTAATTGTTAGCAACAACAATGATTTCAGCACGCCAACAACCCATAATCACTTCTATCGCAGAAGACGAGGTTTTGCTGTTGAATTCGAGGCACGAGGTCTCCGCATTAAAGAAAGGGATATCAAAAATGGAATAACAATGATTCTAACATCCATTATATATTTTAAAGTAAATAGAGAGTGAAAGTAAACGTGGGGTTACATAGAAATGACAACATTTAATTTTCTCCTGAGGCGAACGACTTCAGAATAATATTCTAAGTGTAATTCTGCTCAGGCCTTCATTGAATAAGGATAATGGCGGATATCATTAAAATATAATTTTACAATGGTAAAACACCGTAATGACGAAAATAATGGTGTAAAAATATATAGGTCCGCACGGTATAAGAATAATACAAAATATCATTAAAATAAAGTTAAGAAAAGGAAAAAGTAATCTTTAAAAATAATAAAATGAAGAATGAAGTTCATGTGACACGGAAACAATGTGACGACATAGAACAATACGCTCAAAAACTTTTTGAAATACAAAAAAATACTACACAATTAAAAATCACAAAGAAACAGACAGCACTCGTAACTTTAAAAAATGTAAAGAGAACAACTTGAAAGAGATGTTTGGAATTGTAGGTATTCCTGAGCTGACATACATTTATGTGAAGGAATTTTTTTGGTTATTTGTACTCCACGGCTACGGAAATGAATCTTCTGGGTCAGACTCCGGCACGAATTTCTCTGGTACAATTGAAAAGGACGTAAGGAAAAAGGGAAGGAGAGGGACTGAATAGGAGGAGGTAAAGATGGAACTCGGGGAGAGGGAAGGAATATGGGGAGAGTTTGACTTGATGTAGGGAGACTAGCGACGTATATGTGAGCAGAGGAAAGACGCCCCCCTTCCGCCATATCTCTTATCGGTCGATATTCAGAAAAGGACTAGTGAGGTCAGGAGGATACAGGGGAGGATATCCGGGAGCTGAAATGGGTTGGAGGAGAAAGGGGTGGAGTGAGTGGAAAGGAATAAGGGATGGTGGATAAAGGTACGACGGTCGGTTAGATACTCGGGTGGCCCAAGAGACAGGCCCGGCGAAAAGTCCAAAAAAGGGTACTGTGTTGAAAGGGACATGAGGACGTGGAATGTGTTAGGAGCGATCAACAAGCAGGGAATCGCGATATTTTGGCTTATCGACCACGGCACATAAAATGTACGCCATGCCTAAACACCATCAGGATGTAACAGGATTAGCGTTAAACGGGAAACGATGGGAGAATATATTTAATAAATCCGACGATCGAAGGCGTAGCAGTAATAAGGGATACATCAAATACGCTGATATCATGTGGGTAGGTAAGTACGTGAGAGATTTTTTCGGGGAATGGAGAAATTGTGGTAAGAAATCTGTATCCAGCCTATTCTCAGCAAAAGGAGCAGGAATAATTTTATGTCTTATCCGATGGACGAATTACAGTAGTTGAAGTGCTAAAATAAGCACCCTTGTTTGGGTCTCAAAGCTATCAAAAAATCTCCGCTAACGTCGAATTACAGTCCCTAGTACTTGGAATAAAAGCTAGGATTGTAACCACCATAGCAACCCGATCCCCCGATTTCATGTACCACCGAACAATTTTCATGCGATATCATACAACGGAGAGAGTATATAATTTTTTCCTTAACTTCATATCCGCAGGTAGGTTATATGTGCTCTCGTGGCAAATGTTCATGTGCAAAGTCTGTTCCCAATTGCATATGAATGTATTAGTGAGCAGAAAGTGCTCCAACTGTAGAGACTTTTTTAGCATACATCAATCAAATACTTCCTCCGCAGTGAATCTACTCCAAATAATTACTAAGGCGATAGCATCGCTCTTTTTCCGTGTCCCTCTTTGTGTATTAAGGAAATATGATGTTTCACCTGGCAATGTTAGGTAGGATAGATGTCACATGTGATATCAACTATATTCGCCGTTCATGCGACGCACCTTCCACAAATAAGGATGGGCGACATAAAGTAAAATAGCATAATATATTAGAAACTAGCTGAAGGTACCCGTTGAACTTCAACGGATGTGAAAAACATTGAACTTATTTTATAAGAAAACCACAAAACCTGAAGAACACTGTTAGCATGATCATTTGAGGTGTTCCTATCACATCTTGTTTGTTGTGATCGTTGTAATTCGTTCGTTTTCCATTTCGTGCACGGAGAGCTGAGTGATTGTTTGTCCTCTTTAATACACGGGAAACCCAATAATGGGCCACGAAGACTCATTACTACTTAATAAATAGCACCTAGATATGATAGATGGTGACCTCGTCCCTCAAGTTCTCTTGAGCCGTCTTCTGAGTGAATAACAGCTTGATCACTTCCCTTGTGTACATAAATATATTTGTATTCAATGACTTAATTGAGTTCCGCCATTCAACGTTGATATGTGCGTTGAGTATCTTAATCAGGATAGGAGAGTAGAGTATAATCCAGCGGTTGACAACGTCAAAAGGAGCATTCTCAATAGCAGCCATGTTTATTTGTCCTATGAATCCTTCAATACCCGGAATATGCCTTTGGCATAAAGGGTGGCTATATTCATTGTTTCCTGTATCATAATAATTGGTTACAAAATTAAAAATCTATGGTGATCAGTCTTAGTGCACTTGCCAATTTTCATGCACCGATGACGTCCATTGCGCAGAATATCCGTTCTTCTTATGAGTAAGAAGCATGTAGTGACGCAATTATAATTTCCGCCATCTTAAAACAGATTGAAGTTTCGAAACAAATGGCTCAATATTTGAACCAGATTTTTAGCTGGTTACCCGTCAGTAGGTTTGGTTAGAATAAAATTTGTGCGGTTATTAGCGTCATCCGAGAAACACCACGGGGAGATTATCATGAGATTGCTGGTAGGCATGTATTTGATCATCCAAGTCTAACCTTTGTCGTTTTTCATGCAAGGACTCATTTTCTCGCAAAGAAGACATTCCTCATGCTTTGGAAGATTTTTTCAAAAGGATACCCTTTATTCTATAAGGCATGTTTATGGATATATTTTTAAGTCCAAGGATGGGAAACACAGAGGCAAGTGAGAGACTCGAATAGGCAACTCGATGATTGAGTCAATGTAAGTAAACTGCAATTTAACACGTTTAAGTATATATAAATAAATCGTAAAGTTGATGTGGGATTTGGTCTAAAAAACAGTTCGCAATCGTAATGAGAGGCAGACGGTTCCACTACGTGTAATTCATCTGAGTATTAAAATATAATAAACGACGCCGTATTTGTTGTAGCAACGGAGGCATTATTAACGTTGTTATTCGCTGCACGTAAATATTCTTCCACGTTTAATTCCTTTATGTGTATCGTTTTCTACATAAGTGTTCTCTCGTATGCATTTCCCTTATGAGAGCTACTTGGAGAATAGACATTGAGGAGTATACCTGTAAATATGCATTTAATCTATCGATTACCCCCCGAAGCACTCTATCATGGGGCCCTTGGGACTCTGGGCCCTTCATATACAAATTTTCTTTCTACGCGCTATCATGGGCCGGCAGGAAAACTTAAATGCCAGATGCGTGAATATCCTTTGAAATTCAAATCGCTGGTTGTCAAGGAAATATGCTATTGTTGATTTCAGAGAAAAATGTGAGATTTTTCAGCAAAAAACATAATTTTCAGAGAATTACGAAGCGTAAAAGAAAATCAATTGAAAGAATTAAAAACTTCATTTAGTCAGCCATCCAATAAAAAAAATTCCAGCCCTCTATCTTGAGTGAAAGTAATTTTTAAAAGCAAAAAATAAAACCACTGCACCAAAACCAATTCTTAGCATGGACCAAAAGGGACCCCCAGGGGGGGGCCTTTGGGGGCCCTGACAGATTTTTAATATAGCCTATGTTTCATCCCGGTACATTTTCTAACTACATACAAAATTTCAGCTCAATCGGTTCTGTAGTGTTTGCGGATTGAGCAACAGACAGACAGACACCATTCAATTTTTAAATATTAGTGTGATTATGATATTTACTATATATGATGCAATAAATACGAAAAAAAGAGATATGAATCCGAAATGCATCATCAACGACATGGTCAATTTAATATAGCTATATTCGCATATTGATTTATAGTTATTTGGTAAAAAGGTCTGAGAAATCTTTACGTTGGATTTTTACAATTACATAATGTACAACATGTAATTAATAGTTAATCACCAAAAATATGGGTCGTCAGCATCATACGGACAACTGCAGGTTAGAACCAGAACTATAACATTAAATTCTAGGATAGGGCTAAGGACCAACCATTGTTACCTAAGGAACATAAGAATGCATAAAGAGGAAGAAAATAAACTTTATTGGATTTTATGAATGTTATAAGAATGTTAGTGACTCCAGTTGTTTTTTTTTAGTAAATGGCTAAGTTTACTTTATTTATCTGTTATATCCGTCAATGTAAAAGATATTCGTGCTGTTTTTGGTGATTGACAAAGAAAATTTAAAAAATGAGTGGATATTTAGAAAACGTTTGCCTAAATCCGGGGACTCCAGGAAAACCTGGAAAACCGGCAACGCTACTAGAAGCTTAGAGCTCCCACGTGAGTATGAGGGAGAGACTGTCGGGACACTAGATTGGCGACAAGAGGCGAAGGGAAAGTGGGAAGGGCATGAAATAAGGCCTCCAGATGGGCGGGTGCGAGAAGGGAGGACGTTGAACGCGGATGGGTGCGTTTTTGGGAGGGAGTGAGGTGGGATCCAAAGCGGAACTGGAACGAATAAGACCGGAGACGTAAGTGAGAGGACAGGGGAGATGGAAGAGATTGGATGAGAAGATGAAGGCGGTTGGTCGGTCTGCCCCCCTTTTCCCGATTTGAATCCTCGGGAAATGGAACTGATCGGACGAGGGACGACACATTCAGTGGAATCCCAAAAGCTATTTTTTTGATCTCCCACTCTGCATCCGATCAAACAAATCTGAAGGATGTTGGACAGAGAGATGAGACGGAAGCCTGACCAAGTTTCTTCCCGGGGATAGACAGGCAACGCATGGCGAAGATTTAGTCGCAAAGGTTGACCGCTCGCTGGAAAGCGACATATCGCGTCATCTCCAGGTAGAGAATGTCGTCTCACAGAGACGTGATCGGATCGATCATCCCTCTTGCTCAATAGAAAGAATTAAATGACAATCAATATTAATATTAGTCTACTAAACAGTAGTACTTAAATAATATATAAATTCGATAATGCATGTGGTTAAAACGTAAGGCGATTAGATTCTAATACAATACTTAAATGGATTGGTATCAACAACGCGTGAAGCAATGCACATTAAGCATCATGATAGTACATTTTTCATCATTCCCAAAATAATAAAATGCTATACGAAACTACCTCGGAACTGATAACCTTTTCTAGATTACCAGCAAATTAAATCTGACCTTGATAGAGGCCATATATATACGTATTTTCGACAGAAAGAATTCCTCCAGTGAAAACAATAAATTTGATTGGGTTAGGTCAATTATCATTTCAATGAATAAAATGTGTAAATGGACCAATAACTTATATTCTCCATATAGCACACAGAACACCGAGTGGTACTTAAAGCACGAAACTCATACCTGCTCATTTGAAAAACGATGATTTATATCACACAGGGTTTTCGTTATTGGTGGTGTTACGTGGTATATACAATTTTATCGCTGCACTGCATTTTCAACAGGGACAAATGATATGAAGTATGAGATAAAAATTACCAAAGATAGAGGTTAAAGGATTCACTATCTCACGCAGCTTTGAGGAATCAATTTTAAGGATCGAGGAATAAGGGCAATATACCGCTTTTTCCTTAACTTTTCTCTTTGACCAAATAATAACTAGTGACCTGACAATATTTCCCACTTGCTCCAGCTGCAGACTACAAGATGTTCATTTTTGAGACATGAAACGGGATGTTTTCCAGTCTCCTCCTCAAACAGTGATAGTTTCTTTTCATGACTAATGGGTCCATTAATTTATATCTTTAATGGTGATTTCATGCTTGTCCATGAATGCTTGTTCTGTCCTCATTGTGCAATTCATCATCTCCATAGCACTGCTTCTAACAGAAACTGCTTGTTCATCGAATTGTCGTATTATTTATTATTAATGTAAAGCCAAATTTTTCAAATAGTGTCCTTCCTGGAAAATATTAATTATAATATGATATGCTTCATAACCTCACCTCAGTTCACCAAATATTTCCTTCTGATTCCTACCTCTGATTTTTATTATAAAAGCAAATTACATTCGTTCTAGAAATAATCCTCTCATATTTGGACTTCAGGACAGCTTTTGGAGCCTCATGAGGTCATTGGATTGGCATTCAAGTCAAGAGTCCGCCAAATTCAGAATTTCCATGGAGATAATATAACAGTGCCCTCATTTCGCACACTCATCAAGAGAAATGTGGTTGGAGAAGCGTTGTATCCCATAAATTCTTCTTCAAATAGATTATTAGAAAATATAAGTTTTATCCACGGTTAAAGAGTTACTCTTGCACATGGCGCGGAAAAGGTAAAATACTAAATTAATTATATAAAAAAATAATTAAGAAAAGTTCGGCGCTCGCCCGTTAGGCATTAACAACCGCTCTAGTTTGTTCCCTATAAAGCCATTCGTCTTCATCAAACCGATGCGAATTCATTGCTGGATCCATAATGCCATACAGATCAACCTAGCTCCCCATCTCAAACACACTCACATGCAACCCATCTGTATATATCACTCGGATGCTAACCAAACACAAGACGCAGAGAGGGGAATTGATGTAACACCGAAATTAGCACAGAGTTCTGTAGGAGCGGTGCTCTGACTTACGCCTCGCCGGGCTCATAGCTCAGGATGCAGCGATGAAGATGAGGAATTGGAGGAGTGAAATGTGTGCAGTGGTGAATATGCCAGAGAGAAGATTGCAGACACCGCTCCCCATCCAAAACTTCTTAACGCAACCCACGGGGTACATGTATCCACTCGAAGCATCGCCCGCGCTTCCTTTGATTGACGAACTCGTGGGCTAGGCTGGCCGAATTTCCTCTCGGAAAATCAGTAGGGTAGGAAGGCGTACCTATCCGGTGGTTGGGAAGCGAGGTGTTATTCCCCCCTTAAAGCCGAGGCACGACGGGGACCGCTCTGAATACGATTATGGCCCTTAAGAGGATATTACAAATGCACCGGCCATCCCCTAATGGTCAGAAGGGGGGAACGTGAGGCTTTAAATAAACGCTTAGCGCTGCGTGCTTGTTTTACCGCCCACAATTTCGTTCTCCGCCATAACGTGCGCGGATGAGGTGCACTTAAACGCCTTCAGTTTTTCCGGCCTCCAGGTCGTAACGAATGGAGCCCGGCTTCCTCTTCCGCAGTCCCCACCCACTAACCATCTGTATGATGATCACGCGTCTCTACCATGAAGCAGTAATTCCATCGAAGGAATCTTATTTCCCGCCACTCATGACGCATCTCGAACAAATTAGCTGCGTGCCTTTTTCCTTGACCCCGTTTAGCGAGGCGACCGATGTAAGCAATGTGCTAATAACGTGGAGGAAAAGTTTACCTCCCAAGAGTAGAGCCCTCTCACGTGGGATATTCGTATTGAGTTAAGTTTTGTCTTCTATCTCCTTCACCACGACGACTTATTTAAAATTAAGCTGGAATTCAACCATCACACAACCTCTATTATCCGTCCTATCCTAATATTCACTTCACTGTAAACGAAAGCATATTTAGCATTGCTTTTTAAAAATTCAGTGCACCCTTGTTAGCTATTACCTCTTCATAATATTTTAACATTCACGTCTAAGATTTAATTTAAATGAAGAAAGCGATCCAAAAGTACCAACTAAGATAACAATAAACTTTATCAGAATAATGGTACAGTAAAATTTAATAAGTATAATGGTTTTTGAATTAAACTCCTAATGACGGCGATTTTGGAATACGCTACAGCTATTGCTAGTTTGAGACTACGTCAAATAGGAAAGATGATGATTTCATCAGAGAGCTCACCTAAAAATCTGAATATAAGAATTCTATTTCCTTTTTTAATGGGTGAAGGCAAAAATTAATATTACTCGTCCTTATACCGGGGTCCGTTTTCACAACGTTTTTACACAATGAGATGCTCGATGTTTTTAAAATATTAGGAGATGATGGATTTAGTCGTCGTTGGTACACATTTATAAGAATTTGACAATCTCTGTTAATGATTGGCCAATTCAAGTAGGTTAGTTCACCAATTCTAGTGGGATATACCTTAGAGTTAGCGCCCTGAGTAATGTAGAAAATGATATACCTACCATATTCACTCAGAGATAGTTTCATTACTTTAAGTCCACGGATACAAATATTTTATATATTATCGCGTCAACGTTGGGCTCCTTTCGTGTGTAATAATCTACCTCATGATCATAGAAGCTAATTTGAAATGAAATAAATAGTTTATAACGAAAAGGTTTAAGGGACCGTAGATAGTTTTGAATGGGATGCAGTAATTGTATTTTTTTAATACTTATTAATGCTTGGAATGAAGAATATAATATATGGATACATTTACAGCGATGAGCAACTGTTAATAAAATTGATAATAAAGTTTAGCCAGTAAAAAAGTTGAGTTGATAAACTACCAGCCTTGACTTGCTAACGCCTTATATCAAGGAAAAAAAAACGCTTTGTATTCATAACACCAACAGAATCATCATATATTCCAATCATTAGTCATGGAACTCGTTTCTGTAGACCATGAGAAGCTAATTATATGTCATTGTTTATTGCCGCTTTTCCGCATAATCGTCGTTAGGCGTCTGTTGAAACACCATGATGTCCCGTACATATTCTTCAGAGACGTAATTTTAGTATAGTAGTTACAGCTTTCGGAAGAAATTCTCCGAGGGCAGCAATTTATTTCAGGATGTTCCAAACGGTGCTCTTACAGCCTTTTTCCTAAATGACCTAGATCCCATAATTGCTCTTGAAGCAAATTGAGGGGCAGATATCTCAGTTTTGGTAAGATGGGCTGGGAAGTCGGAAGTTTAGAGCCTAATAGATCTTTTGGTGACAGTCCGGTAGTTGGGAAGATGTAAAAATCCCCAGTAGAAATGCAGTTGAAAAAAGCGGGCAACCATTCTTGTCTTCACTTGTTATTTAAGTGCAGCGATTCAACGCTATTGATGGGTAGAATTCTCCGAGGATTCCTGAGCCGGACGCTCGTTTGGTCTAGGACTCTAATTTACTAACAATTCTGCATCATCTCACACGGTAATGTGCTCTGGCACTCTATAAGGGAAAATTGTTCGAAAATAATACCAACCTCTCGTTCGGCATGGGAGAGGAATTACTTCCCGTTGCATTCTTTCAATTGCCTAGAATCTTTGAAATTCAGTAGAATTCATCTTATTCGAAAGGAAAACAATGCCGAATCTCGGAAGCAACGCACAGGCAAAAACAATCGACGATAAAGTTCCGCTGTTGATGCTCTTACAATCCTTTTCACTCACCAGCGACACTAGATCTCCCGTTCTCCCTCCTACTGCACGGTCATAAGTTCTCTCCAATTCACGTCCTGCAATTGTATTACCGTTCTTATTTAAAAGCTGCCCGTAGCGTTTAACGGTAAACAAAATGTTTCGAAAATACTATTGCAAAACCTCTACTTGATTTTTTAAATTGATAGCTATTGATTAGTATATTCAGTGAGTTTAGATGTAAATCAAAATCTTTTTTTAATGCAGTAGACCTTGCACACAGCAATAGATAACTAAATAACTATTATTTAGGATATTGCCAGAAGACACCTTCAAATTGGATAGCAATGGTATTGAATACTGTAGTGTATTTCCGAAAGATATGAGCCCATTAAACTCACGCTCTTTCAACTCACAAGTGCTACCACTCATACGTGTACACTCACCAGTGTAACGTAAAAAAAACTTGGCTATAACTTGGATATTGGAAATGCCCTAGTTTAATTCCACACGCAAGCAAAACAGGAGTAACAGATAGGAATCAGTCTTCAACACAACGACCCAAGAGAAGCACTTCAAATATATTAAAGGGTGGACATCGCTAGAATGAATGGGCCATAAAAGGAACGCGAGACACGAAGGGAAATGGAAGGCCGTCGGGCGAAATGCAGGTTAAACTGGGATGTACTCTCCTGGAAGACGTTGGGAATAAATATATATAAGAGGTTGAGGGCGGCGACACCATTTGCGAAGACTCCTCTCATCCATAGGAGGGCCATTCGTGGCACCATCACTCTTGCTGCACTCCAACGCGTAAGATATTGGGGTAGTTTGCGGAGATGCAGCAACAGCAGTAGCACGTTGGTCCATGAAACTAAGAGGGAAGAAAAGTCTCTGAAAACGAATGTTCCACAGGCACGATTCACCTTTCAACACAAAAGCTGCGTCAAATTGGTTGCCCCTTTCCAAGCAGCTAAGTTGCAAAAACATGTCATGCATGTGCAGATGCCATTTAGTTCTCATTAGAAAATACTATCAATACACACTCCAACATCTGTTTCCTTCGGTGATTTAAAGAAGCATTCGCCATCATTAATCGACCAGAGATCATTCAGAACCAACAAAGGAAGTAATATTTCTCTGCAATTACTCTCTAAATTATTCAGATATTATAGCTCTACAATATAGAAATACTTTTCAATGGTTCGTTTTTTAAACGAATATTTACTATCGACTTGCATGAAATGGGTATTTATAGCTACGAAGTAGATAAGAAATACCTAATAATGTTTTTACTTCTCATGCCTGGAAAGTATTTCGGACAGAAGTAAAATACCATTTAACTAAATATAAAAATATTATTTCTCTATCTAAACCAAGAATGTGCTTGAAAGATACTGAAACTTATGAACCCCAAGTGACCATAAGGACAGGAGGCTGCTTTGAATACTACGTGAAATAATTTGATAAAACCGAAAACAATGAATGTCTATATTAGAGAAGTCTATTCGGGTTCTCCACCGGGTCACACTCTGAATTTCTGCCAACGTTTCGATGCATGACTCGTACATCGAAACGTCGGCAGAAATACAGGGTGTAACCGTTCTCGATGGAGAACCCGAACAGACTTCACTAACATCATATACCGGGAAAGCCTATCACTGGATGCCTATGATTACCAATACATAGAGAAACATTTCACCCAGTGGAGGTTAAATTTAGCGTACCAAACCCACAGAAGTTTTTATTTTAGAGCACTAATTTAATTTAGTATACATTTGTGTGGTCTTAGTTCCCTGCCATGTGCATTTTCTAGATTCAAATCTTCAGAGTTGTGCGCGAATTGTAAAGAAGTGCACTTCCACTCACGTCCTACCTCGATCCTATCCCTGGATATTCTCCTCCTCAACCGTACACGCCCCCAAAAAAGGGAGAAAGGATAAGAAAAGAAGGAGACTGAAAGGAGTAAGAAGATAGGAAGTAAAATATGTTCCTTAATGACTCCGTTGTCCTACCGCCCACCGATCCCCCATTTTATGCTCCTCCGTTCCAACTTCCCTCCCCTCCCTGACCTCCGTGAACGGTTCAGACGTAATTCCCCGGGCTTAAGGAAAACTGCTTCCTGGACTGCGGAAATGGGAGGTGAAGGATGATGGCGCTGTCTGGTGTGGAGGAGAAGGAGGAGAAGAAATGGCCGAATGAGGAGGAAGACGACGTGAAGGCCAGGAGGCGAAGAGTTTGGGGGGAAGGAGCGAGTACAACGTGGCTTCCTGCATTGCAATCCACTCACACACACACACCCACAAACGGAAGACGCGGGTTCTGGGAAGCAGGGTGCAATCAAGCATGACGTCTAGGAATGCCTTGACTGTGGGCATTAAAGAGCCTTGGATAAATATTTACGTCACTGCTCCTTCTTGTTACAGGTCGGAATCCTTCATAGTAAAGGAGGTTAGTACATCATTCAATCCAATATACTTCATTTATTTTTTCACGTTTGATGCATTTCTAGAAAAATTTTCCCCCATATATTTCTGTCAATGTAACCCTGCCTTCAGGCCTAACTTTTTCATGCGGCTCGTGTTCAAAGTAAAATATCCTTCAGAGATGAGAAGTTTAAGTAAAGAATCCATGTGTTATAGAATCGTATCCTTTAGATAAAAAGACTTGAACTCTACTTGTGTGTAAAGTTGTCGGGATGCTTCCGCGATTGTTCATATAGGTGGATGGGAAAATGTTATTACCTACCAAGACAAACTGATGTAGGAGGGGCCAGACAATCTACAAGTCATCTGCAGACCATCGCAGAAGCCAACTCACCATAAAATGAACTTTTGCAGAAATTTAAGTAATAAATACATCGACCTTGCATTCTATTTATTTATTATTTTATTTTAGTGACATGCCATATTTTACAAGACATCGGCGTATCTTTCCATTGTTTTGAACATGGTAAGAGCGAAAATGAACATGACTTGCATTTACCTATGACATTCGATTCAGACTGCGTACCAATATGATTTAACACGGAGGAACGTCTGCATGTTTCCTAATGTAACTACTGTTCACAAAAATTCAGCAAGTAATAAGGTAAAAGAGCATTTGAAGAATATCTAAAAAGCGATAGCTTAAAAAAATATTGTAAAATTTTGGTTGGACATGGAGTCGGATACTCGGAGTCTTATTTACTCAGCAAAGTATTAAGATGTTAGAAAGGAGGAAAATAAATCCATCTTACGCCTTCTCTTCCGAATCCCATGATTCATGTTATACAGCTATTGGAAAGAATTTTGCGAACACATACGCAGAATGTTAGGCCACGAAGAGAATAGTTCCAAGTGAAGGGGAAGTATGAAGTGTCGGGGAAGTGAGGATAGGGAGTGAATAAGAGCTTACCAGTGTGTTAATTAGAATTCTGGGCGCGCCGCAAGCAGAGATATCATAAGTAAAAAAGGCGCAGAGCTACTACCCATCTCCTGCAGTAGTCGATGCTTACTGTGTACAAGATGCCACGAGCTGTTTCGACGGTATTGCTTATGTCAACCGCATGACACATTATCAATATCAGACTAAACATTTTGCTGACAAGTGTCCTCATTTGAAATCAGGCCTACTGTTTTATTGGAAATGGACTGGAATTGGAATTTATTTTTAGCTCTCAATTTTTCATGCAATGGCTGATCATAAGAAATTCATTATGTCAATTGTAATTTTCAATTGAAGCAGTAATATTTATAAAAGGAGCCAGTAATATCCCCGGGAGAAGACTAAGAATATTGAAGAAATAAAATGGATGGAATCACAATTACTTCGTTAATTAGAACAATGAAAATTCAAAGAATATTATGCCACTAAGTTACATCATGATGGGAGTTGGGCAATATAACTAAAATAGCTACGATTAAGAATTCACAGGAACTGAATAAATTACCATTTCAGAGTCTGCATAATTTAGGTCATCAGTATTATAGCTTCCCTGATTAGAAATATAAAATAGGAACATTTCTTCAAAGCAGGTTATTATTGCCTAGTAGGAGAAGTGAACATGTAAAATCTTACTTGAAGAACCTGTGTGATTGATTCAGTGAGGCAATTACATTTTCATCGATCCGTACCTCGATGGAAGGAGATTTTATGGCGATCAAAAATCAATGAAGATTGATTTTTAATCAATAAAAGTTTTACCAACTCCTCTGATCTCAGGAAATCTACTGATAAAATGGACCATTTTCTCAATTAGTGCTATAATATATACTTAAATACTTTCCTTTCTTCACCTTCACTACTTAAGTACGGTACATTAAACACTGATCAAGCATAAGCTCATTTTTATCTTCATCAGTTCCCTCATTTTCCTGGTAAAACATATATTATTATGAATTTCATAGAGAGTCGTAGTTTAGAAGTAGTAGGCCCTGAAAGTTTTAATTATACCAAATCCCTATTTAAACGGCAATGAAGTTCTATTTTACCATCTCAGATAAATGGAATACGCTGTATGGTGGAAGAGTTGTGCCTACAAAATCAAATTTAGCTCACCTCAAGAATTTATCAAGTGGTATGCCAAAATAATAACCAATGTGTAAAATTTTGATTTAAATTACATCCCATTTAAAAACTACCAATAAAACAAATCTTTAATAATAAAGTCTTTAAAATACAAAAGAAGAAATTGAATGGTAATTATTTTTATACTGGTCTTACGATAGAGTTACATAATTTATAATGCTGTAAAAATAGTAGATTCATTAACTGCTTCAAGAAAATGCTTCAAGGTGAAAGAAAAGCCAACATTGCTATTTATAATGGACTAATTATAGAGGACGGTAGGAGGCATTGGACAAAAACAATAAATAATAAAGAATTAAAGATACATGTGATCCTTACAAGAAGTGCCGTGGATTATTATCTGACTCGAATACTCCCAGAGCGTTTTCAGGTACTAATAATAGTACGCCAAACAATTCTAACTAATCAAATATTCTGACTGACAACAAAGAGAAGATTTTTGAAAATGCCGATTATGGTTGGGATAACATGCGGTTGGGTTTTGGATAACATTAAAAGTTTGATTGTTGACGTAATTATCCAGTTGTCGAGTCTACCCATCATTGGCATCGGCAGCTCTAAGGGAGGGGGACAATTGCTCCCCCACCCCAAAAACAATTTCGAACGTAGTTAAACCATATCACCGTAAAAGGAAGCTATCCAATATTACTTCATCATGAAACACCGTGGAAGCCTATGTCAGAATTTGAACATAGTTCGGTACAAGTTTCCGGGACGATACCCAAGAGTCTCCCTTTTCCAGGACGGTATTCCATACCCCAAGAGCTGCTGGTGCCCCCCCCCCCCCGAACCTCTGGTCTAGAGTCCCCCCTGATGATTGGTAATCAAGAAATAACTAGTATTAGCACACCGCTTCCATAATAAAAGAAAACGATTTGTAATCTCGATTAATAAAGAAACGATTCTTAAATACGTGGTTTAAATAAAGTATTGTAGACAGTACTAAGTTATCTCTTAACTATAAGAGCGTTTCTTTTTAGTGAATCTTTCATAAGAACAATGTGATCCAACCATTGGGATTATTCTGGTGGATCGTATACGCTATTCTAGGAGGGAACTCCAGATGGTCACGATGATGTTTTGAAATTTATTCTCAGTATTTACCAAATTTCTCATGAAGTCCTCAACTTGTACGTTTATTTTTTAGAGCCGTGTATGTACTAATGCAGGGGTCTCCCAACTTTTCAGCCCGGGGCCGCATTAACTATCAAACAGCATTTCGGGGGCCGACTACACACTCAAGGTCCAAAAAAAAAATAATCAAAACATGGATGTTGTTTTTAATTATGTATTTAATATTACTTTATTCAGTTATTATTTAATAACACATTGATACACTACACATGAACACCTGTATTAGTGGGATTGGCGAAATTGTTTCCTGGAAGCCAAAATATCAGACAATTCTGGCTTTAGATTTGATGTCCCTAACTTCAACAATGACCTGAGATTATCATCGGACAAGTTTGTTCTCAAATTGTTCTTCACGTATTTCATTCTTGAAAATTTTTGTTCAGACAGGTATGCAGTTCCAAAGACTGAAAGGTACCTTGATGCAAAAGTTTTGACATTAGGAAAGTTTTCGTTGGGCAAAAACTGGTAAAAACTCACCAGTCCTTCTTTGAACTTGTCCCTAAAGAGGTCATTTGCTTGCAACCCAATGACCTCCAGCTGCAGTTCACCTGGGCAACTGGCCACATCTGCTTCAAATGGATTTTGAAACAGTCTCCTTTCTTCTGCCTTTGAATCCAAGTCAGAATACCACTGCTGAAACTGCAGCTGGAGGTCTTTGATGATATCGCTTGCAAATGACGTGGGGAACTCAGCAGTTGCTTCAGCCATGAAGACCTTTCACTGCCGGAAGTGCGTCAACTTGGCCTGTACTTGTTCCAAAAACAAGACTAGTTTGGATCTGAAGGCCTTTCTTTAGGTGGGTGTATAGATCAGAAACTAGATTTTCCTCTCCTTGTAGTTTTAGGATCGGAAAATTTAAATGACTAGTTATGTTTGCAGCAAAGGACAATTTCCATACCCACTCTTCAGCAGACAGTAATGGCTGCGGCTTGCCTTTACTTCCCAGGAAGTCGCCTATTTCCTTTCTTAACTTTAATTCTCTGCTCAGAACTTTCTCACAACTTAGCCATCTTACTGTTGTGTAATATGGTAAATCTAGCTATTCTGTGTCTGTATCTTTTAACGTGTTTCCGAACTGTCAATGGTTGAGCCCATGCGACCTTACTAAATTCACCATCTTCACCACAGGATTCAGTACACTGCTAATTTTCTCATATTTAGCACACAAAGCTTCCTGGTGAACAATAGTGCAGGAACATTGGTTGAAGAATTCTATTCTCATTACACATCTGTTTCACTTGTCCAACCAAGCCTTTCTTCATACCACTCATGTTCTTTCCTCCATCAACAGTCAGGCAACTGAGGTAGGTTCAGTCCAAGTTATAATTAGCAAATGTTTGTTTCAACACATTGAATGTATCCTCTCCGGTAACAGTTCCATACATTCTATGTAGGGAAGCCAGCTCTTGTGTTATGTTCATGTCTTCTTCCACACCTCTAATGAACACAAACAGTTGAGAGGTGAAACAGCTGTCCAGCGATTCATCCATTCCAATTGAAAAATAACGAAACTTACTTGTATTTTTCACTATTTGAGTCACGATGTTTTCATCCATGTCTGCTACGCGGTGGACAATGGTATTGCACCCAAAGCTACATTTTCAAATAGTTTTGACTTTTCTGGGAAAAGTTCCTCAGCCACCTCCTACAAACATTCCTTCACTAATTCACCATCAGCAAACGGTTTGCCACTTTTAGCCAGGACGTAAGCAACTTTATAACTAGCCTTACTCTATGATTCATTTTCATTTGAGGATTTACTGAACAATGTCTTCTGATATGTGAGTTGATTTTGTAATTTAGAAAATTTTTCGGCAAGGGCTTTACCCTCCAACTGTACATATTTCTCCTAATGTTTGCTTTGATGATGACGGCGATAGTTGTATTCTTTCATCACAGCCACGGATTCGTTGCAAATCACACATAATGCTTTCTCGTCGGATTTCATGAAGAAGTATTTCAAACTCCATTCTTCTTCAAATTGCCGACACTAAAATAATGTGAATACATGAATAAATAGTGAAACAGAAAGTATCTTGCGCACAATATAGCTCAAAAAACCTTATTATGCGAGCTAATTTCGTCCCAATTATAGCTGAAAATGACCCGAAACAATTTTTAAAAATTCTTATGATTTCTTAAGTTAAACCTACCTGAATACAGTGTGCAAATATATTCACTTTTGGTGAGAGATGTTGCTTTTAATGTTTCCTCTTCAGAACATTCGAAAATTCTTACTAAACTAACAACATTCCCAATTCTTTAAGCACACTGATTAGTAACTACGCGAAGGAAATTATCACTAAATAAAATAGAGTGCAACATTAGGGTGTCCCAAAAAAACCGAAAGTTTGAAAGTTGAGGGGGCATTTCCATTTTCCTATGCGAATGCATGAAAAAACATCCCATAAAAATTTTCAGCTCAATCGGACAATATTTGACCCTGCCGAAACGCATTCAAAGTTTGAATTTTTGAGTTTTCCAAATTTCATGCAATGTTGCCTAGCTCTAAGGGTCTTGGGGGATTTAAAATTAAAAACCTCAGAAAGAAAATGCTCTCTTATTATTATACTGTCACAATGCGGATACAAAAGCACTGGGAACAACAAGCAATATGAAAAACTAGAGTTTTTTGCAACTTTTTTCATACATTTCCCTATGCCACTTAACAACTAGTAACAGATGTTGCCTCTGAGCCTCATCATTTGTCAATTTTTTCTTGACTAGAAAATCTTTTATTAATTGAACTCCTCTCTCTGCAGTATCATTAACAACCTTAAGGTGTTGAACTATAGATAGGCCCTTCTGATAGTCTACGTCACTTTTCCATGTGCACGGATCTCGCGACAAAAATGTCGGCGAAATACCAATAATTTTGAAAAACTTCACAGAATTTTTTGAAGCGAAGTCAGCGAGAGTCAGCTCACTAATAGGTCGATTAGGCGGAAGAGTAGCCCGAGGTGCGTCATCATCAGACCCCTCATTGTCTCTGATTGCTTCCGCAATGTCTATTTTCTCGTCGTCAGAAACCATTTCATCGAAGAGGGCCATACAAATCAAGTTTTCGGAAAGATACCATAGATGGTTACAAAACTTGGCCAAAGCTGCTGCGTAGTGAGGGTCTTTCATCCGAGCAAAGACTTTAAGTAGCTCAAGATCCATTCTCGGAGCGCTCACTGCCACGGGACAGGTGTACCAATGTTTCATAAATGCACTTGCAATGAAGCAACACAATTTTAATAAATTGTCACTGTCATGTGTCGACAAACGCAATTGCTTGTCAAACATCCACGTTTTAAAAGCGTAGAGCTCCTTATTCATCCACCGTGATTTGTCAGTTGGGCCTGGGGGGCGAACCACATACTTCTCTTTCTTGGGAACCACACCACCCAACCACACTATACACAACTCCAAAAGTTCTTTGTAGTCGTCTCGAGAATGGTGGTTCTGAAATAATATGGGGCATAATTTTAAATACTAATCCTGAGGATGGACTTTAAATCACCATGAGCATCCTGACATTTGCCATTTACGAACCTGCAGCTGAAGAATACAAAATTTGATAATGTCATCTACATTTGAAATATCCTTCAAACAGCCTCTTGTCGTTCCCGCTGTACGGTAAGCGTCTGCGAAAATCAGGAAAAGCATGTGAGTAAAAAAGCTCGAGTAAAAATTTAACAAATTATATATTCTTTAAAGTGACAAGTACCTTTGTCTAATTTCGGCCATTCTTTGCGCAAGGTGTCAGTAAACGGCAGTACAGGATTATTACTTGTTCCCATCAAGGAATGGAACACGGCACCAATCACCAGTTCAAAAATGTGGTGTCGGCATGCAAGGTGTAAGAGTTCTTTGCCAAGTTGCTGCTGAAGAAGTGTGCAAGCTCCGTTCCATCGGCCGGAATTTTAATTAGTTGTATCGAACACCATGGCAATGACCTGACTGTCTAGTTTCCAATCCTTGATAAGACCTGCGACTGCATAAGCTGTGTTAAGCCCGGACCCGGACGCCAACTCCGGAACGCCTAGAAGCTGCTCTATACCTTGCCCTGTGACCAGCACAGGCAATCGATCGGCCAGTTTGTTTTTATCTACAATCAAAATATTAAGTATCACAATTTTTAGGAGAAAGTATAAGTAACAATTAAATAATTGCCGCCATAAAAAGAAAGTATTAATACCTTCATTGCTTGGAAGTAATTTCCCATCCCAGTGCACTGCTAAAGGAACTTGAGGGTGAAAGTCTTGCTTGATAAGCCTTACTTTCTCGGTCCTTTTATTCACTCTCATTCTATGTAGATGAAATTTGGAAGATACTAAATGGATTTCATCCCCTTTAAAACCCAATGCAGATGCTGTCGCATTGGCGACAGCCTGGACTATCATAGACCCAGCGGCAGAGGACGTCTGAGTCCGATCTAGGGAAGCAGTCACAAGGCTGTCGGACATTATACTTACTCTACGGCGCTTTCCGGACCTTGTCCGCATTTCAAATTCTGTAAAAGTAACAAAATGTTATTTCTCCCTTTCTTTTGCCATATTGGTCACCCTTCCCGCACCCGGAAAAAATTACCTTCTTCCGAATCCGACGAGCTTGTCGTGCTCTCCGCAGACATCTGTCGAACGAGGTCCACTTTCTCATCCAATATTTCCTTTTCTTTCTCATGCCGTTTTTTCCTTAAAAAATCCTCTTCTTGAAGTCTCTTACTGTTTTCTAAACGCTTACACCACTTTATATCAATACCCGCCATATATCCTTTTCGATCAGTTTTCATAGATATGTAAAACAACTTATCCTCCTCCACAGTAATTTTTGAAAGGGCGTCTTTGCAGCCGATGTCAAACAGACGGTCGAGCACTTTGCTGAATTCCTCTCTTGCGGACACTGACTTCTCACTAGTTTTATTTTTGTCTTTCCCAAGGGCACGGTAGTTCTCGTAAGCTGCCAGGGGCTTCTTAATGGCTGCTCGGACCTCCTGCGTAGGAATATTAGACTTTCCCCACACAACAAGTAACTCTTTGGTTGTAATCCTTGCTGCATCTGCCGCTGACATCGATCCCGGAGAACAGTGTAGGTTGTAAAAGAAAACTTTGAGAACTTCACGTAGCGTTGGGAGTTTACCATTGCCGGGCAAATATTTGGACTCATTACCCACCAACCACACACTTGTCGCACTTCGCATAACCGGCGTACCCTTCGACTTCACGCTCATTCTGGCCACCGCCGAAACAGCCTCGACCTCGGAACACACGACAATACCTCACGTTCTCAGTTAGTGCACAACACTAAACTCCACGAGTGACTGATAGACTAAGCCGGGATACTTTCAACATAAACAGAGAGATGTTCCGAAAGCGCATAACTCGAATCTCAACGTGACACGGCGGGGCCATATCAGCAATATGCACTCGACTGGCGCCTGGCAGCCGCAACGGCGAGCGGGACTTGTAAACACACCGAGTTGTGGCTATGAAGCTCATTTTGACTCAAGTGTTGCTGTCAACGACTATAGAGCTAGAGGAGATGGTTTGAACTTAAAATTGGTTGTTTTTTAACACTCGAGCCTCCTGCAGGGTAGGCAACATTGCATGCAATTTGGAAAACTCAAAAATTCAAACTTTGAATGCGTTTCGGCAGGGTCAAATATTGTCCGATTGAGCTGAACATTTTTATGGGATGTTTTTTCATGCATTCGCATAGGAAAATGGAAATGCCCCCTCAACTTTCAAACTTTCGGTTTTTTTGGGACACCCTAGTGCAACATGTTTCGCAATCAGGGGCTAATTTAAAAACTTCGCCAAGAGATGGCATTATATCATCTCATTGACTGCGCGTAAGTAGAAAAAGTAAGCAGCGAATTATGTTTTGCATTGTAGTGATCGGTTGTAAAACATAACGTACTACTGTGCGCCTCTATTTTAATTCAATGAAAATATAGGTCACGTCCAAGTAAGAGGCGGCTGATCTTGGTAGGGTACACGAAAATTTCCGTAATTTTTTCCGTAGACAAAAATGTCTCCTCGGGCCGTATGAGAGGGCCTCGCGGGCCGTTGTTTGGAGACTCCTGCACTACTGCATTCATTCATTCAAGTATTCTACCAGCTGATTGGTAGGTTCTTGGACTACTTGCACTACTGCATAGCCAGTCAAAATATTCTAACGGATTATAAATATAGATCGAAAGGGAAACACTAAATTTCATGCAGAGTGAACAAATATTCCATCACTGCATTCAAATTGAGTGGGAAAAATAAAAATTTCTATATAAATAAATATGAATTTTTAATCAAATCCTGTGCTTAATATAGCCTTTAAATAAAAACATATGAGTTCAAAGCGTGTAATTAGGTTTACACACATTGGAAGCCGTTGGAATTCGAGGTAAATGCACATCAATTCTTTATACTTAATTTGTTTGACTAAGTGCTATTTGAAAAATTAGGCAACTAAACGGGGGAGTGGGCTTTTGCACGATTATTGATGATGAAACTACGAAACGTATTCCAATGTTCTTTACTCCATGCAGTGAATGCAGAGTGTTTTTTCATGTCAAAATTAATGGCTGATACTAAGCAAATAAAAGAAATAGAGGATGTGTATATATTTTCCTGTAGCAAATAAACCCTTATTCACTGTAATGAAATGCAAATACTTAATAGGGAGTGAATTCTCAGTTAAAGCCATCAGTATGAATTCAAAATCATAATTTATAGTTTTAATAATAGTTAAATATCTATTTATTATATTTTCATACCTATATGTTATTCCAACTAAAAATTCTATATGTCTAATATTTTCTTCATTTTGCAATTATTGGGTCACCTGACATTGCTGTCTACGACTGCCAAACTTAATAATTATTACAACTTATATAATAAAAATATTTACTCTAGTTCAATAAAGTAACTCGAAACACATTTTTTATAGGTATCTACAAATATTTCGGCGCTTAGTATACTACAGATTTTGGAAGAAAATAATTACACCCATTAAATTGGCAGGGCTCATTTGTAGGAGAAGGCGCGCAGGTAAGTTAAATTGAAAATATATTATATTTTTGTATAGGCCTAGTTCACTGATAAAATAAAGCCATAGAAACAGAAAGGAAAAATTTCACAGCATATAATTATTACTTCTTACGCAATTCATGATTTAAAAAATAAGAATAAATAGTCCAAACTACAAGCCAACTTTTCAATTATCACACTGTGCTAAGTATTAGGTGCTCGCGGATTGTTTCTTTATTAAAACATGCCAGAAGAGTTCAAATGCACATTTACGAGCGCGTGTAATTCATTGGAATCATGTGGTACCCTCGATAAAAGCACTTACATTACAATAATTAAACATTTCTGAATGATATTAAATTGAAATAGTGAAATGGTAAGCTCGTTATCTACCTTTGGTTATAATGTGCATCATATATCCTGGTCAATTCTTCTCGGTTTTCCAACCGGGATGCCTCCATGATTGCCGAATTTTCGACAGGATACTTTCCAGTCATCCTCAGGGCTGTCGATGACAGGAAAGTCTCCCGTCGAATTGCCGGCCATCATAGAGACATTAGAGAAAACCGAGAAGAATTTAATAGAGTCGTTCGCCGCAAAAAGTCTGAAGTCTTTCTTTGCATCAAATATGTTGCCATTATTCAGAAAAATTTCATGAATGAAATTTTTCTGAATGTTGGCATTGGACATTGGCACTGAACATGAAATTCATAAATTTTTTTCATTGGCTTAATAAAATAGAGAACCAAGTGATCCGCAAAAACCGTACTTAGAATAATCGAACAATATAATAAATATATCAAATTAAAGCATAGAATAGTTTCTCAAAATAATTATGAATACGAAAACCTACGAACGAGACCTCTCAGCCATTGCTTGATTTAATCAAAACACGTAAATTCCCTCGCTAGTTTTTAAAAATGCGGAAAGCATTACCTAGGCTTAAAAAAAATATATTGCAAAATGGATGAACCTTGGCGCGGCAAGCCGCCGCATAGACGTGTGGGTGAGGGGTTTTTCTGGTGGGCATAAGAAAGTTACTGATTAGAAAAAAAAAGTACGTGCCATCACCACGGTTCTTACCGAAAAATCTTTCCTATTCCCCTTTCAGCGAGAGTTACCTCCTGCTTATCTTGGACAATAGTAAAGAGAAGTAAACAACAGTAAACGATTATCTTATATACTGATACATTATAAATTATGATTGTTGAGTTTATAACTTGTTTTGATTTTCCTCTTCTATTTATACTAAGGAAAAACAAAATCACTGTATTGCACTACATTGAAACTACCAAGTATGACAGTAGCACCTACTGGCCAGAGCACGAAGGGGAAATACGATGTCTATGATTGTATTTTTCCTTTTAATTTTTTATTACCTAATTATTTCCGGCAAATACCTTGATCGCCAGTAGTCTTGAAATTTACTGTCGATTTCTGCATGAGGAATTATTATTGCCATGACAATATAAATGGGGTGGATAGCAGATTTGGCCCCACTCCAGATGTAAGTGTGGCATTGCAATGCGTTTTGCGATGATTGAAATGTGTTTTTGATGCGTATATACCTCGTTAATCGAATGGAAAAAAACCTCGAATGGATGCTACAGCTTATACTCTAGCAATAAACCTACGCATGTGAATATTACGATATAGATTGGCTTTTACTCAAGCGTTAATTCGATACTTCGGCAGCGTTACGTCTTTCCTGAGAGAACCTCAAAGATCAGGTAGCTTGATATCCAGACTTAAAGCTCGATACCGTTCAGTCAAAAGGGTGAATAGCTTTTCCTGAATCGATATGTTCAAAATAAATCTATAAAACGAATCACAATGTATGATCTTATAGTTAATAATGCCCAATAACAATTGCATTCTCTTTCCCCTCCAAGATTAATAAAAGCGTGTTTTCGTCATTTTAACTTGCTTTTAAATACATCCTGAATATATATTTTATTTCATAGGCTCTTTCATTGATTTGTTATCGCCTTTCATTATTTACAGATCTACTCTTAATCCTTAATTTGTCAACTCATATCCATTAATTAAATCGGTGTAGTTGCGGAACGTTTTTCCGATTATATAAAAAGGAATAAGCAAATAATTAAATGCTATCCGAGGATAAAAATATGGAAAATGTTTATTTGAATTAAAAAAAGTTTACTTAAAAATATTTGTCACTTACGTGTTACTATTTTGTGCTGAGTATTTCATAATAAAAAAGAGCCAACATCATGTATGCGACAACAAGACAAGAGGAAGATATATACCTCATGATATGTTGCAGATCTTCTTGCAGCACTTATTGTGCAACTGTGAAACATTCTATATCAAGATGTATTTTTAATTTTTTATTGCGAGACAGACAATTAAAATATACGTTTTGAAGTTGTTTTGTTGGCCCATTGCTTATGTAATGCATATAATACTATTTCAATGTTGAGGACCCTATAAAAGAACGTTCATTGCTTTTTGACATTAACTTACAGATAAAATTTTCATAAATAATGGAGAAAAATACAGATATTCATAATAAGGAGTGGAGTGTGATTCTGTAGGAAAATGAAGCCATAACACGAAAGGAAGTTTCAGAAAATTCAGGACATTTCAGCGTATCTTGCGTAGGTAAAATAACGGGCATATCACACCATATTTGTAATTATTTATGGAAAATTCACGTGAGCGTGCATGCACTATGAAGTATAATCATTCGTTTTCGCTGAAAATATTTTTTTTACGTTCAGGTTTTTTCGGATGGGTTTTAAAAAAATTCGTGGGTGTAAAGCCTCCAAATATTTTCTTTACCCAGGAATTGTAGGTTCTCTTTATTGCCTTTGTCTTGGTGTTCACGGGGAAGAAAAAATAAGTCAGACCATACGAAATATTCGAGAAAAATGTAATAGTAAGAAATATACCTAAAAACCACAGATTTCCGGAATCAGAGAGCCTTATATCCGTTATACCCGATGACCGCATCTCACCGTGGATCGCTCACCCGCCGTAGATCTATTCCAAAGTGTGCTGTCTTTTGAACCCAAGAGAAGAACGAGCAAAAACATATCAAACTTTTTCGTTCATCACTAAATCCCCAAGATCTATTTCTTTAACCCACCGCATTCAATGTCAAGTGTCACTTTAGCCTGCTCTAACAGCGCTGCCACTCATAATCCGATGCTCAAGGTCCTCGGGCACGAGGGTCTTCCATCTTAAGGAGCAGGCTATCCGAGACGAACATCGTAAATAAGAAGAAGGACGGGAGCGGAGGAAGGCCCATAAATACTCGGGCGAAAAGGAAAGACCATTAGCGAGGGCGGGGAATGGAAAGCGTGGGCAAAGCAGTGGCATCAGTGGGATTTTAAAAGGGAGCTTTGTGATCTCGGAATGAGTTCAGTGGGAGAACGTCGTAGCGGCGTTTAAAAGGGGGGTTTGAAAAATCCTGAGAGGGAAAAGAAAAACGTCAGGGAGGATGGGAGAACGAAAAAAAGGAAGACTTCTAGGGGAAGACTACTCCTCTCTCCTGACGAAAGGGAGTCTCGACAAAGACCTTGGGATCCTGATGATCGTGTGGGGGAACCATGGCGGAGAAGCCACGTTACTCTCCCCACTCAGATCTTGACAATCCCAAGTCTCTCTTCCTCCTCCGCTTCCTACCGTCTTGTCCTTCTCTCCCAACTCCCACTCTTTTTAATTATTGCCGTGGAAAAAAATGGGGATGAGTTTCGTGACTATGGGTGGATATGCTCTCGACAGCGCAATAAAGAGTGTCGGGTGAATGACGTCGCGGGAGAGGAGAAGGTTTCGATCAATACTGGAATTCGCAGATATACAATGGCATTTAATTCAACGAAAAGAAAGTAAAGACCATGTCATGAATTTCGAGGACGGAGATTTCCGAGTCACTCCACGGTGAGTGGAGGAGGAGGTTTGCGTAATTGATCCTCTGATCCTCCCCTCCCGTCGCGTTGATTGCTAGTAATTCTGAATAAGTTTAAAGGTGGATAAGTCTAGTAATTCTTTCACTCCGTGCGTTTTGCAAGAAGTTGAGTACGTAGTGTTCCAAAATAATCTTTCATTCGGGCCCTAAATTCGGGTCAAGTCCTAAATACAGCACAGTGTTGAAGCGTATTGAAATAACAGCAAAGGTATAATCAATGCATGGAATACTAGTCAGCTAAACTTTCCATCAATATTTAAGGAAACTATATAATCCTTTACTTCGTCAATAAGTCGTTTAGGGAAGATAAATAGGTCACAAAAGTCCATGTAAATCCAAGTATCCATGAAAAAGCAATAAAAATTATAGATAAAAGTGTGTTTGACCAATGAACCTGAATGGAGATAAGTAAGAACAAATCCTAGTTTTGCTCTATAAGGAGGGCTATTTCCGATTTTATTGAGTATAATATTAGAGGTTAATATTATACCGTTAATCTTTACCTGCAGTACTATCTAATTAATTGATACGTATTCGAACAGGTATTCATAAGCATTTTCTATTGCAGCTTAATAACTATTCAGGGGCGCAATCATGGTTCTCCATAGCACGTGCGTACGTGATATCGTTAATTTTCAATTACACTCATGATAGTTAAAAAATGATCGTCATACTTGTCAGGTGTTTTAAATCACTAACATCAATTGACGGAGTACGTTCTTAGGACAGTTACTGTGAGTATTTCCCTTCTGGAGCAGTTGGCGTCTGAGGTAACGGCTACGGAAACGCGAAAGAGGGAACCATAATCCCACCTCTGAATGATTAATAAATTTGACGGATGTACTAACGTACCAAAAGACACCTAAATACTAAGTCGCCTATATTGGTATCAAGGGTCTCCGACCTGAAATATCTAGTTCAAAACAAAAAATTAAGCCAAGTATAGAGTGAGAAGTGAAACTGACATGCATGCCACGAGAGAAAAATTTGTATGACCTAAACGGATGACGGAGAGAAATTTCATAAGGTGGCACATGAATATTTCTGGCCATTTGAATGACTGGGCATATTTATCATGAGTGCGAGGATATTAACCACGGAAAAGCATTTCCACTTGCTGAAATTCGAACCCGGATCATCCAATCTCCGAGCGGTTACGTTTATCGGTGAAGCCTCCAGCCCCAATTCATCTTATTTTAATACAAATATCCATGGGGTACATGTGAAATACATGTTCATGGGTCATTGTAACTTATTTCAAATTATTATATTAGAATAAGGAGAAGTAGAAATTTAAAGTATATTTCATTGCAATTACGACAACAAGAATTATCATTGATGTATTAGAGGCATACAGGAATAGTAAACGGGCTATATTCAATAAACCTCCATGAAATGAAGTCCTAGAGCAAAAAAAGAGCCAATATACTTTCAGTAGGCACCTGCAGGAGAGTGAAGAAGATAGAGTTTCATTCACACATCATCAAGATGAAAGCCAGTGCAACAATGTTGCTCTATGAATAAAATTAGAAGAATGTTAATGACAGATTTCATAATGTCACAAATCCCCAAGAATGAGCCAACAATGAAACAAACATGCTTTGCACCACACACTTTTCTGAAGTAGGATAAAATTTGGTATTTTAAATCACGTTAAATCACTTAAATAACCAGTCAGAGCTATTTAATTTGAAAAAAAAGTTTCACTCTTTAAACAAAGGAGGAAAATAATTTCAAACCTCTACCAGTAATTAAGGCGGATTAGAGGTTAATTAACATGAGTAAGGAGTTAAATTGGCTATGTTTCATTTGATTCGGATGCGGTCACAAACTTTTCCCGGGTTGGTAATAAAGAAATATATTCAACCAACCTGGGTCCTGCTCAACAAACCGAGTCACAAGCACACCAAATTTACATTCATAAAGGGAATAATTATTTTCCTTTAGCCCGACCGAGACCATATATACGGGGGAAAGGACGGGTAAGACTCCTTACCCCTTTCACGCCATGGCTTTAATCATGAGCAGAGGGTGGGGGAACCAGTTTATTCAATTATTTCCTAATTTATCGATTCCATTCTCTTTCTCTCTGGCTGGGAGCGCTCTTCCTTTCGTCGGCAAAGGGTTTATCTCTGTGGGATATCTCATTATTTTCACCTGAGCCGCACACAAAATAAAGGGTTGGGCCAGTGCCTGCTTCACTTCCCCCAAATCCGGCAACACCGAAGCTCTAACTATTCACTAGGACGGGAATTCAAACATAGCTCCCCCGATTTCGCGTCTAGTACTCAAGCTAATTAAGATATCAATGCATCCTTTTCTACGGCGAATTTCTGAGATAATTCAAACATAATAGATGTTTTAGCAAAAAACGGGCATACTGTCCTGCTACATTTAATTCACATATATTTTTTCCTTTGTTGGCTTTGTTGGCTGCTATACTCGGGTCGTATTCATAATATATGGGTTTGAATGACAATCCGGTCGAATTATAGTGAATTTCGTGCATTGATGGCCAATCCGAAGTTAATCCAACACATCACTTTCCCTCATCCTGAGCGTTGGAAACAAACTTGCTCCAATATCACAGTTTTCAGGAGTAAAAAAGAAAATTCGGAGTTTTCCTGTACTGTGGCTCGAATATCGTCATCGTTTATGCGCTCGTGCATAATATTCCGTTTATTATTTTCAATATCGGCCTCAATTGTATGGCATAAATGGTACCGATGATACAAAGAGGTTAAATAGGATTAAATAAAGGAAAATGGATAGCTTTATGAATTTAAAGTTATAAAAGACTCCTAGAGGTTGGGCAATTTCCAGGCAAGACTATTCAATGTTTAAGAGAATATGCTCATCAAACTTATTCTGAATTATACTTTGTACTCCTCTCTCTTATATCTCTTGATTATATGAGGTTGGTTGGCTGGCTATTCAGGGAGGCGATCCACCACAAAGGCTAAACGCGCCATATAAGACAAATGGGTAGAATAGTGAGGAGAGGATTATTTGGAAAATAGAGGATAGAAACTCGAAGTCGGAATTGTCCTACTCTTAACGAAAGCCATCAGAGAGTACAAAGTTAAACTTCCCATCCACTCTCCATATGGCAGACGATTTTGTTTCGTGGTGTCACTGGAAATGGTCACCCACTTCATGAAATCTAACCCGTCACCGCACCAATCTGATAATGCGACTTCATGGGAATATGTATGTGTCTAGCTTGCCCCTATTTTAAAGTGCGATAGAAGGAAATTTATCCTGCTCAAAGACTGTGTACTTAAACCAAAGGGATAGGAAGTAAGAGCTCTGGCTACCACAAAACCCGATCTTCTTGATAAAGTAATTGGCTGGGTAAAGCCGGCTCCACTCCCTTGAAATCCATGGTACACATTCCCATTCACAATTTTTACGATCGAACCAAGATCTCCTTGATCTTCCCAATCTCCTTTACTTATTTCCTTATTTCGTGGCCCGTATCCTGTTCCGCATTGTGTAAATAAACAGTAACTCGTTCAAACACTGCTCACTTTCCAAAACACATTCCCCCTTCTTCCAGTTCCTTTTCTTTATTCTCTCTCTTCTTCATGTGTCATCCAAAACATATAACATTCTATCATTCCTTGCAACACACTTTTCGGCGTCTCTGCAGAGTATAATGCAGCTCGAGATATCAAACAAGCATTTTTCGTTTTACATTTCATATCTATCGATGTTTTGTTTAAAAGAAAAGATGCTAGCATACTTAGTAAATACAGGAGAATTCTCAGAGAAGGCACATGCTGTGGGAGCAAACAATGTAGCATTTTCCTATAGTTCTTTTCTACGGACTCTGCTGCTCTTTCTCATTTATTCCGTGGCGCATTGCATTACCTTGTACGACAGAGAGGAAGATGTTTCTGGGCCACTCCTCTTGTCTATATGGAAAATTGGAAACCCTCCTCTGCGACGCGACCCCTTGCTCCGAAAAGCAATCCAACCGAATGTTTCGTCGCTTGAGAAATCGCCTCAGTTCATCTTTCTGGGATTCAGGTGCATCCGAGAAGACTTCCCGCGATTTTTGCCTCAGTCGTTCGTTACAAATATTTATTTTTATTTTTTCCTGCTTCCCCGCAATATATTTTCAGTTTTTTTCTCCTCCGTTTTTCATTATATTCCTTTCCTCGAAATATTTTTTTTCGACCGACGCGTGAAAGCTCTTGGCTCTTTTCACTTTATCAAATACCTCCAGGAGAAATTTTATGTGAGATTGCTGACGTTTTTGGCAGTCAAGTGAGCGAAGCTTTCGCGAATGCTTATCCGCAGAGAATAAGCATTGAGGCGTTCCATTTCCCATGTTTCGTCGTACATCACTGTATGCTGTAAATATATTTTGCCATTTCTATATCACCATTAACATCGCGAATTTCGAGGTTTTTTATAGCGACGATAATTTTGTCAGCATTTCCCTACATTTTATTAAATCTTTGTGTAAACATTTTTTAGTCTTGTCAGATCTTCAATAATGATAATGAATCTGAGGCATAAATTTCCATTTGGATAATGTATATATCTCTAAAAAATCTAGGTAAAATTTGAATAAGGACAGCGCTACGGAGATATGCGGGCTTAAAAAAAGATATGGGCGTCTTCCTTAAGTATAAACCGCCGTACGGTGCCATTTCAACTTTTGTTCCATCGCGAAACCAAGGGTTAACCTCTTCCGTGGACTGGTTGGTTGTTTATTTTAGTGATGCAGCCAACCAGTTAAGTAATTTGCAATATGATAACAATAGGAGTTTATTTAGGCAGAGGGAAGGAGAATTTTGGAAATTGAGGAAGAGAGGATAGAAAACCGACTTCGGGGTTAGCCTACTCTCTATGAAAGGCGTCAAAGGGCCCACTGTATAACGCCTCAATCCACGGATGAAGTACTATCCACTGTACTTAAAATACTCTTCACTTCAGGACCCAATTAGGGATCGGGGTTCCACTTATAAATCTCAGTTACTGCTAGGATTAATTGAACTTTGGGTTGGGAAATGAGTATTCTTGCTACCAAACCATCCGGATATGTGTGCGGTGTAAATATTAAATATTTTCCATCTGGAATATTAAAAACATACACCTATCATTATATCAGCTGCTTCCAATAGAGGTTTGAAGGTCTTCCAGCTGACCAAGGAAGTTACAATTTGGCAGGAGTACAGTCAGTGACCTAAAACGGACGGAAAATTGGAAAACATCCCGATAGATATTTAAAGGGTTTTTTATTTTAATTTCGATCCCCATATAAAAAGCATAAAATCGGTGCAGGGGTTTCTTATATTGCTTTTTAAGATAACTTCCACTCAAAACAAGGGATTTAAATTTATATAGTTGGATAGCTCAAAGAATACAAAACCGGTGTAAAATGTAGTAAAAACAGCAAACAAAAATCTAGAGGAGTAGCTTTAACCCCTAATTTGTCAAATTTCAGCTACGCCTATAAAAGCATTGAACCTTGTTTTTTTGCTTTTTTTAATTACTCGCACTGCACTTGCATATAATGTTGAAATCTTCACTGCCGGATGGCTTAATGACAGCAGTTTTACATCACGGCAATTGATTTTCCTTTACGATTCCCCTTTGTCTGAAATATTTGTTTTTGGCTCCCAAATTTTCCATTTCAACAATATAAATGTTATAATATTCTTTGCAACCGCAGCGGGTTTCAAATGGAAATTTATGCCCTAGGCCTTCATAGCTTAGGTTGTGTTTTCAATACGAGAATTAAAGTGTGGTGTTTGTCGGAGTATTTTTTACCCCACCCTCTCCTTGGGTGGTTATGGTATCCTTTAAGATACATGCAATATGCACATCATGTCCTGAAGATTCTTTTAATTGCTTGAAACAGTTTTAAAGTTTTTCTTCTTTTCGTTGAATTTCAACGGGCCCCATGTTTAGTATAATCAACACCGAGCATTTTAGCCTCTAGCCCTAAATGCAAGTTTAAGTAATAAAACATCATCACGAATATGGGTGAGCGTCTCATTGAAATAATAGTCAAAATAAAATCTCTGAACGCAGCGCTATATGTATCTTAATGCTTAATGGTGCATTTTGAATAATAAGCGAGCAGTGAATAACTACAGTTATACAATTCTATTTTTAGTGCAATTGCTTAGATTCAATTACAGTGCATCACAACATTTGTAACATCAAAAATGACTTCGTATAAAAGGGTATAACTACCTTCATGCAACTCTATGAGGAATGTGAAATATGGATGTATGTGATCCACCCAAAAATGTTGACATGAAGGTGGAGTATGGATGCATGGGATCTACCTAAAAATTTTGAAATGATTATTATTACCGCATAACATGAAGAAGGAGGAGTTTCACTACTTATCTTTACTTGCGAGTTTCATGAGCTATGAAGTATCGTCAGCTCCATATCTTCCAAAGTTTCGAAGAACGACTCGCTCTTCATCATTAAGAAGCATTAAAAAGAATGATGGAGAATGAGTCATTATTTAACACTTCGGTAGATGTGGAGCCTCTAATCCGGAGGAACTGCTGAGGAAACTTCATTCACATCATTTCCCGGGAAAACCTCAGATCATTCAGCTATCGTCAGTGTCTAGAATTTTGAAACAAGTGTGTATCACCAAGCTAGGTAAGTTTAAATTAGAACTCGGCCATGTGAAATTATCGGTCCGAATAATATTATCCATGGCCTCGGTTTAAAAAGCTAACCAAAGGTTTATATATTATATTTTCATATTCAACACTACTCAGAACATAGCGGCGAATTTTAATATTAATAGATGTATAGGAATTCGAGATGATCAAACTCTAAGAACCTTCAGTAATACTACTCCTGATGCATAAATAGAAAACTGTTAACGTAGTGTGCGAATAAACGACCATTAGAGAGATTTTACCGTTGGAAGATATATTTCTGTGTAAAATGCCCTTGAATGCATGTAAACTATGCAATGCCCTTGGTCATAGGGTATTTGGGATTGTCAGGAAAAGTTAAAATAAAAGCTGCTCTTCCATAACTGCGTTGAAAGTTTGATACTACAGCAGGTTACGGGCTTAAAGATCAGTCATATGGTACAGAATAAGTTAATGCCTTTTATTAGACAATGACATTTCAAGTTAATAAGCATCAACAATGAATTCATGAGAAAATGGGGAAAACTAATGCAAATTTCGATTACTTAATTCTCAATTTTGCACTTTACAGTTTTGATGAATTTAAATAAGATCAGGTGGTACCTACGTAATTAATATCTAATTGGAGTCAATAGAGCGTTTTGACTGGCAAAGTAAACTATTTTTAATGCAGCACGTTCAAGTAAAACTTACCTTCCAGAAATTTTGTAGTCAACATTTGCAAAATGAAATAAGAATATGAAGTGTGTAGATGTTTACGGAAGGGTAAACACAAGGGAATAAAAAAGGAGTCATGCAGCGTAGTAGGTCATCTCTCATATTCATGCAGTAAGGATCCTCAGAGGGTGATATACTAACAAGTGTTGACCGAATCGGAACTGAGCAAACACAAAGAGCGTCAAAAGGTGGCAGGGAAATATCCCTACGCGAAATTGGGCCTGCTGCCCTGCGACCCCGAGGGGAACCGAGCCTGCCACAGAAAAAAAAGAATATAAATGACTCTAGTAAGGCACCATTATTGTTTATTCACGAAAAATGTAGGTACGATGAAAAGGGAACATGTTTACATTACTCGGGGAGGCCCAATGTCCGATGGTCGAATTTCAACCGTATTTTCCTCCAAATTTTTGTTTTCTCTTCAGTCGTTAACGTTAACTGAGATGAGTTTCTTTGCCCAGAGCGTACGGTGATAATGCAAATATTGGTTTCCAGAGAAAATGCTGATTCCTACGTAATAGAGGGTATGACCTACAAACAAAACCATTAATATTCATAAAAACAATTGCCACGTAATCACGATGCTCACTATTTGCCTTGGTAGCAGGTGAATTCACAATAAGTTGATAAAAAGCATCAACTTTAAGAACTTATACATTTTTAGGCAACCATCACCCCCCTAATTCATCGAAAATATTGTAACTCCAAATATTAATTCCAAAAAGGAAATACCTATCGAATCTATTTATCTGAGTAAACTGTATAACATAAAATGAGTACCCCGCTACAAATTATTTTTCAAAGTTGAATAGGAATTGCAATCCATTGTAACGTACAAACACACAGTACGTTTACAGGAAAACTCAACCTAGCTCTTTTCAGACTACATAGTTCCAGGTGCGAATAAATTTAAATTTTCACTTCACAGATAATATGGTGACAGAAGTGACACATAATAAAGATCCAACAGTATTCCTTCAGGTAATTTATAAAATGACAGCTGATAGATGCATTGTTCTTTTTTCTTGCAAAAATTAGAAAATTAATCTACTCCCATTATAAACTCATTTCAATTAACTCCCATAAATAAATTCTCTATCATTTTGCTTGAAAAATATATAAATATGGGCCTGGAATAATTATGATGTTAAAGAGGACTTCATCTTCAAGATGCTAAGATTTTTGAGTGAACGTTTAATATGAAAAACCACCAAATGAAAGCACTTATAAGAAAAATTATATAGTAAACCTGTAAATGGCCTCAACCTTATGCCAAAAGTTGGAGTAATTATTATGGCACTGCATTGCAAAAAAACTAAATATAATTAATTACTGTGTTCAAAATTCTCCTACCATCATACCGTTCCCAATGGAGAATTGAAATATGATTTTCACTGATAGACTGATTAGTATTTCACATCAAGAGATTTTTCTAGGGGAGTGTTGGCAATTTGAAAAACTCATTCATATCTAATTAATTTAATCTTATTTTTAAAAATTTAATACCTAAATTATCAGTTTTAAGGCTTCTACGGCGTTCGATTGCATCTTTTAGCATTTCTCTTTCGTTTTCATTTCAAGAAGAAAAAGTCTAAGTCCGCAAGGAAAAACTAAAAAAAACGCAAATATCTCAATAAAAAAACATTTAACTAAACCTCCCAGCGTAACCGTACGGGTACGCTACATTTGCGCACCTACAACTTCCGTAGTTTTGATCACAGAATGTTGGTATTTTCACAGATATTTCTTTGAACTTTCCCCTATGGATCACTGTAATGGGTGTTGCTAAGAATATGCGTTTTGGTTGCTTAAGTGTTTCTCAATTATTTCAAGCAATGAGATGAGCGCAAGAATATCTCCTTATATGCACGGCAGATTTGTACACGTAATATTGGTGTGATTTTCATCGCTTGTGCTTGAAATTTGGCATACTTCTTCTTTCGTCTTTGTTTATGTGTTTCTTCTTCGCATACAAGCATATTCACCCTGTTTCTGCACTGGCACGATACACCTTTCAAATCACATTCTGAAATGCAGGACATTCGAGTCTCCCTAGCTTATTCTCTACTCTCGGACAATTCCTTATGCATACAATAAAAATATTCTTGGGATCTAAATACCAATGCATCAAAAAGATCAATTACTTGGGCCTCAAGGGGAATACCCTCGTAGGGCTTGGTGCGAAGTTCTGGGATCACTGCGACCCTCTTTCTCGGTCCCTCGGCGTCTGCCGGTCCTGCCCCACGACTTTTCCCCTCGGTGCCTGGGTGCAATAAAGGGAAAATAAAAGCCGTTCTCAGCTTCCTCATCATAGGTTGCCCTTCTGTCATCACTCCCACGTCAGGAACAAACCTCGGTGTTTTCTTTTTTCATGTCATTAGCTAGGCTCACACTAAAGATTACTAACCTCACACCAAGCAGTCACTAGTTCCCTCTTCACTGTGGTGAGTGCATTCGTTACCTAGCTGCCGTTTCTCGTAGTAGTAATAGTATTTTTGTTTAACGTACTTCGATGGCTACGGTCATTTCGTAAATACTGTCTGCGCGCGCAGACAGGGGCAACTGCACTCGGACGAATCGGAGGATCACCCATCCAAATTCGAGCCGAGCTCAACGATGCTTAACTTCGGTGACTGATCGGGAACCAGTGTTTCCATCGAGGCAGGCCGTTGCCCCCGTTTCTCGTTTCTTTTTCTTGAGAAATATTGAAGACATCCCGTTTTTCTTTGGTAACCATTTCATTTCATTCATTTAAAACATTTGCATCTTTGCTCTATTTCATCTCTCAAAATGTCAAGAAACGTCAATATTTATAGCTATGAAATCGAAGCGGAAGGTATCGGAAGTTGAAATTGAGGAGGAAGTTTTCCTCGATTCAGATTCTGAAGCGTTGTATTCAGAGACTTCATCTGAAGATGAAGATTCATCTGGAGAAGAGGATAATTCACAAAAAGCCACAACATCGCTGCAGAAATGGAGGTAACTTCAGCAGCATGGTAGAGGTGCTCTTGGTGCAGTCGTTGGTGCTCAACCATTCACCGGTATGTCATTGAGATTGAAGGTAGACGATGTATCCGGAATCACATCTGATTCTTCTCCGGTGAGCGTTTTCCTGCTATTTTTGCAGAAATTATTGATCTCCTGGCGATATAAAAAAATCGATACTACTGTGTGATAATACTTGTTATGCATATGACATGAGGGTTTGCATAAGAAAAGACAGAGTGACTGCGACGAAAGACATGTCAGCTACGCACGCAATAGTGAGAGCATTGACAAGAAAGATAAAAGGGTTTCGCCATAAATTATTTATGGATAACTTTTTCTCCTCCCCAGCTCTTTACGACGACCTAAAGACAAAAAAATATTTTCTGTTGTGGTTCTGTAAGAGCAAATCGCAAAGGAATGTCATTGTATTTTGACTGCAAAAAAATAAAATGAAATTAGGTGACTTGTGGGTTCGGGTAAGACATGACTTGACAGCCCTGGTATGGAAGGATAAAAGAGAGGTAGGTATTCATGCTGTCGCATATACAAGATCTAACGGGAGATGGTAATTTCTGCGATGATCGGGGAAATGTCGTGAGACCGGTTGCTGTGGAGGACTACAACAGGCATATGGGCTATGCTGATTTAGGTGATAGAATGGGTACAACTAGGGCTGAGCAGGGCAGGAAATACTGAACCGGTTCTCGGTTCGCAAAAAAAACCGTTCGCGACGGCAGTGCAACGGTTCAATAGATCGAACCGGTTTTTCTTCTGCACCAATTTTTCTACTGCACCGGTTTTTTTTGAACCAGTGTTTTCTTCTGAACCGGCTACTGAACCGGTGTTTTCAACTGAACCGGTTTTTTGCCTTTGAACCGGTTTTTTTGCCTGTGAACCGGTTTTTTGCCTTTGAACCGGTGTTTTTTACTGAACCATTTTTTCCACTGAACCGTTTTCTTTTCTAGTGAACCGCGTTTCCTATCATCCAAAATTATCTTGCCAAACGTTTTATTTTTCCTGTTTTTTTTGTTTTTTTTCCTCAAGAAGATAATTTTTAATTTCGCGGGTATGCTTTCCTAAACTGAGCCGTAATAAGTGAGAATTTTTGCGAGAGCCAATGGTTTTTTTTGCGAGATCTGTGCGTGCAAATAAATTTGCGCGAGTTTTTTAATGTAAAGAAATGCACCTAAATGTTGATCTGCCGAATTTAAACCTGCCGAGTGAACGGCGATGAAATTTACATTATTGCTGAAGGAAGACATTGCAAAATGTCCACAGATATTTATTTACTTAGAACGACGCGTTTCGTTGTTAAAACAACATTATCAATTGCCTTTCCGTAAACTTAGTTCTTCTGTGCAAAATGTATGAATCACAGCTCACAGTATGGCACTTCGGCTTCTTTCGTTCCACGTTTGACTGCACGACGAGCCCACACGCGAGAGACGAGGCTGGGCCAAAACAACGTTCGTACGACAGGCAATGTGGGTTGCGGGCACGGACGGAGCCCGGCACGGTGTCACCAGGAGGGCAATTACGTATCCACGAGTCGCCGGCGATAACTAGCTTTTGGGCGACTCAAGGTTGAGTTCTCGCCCCGAGTGATTACGAATCTTGAGTCGCCGGGTAATCAACTCTCATCCCGAGTGATTACGGATCACCGTTCTATCGCCTTTGGCGGTGAAATAGCCTCTTCCCTATGTCGCCCTCGACGAAGGTGGTCAATCGTCGAGTAGCCCCCTTGATTCCGATTCGCTTGGCGATATTCTGCTGTTTAGTGTTTATAAACACGTACATATATCATTGTATATAACTAGTATCCATGGTATATATTATACAATGTACACTTATATATTTATATAGCGTATATATTACTCATATAGCGTAGTTATAAATACACTGCACTGTATTTATAAGTACGCTAAATGCAAAATAATTCCATGGAAATACATTACATTTCCTTATTCTGCAGTCATGACTACCACTATATACTTTTAGGATACCATTCCGGAATTATTTATTGCTGTTGACTGCACGAAATATTAGGGTGCAACAACACTTTTCATTTATCGGAATATTTCACCAACTTAATTGATGCACTGCTATTTTTTTGCAACTACAATACCATTTACCTATGATAACATTCGCTGCTCGGGTTTCACGCCGCGGCGGTGCTAAACCCAAGCAGCAAGCAATCATCGGTGTTTCAGAACCGCTTAAATAATGCACCGGTTTAGAACCGCTTCCGCGGTGCACTGATTCAGAACCGCTTCCCCGGTGAGCCGGTTCAAAACCGCTTCCACGGTGCATCGGTTCAAACCGCTTCCCCGGTGCACCGGTTCAGAACCGATTCCCCGGGGTACCTTTTATTTTACTAAATCTGAACCGGCCTGCCGGTTCTGAGGAAAACCTAACCTCTGAACCGGTGTACCGGAAAACCGCCCAGCCCTTGGTACAACACAGGGTTACGGCACAACTCGCCGCAGCTGGAAGTGGACGAAAAACATAATCGCCCATCTAATCAATGTGACAGTCGTCAACAGTTGCGTTCTCCTCAGCTCCTTGGGTAGGAAAACGACGGCATCTTCGGCTAGCCTTGGTACGAAGATGCCGCGTTCGCTCTGAGAAGGAGAAATTTACTCGGTGGTATCTTATGTGATAAGGGTCTATGCACGTATAATTGTTTTGAAGAATACCATACATAAAAGTTAAAAGTGTAATTTATATTATAGTGAGAAGTAATATCATTTATATTAGCATTTATAAAAGAATAAAGTAAAAAAGCATGATAGACCAAATTATTTCCATTCTTTATCCCAAATCAACGACGACTTTCATTCAAATTTCGCCTACCAATGTTATCAGATAACTATAATAAGATTAAGGAAACCCTTTAACGAAGAAAACTTTTTATTTGTTAATTTATCTCACATGGTTCGCAAAATTTGAAAGATTATCAAAGTTGGTGCATGAAAAAGTTAAAGAACCAAAATTAAATCGGGCAGTGAAGGTCTCCTTTTCGGTATATAATTGGGCGTTTAAAGGTTAATAGCACTACATATGAAAAAAATTACTTAGACAAATTCCATTCAACCATGAAAAGATTATTTTCTTTTCTTACTATCTAATTGTTTATGCCACAATTGGAATTTTTCACAGGTATGACCCATCCTTTCGGATGACTTTAAAATGTTACGACTTTATATAAAAAATGTTAATATTGGTAGTTAAAATGTACACAGACAAAGAAATGAATAAAAAAATTTAGCAAGGTGTTTCAATGATCAAATGCAGCGAGTTTCAGCCTATAATTGGGAACTTCAGGTGTCTATAATTGGGGAATGAGAAACTGAAAAGTAAAAGAGAACAAATACTCTTGGACGATGAAAAACACTAAGGGCATCCGTGAGGAGGCCGTAGAGAAACAATAAACTTTTCATGGGAATAAAAGTGGAGCACTGGAGAAGGGAGAAGCCTACATGGAAGATATAACTTGATTAACCATTTATTTTGGCGTTATTTTCATCAACTCGCCGAGAGCAAAGAAAGGCGGAGCGCTACAAAACGAGCCCAAATGAGACCTTTCCCCGCGGGGGATTCTATCCTCATTCTGCCGTCCATATTTTGCTTTTTTATCAAACGAGGTTTCGCATGTCTTGCGAGAGATGAGATGGTGCTTCTTGAGTGTAAATAAATTAGCTTTTTCCGGACAGTCTGATGAAGAGCAGATGACTGATGGATGAAGTTTAAGTTAATAATAGTTTCCAATATCAAAGTCAAGTGCTAATTTCCAAGCCTGAAAGACGGTCATCCGTCACCACTAGAGACAGTGTAAGTAAATAAAAAAGATTAAATCATGAGGAAAAGTCACATTTGACAGGCTCTTTCATCAATTAATTTTATAATTTTAAATAATTGTTTACAATAATTTACCACAGTAACACTCAGGTAGCATTAACATTTTAAAGCATTTCATGACACAAAGCAAGGTGAATCTTCTACTTAATAGGATTATCAAAAGTCTTTACTAAATGATAATGAAGATACAGACGATGAAAACCATTTTCGAATTAAAATTGAGCGGTAGGTCTCTTCTTGCAACCCTTTTTTCTTCATAGATTCCATCCCTCGATTAATTATTTTTTTTAGATAAGAGATAAGCAAGAAAGAGGAGATACTCTAGGAAGGCTTTTTCTTCAAACGCAACTGAAGCATTAATAAAATGTAGTTAGGTATAAGTGTTTGATGGAACTGATTTTCTGAACTGAGGAACTGATACTTATATTTTATCTGTCTCGAGAAAAAATGTCGGTATGTCACGGACGGAGTCCAATTAATGGTACACTTTTTCTGGTCAGGTCCGGGTAAATTTCACCTAACAGGCATAATGCAAAATACAGCTTGGATTTGATATCCCAGTACATAATAAAAGTTGGAGTCATATCAAAAGGAACTTGGTGATCGAATAAATGTATTTCAGCAAGGTCAGGGTAGGTTTTTAGGGGACTTCAAAAGTCGAAGTACTGCGTAACATGGTCTTTCTCTCTGATGCCGCACACATCTCAATTAATCGTCATACCATTAAAAACTTCTTGCATTCTCCTCCATCCTTCAGTATTTCCCAGAACACTCCCAAAACGACAATTAGCACCAGATGCGTCATCCACTTTAATCGCTTGCTCTCCCTACTTTCTATTACTCCTATTCATGCCCTCAACCATATTCCTCTCCTCTCTTGTTATGCAAAATACATCTTATGTAACCATTGTTCGAAGCCCAAGCATTATTAAGAGGAAACTATCATCTTTGATTTTAGAAATAAACATAGATACTCCTCTAAAATTTAACTTAAGCGCTGTCGAAACAAAAAATAGATAAAATCCCGGTTCGTGTTTCATTGTATTTCCTTATAAAGTTTTGGTGGGATGTATCGGTTTATTTATCTAAGTATGAATGTACTTTAACTACCTTACTTTCAGTCCTTTGAACTATCTCCATCCTCAATTACTCCTACATCTGGAATGGTCAACAATTCTCCCTCTCATATCCCTAGTAACACCTATCTCCATTTTCGTTCCGAAGCCTTCGCCAAAGGATTAAAGTTTCCACCAGCTCAACTCATGCTCTCCGGCTCTTGATTTAAATATTGATTTTCACCAGCGAAATAAAAAGCATTAAATTTAATAAGGATAACTCTCAACTTCCTGATTATTATATTTCGATGGATAATATGATAATAAAGCTGAAACAGTCCGGAACTTCCTTTAAATCTATCCTTGACACCCACGGAAAATAAAAATAAGGAGGGTGACAATGGAAATAGACCATCCGTAGTGTACATCCAAACACATCGGCATCTACCTACAAAGCCCTCCACTACCATTCTAGCCGCGAGTGAGGCACTACTTATCTACGTAGGTACTCGCAAAAATACTTTGAAACGACTTTTTGTTGCCGGGGGAGAAGATTCAAGAGGTAATTGCCCCCCTCTCATCTGCGAAAGCGGCGCCAGGAATATTCTCCTCCGCGGCAATTGGCCTCATTTCAGGCAAACATGCATTCGCTATTGCGTGCGGTGGTGGAGGCGACGCGACTGTGAAGGGCCCAGGGACGAGAGGACAGGACAACCCGCTCCCCTTCTTGATGAGGCTGCACTCCCACGCTCCTCCCACCGAAACCCACGAGCGGTAAGTTCCCACCTTGGCATGCAAAGAAGAAGAAGAAGAGGACTAGCAGTCTTCTCGCGGCGCAATTCCACTTCTCCCGAGGTGCTTCCGGGAGAAAGGAGACCCGTGAAAGAGCTCCATCTTCGTGGCTCGACGACGCGACTTAAAATCGGCGAGCAAGCTGTAAGTCGCGCGAGTTGAATTAGAATGAGGAGCCTGATATTCCAGAGGTTTCCGACGAGCTGCGCGTACTCAAGTCTTTCCAAAATGCAAATAATAATTTTTACTTCATATTTTGCCTGTTCAAGAGTTTCTTGCACCCAAGACCCCAGAGATGAATTCACATCCCAAAACTAATCCGCATAATTTTCGCGCTCACTGTAGTAGCCCGTTACTTGCTGTTCCAAAGCGCAGGAGATAACTACTCTTGAGTTTAAATTTAAGTCGATAATCTGTTTTTCATTTCGTAAAAATTGAAATTTCAGTCGGGAATATCTCTGTCGTCAAATCCAGCTTACTTTCAATACGGGTATAACCTTGCTACTTTAAATCTTAGACTGCCAAAAAACAGTAGCTAATCCTCGCGAGGTTAATATCTACCAATACACAATGTCGTTCGTTGCACAACCAAAGCAAAATGTTTGCATATTTTAGGCATTCTCCATTGAAACTGGAGGAATATGCGGTTATAAGTACAGCTATATGGCTCTAATTTTATATTTTCTTAAGAACTTCCGCAAAGGCAGATTATATATATGGCTATCGATTTGGCTCCGCCAATGAAAATGAGCGAAGAGAGTTGAACCCCAAGGCCTAATCGCCTTCTCCTTCGCCAATCGATGCATTGGAAATAGAGCCATTGAAAACATTTAACAACTATGATGGCCTAGAAGAAACGATTAACGGTTTGAAAAATAATTAGGTATATCGGAGTCTCATTACTCTGAATTCAGCTGTGGAAAAATACTAGGCAAAAATGTATATTTTTCTCGACATTGACACGGAGTAAATTATTAAGATGAATGATCTGATGCTTTCCTGCTATATGCTGTGAATGAAGTCTGTTTGTGTTCTCCATCGGATCAAACTCTGCAATTCTGCCCGTTCCTTAGTGAGAATATGCAGAGTTTGACCCGGTGGAGAGCCCGAAAAGACATCACTAAATGTATTAAGATGTTTCATTTTTTCAATAAATGCACAAGTAAAATATGTATAAAGCAACCAAGCACACGTTTCCAGTGAGGGATACCCGCAGAATTTGTTTTCGTAATTCCTTTTATTCATCCAAATGGGAAATTTACCTAGCAATAATATCTCTTTGACAGGTATGAAAGCATATTTTAATCATCACGAAGGTGTTTCACGGGAAGTTAAACCCCAATTAATTACTAAAAAAGTTAACTTTCAAATGATGGAAACTTATAATTTACATTACTTTACACTCAGACAGTACTGCCTAGTATTTGCGTCTATCATTTCCTCCGCACAAATTCCAACTGTAATGAAATCCTAATGTGTACGCTTTCATTATATTCTGAAAATATTAAATATTGCATTTCTTTCCGTCCATAGAAGCTGGCGACACACTCGATTACTTTAACAATATTCATACGACCAAAATTCTAATCATATCAAAATCAAATTGTTCGGGAATGACGTTAAAAGGGGTTGGCGTTAAATTTTTTGTAAGCCAATACTTACTCGTTAGCATGCGTGAGCTTATCGCGTGTCAATTTTCCCCTGCGGTCACTAAATGAATCGAGTTACAGCAACGGTATTCGATAATCATCATTATTTTTTTCAAGGGTAGAGAGCGCTTCAATTAACGGCTTGCTCAGCCATGAGGTTGAGGTCAAGGGGCCTCATCAGGTATTTATGAAAATGCGGTTCGAACCGCAAAGTTTATTTTGGACGGAATATATTTGCGATGACGGCAGTCTGAAAAAATTTGCTTAATTAACCTGCAGAAATAGTCATGCATGACACATACGAGCAGTCTATATTTTTTAATGCATCCTTATTAGATTCAATTAGCAAAGCATGTAAGGATTACATAATCTTTTAACGTGTCACTAAACATTCGTGCAATATTAATGACAACCGCATGGAGATGTTCAGAAATTTGATATCACTACCGTGTTTTACCAGTTGCATATAACTAAACCTCATCCATCGCAGTTAGTGTGTATCTTCCTCGAAGCCATGTATTTTTTTAGTTTTATTTTGAATTTAAATATATGCTGATACACTTCTCTAAACTCGAACTTTTCCATGCCGGTTCGTAAGTTAAGACTTATCCCTATCATGAATAATTAAACCGGATACTAAATTTCCAGAAAGCCACCAATGACGTTCAAAAGTTAGATGGGAGTAAAAAGATGTACAAATATTTCCAGGAAAACATATAATTTGTCGGAGGAATTTTTCTGAAGCAGCATGCAACGGTACCACGAAGTTGGTGCAAGAAAATATTGGGACGGGAAAATTGGTAGATCTCCCTAATTTAGCATAAGATTTGATTAAATACAATGATGCAATAAAATAAAATTGAGACAGTGAATTAATGCAAACACATCGTATACTACAGTAAAGTTATGACGTTTGAGTAAATTATAAGCTTTAAAAAATAAAGAAGGAAACGAAGCAGTCAGAAGACCTAAAGAATTCGTAACTTACCACATTGACCTACGACACATATACAAAGGGCTCTCTTGAACACAAAAATTATTTTTGGAAATGCTAGAAATGTATACAAAACCAATTATTTTAAATAATTTAGAAATTATAAATTACCAATCAAAAGCTGTTTTTTTGTCCCTATTACTTATAAAAAGCTTGTTTGCTGACTTAGCCTTCATGAACGTAACGAACGAATACTTCCCGAATGTTAAATAATTAGCACATAGAGGTGAGTGGCGAAAAAGCAGGCATACGGAAAATACCAGTAATATTTAACAATATTTTGAACATTGGATCTGTCCTGGTATACGGAATTCGATTGCGTTAAAGCATATCAGCTGCCAATCAGAACAATAATCGTTTATTATTCAAAGACAGAATCTGTGCGGAAAAAGTCAATATTAGAGAAGTGCATATTACCGCAACAAAACACAATGAAACGAAGAACCCTCATACTGAGTTCTTAAACGAAGGGAAATGAATATCGACACAGACAACCCAATATAACTTACTGGGTTGCGGAACAATCAGTTACTGAAATCAATCGCAAAGCAATATGACCACGGTAAATAAAAATTCGGTCTCGAAATCAAAAGTAGGTCATCAGAGCAAAAGTGATGTTTCTGTTGCCTTAGGATAATTCGTTTACTGCTTTTCGCAACAACCCCGGCGGTTTTTTTTATTAAAATCGCCTCTTCAGAAAATTGCAGTGACAAAAGAGCCTTGCATCTAAGTCAGGGTCTGGGTCATTAAATTATAATATGGAGTTTCGGATATCATAACTCACTCAGTGATTCAACCCGAAGGTTGGTTTGGATAGTTGGGGGTAGAGCTCACCCCGGATTAAGCCACAGGCGTGTGAATTTCACACATTCTGGGAAGGGGGGTCAGTTCCTTTCCCTGGGCCACCTCGCACTCCGAATATCATATGAGAAGCAAAATTCGATGTCAGAACTTTTAATTTTTTTATATTATTTGCTAAAGGAAACGTTGAGGTATAGGTAATTGTTAATTTAGGTGATAAATTACACCACGAGCCTATTCATGGCTTAGAATCAATAAGGTTAAACGAATATTAAAGGCAAAATTTAATACTCATCAAGTAATCTCCATTTCACGCAAATTTTTCTCCCATATTCGGTGGAAATAATCATGTTTCCTAACTTGATTCTTTCCAGCTTTTTCAAACTTTTCATGTTCAATCGAACGTCGTAGATCCAATCAAGTGAAAAACGTCAAGTGAAAAACACTCGCCGGATAAGTAATCTAAATGATGAACATTGTATATCCTCCAAGTAAACGACGACATAACCGGCTACGTCGAAGACATAACCTTTTTTTTAATTCCCAAAAAAATGCAAAAGAGTCTACTTGAAATAACAATAAGTAAGAGAGCAGAGAAGAAATATGATATAAAGGGGTCTGAAGATATTATTTATGGCAAGGGAAGAGAAAAAAAAGTACCCGCAAGATATATAGAAATCCATTGTAACGAATTATTTGAAAGGTCTTCCTGAATTTCAGCAAAAAATATGGACTGAGAGTAATGCAATGGTTTAAAAGCAAAATTAAAAAAATAAAACTTGGTGATTTTATAAATACCGCTCAAATAGGTTTAGATAATATTCATGTTTGGAATTTTGGGTTGGCAAGTGTGAAACTACATGAAAATAAAACTACTAAAATATTTTTTTTTTAATTTTACAGAATAACCGGGAATAATTTAACATTTGGATTTGTAGTGTACGACCTTGAACGATTAGTCGAAGAGTTATTTGCTATTTGCCTTTGAATAGTAATATGAATGTGTACATGTCATAATATGCAACTGCAACACATTTACTTGTCTAATACAGCAACTAGATTTAATTAAAGACGTAGAAAAATAACCTTCTACCCAATGACTCAAAGGAAGGTACCAATATATTTATATTTTTTCAGCGGTGTACTAAACAACGCAAAAATTATTGGCAAGTGCAAATTATAAACATATTTCTTCGGTATATCAATGAAAAGAACGAGTGCACTAACGATAGGATATTTTACTGTAAGGATTTCAGAAATTTATAAAAAATTAGTTTGATGACGCTTCAGCATGTGTGCTTTAAAGAAAAGTGTGAAATTGTTCGGCGGCATACTTTTACTTTAAATTAGACTCCTTTCGAATCAAACACTCAAAATAAATCCAAACACTTGCGCAGTTTTACTCAAATGAAATTAGCATACATTGCAACAAATTATATGTTGTTTATATACATCGATGTATGGTACGCAGTCCAGCTCACGGATGAAAAGATTTAGTGACTTTACTGGGATTCGAACCCAGTGAAATGGAGACGATAACATCATGCTCGTATGAACCCCCACTGAAATTCGACTTGAATCAAGATGGCTTGGTGTTGTTACTGGCTAACAAACTTGACCGGCAATCCAGGTATCCGGGTTCGGATAATCAAATCAAAGGTCAAGGACATAGTCAATTTAAATTATTTTTAAGCAAATTTCACACACTCTGGTGGATTTTTGGAATACCTAAGTTAAACAACTCATTTATTTTACTAATGGAGTCTCATAATCCAAATGGATATTAAAAAGCACCGCATTGTCTCAATTATTAGTACACTTCCTACTTCAAAGAAAGTTATTATATCACAAAACCATACGCTTAACCCCATGATATACTCTGATAAAAACTATTAACTCATTCAATACGGAGCACGTCAATAAACGCGCTCCTGGCTACACCGACTGACGGAGCACGTCAATTGACGTGGTCGGTCCCTTCCGAAGCACTTCAAATTTTTTCGACCCGATTTCGACGACTTTCATGAAAATCGGGCCCGCATTGAATGTGTTAATTGAATTCTTCTGTTTTTAGCATGCCCAGGATTTCTAAAATGCTTATTATGAGAGAATCATTATCACATCCAACTTACGATAAATCCAACATTTAAAAGGTCGTTGATTGCTTAACAAACGCACTGCAGAGTCATTTTGCTAGAAGACAGGAGCGGCCTTAAGTGATTCCCTCATTCCTTGATTCTCTTAATATTTCCGCAGTACCAGAAGATCACCTCCGACCGAATTTAAGCCCTCCACCAGCTCCTCACAGCTTTAATTCGTGGAGAAAATAAAATCCTTCACCAGATGCGTAACCTTCTCCCTTCACACCGAGAATTCGCTCAATTCCCTCCCCCTCAAGGCAGAAGCCTTCGAAGCAGAAAATTCCCCAATCTCAGAACTGCCCAAATTCTTAGGGATTTCACTTAAAAGAGATTTGATGAAGGACTTAAATGAGAACCGGCTATCGGTTGAAAGCACATGATTTTCCTCGGTAAATCCAATACCACCTCAAACCTTCCCAAAAATACCATTGTGCTCACACCCAAGTATGGACACTCACTATGGTATAGACATCTTTGGGAGAAAGTGTGATGCATAAAATTTAAAGCCTTTACTTAACATGATCGTGCGCAGCAATATTCATAGATTTTAATGTATGCCCACACCAATAAGAGGGTAACTCTTACAAGAGAGTACAAGATGTAGGTGAGGATATGAACGGGACTAAAGTTGATATTTGGCTTTGCCACGAGTTTTTAACCTAGTATTAAGCCTAGCATGCCTAAGGTTTACCTTAAATAGGACGAAGCTTCTGTAACGAAGGTTTCTATGGTGCAAAATATGCTCTATAAAATAATTTTTTAATATAAAAAAACCTTACAACACCTCTGAAACAATTCTAACGGAATAATGAATACAGCCGCTAGTCAATTTTTTTAAATTACAGGTCTTAGTTTAAATCAGTCCCGTACTTTAAACCCTAAAGGCATACCAGGACCGATAACTACATTTCTCAGAGATGCTTACATTTCCATGTAGAAATTATTGACTTCGTAAGATTTCGCAGACAGACAAGGGTTTCATTAATTTATGCCATTATCATTGGAACCTTCATGAATCACATACTTTACATCTTTCACAACCTTATATATTATATCTTATGGTTCCAGGATGCTCATAAAAAATAAAAAATAAATTCTTGAATTAAACTTACGGGTGCAGCACGTAATACGTTCCGATTAGTACCTACCATTCCTTTTATTGATAACTCTCGGATAAATATTTATAAAAAGGAGAATTTTTACAATTGCAGCTAGTGCAACGTTTACAATTAAAATAATAAGCTCCGATTTAAATAAATGTGAAAATTTCCTAAGCAACGGATTAAAAGTTATAAATTGTAATTTTGCAAAATTACTAGTAAATATTTAAGGCAATGAGCGACACTAAAAGTCTCATGTCTCAGACCGATGTCCTCATTGATCTGTTCCGCTTTCACGACCTGGCAGTTAGGTTAGATCTATAAATTTACATGGGGACACGATTGAGTGAAATGGAATCAAACTGTTGCCAAATTTACGCGGCACTACGATCTTTTACTGCCAGAGGCGGCGAGGTGGAAAATTTGGGAACACACTTACATTTTCACCGCATACAACCGGGTCGAAAAGTTATGGAATGGAGGCCGTGGGTTGCGAGTTATACAACTTCTCGAACCTCGGCCGAAAGTGTAATATTAAATTGAATTAAGAATTCCAGAACTCTGACGCTCGGACCGAACCCAGAGCTAAGGATCTCACACAGCCGCTCATGTGATCATTTCCCTCTCCTCCCCTCAACTCAAGACGCTGTCTTTTCCTTCATCAACCCCATCACTAACACTTGGTTGAGCAGGAATCTACGTCTGCCCAATTCAGGTGAATTATACTCATTCACTTGGTTTACAAATTATGAGTTAATTTTACCGCATTAACTTAAATTCTACGGTAGAATAAATAAGTACGTTATTATGTAAACGTCATACTAAAATGAAAATTTGAAAGATAAATATTACTGCATAATTAACTTCACATGAATTCATTATTCAATAATACCGACCGGAATTCAAGATCAAATGTCGGGAGAGCGTGGAAGTGTAAATAAATGTATAGACATTTTTATGGATTAAATTGGATAGTAGATGGTGTCTTGGTGCACGGAAGTGAAGTATGTTCTTTTGTGAAAAATATTTCACCAAACGGCTGTTGCGTGCAATGTGCCCATAAACTTAATGAATTGCTCCATGTTTAAAAAAGTAATTTCATATAAAATTTCTGCATGAAATTTAGGTACCGCGTAAATTCTGCTACTAATACCAATGTTTTCGGCATATTTATTGCACTATTCATATATTAAATATGGCCTTGTGTGCATTTTTACGGCATTTATAGTCCCCTGTGCTATCGTATCACATGGTTTCCTTATCCACTGTCTTCTTTAACCTATGGACAGGAAAAGACAGTAACAAAGAGTATCAATTTAAAACTGAAAGAGTAGAGAAGAGAGACGTTTTAAGACGTAAACGCAATGTAAGTACACCTAAGCTCATCCAAGTTACACTTTATAGCAATGATTTATGGTAATTACCAAAATTATTGATCCATTTAGGCTGAACGTGTCAATGCGATAACAAACGGGCCAAAATGTTGGTCATAGCAACGTTAAAGCCATGTCATCACATATTACTCACAAAACATCAAGTCGCTAAATATAATGCATTGATGAGGGCCCTCAGCTCCTTCCGTTTTCTCTTAAAATTCTAATAAGAAGTTAGAATGGCTTCCTGTAATGGATACGCTAGTTGAACTCTGGGGAAATCCATAAATGTCTGTCCTTACAACATTTCCAAAACCCAATTCCACCGCTCACGTTTGACACAGATGACATCATCATTCGAGGAAGATATCCACATCAGCCGGGGCTGTAAATTGAGAAGGTCATACTCTCCCCTTTGGATACATATTATTTCATAATTAACTGCGAGCCTCTATCCTTCTCAACCTACCCTTGGCCATTATAACCATCAAACATTTATTGCACCTTATCCTCTAACGCCTGGACACAAAGAGGTGACCCTCATTTGTCACAAACTATCTTTTCTCGCCCTACCCGCCACCCATCGGCCTCACTCCATTCTGATTGTTACTCCCGCAATAAAATCCATAATATCGTCCCCAGGCCTTAGCTCCTGAAGACCCCGCTTATCTCCCCCCATTACCGCTCCTCTTATCTTTAATGCTTGGCTCCTAAATCACTACGGGAAAAGCTACGATAATGGCTCCGAAAAGCCAACCGTTTGGGTTGTTCTTCTTTTTGGACTTATCCTATGCACGTATGAAAGAGACTGTCTTTCATGTAATTATACTCATCGACGCAACTCTTCCTAAATAGTTTTATAGGAAAAAATGGACAGGATAGCAACGAATTAGGTCATAAAAGATGCAATGATCCAGGGAGAAAATCGCCTATTTTACAATCTATCACTGAAACTATAGCAATGTATACTAAAATTCAAACAAAGTATAAAACAAGAATCAGTATCATTAAAATCAGTAGTGTTGTAAGTAGTAATAGGCATACATAAATGGTGAATGACTTCTGAGAGTCCATAAATATATAAAGTTATCTTCACATAAAGTAAGATAAAATGACTCACTTGTTAGAGGTTTGGGAAACATGCAAAATACATTTTTTTTAGTTCATTAAGGATGAAATATCTCTGAGGAGTATGAGTTCTTAACAATGTAAATACAACTTAAAAATAGAAAAGGAAACCATCTAGTAATTAATTTAGTACTTATGATCTTTATTTAACCATATACATAAGAAAAACATTCGATAATACCTATAGGTTTTCACTCTGCTAATATGCTTCAGGGCAACTTGTGACAGAAGTCCCTTACGTACTGTTACATACCGTTTTCCCATAAGTTTTAAAAATGGCTATATTTGATTTTTTTGTAAAAAGATGTAAATTAAAAGAAAGGTTCAACGCTAGAGTAGAATCAATATGTCCTAATATGCGCAGGGATACACTCGGTGTCGATTCGTCATATTTTATCTCATCGAGACTTGAACCGCTTAGGCTGATCAGACTAGCTGTAGCCACATCCAATTGCTCCCCATGTATCAGCACACGACATGCGTTGTGTTGTTAACAGTACAAGTGAAAAGGAAAACAATTGGTTTCTCTTTGTTTCTTTATCTTAATATCTACCTAAATTGTTCACCCCGTTTTATATTCCATATTAAAATCCGTTATCAGCACATGCTCTTCCACTACCTCTTAACTTTTCCTCCAGGTTTTCTATCATATATTCTGATACCCTTACCTTACGCATAAATCTAAAGTATCAAAGTATCGGATCACAGCAAAAACGTTGAGTGTTTAGGCAAAACGTGTCGACTATTTATTGGAAAAGTTTTATTGCAGACCGCAAAATTCAATGAAAATTATAGTTGGACTGGCTACGCACGAAAAACACAACGGTAACCTTAACAACCAATTCCATTTCAAGATATTTCATACTTGAGTAGCTATTTTTTTATTAATTCTATTATGATATTAACTATATATCACACTGCTATATGACCTCAATCTGCTAATCTTGTTTTAGTGTTTGCATGTATTCGGCAAGCATTTCATGTTTTACAGAAGACACTACTATAAATTGAGACAGTAGTGATGTGAATATTTATCATTTCCTAAACCAATACAGAAGTAGCCAATTAGGTGTAATTAATAAAATTGATTCACGGTGAAGAAATTATCAGGCCAAGGTACCATGCAATGTACCTTGGCCTGATACGCGACCAATTCACGGAGTCTACACTGTGGTAAAAATAATTTAATAGTCAATTGTAAAATTCAAGGAAATTAGTAGCTTCATTGGCTTCACTTCAAAATCTCCTCGGTTTCCTCAAGTACTGATCCCATTTCAGTGCACGGAAATTTCAGATTTAATCTTCCGCATTGCAGTCGGTGATTATGCCCCGATAGGTAAATGGAACGGGGGTTCCTCACGGTATTGCTCACCCCCTCCTGCATCCTTGTTAGATGCTGCAAGACCTGCATACGATCATGCTCGAAAATGCAAGGCACATACAGCTCTATTTCCTCGTATAGGTCCCAAGGAAAATCTGCACGCTTGCTGCATCGCGAAAAAATAAAATTCGAAAGGTACCACTCGGAAAAAAGAACAAAACCAGGAGCTGCCAAACATGCCACACCTACTCCGTGTCATTTTTAAAATTGTTATCCTTTCAATCAACTTACATTCGGGAATAGAAGAATGGTCAAGTGGTGTCAAAAACAGTCAGACAAAACCTCTTAGGGAATTTTGCAGCACTATCACCGCGAGAGTACATTCCCTTTATTTTTAAGTCTAAATCGATATAACCTCAGTCTTCTAACCCTGAAGGCCAGTGTTAACAGTAAGAGAGGTCATACCAAGCAAAAAAGCCCAGAAACGGGAATAATTCACGCTTTTACATCTGAAATCTATATTATACCTCGCGAGCAGTCAAGAGGAGTATTTAAGATATTGGCCATTTTTTAAATTATTAGTAAAAACGTGTTTTAAGTACATGTAATAAATGTCGGATTGTAAGTAATTGGGGAATTTCCGTAGATATGTTGACTTAATGCGCGGAGTGAGGGTGAAATTGAAGCCACCAGCTTACTCTATGCCACCAGGGATAGTTACGACTTTCCTTTTATTTCCTTAGTATTCGAAGCTATACATGCAGTAGCGAGCCCAATGTTTCAATTCAACTAGAATCCTCCGTGTCTTTCAAGAAGTATCAATCTTGTCAACTTATCATTTTGTTTTAAGGGATTTCTTAATTCATGCAATAATTAAGTTACGAAACTTATACTCCATCTTACTACTAAAACACCAAATATGACATCTTTCTCTTCTGCCTTCTTTCATGTCAATCTCATTCTCTGAACAAGTCTTTCTCCCTAATTATTCTGCACATTTCACTATGTTTTCTGCTTACTAACGTGAACTAATATCTTACCCCGACCCTTACATAACTCTTCCCACCATCCGTGAACTAAGACCACTGTTTTCAAAACTAGAACTTACTCATACGTCAGAGTATTTCGAATTTTAGCATTTTTTCATGCAACAACGAGTTTCTGAGAAGGATCTGAAACTTTGCACAAAATCACGTCCCTATCATAAGTTCAGCTACAATAGTTCTTCAACTGCATTTTTACCAGGGTTTAAAAAAACTAAAAGATTACCAATATGTCAAAGGATGGTGCACTTCGTCATGGAAGCCAGGTTGGAAACGAGCTGACCTGGCCACGAGGTCACAAAATCGGAATCCATCACGGAATATGAATGCTATGTGCGTCGTAGAGTCAAGGTCTCACGCCTGACGATGCCACATAACCTCTGCAGTCAGTACCAGAACCAAAGTGTACAGGTACTCTAACTTTTAAGGGAGTTCGCCTTTTCGAGCACTCTCACGCGACGAAGCTCTCCATTCTGAACAATTTCACAGACCTAGACAGAAAGTCTGAGAGGCGTAAAGAGTTTCAGAACGAGGAATGGAGCGATAAACGTGATACTCGTACTGCAGGCCAACTGCCCTCCAAGAGTCGCATTCACTGTTGCTTCTCGTTCGAAAAAACCTTTTCTATACATAAACCCACTTCCGGAACTTTTCCACGCCCAGGCCCCCTCTCACCATTTGCACGAAACCAACGCTTTTCCACCGGGCTCTTTCGCTACGCTCGACCATTCCCCATAGATGGTGCTCAAAATAAAAAGAATGGGAGAGAACTGCGTGGGGGTGACTGGGAGATGTTGTGGAGAGGAGGTAGGCTCTGATGGGGTTGTGCGGGGGGGAAATGCTGCTTCGGACTATCCTACCCCTTCCACAAACTACTCCTTACACCCTTCTCCTCGTCCTCTCCACCCCCCACGACTCCCCTCTCCACTTCCACTCTCTCTCCCCATTCGCAGGACTTAACTGCAGCCATTAATGGAGCACTTAGGTGTCGCTAAGGGAAACAATTTGAAGATGGTGATGGAGGGAGATGGAAGGCTAGCGTCTAGAGAGGAGGAGAGAAGAAAGAGTGGAACGAGAAAAAAGGAAAGAGAGAACAGTAGGGAGGGTTAGGATGGTAAGGGAGACGCAGCGAAATGTACGAAAAAAAATAATTCCAAGTGATCACCGTAGGAAAAATTGTAAGAGAAAGTGAGTGGAGACTGATAAAAAAGGCACTAGGGTTTGGGGATTTCTCTCTTGCACTCTATCTATACTTCACCCACTTTTTCTCCCCCTCCTCCCCCACTCCAAGTAACTCTCTCTTTCTTAAGGTAGGTGGACAAGAAATATTCCCAGATAAAGGGCGAGGGCTGTGACGAATGACGACTGGTGAGGCGAACATTTCAGCGATGAAAACGACGGACGGTACAACATGTGTCTCAATCAAGGGGAATTGAAAAGCGCCCATTGCTTACGTTGTCAGACGATGCGTGACGTGTCATCGCCCGTGTTTGGTGAGATTTAAACGATATGACGATTAAAACTGATGATCTCAGGCCTGACCTCGTGGAAATTATGGATATCCATGATGAGAAAACCACCTTTGTAAATTCCACAAACTTTCTTACGCTGGCATGACGCGCGTTTCACCACACTGTGGCATATTCATGTCTGTTAACAATGTCTGTCAATGAGTGATATCCTCTTTAGACCCCATGCATCATATGCGAAACGGGAGATTTTGTTACATTCAAGTCTTAGAGTCCCAGTGTGACGCCATCAATTTACCTTTTCTCAGTTTTTGCGTTTAGTGGTTGATCCTATTTCAATGTCTTTGGTTACATCTTGCTGAAATTCTGACGGACTCTTTAAGCACATGCTTCCAGAAAAAGTCGGGTCAAGATAATATCACATGAATAAATTTAAAGAAATTCAACGCAGTTATTCCACGGATTTTGCAAGCTTCTATTAAAATATTATTATTATTAAAATTCTATTAAATTAATTACAAATTATTGTTCTTCTTACTAGGTTTTGGACGACTACGTACTAAATACTTTTAAAACCATACTTAAACGAATTACAATGGTCATCAGATTCTCTTTGAGATACTTTTCTTAGCAACATACAAAAAATCACTGTTCTTCTCATCTCCGTAGCATTTTATATAATACTTCAAGGACTGAGCAAGATTTGATAACATTGACCCTGAGGAATAAGTGGATGAATCTCCTGAATTTGAGGATAAACTGAAAATGTATGGATTAATTTTCATTCAAGTATTCTACCAGCTGATTAGTAGGTTGTTGAACAGTCCACATTCTGCATCCAAATTTCATAGATAAATTCTCGCGTTCCCTCCTAAGGATGTTCCACCATTAGATCCCTCTTAAATTCTTCATATCTTCTACCTCCTCTTATTTCGTCGAGAATTCCTATCATATTCCTTCCTCTTCCACGCATCCCAAGTGTTCTCCCCTCTATCACTCTCTTTATCATGCCCTCTCCTCTCAAACCTCCTCCATCCATCTCTTCTGCCTTCTCCGCACCTCTGCCACAAGCTTCCTCTCCTCTCCAACTATATCCAATACCTCCTCTTTCGAGTTTCTCACCAACCAGGTCACCTTATCCATCCTTCTCCATACCCACATCTCAAATGCCTCAAGTCTACGCACATCCTACCTTCGCAATGACCAAGTTTCCGACCCGTATAGCGCCACGCTCCATATTCGAGTTTTCACCAGCCTTTTCTCTACGTCTCTTCTCAGACCCCCCTCATCAATTCCCTTCTCTTCAAAAATTGCTCTTTAGCGAGCGCAATTCTGCATCTGATGTCCTTACCACTAAACCCATTCTCTTCCAAAATACTACCAAGATCCGAAAACTGCTCGACCTGCTATATCTTCTGCCCTCCCACCCTTATATCCCCGACTTATTACTTCTAAACTATCTCATCACTTTCGTTTTCTTCTGGTTTATCTTCACCCCATACCTTTCTCACTGCACCTCTAACGCATTCACCATTGACTATAATCCCTTGGAAGACTGACTAACCAATGCTTGATCATCTGCAAATCTCACTGATTTTATCAGCTCCCCTCCTACCTTTATTCCTACCTTGCCTCCATTACCATTTCTTCTGAATACACGTTAAAAAGCAATTACGATAGTGGGCATCCAAGCCACATTCCCTGTCCTATCATGGCCCATCACGATTCTCCACCAGCAACCCTAACCTGCGCCGTCTGGTTCATATGCAAATTCCGAATCAGTCGCCTGTCCCTCCAATTGACCCCTTATTTCTTTAAAATTCCCATTAATTTCCTCCAGTCCACCCTAAAACGCCTTCTCGAAATCTACGAAGCATGCAAAAACATCCTGCTCATACTGTAGGATTCTTTCTACTAGCTTCCTCATCACCGCTATAGCGTCTCGCGTTCCCGTCCCTCTCCTAAACCTGAGCTGGTCGTCACCCACGTATTCATTAGCCTTCTTCTCTAGCCTTCTGTTTATAATTCTCAGAACTACTTTGGTCGCGTGGGGTGTTAAGATTATTGTCCTATAGTCTTCGCACGTTTTTGCCTTGATCTTCTTTGGAATAGGAATAGGAACTCTGCAGGTATGTCATCTATTCCCACCGCCTTATTCCTTTTCATGTCTCGTAGAGCTCTTTCGATTTCTCTATCTAGGATTCCTGGTCCGATGCCATCTCTATCGATGTCGTCTTCCCTTTCTAAATCTAACGAATTGGGCCTTATTTCTTTACTAAATAGGATGCATGGATATAGGAAATAAAAAATAAAATATATAAAAAAGATAAATGGATTTATATTATTGTTCCCCATTTGAGTATATACTCTGGTATCGCCGACGCTCTAATTTATGGTAGACTCTCTAATTTAAGGTCTCAGACGCCACATGTATCTGTACAAACATTATAACTTAGGTATATCTATTGAGAAATGAACACGCTCGGTGCATTAAAACATTGGGCGGTATATTATCAAGAGTTACTTCCACCATATATGAAAGTAAATCAGCAATTAAATGATGACGTAGGATTCAGAAATTTATGATTTCCTAGTTCACAAACTCGTCTGCCTGAAACGGGGTAGGTACATTAATTTAATATTGCTCGAAAAGTAGTTTGGCATGGGGTTGATATTTTTATATCATTGGAAAGATGAGAGTTTTTTCTTTAAAACGAGGCCAAATTCACCAAATTCTAGGTGAAGTGATTTTTCGCTCAAACTACCTTAAAGGGGATAAAATTCAAGCACAAAATAGTAATGTCTAAGAATGACAGCGGTAAGATTAACTCGTCAAAAATGAGAAAAATATATGTGCTTCAAAAACAGAAATTATAACTGGACTACACTTTTTGACTTTTCTTGTGCTTGGGAACGTCTCGTGCCAAATCATTATGCTTAAATACTCAATCCAGGGTATGCATCATTGATGTGAGTAATATTAAAATAAGTACAATTTTCACAATTTATGAAGAAAAATTATTATTGAGCATCATATATTATTCACAACCAAACAAGTAAATCTTCTGGCGACGGCATTGAAAAGAAAACATTTAAATAGCCAAAATTAAATTTCTAATTAAGAATAAGTCTTAATTCATCTAAAACTGCATTAATATCTACGGATGAATTAAGAGAAAAGCTGCATTTCCGCAATCACATTTGAATCACACACAAGACTTCTTCAAGATCTTCTTCAAGTCAAAATCTGTATTTATAAATTCAGTTATTCTAATGGCACTGCCTCTTATCTCGATCATAAGAGCTGCCATACGGCGGATATACAAGGGAAGCTCATAATATGAAAGGGATATCCAGGCCTCCCACAAAGTTTGACAAGCAATGACAAAAACTTGAGCTGAGAATGACGGGAGGAATTAATTTACCACACGAAAAATAATTTATGATTATTCATTAAAGAACACAAATATTGATCCCGGGAGGAATACATGTAGAGAGTATCTCGTGTCTTCGGCAAAATATTTTGCCTTCGTGAAAACGATAAACACTGCACTTTTCTCCAATCCCTTTCATCGACGCAAACTTTCAATGGACAAAACATATAGTGGCGAGATACGAGATCTCAAGGGATACGCATCAAGTGAAAGGGAAGGAAGTTTTTGCGATACGAAGTTATTTGGTTTCGTACGAGGAAGGAAAGACGAACACATGGCGCGACAGTCACCAAAACTTTGGGTGCGACCTGGATAAAATTTATGAATTCCGTAAATAATAAAAGTGTCGAGTCAGAAGCCAAACAAGAGCAAACGAGAGGAGCAAGTGGACCCGCACTCAGGCATATGTGCACGCTCATGAATTGATGCGAATGGAAATTAAATAACCGTCTTTTGAATTGACGCGAAGACAGTTTAAATTTAGTAGAGATTATTTAGAAAAAAATTAATTATTACTGTCTTCAACTGAGTTTCTCGTTGGTTGACTGTGGGACGTCTCTTTCAAACCATTTAATATTCCATTATCTGAGAATAAACACACCCAAATGCCTTTAACGGCTGTAAATTTTATCCCATTCTCCGCAAGAATAAGCAGTTTCAAGACAGAACACAGGAGATGCAGTGAGAGCACAATTACAGTATACCGATTAAGGGGCCAGCGACCATCGTATAACGTGACACAATTAAACAAGAGGTACTTCCATTTTACCTTCATGCTCTGCCACTACATTGATATCAAGGGGCTATTACACGGTTATCACCATCTACTAAATGGATTGAGTAAGTGGATTTGCGGGGACGTATACTGCTTCAGAGCTTGCTACGTTCTATTCCCGATCTTGTATTTCAGCTGCTTCCGTCCCAAAACTGCCAAAAATTGTATAAAAGCGCAAAGCTTACAAATGCTTCAAAACAATCAACAGCACAACGATCTTGTACTTCAGCTGCTTTCGTCCCAAAACTGCGAAAAATTACATTAAAGCTTGCAAAATTTAAAAATACTTCATAACGATCAACAGCGATGCTTTCGGAGTATATTTCAATATTATAGCTATGTAAATAATACTTGATTCATTTTCCATTTTGTTTTATTGCCCATAAAGTAACGAGTTACGTTCCTTTTATTTTTTTTATTTTTAAAGTAAAGAAGGTGACCTCGTCAAATATGTTTCTCCCTGAAAAAGTGCAAGAAGGGAGAAGTGAGCTGATGACGGGGACCTTAAGTAAGGATGTAAAAAAGAGGCTGGGGAAGAGCTTGATATGGAGTGTGGCGTTGTATGGGGCGGAAACGTGGACATTGAGAAAGGAAGACGAAAATAGGCTGAAGGCTTTTGAGATGTGGGTGTGGAGGAGGATGGAGAAGGTGCGGTGGACGGAAAGGAAGACAAATGAGGAAGTGCTTGACATAGTGGGCGAGGAGAGGAAACTTATAGATGAGAAAAGAGGAAGACAGGGTAGGTGGCTGGAAGCAGTAATGAGGGACGATGGTTTGCTGAAGGCCGTGATAGAGGGAAGGATGTTGGGTAATCGGGGAAGGGGAAGGAAGAGAATCGGTTTTATGGACGGGATGAAGAAAGGTAGGACTTATGCTGAGATGAAGAAAGAAATACAAGAGGTAGAAAGGGCACGGCACGTGTAAGAGTTCGTTGGATATTCTCTGACTTTCATCACAACCTACCTCTAACCGGTAGATTACTGTAATGAATGAATAAGTGCAACCTTGTCTGATTTTGCCAGCTCTTCTCAGATTTAGAATTTATTAAGAGGATAATTCTGAGCGATGATACAAAATAACCAATTCATTCAACTCGTATCATACAGAATTCCAACATTTATATTGAATTAATTAATCCAATTTCTAACGGAATGGAGGTCTGCTCTAATGCATTCTTTCATTTCTGTAGTATTTTTCTAACAAAAATAAAGCGATTTAATTGTTATATCACTTTAAATGTTGGAAAAAGGAAAGTTTATATTGATTTTTTTCTATTTTAAATTATTTACTTATTGAAATGGGTTAATGTTAACCGGATATGACAATGGAATGCGAAATAATAACGGGTGTCAATGTGTATCTGTGATATGTAATGTATATTTAAGACAATAAAATTCCCATACTTTAGGACTACATTAGCTCACAATACAATATATAGCAGGGAGTAACTTTCTTTCAATTACTCACAGAAGAGTTGAAATAAATTGACAATGTCTTCTACTCAAAATACTTGCATAATTTACTAAGGTTAAGGAGCACTCTTGAAGGTTACGAAGGAGGACCTGAATCAAAGACCAATCTGGGCAGGGATCAATTCCATATGTATTTTCAGATGGTCCAACATTTCGGAGTGCCTAGAGAGTATTCCACTATATCCTAGGTAATGTGGGTTAACTCCATCTGCACCTTACAGAGGATTATTTAGACTTAATCTAACCGTAAATCTCAGGGGCCTTACCCGAATCAATCTCATGACTTGGTACCACTCTAAATAGAGTTGGAAAGAGTATTAAGGTGAAATAGGGAGGGTCGAAAAACAAACAAAAGAGTAACAGGAAGAGTTTTCAAGAATGATGGAACAAGACGCGACGATGGACTGCTGCGGGTCCGTTCCGCTCGGAGTGTAGCCTTGGAGATAAGTTGAGATGGCTGTTTGATGGATAAATAACCACTGGGCGGTGATCGATCATTTCCTTTAGAGCCGTTTCACTTTCAGCGCACAGGAAAAGCACGCCGTGATTGATTGACGGCCGATGAGTAATGAATACACACACCGCAAACAAGAGTGTCAATAACGACAAATGCCAAGTCATACTCGGCGGTGGGCCCGAAAAATTCCGATGGACAGACAGACCAGATTTCCGGAACGCCACAGCATCTGATGGGTAACTTAAAAATATCTACCAGCGCCGAAAATCATGATTGAATATGCACTTCTTTGGGCTAGTGAGAGATTAAATTAGGGCTGGACCAATGCGTATCGACCGAAATAAACTGTCGATAACTCATGGCATTGATCGATACGGCGCTCAAGAAAAAAGGTTACGGTAGCAAATAAAGCGGAACCATATTTATACGAAATAAAGGAACACAAATATAGGACTGTATCTAGCTGAAATACGTCACAAAATTGGTATCTAGCTCGGATTCTATGGTCGGTAAAACAGTAATCTAGCACCCACACCAGTCCTATTATCCTTTGAAAAAACATATAGACGATACATTAAAAATTTATATTCATGTAAAAAACCAGAATTTACGACGATATCCTACGTACGAGTACCCAGATGCTCTCCCGCAGATTCCCACACAATAAATGCTTTTATCTCGGATACATGTTTTCCTTTACACTAGCCAGCTTGTACCTCTATGTGGTGCCAGTATAATTTAATTCAAGAAGAGAGCAATTGACGAGTACATTTAAAGGTTAACCCACACTGTTAGTGAAAACAATAGGAAATGTGACTCCTACGCAAGCATTTCGGTAATCACCGAAAAGTGCTTCCAGGTGATCATTGGCAAGGAGAGTTAAAATCTCGCAAACAAGCATGTTATCCGAGGTGAAAGTGAAAAGACGCTCGGACCTAGAACCACGGGCAATACGCAATTGTTAAAGAGTTTTCAACTCACTTTGCCCAAGGTCACCTGAATGACCGAAATGCATGAATTAGATTAAAATTTCCTATTGTTTTTTTATTGACAGTTTGGTTCAAATACATTAAAACCAGTTACATTGGCCATTTCAGTTTAATGGAAAAGAACATTGTGTATCACAAATTACTACACGATCTAGTTTTAGGCTCATGCGACTATTCAGAAGCCGAAACACGACGAAAATATACGGAGCATTCATACATTGTAGCATACAAGAATGAACACTTTTCTATATGTTTATTGTAAATTATTTTTCTAGTTAGTTAATTTTTGAAAATTCTAATTTTTCATCAGGTGGACACCCGGTTAACTGGCTATTGAGAACATAGATTAAATATTGATGCAAGATATATTTTTTGTTCGATTGAAATAAAGTATAAATTAAAATATATTTTGATTTAAAAATGGATAAATCGTAACGATCCTTAAGGTATTTTTAAACTTTAAATGAAACATAAAAAATTGGTACCCAGGTACCCAGTTATTGGCGTGAGGGTTAAGGTAATGCATTCAAAAAGTCAAGTGTGCCTATGTTGGGGACGCGGTCGTGGGTTTAACGACAAAATATCTGCCTTAACGGGCAGTAGGTATGTAACATCTTTAGGTATTTAGATGTAGTAGAAATGAGCCATTCCGGCCATACGACCATTCATTCATTCACTCAAACCGCTCACAGGCGTAATTAATAAATATTTCGTTCAAACAGGTGGTGAAAGAAAGAGGATAGGAAACAAATAAAATGTGACAACACAATGGTGATGTGAAGATGGAATGACGGCCGATTCCAAGTGAAAAAAATTCGACTAGACCGGGAATTGAACCACGGACTTTCCGATTTCGCGCCGGATGCTCTTGTGATTCCTATCCTCTTTCTTTCACCACCTGTTTGAACAAAATATATTTATTATTTACGCCTGTGAGTGGTTTGATTGATTGAATGAATGGTTGTATGGCCGGAATGGCTCCACTGCTTAGGGGTAGCTTTCGGGCTAAGGACCCTTCTTCAGCTGGAGGAGATAAGCTACCCCTAAGCAGTGGACACCGGTGTCGTCATGGATCATCTTCCAGTGAGTGTCCACTGATTTACTTTCCTATCCTTCCCCAACCTCAACGCCTTGTTGCTAGCTTATACTTTTATATTTATTTCCTTTCCTTTTATATATATATATATATATAAAAGGAAAGGAAATCTTTCTTCCTATACCTTTCGCTGAAGAAGGTGGCGGCGATCCACCGAAAAATTTACAACCCGTGTGAGTGTCTTTTTTATGTGTTTTCATTTTAGTCACACTTGTGACAAAGTTTATATATATATATATATATATATATATATATATATATGTTCATTTTTCATTATATATATATATACACATTTTTTTTTCTTGACTTTTCCTATAGCTGAAGAAGGGCCTACATGCCCGAAACGTACAGTAAGTCTTCTCTCTTTTTACTTTTCTTTCCCCACCCCCTGTCAAGTGTTTTTATTGTTGTGGCCTATTGGCGAAATTTTCGTTTTGTATATATATATATATATATATATATATATATATTGTAAATAAGGCATTATAATTATATAAACATGCATAAATTAAACAGCGATACACTAAAAAAACACAGAAACACGCAAAAAGGACACTCACAAAAGAAAACTTGGACGTTTCGACGGTCAGGCCACCATCATCGGCGGTAGAAGAATAAAAGTCTGCTCTGTTCCCTTGGGAAGGAAATGGCAGAGGGGAAGGAGGGGGGGTAAGTGCGAATGGATAGTGGTGAGGAGAGAGAGGTGGCTATTGGGCAGTGGTGGGGAGAGAGAGGTAGCTATTGGACTATTAATTTCAATGGGCTAGGTTTAGCCCGGGCTTTTCGAATGCCCTTGTTACCCAAATATGGGAGTATTCACGGATTTTCCCTTCAGCATTACCAGCGAATTCGGGAAGGGCTTCTATGATTTATAGGGAGAAACAATCGTCAAAATTTTGAAAGTGGGAGGCGGTATGTTTGGGGATGGGATCAAGAAAAGGTGGAGTTTTGGTGGCATGGCAGTGATTGTTCATACGAATATTGAGAGGGGTGGTGCATTTTCCCACATAGAAGGCAGGGCAAAAATTGCAGGAAAGGCGGTATATGATGTTCCTGGTGGTACAATTGGCCGTAGAGGAAGATATTTTGAGGGAGGGAGAGGCGGAAGTGTGGAGCATAGAGCAGCATTTGCACCTAGGGCGTTCGCATGTTGAGGAAAGTGGCGGAGGGCGGGCGGTGGGTTGGAGGGAGGGTCTAGTGGATTTTAGAATGTCTGGCAGATTTGAAGGGACGCATATCGGAAACTTTGGGACATGAGGGTAGGAGGAGGGAAGTAGAGGTATTGTTTGTTATGATTGGATATAGGTCTTTCAATATGTTTTTGATTCTGTGTGCACCAGAGAAGAATGTGGTGACAAGGCTAAGTTGGTCAGGTTGGTGGGTTTTGGTCCGAGGGGTATATTTTGCAGTAGGAGACAGGATTTTATTAAAAAGCCATTTCTCGGGGTACTCGCGTTCTCTGAGGGAGTGATGAAGAGTGTCGATATATTCTTTTAGAGAGGGGGCATTGCTGCAGATCCGGTGGCCGCGGATAGAAAGGGAATAAGGGATTTGGTGTTGATGAGCGTTTGGTGTGAGAAGTATGACAGCTGTTAAAATGGAGGTATTGGTCGTGGTTAGTGGGTTTTTTGTGGATATATATATATATATATATATATATATATATATATATATATATATATATATATATATATATATATATATATATATATATATATATATATATATATATATATATATATAACTTCTGGGAGAATACTCGGGTGATAAATATACAGAAACACACAAAAAGGACTGACAAAAGAAAACTTGGACGTTTCGACGGTCAACCCGTTAGTATCGGCAGTAGAAGACTGAAGAATCTGCTCTGTTCCCTTGGGGAGGAAATGGCAGAGATGGAGGGGGGATAAGAAGGAATGGGTAGTGGTGGGGAGAGAGAGGTGGCTATTATACGTTTTCACTCTCCCACAGTTTGGCAGCGACCTCACATCTGCGCGGAAGCGTCAGTTTCGGGTTCCGTGCTTTATTGTGTTTTTGTCGTTTTCTGTTTATCTTTCTGCTGAATTGTAAGTCTGAATTTTTATTTTCCCTTAGTTTTATTCATTGTTTGATTCAGAGGGGCTGGAATCACATGTTCAAAATTATTTATTCCTGAGAGACATTATTTTTGAAATTTACATTTTTTTTAATATTTACTATCGAGTAATATGTTTTATCATTATTTTTATGGGATCTACTTTTCTTGGCTACACGCTCTCCTCTAAGTTTATTCTTTTTCTTTTAAGAAAATGGCTTTTTCGTTATCTCTACGCTTACTCTCGAATTAGTCAATTATTTTCTTTTGTTGCCAATTTTTATGCATATTTTTTGGATAATTAGTTTACAAAAACGTTTTAGATTTGATTGACATTTTAAATCGCGTTTTTTATTTTCCTGTTGGATCTTTTATGTGAAATTGCAAATGCAAGTTGCAAGCTGTTTGTCGTCTTGAATACCACTTCACATTATCAATCAATTCAGCTTGTTTGTTTATTCATCGAATTGTATTTTAAGGGATGATGTAATGCAACACTGCAACTCATTCAAAATGCACCATCAATTTTTTTTATTCGATAGGTGATATTCTATATTTGTGGCTAGAAATCTACTTGCGATAATAGAAATGGAGAGGAAACCTCAGAGAGCCTTTATTTGTGGCTAGAACTTTACTTGCGATAATATAAATGGAGAGAAAATGTCTGAGAGCCAAGAAAGGAACCGCTTCAGCGGTTATTGTGCGACTGGAAGTAATAATTCTCCCGTAAGTTATGTTTTCCCAATCGTTTGAAAATAATTATGATGCATCGTTACTTGGAGAAAACCAATAATTAAATTATTCTATACTTCCTATAAGCTTTTGCATTATGGAAAGAAAAATTCCCAAGCAGTTATTGAATAGAATATCTTCCTTATTACTAAATATTATATATGAACTATTCGCTATCGTTCCCATTGTTCGAATAAAAATAATAAAAAAGATTAGAATAAATTTTTCCAAAATTGTAGTGTTATTTCGAATGAAAATTATCTTTGGCATATACTACTTTGGTATATTAGGTTTAACTTAAATAGTTAACATAAAAATACTTTATATAATTTCCATAAAAATTAAATATATATAACATAACCCTACCTATGCGTCAAGAATAAGAAAGCGTGTTACGGGTTGCATACCTTTTCAAATTACCTGTGACGGATGACATACATGTATGTCAATGTTGTTTTTTTTAATGCAAACAAGATGTCTGAAGGTATTTTTGGTATATCATTCAAACATTAGTATTTTAAAACGGAAATGACCTCTCCTTCATATGCAATAGTTGTGAAAATTTCATCCGCATTGAAAGTGTCAAATAACTTAACATTATTTATGGATTTTAAACTGTTTGGCAAAGGGTTCTATAATTAACATGAAGAAATTAAGGAATTTTCAAACAAATTATTTCCATATGATGGAATGGATAGAGTTTCCGCCTTCCGTGTAATGCGTTTTCTGAATTAATGTTAAATTTTATTTGATTATACATGTAAGATGGTAATTGGGTTTTAATAATTTTATCTGCAAATGTAGCATTCATCATGTATTGTCCTTGTTCCAGTTTGAACCATTTTTACAGTTGGCAGTATGGCGTGACATGCTCATATAAATTGATGTAAAAAACAAAGCTAATACAGGAATTTTGTAGTCGCTGTAATTTCTTATCTAGGTCGCTTGTAATATCGAAGTACACTATTGAACAGTAATCGAAGTGCGGAAACAAAAGCCTACTAGTTTTTGCCGTTATCGGACTGGAATTAAAAGTCTAAAATGCATCAGTGGTTCTATTGATAATAATTCCAAGATTGTTTACGGAATTAGAATAGTCAATTTTCCTACCTTGTTGTAGGGACATGGGCATAGTACCGTTGCCTTTATCTTGAATTCAGTATTATGACCTCAGTATTTATGAAAACATAAAACCAAAATAATTAATTAAAGCGATTTATTATCGCCGTGTGATTCAGTGGTGGTGAATGTGCGTTCTTTGAGTCCAAATAATCTTTGCGGTGAGAATAAAAACCCTTTTCCTGTAAGATGCGCTCTCTTGAGTTTCCTCTGGGTTTTTTTTATGAGTACGGCTAAGCATCTGAAATGTCAGTTGAAATTTCATGGCTTATTTATGTTTGACCTTTCACCCAAAAAAAGTATCAAATAGTCAGTGCCTTTTGGCTTCATAAGAACAACCGACGAGATGAGATCTTACTATTGGCATGGAAATCTGCGCGATAAAGCATCAAAATGTAGGTCTGCTAGCACTGGTGTGGCTATGGGAAAGGGCAGATGCTCCGAACCGAGCGGCGCTGTTTTTGAGATGGAATATTTTACTTCTAAAAATAATACTACTAGACACATTCTTAGTAATAAATAGAGTAAACCTAGTAACTATCGCTGGACGTAGCAATAAAAATTGATTATAATTAACAATTCGGATTCTGGGTTCTTTCTAGATTATCTAGAACATCAACTATCATAAGTTGTTTTTTAGTTTGATAGTATATACTAGATGACATTTACACCAAATATTTTCATTCTATATCCGTAGGTTTATGAAAATAAAATAAATAAAATTATTTTCTCAAAGTTATTTTTCAATTTTTTTGTTAACAGATTTGGTGTGTATTGTGCCCCTAAGGGCAAACAACAGACCGCCCGGATGGCTCAAACTGAAGCCACACCACTGACTGAGAGGAAAGTTTCGCCCATGCCAATCATACAAAACTTACATCGCATTTTTTGTTGTGATTCCCCAAGTGTGTCTCTGATTATTCAAACGCATCCACGTCTAAAAGCAATGAGAGATGGTTCATCAGTTCCACCTTTCGGTGTTCAATTCCCGTGACTTCGTGCTGCTTTACAACTCATTATTAATAATAATTAATAAATTTCCAACATTATTAATAATAAATAATAGCTTTCCAACATGCTATGCCAATAACTGTTGCATAATAGTTGAATTTTGTCTCATCAAAGCCTCATAAAAGGTTTACTTTAGGTAGCTGCTCATAAACCTATATATTTTCATTCAATATTATATCTATTTATAAGATGAAACGATATCATTATTAAATATGCAATGGTTTAGGAATTTTTACTTTAACTGCCAATTCTTTATTTTACTTAAATTCCAAACATACACACTCGTTAATAAAGCTATTTTAATCTGAGAGGAGAATTATAGTTTTTAATCAAAAGTATTAATTTTACTTCAACGTTTTTGTAGTTACGAATCCATTAAATAACAGTATCCTAAAAGAGCTTGCACAACTACACAACTACATCAGCGTGAGGGCTTTAAGAATGAATTCAGCGCAACACGAGCTGCATTCCAAATTTTTCCATAGTGATAGTCTCCAAGGTCTTTACATATTTTGTGCCATGTCCCACCACAAAATTGACAAAGGAGAAGAAAACTCTTGCAGTGAAAAAATACACCAAAAGCTATTATTCGATATTTGTTACACCCTCCTCTCGCTCATAAAATCATCATTCGTGAAGATGTTTTCAAAATAATAAAAATAAAAGAATAACAAAAATGCGTTAGTGAAATAAATACGTAATCACTGACTTGTTAGCGTTTGAAATTCATCCACAAAGCTCCACCAAGAAGCGCGAAAAAGCAAAGTATAGAACGCCAAATTTGCACATGATTCATGGAAAATAAAATAGGAAGATTATTTTCATATTTACAAAATTTTAAAACAAGAGGTCCAATAGAGGTAGGCTCTATTTAAACAGAGTAACGACAGTGTAATTATGAAAAATGATGGTATTTGTATGCTCTTGAAACTCAATCTATACATTATTTCTGTTCTATTATTGTATGAAATTATATCTTCACAATTTAAATGCCCTCAAATGTATGACCAAGAGACAAGTACAAAGAATATTAGAGACATAGGAAAAACTTAGACAGGATGTAATAATTTGGAGTGCAGAAGAATGAAAGGCTATAGTTACTTAACCCTAGGGTTGAAATATTAACAATGACGATAGTTATGGAACTGAATACTTGGAGGTGATCAGATTTCTGTAGTGGCTAGAGCACAGGCTTCCCATCCAGATAGCTCGGATTGGATCAACAGCAGTGGAGAAACTTTTGACGGTAAATTTCTGATTCCTTCTTTCACGCAATCAAGAGAGACGTTTAAATGGATTACTTCACCCCTCTGATGGAATGTTTAACTGTCAGTGCCTTGGTGCCTTAATACCTTTAGTTTCGCTTTTGCAGACGTCGGACATCATTCCTTACTACGCCCACGTATCACATAATAAGTAATTACCATTACCCATAAAACCACATGCCCTAAGGCGCTGTTTTAAAATCCCTGGTAATATATTGTCTCGGTACGAAAAAATAATTTTATACAATATCCCATGTATAACGGTAATATCAAGTAACCGATAGTTTCATTTAATATGCCTATACAATACCCCAAATCTTGGGTAACATCAAGTTATCGTATATGATTTGGTATTTTACAGTTAACGACTGCCAGATAGTATAAAGCTGTGCCTAAATGTAGCAAATTATCTTATTTTTCGGTCGTATCCACAAATAGCTAATCGATTGAACTTAAATATTAGGAATGTATCGAATGTATTCGCCTAGCATATTGTATGACTGTATCTGTATATTGTATTGCAAACTGAATCAAATATATATTCTACATTATTTTTTCAATGAGGAATTCCCATTTTAACCCCTATTCCTCATACATCTCAGCGATCGTCGTCTGTGCAGTCATCCCTTCCACAAAACGCTTCAAATGCACAGCCATCAATCAGCCTAGGGCTCTTCCCTTATGCTGTCATCACGCCGTTAGCGGTAAGGCAGTCAGGCCTGGTTGGTCGCACCGCAGGAATGACTGATTGTAAGGCGAGAGACACATCCATATTCGAGGCGCGCGCGATCGCACGCTTAACCGCATTGCCAGCCCCGAGCCCGCCGACGGTACCGCACGCGGGGGCGGGCGGAGGCGTACCTATTCCGCGCTCCGCCAGAATGTCCCACAGACCGAACTCAACCCGCAGCTGACACTTGTTCATTACGCAGGAAGTGGAATCTATAGAGAGCTAATAGCCACTGAATGCTTGGGAGATTGTACGTTTGACTCCTTCGCAATGTGGACAACAACGAGGCACAGAGATCTACGCTCTTAGATATCTTACATTTATTCAAAAGCTTTTTTGTGCACTGTCATGAAAGTCATGCTCAATATTCTTTGAAACTGCACTGTTTCTGGCTTAATAGATCAACAAGCAATTAAGTCTGGATTAAAAATTATGGGACATAAAAATGAAATAAATTGTAAATATGAAAAATGTAAGCACTCATTTACTCGCATTTCGAACTCATCATCTCAAATAAATGTGGAAGATATCCGTATAAGTTCGAAATATTTTTCAATCCTCATTAGTTTAAAATATTGTTTTTTGAAAATTAGTCATCTTTTTGAATAAGTAGTTTCATTTTGACTAACGGGAATATTGTTGCAGAGAGATTCAATTCATTTCATGAAAATAAATTTTTCGGAAGGCCTGAAAATTAACCTTATTACTCATAAACCAGCTGGCATGGCAGATTACCAAGGGAACAGAGTCGTTGGAGTTATCGTGTGTCAAAAAAGTCTTCAGTAATAAAGAAACATTCAAAATACTTTTTTACTATAATTCTAGTTCAGACAGATAATAATTATCTGTATAAAATAAACTCGAACACGGACATATTGCGCTACGAAACCTCTTTTTTATCACAGCCAATAATATGCATTATGACCCTTAATAGGTATAGACATTGAAGTAAAGAGCTACAGAGTGTCACTTACAGCTGTAATATGGCACTTAGATACTTTAAAAATTCGAAATTTAGCATGAATTACCAATTTAGTACATTTCTGATTCTTAATTTATTAAATAATTTCAGTACAATCGTAGTTAAGTGCCATTTTATTTGGTGAAATTGCATATAATTCAATTCCTTGATTTTATGAAGATTTTAATAATGTATATTTACTTGTATGATATAAAGGAGTACAATTTATAATGCTTTTACCTTTAACAGCATGGATTTAATTTCATTTGAGGTATCATACTACCAACTCCGACGTGGGCTTATTGAGTGCATGTCGATTTTGAAGGTAGCTCACTTTAAAGTAAAACCAAGTAGTTAATTTCATTTTATGGGAAATATATCCACATTTCATTTTCCAGCGAATTAAACATTTCTTATGACTGTTATTGGCTAAAGAAAATTTTAAATTTTTCACGCAAGTACCATTTCAACAAACATTATGGGTAGGAAGTGATATAATAATTTTCCTGGATATAATTCGAAGGAAGTTTTTTTTAAGTTTTCTCGGGTGTTCCAAATAAATATTTGAAAATATGGGTCCCTGACCAGGTGGACCACCCACCCATACTTGGTTCACCAACAGGGTATCAACCGCAATAATTTTGATAATTCATCGTTACAATGGCCTTATTTTATCCATACTAGTTTCATAATATAACGTTTGGAGTAATGGTGTAGGAATTTACTGCAACAATATAATTATCAATAAATATGACCAATAATTGAAGGAAATTGATAAATACTAATACGTAAAAATCACTTATTTTTATTTAAACACAAGATCTCTACTCTTGAGTTGGGGAGAGCTTATGCAGCAAGTTGAGTATGCTGGCCTCGAAAGATAATTTCGTTCAAAATTACTGATGACAAAATGGACGGGTGACGGGGAGTCAACCAAAGGCTTTTATATGGAAAATAAGTCCAATTTTCCACCAACGAGAAATAAAAAACTTGGGTTTTGGGGATCTAAATCAACATCATAATACTACATATAAAATATAATAATGTATGGGTTTCAAAGATCATGGTCAAGTGCCTTTCCAAGAGTTTGTCGCTTCTGAGTGTCACGGCGCAGAAGTCACTGGAGCGTTCAGTGAAATGCTACATACATGCACACCCATCATGCAATTCCCTTTCGGGAAAGGCAAGGTCAAATTATTTAGTTATAGCTGTTAGGCCTAAGAAACTGGCTATCTTTTAAGAATTTCCTCCATTATTCACTCTTATTACACACCACTTTCGCTTATATCAAATTTGAACAATATTTATACACGCTCTCCTATTCTTAAGACTCCTGATATTCATCCTCTTTAGAGTCTCTTCCATCACATTTAGTCATGACTTCCACGGCCTACCCCTGCCTCTTACACCATTCATTCTACTTTCATATGCCTGTTTCTTAATTCAGCTCACATTCATTCTTGCAAAATGTCCAAACCAACGAAGCGCACTCCTTTCATATGTGTCCCTTACAGGGGCATCTAATTCACATTTTTGCATGATCCACTCATTCCAAGCCCTACACTGAAATACTATGGACATCCCATTTACGATATAAAACAGTGAGACTAAAATAAGAATGACCCTTCCCTTACCATGAAGTCATTATTGTATTTGATGAATGGTATTCGATCAATTCCATTCTTGGCTAAATTTAAAACTATTTTTTTAGAAACAAAACAATTAGAGTACGCTCAGCCCCCTTTAGAGGTGACAATTATTTTTTCATCGAGAGATATAAATTTAAAATGCTTATTCATTCATGATCCGGGCAAATACTCTTGGTCCGTCTCCATTCCGATGCGTCTGAAGCTGAGTTTTTCTCATCGTTGAAAATGACTCTCCATAGTCAATGAAAAAGAAGGTCTCTTCATGATGGAGCATATCCAATGTAGCCGAGGAAAAAGAGAAGCTGGGTTCGGGGAGAAGGGAATGAGATTAAGTGGGTGGCTGAAACTGGAAGAAAACGAGAAGGTGGGAGAGATCAAGGAATACCGGAGAGGAAAGAAAGGAAGAAATGAGGGCATAAAAGGTAGGAAGAGGATACACTCACGATCTCATTCTCGTAAAAACTGAAAACATCTAGTCCCCCCCTCTTCAGAGTTTAACGCGCTTTGAGATGGGTCGTGGGGAGTGGAGACCTCTGGCGGGACGACGGGGTATTCGAAGGTAAATGGTAAGAGCTGGGGCAAATGAAATAAACCAGCCAGATAGCCGGGGAAGATTTTATTCGACTAGATAGACATAAAAAAGAAGTGCGGCGGGAAGAATCGTCTGCATTTCACGGGAGATTAAACTACTCGAGGAGGAGCATAAGGGCACAGAAGATCGTGGGAAGGTGAGGAGAATGTTTTCTTAGGAAAAGACGGGAATATTAGTCGTAGACGTGGGTTTTTAGGTGCTCCAAATACAAAGATTGCATTGCGCGATTAAGGAAAAGAAAAATATCCGTGAGCGTTGCGGGATTCGAATCTGCGACATTTTAGTAAAAATGCCGGTGCGTCGCTTCACCGGCACAGGTCTCAATAGGGAAGACACATGGTTTCAAGAAAATATATTCATGTGAAAATATTTTTTTATATGTGAATTTAACTTCATATTCTTAAATGAAATGGGAAAAATATTTGAATGACAAACGACGTCGTCTTATGAAGGTATTCTTGTGTTACTGTAAACTTTAATGGTAACTGTAAACTTTATGCAAATTCATTACTTATATTCTAAGAAAAACATGAGAAAATTGTATTTTCATATTCACGGATAGTTATCTCACCAACCGCTGCCCAAACAAAGGTTCATTAAAATATAAACCTCTTATCGTTTTCGTAGATCTTTAGGGAGTTAAAACCTTAACGACGAATAGAAAATCAGCGCGTTTAGTTTTATTTATGAATCGCTAGAAAAACTAACTTTACTTGAATTTTACTAGCATTAAGCCATAACCCAAGGAGTTCCTGACAAAATATGACACATTCATATGTGATTTTCCGAGGGTGGGGGAAGAGCTTTTTCAAATGATTTATCGATGATCTCCGGGCCCTCAGTGACCCTATGGGGTATAAAAACTAAACGTTTTCGTATCTACTAGTAGGGGTAACGTACTGCTAGCGCTTAGTGCACTGATGAAATAAAAGTAAAAAGAAATAATATGCTCTTATTTGAATACCTAATGACATTATTTTCAAGTTCACACACATTACGTTTCGTAAATTTGCCAGTAAAATTTCAAGAAACTGTTGCATTATAACGTGAATTTTCATACACATTTTGTAGTGTAGATATCTATTTACTCAATTTATTTTTCATCGGAATCGATGGCAAACCAATAAACGTGGAATATTCCAATGCTCCAATAACGTCTGATCGAGCCCTCATTATGTTACCTGCCACACGGCGGCGGTTCGCTAATCATCAAGCAGAAAGTTACGATTGCTTGGGACTTCAACCAATACAAGACTTATACACTGTATGGATTTAGGCTTTACTTTGTATAATTATTAATATCCATACTAAATTATGTATAATACATTTATAAGCTTAATTGCAATAGTTGTAAAAGTTCATATGCTGGTCAGACGGCTAGAAACTTCATGATACGCGCCAAGGAACACCTTAGGTGTCACAAAAATAAGGATTCCAGCTCCCTCTTTGCTAAACATCTCTTAGAATGCAACCACAAAAGCGATTTTGTTCCTGAAGTTTTACACATCGTCTCCAAGGGATAAAAAATGGATGCTCTCGAGCAAATCGAGATTAGAAGGCACTTGGCAGACCCTAACACGGCCTTTTGTAATGAGCAATTGTTCCCGCAGTCCTCCCCACTCCTTTCCGAGAAACTAACATAAAGAAAAATTAACCATTCAAGCCACCTATCCGCGCCCACACTTCTAAGCCACGGTATAACCGCCACCCCCCTCACTCAAACCAACCCCGTAACGACGACAAAGTTAACAACGGTCACTAAACGAATAATCTTAAAAAATTGTACCTGATGATTCCGTAGATCGGCGAAATGTGTTGTACCGTTAATTAAAACTGTAGAAAAATACGAAGTTTAGTTTGGATACAATACAAGACTTACTTGGGAAAATGCGTCTATTGGAATGCTATCTTTTGATTTAAGTCGTAAGTCAGCCATTTGGAATACAAATGCAATATTATACCAAAACCGACGGCAAAAACGATATCGGTGGTGGATAAGGACCCAAAGACGATTGAGATATACAAACCTTAAAGTAAGATGCATAACTGGCACATCTCCCATACACAAGTAAGCTCTCGCATGCCAACGCAAGCCTGAACACGATACTGACCCCTTTTTGGTGGACGACCGAAAGAAAAATCAAATGCCGCACGCTGAGCACAGCTGGGGAAGGGAAGTCGTACTTGGTCTCTTCGCGGGAGAGCTAATCGATCACGCTATCCAATAGCCGCGATGGTGCTGGGGGGGGGGGGAGCGTTAAGCCCGTCTGAATTGCAACACCTTAAAAAAATAAGGTGAAAAAAAAGAGAATAACTTCAGTCCTCGTGCCAACCAGTCAATGCCTTCACATCGATTATCCGCCAGTGAGTAGGGCCCGCAGAGGAGAGACACTCCCCATTCAGATGCCCAGTTCTCCCAGCCATTACCCTTCCAATGCCTGCAGCCATTTACACAGCCCCGGCACATTTTTATACCGATAGCACCACCTCCGTTTGCCACTTGTCCATGTAGAGAGAGAGAGAGGGACAGAGAGAGAAATGGATGGATGCATAAAGGAGGAGAGAGATGCACGTCGCATCCCGGGCTTGGCTGTTTGGCGCCGAAGGATTCGCCGGGACCACCTTGTTTGCGCCCGCGTTTATGTTTGCATGTGTGGGCGGTAGATGGAGTAGAGGGAGCAGCTTCGAGCGAGGGGAGAAAATCTGGCTGGGGAGGGAACACAGTTGGGTTTAGGGTCTTCTTGCAGCGAGGTGGGGGGCGTGCGAGAGCCGTGGGAGCAAACGTATCTCACCACACGCAGCGGGTGGGCCTTCCGCGGCAGACACAATGGCGCCAAGTCCCCCCCATTCAACCCCGCTGGCACCCCACCTTTTCAAGGATTCCGCAGACGCACAGTGGGTTTAAATTAAAACAGGCTGGCCACAATTCATATCTTAAAGCATAGCCAGCAGCATAAGAGAATGTGGAAAGCTCTACCACGCAACAAGGAGACCTCGCGAGTGTGATGTTAAGAGACGTGATGAAAAGTTTTTTATTTAACACTACACTCTTCGATAGGAAAACGGGTGACGGGTTTCGGCTTCATGAACTCAGATTCAATAGAAAAATAAAGGCTAAAAAGGATGCCACGGTTAACATAGTTGGTGAGTCAAAAACACCGTGTTCTAGGGGTAACGTGAAGAGTTCGTAGCTGGAGCATATATCATGTTTGAGTCCTGCTTGCGGGTGACTTTTATCTACTAAATAACCTTTTCCAATTAAAGTTATCCGTACGTTAATCCTCACAAATGCTGCTTTTGATGAAATTCAGCGTAGGTATTTTAAAATTTTCATCTTTAAAATTAGGAAATCCGTTCCTGAAAATTATATTTAGCCAACCTACCCCTGCCTTGGATATCGAATTTATTCAAGCAGAATAGATAAAGCGGAGGTGTTGAAGGTGAATTTAATAAACCTTTATTTAACTTAAATAGACTACAATTGAACAGGCAAAAACCGAAGCTGGGGACTGACTCCAATATATAATTTTTCGGAAGAGTTAAATATTTTTGCAGGCCTTTCCTCCACGTAAATGATTTTTGCATCAAACATCAGAGCCGGAAGTTATAACAGCTGTTGTACCTCATTTTGAATGATGCGAAGACGTAATTTACTCCAGCTCACCAAATAAGAAAGGAAAAACTTTTATCTAGATTATTCCTTTTCATGACCTCTAACTAACATAATTATTTTTTTCTTTCAGGAGATAAAGGTCAATTAATTGATACACTATTTCATTTCTCTTTCCCAACGTTTCAAATTTTTAGCGTTTTTCAGGGCTCCGAAAGAGTTTCTTCTGAATTTTTTGTGTAGTGATAACTTCGCTGCTGAAAAACTTTTAGCCATCTTTACCTGCTTCACCCCAGTGTATGAGACTAGGAGACCAGCTGGACTTGGGGTTAAGGAAGGAAAGGGGAAGAAGAGAGAGTCGTTTGGATGTGTATCTGCTGAAACATTAAGCGGGTTGCCGTGCTGCGATGCACCCCTCCCCCAACCCTCTCTCAAGGATATTTTCCTGCTCGGATGGTTACGACTGGGGATTTTGCGGATTTTCCGCTTCGTGTACCACATAAGCTCACATTCACTATACCCGTATATATTCACCTATGTACAACATCGACTACTGTGTCGGAACAGCGAGGTATATTAGTTTCAGACGGTCATTCCTGGGCATAGTGGTATGTATAGTGGTAGAGAAAGATGGTGACAGTCGACTATGCGAAGCGTGATGTGAAGTAGGGGAATGCTCGTGTGGAAGGGATCGGCTTAAGAGCGAAAAAGAGAGAACAGAACATGGGTAGGCAAGACTGCCAAAATAACTGCATTTAACTTTAGAGGTCGAGAAAGTGCCAGCATGGCGTTTCACGACAATGTTTACGATCTAAACAAAGCTTTATTAAATATTATTATATATTAACTAAAATTTTTCTCAATCCATTGGAGGATTCCATCTGAACCAATGGATGACGAACCACAGAGGGGTAGGGAGATGATCTGAGTAACAGGTTAACTGAATAACTTTGGAATCCTAGTATTCAAGAGCGGAGACTACCTTGAGCTACTTATCTATCTCAATACTCCTAGTAAATATTAATTTTTCTTCATTAACTCCACAAAAAAGACCATAACTCCACAATGAACAAGAGTACTTAGGAAGACTAAACGATTCAGTCTTTTACCGTTTTCTGTTTCCATCCAATGGTTCCACTGAAAACGGGACATGTGTGTTACGCTCAAAGCAGCGTCAAAACGACGCAAAAATGTATGCATGAAAATATAGATCTCCTTACTTCTCTGTATGGATCTAGTTAGTTGAAAATACATTTTTTCACTGAAAAGGTCCTTCTGCGCAACTATCATCATGTTTCGCTTGCATTAGAGGAGGGTTTCAGGAGCTCAGCTGCTAAAAAACAACTCAAAAGGTTACATAACATCTTCATACCAAAGACAGTTATCAGGTGACATGAAAAACATTTATGGTGTCCTCGAAATCCGCTATCAAGGGTTAGAAAGGCCTTGGAAAAACCAATAAGCTAAAGCGTTTGATGTTTTGTATGATTCTTCGTGGGGCCGAACTTAATTTTCCCGAAAAACGGATATATACATGTATGAATGCAGGCATTCACGGCATAAAATATAAATAAAGAGTCTCTCTGTTTTCACACCGGGCCCGGTTCTCAACAGCTTCCGACGTTTCGAAGATTTCATTGGATTCCTGGATCTCTGAAGACGATGGACGAGTGTCTCGTTGAATCTTCGGAAGCAATGGAGAGCCTGACTCGGTGGGAAACCCGAGAGCCTTTCATTAATTGAAGATTTACATATTTCATCAGATTCGATATAAATTAGAGCAGTTGGTTGTCAAAAAAATTGAATTCTTTCAGAAATGAGAGTTTCAACTGTTAACACGGAGTATGCACACGATTACTTTTCCAACAGCTATCAAAAAGCAAATGTATTTCAGCGCTTTCGCGCACTAAATAACTCCATCATTTCATTTATGTAAGTAAAATTCATTCCAAAGACAAGCTTTTTCCTCAGTTAGCAACCAACCATTCAATGCTATTATTAACAATATCACATTAATATTTCACAAATTGATTTAAAAGTACATAATCTCTTCCACTTCATTGTTAAACTTCAGATTACAATGCACCTAAGAATTTTGTCAGAACGTAATTATTTCTAGAATAAGCAACTATTTCCAATGTGTATAACTAGCAAATATAGACCAATAAAAAACACGCTAGTTCATTCAATAAATCGCCTATGAAATCCCCCTGCCTATGACTCACGCGTATTGGTTATGCACTCGGCGAAGGAAGAGCATTGTTTATGCTTTTGACCAAGGGTAAGCCTTCTGCCTAGATCCAGGTTTCCAAGGATTCGAGACGGGACAGAGTTTAAACAACAAACACAGCCAAGGTGGGCCCAAAGCCCACACGTCCTTTGGATTAGCCAGATGGCGCTTTACCCACCACATCAAATCCACCATGCAGATACGTGACTGCAACTTCGTCAAAATTCACCTTCCACACGTAGCTGTTGGGTATGACTTGCCTCACTGCGTGTTTGAATGAGAGTGGTCAGCAGTTCCACGGCCAAAAGCAACTCATCAACGTCTGTAAGCACGTCCTATATGGATGCCTGGTTTTCGAGCCGGTTAGTGCTGAATTAATTGTTCAATTTGTTAGTTCTGTACAGAACATTAAAATTTTCGCATCATTTTTGCATTACAAAGATGGAAAGTTAACCTCCCAGTGATTTCATTCAACACATTCAATCAAATATAACCATTTTTCCAGTCTCTTTAATGAACGCTTGGGGAAATTAGATTCCCGGTACATTGATCCTACAATTACAAATAAATCTCCAGCATTTTAACAAAAATTATTTTTGCACACATAAATTTATACATATGAGAAAGCCTGCTGGCACATAACCTTTTTATATCCACTATCTCGTCATATGTGTGGTATTGACCATCTCAAAATACATAAAATATCATGTTTAAAAATGTACCAAGGGCGATGTATGCGATAATGAGTTTAAAAATGACTAATATTACTCAGGATCATGTAATATGTAGGATTGGATACCCTAAAAATACGCATCCGCGGTGTAAATAATAATCTCAGTTTCCAAAGGGTTCAAGAAATTTATTAAGTAGGTGCATGCAGCTATATTTATTTTTCTTTAAGGCTTGTGAAATCAGAGGTCACAAGTTTAAAGTTCAAATATGAATTTTAATGCGCAACTTAAATAAATAAGCGGCAATATGGAATACAAAATGCATTAAAAAATAATGGCTAGGATGAACTAGCTCACTATCTAGTCATCTGGACTTTCCGTTTCTAATTATTTCATTATTAGCCAGCTACAAGTACACTAAGGGGTGAAAATAGCAACCATTAAGTTAAGAACATGATAAGCCTCTTATTACATAAGTTGTATACAACACAAGTGTATCTGAGCGAATGCCTCGCATCCGATCAACATTTTTCCGAGGGCTGAGGGCCCTTTCGATGAAGAGTTTCACATTTTCTATTATTAAGTCACATCCTCTACTGGGCTTCGAAAACATTATCCAACCATCCCGCTTCAACTCTAGGGCTCGCTACGTATTCAAACAGTCTTCTAATGGATGGATGCTTCAGATGGATGTCATGCTCTACTCACACGGGAGTGTAATAAGAAGAATAAACACTCTCGATTTTAGTGGGAAATCCGATGGAAGGGCAAGGCACAGCGGGAATAAGAGTTTGGGAGTCCTCGCCTGGACGAAAAAAAACTCAAAAAAATCGCTTGAGAGCTTGGTCGAGGGAGTGAGGCCAAAAAATGTCAGAATTCGGTAGATTTTTTTCTCTCTCGCAAGCTTAAAATGGGCGTGGAAAAGGGATTGAGAGCAATCTGTTAGCCACAGCAGGAAAGAAACTTTGTGAGAAGGAGAGATTGCTCGCGGAAAAATCTTTGGGAGGCGAGAGAAATGGGCGTGGACAAATTTCCCACGAATGTTTTCCAACTCTTGCCTCTCCTCGGCCAGCCTGCTCTAGCCTCTCGTTCCCGCCTTGATCATCTGCCAATGTACCCACCCCTGGTGCCAAACATTCCCAAAAGCCCTGTGCACATGGTGACATTTCTGGCACCAGAGTTGGCGCGGTAATTGGCTAGTGGTAAATTTCTCCGTGTGAACAATCAAATGTCATACCATCTGCTGAAATGCGATAGAATTGCTTGTGAATTCCTTTCTCTAATAAAGATTAGGACACGTTCAATTTTCAATCCATCTAGCAGCAAAGTAAAGAGAATCTCCGTCTTAGTTTTTTGTGTATAGAGAAATATAATTCTATGAAGAGGAGGAATTCGAATTGCAAGAGTTGAATACTGATCCAGCTATTCAGTGAGTATTAATAGTTTTTTCATGTGTAATTATTTATTCTTCGTGGTAATTAAAACCAATACATGATCAACGAATATGTATCCCGTTACAAATCATGATAAATACAATTATGATGATCAATTAACTCTAGTCAAATAAGTAATTCATAGTTTTACATTTGTCGCTAATTATCGCCAATACAATCAGAACGTCCACTTCAAACACCAAGAAGTCACCCACGCTTAATTATTCGCACGAGTTGGTCACTGTTTATAGCATCGTGTGTACACAGCGGTGTAATGTTGCTCGCCATCGGTAGCCACCACTCCAGCGCAGGATTGCAGGCCAATTCAGGCACGAAAAATGTTCCTGTATGTTCAGGGCTAAAGATTATTGTGAAACAAACGAATAACCTCAAAGACAAATTCAGAAAGGTTTATAGCGACACCCGTAGTACTCGCCTGTAAATGATAGACTGGGAGGCATTTCGTGACTTCGTGGATACCCTCGGACAGTTGTACGGACAAGATAGTCATGGCATATGGTGACATGAAGGACTTTAGGCTCTCCCGAAGAATTGTTTTGGCTAAATATTCTCGGGCGTCTCACCTAGTTAATATCTGCATAATGGCCAACGTTTCGATGAAGGTTTTTCCCATCATCCTCATCGCTACTAATGGTATAGATCATCCATACCCCTAAATATGTTGAAAAAGGGTTCCATTGATACGCCGACCATCATGCAAACATTACTCCTATCGTGAAGTACGAAAAGAACCCACTCCTATGAAAGCATCAGGTTTTGTGATTTTGCATATGGAAGAGACGTAAGTCTTCACTATGGTCCGATTTATAATTTCTGGTTAGCTAATTTTCCGATGTGCAAACTAAAGTAAATGCATTTTCCCATCGATATCACTCACGTCAGCTTCCCGAGGCGCAGCTGTAATATAGAAAATTCAAACTCTCACTAAGCATTAAGTTTTATGAAATAGGCTACGTCATTTTCCCGGAAACTAGACATTATGTAACCAGACCAGAGTTGTTTAGAATTTTGGCCAAAGCTGTAAAACATGAAAATATTTAAACAAACTATTCTGGGAAAACTATTAGGAAAAGTTCAGGCAAGATAAAGAAGGTTGGGAGTTAAAAAATGCAGAAAGATTTTCGGATGGCCAAGCGTTGGGGAGTCTGAATGAGTGCGAATTTAGTTTAACACACTCGATGAGAGTAAGAAATTTTAATTGATGATTAAACAAGAAAATGAAGAAAAAAACCTTTCTTAAGACATAAAAGCTAGAATGAGTCGTACGAAATATTTAGGAAAAGTTCATTTTGCATTATTTGGCAGCATATTGGATGAAAATGGGGCGTTTAATCATGACATAGGAGTATTATTGTTTCGAATCCGTTAACGTGAAAGACGTTAACCCCTAAAAAAATTCTAAGTAAATGCTTAAACCCAAAGTTAGCACAAATTTCAATATTCCCACACACACATCAATCGTTCTAATCCTTCTCTTGAAGGAGAAATGGATTTTTTTCGGCAGCAACTCCCGGACGGGAATTGAATGATATTAGATCATTCCATTCATTTAAAAATCATCGCCTATCTTTAGTCTAACTTCCACGCCCTGTATTGTTACCTATAGAGCATAAATATTCATTTCATTACTATGACTAACGATAGTTTCTAGGCCCAGGCGTTATAACGAATAGCTGTCACTACTTTATTGTAAAGCACAAGTTTTAATACCAGCAAGTAAATATTCGGAAATATTTTCGAGAAAAGTCAATGACAGAATCTGTATAACAAGTCGCAATGAGACCACGGCAAGGAAACATCATTGAATTAGACATTAGATTTATCATCCTTGAAATGTGTCTGCTTCAAAACTATACTACTCTGGCTTCATTCTTACAGAATATTTTCCGAATTCTCTCCTACGTAAATTTTAATGATGTACTAACTGCTATCAAAAGCAGTCTTCTCGGTATCGGTTGGGATCATGTACATCACTAGTGATTTAACTTCCTAATCAGCTGGAACTGTCATGTAAACAGTCTGCCATGTATCAAGGCGAAATTAACTATTTACGTTCTATCGAATAAAACGCGCTTCCTATTTTCGATAACCGAGCAATTTTCATTTCTCATCTCACAACGATAACAGTTTTAAATGCTTTACGCTCAAAGGCCACCAATATATGAATGACACGGCTCTTAAATCTGTAACTGCATATGCAAAGTTGATATCACGAGGCGGTTGGAATACGCTTTTTGTTGAAACTCTGCCCATCAAAACTGAGAACAATCTTTTAAAAAATCTCGAGGAGTGAAGAATGAAGACGCTGCTAAGCGGAACGACAAAACCGCGCCAGTTAAAAAGGAATCGGTAGGAGTGGGAAAGGGGCAAGAAAAGTTTTCTGGCGAACTTTTTGGATCTGATTCTCTCGCACTTTTTAGCTCTTGCGCCCCTTCCACGCTTTTCCAAATGCTCCTTCCATCAACCAACGGCGGGGACAAAGGAGGAAAAAAGAGCTAATTTAATTCAAACGCGAGAGAAGAGGAGGCCCTGGGTACCTTTCAGAGTAAAGGATAAAATTGGACACAGTTTCATTGTCTTAAACAAGCAGTGTGCATTTTCATTAGATATTTAATTTTTACAGTTCAAGCATCAAATTTAAATTAAAACTTCAGACATATATGGGTAAATATTAAAGAAATTTCTTGCATAGGTACATAATTTACGTCGCGAGGAATTCATGCATTGCTGAAAAAAACCTTACACTTTACGGCTACAAAACTTTCAGTGGAGGGAAAACATTTGCATCAGATGACAGATATTTCTCGTCTCGGAAGTGATCACTAAGAACTATTTTGTAAATGCTCTATGTATTTTATTGTTCACCAAGATACAACGCGGAAAACTACTTCTATTATAACACTGCTTGAATTAGGCACAGATTGTAACAGAATGAACTAACAGTGAACAGTTTAAAGCTGAATAAGAGTCTACCATCCGAAGATTTCTAAGCACTATATAGGTGTCTTCGTACGATCGTATACCAGTCATCGGTAAACGTTCAGCAATCCACGGACTTTAACTTTCCCAGCCGAAAACGCTTTATTGCAAGCTTCTAATTATGCCTAATTATATCAATTCCTTTAATATCATAAATAAATGCGCATATGCATATGAATAGATAAGGAGAGAGGGGTGAGGTTAACTTAGCAGGTTTAAGTAACTCCTTCCTGTTCCGAAATGATAGGTTTCCCAATCTGGGAATATTTTATAGGAATTCCTATCCCCGTTTGGGTTATATGCACTCCGTCCATCGTTAAAGACATAACTGTGAACACCTTGTCTTGTTAAATGTAGGCTGATTCCAAAACCGGGTTTCCCTCCACCCTTCCTCCATTCCCCAAGTAATATTTCTCCTACCTATCCGAAACCACCTTGGTTGTCAGGACCTTCGCCAATTTACCAACCAAATGAAGTGAGAGGGGTATGGGAAAAGAACGATGCGGAAGGGGGGACGAGGGATTGCCTGTAGGGGTGGTATGGTGAGGAGAAGGGAGGAAGGGGAGTGAAGGGGTGGGGATGGTGTAAGGGAAAGTGGGGGTGAGAAAGTAGAATGAAAAAGGGGGAGGGTGAAATGTAAAAAATAAAGAGAAAAGTTTTATCACTCCCTGAGTTATAAGGAATTGGTTTGCATAGCAGGAGCAACACTGGCACCCCCCACCCCACTCATCGATTTCTGTTCCCGGGAGGGGAGAAGGCGAAGAAATTGAAATTTCCCGAAATACCCAGCGACGTGAAATATAAAAAAAATTATTCCTTCACTGCGTAAAAAGATGTATGGCGAAATTATCCGTGCGAGAGTATCAGAAAATTCCGCGCTTGAAATTTTTTTCCCGTACTCCACCCAAGTCGCGTTATCACGACGTTCAAATCACCAAATGCATGGATCAGTAATGAAATCATACCCGATATTTCAATAAAATATGTTATAACATTCGGAAATGAGTACCATTAAATTTATTTTGATTTCCACATGTGTTGCTCTCGGATCACGAATGTGGATTAAAGATTAAATGACGGGAAAAAATGAACGTTTCGAATGCAAGTCCCAAGATTTTTTTCACTATATACTTTTAGGGCTGTTATTGAGATGAAATATTTCTTATATGGATCATGGATCAGTAGTTATTCTTATTTCCATAATTACCTTAAGAGCCAAGAGATAGCACTTAGAAAATCAGCAGCAATCCATGACTATTCCAAGAATAACTTGGCAGACATAGAGCACACCCCAAATGTGAACACACTGTATGGTATGGTGAAATTCACTGGTTAACATTTTGGCCCTTATCCCGTAATGTTTTTAGCATAAATAACTCGTCACGCAAATTACCTGCTGACATTCTGAAAAAAGACCTTATAAAGGTACCCAATATTATTTTTACTGCCTCTTGGACATCATCTGCCAATGAGCTGATTTGTAAACCACCAGTTATAAGCTGATTTGTAAACCACCAGACCAGTTCACGGGTAAATTTAGGAAAACATGATTCTTCGTGGTAATGGTGCCTACTTAAGTCGTGGACTTAAGCTGTGAGATCATATTCTTACATTGCATTTCCAAGAAATACCAATTATGGAGCGCATCGAGCTAATTATAATTGGCGTCATATGAAAACAAAACAGTCACCTCAGAGTGGGAAGAAGAGTTAAGGAAAAGCAATTTTGTGACTAATGACTGCTAATGATACAAATGCGACGAATAATGATAAAAATAAAGACAGGTCTAATATATATAACACAATTTTTAACTCAACATTTTTCTCCAGTGTGATGAGAATCGAATAGATACAGATAAAAAAAGAAATCGCATGCTACATCTGATCCAGAATATTTTCATAGAAGGTGCATATGACTGTAAAAGCGCTCAGAAGGAGTGTCATAATTCATATTCGTTATGGAGGTAATTATTTATTTACACTATGCCGCACTTGACCAAGGATTAGTGATTTCGTAGACAATGGTTTTCCGAGATGAAGCTTGGATAGTTAATATGAATGATTTGACGTCAAAAGAGCTGCAAAAGATTCTCCGATGCTAGATTAAAATTAACGGGAGAGTTTTCCGTGAAAAAAGACGGTCGAAATAATCACAACTGGATTCAGTATAGCCATTTCACAACAATGAATGCATTTAGAAACCTGCTCGTACGTGAAGAAACGGGCGAATACTCATTCAGTTCACCAGCATCATTCCAAATTAGAGTTTTTCCGGGATCCCACCTTTCACAGATCAATTTGTGCTCGTACGCAAAGAATGAGATAGGTCAATAATTGGAGTGAATTCGCGTAAAAATCCATTCAGTCAACAGAGTTGCATTGACTCTACCCAACGGCGAGGCGTTTCATTTCATTTTCGTCCTCTATTTTGCAGCTCTAGCTCTCGCTCAAGGAGGTGATGCTCTAGCTGCACGAGAAATTTCAGGAGATTCGCTTCGAAATTTAATGAGTTTCCTGTCATCCTCCTTCCAACTAAATGTGTTGCCTGAGCTCCACAGTCAATGAGCTCCTTTTGCATCCTCTAACTTCTCTAAGCTCTCTGATGAGAAACCTATGATTCCATCTTCGAAAATAAAGTTCATTAAATTATTCCTGAAAAGAAAAGAGCGATGACGCCCCGCGTATAAATTTATGGCCATTAAATTCATAAATGTATTACTTACAACATATTCTGCCCTGATTCTTCGCTATCTTGCCAGCTCTTCGAGTGAAAATATTCATACAGGAAAATAATATAAAGAACGGATTGATAAATTACTAGGAATGGAAAGATGACCCTTAGAGTAATAAAAAAACACATCTTTAAGACAAAAATATCTCCAATATTTCACAGCATTTTTTATGCGTCATCAGTTTAATAATTGTTTTCAGGTGCGAGCGGACATTATAAAGCTGGAAGATTGTAACACATATCTGTGAAAAGTCCTAACTGCCTTCTACTAAGATAAATATTTATTGAGACATACAATGATGGGAACATACCACTAGACATGGAAAAAAGACTCTAGAATCCAGACTAATAATCCAGAATCTATGAAGCTAACATTGTAAGGACAGAGAGGCTTGGAGAAGGGCATGCGAGAGACAGCCAAATGCTGTATAAAACTCGCTATATATGTTACTTCACAAACTATTTATCTTCGTGTTTATTTTTCTCTTATTGTTTCTTACCGAGCTCCGTTGATCCACTCGGGTGAAGTAAATAGCTTATTGTGTGGTATAATTGAATTAAGGTATAATTTAAATGTTTTAAATGACTGTGTGAAAAGAAAATAAACGTGCCTGAGGATGGTGAAACTGAGAATAAGTGATTACATGTGCACCTTATTTATATTGGCCGCGCCGAAATTCCCGTGGTGGGCCGGTGAAGAAGAAGTATTATGGGTAAAAATATAAAGGACGAAATTCTAATAGGGTATAAAATGGAATTGCTACTTCGCTCGTGCTCTCTGTCTGTCCCCGTCTAGCTCTCAGTCTCTTCACGCTGCCCAATCTCGCCCCGTTCCGTGATCGCCTTGCTGGTGTGACGACGAAGTGCAACGAGTTACCGGCAAGTCACGCTGGGAAGAAAGCTTCCACACGAACATGCCTATAGCCCCGATCGTGTTTCGGCGGAGGTCAGAAGAATTCCTCACGGGAGATCCCTGTTAGCCGCAGCCTAGAAGACGCTTCCGTGCTGGCCCCGTGAATATTAACCGATAACCCGCCGCACTCAGGATAAGAGGCTGGCGTGTCGCAGAACGGGCGAGGCTGGTGGGTTGCAGAACGGGTTTGATCATGCACAGCATCGTCGCCACGGTATTCTGCAGTCCGTGCAACAACACGTGTGAACTCCACCCTCAATATTTGAAATTCCCGAAAGAGTGCTCGCGAGGGGCGAAGCAGGGAAAAATCATGTTGTGAAATTACATCAGAAGACTGAGAGAGGAGGATTTGTATGCCTCCACGCCCTTAAAGGCGAGTGTATTATTTCCCTTTGTTACTGAATTGTAGAGCTTGTCAGTTTCACTGGGATCGGTGTAAACATTCGGCCCGATGGTCAATCCTTTCGTATGGTTGACTCTATTTTACTTGTGCAATTTTCTATTAGAGTACTGATTATCTTTTGTAACTCTATTTTGGATTGAGGATTGCAAAAAGTTAATCGGCGCCGAAAATAAAGGGTTGACTTGTGTTGGGGTATAATTTGTTATTTTTTTGTAAATTGATGTTCTCAAATAAATTTTTGTGTGTCATTAATATAAGTATTATTTAACAAGTTTGAGTTTTATAGCTTAATAAATTAATTTTATATTTAGTATATTTCCTACAAGTAAGCGATGACTTAATGGTATCATCATCAGGAGTCACCAATCCGAAGATTGTTTTGCAGAAACTCTCCATTCCACTCTCCTCTCTGCCATTCGCTTTATTCCTACATAATTATTTTCTTTTACGTCCTTCATGATTTTCTTAATGCCTTCAATTCTTGGTATTCCTCCATAGTTTTTGCCATTTTTTTCTCCTTCCTATACACTTTTTATTGGGCTGTTGTGTCAAAAAATGTCTCAAATAAGATAGTCTCTCCTTCTTTGCTGTGTTCACTATGCTTCTATTCTCTTCAGCTGTTCGTAGAACTCTTTGTTTGTGATTCTCGGCGTCCATTAAATCTTCATCATTCTTCGGTAACACCATATCTCCATTACTTCCAAAATCCTTTGTTCAGCTGCTTCTGTTAATCAGGCGTCACTACCATACAAGAGAATGATCTAAATATATGATTTAATAAAGTGATTCCTTACTTCCAGGCTTGTGTTGCCAGCTGTCAGCAGACTCCTCTTTTGGTAGAATACTTTATTTTCTTGGGCTATTCTTCTCACAATTTCTTTCTAGCTTCTTCCATCGCTGATGTTCCCGCTTCCCAGTAAACAAATTTCTTCAACTTGCGCGAGTTTTTTCTGCCCAGGTTCAATGGTAGAAATTTCATTTTATACCAAAGTACGATTTCAGAATGCCTGCCTCCTTATTTGGGCTCCATCGTATACATTAGATTGACGACAAGCTCACTTTGTGAAAAACTTCACTCCGGCTTTAACAATTTATTTTTGTTTTTCATTTAAAAAGATAACCCCCACTTGAATCCCGTTCGCTCATCACAGCTCGGACACTATTCTCACCAAGGACTGGGTATCCCAATATCTTCGCCTATTTAATCAAATACTTCCTGTCACTTTATGTACTTCAAGATTTTTGGAAATGATTAGCCTCCCACTTGGGTTTCATTTTGATTCAGGGAGAGCTGGCGTAAGATTAATGCTTCTGCCAACTCCCTTTTCAAATTTTACTCCTTCAGTCTCCACTCAACCCTGCTACTTCTGACCCCTTTTACCTTACCCAATTCCCAAATCTCTCGTATTCTATCCCTACCTTGCTCTAAAACAATGTAGGAGGATAGGATAAGAGGAAAAGGAGGCGAAGAAGTGAACCAGAAACGGTTTCAGGAGGAGTTTTTGGAAGGTAGAGTGAGAGAAGAAAAAATATAAAATAACACTAGTGCAGGGGGTGCGGGTTTCTGGATAGCTGCCAGAAAGTCTCTCCCGTTTTTCTCAACTCCCCAGTCCAGGGCATCAAAACTTGGCAAATTACCTTTTTCGTTTTCTCCCAAACCTCTGCCCGCCGCGCACACGTATGCCAACGGATAAACTATTCCGCGGAGAAACGTAATCACGCCACGAAACGCATAATCGTAAAGTCCAAAAGTTCATGTGAACGGTTTATTCACTTTACACCTGGCTCGTGGTAATGGCGGTATAACAATAACGAGGGGTTGCTGGTGCACCGGAAAAAGACCATCCACAGTTTTTTTTAACGACGACAGTACAGGGTCGGCACTGCGATGCACGAATTTAAAAAAAGAGTAATAACGGGGTCCCATGCAACGATATAGGGAAAAAAGGCGTTTCCGCCCTGTAAGGAACATCCATTATATTTTTGATGCAGAACTGCCCCTGATTCCACCTCCACATATTGAGAAATTTTTAGAAGTCAGAAGTTTAAATATAGAATATGTGACACTGACCCAAATCCAAAGGAATATGGCCTTTGTACCGGAATGAGTATCTATCTTTTTATCTTTTACGTTTGTACTGCATTTATATCCTCAGAGCGAGGTTGCCGATCGGCAGATAGACTATGCTATACCGCCACAATTCAATATTTTAATCAATTTGTGGGCTTGCTGCGGTGGTTAGTAAGATCGGTCGGTGATTAAGGATCGATTAGTGAAATATGGTAAATTTTTATCTTTTTGCTGATCGTATCGCGGATAAGTTTCTTCTCTTTGATTTTTTGCCTATAATATGTACCCCTGCCACCGATTTTGTAGCTTTTGCATTCGATACGACTGCTATGGTGATGGAAGTTAGTGGAATTACCGGAGGTGAAATTTCCTCTGAAAAAAAATCCTTTTCTGTTATCGTCCTCAGGTCATCGGGAATCCTTTCCGCAGTTTAGAGTAAAACACTGTAGTATAGTGAAATGTTGTCAGCTAAAATTTTCAGGTCTCTAATAATTGGAACCTGGCTTCCCTAAGTTGACTGAGAAAATAAAACCATTCATGTAAAAGCTGGATAATCTGCGCGAATAAGATTTACACTATCATTCACTTTCCAGACAATTGCAAAGAAAATGCATGCAAATAAAATGGCATATTTATGCACACCTTAACATTGAAACAGTTTGCTTCTGATAACCTTTTACTCATTAGAATGCCCAATAAAGGATTAAATCCACTTCCTTTCATGTAAATAACAGTTTAACTTTTATCAAATAACTTTATAAGCGTAATTAGTATTTTTCATGAAAAATACTTGGTTTCACAATAAATCAACTCGATCAAACAAATAGCCAACCTTCTGACTGAGTGATATCAAATCATGGAATTAGATTTTTTCGGATAAAATGTAACAGATATTTACTTTAGTTTATCAGTAACATTCGCATGTGCAAAAGAGGATATTTCTTTTAAGAGTAACATAGCTTGAATAAGCACCACTGTAATCCTAAAATGTATCGCAATGCGTAAAATTAATTACTAATACGTTTAATTTCATTTGATGAGAATACAAGAAAAGGGGACGGTCGTGCAGATAATCTTCGTTGCTGCTTAAAAGGAAATAAAAAATTAATTCTATGCCCGGTGGCTGCGACGTCATGTCAGCTTATGGCAGCGTAATAGGAAACACACTTTCTGAAATAAAAAATGTTCCTTTGGGAGAGGGTAATGCACTTCATCACATGCCATTAGTTTTTTACCTAGACAAATAGCCTCTGATCGGGTACGAGAGAAAACTGCAGACCGAAATAAAGTAAAACATATAATATATTCGTTCATTTACCACTCGTTGTTATCATATATCATAAAAACACAACAAATATTAAACAAAATAATAATTAAATATATGACTATCTGATTTATATGAATTAACTCAGTAAAGTTGGAAAAAATAGAAGATATATATGTTTCCTTTATGTATTATCTATGACAAGAATGTATGGAATCACGTTGGTATTATTGGATATTATTCACTGTACTCCGACCTAAACTCGCTTGCCTCTGGAATTCACATATGACAGGATTGGCTTACCAAAATATTACCTCTGTTATAATCTGCTTTAGTTTACACAATTCTTTTGTTTGATACGAATCTAAAACTCACCACTTATAATTTGTAGATAAATCATCTGAATATCCTGATTTTCACTCTAAATTACAGAAAAATATAGCAGCATTTCAGCCGTTCAGTTTTTCTGTTTTTTTTCATTATAAAAGAACTACATGAAAAGCCTTAAGAGTAGACCTCACTTTCTCAGTACCTTCGGAGTGGGAAAAGTCACCGCTCACTCTCCTTGATATTTTAGCCATACCTTTCATTGGAAGAAGCACACCGTTACGGAAAGTGAGTGGGTCTTGTGATGGCGCTGAGCTATATCCTCTAGATTTTGTTGACGATCCGAGGGAAAAGTTGGGTGTTTAAGATGGATAAAGAAGTTTAAATGAATGGATAAAAACTTCTGCGACTGCTGAGCGACGCATTGGATTTTTTTAATTGCGCCCGTTTCGTAAATAGGCATAGCTCCGACTGCGATATTGGAAAACTTTCGGACCAGTTTTATGACGAAATTCATAGGAGCAATTTATTTTGAAAATCTTCTGCGATCATTTATTAAATTTAATATCCTTTAGGATAAACATACGTCTTCGTATGGTTAAAGGAGATGGTTCTTCGTTATCCTAAATGTTGAGCTTCCTTTGCTGCAGCATTTCCATTTATGTAATATTTTGCAGCTAGGGCATTCACTTTGTTAATTATGTACCCCTCCAAAATCATTGGGATAGCCATGGACACACCATGCTAATATGCCTCTGACATTAATGATGGCTGAGCATCGAAACAGGTCAGTTGAATTCACAACAGTGTTGGAGAATACCAAGTGCATTCCTATTGCTGAGATATAGATAGATAGAGAAACAGAGAATTATTTAACTATTTCCCTCTTAAATTCTTCGATTTTTTTATTAACCCTCATACTATATTTATTGTCTTGCCATACGAATTTATCCATCGTTTCGTACGTTCGGAAACGTTTAATTTGGAAAAATAAAAGTCCTTCTAAAGGATATCTAATCCGTACATTACCTATTTTGCTCAGCATAAAATCTCTTCAACGATTCTCCAGATGAATAGTTTGATACTAGTTACGGATAGTTTATTTTATTAGCAAGAGATGAGAAGCAATCTCAAACAACAGCTGTCAAGGATGGCTTTTATTGTATACCATCCAGAATTTGACATGCTATACCAAACGCACATTTTATTGCCAAACGAATGATTTTACCATGCAAATATGCCTGCCAAAGTCCCTACTTGAAAAATATTTGATCATAGATATATCCAGACAGTAGATACTTCCAAAACATGTGAAATGAATGAAAAATCGTCAACTACGGATTCCTGAATAACTAATTCCTATTGCTTAAATGTTTGCAGTTGACACTCTTAGAAATATCTAACTTGAGATTCACAAAGCTATTTTTCACAAAATGCTCTATGGAAATGATATTAAATCTAAAACTGATTCTATTATTTTATGCTAACCTACCTAGCAAGGATAATTCATAGGTTAGTGCACAGAGGCTTCTGCCAATTTATTCTGCAAATAAACTGCCAAACATTTTCCAATTCTTGCTTATTTATGCAAATATGCAACTATAGTTTAAGAGTTTACGTTTCTCAGTGCATTTATAAATGACACATGATGCCTATGGTAATTTGAAAAGAACAGATGAAAGGCTTAACGTATAAAGATCAAGCATGGATAAAACATTTTTCAGGAACAAGTTTCCTCAATAATTCATAAATTACTTTATCTTGACACGTGAGTTTTGTATGTACCGCAACACATAAAAAAGATTATATGAGATCTTAATTGTGGCAAAAAAATCATTAAAGTTGGTATCAAACTTGGTTTATTGCTAAATGTTTTACCAAGACATCATTCCATTGGGTCGCATTGAGTCGCATTGGGTTTTTTAAAATAAAATGAGGGAGGTGACCGTGTTTTCCGAAATAAGATATTCTGATTATGCTCCGAATATGTTTCGTATGCTCGGAACCGGGAACTAGTTAGAAACAGGAGCAGGCGATGGAAAGACATGCGATGATAAATCTAGGAGTACTGAACGGATTGAGGAGCACAAGATGAGTTGATTAAGAGTAATGACATAGTCAGAAAGAGAAAGAGGGTAGTATGAGTCGCAGAGGAAGTGAAAGAGGAGGACAGAGAAAAGGCAGGGGCTTCAAGGTCGTGCGGATAAGGAAGATGAGAAACACTACGGTTGGAGAAAATTTGTTTCCGGAAAAACACTGTGGATAACTGGAGATAAAGGGAATGCAAACACCATCCATATGCATGCGATGGCGCGACAAGATCAAAGCTCGTCGCCGAGCTGGTTGAAACGTCATGAGTGGCGGCCCTTGTTTACCGAATAACGCAGCGGCGACGACGCAGAAAGCTCTCGATACTCGAGATAGAGATGACTTTATTTGCTGATCTCGCACCAAAATAAACGGGCAAGGATGACTGAAAGAAGTGGGGCAGATATTCTATGTTATACGAAGTGTTGAGGTGGTACGAGGGTGCACTTAAAGAGGTGAGCGAATTCACGGTTTCTTAAAGGTGAGTCTGCTCATGATAGGTATCTACCACGTTGATAAATGATTAAAACGTCCAAAAATGATTGAAAATGCTATGAACACAGCCATTTGATTACTCATCAAAGAGAGGTTAAAGTACGTCAAAGTTAGTTGGAGAAATGTTTTTTAAGAATATTAGTACCAATAAAGTAAATTATTTATAGTTGAAGTGAAAAAACATAGGTACCTCTTTAGTTTTACAAGATGTCATCAGCAAGGGTTAAAAAATTAAAATTAAAACAAAATAGCTATAATATCGACAAACTTGGCAAATTATTCAGTCAGGCTTCTGCTCGCAAATCACGCTATAGTCTTAACATATGCAAGATATACACATGCCAATGTTCACATATAGACATGTAAATGAGCTTATGCGTTTGAATCAAGAATTATCGTTTAAATTGACCATCACGTTTAACTCGAGAAAATATGGGAATTTCCTCAGCTACAACATACAAGCTAATAAAAATACGCCAACTCATATATAATCTAAGGAACAATCTAAGGAACCAACTGATTTAGCTCATACGACTAAGTTTTTAAGTCTATTTTACCTGCGACATGCTAATTGAAATTACTTTATCAATAGAATAATTTCTTTGTCTGTAATATTAAAACTAGTAGCCTATTAGGAAAAATTAACCAAAATAAATAAAACAAAATAAAAGTTTTTAGCAAAATTGACAATAATTTGTTGAGAGCAGCTTCCATTAGTCAGTATAATGATAGCAGCTTCGTAACTACAAAAAATGTTTCAATCGGTCTCTGAGTTTCATGGAAATATCTTTCAATTGGAACTAAATTGTTTTTTAATTGTAAATTAATGAAATGCTTTTGATAGGTACTGTTTTTATTTCTGCTGTTTCTCTTGTAAAACTAGTAATAAAACTCAAATAGAGCTGTAAGGTGTATTTAGGGATCAAGGGCAGAGATTACTCAGTAGAATCTGCTTGAACTCGTTGGGTCTTAACTTTGCGGAACATTGTTTGAAAGAGTACAAAATTTCTTTGAATTTCAAAATATAGGTTAAAAAAATAAGAGAATTATAGCACTTTGGCTCAAGGCTCATAAAGGAAGTATGGGATGGTTGACAGGCCGATAGTGGGAAGGTACTACTACTATTTTCACTGGATATCTCGTTCCATACCGTATAACCCCAATCTTGGACGTGAGGTGGATGGGATTATCCCTATTTGGCGCGCATGAGTTCACAATTCGATTACAAAGCCCTTTCATCTCGACTCTGTCGCATTCTCTAACCCACAAACCGACTGACTTCCTGAAGCCCTTCACGTTACAAGATGCCTATCTCATATTTCCTGGGGCATTAGCATATGTTATCAGTTAAAAGCTAATAGCATATAAACATTCCTTTTGGAGTAGGCAAAGTTAAAGAATATAATTATTGCTCTCAGGCATAAAAACTGCTTGTCGTTTGATAATTTCCTTCATAATTTCGTTTCCATGAGTACCTCTTTCGCTTCTCTTGCACTCAGGCATTGCTTCGTAACCTCACTGCTGTTCTTAGGACTAATAATATTCCTCCTCTATAGAGTCTCTTCCACCACATTCACCTATTCCCTTTCGGGGGAGGCAATGTCAAATAATTTAGTTATTTTAATTATAATCTTTTAACAACTTCCTCCATAATGCCCTATCCTCGCACACAACTTTCGCTTCTTTCACATTTATACAATGCTTCATACACGCTCTCCTATTCTTAAGACTCCTGACATTCATCCACTTTAGAGTCTCTTCTGTCACATTTACCCATGACTTTCGCGGTCTACCACTTCCTCTCCAACCATTGATTCCACTGTCATACACGTGTTTCGTTTTTTTCGACTCCCATCCATTTATTCAGCAAGGCCAAATCCGCGAAGCACACTCCTTTCATATATACCCACTACTGGAGCTTACAACCCACTTTATTTCATTTTCCACTCATTTCGATCCCTATTCATTCTACTTTCGGCAAACACTTCTCAGGAATACCATTCCCGACCCCATTGTTAATCTACTCTTATGCTTATCCCTACATTCCCGGGTTTTGCTGCCATTTTTGGAAGAGAACATTTTATTACAGTTCGATTTTCACTATCCTAGTCAAATACACTCATTCCTTGGTATGCTTCACATACTACCTACGATTTTCCTTCCATTCGCACGCCTTTTAATCTCTTCATCAATCGTATATAATCGGGAATTAGTATTCAAACTATCTGATAAAGAAATTACCAGGTGCAATCAACAAAAGCTTGGAGCAAAGACGCATTTCATGAAACATGCGTGAGGTATTAAATCACAGTGAAAAAATGTGGGTAACAGCAGAGGAATAAATACAATTGCGAGCAACGAATAAGTGATATTATGAAGAATGATGGAGATAAAATAGATGTAGAGAATCACCAATGTAGCAATTCAACTAATAGTTGGTGATGTAAGAAGTTTAATTATAGCAGCGAGGTAAAAGACACAAGCATTTTAGACGTTTTCTGAGGCATTTAATTTCTGTAGTGGAGGGGAGAGCTTCAGTGAATCAATCTTCAGATAGACCTTCTTCTCGTTATTGTCACACTCCACTTCTTTCTCCTTTGGAATACAGAGGCAGAGACGGAAACGCTCTAAAAGCACCCTACATTACATGTAATAACTCTGTTTGATTTCCAGAGATTCGAAAACCTTATCGTACCTACGATGGGTTATATTCTTATCTCCATCCCTAAGGTTCCACATTCACGCCCATTCAAATTCAACACACGCCCGAGCGACTCTGAGTGAGAGTACGTTGAAGAGTCGAAAAAAGTGCACTAAAACCCGTTCGCGAGGACCACCCTTACCATATTTTGTGGAACGGTGCGTTTAACTTCCATGTGCATCAGTATTTATGTGAGGCACCACCGAAGTAAATCAATTTCTTCTCTGTCATGAAGCGGAGAGTTTAAAATAGAAGAGTCATTACTCAAAGTCATTAGTCAAAATAAGAGAGTTTTACGTAGTAGTTTCATCATAATTTACTACCATTGCCTTCGGTTTGAGGTACTGGCAGTGTAGTACATCGATTTGAATAGATATTCTCAGACACCACGTTGGTATTATATTTCAGTAAACACAAATATGAGGACTAGTACATCGTGAAAAAATGGACGCATTCATAAAGTGACATTCAGACTAAATTCCCGAAACACTTCGCTTCTGTGACCTAGCATGATTCCTTTCAAAACCTCTAACCACTTTCCCATTATCAATACTAAAATTGCAATAAATAAATTTGACAGAATAGAATTGATTGCTCCACTTCCATGAAACACGAACCAAGGTAAAAATGGACTAGGAGAAAAATGTATAGATCAAGGATATTCAAATTCAGGTTTCTTTCAAATGGTAATTTTATCTTAACCATTAAAAGATTCTACATCGAACCTCATGAGAATTCAATTGTCACTCTAAGATAAACTTATGCACCTTAGAAAAGGTGCACGGGACTTCAAAGACTGCCATAGTTATCTCTATGAAATATATATTATTCCTGCTTTTCTCCACAGCCTGCATTACATTAAATCAGGTGTTGCCAATCTGTCTTCCGTGGTAACCAACTTTGATGTTTCTAAAAAAGGTTTATGCGACCTTGAAGTATAGACCTTAAACATACGTTAAAATAAAACTGATGCTATCAGACCTGACCTAGTGGAAATTATGGATATCCATGTTTGGAAAACTATCTTTGTTAAAGCTTTGTGGAAATAACAAACGTGGTTTTCTCAACATGGATACATTAAAATAATTAAATATACCTCCCCTCTTTCTCTATAGCCTGAGCATTCCTGTAAGCAGATGAAGTGTTACAGTAAAGCAAAGGTACGACATTTTTCTTCGATAGTAACCAACTTTGATGTTTTCACCATAGCCGCAATCAGTTTTGACACTGAAAATAAAATGATTACTTGCATGGCTTACGTCACTGTCACGCTTTAAATCAAGCATTTTTTTTAATTCATTAGATTCAATCTTTCGAAGGTGCATAAACATTTAGAAAACAGTAACAGAGGAGTGCGACGAGTTCAATTTACGAAAAACTTCTCACGATCTGCTTGTTGGCCAACCCAGTTAAAAAGTTTTCAACTGTTAGTAGTTATGAAGTCCACCAATGGTCTCAAAAGAAGCCACTTTCAAGTTTATTTTTACGACGTCGCAACAAAGGGAAATGTCAATGTAGCCCTTACATCTTGGGGGCCTTACATTGGGTTCCCTTTCACCTTCAAGAGCCAACCTGAAACACCAATGAAAGCAACTCGTGCAGAAACATCGGTATTCTTCCCCGGTTGATTTTCTCAAAGAGGACATTTCAAATAGGAAGGAGGTTCTAAATCACTAAGTCCATCCACCACTGAACTGACTAGTTGAGCAAGAAAATTCTCTTCGTTCCCGTCGAAACCCCTACCCTCAGGGAGGGGGGGGGAGGGGTTGAGATCATAAATAAGTGAGGAGAAGGAGTCTCAAAGGTCGACGCAAAAGACGGGAAAGGTGCGATTGAGGAGACACCACATGAGGAGAGTTTCACGAACACTACTCCATCCATCCGCTCTACGGCAACTCACCAAAAAGACTCCTTCAGGGAATTGTAGAAGAAAAAACACGAAGAAAAGCACGCAAAAACACGTAGGTCTTCAAGGCACAAAAGGTTAGGAGGAAGACTATCGAGGGTGCGGGGGAAGAGCAGTAGAAAGGATGGCACAGGAAGCTACATACAGGTGGGGACCAGTTCGTAGCCTGAAGGCCCCTTTCCCGAAAGTAAAAGGCTCCCTTAGGGCATGGCCGGGGAGAGCGGGAGACGCCAATGGGATAGGACGGACGTTGTGGGCGGTGGGAGGAGGTGAAGATCCCATCTACTGACTTTTCGGTCAGATAAACTTTCCCACACATACCCAGGGAAGCAGCGGAACTCAAAAACACTCAGACAGGTTATCTATGGACACGGCGAAAGACGCTCGTCTTGCAATAAGAAAGGAAGGGAGGAAGGCAAGGAGGCCTTGCAAAGGTTCGATTTCGCCAGTAGGAGAGAGCCAACGCACTCTTCTTCCTAAGTTTAATAAAAGTCATCCGCAACCTCTTTTTATCTTCTCAAATGACGCGCTTTTTCCAGCAAGTTCCATTCGACCTACATAGGCCATCTCAATAGCATTCACCACCTCTGTGATTTTTTGCTCGAGTAAGAAACACCAAAACGACACAACTGGATAAATTTGACATGGAGCGATGATTTATCCCTGATGCATAATAGAACTTTGGTTGGTCAGTCGCGTTAGCGAGTTACACCATCTTAATGCAGGTGGGAGTTTTGAGGAGGCACAATGTGTAGGTAAGACTATATAGGGTACAATTTTCAATTGTACACTTCACAAATGAAAATTAAACATTAAGTTACAAGCACGCATATGGAAAAGTTGGGTTTAATCTAGCGCATCGGTGGCTAAGTAGATCGGCCGGAGTTTCAGTGATAGCGGTAGATGATAAAACTTCATTTGAACATATTCGGGCATTTCGTCTAACATGAGACTTCATAGGAAGGTAAACTGGCTGACATATCACGTTCATCACGTAGTCAAGTGATTTTTGTCATGGAGTAGTTTCTTATGCTGTTTATTTCTAGCATCCCGTATTATCCCATCTATTCTCTCTATAAAAAATGAATCAAACAATTTGTCTTCCTCAACGCTTATAAGTATGTAGTCTCTAAATCTGGAATTAATCTTTAAGAAATTACGGAATTGAAGGAAATGGGAACAAAAGTAATTGCATTTTTTTCTGAAGATAATTTCATTTTTGGTGAGTTTTTCATTCTACAAAGGGAAAATTAAATCAACGCAATAAATATGCATCGTTGTCAGCGTTCAGATGGCAGTTGAAGTTTTTAGTCCGTCGGTATTCAGAAGCGCTCTATAAAATGTTTTAAAGGAACAAAGAATTCTTTTTGCATTTTTTGGTCCGAGTTGAATTAATTTTATGCAAATTATACCCACTAAAGGAAGAAGAAAACTTAAGCAGCAAGTAAATCTTTTGTTAAACTAGCTATTCAAATAAGTGGTGAAATTACCTTAAGGAAAGCAACATTCCCTTGAATCGTAATCCTAGTTCTTTGAAAATCGTAAAACAACAAACTTTTCCGAAGAACATTAGGTCTTATTGCATTAAAGACATTGCTTTCAGGGTACATTCTGTCGAATAATGCTCAAACCTTTAAATTGGACAAGAGGAAACATTTAAGGATTTCTTTTGCTTAAATATCCCCAAGTGTCTTCCTTTTTTAACTCCCGAAGGAGGTGAGAGAGTTTTCGTTAGTGAGTAGTTTTAAAAAAATTACCAAAGTCCGTCCAGCCTTTTAAATTTTAAAAATTAGGAAATTCCTTCAGCATAAATCAATGAGTGAAATAAAAAGATGCTAAATACTTATCTTGATTCTTAAGCAAGGAATTCGTAATTCGTACGCGTTGAGGAAGAGGCAAAGAGAACCTGTGGCAATGCACGTTCCTTAAATCCCGAATAGCACTGGAGCGAGCAAGCTATTCCGTGCATGGGAATAATTTTACTAGCACATGCGGTCGGCGAGTGTTCTAGCGAGGTCGAAGCCCAGGGTCATTTTGCTTGTCGCCTGGAGACTTACCAAATGGTGCCAACAGAAAAGTAACTATGCCCAATTCAGCGAGAGACTGTAGTGACGAATGAGGCACAACATTACGACGGTCTCTCAAGACAGATATCTCTTTCCACTACGTAATTCTAAACTCTGGCAGGTAGACACAATTTATCGACTCAATTAGATGTTTTAATCAATACCTTAATTTAAACTTTGCAATTCTTGTTTTACTTCCTGCTACTTAAGGGGCTAATAAAGCAAAAAGTTTTCTAATTAACTCTACATAAGATAAGATCTGATTTTTTAGGTAGGTACAAAAAAAGTACCAATAAAATAATAAGGCAAAGAACTCCGAAAGGATGGGATTTATTGATAGTAAATATCACCAGCCGAAATAAAAAATAATGTTATATTCGAGTACATGTTAGCTCGATAAATATCGGCCGTTGCCGATACTGCAGATTATTCAGGGAATGGACCAACATTATATTATAACAAATACTAGCTGAAGGTACCCGTTGAAATTCAACGGGTGTGAAAAACATTGACCGTATTTGATAAGTAAACCACAAAGCCTGAAGAATACTGTTAGCATGATCATTTGAGGAGTTCGTCACCTATCCTGTATGTTGTGATCATTGTAACTCGTTCGTTTTCCAGGTGCACGGAGAGTTGAGTGACTGCTTGTCCTTTTTTAATGGACGGGAAACCCAAAAATGGGTCACGCAGACTCATTACTACTTAATAAATAGCACCTAGGTTAATAGATGGTCACCTCGCCCTTCCGGTTCTCTTCAGCCGTCTTCTGAGTGATTAACAGCTTCATCACTTCCCTTGTGTACATAAATATATTTGAATTCAATGACTTAAATTTGTTCCGCAATTCAACGTTGATATGTGCGTTGAGTATCTTTATCAGGATAGGAGAGTAGATATAATCCAGCGGTTGACAACGCCAAAAAGAGCATTTTCAATAGCAGCCATGTTTATTTGTCCTATTAATCCTTCAATACCCGGACTACGCCTTCGGAATAAAGGGTAGATTCCTAAACATTCATTGGTTTCTAAATCATAATCATTGGTTACAAAATTAAAAATCTATGGTGATCAGTCTTAGTGCACTTGCCAATTTTCATGCACCGATGTCATTCATTGCGCAGAATATCCGTTCATCTTTCGGATAAGAAGTATGGAGTGACGTCATTATAATTTTCGTCATCATAAAACAGATTGAAATTTTGAAGCAGATGGGTCAATATGTGAACCAGATTTATAGCTGGTTACTCGTCATTAGGTTTGGTTAGGATGAAATTTGTGCGGTTCTTAGCGTAATCCGAGAAACACCAGGGAGATTCTCATGAGATCACTGGTGGGCATGTCTTGGAGCATCCAAGTCTAACTTTTGTCATTTTTCATGCAAGGACTCATTTTCTCACAATAAAGACATTCCTCTTGTTTTAGAAAATATTTTCGAAAGGTTAACCTTTTTTCTATTAGGGATGTTGATGGATATACTTTTAAGTCCAAGGAAGGGAAACATAGTGGCGAGTGAGTGTCTCGAATTGGCAACTCGATGACTGAGTGAATGTAAGTCAACTGCACTTTAACACGTTTAAGTATATACAAATAATTCGAAATGTTTATGATGTGGGAATTGGTCTAAAACCAGTTCGCAATTGTAATGAGAGGCAGATAGTTCCACTAAGTGTAGGGTGTCCGGGAGAGATGGCCCCACTTTTTTTAAGAGTCCATATTTTTGTTAATTATGGTCTAATCGGTTCAATCTTTTGTTGTCCTATAATATCGTAGATAACGTTATTAGTATTTTATAAGAAATAAGTGAAATTTAAATGGGAAATACCTTTAAAAAATCCATCTGCTGGCTGCTAGGCGACAATAACCTTACAAGAACCATCATTCTATTCGAGGTATATCACAGAAAGGCAAGGAAGAAACTAAAATGTGGGAAAATTTGATATTTTCCGATTTCCCGTTGGTGATTATACAACCCACCCCAATGGTGATTGGTTTGCGTAATGTAATAATTTTTTAGCCTGTGGAGTGAAACAGGGATGCTGGGGTGGGACAGTACGCGGCCTCGAAAAGGCCATTTCCGAACGGAAAAATAGGTTATTTGGCGGATAGTTACGATTTATTTTCACGAATACCCTTTTAAACCAACGGTGATTACACAACCCACCCCAATGGTGATTGGTTTGCGTAATGTAGGAGAAGCGGGCATGTAGAACCGCGTATTTATAATGTAATGGAATATTATTGTCGCCTAGCAGCTTGTTGATTTCGATCGTCTTTTGTCGTCTGTGATGGTTCCCGTAAACGTAAATGTTACCCTTCCCAAATCAAGATAAGTACCATATTTATCATATTTAAATTTATATCGGAACCATCTTTTCCTCACCTAGTATTGTTTAGAATATGAAATAAGTGCAAAATCCTAAATTTGGTGAAAATCGGACAATAATTGGCCATTAGATATAACTCGTCTGTTACCATACTTGTAAATATGCATTGACTTCATCGATTACCCCAGGAAGCAATCTATCATGGGGCCCTTGGGACTCTGGGCCCGTCTTATACAAATGTTCCTTCTACGTGCTATCATGGGTTGGCAGGAAAACTTAAATGCCAGATGCGTAAATATCCTTTGAAATTCAAATCTCTGGTTGTCAAGGAAATATGCTATTGTTGATTTCAGAGAAAAATGCGAGATTTTTCAGCTATAAACATGATTTTCAGACAATTACGAAGCGTAAAAGAAAATCGATTGAAAGAATTAGAAACTTCATTTATTCAGCCATCCATTAAAACATTCCAGCCCTCTATCTTGAGTGAAAGTAATTTTAAAAAGCAAAAAATAAAACCACTGCACCAATGCTTAGCATGGACCATCAGGGGGGGCCTTTGGGGGCCCTGAGGGATTTTTATTAGAGCCTATTTTACATCCGTACACATTTTCTTACTTCAAGCCAAATTTCAGCTCAATCGGTTCAGTAGGTTTTGCGTGATTGAGCCACAGACAGACGGACATACACCATTCAATTTTTATATATTAGTATGATGATGGGTGACTTAACTATGCACTGAATGTTTCGGAGAAAGTAAACCACTATAGATGTTTGGGCAAATGCGCCAGCCATTGTGTCACTTAGGATTCCTGATTCCACGGGAAAATATTGGCAGTCATGCGCCATTAAGGTCCATTTAGGTTTGTGCTTTCAGAGCGGAGTCATTTGTCTCTTTAAGCATTCTTTTAGTCAGGGGAGTTCTTCTGTAATTTTCGTACCGATAATGTCTCAGGAAAAATAGAGATATAATTCACACTCAAGTATGATTCACAAATTGTGCTACTCTGTGATTCTCTACCGATAAATTTTCCACTGTATCCGCCAAAATATAAAAAATTCAATGCGCTAGCAATCGCATATAGTTTGTCATTCAGATCCTAAAAGTTACTTAAATACCTTTAAGTTGGTTTCACAGTGCCCTATAACTTTATGATTCATCTTTCTTCTGACATTATCAGTCTTTGTGTGGCTCTCGTAGTGTACGGACGTCCATACTGTGCTCGTCCGTCAGTTCTCTAAACGCGAGTTGCTTGGGAATGATTTTCTGGGAATGAGCTTTCAACCGAATTGATTATCACGACGCTGAAAATTTTACATAGAGTGTATGCCGGTGAAATTCGGTGATTTCATAATCCTTGATATTCGCATGTTTAAGTCAAAAGCTTCTGCATATAGTTGCTGTTTCGTCCTCGAAATTCTTGGTTAATTAAAATAGACCTTTCAATTGCTTTCTACCAATTGCAAGTGCATTTCAAACATTGGAAGTAGTATGGTATTGTATATCGCAACCGGAAGTACGGTTTCACCAGACTTCCCATTGGACACCCACTGTCCCCTTATATCCTACATAAACCCCTTATAAACAAGTTTGATAGTAAATGCACTTCCTCCAGGCAAAATAGAGCAGATGAAATCGATTGTCGCTCATCAAAAAATGCCTTTTTAATTGTTGCTCCCGAATTTACTCATATCTGTAATAAAAGCTTTGAGACTGGTGAGTTTGCAAATCCAATATATAAAAAAGAGTAATGGTTGTGTACTGAAAACTACAGATCTATTTCATTACTGTCCAAAATAAAAGAGAAACTCTCAAAAAATAGACTCCTAAATGATCTCCATAAAGGAGAACACTTAAGTGCAAATCAGTGGTGAAAGCTACGCGTGTGCATTATTGAACCATATGACGGTGTGTACGCAAACAAACGAGTTGGTGCAATGCTCATTGGTATAAAAAATGCCTTCAATTCTTAGGATAATAAAATGTTGCTGCAGAAGATAGAAAGGGCTGGCGTAAGAGGCATGACTGATTCCGGAGAAACTTATTCAATCACACACAGTGTGTGGGAGTTAAAATCTGCGTAAGCTCCATCAGCAGAATAAGTACTGGTGTACCACCGGATACTGTTTTGGGTTAATAGTTGTTCATGGTTTATATGGATTATTTATGTAGTTACGAATTTAATGGTAAGGTAACAGCTTTCGCAGATGATGTGGCTTTAAATTACATAAATTCTACTTAGGATGGAGTTGTAAATATCATAAAGCATGACTTATTCAGTCTACAACGATGGTTTCATTGAAATGGCTTGCAGCTATATATTTTTAAAACACAATATATGCGTTACGATATTAGTAACTGCTTTAAACTTAATTTCAATTTATTTTACTATTCCATAGATTTCTTATTGTTCCCTTGTAACTCCCCAAACATTGAAAAAACAAAGTATTCGGGAGTAACTTTATATTATCGCATAAAATGCGATAAAATATTATTTGCCAGTTCAAAGCACAGCCTAATAAATTTTTATTCCATACGCAATAAATTCCCACTTTTTACCGTAAATTAATCTATTATACATTAGTACATTCCGAGTTGGACTATGGGCTTATACGTTGGAGAGGAGCTATCAAGTCAGCCATTTTTGTGCAGAAAATAAGTAGACATATATCACTTAAAAGTCGCTTTGAACACTTCCTCCCTCTGTTTATTGGGCTCAAGATATTCCTTCTAAGATATATGTATTTTCTCAAGGTGTTAAAAATTATTTTCGTACGCAGTAGCGATACATGAAAAGTATTTGGCAGCAATACGGTGTTAAATCTTCGCAGAAGCTTTTGGGGACCTCTGCCTAAACTGAATTTATCGCTGTACAAAAGGTGCTGCTTATACTTAGGGTCTAAACTGTATAATAAACTGTCAAATACTATCAAAAAGTTGCTTGTTGCAAATAAATATTTAAGATTGATTCATCAGATTATATTGTCCACTTACAAAATTAAAATTCTATTTTAAAGCGTATGTACATCTGCCCATCGAATTTTGTAAATCAATCATTTTTCTATGAGTCACTACATTAATGACCATTCACGCACTTTATTTTTTGTTTATTAAATATTGAATAAAAATAAAGAGAACATTAATTTTCCACAATTTTTTATTTTTTATTACACTCAGCTCTTGAAAATGACGTGATCAGTACGTTGAACCCGGTTGAGTGATCAATAAAAAAGTGTAGAAAATTACTAAGTTATCTTTATTTTTATTAACAGGAACTTCCACAAAGTTAACTCGTCTACCATTGATCTTATCAAATATTTGATAATTTTTGGGTAATTTTTTCATTCTACAGCAAAATATTTAGTTGAAGTTACCCTTAACACAGGCCTTTTGCCTCAAAGGCTATCTAAATTTTCCTGATATTTAAATGTATAATGTATATTCTTGATCCATGGAAGAATAAATTATATTATTATGATGCTCACATCCAGTAATTTAATCTTTTTACTTTTTTAATAATGAAATTCTTGTTAGAAGAAGGTGCAAAATGAACACATGATTAAAAAGGATAACTAATGTATACTTCAAGACACAGTACCTATTCACATATATGAGGAAAAAATATATAGCACTTCAAAGCCCTTGAGCTTATCCTTAAAATAAAAGAGCCAGGATGATGTAAATAGTTACGCGCATCATCAGTATCAAATCAACAGTAGATATAACTTAAATATCAGTAAATTATTGTATCACATTGGTGCGTAGGCTTTTTGGGGAGGCTAACGACAACTGGTCAACAAGTTATTTGTCCTATTAGGACAGGTGAGAGAGCTAATTAGAGAGGTATTATTCTGAGAATGATGGCAGGGTAGAGAGAAACCTGGCATTGTCATTAGTCTTCCTCTTCTAGAGGCGTTAAGTGGTCCAAAGATTAATTTCCCACCCGTCGGACGCAGAATTACACTGCGTGTACTCCGCTGAAATTATGCAAGGAGGGATAGAGATCCCACTGAAATCTCCGCCGCTTCATAAAATCAATCCCAGGCCCTTCGGAGTGGAAAGTCACCACACCAACCAGATCCCAGATAACGTCGAAATGTGCTCCATCTGGCATGCCCTACTTCAGAGTGAGATGAGAGAATATAACCTACTCACAATTCCTATTCAAAGAAGAAGACAACCATTATGACTGAAATCGATATCTATTTTACGTCGTGCTCCATCCTCACTGCTCCAGTAAGTGTAGACGTTTCGAAAGACAAATTAAAATAAGACAAGAGAAACTCAATTTCTTAATTATTTCACATTCCAATTTGCTCCTTTAAGTATCATTAAGTATTTCTCAGGATCGCAGTGGGTTTTTAACGGTGTTCTTACGAGAAGTCCATCGGGGACTTCTTGACGACAGCACAATAGAGACATTAGTTCGAGTGGAGGCGAAAATGGGCATGTGCTGTCTTAGAAATTCCTTTCAACTGTACACTGATTTTTAATGACGAAAAATCTTCATTCGGAGCAATAAATGGGATTGACTATCATCTCTAATGAATTTTTGTTCCAATTTGTTGTCAAAAAAGGACAATTTGGGTGCATATCTATTCAAATATCCCTCATTCCTTAGCATTTCACTTCAGCTAATGTTTTTGAGGACACTACGATGAACATAAATTGAAGTTGCAATTGATGCTATTATATGCATAAATAGTAGGTACTATGCATACTATTAAGTACAGTCATGACGTCCTCCTATCAATACGATATTATTTTAATGTTTGTTTCAATCTTTTACTATAAGATTTTGTCTTCGTATGCCAAAATGATCCAAAGAGTTAAATTTCCAATATTTAATTCAAAGATTACAAATTTTTTTTAACTTTTCAATATAACAATCAATGTTTTATAGATAGATGTAATCAGAAACAATTAATTTAGCCATATGATGTTCATTATCGGCGAGCAAAGAACAATGCAAGAGCTTGTGTAGCAATTATCTTAGAAAATAGCACCTGGCGTCTTTTGAATGAATGAATGAATAATTTATTAATTGGCCTGGGGATATACCCCTTAAGAACAAAAGCAATTAATATTTACATTTTTTGAGCAACATAAAGATAAAAATCAACAATTTAGACAGTAAAATAATGAAAAAATTGAATAGAAATTAATACAATTTTAACAATGCTGAAAGCAAAGTATTATGGAAATCATGGCGTAATACAAATTCATCTGCATACATTTTTAAAGTTAACAACAGAAATACAGCACCTAAATAATATTATTAAATACGCAAAAACAACTACTACAAGCAATTACAACAATATGAAAAATAATAACAACATTAAGTGGTCATAAAGTAACATATTATAATATTTCATCTTAAAACAAGCAACTTTAAAACTAGCAACAGAAGAACAATTTTTAATTTTTTTGGGCAGGGTGTTCCAGAGATGACACGCAGTGACAAAGAAAGAATTTTGGTACTTCGTTGTGCGATCACTAGGAAAGTAAAGATACTCAGGATCACATCTAGTGCACATATCCCTAGCGGAAGGTTTTACGGAAAACATGTCGAATAAATATTCAGGGGGTTTTTCTTGAAATAAACAATACAAGTAGAACCCGAGGAAATATTTCCTTCGGGTTTCAACAACGAGCCATCTAAGTTTATTGTAGTAGGGGGTCATGTGGACATCTCTGCGAAGTTTAAAAATACATGAATTTAGTGCACGGTGTAGTGTTGTGTTATCTTCTTCATTTAAGTCGTTGTAAACTAGACAACAGTAATCAATTTAGTTAAAATCTACGACAAAAAAAATAATAAATTGAAAAATTTGTAATTTTTTCGAATGGCATTATTCAAAAAGACTTCGGTTAGAAAATTTTTCTAATTTTTAAGGTACAAAACAGAGCATAACGAGACCTTTTATACAGAAAGCAGTGGAGTGGGTGTGGGTGAAGTGCTTGGTAGTAAAATGAGGAAAAGGCAGGTAGACGGAAGATAAACAACCACTGCGCAATTCTGCCAAATTACTTGCGTAACAGGAGGAGGAAGTCACAAGCTAGACAACAGACCAGACAACAGAATAAGATTGTCAAGCTATAAAAATACGAGTCTATACATCACAACACGCAGTGGGCAAAATTCTCATAGTCGAATAACCCTTTCAAAAAGGCAATTAGGAATATAATACATCGTCATTAGATAATTTTTATCAAATGGAACCTTTTATTTACAATTTCGTGTTGGTTTTTTAATCCAGCTGCAATGATTTCGTCAAGAAATCTCACTACAGGTTTAAACAGTTCTGTAATATTCTTTCTTCCAACAATTGTCTGACAAACATGAATCATAAAAATTATATTTGTTAGTGTTATACGCGAAGCAAAATCACTTCTTCCCACCCATTATGGGTAAATGAGGTCACCTAACACTTTTTGTATTTTGATAAATACATAGATAAGTACACAAAACCACGGTCCGTTTGAATTGAACAGTAAAAACAGCATCGTATTTCTTCATTTATTTCATTTTGATTACAATGAGGCTACTTGTGACCTTGGGAATCATTTTAAGCGGATTAACGCAGGTAGCTTCACCAATGAAAAATGACGTAACACAAACTAAATGAATGTATGTGAATCGTTTTTTTTTAACCATTTCTCTTTCAGGTACCTGTAAGAGAATCACCCAAACCTTTGTGTTCGGACATTCAGGGACCTTTCACGACCTTACAACAATTAACAGGAATTAACGTTTTAGGAAGGAAAACATCATGGTAATATCCCACATCTCTCATAATTATACTTATTTACTACAATTGGAAAATTAATGTTGCAATGAGTGAGCTCGTTTAACTACTCAGATATTCACAGAGTACAAAGAAGACCATTAGAACTCGTGACCGCACCGTTAAAAAGTAAACTTCCACGGTAAAATTGATTACAATGAGAGTCGAGCTAATCGAGTACATTATCTAGCCATTTACGCTTTCAGAAGTCTCATTTAGCTGAGTCCCTGAAGATTAAGAAAACGGTGGCCTGTCTCAACACCCAAATGATGCACCTCAAACGGCGAGAAAAAAGAATACGCTAGGTAATTCCAAAACACATCATTGCTCTGTTGGTTACACGCTGCTCGCATGAAATAATTAATTTTAATTAATTAATCTCGACAGATGTGGTCAATTTTCCTGCGATTTTCTCTAAACTGGAAAATATCAAAATTTGCGGCCTTCGTTCAAAATATTTATTTACTATATGAATACCTTAACCGTAAAAAAGGCCTTGTCAATTTCAAAGATTATACTTACATAATTGGAGGTTGCATTTGAATCCATTCCAGTAAAAGCGTTTGCATGTACTCACCTGAAAGTAAAAAAACAAGCTACATTATCTAGGGATAATATGCAAACATTTTATTCATGCTATCATGTCAAGAAATATTAGTTCGTAAATTAACATATTTATATTCTAAAGTCAGCTCAATCCAAAAACTATGTCACAGCATATTATGACGAACGTATGTGCTGTGAATAGCATATCTCACTACAGTGAACTTTTATTTCCCTATTTTATTATTTTTTAAATCCTTTCTGCATAGAAAACAACCTTGCCTGAAAAAAACCTCAAAGTGGAAGTAGACTAAGTGTAGGCAAAATAACCAGACCATATTTATTCTTTACTATATGTTACTGCACATATTTTTACCCCAGTAGTTACCCTTCAGCCAGCGATATAGGTTCCATTAATAACTAGCAACATTGATATCAGGCAAAAGTTTTAGTTTTAATCTTCCCAGCCTCTTCGCAATCGTGCAACCGATGAGCATCCCCATTATTTTCATAAATATACCGCTGATAAAGGTAAACAAGTATAAACAAACAACTCATTTCCAGCTTCATTGCTCTCCGGCTTCACCAAATGACGGCTCTTGTTAGGTGGTAATGAAAGAGGAAGCGTTTCACGCTCTTTCAAAAACGTTCCGTTTGGATATTACTGGTGATTTTTTTAGCAAGCCTTTTTTTCTTTTTTAGACTTGAATGCTAAAAGGACTTTTTTTACGACCAATCCCACTCCTGATGAGGAAAAACACTAATCCATTCGGAGCCGTATCCAAGGGAAAAATAAAAAAAAACATCATGGAGTCAGCGAGGGGCGCGTGCTTGCCTTCGTTTATTTTCAACCGTTAGTTTTCCGAATGCCGCTCGCACGAGGTTTGGCTATTCACTCCTCCCTCCATTACTACGACTCGCTTTATGACCTTTTTGGTCGATTAAACTCGAGAGAAACGCAGGCTTTCACCTTTCTTTACATACCTACGCCTTCTCCAACGAAATGCTTCATCATGATAAGGGTGAACCAAGACCGAAAAGCCTTCAGCGTTTCCAAATGGATCGAAGAAATTGCTTACTTTCCTTTTTCTGCGCATTCCTGAAAGAGAATGAAAGGGCTTCAAATGATACCATCAAGTGAACGACGTCACTTTAGAAAAGGAACGCCATTGACTGAAAATGCCGAATGACGACAATATGATGGTATTGGCAGGTCGTGAAACGTGGTTACCCAAGTGGACATTTATCCAAATGGTGCCAATGAAAAGAAATTTGGTAGGAAAGGGGCGAACTGCAACAGTAATAGCACCTTTCGATTGCTCTCTATCGTGTAGCACCTAGCTGAGACGGTCTGGTCATTGATTCGTCGTGACATGAACTACCAACGATTTCTCCCATAATGTGGTTGGAAATCCTTTGCTTACGTATTTCTTGCATTGGGAAACACTAAGGTATAAATTATAAGTAAAAGATTTAAAACAGGGAAAAATTAAGGGAGGGCCCACGAGGCAGTTTCAGAAAGGTACACGTGGGTCAAATCACGATCTACGTTTGAAGGGTACAGAATGGTAGTAAAATGAGAATGAATAGGATGGAACGAAGGGAACATTAAAATAGTCTTCGGTTTAAACGGCTGAATACAAAGACGTATTCCTACTGCCGGAGAGAAAAGATTTCTGCCGCGAATGTTAGAAATGCCATATATTGAGTAAGAAATAATCTATAAATAACCATAACGTAAGCTTGCTTAGCAATCATTGTTCGTAAAATTTTTCTTATCCTGGATGTGTATTCTAATCAAAAGCATTTAGTTTGCTCCCATATCAGTATTTCGCACGGTCTACATACAATATTTTAGCCTCAAATCCCTGTTTCCATTCTTTTCCCTCGCCCACCATAAATTCACCTTTCTTACTGCTGCTTGAACCCTCCTGATAGGTCCAGCATGATTTGAGCAACCCTTCAATGCCAACCCATCCCCAACTGAAATTGTATTCCCATGCATCAATAATTTCTATCAACATAGCTTATTCATTCAATTTATGTACGGGCCTGTGTCTCAGTTCTCGAGTCGAAATTCTAGAAAGGTGAGACTTCTATGAAAAGAACGATGTAGTTCTCCCTTAGAAGTTTATTCATAGCCCCCAGTTTGACAGTTTGTCACAGAATGGTAATGAGGTAGGATTGTCCCTCTTTAACAAATTAAAAAGATTTTTAAGAGTAAAAAGAGATTTTAAAATAATTGGAGACTTAAGAGTAAAAGGTAATTTAAGATTAAAAGCTAATAAAAATATTTTTAAACAGCATTGGGCTCTAATGAAGACCCATAATTGGCTCTGCTAAATTTCAGAAACACACCTAGAGATGAAGTCCACTCCCCTGCATCGAATCTAATGAGCATAAATTAGCGTTACAATATACCTTTTAGTTTCAGAACAGTTGTTTCTTAAATTTCATATGATAAAGATCCTAGTATATGCATGTATGATAACTATCCTGGAGGAGAATAAAGAGATATGCAAAGAATATTAAGATAGATATGAAAATTGCCATCCGAAGTACGCTGTGGGTCAAAAAGTCATGTTTCAAAAGATCCAATTCCGCTTGGACCCCAGGAACTATTTCTATAGTAGGTCATATACACAGGTACAATATTGTCCAAAAATAGGAAAGAGGAGGGATATATAAAAGAAATGGAGTCGATGTATCAGCGTGGGCCAGTTAATTACGATAACCGTAATCATTCACCTTGTCATCATAAAAATGCTTACACCACGAGGTAAGTCAGGCTGATCAAAAGGCCTAGCAGGTTTGAAGACGTTATGTCGTAATTATTATGTTCCAAGTATATGCTTCAAAGTATTGCTGTAAAAAAGGGGGAAGATATTCCATAATTTAGGGCTTCATTTGTTCTTGGTGTGGCTGTACCAGAGATGTCGTGGTATTCGCCGCCATATATGTGACTAAGCAGCGGTGAACATGAACCATTCATGTATTATTAATTTATTATGTGCTTTGTTGGCTAAGAATAAAACATACAATGATTGCGATTTATCTTTAAAAGAGTCGTTACTAATCCTGGCCATAAATCAATTCAAAACCAAAAGGTATTAAGTGGTGTACCAAACTTTTTCATTAGAATGAGAACACAAGAGAAAAAATGTATGTGAAATAAATCAAAGTGATCAAATATATGGTAAGATAATTTTACTAACATTTGTTTATATTAGTGCATTTTTATGCTCCGGTAAGGAATTGTAAAAATTAGAACGGCAACTATGACGTACAATCTACACGGATACTCTTAATAATGAATTAATGAGGGAATGATCGTTTATTAATGGTTATTGATAGGTTCCATTCGAGTATTATCTAACTACGTTCATCTCTCGCCGCGTTCTAAATTGCTTGTTTGTGTTTTTTTAAACAAACTGAGAAGTCTTTTAGTGGGTATGCTGCGGATTAACTAACTTCCAAAGAGAAACTGATGCCAGCAGTTATATATAGGGCAGTAGTTTCTCCATGATGCCGAGACGAAAGGGCTTCCTGTGGCCATTGCCCGGCCACAGCTACACAAACACCACTGAGATACGGGCTTAATCACTTAATTCCGGCTTTGTCCGTTGGCGGCACCACATCCTTTCCACTCCCGCTTGATCGCTTCATCAATAAATGAACCTTTTCCTGGGAGATTTATCTGAATTACGACATAGCCCGAAATTTAATCTTTCACAATAGGTATTACTCTGACTGGAACGTAAAGTTGTGGAAGTTGACCAAATGAAAAATTCTAAAAAATGAACGATTCGAAAAAGCATTTGATAAGGAATCCACCTCGACCGTATTTTAAAGCAAATTATGAATTGCCATCGACAGTAAAGCTTAGATCCTAAAATGAAGCTCAAAACTAAATATTTTAAACAATTAAGATTATTTTTCTAGTTATTACTTCAAATTTAACGCAAAAATATCAGAATTTTAGAAGTAATAACAGCATCAGACCAATCTTAGCGAGGTTAGGGAAACAAACTGAAGAATATGCCCATGGTGGGGACGGAAGGTATGATTATTCAGTTATTTCTTGGTATTTCAATATAAGACTACTGTGTTCAAAAACGTATTAGAAAAATATTGAATCTCGTATAGGTCATTAAAATTAAATGCAAGGATGCGTCAGTCAGTTGGAAAAATTGTGATTATTAAAATTTTGCTTTTCATTCCACATACTAAACAATCAGCTTCAATTCTCTGTTTTGGGTTCGTTAACTAACAAAATCATACTTGACCATAGAAGCAATACAGGCAGGATTTGGGCACTCCTTTAAATCTAGAAACTGAAAGGTCTGGCTGGATATGAACACCGTTAAATTCATTCTCCTCTGATCAAGGGTATCTCTCTTCCTATGATTTTGAACAAGTGGTTATATCCACTTCCTTGGGTCAATATATATCGGCAATGTTTTGGTGAAGAAATAAACGTAAAAAATAAAATGTATTTCACAAATAATGTGGCACCACGCTCTTACAAACCAACAAGGTTTTAACAAATGGGTTTATCTCCCTCAGCACTCATACACCTCGTCCGAAGAACAAATTACTATTCCAATCGTGAAACTACAACTCGTGATTTCATTTGGGATCATGAATTATATGTCTCTACATCAGAACTTGCAGAGGCCGAAGTAGACCGTAAATGACTCCCTCCACTACAAACGAAGTCGAAACACGTACTCATTAAAACATCGTTTCCGGACCCATTATATCCTGCTCCGTGCCTACTTCTCTGCTCTCGACGTAAACTCAATACCTTTCACATGCATAGAGTATTTTTATTTTCTCGTTGTGATAGTATGTCAAATTTTCTACAAATGCATTTCTATGATCCAGCACTCCCATTGCTCGCTGCAGCATAGAATATTTTTTAATATGGGATTGATTCTTTAACCCTTGAAACAGGATAAAAATTGAAAAAAGGCATTACTGACAAATCAGGAATATAAGTTAAACTTCAACAATTCGTCTTAAGTCTATATAATAATTCTAAGTTTTTAGCACATGGAAATGTTTTCAGAGATATGTTGTCAGTAAGGTTGCGTAAGATTGTAATATCCGGGAAAGGATTCCAATCTCGTCAAATGATTGTTATCATGGTGAATTTCATCATTCCTGGTTTAGAAATGTTTTCACTGGAACACTGTGCTATGTAACTTGAGATTATCTACAAAAGTGGTAACATGGAGTATTCATTCATTCAAGTAATGGAGTATCAATTCCAGCTTATTAGTGAGAACATACAGTTCATGTGTAGCGTAAGAAGAGAAGCTAAACAAAGAAAAAAATCATGATGTGGGAATGCTTATAATCGCCCGTGAATTTCAAGATTGCGTTGAGAATATAATCAAGAAATGAGATAACGGAAAATATAAAAGAGGAACTCAAGTAAAAAAGCCAGCGTGCAGTGTGCCGGCAATGTGCTTGCATAAATATTGAGCACCCTGGAGAAATATAAGTCTGAATACATAATAAGACAATAAATGAGATATGCTGAAACCAAACAAAAAAAAGAAAACGGGTTGAAGTTGCTGCAATAAAATTTCTTTCAGTGAAATTTAGAAAGAGCAAAGTTCAACAAATGGTCACGTTTACCTATTAAAGGGACAGGGAAGACCTCACGTCAGTGTATCTTTGATTTCCATCTATTTATCTCCAATCAAGTCGTCCTTTACTCAAAAGCACTAATACGGTCATAACTTCTAAATTAAATTTATATACTGCCCCATCAGATACAAAAAATTTCAAATATTTATTACATAACAAACTTACTTCCCAAGCATAAACAACTATACGCATGACAAAGTGCATAGGAGTACCTAAATTGCATATAAGTGCATCTGCAGAAAACCTCAGTTCAACAAACTCCAATCACTCAGTGAGGCTTCAACCGCACTGGCTCGATGACTGGATCCGGATAAGGACGCAATAACTTGCTATTCACCACACACTGTAAAATTTATAATTTCTTCGCTACTCAAAACATTTAACAGCATGAGCGAGAAGGTTGTGGTGTTGTTTTTTCACCGTATGTAAACAATGGCACTGGGGAAGAGTGGAGAAAACTCGTATTTGCTCTTTCCGTTTTAACTTTCAAAAAAGATAGATATTCGAAACCAAAATCACAGACCCAGCAGAAGAAAGGCGGTTCATGAATGCTGTCAGCAGAAGGAAATTCGAATTTATGGAAATTTACACTGCAGTGACGAGGATGGTATGGAGGACTATTGATAAAAGTTTTAGTACTTTTGATGAAAATAGAGTTTTTGATGCCTCAAAAGCAGTAGTTGACAAACACATCTACAAATCTAGACCGCCCAATTCATAATAGAGTTTCCCTATTCCATTCTATGCTTTATACTTTTTTAGCTGCTGAATGAATAGCGTTCGTACATAATTTAAGAATTTTTTCACCATTGATTTATGATATTAAAAATTAGGCGATAATATGAAATTTCGAATGAATTTTCGAAAACATTATAATTGAAAAATGAATCATTAACAAAAGACGTTAACATCTATTTATAAATCCCGGTCTGTTTGGGTAAGCAGCATTTAGGTTGATCTAGGCTAGCAGTTAACAACTTGTGTTATGGGTACCCAAAATAGTGCACAATTGTGGGTTAAGGAGAACGTGAAAAAAACGAACTATGGAAGACTTTGGATTAAAATAACAGCAATATTACAAGATATGAAATACTTATAGTGTACTTATTTAAAAGAACTAATTTAGAAAATGGGTGACAAAAGGTTAAGTAAATCGAATTAAGGTTCGGAGCCATTGATCAAGACTATCATAAAAGAGATGACGGTCTTGTATGCCTCAGCGTCCTCCTCAGGTCACCGCCCAGAAACCGCACCACCACTACATTACCATCCGGGAGAGTCAAGGCCTCACGTCCAACTCCCGTGGACCGGATGCTTCCTCAGAAAGTTCCCCCAGACTCCGACCACTTCCCCCTCCACCTTAAAGTTCAAAAGCGACGTCACTTTCCGCGACATTAAAGATGAAGCGATGTGTGGCTTTCGGGGACGACGGACGTGACGGGCGGGCAGGAAGGGAAGGCCAGAGGGCGGCGCGGGGGCTGTACAGGGCATTCCAAGTCCTTCACTCTTCTCCGGCCTACTCCCATCCATCCAACGAGGCCACGCACGAAAGTGAAGGCCAGACTACCTTCCTTCCTTCCGAAAACAGTCCCTCCAATGCTGGAGTAGGACCTCTGCCAATGTTCTAAAGCAAACGCAAAATCTAGTGGCAGACAGATGCGCAGAGCACTCTGTGACTGAGGGACTTAAGTATGAGCAGCAGTAGTTTAAAATTATGGGTTGGTCGGCAAAGAACATTTTACACCACGTACAAAGCAGCTACCTACTTATTTTATATTAAAACTCAAACCCATATTTTTTTTTAATTCTAATATGTTATAAGCAGCAATTTACTAATTTTACATGAAATAAAACCCATATTTTTAAAACTTCTAGTATATTAGAAGGTATACCTTTCGACTAAAAGTTTATTAAATTAGAATTTATATAAATTGCCAGTTTTTTCTTAAAAAATAAAATTAACCTGCATATCACGGAGTTATCATTTTGGACTCGTCCAAGGGAAGGAGCAGATAATATTGAGCATGTAAACATAACTTATTAACGTATATTATGACCATAGAGCTCGATCAATCGAGTCAGAGAGCGTTTACAAGGTACTGAGAAAAACTTAAACAGGAGAGGTTTATCTCTTAATTTGTGTGTTTAAGCCGATCACTAAGAAGAACGATTTATCCCACTAGGATAATATCGTTGCTTGGCTTGAATCCATCGACGCAGATAATAAGAGCATGTGCATAAGTTACGTATGTAGTATTTTTCAGTTATGTTCATTTAAAACGAGACTTTTGTGGAAGGGATAATGAGAAGAGACGGAGGAAAAGTTGAGGGGTGGAAATGAACGATTCTACATGCCTTAGAGTCAAATCCGCCTCATAGTTAAAAAATGGCGAATAGTCTTCAAGGGTAGTAACAAACAGCGACTCCAAGCTATTACCCTCTTACTCCTAGTGACCGGTTTTTAGAAAAGAGATCCTTCCCAGAATCGTATTTCTGATTTTCCATTTAGAGATAATAGCTGGCGTATTAAACGCAGGGTAGTCAAAAGCAAACGAAGATCCACGGATACTATGAATACAGCCACTATATAGTTGTAGCGAAACATTGTGGTAGAACCGCAGAAGGGCTTTTTCAATGGAGGAGTCCTTACCCTACGAACTGGCTCCGCACGGGGGAGTGAGGTTCACTCCAAGTATGAATACCTGGGTTCCAAAGATCGCTAGCCTTAATTTCCAACTACAAAATGCTCTTTCATTGATCCGAATCAGAGTTCTGTACGGCCATTAGTGTAGTTTGAGCGAGATATTAATTCACCTAGAATTGTTTTGAACAAATTTGACAAGAAACAAATTTGACCTAATTTCAAATCCAAAACACATCTTTTCAATTTTATCAAAATATTAACCCAATGCTGAACTACTTTTGCCTTTAACTATATGCTGTTTTACATGGGATAGATTATGGCTGTATGCTCTGGAGGGGAAATATTATAGGAATTTATAACGCCTAGATTTCGTCAAGAAACTAACGGTGTGTAAAAATCAATAAATTACTCACCGCAGTAATTTCTACAGAATCGCAAGAAAACCTGTTGTGAAGACGTTATCACCGCACGAAGTGAAAAAAATTGGTCTAGTTAGAGACTGTAACACGCCATTTTGGCCGTGTTGGCATAAGTATACGATTAAGGACGCCATTGTGTATATTTTGGGAACACGTACTACCGCGAGGCAACAATATCGTCTATGTTATGAAAACAACTTTAAACAATACCATTTTCTGTTTACGTAAACAAACTAAAACAATGCCGTCTATGTTATGAAAACAACTTTAAACAATACCATTTTCTGTTTACGTAAACAAGCAAAAACAACACCAGGTGTTATGACAGCTGCAAGGCAAAGAAAGGATGGAAGGGGTAAACAAACTTATAATAATGAAAGGGAAATAGCCTATCAGATACGAGAGAAGGGGAGAAAACCTGGAATGTTCTAGAACATACAGGAGGGGAGGTGAGATAGTATAAAAGGGATTGTCAAACAAGGAACGCGGCTTCTTCTTAACAAGGGAGTCACAAGAGACGGTTATCGAGTGAAAGTCATACGAGAGTTTTTGCAGTGATAATTTGCCGGGAGTAAGCAGCTTTGGACAGCAATTACCAACGCCAGTGTCCTGTGTTAAGGAAGGATCCAGGAATCCGATAAACAGATACTGGGGCATAGAGTATCGGCGGAATTCACTTTGTACAATATCCGGTGAGGTAGAACAAACATTATAAATTAATACGAATATATTTGAGAAGGGAACATATACTGATTAATTGAGTAACTTAAGTGAATTTGTTTCATAAGTGAAGAATAAAAGGGTTATTATAAATATATGTACTGTTCAAGTGTATCATTTTAGTGCATGAATTAATCCATTAACCTTTGCCGCCAAGGACTACCAAAAGGATCTCTCTCTCAAGGTAAGAAGTGATAAAGTGAAGGGTACCCTTTGTGTGTCGGGCTGATACAAGTATATAACGTCGCGTGTTTAGGACCGCGTGAAAGAATAATTATTAGAACCCCTGTGATAAGGAAATTGATAAGCGGGGGGGCTAGTACAAGACATATATGGAAATATTAATTTAACTGCTGAGAAATGTTGTCATAGATAACGTTATTTTTGCGTCATTAATATTACAATATTTACTTCATGCTTCTTGCAGGCACTGAAATTAAAAAATAAAATTAGAATACCTATGGTCTCCATTATGACTAGGTAAATATGTCGCTCAAACTACTACCTTAATCCAATTTTTAGTTGGTCCTCTCCGATGAGTATCACAACACTTCCAATGTTAATTGATCCATCTTTGTTTGTATCGTAAGCATTGTTGTAAAGCCCTCTACTGATATTCACCCACCAACTCCATTAAATGCAGATATTTCTGAATGCATTTAATTATTTAATATTGAATGAGCTGATATTTCTATTTGATATCAAAAAATAACAGAGAAAGTTGAAAGTTGATAAATGAACAGGACTTCTATGTTCCAATAAACAAAGATAGGAATAAGATGATATTTTGCATCTTGAATGTTAACAGTAACTACTGCCAAAAAGGCTCCCTTTGTCCTAATATATACGACATGTAACACACTTTTTAATCGTCTTAATTTGTATCAAGATGAAAATAACTTTTATAGAGATGTTATTTAAAAAATAAAAAATAAATATGAATTTAATATGCTAGTAGTTAAAATGCTGGATATATGTAATGTATTTGACCAGCTTTAAAAAATTTAAATCATATTTGTATTATTGATTGCCTGTTTATGGCTCACCCTGTAATTATATTCATTTATTGGGTGTACATTTAAAACAATAAGAAAAAAATTATCTACAGAGTTGCCTACCATATTTTGTCCTCTCACCTCCGTCCTTAGTCCACCCCTTTCCACACGAGCGCGCTGGTGACTACCACTATGTTTCACTACCACTCATCATTAGTAATCATCGATCCGAAGATTGGTTTGATGTAGCTCTCCCCTCCATTTTCCTACCGGCCAACCGTTATCTTCCAACATTATTTTTCACTTTAACTGCAACCACATTATGATAAAACGATAACCAGCTCCAAAATCGTCAACTACGCATCTGCCACGAGCTTTAGCGATGGCTTTAACCCCAAGCTGGGTCCAACCATGGGTCCACGACCCCGTGACGTCCGCTTTATCTGTAGCTGGCGTCCTCTGACTCCTCCATCAACCCACAAGGCGTCTGAGGAGACGACGCCCCCGCAAACGTGCTCTGCCCCTGTACGCCCTCCGCCTTTCACTCCCCCACTACCCCCATCCCCCACCCACCCAATGCCGTCCTCTCCAGACCCTCGTATCGCGGGGTTCCCATCTCGCTCATTTCCCCGAGCCTCGAGAACCATCAACCCTCGTCTCGACCCCCTCTGCCCCCCCCCCCCCCATCACCCACGCCCCCGCCGTTCCACTCCACGTGACGGAGATATGTGGATGGGACACACACAAGACGAGAGTTGAGTTAAGGGCAAGTTGAAGTGCCCCCCCCCTCCCACCCACTCATTCCCACCCCCCCTTTCTCTAGGTCCGGGAGAGATATAAATCGAACATGATGATCGCAGGAGGGCCATGTACATTGGTTATCGCTCGGGTCTTTATTGCTCTCATAAGCTGCAAGTCATCGATCGACTTTGGTGGTGAAAATATGAAAATTTGCGTTGCGTTCCAAATTCACATTGAAAACTACCTTTATTCACGGAAGATCGATTTTCAGCGTGTTATCTTCCCCTATAACTTAGACGAAATGTAAAACATAGGGTTCGATACAAGAGATGGATTGTATTTGTTAGATGAATTGATTGGCTACCGTAACGACTACTGTGGCGCTTGTCATAAACAGTTCCTGAATTTTGCTACACTAATCATAGTAATTATGATACAAATCACGACGTGTATGATTAATATGGCAAGCATGGGTATGTTTTTCTTGCACGGCATAAGGTGTAATCGAATATGCACGCAAGACCAAAATCCATTACGGATTTACGTTGTAGACCCGGGAATGTTTATGATGACATGACTTTTCCTTCTTCATTCCCTGTCATAAACCAAGATGAAAGAGGAGGACAGGCTGACAATTTATAACACATCCTCTGTGGACTATATAATATGAAGACTCCATAGGTCTCAGGTTTCTATCTACTGCCCCACTTATGAATAATATACTTGTTCTTAGATGTACGACACTGATGATAAACATTGTGATGAAATATAATTAGAAAACGTTTTCTTCTCCTACTAGTGCATGCTTTAAACTTTGGTGGTATGACCTATATGGGATAATGGTTGATTAATTTTCATCTTTTTGTCGTTTCTCGTAATCCAAGATGGATGCGGAAGGTATGCGTAGATGTACGAAACGGATAGTAGGCATTAACCACAAAAATGAGTCGAATCGTTAAAAAGCCCTTCACGTTGAGAATATGCTGGGCATTTGGCAACGCTTTTCAAATGCTCCAAACTGCTACCACACTGAAGATGAATATGCGTAGATAAACGACCCACCGGATAAGCATAAGGAGAAATTTAAATCGTAAGTATGTTCTATAGGGTTCCAAAATGTGAAAACGGTATGATGATCCGGTTTACCTGTAGTTTTCGTCACTAGAAATCGGAAACTATAGCCTGCGAAACTCTTTTATGTTAGAAAAACTGCACATGAATTCGTTGCAAGCAACTAAATTTACGAAATTTGGATATATTTGGTCTTGTACCGCGATCTGTTCACAGAATGATGTTAGCCGCTGGCTTGTTTTACCCGACTGATTCCATGCATCGCATTCTGCTTCTGGTTTATATAAATACATGAAAAACAGTAACGGGACTTCTATTGGTAAATAATTGTTACCAACTAACCATAACAAAAGTAGATGATGTAAAAAACTTTCTTGTTATCAAAAAGAGAATCTTATATATAAAAAGAAAAAGTCTTATCTTTTAGGACATCACTGTTTTGAGCCTGAAAATTGACGAAGTTTTGATGTGTGATCCTCGATTTTTGGATTTTGAAAAGTGAGTTTCTCTGAGGCAGTGACATCAAATCCCAGTTTTGACAGGATTAAAACTGCTTGACTTTTACAAGCTTTGTCGTTACAACGTTGTCCATTTTTGGACCGGCGAATTTTAGTTCCTGCTAACTAGTTCCAGATCCTCTAGCAATAAAACGTCCAACACTGGACCGAGACTAGAGACGATGTCCATAAATCCCATATCATTTCATTTAAATATGGTTTTTAAAACATTAATCCTCATATCTCAAATGAACATCATATTCTCCGAAAGACATCTACAACATTTAATATGAAATAATGAAGTTATAAATGTCAGCATTACTCCAAGAGCGTCAAGTGCATTACCACTTTCTGAGTCCAAAACTAACTCCACTTGCCTATCTGTTTACCATACATTCCAATGCTTTCTAGTCTACACGTAGACCCATACATGCCTGAGATAATGAATACCCAATTTATTTATGAAATCATTTTTTTCTATTCCTGGATTATTAGTACTATAAAATTAGCGAAATTATCCAAGCTACATCCATTACAAGATGAAGTTCAAACAAGAGTAGTACAGCAATGAATTTCCCAACTCAGAAACATTGACGAAAAGGATTTAGTATTCAACCAGACCAACACATTATCGTTATTTAAAACCACAGAGTTGAAGTACCGTCGGTTCGCGAAAAAGAGCACATTATCCCACATCAGACGAAGATTTCAGTGACCACATAGCTGTGCTAGACAATCTTCATTCCACTTAAAATGAACATTGAAGGAGAGACAACGCTGTGTGCTAGACTGCTATCACTAAGTCTGGCAGCTATTTCTCCTTTCAACCGCCAAGCCCAGTAGCCCTGTTTAGTCCGCACGCCATCCGAAATTTTCATCCAGCCTCGTGTCGCCGATCCTCCTTCCACCCTCCCTCCACTCCCAGAGAGCCCTTCCCCAAAACCGCCATACAGAGTTCCACGCCTTCTCCGCATTTTCCACCCTCGTAACCCGTCTCCACTCTTGTCGAGTCCCTTCCCCTTCATCTTTCCACTCTCCCACGACGACGCATATAGTATAACACCTCGGGATTAGAACATAAGCCTCTCCTCCCGCGGCAGCAGGGAGGCAATGACGCCCAGCCCAGCCGCCGCTGCTCTCTCGCAGACAGCTCACAACCACCCCACCCCGATTACGAGAGCGGCAATCTCGTAAGCGGTCATAATCCCTCCTCCCATACCACCACCGCTACGCGATTCGGACTGGCTGGAAATCACACCGGCTGTCGCGGATTCAATTTTACGCGGGAAATTAATTTTTCAAAGAATAATCCTATTCGCGCGAGAGTAATATAACACCTATGACGTTTTCATCGCCTCCTTTTCGCCTCGCGATGATTCCCGTTCATCCCGTTTGAAACCGTGAAATGTTGGGGGGGGGGGGGGGGCGCTGTGAAAACAATTTGCAAGATTGTCATCCGTGTGCATCGGTGATATTTATTGCACCTTCGACTGGATTTGACAGGTGAAACAATGTTAACCTTAGGTCTAAAAATCTCGTTTCAAGCGGTAGGGAGTACCATCACATAAAGAACAATGCCAAGTACATAGGCGGGCATTCCTGCGAGAAAATTTCCCATCAGGCCCGGGAGCCAAACCACGAAAAATTGACTTGCCAGGCAATAACAAAATATTCTGTTCGCGCCCCCAAGAAAGGCTTGCTATGAGTAAATAATAATATAAGATATGAGGCAATCAGAAAACACATCAAAATTACGAAGGGAGAAAACCCTGCACACTCATTGCATCAAAAACCTTGTTAATGAATTGCTATGTTGATGGAATTCTATCAGGCATAATGTTACTTCATCCATGTACTGGAACGTATATTCAACTTTTTCACTGTTATATTAAAAAATAATATTTAACGTATTAAAGGCATACACATTCATGGTAATTACTATTTTCAGGCCCAATTATAAACGTCTGTTTAACATTCACCAGAAGATGATGTAGCCTTAACTTGATGTTTACGGAGGATTCAGGTTTTTTATATTGTATTAGACTGTCAGTTAGTTAATGTGAGAGTTATCGATATATATTAGCTTCGGTTATCAAAGCTAGAATATATCTTATCAAAGGTTATAAAAAAGGGTCCTAGTGAAAGGAATATTAAGTGAGCCTATGGGTGAGACACAAAGTCTCAAGGACAACGAAACAGGCCACACAAATGCCCTAAGAGTTTTCCATAATTGATTTCAAGAATAGTTAGAAATTTCTAAATAGCAATAAGATAAATATGTAAAGAAGAGTTCATTAATGAACTAAAAATTCATCAATAAATTAAAGTTTGCTGGTATCTTTAAGAAGAGCGAATTTTCGGTGGAAACTAATCACCTAAGTAATTTCCTTCTCGTAGTGGACATAATCATAGTGGTGACTGACAGCGCCATTTGGATTTAAGAGAATAGAATTAGGGTAGTGAGAAGTGCGGCGTCGTCATTACCCTACTCCAAACGAAATAGCCCACGAGGGTGCGATCCCTGCCTCCATTCAAATTCAATATACTTGATAAATCAGGGCTCAAGCTCAGAGAATATGAAGGGATTGGTGAGACAGGCAATCAAGGCATAACACGAACCAAAGAATGCTGACCGTTGAAAAAGGAATGGACCTTTCCGTCAGCTCAAATTTAACAGCACGAAACGAGCTTAATTAATGTCACAATTTTGCTCAATAGCTGAAAATGGTACACCAAAGAAGATGAAAGAATGCATATATTAATTTTATGTACTTGTCATGAAATGTTTATCTCTGTCAGATATGACATTAACAATTTACTCCATGGGAAATCTAGCAAAACTTGGTATTATAGATGACAACCAAAAAATTTTAATTTTTAATTTGACTCGAATGAAGGTAAGATAATTAGCCTAAAAGATAAAAAAGAGACATTTTCACTGAAAATTTTGATATATCACAAGGATGGTATTATTTAAAAGTAGTTCAAAAGCCATGGTATAATATTTTTTACAGCTAATTGTTAGCACAAAATTATAGGAGAATCTTAACCTGACCTCAATTAAAAGTACATAATCCCAAAGGTAAAGATAAAAAAATAGATCAACTATCCACCGACCCAATTAAGTGAACTTGCAAGTAATTGGCAAAATAACGATGGAGTTTCTAGTTAAATTTATGACACTTAAAACAATGAAACTTGGAACAATTAATATAGGATTTATGATGATAAGTTTTGAAAAATTATTATCGTCTAAGGAACCGCTAATACTCGCCATTCCCATGTAGATGAAACGAGTGCGTACTATGGCTAATTATTTTCAAGAAAAGGTAAGAAGAAAGTCCACACAAGGCCATTTAGCCAATTTTGAATGCACTGGTAAATTTTCTTCCCATATCTGAGTATATAAGAATATTTATCTGATTGTCATAAACAGGTTGACGCTTGGTTGATAGTAAAATGCTCGCTTGGCACAATCTAGGAATAAATCGTATCCTTTCGCCATGAGCCATTTCACAAAGAAAGACAGGCCACACTAACGGTAGCAATATAAACAATATGTGTATCTACAAGACAATATGACGAAAATAAAATTTGATCACACAAGAGAAAGTAAAGCATTGCTACCCAATAATATTTTACCTCTATTCATCCGTTTAAACACTTCTCAGGAATGTACAAAAAAAATATGGAATACATCTAGATCCATTAAGCATAACTCCTCATCCGTATAAGTAAAAAGATATAAACCACTTTATGTCCATTATGGATTTAATATTAAGTTCAGGTACCCTTTAGCCCTTGCATAAACATGCTTTACCTCTAAACTCAAAGAACAGATGCCTTAAGACGAGAGAATGAATAACAGATGACTCGACCCATACTGAATAAAGAGGCCAACTGGGTAAGATAAAAGTAGCATGGTAGGTCATAAACGCGCCTGACAATGCATGTAGTGAATCTAATTTTGAGTTAACTCTCTATGCCTACTTTATCCATCACCGAGATCTTTTATCACAAAAACTGTTTTTATTTTTTTTTCTTCCAAAAGAGGAAGAATCAGTCCAGAATGAATTGCTGTACCGGAAAATGACGTTGACTTAAAATAAATGAAGCCATTGAGTCTAGCATTTCAATTTCAATTGTGGACTTAAATATTTGACTTTAAGATGAAATTTATCTTGACATAGAAAACTGACACTTATTTACGTAATGTTTTTGTTTAATCCAATTTTCTCATCTAATGCAATTTATTATTTTTGATAAAAAAGAAATGAAGGGATTCATTAATATGTTCACTTATACAAAACGATAGCTAAACAACACGATTTTTTTCAGAAACACATATCATGAGAAAAATTGGCAAACCCGAGAAGATTTTACTAATTACATATCATGATCATTTTTTGTCCTTCTTTGTCCTTTGGTCAGTTTATTAGATCGTTTATAGAATAAGTTTCATAATAAAAAGTTAAATTAATAGCGTACTGTTCATCAAACAATTCACCAAAGCCCATTGAATTTTTTACTTATGATGGACACACCAATACGAGTAAGAAATTACAGAGAAGTACTTTCTCCAAAAGTAGTTAGCATGAATGGTGATAATCAACTTGTAACTCAATGTGATCAATGCAAAGTATTACGCATTTCTATTATCATTGTTGCATTAACAATTAAAATGTACTCTGGTCTCGTTTACCTAGAGAGGGTATTACTATTTCAGAAAAAAGGAAAAAATCACCAAGGTTGTCAGGAAAGGACCACAATTACATTTTTTTATAACCTCTTTCGTTACCTACTTTCAATATTTATCCTTGTCAAACACTGCCGCCTCCACCACGTTCGTATGTGCTACATTATGTCTCAGATCGTCTAGTATATGTCTAGTATACTTGGCGGTACTTCACAGAGTTACCCTATAATCGCAGTGCTTGCAGCAATAGTCCTAGGAGTAATGTAAATTCCAATGATAAAATATAAATAATGGGTTTGCGATACGGAAATATTTATACAAATTGTTTCAACAATTCCACTCAGGTTAATCATGTCTAACTTACATATTCTACTCATTTTGGTTAGGAGAAGTCGGATGGAGGAAATCATCAACACTCGGCTGAGGATAGGGCACTAAATTTAGTTTTATCTCTTCTGGGAAGAAAGGATAACTCCCTGGTACGACGACTGGGATTCATCTCTCATGTGTAGCACCTCCTGGTGGAGAGCGACAAATACCGGGAAGTACGCCGCAGGCAAGGCGTCGGAGGCAACGTAGAAATCGTTCTAGGTGAAAACCCTGACTGCCTATGCCGCGTTTAAACATATTTAAAAGTAACTGCACTTTTTCAATACATAGAGAGTAAATAAAATTTGGGATTTTATATTTGACGAAATATTCAAATTTTACAGCAGACATAACATTTTATCCCTAGTTTTCAAAAGAATTATAATTGCCCAGGTTGCGTGAGGTGCTGATGGCCTAATCCGTCAACTCACCTTAAAATCCTTAACTAGCCCACTCATATACTCTTTTTCTGGCGTTTTTATGTTGTAATAAATAAAACTCACAGAAAAATGTATTAATTCCCGCCTCTGGTAAAAAACGGAGATATTACTGAATGAAATGCTTCAAATAAAATGTTCGTATCGTACCAATAAACGTCAAATAGATAGTGAAACTGAAAAAAATTCATAAAGGCAATGCGTAACTTGATGACTGAACCTCACTAGTTAGCATAATGAGCAATACTACTTACATTACAGCCTTGACTGTACTCCGACCCTTATTTGGAGAATTACCTTGGCAGTCATAATAGCCTAAAACATTATTGCTCCTCCGCAAGTAGGTATGAATATTTTATTTGACCATTTCATGGCCTCGATTTCCTCCCGAGAGTAACAAAATACAAAACTGTCATGGTCATTAGAAAGAGAGCACAATTCCAAGGGGTTTCGTACTTTTTCTTCATTACTTTAACCATTATATTTCATCTTTGTCCTTGTCAAGCATCACCACTCCCACCACTTGTGTACATGCTACATAATGCCCAAAAACATTTCCTGCTACTTAGTCAACTTAACAACAGAGCTTTACCATCAAATACCAAGTGATGATTCCGTGCAAGTCACCACCCCCTCACAATCCCTCTCCACAAGCCTAACTACATGTTCCCTTTGCCTCAAATTCTTTTTCCCTTACCCGAATTACACTTCCCCGCTCTTCACAGAGCACATCTTACGCCAACTTGAATCAAGTTAATTGCTACAAAATTTATTAATTTGAAGGATTGTATCCGCAGAGATAGATAATCCTATTGTTTCTATCCTTAATAGAATAACAAATACGAAAACTAATTTTGAGATAGAGTAGCAGTGACATAGATTCGCTGTCACAAACTAGGAAAATCACATACATCTTATACATACACCTTCTATTTTCAATTTCTCTGATAAATAACTCAATTTTAAAGTAAAACTGGTATGTAGTTGACGTACAAAAAGAGGTGTCTAACTCAAACTGAAAATAGAAAAAAATAGATTTTTGCTATTATGACGAAAACCAATTCTATAGTCACGGTAGCATAAAAAATAAATAAGCTGTTTCAAGCAGTGTTAAATATTAAACATGCACATTTTATGGTCTTGTTTTTACTGTACTAACTGCCTAACTCCACACGCCGAGCCAGGATTCTCCCTATCCGTTCTCCATCCTTCTGCAACCCACTTGCCTCACTTTCCCAGTCCCAACATCCTCTTCCTCCAACCCCTTAGTATTATTCCCCCCATCCCTTCCGAAGCGCTACCTCACACTCAGTAACTGCTGTACCTCGCGGAGGACGCTGGTAACAAAGAACGTCTTTCGGCTGAAATACCCTTGTAGCACTCTACCCTTTCGCCGTATTTCACGCAAACTATTCTGGTCTCGCTGCTTTTGTACCCCCTTCACTTCTTTGTCGAATGAAGACTAACAAACACGCTTTCGAGTGTGTATGTGTGTGAATTAATGGGGAACACATCTATGGTGTAAAAGATTGTTTATTGTGTTTCGCGCTCCGATTCCAAAAGTCATTCCACGAGAAGGGAATTCAATTTCTCGCGAATCCTAACGCTACGATGTGCAAGTGAGTCGAAACACTCCGGGCAAAAGATATGAGCTCTGGGACACCAAACGCCAAGGCATACCAAAAACTAACAGGCATTAGAAGCCACACGATAAAGTTAGGCTACCCAATGGTAAAATTACATTTTCTCAGCCCCCTCTCGTAAGATGCTGATCAAAACTTGTTGTATATAGTTGCGAGGTCGTATCTATTTTAGCTTAATTTAACGAGAAAGAGGCCTAATCATGAAGTGAAGCTCATTCACCCTGGTGCACATGAAGGAAAGATACGACAAAACGGTTGAAATATTCGACCATTGGGATCTAAAATACCATGTTTACATCAGAAAACGTTTTATCCTGGTAAAAAACCTCAAATTCCAAATTCCAAACCACATTCAAAATAACTGCATTGTGGCCTTTTAGGCCTCTCAGGCACGGCCATCCGTCGTCGCAAGAACCTGGGACTATTTTTGAAATTTTTTCATACCAATTCGCACATTTCGAGACCACGAATTCTTAAATCGGATCATTTCTTAAATATAAGCGCCGGCCTACTGGTAACTCATTCCGTCGTGTCAATTGTCTAAAGAGCTGACGCATTATATATGGACTAATAGGTTTTCCGTTTATAAAAAGTACAAAGAAATGATAGGATGATTAATCCCTCGAGTACAAGTAAATCATAGTAACTACCGAGTGCTGAATGAAGGTACATTCACCCCTATTCCGGAATCTCAAATTGTAGAGGTATTTCGATTTTATGTGCTCCGACCAATGCCAAACCACCTAAGACAAACGTTTTAATAAGACAAACACATTCTTCGTGTCCGCGAGCTTTTGGTTACCTGAACGTTGTATTATCCACCTGGATACAGGGGCCAGCTGAGTTATAGAGTCTCTTTGAAAATCGTGAATCCTTTGAAATAAGTTACTAGGGTTGACAATAGAACTGAGAAGGAACCAAAACTTGGATAAAAACACGAAAACAGTATCAGCACCATCAAAGCTATGCGATAAACGATGCCATTTTTCATTATTGTGTTCTATCTCATCACCCCTATCGTTCCCCAGCAGCATTATCGGGCCTTCCTCGCTTCAGATCCAAGCGATTTGCACCGTTCACCTTTACCGCCCTTAACCATTCTCCAATCACCTTTACCTCTCGGTTCCCTCAAACTTTTCCTTTCTTTATTTTTCCAACTTCGTTCCCCGGCCAATCATGACTACCCTTCCTCTCCATTTCCCGACCCCAGTCCTCTCCCTTGGCTGAATTTCCCGTGCAAAGATAAAGCGAGGAGGAAGAGTGAACAGCAAGCCAACGATAGGGGATGAGAAACTCTCCAGATTGACGGAAGATGGGGTAGGTGAGGTGACTAGAATACTAGCTGCGTATTCTGAGAGCATAGATTTGAGACCCGGAAAAGGCGGAAATTTAATAGGAAAATCATGACAACTACTTAACGGCTGAATAGAAAGTACTTCATGTGCGGTAGTGCGCTCGTCGGGGAGTCGCTAAAGAGTAGAATCCTCAGTACCATTCGTTAACATTAAAAACCGATCCGGGTTGCTCTCCACCCTTTCTTCATTGCACATGCATTCTTCGTCTTCCATGCCTACTCACCTATCCCATTTTAACCCGATGCACCTTCATATTCAACCTTATAGAAGAACCTTCATTCAGCATATCTGACTGGAGATCTTAAAATGAATTATAGTGGATAAATCCTTTTATCCGATGAAACACAAAAGGAAACACTGCTATGCTATCATTTTGGTCACCTTCATAACTGAAATGCTAGCATAGGAGTTAATCATCTTTGTCATTTCACTGGAAACTAGAATGCATTCTCAATAATTAAAACCCAAGCCAATTAAGCTCCGTATTGATTTACCATTAAAAATAACAAAATACAAATTTAAACGAGGTTTACTAAGACAGAAAGATGCATAGTGAGTTATTAATTACGAAGAAATGAGCATATTAAAATATGTTGGGAAGTAAAATATTCTTCGAGCCTTTTGTATGGAATAGGTTAGACAACTGTAGGTTTCATTCCGCCCTTCTCAGTTGCCCAAATAATCCTTCCCTCACCTTACTATCCATCTGTTCTTGATAGCGCAAATGTCCTCAGTTGTTGGTTGCCTCCCCAAAAAATAACGAACCAGCTAACTCTCCAGATAAAATCCCTGAGGTCAATTCCATTGTGTTCTTTTTTATCACTCCGCGTTTTTTGTCTCCCGCAAAATTGTCGCCGTGTCACGGTCTCGTCGGGGTGAATCACAAAAGAACACGGATCGCGGGCATGCCGAAAAATCCCCGGGGCTAACTCGGAACGAAAGGGACAGGAAGAACGGAAAGGGAGAAAGAGAAATGTAGAGAGGGTGGGAATGGTGTAGACGGGGACAGGAGAGATCGAGAGAGAAGGAAGAGGAGACAGAAGCGTGAGATGGGGGAGAGAGAGCGGGGAAACAAAGCACCCTCCCCTCCAGTGGCGCGACCTTAAAAATCTTTAATCTAAAAAAAGTTGACATCGACTTCCTCCTCCCCCACCTTTCCCTTTCCACTTTCCCCCGCGAGTGTCGGCGCCGACCCCTACCGGGCACGTGAGCCGTTTATCTTCACCACTCCCTCCTTTCGGTTTTTCTCATCAGTTCGTCCCTCCCTCTCTGGTTGCCACCAAGCTACAGCTATGTCCTTTCACTAGCATTTCTTCTACTCATTCCTACCTGCCAGAACCGAACTCTGGGCTTCTGCTTTAAGCCTAGATTTGGCAAAGGGGGATAGCATGTGAAAGAGAATGAGTTAGTCTCTCGAGAACCAATCTAACCAAACCAAAAAAAAAAAAAAAAAACCAAAAGAACCAATCAAAGGCTCCTCGTCAAACCTCCCGGCGGATCATCAAAACTATCGGAAGTGGAAAAGGTATATCTACACCTAGAGAGTATGTTGAGACTCAACACAAGATAGTGTGACAAGAGATGTTATGAAACTAGCTGGAATTTATTCCATACTTATTTTTGCAACGCTTTTCTCAAATTTCGCAGACTTTATACTTAATAAACTCCAGTTACCTTCTTTCCCCTTAGTTTAAATGCATACCTCTAGCTCAAAAGGGCCTTCAAGCATTTGAAATTGTTGTTTATACTTTCCAGTATGTGTACTCTGATGATACAATTGGTTTCGCATTTCATTTATACCTATGCAATAGAGCAATCACCACTTTTTACTGCTTGATTAATCTATATCATTGTTTCTTTAAATTAAATTATAAAATTAGTATTACTTATTAATTAAAGACGTTGATAAGGCTCCCAGTTTCATAGTTTCAATATCAATCACAGATTTTATCTTTCCCCGAAGCATTTTACAAAAAAGCACAGCTACCATTTGTATAACGCTGAGACTGAATTTAAATATACGGCTGCATAATACCTTACTAACTGCTGCAACAGTGTAAAAGAAGAAGTATGTCTGTGAAATTTTCAATGTGAAATTAGTAAATTATAAAGAAAAAGTTATAAAATAAAGATAATATTTCATTGTAAAGTTGGTCTAACAAGAACAGGAGATATAATGTAAATAATACGAATAACGACTTGGGTGTTGGATAGGGAAAAAAGTAAAGTTTTTCGAAGTGGTTTAATGTCTGTCACTGTTTAGCCGTTGAAGGTGAGTGATGATAATATACTTATGTACTTATCCGCTTGAAAGTGAGCAGCTCATCTCTTTTTCTAATCTAAGTGTGCAGCGGGGGAATTAAATAATATCTTCCGTGTAAACCTGAAACGTTTGGGGTATGAATGTTTATTTATCTTGTACCCGCTAAACTTCCTAGTACTTTGAGGCTGCGACTGCAGTCATATTAATAGCCTTATTAATAGTCTCTCCCCTTGGCTTTTTGTAACAGAACACGCAGCTTCCTTTTGTACTATTTAGAGATCCTGAATCAAATGCTCCTTTACTGTATCCCCATATTCTATAGGTCTACTCAATGTGAGGTCTTCTTCATACGACAAGGCAGCATTTCTATTTAATATATTTGTCCAAGGACTTCCTGCTGCTCGTTTGATTATTCCTGATCTCATTAATGCTGCAACACCATTTATTTCACAAGGTTTTCCCTCGATAGGTATGCAAATAAAAAGATCACACATTGAAAGTGCAGAGTAAACTATGATTACCGCTAAGATGTCATTTGCTCCGCGATCAACGGTCATGAACAAAGGAAATTACTTTTTCTTTCATTTAAACTATAGTGAGCTCTGGTACGTCAATATAGCACACGCCTTCTTCTTCCCGATAATCAACAGATCTCCGTGACTAACGAAGTGGCATTGTGAAGAAATAAAGGTCAAAGGATCGTTTTATAAAAGGAAAAAGGATTTCTGGGGAAAAACTTAGCTCAATTTATTATCGCCTCAAAAGGTGCTCGTTAGCTTTGATGCGGAACAAGCTGTACCCGTCTATCTCTTGATGCAATTTCACTCTTGCTTTACCCCTTAAGTATTATATCTCATTATCCAAGATTTATTATACAATTATTTTTATCACGACAGAATTTCTTATTCTGAAACAGTTAGCTAAACGTAATGTTAATAAAATTCTGAACTAGAAGTATCTCATTCTTTAGGTAAAAGAATGCCTTCAGTTGTGGGCCACGATTCAGTAGCAAGATCCAAGTAAGCAAACAGCGCCTACCCTTACCAACAAATAACAGTCTTAAATCTGGAGATGACAACATAATCAGAGAAAAGTTAAACTTAACTAGTATCACTTTATTTCGACTTTATATTGAATTTCTATTATGCAAATTCTGTAGAATGAGAATCTGCTTCCTTTTGGAAAAAGAGGTGATTTCAGCAGAAATATTTTTTTAACTAAATGTCAAAGATTCTATTTGAAAATAATATATTGTGATTATCGTCTCTTATTACATCAAAGTAAAATGAATGTTCATTAAGCATAAGGCTTCATTACTCTTCTAATATATTATCTATAAAAACTCATAAACTTCCAAAATAATGAAATGCGGCAAACTTATAAAATAACCGTCCCCTGAACCCCTGAATTAGCAAAGTGCTCTAAACGCTTCCCCGAAAACGCGACTATTTTGCAATAAATAGATAGCCAAATATTGAAAGATTGAAACGAAATGATTTCACATCGCGAGAGATAATGCTAGGTGATGCCGTTACCAGTTCCTGATGAGGGTTATGCAAAGTAGTACCTAGTTTGATGTTGTTTCTATCCTTTTAGCTAAGAACAAAAAATGTAATATTTTAAACGGTGATATATTTTATTTATAGCGATAAAATATTTGACTGCTTGGCCACTGAATGCAAACAAAATATATCACTGCAAACTCAACGATATTCATAGCTGTATTTTCGCCAACTTATCCAATTGATTAAAATAACATCAACTTAGTTCCACAGCATTTATCATTGGAAATAGGAGTCGGTCAACCTTATAGTTTAATTTTAATCAATATATACTCAAGTTTAAAGGTTATTTCAAATTCAATTCACGGATTTATTCCGTTGTCTCGGGCACGACTTCATGGAATTTGCTTAACAATGTAAATGATAACTTAGTATAACTTAGTTCATTTTATTAACTATAATCATTTCACGTCATTTATACGTTTAAATTACTATAATTCGGTTCACATTGAGTGAGTGTTCAGTCAACACAATACAAAAATATACAACTCCACACGAGATAAAAAAAACAATCTCTCAAAGAAGATTATAGTCTGACAAGAACATTTTCTGTAACAATGAATTAGTCAGTCTTTTTTTGTTTTCTTAAATATCTAAGCATCACATTCCCACTTACGTCCCAGAGCGTTCCTGTGTTCTAAAACCTTCGCCACTCCCTTCCGATTCCCACGGCATTCCTGCTCCTATCACATGAGTCGGCCACCCCTGGAGCACACAGACACAACCGTCCCTTACGTCCCCATCCACGCAGACTGACCCCTTGCCCGTAACTCTATGTGCGTGTCCATGTCGGGTTTGAATCGGCCGCCCACACACCCTCCAAAGACACACAACCGACCTCCACTTCTAAACGGATTAGGCGCGCTCCTAAACGCTCCTACCGCCGCCACCATGGCCGTGTGCCTCCTGCCGCGCATGTACGTACAAGTCCCTCCGTGCCTCCCAAGCTGCTCTCCCTCTACCATCCCATACCAACATCCCTAGAGCACCACCATTCATCCCCTCCATTTCCCTTCCACACTGTGCACAACACACTCAAAACCATAATCGGACACGTACCCTGGGACGCACCAAATGCTGCCGAATAACGACAGTCAGTCCCGGGACAAGCAACGACCTCTCCCAGCTAAGAGTATTGTCAGCCGGCCGTCCGCAGCCCTGTCCAAATCTTGACTCTCTCCCCCACTTCCAACCTCCCCTCTCTCTCTGCCATGTCCTCCTCAACCTCACCATCCTGACACCATCTGTCAACCCTTCGATCCACCGATACCTACACCACATTGATGACCACAAAAAAACAGATCGAGACTGAAAACTGTCCATGCAAATTTATCTACACTCAAATTCGTAAATACTTAAAATTCATTTTCATATTCCTTTACAATTTTATGGCTGGGGTGTAGCACACTATCAGAGGTTCTTTTTATGGTATTTTGAAAACTGATACAACACTTAATTTAAATTCATTCATCCAAATACAATTCTACTTCTTATTCATGAATGAAATGTTCATTCATCCCCTACATATATTTTTGCTTCCAGTACACGTTAATAATGAGGTTTTATTTTAATTTGGCTTGAATTAAAATCCAAGGAAATTCTGGACAGTAATACAAGATTTGAATTCGTACCAATATCATAGCTTTGAAAAAAAAGATAAGTAAAAAAAGAGAAGTGCAACCTTTTGGGTGAAAAAACTCTCCTTTCGTCTCTTGTCCAGAGTTTTATCTTCCCACTTGTACTCTCTAACACTTTTATGGCTATTTTTTGCGCTGGCTTACATTAGTTCACGGTAAAAACTTACATTCATTTAATATTTCTTTTTATGGCTGAAATAGTAAGTGAGGTGATATCTTTCCCCACGATACTTACACCATTCATGTCCCTTGAAGATAGAAGGATTTCATCCCGTATGGGTTAGGAGAAATAAGATCTCAATTTCGATCAAACAGCAATCGTTTGTCTTTTGTCTTGTCTGTCTCCCTTTGGCTTGCCTTTCCCCGCCCCTCTATCAGTCGTGTCCACATTTATCTTTCACTCCCGGCTCCTCCAGCCCCACCCACTACTCCATCCCTATCCTCTTTCTACTCTCCAGTCCAAGCGAATTCACACGTGTACACATGCTTCGCCAAACACGGTCTCAACTTTCACTACCCTTTCTACACCCTCTTACCTTTCACGATCCTTCCTCTCTTGCAGTTTTGTTTTCAACACTTTCAAAGCACCGAAAACCTACATACAAACAAAGCATTAATGGATAGCATATCGGTTCCCTATTCATTTTTGCAAATTACGCATATAGTATTCCTTATTGGATTAATTGATATGGAAATGAATTCAGTAAAAATATAAGTTCTTGCATATTGCCTAAAGATTATTTTCAAAGGAACTGATCACATGTGGCACCCTACCACATTTGATTTGATTTATTCAAATATTGCAGATAGCAATAAAATGCCTGATAGCATTTGACCGGCTTCGGCCAGATTAAATTCTAGACCACCAATTGACCTAGTTATTGCCGTTACAAACTTTCTCCAAGACAATAGTTTTACCAATACTGAATTTTCTTTCCCCATGCAACCTGAATGGAGTAGTCTCGTCTCGAATTCAGGCATTGTCTCAGCATCATCCGAGATTAAACATTGCATCCTAGAGCGTATGCATCACAGTGTACGTTTGAGTACTGAAAGGTAGACAACGTTCAATTGTATGGAAATGAAGACCATCGATTGCATTATACGTGGTAACAAGCAGAAATACCCGTTGATTCTCAACGGGAGAGATAATACTAAGAAATATTATAGTAGTTCTATTCATATAGAATAGAATTTGACTTCTCATTTCTCATATTATTTTTTTAGTGGGTGAATATTGCCCGTTTATATTTTTAAAACAGAAGAACTAAAAAAGTATTCAAGTTTCACGAGGGGGGGGGGGGGGCGTGGGGAATATCACCATATATTTCGAGTATATTTTCCCTTAAGTGAGTTTGAGCGAGATTTATTTCCCGTCCCAATAGAGATCATATTCGAAATTTAATTGAAATAAAACATCATGACGCTCCTATTGGGCTTTTTAAGCACGCTGAAAGTTGTGTCTCAAAGCATCCAACTGTACTCGTTTTTCTTGCTGCTCTTGAGATTCATTTTTCCGAAAAGAGGCCTTGCGCTATCTTAGCAGATCCAGAGGTTCAGAAGCCTGGCCTACCTTCAGGAAAAACTAACTTGTGGCTAACAATATTTTTATCTGAGTATTAGGGTAACAAATAATAAATTTAATAATAGAAATATCAATATTTATTAAATAAGACAGCAAGTTTTTAAGTGTTATAAGATAAAATCAATGAATACACTCACATAATTTGCTGTTTCAAAAGAAAGTAAGCGTGATATTTAACATCTTACCATTGACCTTTTAAGGTAAGTTGTTTAAAATATTCAAGACATAAAAAGCTATAAAACTGAGAAATAATTGACTTAATTTAGCCGTTAACTCAAAACCCTGAGGACGACAGCTCAAAATGCTAACCACTATACCAACACGGCTAAACAGAATGACACATATCTTGGTTTATGATATCTAATACCTTTGAAATAATTATTGCTTTGCAAACGCTCCTATTTAAAGGAACCCTGAGCAGGGTTGAGACCTATTGAACGTCCTCGATTATACAAAACATACCTGATTCCCATAGGTGGAGTAAGGTACGTGGTCTCCCATAATAAGTGAAAAATAAAAATCATGACCAGCAGAAATATGAATTTACAGTTACAGATAGAAGGTAAAAAAGTTATAAATACTAAGCTATAAAGTGAAAAATAAAAATCATGACCAGCAGAAATATGAATTTACAGTTACAAATTGAAGGTAAAAAAGTTATAAATACTAAGTTATGCAAATAATATTAATGAATCTATGAAATTAAGCATAAGCTATTCAAAAAGCTGATATTTTCATTTTTTCCAGAATGAGTGGTGGTCCATTCAACGTGCTACTATATTTATGGCCATTTCTATCTTACTACTTGCTGCTTTCAGACGGGAAAAAATGGAGAAGAGTTATTGGATGATATTCAGTCCCAATTTGAGTCGGATTGAGTAATGCTTAACTAGCAGTGATTGAGTTGGAACCAGTGTTTCCATTAAGATAGCTCTATTCCCATCAGCAGAATTATCTCTCGCTTTAAGCCAAAGTGTACCTATATGTGCACCGATAAAATGCATACTGTGCAGGCTATGTTCCTTAGTATTCATTGTCTATAAGGTTTCAGGGATTCCCGATGACCTGAGAAATAAAACTTTTAATTGAATTTCAAATAAGAAATTTATTTTCGGCTACTCATTTCTTTTCAGTGAGGTCTGCGTCCAGAGGAAATGCTGATCATCTAAAATTGCAGCAACCTTGAAATTGACGCGTATTGACAATCAACTTTTGGATGCTGCAGCAATTCATCTTTATATTCAAAGACTGCTAAACGATTACAAAGAGTGACGCAAAATCTGTGCCAAGAAGAGTATCTGTGAATTGTATGAAGATACCGGCATATCATCGGTACATGTTTTATTCCTTTCCAGCTTACGGTGCTGGGTTGGTGTGGCTGACAGATAAAACTTAGGAAGAAATATAAAAGATCCACCCTGTTATTGAAATACTAGAAATCAGCGAATGAACAATCGTTATTTTCCACAGAAAAGAATGTTTATAGGCCACTGAATAATGTAAAAATAAACAAAAACTTGCAAAACGTGTAATTATTACAGCAGATAATGAATTATAAGATTCAGGGAAGTGGGAAAATTAAAAAAAAACAGCATTTTGCAAAATGATCCCCGGGTCTATCTTATAAGGGAAAAAGTAACAGGAGATCATGCATGTGGATCTCCATTTTATGAGAGCCCAACGTAATTTCCTAAGTAATGGACGTCTGACGGCGGCAAGTCTACACCACAGACGTGCCGGAACGCACGATACACGAGAAGCCGCAGAATTCCGTGAAAGTTTCCATCTCCTTTGCATTGTTCACGCCTTCCTCGCTCTTCCTTCGATACCCAGGCTCAACGACGAAACTTCAACGCCCCCAACAACGCACAGACTTCCCTTCAACTTCCGACCTCGCTCTTCGGAACATAATACTCCACTCTCTCGCTTTAAACCGGGCGTAACGCAGCCTTCAAAACTACTCCGACCTTCATCCTCATTATTTTACCACCTCCTTCTCCTTACTTCATCTTCCTCTTATCCCTCAATTTCTTTACCTCCCGAACTCCAACTTTTCTTTATCTACGTCTCCCTTCACACACTGTTTCCCTTAATACCACGTTTCCTCCTCCGTGCTCAAGCCTTTCACTCCTATTCAATATTCAGCAGCCGCAAACCATAAACACGCACCTTTCCTCCGTATACTGTAACCACCTGCCATCTCTTGCCCCCTTTCCGAGACAGCAAGTGAAACTCTATCTCCGGCTAGCCGAAACTCCTTTCTTGCCGACTCATGGGCCCGGTGGGTGAAGGCCTCGCCTGTTTCCGCTGACACAATTTTGACCTCAGAGCGGAACTCTGAAGAGTTTCTCTCGCGTCGGAAGTTGGGATTCCTTGATTTCATGGCATTAAATTACAGTGATATGACAGGAAAATAATGAAGAAATGAAGGGAAGGTCAGTGTAAATGAAATTCGACGGTTCAAAAAATCTTTCTAGCCATTGTGGTTTTAAAATATGAATCAAACAAAGAAATGAATACATTAGTCGTGTTAAATTCTACTCCATTATTATTAACATAGTGGCGCAACTAAGTGAACCGATATATATTAAGTTATTACCAAGCTAAAACAAGTATTAATTAAATAACCTCATTTTTTGGCATTTCGGCCTAAGACTCAGGTTTAGTTGTCTTTTGTTTTCTTCACGAAGACCTTGCTTTGAATTTCCCACTGATCCTATTTAACCTCATTCTTATTATATACCTCTTCTTTTGAAAAAATATATATCCCTTCTCCTACGTCTTTGGACCGTTCTTCGTTTTCTAAAAAACGTTTTTTTTAATATGGATTAATCGTAATTTAACTGAATCGTAGTTTAACTGATTCTTTTTGATTAATGAGGATCCCGATAATCTGTTCTTTATCTTATTTTAGCTTGATTTATTCTGTTCTATATTATATTAATCTAATTGATAACATGTATTCTTTCATCATAAAATGTTAAAAACGGTACTCAATCACTCTGGCGGCACCACTTCTAGTCATTGTACCTATTCCGTCAAATAAAAAACTTGCTGGCACATTTTCCCATATTTTTAAAGTCAAAGCAGTTTCCTCAATAACATGATCCTTCTTAGATTGAATCTTTTATTTTGAAATTTTGGACTTTCAAAATTCTTTCATTACTTACTAAACTGTATCAGTATCATCAAGTTTATTCCCTTTTGTTACAAACTTGTCCTTGAAGAAGACCGTCGTATTATGGAGTTTTTGCGACGCTATTGTTGAATCAAAGGCTTTGGTAATGTTGTTAAATTTCAGTTTCATCCCAAAATCAAATTAGATGATAGCCTTTTTACAAAGTGTATCCAATTCCCTCCATAAAACGAGAAATACGCAAGAGGAATGTCAAAGAGAATAATCGAAAATGATTGCCATCAGTTAATTTTAGCCCAGAAAAATTACTGTTATGCATTGAATATGAGACGGCTCAAGAGCGCTTACTTTATTATTTATTAAGTCCCGGATCACGTAAAATTCATTCATTCTATCAAAATAAAATTAAATATCCTCGCAAAATGGTAAAAATTCTAAAATCAATCATTATGGCAACGAGATGCATGGCTAAACCTGACAGCAGGGTTTGCAAATTCCGCAAATTTTCAAAACGAATGGCTTCCCTTTTAATGAACGTGATAATACGAAAAAAAATGCACTCAGTAATATATTTATGATAAATTCCTGTTTTCTTTCGATCCGTTGTAACTAAAATGAGCTGATTGAACTGTATACTTGTAAATCTTGCTAGTAATGTAGTAATTTTCATCTAACAATAGTTCTATTGGAGTTGCACACTTCAAACCAATTTTGGTTTAAAAGAGTTTGGATATCGTGATTATTCTAACATTATCAATATTCAGTCAATATTAATCTTTTTCTCTAATCACTATATTATTGGTATCCCATCGGATCCTAGGTACGGTTTTACTGTCGTCACGGCATTATTAAAATCCCTCTTGAAAGAACAAAATGAAAGCAGCATATGAAAGCGAAAACATGAGTTTACAAGGAAAAGTTAACACCATGTCATTAGGTCAACGAACGAGGAAATGGATCACTAGACCAACTTGGTGAGTAAAGCAAACAGAGTTTTTCTTTCTTAAAAATCTGTGCATGACAAAAACGAAAGGAAATTTTAAATGGTCAATATTATTTTACTAGGGATTTATGGACCTGAAAGTGTCACTTTCAGTTAAATTCATGGTGAGAGATACAAGTAAACCAAGGGCGAAAAAGGACCTTGAGAAGGAGAAATCTTTTGAGAAGGAGCGTATTACTCAGCGTAGTACTAAAGAAAAACTGGGATTGTACTGAGTGTCATGAATTATAGGCAATTTTCCTCCATTCCTCGGCCGTTAAATCGAAGAAACAATGATACCTAGTGCTCTTAAAATTCTGAGAACCTAAGAGAAAATTTAACCCCATTACATCACCAGATAGAGTCATCCGCATAGCATATGCCCCCGTCCGTGAAATATGGTGTCCCAACCAGTATCTTTCCGGCTAGAATTACGGAAAGACATTTCGAGGAAAAAAAACATATTGAGAGTGTTTGTGTGCATGCATTTACATACATATCTCGCCGGTGTGCACCCCCACGCAACAGTGAATTTTACGAGATACGATATTTTGGCCTCGATTCAGACAGGTGTGGCTCTCTTCTCCCTCTACCACGTATCCTCCACCCTTCTTCGCCCGTTTTACCCTATTGCCATCTTTCCCTTAAAGGCAAACTCTCCCCTTTTGCAACCTCCGTCGAACTGTTTTCTGCCAGTGGGCCTTTTATCCATTAAAAAAAGAAACGCCCCGACTCTATTCATCTCAGCGCCAATTTATCACCTTCTCTCTCTACTAGTCTAAAAAAAACCGCTGTGCCGCCCACATTTCTCCTCCCTAACGCAGTAGCACCCGTGTTTCCCACATCTTGCAGGCGGCGCTCTCGCAAACGCCAGCGGCTATCGTATTTTGATGTATCGACAATAATATGCGATGCGAGATCACATTGCCAAATTGACCCGATCCGAATTATACATGCGATGCATTGCCTTAGGATATTTATTTATTTCACTTGGAAGGAATGAGACATGAATCACATAATAATTCTCATGGTTTTCAAATCAACCCTGTTCATCAAATCATGGTTATCAAATGGCTATCATGAAATTGACAATATAAATCAATATGCACTATGATACAATATCTAGCGATATCACCCGATTTATGATGTCACTTAGCATTCAATACCATGTGTAAGAGTACCTCGTATTTTTTTCATTTCGTGCGATACTGGAAAACAGTGGATGTGCAATGCGATACGACGTGAGAGAAAATATGGGACCATCAATATCACGCCGCTATCGATATAGTGCTATATACGGTGTTATGCGATACACGTGAGATAATGTTATGCGCTTTATTGCGGCAATGAGACATGAGAATGCAAATTTTGACATACTTTTTGATATGAGATTTACGTCGGAAAACGGTATTCAAATTCTAATATCGCAAATTCTTAATTATCTTACCCTTCCTTCATCTATTTCCTTTTCTCTAATCCATTTGACCTTTACGATCGTAGAACTAGTATCTAAGGTGACTATACCAACCAGTTTGTCCGAGACATTACCGGTTTTTTGCTGATTTGTCCCAATGTCCCGAAAGAGAGAACAAAGAAACTAATTTGCAAAGGTCTAAACCTTTTTTGTTTCCATTAATTAATAATTTTCTATATAAAAGGAACTAATGATATCTTACATTTTCATTTAAACGAAATAAAAGTTTCCCATAGTTTAAGATTTTGATTATTTCTTCCATTGGCTCAGTAAATGTTTGATAAATGAAATCCTTTAATATCCTAATTTAATTCAAATTCTTTATTCCCAATATTAATAAACATCATACTGTTATATGGAAGATCCACCAATTGAGGTTAAAATAGTGAATGGTGTAGGACTAAATAGAGTTACGACTTTCCCGAGCGTATGACTGTTCTCCAGGAGAATTGAAAGTTTGTCCCTCAGAATTGGATCAGAATTCAGGGTTCGGATCAGGCATGGGCTGTACCTAAAAAAGTACCTGCATTTTTTTAATGAGTATTAAAAAGCAAAATTACTACTCACCCAATTGAACCGACGAAAAATACCGTATTTATGTGATTGATTAAATATTTTGATTAATTACAAATTAACATCCGTTTCATCCTAATTTTCCGGTATTTCGGTAAATTATAATTTCAGTCCAAATATATACACATAAATTTTCATCCATCGGCATATTAATGAACATTCATCGGGGATATACATCGGCTATTTAGTAAATACTTTTTTATTTGCTGTCTGCTTGCGCGAGTCGCTTTCTGTTAGAATCAGTTGGAATTTATTTATTTATTTACCACCGAAAACAGCTCTCATTGGCCTTTACATCGGGGTTTTAACATTCAACAATGGACGAGCACACAAAACCATACCCTGGGAGGTGAAAAATCCTCCCAAGCGGGACTCGAACCCGCGATCTTTGGGATTGCAGGCGAGAACGTTTCCCCGCCGCCACCGAGGCCGCAATGAATGATTTTGATTCACATGAAGAACGATCGGTATTGTTTTAATGTTGTGGTCAGGTAAAATCCCCTGCTATAGTGACCATTCCTTGCGGTCACACTAACGTTTAACTTACAGGAATAAATATTTGTATTCATAGGGTTGAAATCACCGGTTGTGTGGTGTTGGGCGTGCGTCTAAAATTTATACTTACCTGTTATTTCAATAATTATAGAAAACATATATCAATTTCACGGTTATGTAAATATGAAACAACACATAAATATTACGAGAAAATTTGAAAATTAGTGTAGAATACAAGTTGAAGTGAAGCACTTATGATTACAGGACTTGTCCATTAGGACATTTAGGACTTTATTAGGGTGGTGACTCGCAATTAGTATCGTATTTACTTCTTCACTCTTACCTTTGAATACGCATTAACAAAAACATGCGGCGCGTAACCAAGAACAACAAACGCAGTAAATGAAGCTCAATTATCTTGAGAAGCGACAGTGGCGCCGCTCCGTCTTTTGCAATACTTTTGAATCCGACGTTACGTTGTATATCTCTTAATGAACGTGTCTAGTAGTTAAAAGAAGATAAAACCACAGAGGAATATAGATTCTGTTCGCTGGTGCAACTAGCGAAGTTCGTTAAATGTATTCGATTGGTTGTAATCACGAAAGGGATGATCATTTTCAATTCCCATTCAAACCCAATAAAAATGGTCAAGTGGATATATCCACCCGTAGATATTCCTAGATCATAAATAATATTGTCATTTTACTCATTTAATTCTCATATCGATAAATAAACAGTATAGGCAATCGGTTTAAATAAAAATAAACAGTTGAAGTTACTTTTCGTTTAATGAAATTCATGAAATGGCTTTACATTTTCTTGCCTATTCTGGTGACTCATAGAGCGATAATCTTCTTCCTAATTGCAATAATCACTGTAATAATGCGTGCGCTTTCAGGGTAGGTCATTTCTACTTGTTGAAATCCATTGTAAATAGTAAGTTTATTTCATTAAATGAGGATGTACGAAGACAGCACAAATATTTTAGGCACATGGTACAAACTAAGAAAAAAAGAAAAAGACACCAATGCACTGCTCATATAAAATTAAGGAAACTGGTAGAAAACATCACTCACTTCGCATTATGTGAACTCATACTCAGTCATCACCTACTGATGGTGTATTGCTTATAGTTTACATTTAGGGAATTTCATGCATAACAAACTCGACCCATGGCAATGATGGTTGTAAGACATGTTTTAGAGGCCATATACATTAGTAATTTTAGCAAAAGAAACTCCAAACGTAGATGGCAGATGAATTGCTGAGAGTTCACAATTCTTGCAAAAAAAGCAAGCTTAAAGGCCACGTAAAGTATGTAGCCCCGGCAATTGACGCATTATCAGCAGTCAATTATTTTCGTAATTAGTTCCGTTAGTTGAGGCAAGATGTCAGCGCTGTCTAATTACCGGTAAAGCTCTTGATAGGAAAGTACGGTCAACGTTTGATCTCGGCAAATGCCGACAATCGAGGCTTCTGATTGGTTCCCTACATGTTCCTTGCGCATCTAGCCATCGTAGGCCTTTCTTTACATGGGAGAGATAGGGACTAAACATGTTTTCACGAGATAAAAATTAATTAACTATGTTTCATCGAATTTGAGCCATGATAACTTGTGAATGATTAAATTGCCTATAATACCACATCATTTTCATATCAAGTTTATCCTCCAAAATGCGGGAGTCCAGTATAATACGAGCCCAGCAGACGCCTCAAACGGCAGCAGACGACGTCGTCTGCAATATAAGTGGAACGTCGCGATATTTTCCCCGCTCGTAAAGTGACTTCTCGTTGATAACTGGCGGAATGGTATTTTAATACGATCGTATTAATACGATCTACTATCTAATTTATGTTCTGCAGTGTCATTGTCAAGTCAAGTGAGCATTTTGACAGGATTTCCACGATCAGCACTCCATGTTTAACTGAGGCACTGACCATTATGCACAATGATTAAGATTCCAGTGACAATACACGGTTGGTCACCGTCTGCTCTCTATGGGGATTCACTTCATGGTCGAGGAATTGACTTGACGTTTTACTCCTATTGCAGAGAAATATTCTATACCTAGTCGATTTTGATACCTAATTGACAAGTAAGCTAATATTTAGGTAGTATTATAATATTTAAAAATGCCATTCCGCCAGTTATCAACGAGAAGTCAATTTACGAGCGAGGAAAATATCGCGACGTTCCACTTATATTGCAGACGACGTCGTCTGCTGCCGTTTGAGGCGTCTGCTGGGCTCGTATTATACTGGACTCCCGCATTTTGGAGGATAAACTTGATATGAAAATGATGTGGTATTATAGGCAATTTAATCATTCACAAGTTATCATGGCTCAAATTCGATGAAACATAGTTAATTCATTTTTATCTCGTGAAAACATGTTTAGTCCCTATCTCTCCCATGTAATGAAAGGCCAACGATGGCTAGATGCGCAAAGTTGACCGTACTTTCCAATCAAGCGCTTTAATTACCGGCAGAGTCCACTGGATTGCCGATAATACACTTCCCCATGAGGTAGTAGTGTTGAGAACGGCCATCCAGAGGACTCTGATTACCGGTATTATTAGTACCCGTTCCGTCGGTAGAACCGATTTTAAATACTGGTTGGTACTGCCAGATTTAAAAAAAATAGTATCGGTACTATCGAATATCGGTATTTATTCCCATCCCTAGTTTGGATCACGAATCATTATTTCGCGTTGTCGTTAATTAAAACAAAAACCGCTAACAGTTACGGTCCTAAGAAGGCATATCACCGATTTAACTAGTAATTTAAAGCACACGAAAAAATTTAAGAATAACTATCACGTCATCGGTCTCAAGAGCGCTATTGATATGTGTAACGATAACGCAAGCGCACGCACCATGTCAAACCGTGATCGAGCCGTTGGTCACATTATTAATACCACCTGCCTTAATTCGCTTGCAGCCAGGCAGGGTAGCAGATGTGGATATACGCCGCGTTGGCTGACGAAAGGGGAAGTTTTCCCCTTTTTCCCGTGTTTCTCTCCGCGCGACGCGACTAACCTTCCCATGATTTCCCCGACTTTTGAGTCTTTCAACATATCGCGAGCGCATCGTGCCGCACTATCTCTCGTTCCGCTTCCAACATGCTTCGGTCCACATCCAGCGGCATCGAGAGAGAGGTGCCCGCCTTTGCGCAACACATACACACACTCGCCGAGTTGAGTTTTTAAAATTCCCATCGGCGAGCCAGCCAGCACTTTCATCTGGAACGCCGCTAGGGTGGGAAAGCGGGAGGGGGCAGGAGAGAAATGCGATGCCGCCGACGCCCTGCAAGTAGAGCGAGGCGGCGTTGCCATACTTTTTTTTAGATTTTCTGTCTATCGGGTTTGAAAAAAAATGACTACGAGCGGCGCGATACACTGGTGTACGTGCTCATTTGGAAAGGAGACGTGAGTCTGAGCGGAATGAGCTCCGGTTGCACTCAGGACGAGTTGCAAGGCAAGAGTGAGCGATAAATTAAAACACCAAGTTTTCGAAACGTTTTTGCTGGTAGGTACATTGGCGAATAAATTTTCTTATCGTCGAGGAACATTCGGTGACCTTAAAATCTTGATGCATCTCACCAGAGATGTTCGCTGATGTTGATTCCGAATATCGCGTCCCAGTTGTTACGCTTTCTAGCGTTTCTGGGAAGCTATTGGTTTTGTATTTTTAAAAGTAACGAAAGATCGCTCAACAATAAGACATCCTTAGTCTTTAGTAAAATTCAGCGATTTTTCACAATGAACTTTGCACACCTATAAACCAATCAATTATTAATGAAAATATTGACTTAGCGTTGAAAATATTTGCTACTATGTAATTGGTAGATATTTAGATACTAAATTTCAGTAACATAGATACTAAATGCGCACAACGACGCAAGTAAAACATTTAATTGTGTTTTATTATAGAATTTCAGTTCATATTATAGGTTGTACTCATTTAATACTTTGCGTATCTATGATCTAGGGCAGCCAAAAAGTGTTCTCAGCTCAACAACCAACAAACAAAACCGTGTAAATGGATGGAGAACGTGATATTTTTATTCAGTCATCTAATCTTCGATACATATATACGGTATTGAGTGATTAAGTACCTGCATTAAGAGAGTGGTCACGCGATCGGTTTACTACTTGTCTTATGCCTGCACCTCTTAGAGCTAAAAATTAATGTTTTATGGCGAGGATTTGTGGAATATTTTTTACCAATACAAGGAAAATAAAGACGAATAAATGCAAGGACGAGTAGATGTTCTATGTAAATACTGATCAATACAAAAATACTCCAAAAATGTTATTACTTTAAATGTGTTTACCTTAAATGTGATTAATTAGCAGATTGATTACTTTGAGTGTGATTGTTTTCCTGATCTTTCCAAGTCTGTCTGAGTTTTTATTGAATAATGATGCTCCAAAGGAAATTATTCCTAGAGCAAATAGAGCAATATCTTATCTTATCCATTAAAGAGAATTGATTTAGATGTGGTTCGAATTAAAATAAATACTTCCATTAGTCGTTTACTTGTACCCACGTGATTTAAAAAGAAGCTGGAATGTATTTTTATGCTGATCACTGTTGCCGTTCAGCAATCTTCATTAGAAGAGTGAACCATCTTGAACATCTCCTAATTATTCTGTGAATCTCCTTTAATTTTACATAAAGCTTCTTACAATTGTGAAATGGGTCACCCTAAATTAAAATGTTCAGCTATTTACGTCCTTGCGTAAGGAATGCAGGCTCTGGCTAGTAATTTCTTTTATTTAAAATGTAGCACACTCACACACATCGGTTGCAATTCGTTGTTTTAAGGCATGATTTTCCACGATGCAAAAAACCGTTATTATTTATTTTAATTTATTAAAATACTAGCGGATGGTACCCGTTGAAATTCAACGGGTGTGAAAAAAATTGAACTTATTTTATAAGACAACCACAAAGCCTGAAGAAAACCTGTCATCGTGATCATTTGATGAGTTCGTAACCTATATTGTATGTTGTGTTCATTGTAGTAGACACGCTGACTGTTTTTCAGGTGCACAGAGAGATGAGTGACTGTTGGTCCTCATTCATGCACGGGAAACTCAAACATGGGCCGCTCAGACTAATATGTACTTAAATAGCACCCTGGTTGATAGGTGTTCACGTTGTCCCTCCGATTCTCTTGAGCCGGCTTCTGAGTGATTAACAGCTTGATCGCTTCCCTTGTGTACATAAATTTATTTGCATTCAGTGACTTAATTTAGTTACACAATTCAACGTTGATATGTGCGTTGAGTGTCTAAATCAGGATTGGAGAGTAGGGCACAATACAGCGGTTGACAAGACCAAAAGGATTATTTGCAGCAGGAGCCATGTTGATTCGATCCATGTTTATGCTCCATCACCCGGACTGCGCCTTCAGCATAAAGGGTAGTCATAATCACTGGTTTCTGTTGCTAAATAAAAAACCTATGGGTATTCTTAGTGCACTTGTCGATTTTCATGCACGGATGTCGTTCATTGCGCAGAATTTCCGTTCTTCTTTCGGGTAAGAAGCATGTAGTGACGTGAATATAATTTCCGCCATATTAAAACAGGTTGAATTTTCTAAACAGATGGGTCTATATTTGAACCAGATTTATAGCTGGTTACCCATCCGTAATTTGGGTTAGGATGAAATTTGTGCGGTTCTTAGCGTAACCCGAGAAACACTACGGGAAGATTCTCATGAGGTCGCTGGTGGGCATGTCTTTGAGATTCCAAGTCTAACCTTTGTCGTTTTTTATGCAAGGGCTAATTTTCTCGAGAAGAAGAGATTCCTCTTGCTTTAGAAGATTGATTCGAAAGGTTACTCTTTTTTCTATTAGACATGTTGATAGGAAGTCCAAGGAGGGGAGCGGCGGCGAGTGAAAGTCTTGAATAGGCAACTCGATGATTGAGTGAATGTAAGTTTACTGCACTTTAACACTTTTAAACATATGTATATAAATAACTTACAACGTCAATAATATGGGGATTGGTCTGAAAAACAGTTCGCAATCGTAATGAGAGGCAGATGGCTCCACTACGTGTAATGCATCTACGAGTATTAAACGATATTAAACTTCGCTATGTTTGTTGTAGCACCAGAGGCATTATTATCATTACTATTCACTGCTCGTAAATATTCTTGCACGTTCAATTCCTTTATGTGTATCGTTTACTACGTATGTGTTCTCTCATATACATACAGTCCCCTATGACAGCTACTTTGAGAATAGGCATTGAAGATGTACTTGTTGTAAATATGCATTGAATTTACCCCTGAAGCAATCAATTATGGGGTCCTTGGGACTCTGGGCCCTTCTATTACAGATTCACTTTCTACGTGCTTTCATGGCCCTGCAGGAAAACTTAAATACCATCGGCGTGAATATCCTTTGAAAATAAAATCTCTGGTTGTCAAGAAAATATGCTATTGTTGATTTCATAGAAAAATGTGAGATTTTTCAGCAAAAAAACATGATTTTCAGACAATTACGAAGCGTAAAAGAAAATTGATTGAATGAATTAGAAATTTTATTCATTCAGCCAAAATCCCAGCCCTCTATCTTTAGTGAAAGTAATTTTAAAAAGCAAAAAATGAAACCACTGCACCGAACCCAATGCTTAGCATAGACCACCAGAGACCACCAGAGAGTCTTTGGGGGCCCTGAGGGCTTTTTAATACAGCCTATTTTACACCCAGATATATTTTCTTACGATATGTCAAATTTCAGCTCAATCGGTTCAGTACTTTTTTCGTGATTGAGCAACAGACCGAGAGACAGACACCATTACATTTTTATATATTAGTACTAGCTGTGCCCGGCATGCGTTGCAATGCCTCTTTTTCTTACTAAGTAGGTACACATATACAAAGCAGACACATTTACATGCACAAAATAAATGAAAGACAAAGTTTTTTTGTGCATTAAATTTAAGTACTGCTAACGTAAGCCCCATGTTGAAATCTGGCACCAAAGAAAGTGTTACTAACTGTCGTCCCATCTCTATTCTCCCCTTCGCTCTCTCTTACTAAAGCGTATTCTCCATTACCGTCTCTTATCTTTCACCCTTCCCTGAATCTCACCGAATTAGCACTGCTTTCTTCCTGGGGGCTCTTGTTCAACCAATCTATCGATATTGTACCACCACATCACCTCTGCACTCGAAGTCTCTTACCAACTTGATTTGTGTTGCATTGAATTCTCCAAGCTATTGACTTTCTGAATCATACACTTTTATAACATGAACTGGAAAATACTTTCAATGTTCACAGTCCCTTCTTAGATATCCTTTCTCACTTCCTTAATCAACCGTCGCTGAGAGTGGTGGCCAACGGTGTTGCCTCCCCTATTCTTCCCGTTCCCTCTGGCGTCCCTCATGGTAGCATTCTCGGTTTCCCCTTTTGGCCCTGTACGTCGATGACGTTACACCCTGCACCCTCTCTTACGCCTGCGAGATTCCTTTTTTCGCAGACGACTGCAAAATTTTCAAAAGAATTGACACCACTGCCGGCTCTCAATCCCTCCAATCTGCTCTTCGCTCACTTGAAGACTGTTACAATATGTGGAAACTCAACATTAATCCTTTAAATCAGCCCCCATGTCATTTTTTTAAGTCAAACCCTTAAAAAACAATATCAACTATCCGGCAAAACGATCCCTGTCACCACCTTACATAAGGACTTCGGCATTACCTTCGACAGTAAAGTAACCTTCTACCCTCATCTCAGAGAGAATAAGTCGAAAGCTATGTCCGTTGTGGGAACCCTCTACAGATTAACTGAAATATCAGACCACCTAGCACTAAAAACGATCTTAACTGGATGCATACTCCTCATTGTTGAGTACTGCTTATTAATTTGGTCAAATGCCTGTCCCACCAGCTTTAAACTTTTGAAACTTCCCCTTATATTTTTCACATCGTGTTCCCCACCAGCGTAGCTCATCCCATAGCGAAATAATGCCTTCTCATGAAACTTCCTCTTTGTCATCCCGCCGAAAAGTTCATAACCTAAATTTCCTCCGGTTTGCCACCAACGGCAATTTCCGATCCACCAACACGTTTACTTCTTTCTCCCTTCATCACACTTGATTCCTCCACCTCCCTTCACTCATTTACCGCAGGAATAAATTTATCGGCTGTCCCACTCTTGAGCATGCAACATATAAAATTGACCACGTGAAAAGCATTGATTTTCCAGATTTAATCCACAAATTTGAAGCGATTGACCTTGTGCCTTGTTGATTGTCATTAAAAATTCAAGGCGGACGAGGACTGTAGTTGTTTGAAGTCAAATGGCATGTCGGTGGGAATGATGGAAATACGTGGATAAAGCACATAGCTATTTTTGACTTGCCATTCAAAATTTCCTTTCGGTGACGTTTCGCATCAGTTGTTTGCCAGTGAACCTGGTTCCATTGCACAATCGTAGTGCATAAATAGTTCGCAAAAGAATTATTGGAGCACCGAGTTTGAGTGAAAATTTTTGCGGTGGTACACCAGAAAAATCCAACGAACTTAAAAACTCAATTGGATAATTAAAAATTTCGTCCACATTCATGACGCTGACAATCGATTTGCAGGGGACAAACTCGCCCGAAATCTTTTCGTGGATGGCGTATTTGATTGCATTGACGTCGGTGTTTTATGCTGCCACAATAGCAAGTTCGCAAAGCCATTGGTGATTTTTGTAATTGGCAACAATTTGTGGAAAAACTTTCTGAATTAATTGTTCAATCGATGGAACAATGACACAAAAGTACAGTGGAATTGAAATATATTTTGTGTCGGCATCAACTGGTAATTCTCTATTACCAATTTCCAAAAGCTGTTTTGAAAAAATGGGTGACACATTGCGCTGCAGATTTACGCATATATTGTTCGTCAACGTGAGTTTCTGCACATGTCTCCAAAGATGCAACGCTTTGAGGCAAGTGTTGCGAAAAGCATGGATTTTCCAGATTGAATCCACACACTTGAAGCGATTGACCTTTTGCCTTGTCGATGGTCATTGGGTAGGCAAGGCGAACGGGGTACTGTAGGTATTCGTTTGGCTACAACTATCAAATTAGTAATTGAACCTGGCCTTTAAATGCTGCGGGAGTGAATAACTATTTATGAAATCGCTATTAAATGGATATTCAAGCCTGGTTGCCAAGGAAATTTCTATTGTTGAAAACGAAGAAAAATTGATGAATTTCGAGATAAAAACGCAATAATTGGACTAAAACGAAGCGTACAAAAAAATTGAATGAAAGAATTAAATACAATATTCTTTTATGCGTTCTATGATACAAATTTCCATCCAATACCATGAGGGCAAGTAATTTAAAAAATCAATTAAAGAAAAACCTGAACCGAATTCAATGCTTTTCTTATAAGATAAAATATTAACAATAATGGGGTAAAAGCAACCCCAAAAATTGCCATTTTTATAATTCAGAAACATTTATGGGCACGCGCACAACAACTCACCAAAGTTTCATCGCAATCGGACGAATGGTATTGGAGTGCATTAAACACTAACAAAACAAACATTCTTTTATATATATAGGATGATGAATAAATCGAAATATAGAATATGCGTCGATTGAAGAAAGAAATGGAAGCGATACAAAATCGATACAAGCAATCAAAAAACACAAAATAGTCATCGGAATATTAAATACAAGCACAAAATATTAAGCGAACATCACTGAACGGTCATTAAATAGCTTTCCAGTTAGTTGTCAAATATATTGTCATCTTTACCGTGCAATATGTCGATAACATTTCTCTGACATGGCAACTTAAGATTTTCACTTTCGGAAATATATTTTCAACCGCCAGTATACTGGATTGCCAATTGCAGTATACTGGATTAACCATGCAGAATCATATTGGAATGTATTTTCTGGATTCCAAGTCGATAAACACGACTTTCATATCTGATAGTCTCAGACAGAGTAGAGCCCTTTCAAGAACAAAACATCACACAATTATTGACAAATATTTGCCCTTCTTGATAGGAACCATTTTTTTCCCGATTTGCTTGGGATTACTTTTTCTTCCTCTTCTTCCTTCCCGATAGATATCGGTCCATAAGCTCCTTTCGCCGACGAAAAAAGAAGCCGGAGATGACAATAGCAAACAAGATCGTGTCCCCTAAGAAACATGTTCTCAAATGGTCGAAGAGAGTCACGATGGATTTCCTTGTTTGCGAAGATTAAGTAAACAATTCTTTGCCTCGAAAACTTACAAACAAGTATTCATTCGAGGACCATATATCCAGTCACTCGTCAATATTTGATTGGCTATAAATTGACATTGACCACTCAAAGACAGGAAATCATCGGTTATAAAAAATAAAATTGCAAGAAGCGCGAAAGAAAATTATATTGTAGGAATTGGCCGGGGGTCACGTGATTTATAAAAATTAGACATAAATTAAATATCAGAAATCCAAGGCTTACCGACACTCACCATAGAAATAATAGATAACTCTATAGGAATTTTTCCCGTTAAATGGGACTTAATTGTTTTTATTTCCATTCTTGCCAATTAATTTGTCATAGTGAACACTCATTTGAGACAAGTGTCAACGATAAATAAATGCCATAAATGTCACATATCGTACTCATTTCGGTCTTACCCAAGAAATGAAAGCTGACCAAAACTATTAGGATATAATTAGGCTAGTCCTGTATTTGCTCGTATGACTTTCGTAAGTCCCACTATCGCCACCAAATAGGGATTAAGAAAAAGAGTTATTTTATTATAGAATTTGGACAATCAGTTCGACATCAAAAGTTTGATAGAACAGATCTTAACCAACGTCCGGTCAAAAGCAATTCAGGTACAAATGTTTTTCGTGTTTCTAAGGCTAGCAAAATCAAAATAACGAACATCTTTTGATAGAAAACAATCTTGGAGAAACATAAGCAATATCACATGCATATTATAAACCTCTATAAAAATGCTACGAGTTTTCACACGATTTGACACTCACATAAGTGCCCCCTTGCAGGATACGTATTTAAAAGTGATTTTTTAAAATATAAACTTAATTAAGCCTTGGGTAATGCCCTCCCATGCCCATGAAAACCAAATACCTAAAAAATGAGGCTGGGTTGCGAAAATGGAAAAGAAATGTGGACCTAAAAGGAAAAACCAGGATAGAGATTGGGGCAATGACCAATGAGCTGCATATACATGGATAGTAGGTACTTATAAAACACTTCAGAAAGAAGAAATCTTCATTTGTACCTGTTCACAACTAATATATGCTGTCTGCGGATAAAAATCCAATTTCCCTAAATTGAGGCCTAAACCCTTCTCACAGCCCCACTATACATGAAAAGTCTACGTGTCACCTTCCTTCTGTGAAAAAAGTTGCTATTGCAACCGAAATATCAGAATTTTATTTCTGAGTGCTCCTTTTTGTGTCTATGTTTTATTCCGCCGCACTTGTGGCAACGTTATCTAGATTATCACGTGTGTGATTTTTCCACGAACTTATAGAATTTCACATAATATTTCACATATTTTTTAAGAAAAAATAATGCAAGCTAGTACAAACAAATAGCAGACGGAAATTTATTTTTAATAGAATAAATGAATTAAAATTGATCGATAGTTTTGCATTTATCTTGTATTTGATTTCAGCAATACACAAAACAATTTGTATAGTTGTTTTACCTCAGAAAAAAAAAAAACGGTCACTCGAAAATCTGTATCGTTTTACATTGCATATTTATAGTCTATTTCAAGAAGGAAGGAAAAATATCGTATGATGAAAATGATAAAATATCCCTTTATTGTGTTTTTAAATACCTATTATTCGTAATAAAACCAGTGAAACGCATATTCTACATAAATTACTATAACCAGTTAAATTTTCAGGTTAAGTGCGCATGCTAAAAGAACGGTAGAAAAGATTTGTATCGATGATGACCGCTTGATAACCACTTACTGACCATAAACGAACATTCCCTTTAGTCCTTCTGTGAAATTGAATTTGATACCAAGGTAGAGGAAATCAAATTAACTAATAAAATATTCGCATTGCCATGAAGGCATTAAAATGTGTCCATATTAATAACAGAGTTAGTAAGTATATAAAAAGGAGAGGATATTCCTAATTTGAATTTTATAGTATTCTTTATTTCAAAGTTTAAACATGATACTGCGTTTTCTGTGAATGCAATTTGATTGAAATTCGTCATGAATTCAGAGAGAAGGATGATCAAATATTCTCTCAAAATATGTATGGTTGATATTATTTTTCGTAATTTATTATGAAATCTATTGAAAATAACTCTACATTGTCGCTGATAAACTTTAAAATTATTGTTTCACGCTGGGCTGTGTTTTGGCTTGAGTCTAAATCGAAGTTAAGGTTTCGCCAGCAAGCCACCCTCCTGACGTACTCGGGTAATAAATGGCAATGCAGCACTTTCGCGGAAGAAACTATTAAAAAATCTGTTTTCTCCGTCAGCAATATTTACCCTTGCCCTTGCGTAGAGAGAGCATAATTCTAACGCAACGAATCGCAAACACTCGGGTCGATACTTCGGCACATAAAATAAAACAGTAAATAAAGATATTATTATTAAAGCCTTATTCCCGCGGCTTTACTTTGACGTTCAGCGTACTGGCACCACCTTTCATCCCCCCTCTTGTAACATATAAAACCTACCCTACCATAAATATTTCCCCCTCCTATACTTTCCCTTTCGAGATAATAACGTCTTCAGTTAACCTCTTGCATAAACTCCTTTGAAAACTGTTGGTGTATTCAGGGGGCGGGCTTCACCAGGAGTTCTTGAGCACGAAAGTAATTGCTTCGCGAGATAGGACGTGGGGAGGGAGCTCCCGGAATAAGGGTAGGATGCTGGGAGGGCCAGCAGCTGGGCGACGGTGCGAGATGTTGAAGGGGGAAGAGAGAACGGGTTTGAGGGGTTGGGAAGAGAGAGGGATGCAAAATTGCGGCCGCAAGAGTGGTTGGAGAGCGGCTCTCCCAAAGGCTTGCGAGGAAGGAGTTCCGGAGAGAAGTGTAATATAGTGCAAGGAGGAAAAAATGAAGAAGAGAGATGTGATTAGAGGAATTGAACGGACGGTATTGGGTCTTGAGAGGTGAAATCAGAGCGATTCCCCTCCTCCGGGGGGGAATAAAGAAGAAAGAAATAATAAATCATTCGCCTGTCGATGTGATTTGTACGTATAAAAAATAAACCCCTGTCCTCTAATACCATTTGACAACTCAATGCATATTGGCACTCCAGACATCGTTTATTACGATTTAGACTGCGGGAGAGAGAATGAAATAGGAGTAGAGACAGAAGCGAAATCGGTTTTTTAATAATCGTCGGAAAAAAATATTTTCCTCCTTTTTCTAAATTCCTTTTTTAATCCGAGTGTTTTAATTAAAAATCACTCAAATATTTTCCGCTCACCTTATTACCCTCGGAAACTTCAATTAATTACGGACGTCTACCAACTTATTTCCGGTAATCCAACGGGGAAAAATTAATGTATCTCCGCAAAAAATTGAGTTACTTTTACAGAATGAGAGTCACACAGTGATTGAAACATAAGCTTAAAAGTCAATATTAATAATGTCATTTCATTCCAAACTATATTCAGCAGATTGAAAAAAGAAACATTGTATTTGCATCATCATTAGAACCTGGCAAACATTATCACGGAATTGGCGCGTGGAGTCACCCTGAAACGTTACATTTACTCAAAATTTAATAGCCTAGCACGTCATAGTATTTTCATTTGAATGCAAGTCAGGTACACATGAGATTAGAAAAAAGAAGATAGCGCACGGGAAGGTAGGACGCACGATACTCGGGAAATAGCACTCATTTAAAAAAATATTACATTGAGCAGAATATTAGAATTCAAACTTCGTTTGGAGTGAATTTTCCAAAGTGTGAAGCAGACTAAGATTTCGCACAAGATACGACTCTTGCCCAACTTCCCTATCCCGCGCGCACGTTTCCAATTTTTACTGATAAGTTGTTTAACCCGTCCTTTTAGCATCCTTCTTACAAAATATTTAATTTCATTTTCAGAGGCTTATTCTGCCTAGGAGATGAAATTACCTTGCCATGATTGAAGTCTAAGCTAGATAAATTTACAGCTTAGTTCGTTTATGAATGGATTTAACCAAGAGCAAGATCAATTCCTGGCTTATTCACAATGACAAGACCAAACAACAAAATGTTAAGAAAGATTAAATGACGTGACGAATCAAAATTTTATGCGTTAAAGAGGTTTGAAACTAATCCAAAACTATTTATCGTACAATTTAAGCATATCATAAAATTAAATAATAATAAATACACTCATTAATGACTACCATGTAAATATTATCGTGGTCGAAAATTTTATGCAAGCAAAACTATATTGAGATGAATTGAATATATGATATATACCACAATATACTACGTTTGGTAGGAAATAATACAATTCACATGATTACCCTGTGACGCAAACTTTCTGAAAATTGATTATAATGGTTGCTTTACATTCCGTGCGCTTTTCGGAAAATATTCAACTAAATAAAGGTGTTTTGCGCTTCATATGACAGAAGTTTATTAATATTTGCCTCCTAAGTAGGGGCGTCATCGTTGTGTCTTATAAAACCATAGAAATGATTTGGACTACGGACGCCGCATACCTTCCTTTGTCACTTTTGCCGCTGCTATTTCTCCTCACCAAAAGGCTTACATTTATCCACGGGGAAATTCTCGCGGATTTATTCGAGCACTCAAGCGCTATTTCACCTAAAAAAACACCCGTCCTCTCCCCCTTAAAGGATATGTTCTCGGGAGCTCTGAGTGGCGCCCATTCCGGGAAAGGAGGAAGAAAATTACCGGAAGAGTGAGTGAGTGAGCGGGAGATAACAGGAGAACGCATAAATATAAATATATATTGGTGTGGTTCCAAGTGTTCAAGCGAGCATACATTTTTCCCGCTTTCATTTTTTTACCAAAAATGATCACGAAAAAGGTTGAAGACGCTAGGCGCGAGGGGGTGTGTATATGAAGAAGAGTTTCACGGCGGAGAGAACCACCGAGGGATCGGGAAATGAGATTCCGATAGCGACCAATTTGTTTCCCCCACAACCAGGAAACCAGACCCCCGACGCCTTTCCACTTCCCACCGCTGTACCGATTCTTTCTCCTCACCTCTATTTTCTCCACAATTGGCTGTTTTACCAATTGACCGTTAGGATCCTAGGCAGGTCCTAACATAGTTAACACCAATAGGGTTATCTAAAAAATTCCGGTGAAGGTATTTCACACACCCTGAGCCACTGAACTAGTGTAACTGAATGGATAAGGATGAACAATCACATCTCAAAAGCCTCCAGCCAATACCTCTTTCCGTATAGCTCACAACGTTCCATATTTTAAGTCAACTTGTAGATCCCTGCATCTTTATTTACATAATATCCAGCAAGCCACCTCAAGGTTGTGTGTGCAGGGGGTGAGCTGTCATAAACATACATTACACTATACCGTATTAAAGTTAATGTCACTACGACTATTGATGCAAACGCATAAATAGCTAATACTTGTCAGGAGGAGCAACCTCACAAGCATACACTATAGGTATGCTGCCAATGTTAAAGGTACCATCTGTATTAATGTATTTTGAAACTACATAAATGGACAGAGATACAAAGGTTATACTGCAAGCATGCATGGCACGCTCGAAGTAATAGGTAGCAGATAAGGTTGCAAATATTAGGGAGTAAATCAACCATCTAGATACACTACCTATCGACAAATCTAGTTATAAGTCCCATTGGCAGCTGCTGATATTTCTTACCGCCGCGGAACAACGACATTTTAAATCTGTCATTCTGCAGTCGTCTAGCACTATCCCTAGTTGGGAGCCCTAATACAGAGTTTATTGGACAACATTTAAAACTATCTTGTTATTTAGTCTTTGTTCATAGTCTTATGGTCAATTCCCCTCCATTTCTCCTGACCATTTTACATCTCATACCATTCTCACCCAGAACACTCTCCAGAAAAGTGAATTGTGCCACATGCACCCTCACATATTTAATTGCGCCAATTTACTTTCGGAAAGTCTCTTCACCTTCATCAGGTCTATCTTCACCCAACAGCTAATGTCTTTCTGTTTTATAATCAGCAGTTCTTAATCCATAGATTGGTTTGATGTATCTATCCACTCCACTATCTTTTCTGCGTTCTGTTGATTCCTTGGTAATTCCTTCGCCCAAAATCCCTCATAATTTCCTAAATGAATTCAGTTCATAATATGTATTCAATGGTAATGCAAAAAATTCACCGCTCCTTTCATGATGCATTCAGGAGGCTATATTGTCTCCAAATGTGTCTAGCAATTTTATCTCTTCGGCCTCTTGGTTTAAATTAAACATCTTTTTCGCAGAATTTAAATCAAACATATTTTCCCTCGTACCCTTATTCATTTGTCCTTATTTGTGATTCTCATTGTCTATTTATCCTCTTTATTCTTCAATAATAACATATTCTCAATTCTTCCAATTTCTTTAGTTCAAGTAGTCTCTTCTAGCACTTTACTAGCTTCAAAAACGATGTTTAATAACAAGTATTTACTTACTTCCAAATCTCTTCCATAGTACTAGCTGTTAGCTTACTACTATTCTGATAGAATGTCGTATCCGGTCGGGCTACACTGCTTACTTAATTTTCCATTCGTATTTCATCGCAGGTGATCCAATTACCGGGGTAGTAAAATGTTTTAGTAAACATTTACAAGTAGTAACAAATAGTTTTTCTTGTTTCAACCATTCCCACCAGCTCCTTTTTTTCCATGAGGAGCAATACTCTCCTCCTTCAAGCTATTCATACTCCCACCCTCGTTCCATCAAGCTCACACTCGCTGTCTGGGGCTTATTCTTCTTCATCGGCGTTTCCTGCGCGCGCTTTAGAACATGCGCGGCGTCTACACTGGTCGAGGTTTGTAACTCCATCGCAAGCGCGGTATAATAGACGCGATAGAACCAGCCTTTGATATCAACTCAGGTGAGAGGGAGTTTACACCGAGTGGCTCAGTCTTTTATACCGGTGACAACGCCGTGTGATGTTTCGTAGGAGTGGGATTTCAAAGTTTAAAGCCCCGTCATTTCGCGCTCTGCCTCGGAAAAAATTGGTACTGGGAATAAATACGATGGCCTCCGGGGTATTCTGTCACGAATAAGCTTCACTGCAAACCTGCAAACGGCAGCAGCCATAGAGTACTGAAATCTGTGACTTCCTTGATTTCAAAGTGAGCGAAGGTATGCGCTACATTCCCATCACTGGTAATTCATTTTTAGGGAATTACACCATGCATCGACTATGGGAACCTTTTTCAATCGCTACCGTTCATCTGCAAATGTTTCAACAGTTTTAACACATATTTCATTATTCAGCCTGCAATACTTTCTCCGTTACACATGTAATATGGTTTTTTTATTCACTTACCCCAAATCCATTTAGTTGAGAGTCCGCTTTTAACACAAGAACATCCTTGTCATAAAAATATAAAAAATCAAAAGTATAAATATTGAAAGAGGTTCAGAAAATAGAACTCTAGCTCAGAAAATAGATCTTTGGTCAGGCCTTCACCCAAATTTCCTTCATAACAAGGTTTTTAAAAAAAACCTCCGTGACCTAACTAGCTAATTGCGTCCGCCATTTCCCTTTTCAGTTCCTCATACCCTCTGTCCCCCTTTAAGTTGTACTAAAATTCCTATTATCCTCTTCATCTTCCTCGAGGCCCATTCCTTCCTCTTTTAGAGAGGATAACTAAGGAAAAAACGTATTTATGTAAACTTTTTCAGGCAATACAATGGCTAATCCTCGAATTCATCTATTTATGCCACTGGTTATTGCTTTTAAATTCTTCGACCAGTTCGTACAACTGTGCTGCAGTTCTGATCGGTAATATCGGCATGACCATCAAAGATTCCAAGCTTTGATCAGTCAATGTGATGTTTTTTTATGATTTATTCTCTTAGCTAAAATTTATTTAATAATAAAGATTTTTAAGGGGAAAAAGACAGAATGTATTATTCTCTATCAAGCTGTTTATGAAAAGGATGTTATCCTTAGCATTACGCTTTCTTAGGACGGTAACCTGGATGTTGTTGAATGGTGCTTTAAAATAGATAGAATCCACCGTTGCTTTGTTGACTTTCATTACAACAAGCAAGGAGTAAAGATAAAACTGTACAATTTCAAACGGTATTATTGTTCGATCGATTTCGACCCCTATAACGTCAATGTCAAGGTTACTTTGACTAATGTTGCATGGATAATGACGTTATAGTTGCCGAAACTATTTGAGAAATAAAAATATTGAGAGATTGTACACTGTATTCCGTCTATTTATGTTAAATGGCACACTGATGCTCTAAGGAAATGTTTAGTTTTTTAAACTAATTTTGAACTTCAACTTTTAACAAATGGCACTCTTACCATCCCAAATCATTCATGGATAGGATTCTCGACCGAACTATTGTTTACTATACTATGTCTGAGCCTCAATGTGCATAAAAAGTGTGTTCCAGTACACTATTCTTAAAAGTTAAATAGTAAGCACTTCAAGAAATGATATGGCCTCTGGATAGAAATGATTTCCATTATGGAAAAGAAATACATATATGCGGTTATGACTGGAATTAGATATTTGAACCATGAGGGTTTAAACATTTCAAGTCTTTTTTATCATTATAAATCCACAATTTTTTCCTTCCTTTTATTCTTCCCTTTTCAGAGATCCATACATATTTTCATACATTCCTCTCATCTCTTTTATTATCCCATTACCCTCCACATATATGCTCTATGCTTTCCTCAATTTTTCTCTCTCACCAGCTCAATCTGCCAGTCTTTCCGCTTCTCAAATGCCTTGTTTTCACTCATTCCTCCCCGTTTCCCCAACACATTTCCTTTTATATGGGACTTCCGGAAATGAGCAGCGCAACCATTGACAAGAATGACCGACTTAACTCAGGGCAAATATACATATTCAAATATGCATGCTCGAAAAAAGTCCACACGCTTATATCCAGGCATAAACTGGATATTCGAAAGCATATTGACGCGACCATGCAGAATTTTCTAGGGCAAAACGAAGCACAAAGAAGACGGAGCACGAGTAAAATATTCCCATCATAGTTTTTACGGATCGCTGCTGCTTCAAGCAGGCTCAATGCAGCGACAGAACCGAGGTTAGTGCAGGGAAGTATTTCTATTCACGACGCTATAAACATGTACCACGATCCCCGTACATACGTGTCCTCCGATACATTTACATACATATGGAGACACTGTGCTTTCCTTTATACCTTTTCCCTTCCAACACACCCTCGGTTTCATAAGAAAAAACGGAAAATTTTTATGCGACTGACGACCCTTCGTAACCCTAAAAAAAATCCCCTCTGCACATTTTTTTAATTTTTTTTTCATCCTTTCACATATTTATATACACATTTTTTATGCGTCCGGCCCGACGTAACCTCGGCTCGTACCCACGAACGCAAAACGCCACCGGAAAGATAAAAATATAAATGCACAAACTTATTTATTTATTTTCCTCCTGGTAAGCTTTATTTTTTTAATTTTTGATCCCAGAATGTCCACGACACTCGTCAGAAAGGAGTTTTAGGACAGAGAAGAGATGGGATAGAGGAGGGGGGGGGATGCGCCCGGAATGTTAGGGTAAACGAGGAGGATGTGGTGTGCTGTGGGGTGGGAAGGGAATAGGTGGTTGGAAGGAGAGCTTGGGAGAGGGAAAGGGAAGGGCGAAATAAAATGGCACAGTAGGGTGGGATAGTCGGTTTTTGGGGAGGAGGGAGGCTTACACAGAGGGAACAGGAATGAAAGAGTGTGGAGGGAGTTTTCCGGAGCTAACGAGAGGTTTTTCATCTTTTTTTAAATCACACAGAAATGACGACCTCCCGCTCTCTTTGTCTCTCCTTTATTTTTCCCCTCAGTCGCCCTTGATAAAATAAGAGATCGCGTTCCGTGGTTGTCTTGACAGTGCGGTGTGGAACAGGAAACTGGCCTGTTACCCGGGTTAAAGCAGAAAAAAAAGAAGATGGAGAAGGGCAAAGAAAACGAAGCATTTTCGAGAATTTAAGAGTAGTGGTTTGTTTGTGATACGGGTAACGCTCTTGATGTAGGCACGTCTATCTACATACACGGCTGGTAAAATTCGGAAGATCTTAGGAATGAATAACAAAATTTTGATGCATCGGGTGCTTCTTCAAGGGAAAGCCTAATCGTTTGTGTATTAGGAGATCTCCGGCAAAAATCACCGCGGCATTAAGCGGGGATAGAACCACGGATGAAGAGGGACAGTCGTTCTCTGGAGCATCGAGTTATCTGCGGCTTGTAATTTTATCCCACCTCCACCGTTTTTAGGCATCGAGAACGAACGCAAATTATCAGTGCTTTGTGATGAATTTATCTTTCCGGAAATAATGCCTAACACAATGCCAATGCAAAAACAAAAATTAACTTTTTCATGAGCAATCTCTGGCTTGACGAGAATTGGGGCAGAAGCAATTGCATCATTATAGATAAAAACACGCTTCGGCGCAAATGAAGAAAACCTTTGTGGCTGGCAAGAGGTTTACATGAATGAAGGAATCGAATTAGATGTGGTGGTTGAAATAGTGGTTACCCTTTCCCAGTGTGTCCGAACTAAAGTCTAATGTAATTATTGGCATACCAACATTTTATTGGAACTTTGGATGACCATTTGGATGTGTTTAGGAGCGCAAATCAGGAGTAGAACTCCGATCGTCAGCGGGGACGCAAAACTGTGGATTGCCAGGCATTTTTTGTTCAGAGTATGTTGATGCCATTTTCCATCTCTTCATAGCTACCTTTCCCTTTTCCCTTAATGACCCTAACCTTACCACCCAATACGCACATTGAGGAAATTACCTAAGTAGTCGGAAGCCTTCTCGGCTAACCGAATACATGAAGAAAGGAGACTAATTAAAGCTCCCAACCTGCCGAATGGAAAGGATAGAATCCGTCCTTTGAAAAATAGTACTAGGGCTAATTTCAATAGAAGACCACGGGTTAATTCAGTTACAACGGAGGATATAAGACCCGGACGTAAGTGAGGCACAAGCTAGGAGTATAAAAAGTTAGAGTGAAGAAGAGAAACGCATGGAACGAGACGGCACCGACCGCGGAATATTCTGGAGGAACTTAGCCGAAGAGGGCGCATGGGACGAAGTAGACCGCATCCCCTCTGGAGAGAGAGTAGTGACGGCGGACTCTCACAAAAATCTCTCTCCACAGACTCCCCAGAATTCCTCTCAGACCTCAAAAAGCGCGACTGATCCCTGCAGGAGGAGTGCCACTTACAAAACACCCATACACACACATATAAGGCAGTAGGACAGAGATCGACAGACGTTTTCCCCTCCTATCCCTAAACTGCTCTCCCATACAAACAGCCAAATGTTTCCCTCCAAACCAACCTCTCCCTCCATACCAGCAGAAAATTATTTCTCCTTTCCGCAAGGACCCACTGAGTAACCAGCTACCTCCTCATGCCGAGACTAGCCCCGCCGTAATTCGAGCAAAAGCTCAAGTTTAGGGGTGACAAGTGCTTGCTGTTCAGGAAACCCCTTTTAAAAGTACAACGCCGGAACCGCACACCCCCGATCCTATTTTACAGTAATTTGTTGGCCCATAAACTACGTATTAACTAGTCCTCCATATCTCTCCCCTCATTTGCTTCTCTCCGTTTAAATTTCCACCCATACACATCCCCTCCACCATATCTTATCCTCCTTCTCTCCGACGATCCATTTCCTAAAATTCCTCCATATCCCGGGCAAAGAGCTCACATCAACCTCTGACGCTGCCATAACTCCAACGTCCCACGCATCCCCGCAAGATCCTCCTCCCCCGCCGAAACACGAATATACGTACATACTTCCTCCTTGCAGTTAATTTAGGCGTGGGTAGGCGGGTTTCGCCTTTTATCCGATAACGGAAGGGGCTGAGGGTGGAAAATATACTACGCTCTTGGATCCACGGGCGCAAAATAAGAGATACCCTTGGCCATGACTTGTGGGAAGAATTCACCGATTTCAAGACTGCTGGTGCCAGAACTGCTAACGCGTCCACCACAAAAATAGACGAATATATTTACATACACTGCCATCGCGACGTAACATTTCCGGGTAGAAGCCAAGGATGAGTTATGATACAGTTTACAAAGCTTAATTAGCAATCGCATTACAATGAAAATGTCTCTGCATTGATTGATTGTAAAATAATAGCCGCGTCACTATGTTCTTATTGGTAGTACTTCCATTTAGGTAATCCAGTACACTTTCAGCACCATCTCATTATTCACTTTTCCCATCGCATGAAAGGCAAATTAAACTCATGAAAGTTGGGTGTTTACTTTAATGCGATTACAAGAGGTGGCTAGGAAGGATAAATACGACGGTCTTAGATTCACGGGATCAGAATTATGCCATGAATTATGGAAGAATCAGTTGGTTGAAAGACAGTTGTCAGTGAAAATTGAATACTACGCAGCATGTTACCTCCAATATACACCAATGTATTCTCAAATACATCCATCGTGATATTTCTTACCGGGGAAAGTGTCAAGAATGTGCTGTGATAAAAGTAAATAAAGCATACTTAGTGTTTCAATTGCCATTAAGCTTGTTCTATTTGATCAGGTCAGATTTAAAAGGAAAATCATATATCTATCTACTGGATTTCTTTTTATATTTCTAAGAAGGCACACTCAGACTAATTTCATTTTTAAAATATACTTCTCAGCCACTTTTTCGAAAATAGTAGGTGACGCAGAAAATAGCTATTTGCAATAGGATTACCTAGGGCCATTTTATTAAAAAACCTATTGAATATGCGGATGTTTCCAACCACAAAAGTGGAAACAATTATAACCCGACCTTTATTGGTTTCGTCATATACCGTAATTTTTGCAGAAAAAACTTTCCAATAGATATTTAGCCTAGGAAGTCACTTCAGGATAGAAAAAAAGAAGCATATACTGCATACGTCTACTAATTTTCACTTTTAATTATAACCATTTGCCCTCTAAGCCCTTTTATAGTCTATTTGCCCTCCCTACATTCCGATGATTCACATTAAAACTATGATTTATGCATATGCCACCCGTAGCTGGAGACTTGTATTCTCAAATTAAGTGAGATGTTCATAGGTTTGTATTATAACCTTCCACAGGAATTACAATCAATCACCCATTATTTATGTTGGAAACCTTGCTCATAGCTGATGTGATTAAGAAATTATTTCCATCGATTTTCATGGTCATGACTAACAAAAAGCTAAATATTTAAATGAATATTTTCATTATTCATATTTTACTTAAATATTTTTAAATGCTTACACGTGAGCAAAAGAGCATGCTCACTTGAATGAATTAGTTAATTATATTGTTTGGCAACAGGATAAGGGCAAGACCATAAATGAGTCATAAGGTTTCACGTGAGAGGCACATTGAAAGTGTCATGGAAAGAATTTGAACTCGAGCGACAATTATGCTGAATTTTTTCAAGCCAGCCAACGGGGAATGGAAGAGAGCAAAACAGCAACCTATGGTAATAACACAATCATTTTGTCAAAGGAATGGGACCACTAAACCATAAACGCACCATTCACTGAAAAGTTCTTCCATGCCATTAGTCGTCCAATTCTAGTATGTATCTATATTGCGAAAATGATTGTCAAAGAAGTATCGGTAAAAACATAGTTAATATGGGTGAGGTTGCTTTTGTTGGTCGTCATATTCACCATCATAAGAAACTCCTTAATTGCCTAATGTAGGCATATTTCGCCAGATTTGTCAAAAACTGTACCGTCAGGGTATCTCTAGCATTTTATCTCTGAGTACATCCTTATGAATCGCATATTAGACCTCTTTAGCAATCCATGACTTCTTCTTTACCTAACTTGTGATGCATGCTTACTTTAATCAAGTCTCCAGAATCTCATAACCCCAACATATTCCGACTTAGTTTTCCAGCCTTTTTGGAATAAACACAACCTAGATCTACTAAGTACTACAAAAAGCACTTCTGGTAGCATTCCGCCTCACTTGCTCACTTCTCCAACCTATCGTTTCACAAGTTTTCTTTATCCACGGACAACATTTCTTTATTTGTGATCATAGTTTACAAGCATTCATTACTAATAGCACGCCCACATAATTTTTTAAATCAGCCTTTCCTAATATTCAATATCACATTCTTGCTGAAAACTTATTCATATTTAGCAAAATACTCTGCTTTCAGCAATTATTGTAATGCTAAGCTGATCGGTGATGAGTTAGATCGGAGAGGATAAATATACTGCCGAGCTAAAAAACAAAAACTAGGCAAATAAGTAAAATAAGACAGGCGTGATTAAGGCAAAAAGAAAATCACCGACGCACAGTTATTGAAAGAAATTAGCATTTAATCGAGAATAATTAGCAACGAAAGAAAAACTTTTGCACCACTTTTCCTTTGGATTTGTCCACTTTTGCCAGTTCTACAGCTTCCCTTCCTTCGCCCTCGTCCCTTCCCCTAGCGTTTGCCTTTGCCCTCGTTTTCCCTCACTTCCTCTCTCTACTCCTTCCACTCTCCCTACTTTCCTCCTCTTTTTATTCCCGCTCTCTTTCCCCATCCTCCCCTCACACTTCCTTCCTCCATTCCTTCCTGATTTATTGCGCGCTACACCACTGTCTCGTGTAAATTAAACACGTTATTAATTAGCTCAGCAAAAAAATAGTTGAAACGTGAATCTCGTATCTCGTCACATCTTTAAATTCGCGGAAAGCCAAGAGAAAGGAATGCGTTTCATTACAAGCGTCAACTGAAAATGTTATGCCAAAGTTTAGGTGCCACATTTACTTTACTCCAGGGACATCCTCATTTTTAGTCAGTACGAATTCATTGAGTGAAAACTAGCAGCAATCGAGCCTAGAATAATTTCTCAAGTTATTCATGTGGTGCTGCACTTGGATTAAAATGTTATCTCAGATTGTATCAATTAATTATTGCAAGAATAAGATGTCTCTCCAAAAAAAATCGTCAATATGTAATGACTAGGTATAATGAGACTTGTGCGGCAAAAAACAACTCTCGCTGTGGCGGCATCCATTCAAATAATATCAGGACGCCGACGAACGTTAGGATATGATACTAGCTATTGCATCTTTATACTCCAAAAGGGCATAAGTAACCTTTAAAGCAAAAATGAGACCTTTTGGTTGCTAGCATGACTTTATATAATAATTACCGGATCATTAAACCGAAAAAATACTAATTTTTACAATTAAATTATTCAGGTACTCTTATCCCAAATGAATAAACCAATGCGAGCTGGATTTTTTACCGGCGTTAAGGCTAATGTTCCGGTAAGCGAGGTTGTAGGGAAGTCGATCCTTATAACGCCATTAACTTGAGACATGTTTCGAGAAATGGGACAGGGATCTAGGCTCAGAATAAAGAGAAGCCTTCATTGTCCCGAAGTTTCCTCGCCCGTGCTTGAGCGCATTTTTTGGCCACCATCGCATCGTATTTTGTGCCATGTTTCCCAGACCGACGTGAGGACGATGCTATCTCCTATTACATTTATTTATTTTTCTCTCACAATTCTCATATCTTGAGAAAAAAGCGCTCCCTATCAAAAAATACCCTTTTGAAATCCAAGGAGGGCGGCATTAAGGAGACGAAACGAGGATGTTTTGCGGGTCTTAAAGGAGGAGGGTGGATAGGAATGGGGGGGGGGAAAATGCTAGGGTATTCGAGGTAAAGGAAACGGGATTACGTGAAAGGATAAGGATTGGGAAGTAAGTGGGGAGGTTGTTCTTGGAGGAAGAAGGGCTGGGACGAAAGAATACGCTGTATCTGAGAGAAAAAGAGCGAAAGGGAGGATGGTGGTGCCGAAGAGGCGGGAAGGAAAAAGAGACGACACTTGAATATTAGGATGGGATTTTGGAGTGTCCGCAGATGAAGCGGAGACTCATGAGGAGAACTACAGAAATACTTGGAATATGAATTCCAGGGCAACTGCAATAACTAAACTTTATTAGACAGAATTAAGGAGTAAAGATCCTGACATGGGAAATATAACATTAAGTATGAATAATATAAATAAGTGAAAATATGATTCTGATGTTAATCGAACTTGTTTACCTCAAAGGTCAGATAAAAAGTATACTTACTTTGTTGTCATAGTATATAGTCATTATAAATTTCCATGTCTTATTGATAAAATAAACAAGGTGAGAATTATAGGATACTGCATATTTATGCGATATGTATAACCAAGGATATTCTGCCTCCGAGAATCTAACTAATAATATGTGTTCAAATTATAGAGAGTATATTGAGATATGAAATAACAATGCGAATGTCATCTAATACCCTGTTAAAAAAATAATCAGAATTCAAAATATAATATTGACATCAATTGATGCAGGGTAGAAATTACTATTATAATGCAATAAAGTCATTATATACTAAGCAAAAATGAATTAATTGCTAATGAATTGATAATATGCTTAATTATTGCAGACAATAACTTTAAACGATAAATGAAGTTCCTTATCTCAGTAAATCCCGTATACAAAACATTAAAGAACTGAGTTGAAAATGTATATTTTATTTCTTGTTTATTTTAATTGATATGGCAACATATTGTCAACATGTACTGTGCCGTATACTTTAAACTACATACCTAAGCATCTACTTGGGCTGAAAAATAAAAGTCGGTAGAAGAAAAAACAAATGTCAAAGACTGGTTTATTGACAATGTTCACCTCTTATCACTGTCTTGACTTGATATTTTTTTTCGTATGGTATCTTATTACAGTGGAATTGGTACATTTGTACCGTATTTTCCTATGTTATATTGCTATGCTGCTATGCTAAATTGCTGTCTTAAATTTTACTGTATGTTAGTATAGCTATCGTTTATTGCTGTCGTAAAATATTTATGAATGATGAATATTGTAACTTGCCGCTATATATGCTAAACAAGGAAGCATTTGATATGCCCCGTGGCTCAGAGGGAGATTGTTATTTAGCTAGATATTTGTATGAAATAAAGGCATTATTCACTCACCCCACAATTCCCAATCAACATACTCCCTCAACATGCCTAGCACCTCTTCATTCCTTGTCTTTTCGTTCAGTGCACTTTCTCTATCCTTATTAAGACACATCTTGAACGTGTCCAATTTATTCTTGAACTCTCACTAGAATTAAGGATTTTGCTACCATAATAATGTGTCGTACAATTTTCAATCTTCGATCTTTCGTCGTCATATAACCCAATCTTCACGTCATTACTCTCAAACTCTATTTTTGACGTAAGTTTCTTTCAAATATAAAAGCGTCATATAACATTTTGGAATGAACCTTCAAGAAATAAAAATCATAAGAATTTCAAACGAAATAGTCTAAATTATATTGCACCTGCAGTTCACCGCATTGCAAGCTTCGGGCATTTATAAACAAATAATGGATAATTTCCTAAGTTTGAAACTTCTAAACGAAGGGATTTTATGAGAAAACTGTGGAATCACGCGTTGCTTTATGGAAATTTTCGAACTTACTGAACATTCACCATGATAAATAGAAACAAAATTCCAAACTCCCATTTACTGCTGTGATCGACATTGAAGTCCACTGTGTCAGTTTTAAATCAATCGGCTCATGTTACCCCGATAATAATGAATTTTAAGTTGAATTCGTTAGGGTCAATAATATTTCAAGTGCGGAAATATGCCAAATGATTCAATCCATCATAATGAATGGTTTATAAGAATGCTGGAAGTCACATCAAAAATTATTATTTAAAAAAATATGAAAAGCATTTTCATTCTTTTTGAAGTTAATTCAGTACTAAAATAAATTGAGTATGCTATCAGCGGCATTAACCAACCAGCGATTCTATTCAAAATGTGAGTTTGCTAATCTCAGCAAAACTATTGTTTACTGTCAAGATACGCAACGATAATAACGACATCTTAGATGAAAATATTAATTAAATGATTCTGACTCAAAATTTAATTTCTCTCGGTACTAATTTATAAAATATAAAGCTTGTTTTTTTTCAATTTAATGAGTTAATCCAGAGTTACAAATTTTCTTGAATTATTGTTGTTATGAGTTATAGGAAATTTGGAAGAAATTAACGCTTTTACGAAACCTATGCTGACAAAATGTAATTCAGTTTCTATTTATAAATATGAAGCTTCATTTATATTCACAAGGATGAGTTGCTCCAGAGTTCTAAGTCACATAATTTCTTCCATTAGCTTCATTCATAATAAAATATCTTGTACAACAAATTTGCATAAAATCTTCTTTGACCGCTAAACTTTACAAGATGAGCGTTCTCAGAGGGTACATTGGGCAACCACCGAGTCCCATAGCTAAGAGGTGTGGTTGGCCAACGGTTCCTGCAGAAAACAACTGCCAACTCTTGAGCATAGAACGAAAATTCCAAAGGGGAACATAAATGTATAACCAGCTGTACCCATAATCCCTAAGCCCACCAAACGGTTAGCCTGCCCGGGGAGTGAAAACATCTATTTTTCATCTTATCTATATTCTTTGAAGGGAAAGTGAAAGTGATCCTTAACTAAGAAATATATTTCTACTCCTCTTGTAGTGAAATAGCAAAACTCAAAACCCGATCTAATTATATATAATTTATATATATATAATATGTATATTTTTCCAGATATATATTTCTCTAAACGCAAGCAATAAACTACATTTTACGACAAGTGCATTTTTTGGCCATAATGTTTTTACTTTCACGCAATTTATCTTTGAGAGGATAATATTTGAAGCATTACCTGGACATTTCACTCGACGCAAGTTCTCTCCTTAATTTGACAATGAGCATTCAAGAACATGAGAGGATTTTATGAGAGTGAGTAAACAGAAATTTAAGAGAGAGAGAGCAATATAAAACCAAATTTTCGGGCCAATGTAAAGAGAAATGGAGCGCAAGATCTATATAGGAGAACCAAGGGTGTGTGGAGTGTCCTCAGGGAAGAAAGAAAAAAACCCATCCCTCGTTTGATGCATGGGAGACATTAGAGTGGAAAGATAAAAATGGTGCGCAAAAAATACGTAGGGATCCAGTCGAGAGGAAAGAGGAGGGAAAAACATAAGAGGCCCGAGAAACAAATGAGAGCCGACGAAAGAAAACGAAGGCTTGAGGAGAGAGAGAGAGTGCTAGAGAGAGTCGGGTTGCCTCCACTTCCACTGATCCGACCGGCAGTCTTCTTCCCCCTCCCCATCCTTCCTCCCCCTTCTCCCCCGCGCGCTGGAGATCCAGGAAGCGGGGCTGCGTAGCATCTTCCGGCCACTTTTTCGGCGGGCGATGGGACGTAGCAAGCCGGGCAACCCTTGCCCGCAGGAGGATAGACAATGAAAACAAAAACAAGGGGATCCGGAGAACGAGCCGCAGGAATGAAGGGAGACAGAAGATTAAGGGATGAACACGACGAATTACATGGTTCGCATGATAGAAACTGGTAAGTTAAATTCCCTGTAAACTCAAAGAATTTGTAGAATTTTTCCACCTCGTTTCATTAGTTTGATTTCCGTGTCGCATTTGCTTGTAGGTTTTTTTCTTTTCACTTTTGCAAATCAAACTATTTCTACTTAACAGTGCGGCAGTTTCGAATTTAGATAAAAGCATTATCTTCTACTAACGAATACCTAAAGTCTTTGTCAGTGCATAGGAAATCTTATTAGCACGCATTACTCTCATGCCGGGAGGAAAAATATTTGAAAAGAGGTGTAATGTAGCGTGCAACGGAGAAATGTATCCCTCTCGTCGAATGACGGAAAGGAGACTACTGATTTTACATCTCATGCGACAGGCAGCATCAGTAGGTACCTAAGGTAGCTTGATCGAGACATCGAAGTATATAAAATTCAATGACTTTGGGTCACTATTAGTAAAATATCTCATATGTTATGTGATGCTCAATACCAGCTACTTTTCGCACTAAAATTCTAGATTTGCCGCAATTAGGAAGTTCTGATGCACAGATCGCGTATGAAATGAAATGTTGAATATTGTCATATTTTTTCCAATTTTTTAAAAATAATTCAATCTTAACCATTTAAATGCTTTTAGAGCAAGGAAACCTTCAAATGTGAAGTTATCTACGTATACCATAATAGTACAATAAAGTTAAAACCACAAATGTTTATAATTAATACATTACTGAGAACGTAAGCCATAAAAAGAAACAAAATTTTACAAAATAAATATTGCTGTATTTACATCACGCTTCATAAAACTGCTTAAAATATTTTAAAATAAATTTCAAGTGTGGTCTTTACGCATGGCACCAGGTTGCACGTGAAATTTTTGAAGGTAGCACGCCATGAAAATGACGAATTATTTAAACATCTGGCATATTATGCGCTTTTTATCTGAATACTCTTATCTATTTTCTCACGAAACTTTTAGGGGTGCCACGTGTCTGGTTTCTTATTACATTTTATGTAAAATGTGGCACCTGCGCACATACCGAGTGCCGACCCCTGCTCTGGCCAACACATAAATCCGATCTTTAGACTAAAACCATAAAAATCTACATGTGGTGTAGAACTCGACGATACCCCTTCGTAACTTTCGAGTTACGGCTTGATTCAACCCACAAACCTAGCTGATTTTTAGTTATTTTTAGAAATTTTCCAGATCATCATGACGTTTTCCTGAGGTTGATAATATCCAGTAAATTCCACGAATACAAAGAGTATTATTAATGTTCAACCTTGGAAGGCAAATGACAGTATTCCCCAATGACTCCCAAACATTTCCTTAGAAATTCTCCTTCACTCAATAATAAGCTTCTTCATGTCTTGTACTGAATGAAGCTGGCAAATACGCCCAAGGGCAGCATGATGAAAAAACGAGAAAAGGGTACCGATTGTTTATCATTTTTAATACTTCTGTTCATTATATATATATCCAAGTTATATTTTCTCCCGTTACTCAAGGATATTAGAAGGCAGTTTTTACGGCCCTCGGGGACCGTATCCTATTGCCTTTGATTACTAAAACTGGCCGACGTTTTATGCATTTTGATTTTAACCAGCTGAGACACAAAAAATCGTTTTTGGTAATGCTATATTACCGCATCAATCAAGCTGATCGCGAATAAAATAAGCTAATATTTTCAAAAATCCTCCAATCCCGAAAGAGATCCCTATAACGTGTTGTTCATTAAGTAAAAAATTCACCGTCCGATGACATATTAATTAAATCAACTGAGAAGCATGGTTCTTATGTTTACCTTAATAATTTTATGCGTGGCGTTAAAAATTATTGCGTTTATTGAGTATCCTATCAACTAAATAACGATGAAAATTAGTATCTCTCGAACGGGTGCTATAAATGACTCACCCCCGAATACTTGATTTCATAAGAGAGTGTACCTAATCTCAAACGGATTATAGCTCATGATTTTAGAGCAGGAGTCAAATCACCTTTCAACATTTCGACAAAGTTATGGCACTTATAATATCACATAGCATAGGTTTTCAGGTAAGAGATTTAGCAGGAGGAAGTGCTTTTAATGGTGGGCGAGGAGAAAAAACTTAGGAGATTAGGGAATAGAAAACTTGGAGGAGACAAGGAAGAGGTAGATGGTTGAAAGAGGTAATGAGGGGCGAAAGGTTGCTGAAGGCCTTAATAGAGGGAAGAATAAGCGGGAGCGGGAGAGGGGAAGGAAGAAAATAGGCGTTTTATGGATGGAATGCAGAGAAGTAGGACGTATGCTGGAAAGAAGAAAGAAATCATGTAGGTAGATAAATAAATGGTAGTTAGTTCTGTGCCGATCAAAATCTAGAGTCCAGTTTTACTCTCTTCCAATTAAACATACTTTTGCGGGTTGATTATCATAGTAAATGAATAAATAATCTGGATTAGAACATGGCCACCATCACTTAAAGTTTAACTCTAAACTCACCGATGTACCAAGGCCCTTACAAGCTTGAATAGCGGAAGAGGTCAGGAATGAAACAGGATGATGATTGGTATTCAAGCCGTTTGGTCGAGAAAACAGTTCTAGCGATCCTCAAGACGCAGCTTGCGCAGCAAGAATCGAAGCACTTCCCTCGGGAACCATACACTAGTATCTTGGGGGATTCAGAACTACCACGCTGTATCTGGATGGAAAGCGTGCACAGCAGCCACCGTTGAAAAATCCCCAATTCCTCAGTTAAAGCCGTGGAAGACTTGAGGGGCTGGGGGTTGAGGATTGGAAATGGCTGAGAAGAACGGACAGAAAGAACGAAGGAAAAGCCGAGGGTGGACGAAAACGGTTGGGTACATGTGGGAGGGGAGGAGAGGGAGAATAGATGAGATTGGGAAAGGTGTGGAGAAACAAGTGGGAAAAGTTGAGAACGAGAAACAAGTACATCGATGTTGGAAGACGGAATAATGGAATGGGGGAATGGGTTAACAGGATGAGGACGGCAAAACATGGTGGGCGAGTGTAGGGAAGAAGCTGGAGAGAACAGGAGGCTGAAGTAGGAAGAGGGGTAGGGATACAGCCGTGGAGTGGAGAACGTCTTTTTAAGGCTCAACCTCCCATGGGGGGTCTTTCGCTGCCCCAGGGGTTAGCAGAAGAAGGGGTGTTGCGAATGGAGGGTGGGGCCTTCGTTGGTGTGGCCCTTACGCTAGAAAGGGGGAGAGAGGAGGACGAAAGAACGAATTGGAGTGAGGGGAAGATATGGATGGGAATGGCTCAAAGGGTTGGGAGATAAGCGGAGGTGGTAGGGTAGGTTGGCATGGGGTGCGTCGCCCCGGCTGAAATGGCAATCACTGCGCGCACGTCCCAAGGCTCCGCTTCCCTTAGCAAGGAAAACAATCAGATAGTGGCGGGTGGGCGAGGAATGGCGCCGGAGAAGTATCGCGCCGGGATAAGACGAGGGGTTGAAAAAATAAGGGTTTGGAGGGGATATGGGTTAGATTTTGTAGGTGGGCGATGAGGCTGGTGTGTTAGAAACAGGGTTTGTGAGGGAGAGAAAAAAGATATGGGGTTTGGGTGTTTTTCACGTAAAAAAGGGGCAATTACCATCTCTTATAATATTTCTTCACTCAATAATGTTGCCATTCTGGTCCTTTCCTACATCATAATGTGTTTCACAAACGTTAATATGCAATCAAACTTCGTTAAGCCTTACTGCCCCAGCAAGTGAAAAAATGTATCACGATATGGACAACATAAGCACTGTCGTAAACTTGCAATAAAACAAAAATTTAGGCGAGCATAGATAAATAGAAGTTCCCCGAAGAATTGATTAGTGAGTAGATTCATAGGAATGTCAAGGCAGAGGAAAATTTCCTGCACTGTGCCTAACAGGCAAGAACACGTCAAATTTATTTCAACCGATCGAATATTTAACTTGATTAGGTAGGTATGAGCCTAATCACCCGGAAAAAAGCGTGCACATGCCTGAGACTTCAAATGGAATGTTATTATGCCAACTTTCCCCCTCTTGAAAGTATCACATACTTATTATCTGCGAATGAATCAAACGTCTTGAATATATTATACACATGTCTACTTTTAAAAAGCTTCCCTCCTAGGAATTAAAAACTGCTTGTAGCACCGCAATACGCGGTTAATTCATTTCAAATGACTCAGCGTGAACATAAACTTTGTCAGCATGGTTATAAATAAGTTATTTTAATGAAATTGATTACATTTTCATTTTAAGGAGACTTCTCACATCGTGTTTGTTTCTACGGGTAACGGCCAGTATTATTGCAACACATTTAACATAATACAATTAATGCATATTTATAGATTCCAATTGAAAATTTCCACCGTTACTGCGAGATGAATAGATAAACAGAAGCCGAAAGTAATACTATTCATACGATTTTTTACATTTCCACTCCTTTCCTCAGAGGTGAGATTCATCCGCAGCTACAACAGTAGGAGAGGGAGGGAGTAAAACAGAGAGAGGGCGACTGGGATATCACAGGGGTAGTGGAGGTGGCTGTGGGTCAGGCGAGGTGGTTGTAACCGGGAGACGAAGGCCGCATACGAAGTAGGGACTTGGTGAGTCTCTAGGGTAGGACGAATGAAACCCGAGCGAAATGGGATAGGGTGGGCCGAGCATGGAAGGATACATGGGTTGAGGGGACAAGAGAGAGATGCGGGAGAAGGATCGAGATGAAGGGAATAAGAGCAAATGAGAATAAGATGGAGAGAGCATCAGATTGAAAGGAAGGTGTAAAAATAGACGAGCGGGGAGAGATGACGAAGGAAATGGAAGAATCCGCAATGAAGAGGGGAAAAGCGCTGACCGAAAGCAGACGCGGCAAAAAGCGCAAACTGAGATACGTGAATTGTGAAAGCATGATCTTCATGGTATCACGCGTCGCTTTGTGGTACTAGGCAATGAATGAAGATACAAACTTGGAATTAACCAAAACCGTATTATTTCACCGGTACAGGTTATTTCTTCAAGCCTACAAGGGAACCTAGAAATAATTTAACCTTTTAAGTCGAAGGCTTATTCGCTAAAATGTAATTTTTAAAATATTATTTATTATTTATTATTAATATTACTTCCATTAGTCAACATTTTATGTCAACGTTATTACTGCGAATCGTTAAAATCAATAATCCAAAAATTAAAATATTGTTAATGCGATATTACCGGAGGAACTGTGAAAAAAAATCACTTTTCCAACGAATCCTATTTGGTGATTTTGCTGGTGGCCTTTCTCGTAATTGCCTTAATGTGGTGATTTATCCACCGCAATATGCGCCGTGTGTAAAAATTTGGATTTTGGATCGTAGAAAAATTGATAAAATAAAATAAAATACACGGAATAACCAGGGGCACTCTCACGTCTGTCATAAGAAAGTAATAACCTTTCATTATTAATAACCAACATGTGCTGGGCAATTTTTTCATTGATATACAAAAGTTATTTTTCTGGAAGCACAAATGAAGGAAGCATTACATAGAGACAACCGAGTTAATAGAACTGAAAACATTCAACTGAGAGCATACCAGACACATTATTTTCCTTTTCCTCTGGATATAGTCTTGTATTGAAGAGGTCAAATCTCGAATGTCTAATTTCCGAGTACATTGTATTTGTTCAGGATGCAAAAGTTATTATTTGTGCCATGGCGTTATTCTCACATTATAAAAATACATTTAGGTACTTAACGATTGATATCTTTATGGTTTTTCAATATAAAATTCCATGACATATCTGAAAAATGTGATAGAAATTTAATATCGGTATATCATTTTACCAAAGTAATCCTCCGAGAAATAAGGGAGAGTTTTCATGCAGAGTTAATGAGTTAATTTTGCAATTAGCAATCACCCGTAGAAAAAAAGAGGATTATCAAATTAATTCATTTCAAAGGTTTCTTTGTATACATTACCAACTGGACGTATTACAGTTCAACGAAACAGGAAATGAAATTTCGGTTGCAAGAAAATTCCTTTGGTTATGCTAAGCAAATATTGGTTGATATATGGAGCAAACAAACTTATATTCACCGTAAGATATCTTGTGTACTCAGAAGAACAGTGTTAAAATTTTAATTACCGAATGTGCGGAGAGCCAATTTAAGACCTCCGTCACCGGCTAAGTTAGTAGCATTTTCAAGTGAGATATATAGTTCCTTGACGAAATCTTAATTGAGAATTCCTTGCCGAAAGATAAGAGCTTAATGGAAAGCAAACATGCCGTTCTCAGTGAGAAGTGATGTAAGGCATACAAAGCTAGATATTATTAGAGTCAAAAGAAGATGACGATTCAGATGTACCCTTCTAGAACTCCAACTGCAAAGACTCATTGCACATTCTGACAAAGAAAAATAATACAGTCTCTTTTTTATACCCATCACTTTTTAAGAGCCCACCTTAAACTAGAGTCTATCACTATTGCCTTATACTCAAAAATCGTAAACATGTTGTTCAAAAATCTCTTTTTCAATGGTATAATTTCAAATTAAATTTGTTAATTCAAATTAAACAATGATACGCTGCAATAGTATAAGTGGATGGAAACTGAAACCAATGTGAATTAAATTACTTAAACGTTGTTTTGGTGCAACACTTGAAAAATATCTCTTCCCTTTAATAGGGACAGATCACCTGTTTAAATAGTTCCTAGAAGAATTCCAAAAGTCTACTCAGCAAATTTCGGCAACGAAAAGAAAATAGTGATGGTTTATTAAATATTTTCACAGTTTTTGCTAAAAGTCACAGTTTCTCCACGGATAACACCAATCCCCAAAATACTGATGTAACCTAGTGCGGTATAAAGGATGTGTATTAAAATGAAATGTTTTATTAATTTTCCCTTTATTACAATGCTTTAAAACTTTCTGATCCTGGCCTCAGAGCCATATACTGTATTTATCAGTTTGGTTTCCATAAATGGCAAAATAATCGTCAAAACACGGGAGAATTTCAAAATTTTCGGAATCAGATATAGATTTTCGGAATAGCATGAATTCATTAATTTTAATTTAATTTTAAACGTGTTCTACAATGCCATTCACTTTATTATTCCGTTTACCTACCAAGCGGCCCATAAAATCTGAAATTGACATATGCCTCTTTTTTACACATAATACTTCTGAAATCTCAGAAAATCAAACTAGATTCAAGTGAACACGCAATTATTCCATGTATCAATAAGTTGATTCTTCCGTATAAAACAAAAAAATAAAATCCATGAATTACAATTAAATATTATGAAACAATTTATTTAAAAGTCATAATTTATTATTATTACTAAATTATTAAACCTTAAATTATTACTCTCCTTAAGGTTGAATCTTAAGATTTTATCCAGCCCTGATCCAGAAGAAAAGTTCCGGAACAACCAAAACTTTTTATCAAAAAGCACAAATGTGCCTATGAAAACTTTATGCAAACTGTAATAATGGCATTATTAAAAAAATGAAACTCCACTTTTATAAGAAAACTAATATTATGTAAGATAATCATTTATTTAATGGAGAAAAGTCCTCAAAATGACCCCAAAGGCAATACGATTTCTTTTTTTTTGCACGAAACTCCGTGCATGCTCAAAACTGCGCCATAAAATTACTAAAATATTCATGTGGCGCAGATTAGTGGTTTACCTCCCCACTTTACCATTAGGTTTTGTAATTTGACCACGAGGGTACTCGTAATATATACTTTTTACGTTCTCTTGAATATGCAAGAAGGTATTAATTAAGCTAAAAAATTACAAAAACCCTTTGTACGCTGAAGTTGGAACAAGATTATCTTGTGCACGTAAGCTTATAATTTGCTACGCTACAAACTTCTAAGCTACAGTTTTGGTCGGGTGATCTTCGATCAATCGTTGAATCAGACCCTAATCGTATGTATGTACCCAACCTGCTATGTTGAGTGAGTTAAATCGCTTCGCAATGCCTCTACGGAGCTTAATTACCTATTGACGCTAATAGCAACAAGAAGTGTCCGGGAGCCAAAATAAATAAATGGATTGTACCAAAAGTCTAAGGAAATATTCAATCCCTGGTAACGGTATTGGGTAAGAGATCACATTATTTTCTCTATGAATTCAACCTATTTAACCTAAACAAAAATCCTATCCTTTTCTACTTTCATATAAAAGATATTTGGCTATTAGGTACTCATTTTCTTGCCCAAAAGTGTGTAAAACTACTCTCATTTATTACCATGTGGCCTGTGGCAAAATTAAAGCTCATGGAGCATAAACTTTCTCGAATACACCTCACATAAAAAATTTCTGTATGAAGATAGATGTACTCTGTGGTAAATAGGATAAACTCGAATACCTACCAATGGCAGGTACAAAGTATGAAACAACTTTTACAAAAGGCAAATTCCGATTTGGTTGATTTATGCGTGGATAATCATTAAAAATTGTTTCACAGTTGAGCAACTGTACAGAATTACTGTGACTTGATGGATACAAATAATTGACTTGTGTATAATTCACTATTTCTGAAGGCTTAAAGAACTTTAAAAATAAAAAGATTTGCAGCAATATATAGCTCATTCCACGACTAAATTGCCACACAAAAAAATAACTTTGACAAAAATTAACTTTGGGATAAATAAAACTTACGATTAAGAAATGCTTCGAGTTTCCAGATTTCGTTTTATGTACTCAATGCAAGCAAGAGTTCCCTCATCCAAACATCTAGGGAATGCCTTTATAATGCTTTCCAATTCGTCACTAAACAAATGACGGGAAGCCCGGATTGTTTAGAGTGAGTAACGGCGCAACCGCACGTGGTGGCAGTACCCTGAACTAACTAAGATGGGTTAAGAACGAGGGTAGAGTGGGCGTGGGATGATAACGCCCCTTGATTAACGAGAACCTGTAGCCACGGAAACCACTTCGTCAAACGCACTCCTTGCCGGGGAAAATTTTACGGAAAAGTCTTCGATCTCAATCGCAAACTATGTCCACGAAAGCAAACAATGATTTAAACGCAATTTGGGATCAAGAAAATGTGCCAAAAAGTTCAATGCATTTGGCCTGGTTGATGTTTCTTTTATAATCAATTATATCAGCAACTAGATCCTATTATTTTGTTGAAATTTAAGATATGCTTGCTGGGATACCTACTAGAAAGAAAAGGTGAAACAGGACTTGGACAGAATTATAAATTAATAGCAAAATCAACGCAATATCAAAAATTTATATTCAATTAGCTTTAAAACAAAATAGGCTTATCTCAAAATGACCCACAGTACTATCATTTCATTCTACCGAGTCTAATAACTAATGCGTATAATTATAACAAATTCAAGTCGTAACAAAAAATTAAAGGAATAAAAGTGAATTAAAGTTCATGAATGAAACTCGTACCATCATGTTAGAAGTAGAAGCTGAAAATTTAAATTACCCAAGTCTTGTCTGGCACCAAGCGTTTCCTTTCAAAACATTCTCACTTTACGCACAGCCTCGAATCTCACAGGAAAATGGTAAAAATCAGGCAGGAGCCGCACCATAAATTCCAGAGGATGGATCGTTCTTACAAATGTAAAGTTTAATGCTTAAACATTCCCTGCGGCTCCACACGTATAATGAGAATTTTTAAATTTCCTCAGATATAAATATTAGATGTATCTCCACCTACAGCACTCCAATACCATTATATTCCACTGTAGAAAATATGTAAGGTTGATACAGTGGGTTCGTTTATAAAAATACCACCATATTTATTCAAAATATAAATCAAACCTCTGCTTGTCGTGAACGTCAACTGTCGTTGATCTAAAAATCCTCATGTATGTCGTCATATAACATATATATGCACGCTTGAAATTAAGCTTTAAAATTTGTGTATTATAATGAGAATTTTGAAAATATATGTACCATTTTTTCCTTTGCAGGCTCTCGGTAAGGTATCAACAATAATATCAATTCCACCCAGTTTCAAAAACAAATCACTGTCCTAAATCCAGGGTAGGTTTGCTCTGCGTGGTAGGACCTCATCCCGAAGTAACGAAGTATGATGCACATGGGACACCCAAGTCTAACCCCTAGGTGAACAAGATTAACTAGATATCAACGTTTCATGAAATACAGCAAGCCACACTACCTCCCTTGAATAAATTAGGATAAATCTAACTCCAATTTTATCAATGAGCCCAAAGTAAAATTTTCAGGAATCTCAATGGTGAGATTAAAGAGTTTAAAAAGAACACCAGCACGTTACTCTTCTCGGGAGCTGGAATGGTATTGATGAGCATAATATCCCTGGTTTATTCTCGTGAATCGTAAACAGGCGGCAAGTGCAACCTGTAGTGGTAATTTACCAGAAAGGGAGCAGTGCAAACACAATGGAGAAGGCATGTTATACCCTGATAACACCATTTTTGTAATATGCGTCTATGCGACTCATAGGCGCATAACATAATTGGAGAAGGTTAAATAATGGTCAGGTCAGGTAATTATTAGGAAACCTAGGAGAACGGAGAGCGTTACACTAGTGCTAAAAATACTGGGATGGGAGTCGTAACCAAATAGAAGACAGTGAAGCAGGCTTTGTACACTGTGCCACATGTTGAGGGGGAGAAAAGCATGAAGGGAGCTAAGAAAGGATGTAGAACACCCAATGTAGATTGATCATCAACACAACGTGAAATTCCGGCCACAAAGGACAAATGTAAAACATTTTCATGTCTTAATAAAACTATTGTGGATAAAACTATCTGCCTGTGGAACTATTAACGCCCTTTCCAAGAAATTTCAATACTTTAAAGAAAAGGTGTAAGAAATAATTTGCATGATTGAATTTATAAAATATTTTTTTTTGTTTATTGATGATTTTGAGCTCACTCCAATTTTGTGGTGAGGGAGTTTCACCTGCGATGAGTATAAGTTAATTTCTTTTTGACAACATGCTTGTATGTTACCACCTGGCATATGGACAATATGTCCCATTTTCTACTTATAATAGATGAAGATTTTAATTAGCGTCATAATTTTCCCACCAAAGGAATCGATACTTAAAGAATTGCCTGATCATATTATCAGGAATCGGGTAAAAAAATGGAAGGACTTGAGGCTGATGATTTAACCTACGATGGTAATGATAAAACTCCAATCGCACCACGTATGCCAATCTCTGTAGATAGAAAAGATCTGATTCCTGGCTAGGCCAAGCCTTCTAATCAATCTTTTTCTCCCAGGTGCTATTCTTCAGGAGAAGCTTTTCATATGGTGATATAGGGGAAGGCGTACGTTATTCTCGCATCTTCCCTGTGCAAAATTAAATCATCACCACTGCATTTACTTGCAAGGTTTTGATAAGCAGTTTCATTTTTCCTCAGTCGAATCTTATGCAAAGTTTTATTCCCAATGGGAAGGAGCGGAAAAATTAAAATAACCCCAAAATATGCAACCTTTGAATGACCATAAATTTACCAGAAAAGCATCAAAATGTAGGTTCTTCATTATTTATAATTAAAACAAGTCAGTAATCAACGAAAAATCTATATGACATGGATAAAGACATGAAACATAAGTATGGGATGCAAACATTAATATTTAGTTCTGTAAAGACCATTGCACCATATTTTCCCGAGGCCAAATCCACGCTGGCGACTTTTGGGATGAGCTGACGGGTAACCAACCTGGCTACCACGGTCGGCATTTAAGGAAAGTACTTCAGCACCGCATCTGCAATTTGTTCTTTAAAACTTGTAGCCAAATTCATGCGTAAGGCTAGAAATAAATCAAGCATTTTGCATAAAACTGATGATCTCAGGCCTGACCTCGTGGAAATTATGGATATCCATGATGAGAAAACCACCTTTGTTATTTCCACAAACTTTCTTACGCTGGCACGACGCGCGTTTCACCACACTGTGGCATACTCATGTGCACATGAGTATGCCACAATGTTGGAGAAACGCGCGTCGTCCCAGCGTAAGAAAGTTTGTGGAAATAACAAAGGTGGTTTTCTCATCATGGACACGCATTTTGCGTTCAATGTCATAACAGCACTATGCCTTCCGCGTGTTTTGTATGGAAACAGGAAGCATATTAGCGTCATTCTCGGAGCAAATGGGGTTAATTATCTATTCGCCCAGTCTAATACCTTCTAACCAGGTCTTCCAGGATACAGCGGGAGATAAAAGTATATTAATGCGTCAAAGCTTATGAGGGATAAGAAGAACAATAGAAAAGGACTTTGAGTGGGAAGTGGAGGCGCTCTGGCCTCCTAGAAAAAATTTCACCCAACCAGGGGAGATGTGTGAGGGCGAGTTGAGCGTCAGGATAGGCAAGACGGCTAGGAGCCTGCTAATGCACGTGCAGACGGAAATTGTCACCAATATTAATGAACACAGCCATAAATATTATAATGACATCGCTAAACGGATTCCGCCTGTTTTATATCACGTTAATTATCATCAAAGTTCATTAAACAACACAAGACTAACGATTTAAAAAAAATTTCGAAGTAATCTAGTATTCAATAACATGCTGAGTCAGATATTTCCAAATGCTCAATAATGCAACCCTCTTCATTATTTGGAGAAAATGATCACGTACGCTCAATGATAAGGGCAATAATTGTTTTCATTAATCAAATCCCAATTACATTCACTCTATAATTAAATTACGCGTGCCTGCCGAGCACTACGCGTCGATTTAGAAAACGGGAAGGGCGAGACTCCCTGGCGTGGGATGATGACACACGATGCTGTCATAGAGCTGCTGTCGCTTTGACGTGAGGCGTCCGTTCGGCCTATGCCATCGCGAGACTGCTTTAATTACCCCAATGTTTTTCCAGAGGAATGAGAGGAAGAATGATGGAGGTTTATGATAATTAAACCATCACCGGGCGCCGGCCGTTATGTGCGAGAAAAGCTCACTTTGAAAGTTTTTCAGGCAACAGGACCGATAAGTTGAATTATATGCTTCACTTAAAACACTATCGAAACACAATTATTTAAAGTTTCGTGAGCTAATCTCGCGACTAGAGGACCCGAACTAATTAAGAAATGTCGCCCTTATTAATGTCGATTAAAGTCGTGGAGTTAGAAACATAATACCTGCGATTTTGACCATTGAATGAAACCGATGCAGTGAAAATAGGAACTAAGGAAAATATTTTTGGACTTATAAATATCATGATACAATTACAAGGTCAATTTTATCTTACTGGTGCTAAATTGTTATTCAATAAGAAATTCTTGAAAATTAAAGCAATTTGAACTCATAGGTCATCAAAGAAAATTACTTAATTAAGGAACAGTTTAAGGACCATTATATTTCCTGAAAACCCGCAATTTCCCAAAATTATACTCGCGATGAAAATACTGATCATTCATTATATCAAATAACTTCGAGTTACAATATCGGACATCTTCTATATTTAAGATCTATCGCTTTTGGTGCTGACATCTACACTGAGAGAAGTGGCGTCTTTTAGCATATTTGTATCTGCGCGGTTGAATGACGTTGGTTGGCATTGAAAGTTACTGGGTATTTAAATAAAAACAGGTCTGATACCACAAAATTTCCGAAATAACAGTGTCTCCAACTGATTCAAATCGTATTTTCAACTTTCAGGCGATGAGGAAATCAAGCCCATATGTCTTTTCTATTTTTGCATCTTCCAAATATTCCATATAATTAGGAATTGGATTGATCGTAATAATTCATTAAATATATTTTTACACGTACCAGTAATGGGAGAAATGTAGACAAGAATATATAAATGGGTTCATAAATTGCTAGCAACAATTTTCAACGCTTCTTCTATGATAAAACTGCGAAGTTTCATGTTAATTTTCATTGATTTGTATCAATAATCAGAGTGTTAATATTTATTGATGTTTGCCAAATACCTACGAATGAAGATAATTTTGTTTTCGAAACGGTAAAGCATAAAATTCTCTTTAAAGCCTGGAATATTAAACTCAATTAAAAAGTGTTGGCAATGAAGGAGCGTGTTGATGTCTATTCAATTTGGCAAAATTTTAAATAAGAACAGATTTTCCCCGTGAATATTTTTATGGCTTTTGAAACAAGATTTTTTACAAAAATAAGTTAGCCTATTTTATGCAACAAGGGGATGAAATTCGCCATAAAAAGAAACAAATAGACTCAACAGGAATCCGAACCCGGTCCCAACTGCCGTTCAAGTGTGTAAATGAGTTACCCCACCAAGCCTTCTAAGCTGAAAGTGAATACGTATTCGCGAGGGTTTATGCGAACTACGTGTTCACGTTTAAGTCCATACTGTTGCAAAGGAGTCGTGCTTGCTAACCCACTGTCCAAATCTTTTCACCAGCGCGCGAAACTGCGTACCATATACTTTGTAAATTACGCAGGGATTGGAAAATGTCTTCGATGCGACTGTGCCTTGCTGGATAGGAGATGAGTGATTTTTCAAGTCGCAAGATGCATTATATTGAAGTGCCATGCCATCATTAGCTGCTACACAACCTACATTTTTGGCGTCTCAAATAAACTTTTTTTATTAACTACTAGGATATTTTTAACGACCTATTAAGGAAAAGTGATTATGTTTAACACAGCTTGAAATAATAAATAATAAAGATATTGGTACTTCCATTGTGTATTTAAGGGCAGCTTCTTATTATTAGTGCATTAGTCAATTAAGTGACTTTTGCGTGACTTTCGTGAAAATGATGTCATTATTGAGGAATTTTCTATTTTCGTACGTATGGACTGACATTATTATTCCATATCGTCTGATAAGTTACTCCTGGTTGATCCAATCTCTTTAAATGATTTCAGTATATCTTGGGATACCTTTTATCAGAAACATTTTTTCCCAGTAATCCCATATTTATCCATTCTTCTCTCACTTCAATCGTTCTTCCCTATTTTTCTTCCATAACTTCCCTCAATAGATTTGTGAACCAGTCAACAATTTCAAGTTAATTAAGGCCATACATTACAGAATGGTATTTATTTACTCAGTTATGCCTAGTATGAAATGCACGTAAATTTTCGAAAATGTTTAGGATATTGTATGTGTAAAAAAACTGGCTGGTATCTGCTGTGAGGTACTAGGCAGTTTTGCGTCTAGTGCTTATTTAATGTCTTGTTATCGGAACTGCCGTAACTTCCACACTCGCGCAAATGGCAGGTGATTACGTAAGAAATTTAGAAAAAGGCTTTAACAAATGTCAACTGTGGATACACGAAGGCAAGTTCAAATAACAATCCAAAAAATATATATAGTAACCGAGTTTTCAAAATAATACGAAAGATTGAAGCTCTCCTAGATTTCAGTAGGGAATGCAAATTTGTAGGTCATAGTATGTTTTTATACAGTTATAGTTCATATAGTACCTACATTTAGAAGTTATATTCATAGGGTGGTAGGATTAATAGTTTGTCTATGCACAGTTTCCGAAGGATAGATAGTTAAATCAGCGGACACTCACTGGTAGATGATCCACGACGACACCGGTGACCACTAGCATTCAATGTAATGTTAACATGTAGGCTACACATGAGATCCATTCCGTAATTTTTCGATTGCATCTGTACAGATTTCCTGCTTAACCCGAAATTGAACGGGATTTCACATAATTATAATGGTTGTTAACAAATATCAAGGTATCATACCGATTCGTAGATTCGAAAAAACATATTTGAATGTGTATTTAGCCTAATACCTAATACCATGCCGAAATCTGAAGTCACCGCATGCAATAATTAAGACAAAAATGTAAAATATTACTGCAGTATTATTTTTATTACTGCATGCATGGTGCGTTTCACTGCATAAAGTCTAACTCAAATGAAATATGGTTCTGGTATTTTGACTCACTTGAAAAACTATTTACTTGTAAGTATGCACTGAATGGCTGACGATTGCCACTCTAGCCACTTTAAGTAAACAGTATGGTGCTTACTGTTAAGTGATGTCAAAATAAAAGCCTTGGCGACATGCTTTATCCAGCACAGCATCAAAATATGTCATTTTGTGAAGCTGACATGACGTTTTCAAATATCACTACAGGTTATCGTCAGTATTTCTTTCGACATGAACTTTAGGTCGCAAAAATATAAAATGACCTTTATTCAAAGCACTGTACAGGCGTGTATTCGTTACTATTTTTGGGGAATATTGGGGCATATTGAGACATATTATTTGGAGGTAGAATATTAAACGAACTGGCCTTAAGGAAAGGGAAGAATCAAGGAGAAAATATTTTTCGCGCACGAAGTCAATTGATTGAGCGGAGGGCTTAAGGGGGGCGTGAGGGAAACCTGTCGGTGAACCCAAGCGTGTGTCGGCGCGTGGGGTGCGCTGGTGGGGAGGGCAGGAGTGTACAAGTCGAGTGAAAGATTATTCGCGGCGAGGTGGGCGACGGAGAGCGATGGGTGGCCGAGAGAGGAGGATGAGCGGGCGGGAAGGGAGTGGGAGTTATTTTTTCTCATTCCGATGTGACGCGGAAGGGACACGGGGGTACACTCGACGGGGGAATAGAATTAAGCTCCGTAATGCTCGGGACGAGGATCGCATCACGAAGCGTGGAGATTCCACTCGGGAGGAGAGACCGCCCCCGGAGGAGCAGCGGTCCTTCCCCACGAAGAGGAGAGCAGCACACCCCGATTCTCGTCCTTCGTTCGACCCAGCTTTCGCTTCGCCATGGCAAATTGAGGAGGAGCGAAAAATATCTTCTCGGCGATTTTTGTCTTTTTTACCGAGTCTTTCGCTTCAGGTAGCATATTTCCCGGCCTTTGGCGGAAGATTGATGACGTTTTAAAAGTCTTCAACCTGAATAAATTACAGTGAAGGAATGTGATTATGAATTATAGCTACATCTTGGAGAGAATAATTTTGCACCCCTAAATGTAATTAGGAAACATTCATCACTTTTTATTTTTGGCATAGACTGAACAACCCACAATTTACCCACCATTAAAACGGGAAAGGTTAATACTTCTGCATAGATTACGGGAATTCCATAGATCAAAGCAAGAATGAAGGACCTCTGAGAGGGCACAGCGAACCTGGCATGTGACGATATCAATAATACAGTCGTGGTATATTGTGACTGATTTAGGATTCATCACTGGTAATTATATAAATTTAAGCATACGCACCGGATATGTAAAAATAAATCACTGAAAATAATTGCGATTTATTTATGGATTCACTAAAGAATGCATTACTTTTATTGTGTACATTGGCTATCTCCTCTCTAGAAAAATGTACACTTATTTGGTCCCGCTTCTGTGTGTGAAATATATTTTTCATTAATCGGCTTAAAACTGAATAAATTAGCATTAATATGCTCTACAATGACACTGTGGAGAGAGTTTATAATCACCTCTCACAATAAGAAGGGAAAGTGTAACACTTCTTATTTATGTCATTTACTGCAGAACAATGCTAATTGGGATTATGTACAAAATGAAATGAATTTTATATATGTACATGTTTATCTGCAAGAAAAGTTCAAATACTTTATACACCTTTTGCTCAAAAAAGTATTATTTTTTATGCGAAATAATGCGATTAGCCAATAATCTTTCAAGGAAATTAGATTTTTCAAACAGCTTACATTCCTTTAAATCTTAATTCAATAGGCTCGAGAATGTGGAGAAGTTTAGCCGCCTGGGAAGCCTTGTAACGTCGGATGAGCGTTTCAGTAAGTAGTTCAATAGCAGTATCAACCAAGCTAAAGGGGCATTTAATAAGAAAAAAGGGACAATTCACCTTTTACAGAAATATTCGTCTTAAAGTCTGGAAACACCGGATGAGATAATTTGTATGGAGTGTGCTCCTTTACAGAAGTAACACATGGTCACTCGGTGCACCAGATCGTAGAGGGCTGGAAGCATTTGAAATGTTCTTTAGAAGATTATTGAGAGTCAGATAGGTGGACTGAGTTACCAATGTGGGAATGCTGAGGAGAGCAAAATCAAGTCTGAGCCTATGGATTTTGCTGAAGAAGAGACGTAATAGCTGGATAGAACACTTGTATCGGCACGGGCAGGCCTGGCTTCAGGCCTAGGCGACACGGGCGACTGCCCGGGGCGCCGTGATTGTGAAAAAATATTTTTTTTACTGCGTTTAACTGACTAATAGGTTTGATAAGCGGGGGGGGGCGCCGGAATACTCTCTTTCCCGGGTAAAAAATTTGTTTTAAGCCGGGCCTAGGCACGGGAGCCTGGTAGTAACAGTGCTTTAAGTCTCTGTGAATGAAAAGAACTGCTGAGTAAGGCCCCGGCTGGGCTACACTGGCTGCCACTCGCACACGGAAATGAAGAGGCTAACGCAAGACAGGAAATAATAGAATGCTGCGCAAACCAATCTGCGGATTGATCAAAGAAAGATGAGGAAGAAATCTCAATTATAACATTATTTATAAATAGTAGATTTAAACGCTTTAGAAATCTACGTTAATATGTTTATTTATTATATTTGCCCAAACTAATTACACATGAAAACTTTTCACATGCAACCATATTTACCCATATATATTGTTAAAATATCCGTGATGATTGAAATATAAATTTTTATAAAAGGTTGATATATTCCGTAATAAATGTCATTATTTTTTAGAGAATCTGAGCAAAGGATACACTGAACCTACGTTGGTCAATTTTTCCACCTAAAGCCACATACAAAATTAAAAGAAGCTACAGCTTCTGGCGAGACGTGGTGAAACAGAACGTACAGGTTAAAAATTCAACGAAAGGTGGAGCATCCACATTTGATGCCTTACAAATAAAGATTTACAAGGGTCGTAACAGGTCATTTTATATAAAAAAAATTATTGCTGGACAAAAACAAATTTAGTTTAGCTTTTTGTGACAAATGTTTGGGCATGCCTACCCATTCATTCCTTATGTAACTTAATCTGGTTCCGAACGAATATTAAAAGGAAGAAAGTTTCTAAGATAAGCGAGAAATGTATGCCGAAAGACGCTACAGACTCGGAGGCTACACGATAAGCTAGGATTACTTGAAATAATCAGATCATACAGAAGCGAGTTTCAGGATGACACAAAGGATACTCACCTCCGTATCGGAACATGAATTCATAATATAAAATAAATGTCTAATAATAAATGTTTTAAAAGAGAAGCAGGAAAAATGAAGTACAAAATCTTAGTAAATTAACGGAATATATGTAATAATTTAGCACTACGGAAATTTCAATCCTGTGAAAAAAAGCGTTTAGGGCATATCCAATAAACAACCAATCATATCGTAGAAAACCAATGAATGAGCAAAATTTTATTAAAAAGCTAAATTGTACAGTATTAAGTAGTATAGATACTATTCGGCTATTTTCTGGCCTGTGGTAAACATAACTTTATAGATAAGCCAATGCTGGTGTTCTTACACTATCTGTCAAATGCTCAACGGTTCGTGACGCCGACGATCTCAAGAAGTGAGCGCACTGTGATCGGTGGACCGAGTTGATCCCCCTAGGGGGCGCCGATTTTTTCAGATAGGCTGGAGGCTGTCAATCCCCCCCATTTTGCGCGGTAGTGGGGATAAAGCAGATGCCTCCGTTCGGTCGTTCGCCGAATGCTTTTCCACGTGTTTAACGGGATGCCTTCAGCTGCTTCTGCTGACTCTATCGACCGGCTGGCTGGCTCGCAGAACAAACACGCGCGCTCTCGTCGCCCTTCGCCACTTTCCACTTTGCGTTGCGTTCCATCCTTGCGTCCCATCCTTCGCTTTCCTATTCCTTTCCTGACTGCTTCTCTACACTTCCTCTTCCGCCCGGCATCCTGCTCTCCACTTTTATTCCACCCACATGCCCTCACACACGCAACAAATTCACTCTAGTCGCCGTCGGAGAGGGTCTTGGGGGGGGAGGGGTTGTGAACCAGGGCCTCCCCCATCGTGTCCTCAACCCACGTTAAAAAAAATAACGGGGGAAGACCACAGGCCCTCTCTGCGGGGGGGGGGGGGGCTAGAGGCGTAGACCCTCCTAAAACTCCTTGCCTCCACATCACTCTACTCTTCCTCCAACGTTGAGGAAAAAAAGCTTCTCGATACAATGGTTCTCGTCCGACAAGCGACTTCTTGGTCCTCCTCATCCTCCAATAACACTCACTCTCTCCTCCAACAGAATTTCCACGATCCATCTAAAACCCTCCCCACGTCTTTTTTTTTACGTTCCTCCCTCTTTCTCATTCTTTCGCCTCCATAGAATAAGTTGTTCAATCTTTTAAAAGAGCCCTTAATAAGTCACTAAACAGAAGTACAGCTGGGCGACACACGAGACACCTCTTGCTTTTACAGTGATTACAAGTATAATGCACTTCATCCAATGCACACCATACACATAATTACTGACTTAATTACTAGAGATGTGTCTACGTCGATGTCAACATGGTTCAACAATTGGTTAAATCGCATATTGAGCATTCATTTATTTTTCTGCAATTATTCAATTCCTCGTTTCCACTAGTAATGTATGCACTGGCGTACCTGCGCCTGGGGGCCCAAATCACTGTGGGAATGCTCATCCATACGGCTGCAACGTGTAGTTCCTAACACTGTCAAATTAAAATGGTTGGCACTTGTGTCACGAGGGAGAAACTGGTAAGATGAAGCACGATAGTAAAATAATGCACCCAAAATGGATAAGAGAATGTTACTTTTTCAATAAGCAGATAAAATTTTCAATTGCTCTTGAAACCAATCCAAATATTGGATAAAGGTCTTATGGATATGAGAATTTCAATTTCGTTCCAAATGAACAGCTTTCTTTTCACTTGTTCGCTAAAAATACCGGGAGATAGCGGCACAATGTTACACGCCAAAGTAGTGGGAATGCATGTTGGTTGATTTCGCCGGATGCTATGTTTTCAGGTTGAACATCATGCATCAGCGTTAAATAGACAAGCGTTTTCTCCTCCGATAAAAGAGGTGCCTTCAGGTTTAAAGTCGAAATCTTCCTCGCTTGCTAGTCCTGAGGTTTGAGCACAATTTAAGGAAGTTTTTATTCCCCAGGTCATGGTTTTGTGCCTTTTTTAGACTTTGTTTGCAAAACAACCTCGATGTGGCAGGCTGAAGAGGTTCTTTTAGATGGTTATGTATGTAAATAAAGTGTATAACACAGTATCTCCATGTACCCGCAATTAAATCTAAACTTTACAAAGTTCATCAAGTTCATCAATGAGTTAATTCTGACAGCTATCTAAAATCAAGAGTTTCATTAGTGACACAAAAGCAAAATCTTAACGTGTAGATTTTTCTCTCTGTTGGCTTTTTTACCGTTAGGAAGGTGGAATGGTGAGATATTCATTGACAAAAAAAGTATGCCCCTGGACTAGAATCCAAACCAAAATTTCTTAAGTTTACTTAAACACCAGCTAATATTTTTACTTGACCAGTTAATTTTTTTAAGGTCACCTCTAAACTTTCCAGAAAAATAATTCCACTATCATAGAATTCCATATCACTGAAGTTCCACAAGCTTCCTGTTTACCTTCAAGTCGTCAAAAATTCATGTTCCCTACCTTCCATTTTTGCTCCTAATGTTGGTTTACAGTAAACATAAACTTTAAATTAGCTTTGGTAATTGACGTGAAATTAAAATAACGATATATTGAAGTTTTTGAAAAAAGTGAACTGGACACAATATTTTCTCATTTCACGTGATAATGGCATCTACTACGCGTATAACGTCCGTATTTTTCTAAAATCCGCAATATATATTAGGTGGTTGGCAATGAAATATTTAGATTATCGCTATTACTGTTTCCTCTAGTTGCAATAGAAATGACGACGGTGATAATGCACCCTTAAGTTGGTTTAACGTTCATTCAAACTCGAACAAGTACAAGTCGTTTTCTTTAGCTATTTACTAGAGGCTTCATGGTAAATTCTTTCATGAACGCAGCCGTTGCAGCATAAACACAGAAACGGAACGCTATGAACACATAAAATAAGGTTCATTCGGTATTATTTTCTTCAATAAACCGTCCTTCACCCAATATTTTTCTCTCTAACACTCCATCACACCATTCACACCATATCACACCGTTGTGCCTCTCGTAACATTTCTTTAATCCACGAATTACATTGGTATGCCTCATACCGATCTTTATTTCGTCCAATACGCATATTCTATTTCACAGCTGTCAATCGTTCTCTCATCTTTTCCGGCCTTTAGCATCTAGTTAGGTCTTCATTTCCTACTCCAGCCCGAGCTGATAGTTATGCCTCCGCAATCCATACTTAGTTTGTTTCTGCACACCTTTCCATCTGTCTTCAGACATATCTGCCGCTATATCTTAATCATTCTTTCCCGACCAACAACCACAAAGGATAGAGCCTGACCATGTCTTCCTTCCACTGGATTTGGAGTAATGCATGCAAAAAGCAAATTTTAGTATAGCAGAAAATAGTATCTGCCATCTTAATCACTCAAATGGGACCAAAAACACTCCCCTTACTAGTAGAGATCCATAAATAAAATAAAATCAGAGAATATTTCTGTACAGCAAAAGAGTTTGGGCCAGAATCTCTGCCACGGTGAATTCTTCTGTGCTTTTACGTACTCCATTCCCTCCACTTAGGCACCATATGGAGACGCGTAGTGCCCGTTAGCCGGATGAGGTGATAACTGGAGTAAGCTCCCTTGGAGCATTCTGTTAAGGTTAGGCTAATGCCAGAGGACAGGTTCTGCTCATCCCTAAACGCGCTCCATAAAATTCTATTCTCCAAGTAAACGTAACTCTCCTATTCCCTTGGGGCACTAGATGTGTCAGACGTCGGCCGTCTTTCCTAATAACAACCACGGAACACGGGGAACCTTAGCACAAGGGACTGATTATTTAATCTCAGCCAGATTTCTCGTCGTCTCAGGGATCCCCTTCATCCCGGTTAACCGGAGACTGACCTGCTTGAATAGAGTTCAACTAGCCAGTGCCTCCAAAGAGAGACAGAATATTTTCCCGTTTTTTCACCGCACAAAGATGCGCGACGAATAATTCGCCCGATAGCTGAGAAGTAATCAAATGTGAGAAAGGTTAAAGAATAAACACACTGTAAATGTTTTCCACGGAAATTTATCTACAAATCTACTTTTGTATCGTATTTTTCACTACTCATAATCATGACAGCCAACCAACGAAAATGGAAACTGCCACAAAAATGCATGATGAATCTACAGTTTTCCTTGAGAGTGAAACCTTATTACCTCTATTTTGTAAAATATTTTTTAATACCATTGTTAATGCAAGTAAGCTAGTTGAGCTACTCCCCATAAAGATTTTTCTGAATCTTTTAGCCTCTATTGCAAAATATGATGCCATGATAAATAAGCTACATGAATACAAAAATTAAAAAATAGAAACTCTAGGTGAAACCTTCTCTATCTAGTCAATGGCGTTAATCACTTGAAAACCACCACAAACAACACGATTCACTGTTTATAGGTTAACTTGATTATTTCCCTTCCTCTTTTAATATCAATCTGCATAAGCATCCAATTTTCGAATAATATTGAGCGGAAAATTTAAAAATAATTCCAGTTTGACTTCTCCCTTCGTCGTATGGATTCTATAAAGTTTTTGCATAAAATGACTCTCACTAAATTCTACTTCCGTGCATTAATTTGTTGCAAATTACAATAAGTACACAAATAAGCCTACGAACGTACATATTCATTAAAATTAGGAGGGGAAAATTTAATTTGCAACATTAACTTTACCTTTTTGATAAAATATATAATATTTTACCAAATTAAACGATATTTTAGAGCGACTTGGTACATTATTGCAAACAAGTGATACACATGCTACGTTTAATGTGATCAAAATATTTAAAATGGTAGAATTTTTTTAAATCTTGTGGGTAGATATATTTAACTATTTTCTCTAAAAATCATTGCTCATAACTTATTATCGAATAAGTTGTTGATCAGCTTGCACCATTGAACATATATATTAAAATATTTAACCGGCAAATAACTACTCCAGTCACACCTGTGCATCTTATCAACAAATTCAATACTAAAATAAATCAATCATATGATGCTGTGGTAGTCTTATAGTACCCTAAAATAACCTTGCGAAAGAATATGAAATTAACCGCGAGAAGATTTACAGTTATCGCCTACTAAAAGGTGATAAAATTTAACGTTTTGCAATTACATGAATAAAATCACTCTCAAGCGGCAAATGAAATGCTCCAAATCTCAGAGTGACGAACATACTGAAGATATATTGTGATTTTTTGAAAATGTTTCAGGTAAGAGGACTTTCAAAATGGTGTCCATAGACTGCCTATTAATCTCAAGCTTTGTTACATATCGCTGAATAGTGGTCTTCTGGTAGAAAATAAGTATCCTTCGCAACTACCTCCGGGAGCTGTAATCAAAGAAGCGATTGGTTCCATCTGACGCCTTTCGTAGCTCCCATGAACCTCAGCAGTTAATTTAAAAGTCAAACTCAAAACAATCACCTGATACGATTCAAAGATAGTCGCTAGTCACCATGTAAAATCTTCTTAAGAAAAATAATCAACTGCAGGAAAGTTTTTGGTCACTTTTACTTGTGGGATATACAATTAATGCTTTCCGATTACGTGACAAATATTACTCTCTAGTAGCATTTTATACTCATCCACCCTCAGCTTAACGAACATGCTGGGGCATAATAGTGATTTATGAAAAGATAATTGGAGGAAAGGCGCACAAATGACATCCTCTGATGGCCTCTTAAATCTCAACTCCGCTACTTTTCGCTGAATTGAGGTCTTCCGGCAAAAGATAAGTATCCCCTGCGAATCTCCCTTCCAATACAGTGATAAAAAGAACCGATGGCCTCACATCAGACTAGATATCTTCATCATTTTCGATCCCAAAGTCCTCGAAAGGCCTCGCTTCAATCAAACCTTCTTCATTACGACTCTTCTTACCCTATCTCCCATCGCAATCCTCAAGCTTTAATCATCCTCGCCATCCGGTCTCCGAACCCTAACCTGACCCTTTCCCAATAACCCTGAGCGCCCATCCCCTATCCCTGGGAGCAAGCAACTTGCTTCCCACCCCCACCCAATACGGAGATAGCGCTTTCCGTTACACATTCTCAGGACCAATGGTCATCATGGAAATTTTCGGCATCGGGTAATACCGCCTCCTGGCCACTCCTCGTCATATTAAATGCGCTCAGGGCTGAGTCGGGAGTGGGAAAAAGGCAACTGAGGAGACAGAGAGAGAGAGAGAGTTGGAAAAGGTGTACAAGACTCGGATGAACTGAGAGGAATGAACTGTGGGTGGTGGGAGAGGGACGGGGTAAGGTTAAGGGTGAAAGGGTTTGGCTGACAAGGGGTGGTGTCAAGACTGGAGCCAATGGAGGAAGGGAGGGAGAAAAGCTGGGATAAGGACGGGATAGGAGCCTGGGATTAAAATGGTGGCTGAAACGGGTGATGTGGGGTCTAAGTAATGGAGAGAAAAGGCTAATGCGACCGCAATTTGGCGGAGAAAACAAAAATCAAGCAAACGTCCAAGCGATAGCCCCTTCAAAAGATTTGATAAATAATTATGATGATACCACTGAAGGAGCTGGTAACGGAGATCTTGTGCAAGGGTATAAATAAAAGACTAGTAAAGAGTTTGATATGACTTGTAGAGCTTAATGGTGCAGTGGTATAAATATAAAAAAGTTGCAGGCGTTATATATCTGAGTGTGGCGGAGAATGTAGAAGGTGTGGTAGACGGAAAAGAAGGCAAGCGAGGAAGTACTTGGTATGTTGGGTTAGAAGAGGAAATTCTGGAGGAGATCATAAGGAGTAGTAATAGATAGTTGGAAAGCGTAATAAGCGGTGAAGGGATTCTGAATGCCATGATGGAGGGGAGAATGTTGGATAAGCGGGAAAGAGGAGAAAAATAATTGGTTTTATGGACGGGATGAAGAAAGGTAAGGCGTATGCTGAGATGAAAAATAAATTGTGCACAGAGATGGAAACCTAAGCCTATCAAAGACTAAAGGATGTATACTCTCTTCCATAAAACTTACCAGTAGATTACACTAAAGAATTGGCGGAGAAAGCAAAAAGATCGAGAGCTTGAATGAAACTGTGAACGGAATGAACGTCTTAGTCGTCACAGTTTGATCATCCGATTCGTCCGAGTGCTGTTCCACCTGCCTACACGTGGAAGACAGTAAGTGCAAAATGACCTAAGTTGTCGAAGCACGTTAAACTAAAATACTATTGCTCTTCACAGTTGAGAGATAATCTCATTTGCGTGCTTGCTTTGGGCCCATTATTCGGTAATAAGCCTTCCTTCGTCAGTAAATTCAGTACAATTATTGAATTCATTTTGTTTCATACACTATCATGGTTTAACCAAGTGTGGCCCTTACGAAATAAAGGGCATAATAAATATCTTTAAAATAATAAATGTTAAAGTATTAATTAATAATGCCTCGAAGATCTTCGTTATATTTATATTTTAAGTTTATTTCGTGATTTAAGTCTCATTGTACCCCATCGTTATTTTGCTTAACAGTGTATGGTTGCTTTTGTATAATATTGCAACTAAGATCCCTCAATCCTTATGTATGAACTACATAAACATCCTTTGATGTTAATCGTCTGTAATGATGAGCTATCATAAAACCTACAGTGCATGGGTTACGCTGAAGCATTATTTTTTTAAAGTTTTTTCACTGATCTATTCTGAGGTAATTAGACACTTAAAGGGAAGAAAAATACGTATTTTTCCGCGTAAGTCGGTGATATAGATTCATGGTTATTAAAATAAACCTGGTTATTCCTCGTGATACTTTTTAAAACCAGAAAAAAGACCCAAGCTTCGAAGACACCTGAAACCGTCCAAAGCTGTGTCGTGTTTTATGTGGTTTTAGTAAAGTTGTACTTGGAATAACAAGGTTTATCTTAAAAATCCATTATGTAAGGAAAAAACTGCAATAGTGGACACTTTGTATCCATTTTAGGAGAGCAGAAGTCAAGCTGTCCTAAATGGAAAGTAAGCGCACGAGAATAGAGCAAATATGAACAGTGGATAGGGACTCAGTATCAGGAAGTGAGGGCGAAGAACTTCGTTCAATATCCAACGCCATAGAATTTTCGCAAATAGAATTTGAGCAAACGCGAAGGATATAAATTACCAACAGATCACGCCTATGCAAACCCAAGAAAGGAATTGCTTCAGCGAGAAGGAATGGAACGGAAATTTTCAGGCACGGGATGGGGAAGCAAACACAATGAGGCTCTGGCGCCAATTGAATGAAAACTGATCTCCACAGGAAGAGGAAAGAGGTAAGACGGAACCGAGTAACTATGTGAAATATTGATGATGGCATTCGGTATCCTTGTAACATTCCAATACGATCAAGGGCATCCAAGCTATGCAATAAAATGCTGTGCGATATAGTTATAATTGTCAAGCAAATGAAAAAAGAAGTGCAACTCATACATGCGGATGAGTCCAATATTCGATCCATTAAATCGACTGTAGCGTAGCATCACAAGCAATGTACCTATTTTGACTTGACATAATATAACTTTTACTTTAATAAACGAATGAACAGGTGACAGATAAGACTTGCTATTTGAAAAAAAGGAACATTAATCTAATTGCAGATCTGGACTGATAAATAGGAAATTTGAGGTACAAATCTCAATACACTATAAATGAGCTACTATTAACTTGAAAGGGATAGAAACATGGGTTACAATGGACATTCATTGCAATATTTTTCGAACAGTATATCATGCTTTTCAGAAGGTACACACCAGCTACCGTTTAAAATGCTTACTTTTCTTCGTATACGACCGTCAATAATCCATTGATATGACTCCATCCACATTTTTTTCTTCTAAATTCCATTTTGTTGATCTCGTTGCTTCACTTTTTTCCATCTTGTTTTTATTTTTGTCTGTGATAATTCTGTCACCTCCAAATATTTCCAAACTATTATCATGCTCTCTCCTCCATACACGCCCTTCTTTTCTTGAGACTCCTAATATTCCTCTTATATTTTGAGTTTCTTATCTACCACACTTATCCACGACATCCTCGATCTACCCCATCATCTCATACCATCCACTCCACTCTCACATATCTGTTTCTTTATTCGATTCTCATTAATTCACTTGACATCACCAAACCAACGAAGCAAATTCTTTTCCACAACATGGATTTCTTCTCCTCCTCTTCTCCTCCGCTACAGAATAGCACGTGGAGGAATGAAATTTGATGCCAAGCTATCAAACTGAAATTTCAATCCACAAACAGCCAATATTCAATCAACATAGCACAAGAGGGAGGGGGCGGGGAAGGCGAGAGCGGATACATGGGGCCCAGAAAAAAAACCCAGCCGGTAAAACGAAGTGAGGGAGAGAGAGAGAGCGAATTCGTTTTCCGGAGAGAGAGAGAGAGAGAGAGAGAGAGAGAGAGAGGAATTGGGGCTAGCATGGGAAGGGAAAGAGTTTCGAGACGAAAGTGGTATGAAGTTAACGATAGGAGAGTTGAGAGAGGAGGAGAGCGAAAGAAGAGCAGGAGGACCCGAGAAAGGAGGGGAAACTTCCCGTAAAATACTGTGGAAGGGAAAGTGGGAGGTGTAATTGGGTAGGTAAACAGGCAGCCTGATGGGATTGGGAATAGAAGAAACAAGTGCAGGACGATCGGATGGAGAAGTTGAGCCACCGTATGTGGGAGACGGTAGGAAATGAAAAGATAGATGAGCAAAATGAGGATGAAGGAGAAAGAGAGAAATACGGAATTGAAATGAAGGAAGGAACAGCCACGAGAGAATTGGCAGAAAAATTCGGGAAAACGTTACCGAAGTTGGCACCCCTCCCTGAGCGATACATCTACTCTCCTGCCGCCACACACTTAGCTCTCGATAGCTTCGAAAAACTTCCACGGTGTTCTGAGTATGGAATAGTTTACGGAAAAAGAGGAAAGCCAATAATGGTCCCGAAATTCTGCTACTATAGAGTTGCAGACAAAAAACTTTCTGAACTAGAACTTTCAAAGTGTGACATCGCAATTAATCTCCGAAACTTAGGTAGGCCTACGCACAATATATGTGCTCATTAAAATAAATCCAAGTAATAGCAGTTGGTATTCGGTTACTTCCTTTGGTATTCTGTAAAATATTTAATAAAGTCCTAGTCAAATTTTCAACAGCAAAATATTTGAGTTATCCCTCACCTTTGGGGTGAAAAACTATCTATTTTTCCACTGTTAACTCTCTACTATATCTCTGTTGCAGCACCTCCTCTATAGTCCTAGAATATTGGTAATTTCTTTCTTCTTTACTTATCCTGTGCTTAGCCAATATTCCTTTCTCAATCATACTCTTTGATATAGCATTCCTTTTCAAAAACTCAAGCACTGATCCTTTGTTACTTAAGTATACTATCTGCAACCAACTTCATTCATTACCCAATCATATAAGACCGTTTGTTCGTTGCAGCTCATTCCAACCACTCTATTCTTCTCTACAATTGTCTAATCTCTACTGAGGTATATAAGCAGTACTAATGTATTCCATTTGTTTTGTATGCACGTACTTTTGTGATTATAATCTAGTATTAGTAAATGCTAAGATATTTTTATGTTACTTAGAACCACTTCATATGTTTTGTTTACATATTTGCTTGCCCTGTCATGCGAAATTTAATGAAATGACCAAATTGCTGTCTTTTCTAATGCTTCTTGATTTCTGTAAAATGAGGTCCAAAGTTAGATTCTGCGTTTGGGAAAAAATGTTTCACTAGGTTTTAGACGAACATGTAACCCCAGGGAGTTAGGCAAAAATAGATGCTTGACATTTTTCACATCCTTTTATTTCTCCTACCTCGTCACAACCAGAATCTTACTCGAATAAACGAAATAAGTTTTTGAATTCAATGTTCTAGTCTCAAGTTAACAAAAACCCAACTCTTTGAGTTTCGGCAACAATAAACGTGGTTACCATAAGTTGAGTACTGGTTTATTTCAGTATGCGTGATATGTAAACTCCCTGAGCTTCAAAACAAAGCAATTAGCTGAGTTGGAACTAGAACCAGTCAGTCACTCACTCAGTGATTCAACCCGAAGATTGGTTTGGATAGTTGAGGGTAGAGCTCACCCCAAACTAAGTCGCAGGCATATGAATTTCACACATTCAGGGTAGGGGGACCAGTTCCTTTCCCTGGGCACTCATGGGATTTTTTTTAGGGGCGTCCAAAGGCTTCACCTGGGTTTGAACCCGCGACCCTTCGTTCAGTAGCCCACCCTGAGTTCTACCCACTAGGCCACCACGCTCCCTCTCTAGAACCAATAAGGGTATAAAATTAATTTTAGTACGGCTGTTTTCCAAAAAATAAGTTCGATTAGTGATCAAAATGCATGAGGTTCCCATGAGGAAATTTATAATGGAGACAATAAGCATTCATGCAGAGGTATTGAGTCATCGCTCCACCGAGGTTTGGTGTACGTCTACCTTGGATAATGAATAACTACAGATGTCACACGTCAGGTAGAATTATGTATGGTCTAACGTTTTTCTCTGAACATGCGTAACCGTAACGTATCAGAGTATAATACAGTGGTATCAGCAAGGCACAGCATTCTCTCATGAATTGACGTTTGGTAAAATTTATTAATCTGTATTAGTCGTTTGTGTATCCTTGGAAATACATCTCAGAAATTGTCACATGCATAGGTTTTTACTATTTTTGTCAAGAAATGGAACCGGAAAATATAAGAGCATGGTTAATTGAGATTACTGATGAGCAGGCAATAGATACAGATTTCAATGGAGACGGGTCTTTGTCTTTAACTATTCCTAAAGTATTTCATGTTTAGAATTAGCCACGACATTGTTCTATATAACCTCCGATTATTTTCCTTACTAGTCGAAAATCCGTCAGCAATGGGAGAGTCTTCTCTCCGATCGTCATCATCAACGCCTGATATTTCTCTTCCATCAGTGAGTGGAATGCCAGTCAAGCGAAAGTGCTGTAGGAAAGCTGGGTTACCTGATCCGAAATTGGAACACTCTGATGATGATATTTCAGATAATTCTGTCCAAGATCCCGATTACACACCAGATTCTCTAGAGGGAAGGCAGTCCAATTTTGGCAGCAGCGAGTCAAGTTCTGAGAATGATTCATCACCAAGTGTGGCTAGTGGTGACATAGCCATGAATATTGCTGCCGATGTTGAAGAGGAGTATACGATATGTGGACCAATATAGCTCATGACGCAGAAAAATATTGCGCTACGTCTTTCAAGCAGCCCTTTGGCCCAATTTTACGATTGGAAGTAAACAATTACTACTCACATTAATATTATCGTGGTCAAAATGAAAAGACGAAAGACGGGAGGAAATAAAGCTATGCGTCACAAAAAAGATTTGGTTTGCTTTTGGACGACCCTGCACAAATCACGAGGCACGCTCTTTACTAGGATTACATTTAATCTTCCAACTCTCTAGGGGGAAAGGGATTTACCAAGGTGAGGAAAAAACGCCGACACCGGAAATTGAACCCAGGTCCGAAGACTGAAAGAACCAGACCAGTAACATCATTTTCGGGGTCCCTTTTAAAACTCATGTGCGGGTGAGAGGGAGTAGTGTGGAGGGCTAGAAAGGAAACGGGATTCACATCATTCAGATCACGGATGGAAGGAGAAGGGTAAATATGAGAAGAGAGGAGAGGGAATAGAAGAAGAAGATAGGAAAGCGGGAGTAAATTGAACGGCAAAGGAATGATAGGGAAAGAAGAGGAAGGGGCAAGGTACACGGAACGTAAGAGAAAAATGGGCATTGAGACGGGGGAAGAAAGCCAAAAGAAGGAAACAAGGGGAAGAGAAGAAGGATCATGGTGTGGAAAGATATTGCCCGGGCCTCGTGGGTTCATATATTTCCATCGGACTCTCCGTTCCCTCTCTCTCTCACTCCCTTCTCTCCCCATTCACCTTACACTTAGTCCTACGCACGTTATTGGATCCATAGCTGAATGAAAAATTCACGCTAAGTGAACCGAGGGCGTATTTTTCTGGGGCTTCTTGAGTTGAGAAAAGAACGTTTTTACTTTCGCGATTGGCATGGTTGGATCTCACGAACAAAGTGAACGTTGACGGGGAGCAGTCATCGTTTTTCGATTCTTCCGAAACATAGGAATAAAAGTTTTTCATACACCACAGTGCAGCACACGAAATAGCCTACCAAACTTCGATAGTACTTAGCGAGTATTTTTTGGAACTATTACTTTATTCAGAAAATCAGTTTCAGGCAATGACAACCAAAACTAAGGTGATAGTATCATTAGTTTTTATGGTGCTTCAATATAGCTAATTATATCAGACTCTCTTAACAGGTCCCTTACAGGAAATAATTTTTCCACGAACAGCCGCAGAGAGTGTGAATGACAACATTAATTTATTGGTGCTCCTTAACGCAGTCTCTACATCATATTGAGTTTTGTGAGTGTTTTTGTTTGTTTTTGAGTTAGTATGGTATGATCTAGTTGCGTGAGTTTTACCTATTTCATTTTTTAACGCGCAACTCCCTCTCGCCAAGTTAGGTGCAAACACTTCTACGGGAAGTGGAGTATAGTTTCTCACAAAATAAATGCCTGAACATAGACAAAATACTATGATCCAAGGATGAATATACCTTCTTTGACTTATGTGAGTTCAAAACACTTTAGACTTCCGGGCTACCAGACCGACATGTTACTTACCTGTCAACCTCGGTCGGCGACAAAAACTAAATGATAACAGACATACAATCCTAATTTGCCATTCTCTTTTCAAAACTTGAGACGAGGGTTGATGCCCGTACAAAAAATATATGCTAGCATTATATAATTATCTTAATCGCGAATACTCCCGAGAACTTGTACGCATATGAACTTCAACATCGAGATGAAAACGCAATGTCTACAAAGCTCAACGGACTCATCTTAATTTTATATGCCATAAGATTAAAGCGAGTTTGAGGAATATTTTTCCCCCTATTACAATTGGCATTTTTATAGAGCAATGGCCTGAAACTGGGAACAACGCTTCCCATTCGGCCACCGAAGTATCGTTGAGCTCACTTCAAATTCAAAGGGATGATCCCAAATGCTGTTGATCCTGTCTGCGTATAGCAGGTAGCAAGAGTAGAATGACTTTAGCCGTCGAAGCACGCTAAACTGAACTTCCTAGTAATATATTTTTAATTAAAGCTATTCCTGTAACTCATCGGAATGTAAAATCCACTCATTGTATTATTCACAAAATTGAATTTATATAAATCATACATGAGAGTTTCCCACACGACCAAACGGTTATTAACGGTGATATAAAAGCTTTCCGAACGGCTCAATCTCATGGTGACCTTCTTCGAGACTCCTTCCCATGCATCGTATTCTTCGAACCCAAAAAAAGCCGTTTGACTTCGCGCAAGAGTAAGAGATGGGTTGGGTTAGGCTTTTGATGGCCGATCTGAGGCATCTTCGCACGGAACGGGGAAAAAAGAGTTATAGAGCGGCAGGGGAGACATGCTACGGCTGTTGAAGAGGAGAAGGAAGACGGAAGCGGCACCGTGACGGGGAATAGGAGTTGGAGAAAGAGCGAGTGCTGTCGGGAAAAGGGCTCTAGACGGGAGAAAGAGAAAAATTCGCACCGTCACGAAAGGGATAAAGCATTCCGGGTGTTCTGTTGCTGCTGCCTTCGATAATCTCGAGGGTGAGAGGAATAAAGTGTGGCGGGTCGGAGAGGCGTGTGTCGGCCATATCTAGAGAGGAGGGACATGGAGTAAGGGCGAGGCAGGACCTCTATCTTTACAGCAGTCACGTATCACGACAAATTGATAGTCTCCATTGAATTGCAAAAATACGGCGTGAAATCATTTAAAACACGCCTTATTCTTCCTCTTTGTTCATAGTAGGCTACTCTGGTCCAGCCATTCATCTGCAATTACAGCCTTTTCTGGTTTAATTTGTCGCACCACCTAATTTTTGGCTGACCGAAGTTTCTTCTACCTTTGGGCAGTTTATCTATACTGAGACTCTTTCCCTTGTCTTTCAGTTCATGTATTAGTAAGATGCTATGATATAAATTAGAGCTTATTCCTCAGGTTACTATCATACCATGAAAATTGAAAAATACATGCAGAAAAAAGATGACAAAACCCAGCATTTATGTACCGAGTACTAAGCAGATTATGACATATACGACAGAGATTATGCATGATACACCATATAAGACTAGAAGATTATTTGAGACAATAGAGATGAAAATAGTTAAAAGAATTGCAAGCAAAAAATGTTAAACAGAGAATGAAGTGAAAATATAACGAAATCATGAAATTAAAAACACGAAATAATAAACATTTAAACATATGGGGTTCATGTTATGTTAAGGAAGGAGAAAGGAATGGGAAGAATTTTCAAGGGAGACCAAGGACGAAATATACCTATCAGAAAAATTATGAAGAATGCGAACAATGGCTGTAGCTGAAATTTTATGGAATCTAAAATCCTGAAATTTTGTGAATTAGGAAATTTTCAAATAAAAAAGTGTAGTTGTAAATAGAGAATATATTTATTAGGTATTTAAACTATTTTTGCTTACCTTCTGGTAATTCATTCAATTTACCTTCAGATAATTCCTGAAGCTATGGTACGCTTTGACAAAGTAAATATATTTTGTTGAATGAAAAATTCTAAACTTGAAGTTTCCTAGATAAAAATACGAAGGACGTCAAAGATAAGACTTATGTGCAGAACTAAATGGTAAGCTATGACGAAAGAAGAGTGGAGAGCAGCAGAAAACAAATATTTGGACTTTTGCTGCAGAGGAAGAATTAAACTTACTGGAATTGATTCTACCCTACCTTGAGATATGATATCTGCCATATGAAAGCTCAAAGAAAATAATGTGCATATACAGCTGTTAACTCCTTTAAGCCAACAATAGACAGTGTTGATTCTCTGATTCACGCTGTTATTCTCTCATAGAAGGGATTGTTATATTTATGTGATTTCAGGGATGCTTTGCCTGATTACATCAGGCTATCTATATATAGAAGTAAATACTGTAGTCGTCGCCACAACTAACAAAATTATTAGTGGCACGTAATGTAGATGGTATTTTTAATTCTAATACATACCGTGAGAGTACTTAGAAATTACTACGCAAAGACAGAATTCCTATTAAAAATTAATTGCGAAGTACACCATATTTTAATTTTTTCTAAATGTACTAAGTCTTAAATTTCTCAAATCCCTTGATAAAAACGGAAAATATGAAATGTAAGACTGCTAAAATCCGAGAGTAAGTCATCATGGATGTAAGAGAGGTTAGGTGCGATATGTGCATTAAACGTTTTCAGGTAAATAACATAAAAAGGATGACTTTTAACACCCTCACCACACGCCTTCGTAGCTGCTGGCAGAGTATAATATGGAAATAGATGATACACTAGCACCGTTTAAGTTTAGGCCGTATATCCCTTAAAACATTCTCAGGCTACTGGTGCCTTCGTTGAACTCATGACTTAGAGAGAGGGAAATGCATGAAGGGAGGCTTGGTAGGCCAGAGGTAAAGAGATAGAGAGATGAAGGTAGAGAGATGGAGGAGGGTCTTTGAGTGAGGGCAAAAGATGGCTCTTCCTTTCCCACCGACAAGTGACAAACGGAGCAGTGGTAGAGGATGAGGTGGGGAGTGATTGGTGGAGGCTAGGGGGCGGAAGGAGAGGGACTGGTGGAGGGTAGAGAAAGAGAGGAGCTCGAGTTGGACATGGGACGGAAAAGGTGAATTTGGCCGGAAGAGTAGCGGGAGGGGTGAGACGGATATAGAGGCGGTCAGAGCCCTGACAGACAAATAGGCTTTAATTTGGACGCGATTGAGAGACCGGGTAAGTGGTGAACCCAAATCGCCGGTAGCTAGAGCCGTTGGTGGAGCTACAAAATTGCGAACAAAATAATAATAGCTATTCCATCGAATACTGGAAGGTCTTTGGCCAGTCCATGCATAGGAAATTAATACGTAGGTATAGTGAACGGTATCTGTTGAATTTCCCCTCACACACCTGCCTGTATGCTGCAAAATAATTATTCATTCTGCTCATCATCATCACCATCCCCTTATATCAAGCACCAATAATATATTCATCTCATGTCTCCACACATGTAACCGAAATCATCCCGTACATTTACGCGTTCAACATCCCTCTTCCGCTGAAAATACTTACTTCTTCCATCCCAAAGTCAAGCGAGTTAATAGTAAGGTAGGACTGTATAGATCTAAATTTGTTCGTAATTAAAACAAATTATAACATTAACGCACTTTGTCAAGTAGAATGGTTTTGGTAAGGGCTATTACGCAACATAAAACTTTTGAGCTGAGAGTGTGTAATTATGTTGCGCTCAATTAAGCCTCCTGTATCATATAAATATATCAAAAAGAGAAAGAAATATTGTGAGTGCATCACGCTCAGTCCCCTGAATAAAGCCTACACATCCATTGAAATTATGGCGGACCACTCACACTAAGGAAGACAACGGGAAACGTATCTTGATTACTGCTTTCATGCATTGATAGTGAAGATAATTCAAGCTAGTTATGTTATTATAATTGCAAACTATTAATGTCTCAGAATATATTTTAAGTTCAGTGTTACCTTCCGCAGAGTTGTGAACAAAATGAAAATTAGAACCAAATTATTACAAATAAAGTCCTCCAGTGAACAATTTGTCTCTGAAATTTTACTATGCGTTACATCCCAAAACACTCAAAAAATGTACAGACAAGTATTCAATGGAAATTATAGCGATTAAGAGATATTATTCAGATTTATAACCTTACCCTTCTCACCTTTCAAGGATATAAAATGCAAATATTCTGATTGATTTACAGTGATAATGGCTCGGGACACTTTCTACTCTAATCTGTCATCTCTAGATATTCCTATACTTAAATGATTCTGTGACCGCTTATGCTCATCAACAGACCCATTAATACCACATTTACCTATGGCATCTTCGGCCTAGGCTCGTAACACAATTTAAACATCTACCTCCAATACTTCTGTCAACTCGTCTATCGTCTATTCTTTCAGGAGTGATTAAAACGCCGTCAAAGATACATCACCCAATATTCTAAACTCAATCGTCCTCTTAGAGTGAATGAAAATAATTCAAGGATAGGGAGGTCCAGGGAATACATTTTGTAAGTAGTGAAGTATCATTGAAGGAAGCATAAAGTTAAGGAGGGATAATGTAAACGCGGGATATTGCGAGAGAGTGAACTCCCGGTCGAGCTCCATAAAACAAGGTAATGCATGTGCGTCCGGAAAGGATTTTATTTTAAAAAATGGTTATGCGGTCTCCACGAATATCACCCTGGAGAACGCCTTCCCTCTCTCTCCACTAGACAGAGACGGATGCCCAGCGCTTCCTTTCCCCCCCTTCCCGGAACGATACATGGCCAAGGGACAGAAGAGGAAGTGCGGTTCCCCCGGCGGTTCGTCAGGGAGTGTCCACTAGAGTAGCGTCATCTTTTAGAAGAAGAGAGCAGCTCCCTCCACGCTCCACCGCCACCTGCCATCCCGGCCTCTCGGACTCTGTCACTGATACGTAAATCCACTCTGGAGATGGGCGGGGTAGCAGAAAAAGGATGATAGGTATTACTCCGCCGGGACAAGAGGAGGTGACGGAGAGGAGGGCAGTTTACAATGCGGGGAAAGCGGAGCGGCGGGGGGAAAGAAGAAAAGAGATAAGGAGACGAAGGGTCGAGGGCTCCCGGCTCGCTTCAGTGAAGGGGGTTAAATGAACCTCCTCCCAGCTTTCTCGTCAAGGGATGTGGTTGAAATTTATTCCACACGCTAACCCTCTCTTGGTTTGCAATCACATCGCGCGGTGAGCTCGTATATAAAATTTGCACGCAAATGGGACCTCCAGAGTCGACATGTGCGGGAAAAATTTATGAGGAAGACGAAATCATTATTTCACCCTCTAGAAGATACTGTTGATATTTTCAACACTTTTGAAAGGCCAACCACTCAGCAAGAGAAATTTTTGGCATTGGTTAAAAGGATCCTAGCATTTGATTACGCGACTTTTAAGTTTCAAAATTATATTAATTTTATTTTCAAGTTATCAACTAATATATTATTTTGAAGTTAGTAAAATCTGCAAAGGGCAAGGAGTAACCAAATCACGGTCTACGTTTATTAGATATGGGGTTTACCCTCCTATTTAAGTTGCTATAAAAAGAATCAATAATGACTATTTACTACCTACCAAAAGCATAGGTAATTAATTTTCCACGTTAATCACTTTTAACTATTGCCAGTGATTAATCCATATCCAATAGATTGAAAATGCCTGAAAAAAAGAAATATCCTCAATTTTTTATAAATCCCATGGTATGAGCGAAACTTAATTCAATGCTAGGGAAGTGAAAAGAGAATATAACGACCTCAAAGTTTAATTTCTTTAGTGAATTTTATAGTAAACTCCACTCCACTAACTTTCCGAAAATTGGATTTCATCAATCTTTCCAAGCATCGATGTAGAGTGAAGGAAAGATTTCTGAGGTACTCATGATTTCATATTGGCTTAGAGAAAAAAGGTAAAAATGAGACTCACTCACGGTTGCTAAAAATTAATTATCCGTAATATATTTCCACATTACACCTTTCAAAGGGTTTATTTCTATGTTAAACCCTGAAAGCACTATAATGCTAGCTTTTTGTAACTATAATTGCAGAGCTGGTAAGTTTAAAAAAGCCAACACCAATTTCTTTACAACTAAAGCGGTCTAAAATTTAGGAAATTTCAAAACCTTGAATTAAAAAGACTTTCCCATTGGAAAGTTGTATTATCTGATATTTTAACAAGAATTTATGTTAAGTGAATTCGTACGCATTCTTTTAGAAGCAGGGGCTTGGAACTGGGTACGGTGCAAGTAGAAAAAAATGTCAATAGAACAAATTGTTTAGAGAACAATAAGAATAGCGTTATTTAATAGAGAGACTAGTTGAATGAATGACTGCAGAGAAAGGTTGTCAGCATATTTTACTACATGCTGAATAGAATATGGCTCTCTAATTAGTGTGTAAGTTCCACAGGTAACTGTTTTTTATCACAACTGTTATCGTATGAAAATTATTTTTAATAACTGAATATTTCTAACAGATGCCCATAAAATCCTTCAATGGTGTACTCGAAAACATTTAAGTTTTCTGGATTGTATAATTAGCCCTACCGTAGTTATGGAACCAGTCCATCACTTAAAATACGATTACGCTTAAAGTTACTTCTATAAAAAGTGTTAAGGTTTTAAATTCGCCACCCAAAAATCACTAGGGAAAATGTGATACTGAAATGATACACAGGTGTAACATCAAGGAATACGAAGGGTGAATGAACCTTGCTTTACAGTTAACATCTACCGCATTCCCATTTTGAGGAAGCCAATACCAATGTTTCCATAGTCATGGGAGGAAACTGTGTAACGTGAGAGGGCCCCAAGCGATCTTCACGAAGTTCGAGTAGCATTGCAACATCAACTTCAAGTTTCACGTATGTTAGGTTATCTTGAGGTCCCTATGGAAGTATGGTAAACGTTGGTTACAGTCAGAAAAGAAACTGCACCGCGCATTCCGCCGTGATCCATTGAAAGTAATGTCTCTCAATGATTCCAAGAGTCATGTGCAGCAACATTCGTGCTTTGCATAACCATTCCCACCACCTTTGCTAGCCTGTTTATTTGCTCCTCTTTTGATCAATAAAAGAACGGTTTCAGTGGTAAATGACATAGGATCTCTTGAAGGATGAGATCAGGAAGATTTTTAGATAGCAAATTATAAATAAATTTTATCACTTAAGGCGCCAGATTTAATTGAAGGTCTTAGTGGATTTTAGAGCTATTATAAAATACAACAAAATATATTCCCCCCTTTCAACCAACAAAATCGCTACCAAGTTTCTAATGACCCATGATAAATACAAGGCTTAGGTCGTCAAAAAAACTACCCTTAAAACAGACCACAGACTTCAAAATGTACCGTTCCCTAATTTTAATGATAACACAGAGTGAGTTCTCAACTTTATGAATTTAAATTATAAAACTAGATCTTTCAAGGTAAAGTAAAACTAATTAACGTCCGCAATAAATGCAGAAATTCCGTAATAGGTAAGGAAATACATAACTTATAGCTATATTTCAGGCAAATTATTTTTTATTTTAACCTTTTCCTATATATATTGCCCAGTATCCGACTTAGGGATATTTAATTTTTGGTGCATTAAGTGAAAACTGTAGATCAGGCACATGATTATAGTTTTATGGTGATAAAAGACATTCTGTTATGAAACTGATAATGCATTCACAAAAGAGAGTAATAATACGAGGACTTTTTCTGCAAGCTTTAGAGCATGGAAATACAAGAAGTATTTCATATTTCTTTCCTTCCTTGAGGAAATCAACTTAAGGTCAATTACACAGCCGATCTAAAATGCAGCAAACTCGTATAATGTTTTACCACCATGCAACATTTTATCCGGTTCCTGGCTTTGGAAAATAGGATCTTTTTGATGAGCCACCGACAAAGTTACATTCACCGGGACTGATATCACACTTTTACGTCTCTGAGCTCGCGCATATTTTCTAATAATCATGAACGCCCACCAGATATTTGGTCGCAACTTTCGAAGACTTGTCCTCAAACGCAACATCTTAGGGACCAAGTTGGACCCGGCATAGTTGGTGGAAAGAGAGCATTTAATTCCAATTATACCGGAAGCCCAGTTAAAGTACACCTAGTTTTTCGTCTACGATGATATTCAACGCCTGCCACTCCCTCTTCCACAGACTTGCGACATAGGTTATGAATACAAGAGATAAAGGAAGGCCACCTAAATAAATACTTATCTAGTAAAATAAGTATCATGTTGGTGGTAGGGAAAAAGTATTTAATTTTGTTTCAACAAATCATAATTGTTCGTAGTAGTGGGAAATATTAATAGCAAGTAAATTGGCGTTACAGAAAACCGGTGACATCTGATTATAATATGACAGATTAAATTATATTGATATCTTCAATCATGGAAATTCATGTTTACGCTGAAGATAGATCAGCAAAAAATGATTGGTACAACCCGCAATTGCAGATATATACACAGCAAATTTCATTTAAAAACGGTCAAAAGTCTTCAGGAATGATCTAGACGTGTTTTACGTGAAATCAAATCAATGATCATCATTAAATTCTCATTTAATATGCATTTAATATATCATTTACTCCTAGGAGAAAGAGAAAAAAGTTTGTCTAAATGTACAATAAAGATCTGTTTCTATGAATAATGAACCTGTAATTTTAATTTACGCCGGCAGCCGTAAGCTTTCAATCTGCAGCATCCTCCTACAGAAGGACACCATTAACTTTATCAAAACATCATTATCAGGTGGACTAAAAATAATTTTTACACTGTGGAGAAAATGAAGGATCTACCAATAATTATCTTGTAGAATGGTTATAACAACAAGTGAATTTAGGTTATATATGACTAACATTTTCTGGAAATGAATTCACTAAAAACCTTTAACAAGTTAAACATTTTAGTACCTATATTGTATACTCTGGAAAATTCCTTAAACTTTCAACAACGGAAAATATCATTTAATAACAATTTATCAATTTAATTGCCATTCAACTTTTCATCAGTGAAGCTGGCCGCTTTTTCGGAATTTACTCATATTATTGCAAATATTCCGTGAAAAATGCACCCAACTGGCCCTGAATTTAATTATGAGCGCTAGGGTATTCCTAAATTATATGAAATTAATTGAATACTAGCTGAAACTTCTTTTTCAATAAAATACGTATTGATGAACTCGATACTCTATGGCGTTACTTTGTAAAATTCCATTTTGATAGAATCAAAACAAACTTTGTTTATTTTACAATGGATTTTATTCACTACGACCGGTTTCATCGCATAAGCGACATCTTCAGGTGGTGTCCTGCTTCGACTTCGGCGGCGCGGCGGAGGCGGCGGCTTCACCTGGAGATGTCGCTTATGCGATGAAACCGGTCGTAGAGAATAAAATCCATTGTAAAATTTACAAAGTTTGTTTTGATTCTATCAAATACGTATTTATAATATTCTCCTAAAAAATACTCAAAACTCCGTAAAATAAATTGAAAAATAAGAAACGACGTAAAAGTTCGATGTCACAGCTAAAAGTGTGATGCTCCAATTCCATTCATAGGATACGATACATTCACCGATTAAAAGAGAGGAACCCACGATGACACGTGTTCCGTCGTGAATGAGGCGTTCCGACGGATTCATTCAATGACATTGGTAGTGTTCTTTCACCACGAGGGAATCCAAAAATGGTGCGCCCTGATAGCCAAGGTATGGCGGTGGATCATGAGGAATTTATTGTCCAAATTTTTCGTCGTTCTTTCGTTTTTAATCAATGGAATTTTGGGTCCCACAAACAGCGAGCACCACAATATACCAATTAGTCTGCAGCCAATGCGTACGATTTCACAAGTCAGTGATTATAGTAAAATACCTATCCTAAGGTATATAGGAAAAAAAATTTAAAAATAAAATATTATCTCTATTTCTTAAACATTTGTGACATTTTAAAACTGAATAAAAACTTTTTTCTTCAGTTGGTCTCATCTCCATCATTCTATAATCTTGTCTTCTCTTTGCACAGGAGGTAAACATATTTGCTTAGCTATGAAAATATTTTTCGTCAGTTACTCTCGCTTCTATCATTTATAATTTTGTCTTCGCTTTATAAAGGGGGTAAAAATATTTGCTTTGCTAAGTAAACTGTCTACTTAGTGAGGTATCCTCTCTGAGAGGGTATTTAAAATGTGAAATGGTAAAAGCGCTGGACTGAATACGATGGAAGACAATATAAGGTATTTCAATCCAAACGGTTCATGACAAAGAGTTAACGCATGAGTAATCACGAGGGAAAAAGGGAAATGTTTTTCGACTAGACCCGGTTCAAAGCCAACCGCAGCGGTGGTCACATTTACCAGCTGCGAGTAAGATGGAAGGACAAAAGAAGGAGTTGGAGAGAAATACAATGGCTTTATAAGCAGCAGAGTGCTAACTTCGTCAAAAAACCGTCCTGTTTAACTCCAGTGGAGTAGGTTCTCGGAACCTAAGCGAACCAGTCAAAGGCCGGGTATATGAACTCCAATACCTCTGGGCAATTTGCGGGGCACAAGTGAAAAATAAAATACGTTAAAGGACAGAAAAAATTGTGCAATATAGAAAAAAATTGTCATTTAGCTACTGAAAAAGAGAAAAAAGAGCAATAGAATAAAGGGAGAAGCTGCCTCCATTTTATTAAGAACTTTGGGCTCCGCTGAATATTATCAAGCCAAGAGTTTTATGTAAATACGTGCATCCACATGTAAACATTAAAACATCACCAATGGTGCAGGTATAGATACAGTGATAGAGGCATTGTATTTAAAATCAAAATAAAAAACTAGGATCTTTGGAGCTCAATAGAGAACAATTGTTTATATACTGTTTTTTTACGCGAGGCCAAAATACTCCGTTTAATCGAGCAACTAGCATTTTTGAAAATCAATTTCTCGATAGAATTTCAGAATTGAACTGGCACCCCTTAAAAAAAAATAGTTCGTAATTATGCTCTGCATGAGGATAATCTGTTGTGAAAGGTTATCACATTCATTTTAACATATTTTTTCATTAAATTACTATCATAATATTTTTATTCCGAGTCCACGGACTCCGAAAGAGATTATTTGAAATATATTAATTGAGGTTTAATGAATTCAACGAGGAATTACATGTTTTCAACAAGCTCAATTTCCTCTGAATTAATAAAACTTTCTAATTTTCACAACTGTTCGTTCTAGGTTGATCAGTTTCATCGAAAAGGTGATTCGGTCATTAGGTGTAAAATTTTATTTAAGTCAATACACTCTAGGGAAATAGCAGCGAAAGGTTAATGGCATAGCAAAACCATGCAATTATAAGACAGAACTAATAATTTAAGCGGAAATTATGTCACTAGTGAAGGTAGTATTTGATTATCACCTTTCAACAAATAGATGGGGTATCAATGTAATTAATTTATCATATCTAATAGAAAATCCAATTTTTAAGCAATGATATAATTTATTTACAGAGTGAAATCCAGATAACCAGGCATTTTCATTATTATTAAGCGTCCCTATTTTTATAAAATCTCTGGAAGGAAAAATTACTCCAATAAGTACCCTAACCCCGCTTACATAACACATGTGGCAAAAAGTAAATACGCAACTCGTTTTACTCTATTGATTTGTACAACATAAAATGAATTTAACTAAACACTCGCAGAGTACGAGACGGGTATCAATCAACCGCTTCTCCAAGCAATATATCACCGAAACATCTGCTCGGCAGCGTACTTTACAAAGATTAAAAATGTCCAGCCATGTCGCGTACCCAAACGTGTCACTAACGTGGGACGAGGAAACATCGGGAGGCGACTCTTTCCATTCTTTTCCAACCCTTTCCTCTCCTTCTGCACACCCACCCACACCCCCTCTCGCTCTCTCACACATTTCCAACCGCTCACATACACACAGACCAGACCCACCCGGACAAGTGCACAACACAAAAGCGACGCAACACAATTGAAAACGCTCCTCCTGTCCCCTCATAAACCCAGACAGACGTGTCTCTTCGGACACCCCGTTTCAGTACCTACTACGGGCTACGATCCAGGTTGGCAGACTGCTGTGGGAGGCGCCGCCGCGGCCGCCCGGATGATAGCGGCGGCGGCAGTGGTGTTGGGAGCTCAGTTCCGCGGTTGCACGTGGGGAAAAGGTGACGGCGCGCGGGGAATGAAGGAAGGAAGGGATGGTATAGAGATGGCGGGGAAGAGCTGGCAGGGGGAAAGGCCAGAGCGTGTAAATCATCGTTGCACGAAAATACATCCGAAGCAATTGTGTTTGGTTAATCCGCATGTCGGGACCGCTCTGCTGGAAATTAATTTCTCTGTCGTACCTACCTCTACCCTCCTTCCGCTTCGGTCTCCGAACCACCCAACCATCCTCCCCTTCCGTATCGTAAACCACCCTTCTCATTTCCCCCCCCCCCTCTATTTCTCTATCCACCTCTTCCAGCCGGCCCGTTTTACCAACGTCGCCCCCACATTCATCTCAACTTACCTTCTTCATCCATATCCTCCCTCGCCCACACATATCTCGCCGCCCGGTTTCCCCATCATCTCCTCCGCATTACCGTGCGCATTTCACCTTTTTCCACCCATCTTCCGCATCGCACGGAGTAATTCAAATTAACCCATTAGCCCGCGATATAATACACTAGCGTAACGGGCAATGAGCATCGCCGAATCCATGCAGTTTAATTAATGAGATATTTGTCAGGAGAAACGGGTTAAAAAAACAGCTGCATCAGCACATTTAGCACTACAAGCAAAATTAGTGGTAAATTAGCAAAAAAATACGAATAAAATTAGCGAAACCGGCGAGGTTAAATGGTAGCAGAACAGAAGCCAAAATTCCACGAATATGCAATAGCAATGCAATGCAAAGCGATTATAAACCATTGAACTGAAATCAACTTGCGGGGAGGAAAAAAAGAGGAGTAGCGATTATGGGTGTTTGACATGTTTTTTATTGGAAAATCCCCAACTAGTCATTTTTTCGTACCCCAAATATCTCGGAACATATTTTATTGGACAAGCGTCTTAAAACATGGCTGCTGAAATATCTTTCAGGAAACCTATGTCACAATATTTTCATCTTTCAATCGGCCGAATCATCTGCCCTGATTCCCAGTGGGCCATTCGTTAGCCCTCTGATGAGGGCTTTTCTGGGGTCCTGCAATTGCACGGATTAACCCGGGAGTGGTCGCTATGCTACCTATCACGCGAGAAGTCGCGTGTGAGACCTTTTCTCACACTCATATGTATCATTGATAATCTATCATAGAGCGATTATTGGCAATATATTACACCATATTTAGATTTAATTTATTTCTCTAAATGTTCATTTGAAACAATGATTTTCACAGATACACAATTACTGATACAATTACGCAATCATTGCTAATTTTACAGGCGATGATATTATTGGATATAAATGAAGAAAATTACCATTCTCACGAATAAATATTTATTTATAAGGACAAACATTCTTATGACTCATAAATTTGAATTAAAATATCTGCTCTCCACGAAATGAATCAACTTTGACCGCGTGCTGCGAGAGTGAAACGCAACTGAGTGTTACAAAAACAATAACGTCAGTGTTCGTGCGATGAGAAAAAATCTCACACTTTGTAGCCGACGGTATCAAACATATCATTACACAGCTGCGGACGTTTCATTTATACTTTTTGAGACGGTCGGTCAATAGGAAGAGATAAAAAGTCAGCTAGAAGGAAAGGAAACTTATTCTCATGATTAAAAATTGAGCACAAGTTTAAGTTTGGTGTGAGGGAAAATCTCATTGCGCGATCAATGGCGGGTTAAGGAGGCTAGCACGCAACTAAAAGACCATAAAAATCTGTAAAAACATTTTTTAATTTTTAATATTAAATTTCCGTTTCAACGGAAATAGATTCAAGCTATTGCAAAATAAAATAAAAGAATAAGATGAGTTACCCAATATTTGTTCAAGTGATAGCTGCACTCCGATCGAAAGTCACACGTCTTCATCTAACAATTTTATTTTACCGTCGTTGATTGCTATGATGTGCATGTGAATGTCATATTTACAATACAATATTCTCTATGATATTGCCCTTATTATAATTCGTAGAGCTAAAACATGGTTCTCAAATCATTTTCTGCATTTTTGTTTCCATACAGATAATAGCTTGTCCTGCATTACTTTTTTTTCAAAGACAATGAGTAATCCCTCCATGCAGTTTATTTTCATTGGCGATTATTTTAATATTTCGATTATTTCATACGTGGATTTTTTAGGATTAAACCCAGTCTTTATTTCTAAAATTGCGAAGACCAATAATGAAGAAATTTGTTAATAATTTATAGTAGAGAACTCTACTATAGTTTTTAACCTGCTAACCACTTAATTTTATAGCTTAATTAAATCAGGTCTTTATTTTAACATTCGAATTATTTTGCGTCCTTTTTTTCATCCTAATTGTCATACTCGGTAACTCATCGTATTAAATCCTCTTAAAGTTACCACAGTTACATTACAATCCATACTCCTTAAAGTCCTAGTATAATCTGTTTCACTCAAAAAAGGAAGGAAGAGGTAGTCCACATCGCAAGCGTTGGGGATGTAGACGAAAATCGATGGAAGGAGAGAGTAAGGGGATAGGAATGAAAGGAATTTTGAGAAAATGAAAGTGAAGGGCAGAAAAAAGGACACTTGGGAGAGGGACGAAGGGAAAAACGCAACCTTTATTATTATCTGGCGGGAGTTTCCTTCGGAAAAGGTTAGGAAAAAAGAAGTGCTAAGTCAAGGGCCAAGGAACTACCCAGGAATCCCCAAAAAAAGGGGCCAAAAGAGAGAAAAAGAAAAACTTCAAAAAGGCTCCAATGGTGCGGACGAAACGTCGAACTCCCAAGGTAATCGAGAGTAATCAAATGAAGCTTTAATTTAAAGGCATTAGACGGCGGGGTGTTGATTAATAGTTTTCCCTCTATCTTTACGAACCTTCGCCGAATTTCGTTGTTCTCCCTCCGAATGAAAGAGAGTCTCGAAATAAACGAACTCCTTTCCCATTTGAGTTTGCTACGACACTTGACAATGCAAAACGTGTCGAAAAGTAGGGGAAACTAGCGGACGCTCTCGCGACAGCAGGACCCCAGAAAAGCCCTCATCAGGGGGCTAACAAATGGCCCCCTGGGAATCAGGGCAGATGATTCGGCCGAGCGACGCTTAGAATAATGTGCTCAGCCATGTGACGGATCGGGAGTTCGTGAGCAAAGGGAGCGGAGATTACTTGACACATATGGCAATCCTTCGCTTTTACGCGACGTCCAGCGAGTAAACGCTTCGGTGGACGGCGGGTAACCAGGACACCGGCCTCTGATTACGAAGTAATTGTTTGAAATTATGAGCTTGCCTAAAAAAGTGTTCGCAAGAGGGATGGGGCAGGTGGCAAGGTCCACGATTCCACAATGGAATATGTTTTCAATCTTGCTTTTGTTTAACAAGCGGATGGATTGACGGAATAAAAGAAATAACTATACACTGACCACCATAACTATCTCTTGTGAACTATATACTATATGCACTGACGTAGCCCAGGGAGTATTGCTGACACTAGGTGAAATAAAATACTACTTAAAAACAAAAAATTGTAACGCGAATGACAGGAATAAAATAATATTTCGTATTATTCCAAGAAAATGGAATTATTCTTAGGGAATTGAGTATAATTACCGTATTTTCTGAAAATATGCTGTCCATTTTGCATAATTGACCATTATTTACGAAGATTTATATGATTCATTTTTTGTTGCAATCTCAGACAAGAATGAAGTACCATAAACCATATATGCAATTATAATTTTACGATAGAATACATGTACTCGTATTATTTATTCAATAAAAGTTCTATGAACGTAAATCTCTTGCATAATGCAAAATGTGTGTTTCAATATTGACTTAAGCGTAAGATTTTCTTGAGACATTACAATGAGTGACCATTGACACTCGCAAAGGTTTTTGAAGAGATTCATCGTGCTGTTAGCCTAAAATAACGTGTCAATGAATTGAGCATGCAGTCAAATGTAAGGTAGCAATCGTCAACTCAGAATATAACTACCGTTTCTCCAGTGTTCAGCAAGGAGATATCAGCCATGCCTATCCACTTACCTGAAATAAAAATGAACAAGTATTAGAATTATTGATGTTGGTATTAAGACCAAAATTCTAGTTAGCATAGATGTAATACAGTTTCATAATAAATCAAAAGTATATTTTTTGCAAGCGTAAATAAACATAATTGTAATAAAAGGGATGTGTATATAGCACTGAATGAAAGGAAAAGTATTTCGCTTGACATGGTTTACCTCCACAACTCCGAAACTTACACCAACAAATTCGCTCTCGAAAACTTAATTCCAATGCTTGAACAACATTGTGGAAAAAGGTGGCTCAAATTAGTGAGCGATAAATGAAATATAAGGATATACTCCTTAAAGAGTGAAATTCATCATGAAATAAGTACTTGAGTTGAATGGGATTTGAACCCATTTTTTCCAATTACCGGCCATGTGTGTTAGCCAGTTACACCACGAAGCCGTATTCATTTATGGAGAATTTCAGCAGGGGTTAGTACGAACAGGTTTTTCTCGTCCCCAGTCTACAGTGTAGCACAGGAGACGTTGACGTGCATGATATTCATTGCCACAAGACGTACAAACGCATTTCCCCCATAACTAAAGATTTATTTACTTGATTGGTTGCAAGCAAAAATATTATTGACAGCATTTATTACATTCAGCGACTCTTACAGGATGAGGAAAAATCCATGCTTACAAATGAAGAAATTCACCAATAAAGAGTAGATTTTTATGATCAAGAGTTTGCTAATGATTCACTGTTGCCTAAACCGGAAGATAATTTTTTTTTTATTTCCAGCAGAGTTAATTGTGAAAACTTCCGAAAATTTAATTTTCGGGGATATAAAATTTCCCACCACGGCAACAGTCTGGCAATGGATAAGCAGGTAGGTAATGCATTATAATATACCAACGCATTGTACTGAAACCCACTCAGATTTACGCACGTGCATCCAAACATATCCGTGGAAGATACTAAGAACTCAAGATAAGATTTCATATAAAAGAAGTAGCCCAAAAACTTTCCGCGCACCGATTTTCCATGTGCCCCCACGCTGGTAACATAATTTTTCTGTAAAGCACTCGAGAACCCTCAAGCAATATGAATGGAATGAGAAATTTCAGAGCAAGAGGTACCTACTACCCCTTCCAGCTTTGACTCCTTCCCCAAGTAGGTTCAGACTTCAATTCGATTGCAAGTCTATTTTTTTATTTCCTTCCTTCCACGGCCTCAATGCATTCCCAGAAGCCTTTTTCTAAAAAAAAAATGAGCGTACAGGGGGAAGCAGGGAGGAGAATGTACCCACTGGATCGATGCACGGGGTGAGCTAAAAAACGAAGATTTAATGCACCAATTGGGGTAAAATCCGTAAAAGGTCCCGAGCCAGCTACTGCAAGTTTGCGCCCGATTTCGGATTTAGTCATTGCACGAGCGATTTTCCAGGAGCGAAGTCCCGCGAAAAATCAGCCATTGGGAAGGAGGACTGTTGGAGGGAAATGAATGGAATGGGGAACGGAAGGCGGAATCTGGAGTTGCCGCAGAGAAATACAAAACAAAAAAGAAATATTTGCCAATACATGCGGGCCTCTTGCAAAGTAGGTACACCCTCAGCACTCAATCGTGCGCTAATCCTTTGAAAATTCAGGTCCCATAATGTACCCGGGAATATTGCTCCGTGCCGCAACGCAGTTGGTGAACTATAACCGGTATTAGCCTTCATACCAATATGCATATTTCATTTCGATATTTCTCGCTAAGTATTTAACTTTCTTAAAAATAATGTTCCATTTAGTTTTTCATAGCACGCACGTGAACTGGAGATGGAGAACTATAATCAGTATTAGCCGTTGTTGTTTAAATATAGTTTATTTCAATGAGGTATCATTTTCTCCTACTCGTTATGAATTAATTAAGCGAATAATTCATAAAAAAGTTTGAATTAATTTGCGATTTTATTTTTTGTTGCATGCACGAACCAGAATCATCGAAAAAATAAGAATAAGGCAGGTCAAGCAATGTATCTCTCTCTCCTCAGTTTAATTCCTTGGCCCGAATTTCAAATTAGCCGTAAGAGATTTTTCCAAACGCTCTCCGTTTTTTCTCATGAAAGGCTTGAATTTGGATTAACGCTTCCAATACTGGATGAATTAATCTGGAAAACGGCACTTATTCAATGAGCATTATATCCGCCAATTCCAGTTCTCTTCATCAATTTTTATTATTATTTTCTGAGAAAGATGACTTTTAACCATTTCAGTGCCACGAGGAATAAAGAGAGGAATCTATGAAAAAACCCTCAATCTCAACATCACTCTGCATTAAATTAGTGAATCATGGCAATACGCATGACGCACTGATGCGACTTGAGCCTCAAAAATGCGAAAGGTGATAAAATACATACCTATTTATTACATACCTATATTGTATATACCCTCGATGTAAATGGAAATAAAGTGCATATTACGGACGGTAAATGACAGAATACGCCATTTATAACATAGAAACCTATAATCTGCCTGAAAATTACGTTAAGCAAGTAATAAATCATATTTATGATATCCTGTCATGATAATTTTAACGTTTTTATCACACTTGATTGCGAATACTCAAAGTAATCGTTGCCAGATTAGGTACATCTTCGGCAAACCAACCTTGGTTAAATTGTTAACCAAATCAATAAATATATGCTTTTTACAGTACGCTTGATGTTGGCTAGTCACATTAGGTTTGCCATAATGTTGTCACTTTCATTGATAACCCCCTTTTAACTCAATGTTATATGCCAATCACAAGACGAAAACAATGTTTGCCTTCTAATGTACAAATTTTTTTGAAACAAAAGTTAAATGGAGAAGAGGAATGCGTAATTAAATTATTTTGGAAATAAGAAAATGCAGTTAGTGCCAAAATGAAAAGGCAAAGTTATCGATGAAAAAAGTACACTTCTGTCTACATCAATAATCGGTATTATTTCTCGTCCTCAAATATTAGCACTACTCTAAAATCATACACTCCCGATATAAGCGATAGCTTGCACAGTATTAGTTGGCAACAGATTTAAATTAAATTAATTGCGCTTTATAAAAAGAATTTGTTTGAATGAAAAATGTAACACCTGGACGTTTCATTCTAACTTCACAATTCATACTAATTAATAGCTTTTTTTATAATTGGCATTTCTATATTTTTGCAGCCAATGAGTAGATATTGGTACGCGTGTTGATAAAATGCAATATTCTAAACGACTTTTATCACATATTACCCAAATTATTACAACTGCTACATATTTCTCTTAACCATTCAGGAGGTAGTGGGATCCATTATGTCGTATTTTCACATCAGTGAGGGAGGTTCACTCTGTCACCTTTTTCCAATAAAGGATGTCTTCATTTTGAATTTTGAATAAATTCTTATGCTAAAACCTTGAATTTACTGTATAGGCATAGAATTGCTGAATTCATAGAAGTTCGACACTTCATATTCCGTGATTGGAGTACTTAACTTTCCATCATTGTAGGTATCAAACCATTAAAAGTTTGTACTAATGAAAACTAGGCATCGTGACATCAACTGAATTATTTGAAGTAAATCCTGATAAAAAATAGCCATACAACAATGAAATACCATATAAACAGGTGCCGAAAAAATTTTGGACTGCGATTAACCACTCCAAAAACTATAACGTTATTCAGAAGAATGTCCAAATTCCACCGACTACATGCTCCAAATGATGATTGAATGAAAACCTTCATGATTGTATTTTTGTGCTAACTATAGGTTTAGCGAAACTTGGTGGCACTCACCAGCGGAGGATTAGGGGGAACAGACCGTAAACCAAGCATTGATGAGCGGGCAAAGTTATCGAAGGACTCCCGCAGGGTCGTCTGGAAGGAGGCTCGGCTTCTCCAACCCACACCTCATGAATGCTTTCCTCTCCTTTGCGTCATCTCACCTTCACAAGCGAGTGCCAACAAGTTTCGCTACACCTATACAGCAGACGCAACTTAATCGACATAGATTGCTCGAACAATGTTATGTTCTTTAGGTTTTGCTGCTAGGCCCTCAATTTAAATACAGTTCAAAGCAACGTAAATAAACCAAAGCTAATTTATGTTCCACGAGAAATTATTTTCACGAAATTATTTTCAAATTTGCTTCCCAGTTTGATCAATAACCAATTATTTTAACTGGCCTTTCATCGACTGATGCATTTTGAAAGATAATTTCACAATCCCCCGCAAATGATAATCACCCTCTGCTGACATTAGCTATTGACAAGTATCTCATTCGCCGTCTAAAGATAGATTTACTCGAAATTAGACAATAATGCCTGTGAATGTTAACAGTAAAAATATGAATTTTGGGGTTAGTTTCCAGTTAAATCTTAAGCAATTCGTTTTCCGCAGCATTGGACAAAGAAATCATTCACTTTGCCATGAATTTAGCCTCCGTAATACCATAGTTCAGAGCACACTTACACATTTTAGCAAGGAGAGAGCGGGCATTTGCGAAGAGCAAGCACCAGATTCCAAATTTTTAAAATCGGTTCATGTGTCACCAAACCAAGACACTATGAATAAGGCATACATTGACTTTCTGTTATCACCGCGATGGGATCCTCGACTCACTCATCACTGACGTGTTTCCCCTGCGGTATCCAAGTGGATTCAGGACGATATGACCCTAAAGCAAATGATAAAGGAGTCACGTTCCGGAAAGTTAGTGCGTATAACCATGGGTGTGTACATGACTATTCTCCTCCAGTCATGATTTGAATTACAAATACGCGATGGTAAAGAGAGCCTCTCGTGGATGCGAACTTCATAAATACCTTCCGACGAGGAAGTCCACGTCTGTTCCATCTCCTGAATAAGAGACAAAATATTATGCCCAAGCAAAATAGTTTCCAGGTCAAAGAACGGAAAGAGAGAGAAGCCAACGAATGCAAACTCGAGAATCGCTGGGCCGCATAAAATGAGTTGAAGAAATTCGAGGCCGAATAGAACTGAACAATAATGAACAATGGTAGGCGGAATGAAAGAATGAGATAGATGGCGAGTGATTGATGGAGTCCAAAATATTGACGCAAGAGTCGGCGCTGAATTTTTCGGACTAAAACGAGACTTTTGATGGGTGTTAACAATGTTGATTGGCCAAAAAATAGGTTTTACACGGTAAACATAAAGGAATCAACAAAATTCGTGATTATTAATTGACTTAAATGTGGAAGTGAATCGAAGAGCGTTAATAATGACACATGAAGTCATAAGCAATTCAACGCAAAATATCCATATGAAAAAGTATGGAATGGTAAAAATTGTAAAACCTTATCAATTTGATGTTGTAAGATATAGCTAATTTATTTAAAGCATATTTAGAACACGTACTCGGCGGTTTCGGTCTTTAGGGCAAGATGTCATTTCTTTCTTCGGATGGAATGTTAGAATACATCAGCATTTACTTTCCATGATTACAATCCTAGCAGTAGGATTTGAGAATTTTTGCCATGTAGCTACTTTTATAAGTCTTTGGCGGCTCAATATTCTTAAATATTAGCACCTAACGACTAATCTAAATACATTTTATGGAAAAAGGTTTATTTAACGACAACACTAGAGACTTTAGGCCTTTTCCTGTACCAAAACTGATTACGCGAAACTATCATTACCATTATATAATATGTATTGGTTTTTTGTTCGTCTCTTGAGGCTTAGCTACTGTGAAACAACGAAGGGATCCCCAATTTCTGCCCACAGTACTGACATGGAGAGAGGAAGTGGTAACGGCAATGCCCTTTTTAACACTTAATGTGTCAGCACTGGCAACAATGGGTCCAAGTGAAGCGAGAGAATATAAAAAACGATTATTTCAATGTTTCAGAATTCAAAAGAATTATTGGAGATATTACGTGAATAGATATACGCCCCCTTAACATAAACAGGAATAACGGCTACTCTCTCACCAGCAATGAGAAAAGTTTCGCCGGATAAGTTTCGTACACGCATAGTTTTGCCAGAATATTATAACCAAAAAGTGAGCAGCCCATGCTCAGTAATCTGGGCCGCTAAGTATACTAGAAGCCACTTTCGGACGCATCTACACTTAAGCCACGTCTCAGGGCGATTATAGCATATTAAGGAAAACGTCGCAATCCCCAAGATACCACCGCGGGAGAAACCAGAAAATCATCACTCCATAGCCACTCACAGACATCTATTTCCATAATTCAATAAATTATGTATATCGCAGTATGACAGTTCTTCTTGTAGTTCTTCTTGAGTGTTTTAAATGCTCCCACTACTTAAGAACACTCAGAAAAATGGTTGTTTTTGGTAACCTGTAAAATTGGTGGTAACGTGGTTGTAAGTTGATGAAACAATTGCAGTTGGTCACCCTAATTATCTATTGGTCACTGTAACTATATGAGCTAGGTAATCAGTATTAGGACGTCTATTGGACTCGCCCACGGTTACAATGACTATGCGGCTGGTAACGGGAACCATCTTTTCCAACCTGGTACGACAGGCAGCCAGTTGCCGGCACACACAACCAAGTGTGGAAGCTCGAGGAACCCGCTGGAGTGACAGAGGGAGCAAAGTGGTCGGAGTGATGATGCTCATGCACTTGGAGCGGAAATTGGAAAATATTTTGTTTAATATCAAACCCTCGCATGGCATTGACATTTAAAAATTAGTTCTAGAAGTTACATTAATACTCGGAAGTGGCCACATATATAAGACTTTTTTGACAGTGGATTATTAATATCGGGTTCGGGAATGTGCGCGTACTATCGTAGGGAAGATGATCATGCGAGTAAGAGACTATTTCGTTAGGTAGGATAGGATATTGTAATATGAAACTGTATGCCAGTGTTATTATTACATTCATAGTATTTGAAATATTTTTTTTTCATTTTTTTTACTGTGGGAGTCTCAACAGAGAATTTCAAGAGCCTCAATGAGAGACTGTTGGATTCATGTTTAAATTTTCAATACAACTTCAAGAGAGATTCAAGGCAGCCATTTCAAGATGGTTTCAACAGAGATTCTTCCACAAGAGCTTGGTAACGAGACCATTTTACGAAAAAAACTCAGACAATGAGAGATGTATATCATAACTATGGCTCTGGTTATAGCATAAACCGCCAATTGGTTCTGGTTACCAGCACGACGCGGTGACGGCAACCCACGCAAGGTAACCAAGTGAGATGGCAATCATTACTATCTTCAGGTTAAACGAAAATTAACCTTCTGACTTGGTAGTGGTTAACAACTTGTGAATTCATGAAACCACCTACTTCTCTACGTGTACAATAACCTAAATATTGCATGCGAGTGTTTCTGACCCACAGCGAAAGCACAGACGGAAGGAGTGTTAAATCCCGCGGGAAGGCCCTCTGATGTTAGAGGTTAAATGTAGGCATAAGATAGTTCACGAAACATCAGTTTCTCAGTAATAAAGCTAGTATGGAGTTTGAATCCTAATCACAGGTGCTGCAAATATTTTATAAACTTGCGGTCAATGTAAAAAATAAGAACATACAACTGAAAACTGTCTCAATCGTTTCCCCGCGATAATCATAGCCTCTTGCGAATAAAAATTTACAAAAGAAATATTGGATGAAGTGCTCTTTGCTTTCAAACCATGGAAGTTACTGCTGTCCGATTACGACGAAGACGATGGCAGTCTCAGCTGTCCAAACGTCACACAGTGGGGCATAATGAATATCTGGGAAGACAAAATTAAGATTTTTTAATAACTCCCCCATACTGGCGTCATATTTATTTACAAATGAACATAATACGAATCGAAGCACGTTTTATTAAATATGGGTTACAATTACAACATTTTAGTGGAACAGCCCCCCTTTGAGCTGAATATACCGAGATCGGTAGCGAGTAGGCGGCACATTTTTTGGACTAAATGGATATTTTTAGCATAGGCTGTAAATGCTTGATCTTTTGCCCTTAATATAATTAAAACAAAATGTATTGGAATAATTATATTTCAAAGTATATACTGGAAACAAAGGGCATGGAATTGGCCCCCATATTAACACCGGCCATTTTTGACACACAGAAGCGAACTATGCCGAAGGAAAGGCCGTGATTCAAATGGAGAAACAGGAAATAAAGTTACCGGAATTGGCCTCTCTATTAATCCGGCCATTTTTGACACACAGAAACGAACCATGCCGAAGGAAAGGCCGTGATTCAAATGGAGATACTTGAAATAAAGGTAGCGGAGTTGGCCACCCTATTAAACCGGCCATTTTTGACACACAGAATCGGATCCATGCCGACTGCAGCGCGATCTATCTTTTGCGGAAAGCTAGGCAACACCTTTGCCCGTACAGAGGTGCCGAAGATTTAGATCCATATGTATATTTATGGGACGGGCGACTATTGTGCCAAAAAACGTGTTATTTCCCTCGGGAGTTTTGGTGAATAGCTGGAGTGCTACAAGGGATATCATGACTAAGGAATAGTCACTGAACTCAGGGAAGGGAACTGCTTGCTAGTACATTGATTGACTTGAGGCTCCATCCAATCCCCACTTCAAGATAAGATTGAGATTGCTATCTAGCAAACCCGTCAGCAAATCATTCACCGTTCCCATGAGTCTTGTAACGGTTAGGTCTACCAATCTTAGAAGTCGAACGTTTCCACCTCTTTTCAAACGTCTTCTGGAGGAGGGTAACATTGCTTCTTCGCTTCTTGAATCTCCTAGTAACTTGGCAAAATATCTGCGTTGTGCTGTTTCACTGTGTCCCGAATCAGCTGGTATTGAGACCTGAATAGATTCGCGCCTACAGTCAAACTCAATACTTCATCTGTAGAGAGTGGTATAGCCATCTGTTTCGGATTCGTAGATGACTTCCAAGCTTTCTTCATCTTCGTTGCTGTCGTCGGAGTAGAAATGACCTCCCTAAAAAGTTGCGCGGCATCCCGTTTTCCTTGAGATCGTATTCCTACAGCAGTGGAATATGTTAGTTCCTCCACACTTGTATTTTCTAAAGTTTCATTGGGCCGCCTCCTCTTTGACCGCTCGCTTAGTTCCCGAAAGTGGCTTCTGGGTCGACCTGGCCCTACAAGTTGAAATATATTGTCACGATCACTGAAAAAACATAATGTCTTCAAAATTTTCTCTTGATAAATAGGCAAAACATTGCTACCCGAGATGTATGTCCCATTGATGAAAAGCTAACTCACTACTGATAAACATGAAAGGAGTGGAAAAATAAAAATAAAGGTCACGAATACCTGGGACTCCTGGCGTATTTGAGGACGCAGTGTCTTCGGTGACCTCAGCTGGGGCAGACATAGGTGGGGAAGATTAAGGCCTCCTCGTTGAGCCATTCCTTATTTTTTGACTGGAAGATGTCAAGCTTCCAATTGTTTTTTTGCCATTTGACGCAAATTTACAAATATACGCACTCATTCGTTTTCTGCTCACTTCTAAGTATTCCAGCATTTAGCTAGAGAGATGACTCATCCTTCAATAAGTCAGATGCATATATATATGAGCCATGACGTCAAAAAAAGCTAACATAATCCATAATTCTTATGAATAGTTCACAGACTACACACAAACTCTATCTTTTACGAATCAACAAATATATCCATGTAGGTCCAGCCCGAGTTGTTAGACGTACCGGGAAAATAAATAATTCGTGATAGGGGTATAATAGAAGAAGGCAACCGATGAAAATTTGGAATACCCAAAGATTTTCCAAGAGTGGGATAGCTTTCTTAAGCTAGAATGTTATGTTGTCCATACATACCTTTCAAAATGAGTCCACAGGTAATGGGTTTGATCCTTCCTAGAGGCGGACCACGTCTCGCGCAACACATGAAATATATCTATCTGCTCCATGGCAGTTGCAATCTACGGTCCACGTCCTCGCGTTCTCTTTCGTCTTATTCCACTAGCCTTGTTCTCTATACTGAACCCCTGGCTCTTAATGTAATTAAAATCAACTTATCTAGACGATTTTCATAGTCAGCACATTAGCTACAATCTTTCCTCCGCGATAAACACCCGCCCGGCGGCTACGCCGGGCTGGCGCCTTGTGGATACAATGATAGGCCAAAATTGCTTAGGTGCAGCTAAGAGCAGCTGTTTTCTTTATTAAAAGAAAGATAAGGGTCCATAGAACTTGAAAACGTATGCGTGAGACTAATGAGGAGCAATGAATATTTTGTAACCCTAGCTGTCTCTTTCATGAACTGATACTGATCACGCTTTTTAAAAAGGAGGGGGCATGAGGGAAGTTTATTTTATTTTCAGTGTTTTCTCGTGTAAATATTAATTTTATGAACCTATGAACCATTAAGACTTATGACCATATTTCCAATTCCACATTATTCCTACATTATTCCTACATTATTCCAATCTAAAATGGGAATCATCAAATGACTCCCTGAGAAATAGCCATTCCAGAAGTTTGAAAATGGCGCCAATTTACTTCCTCCTGACGACGAAGTTACTGCTTCTATAAAGTAATTAATATTGTTTTTATGTGCTTTGGTGTGTTCTACGATAAATTCGTAAAAAGCGGCCAATAAAACATTCGGAAAATCGAACTTTGTCCTCCTAGAATCGCTTTTTTCCCCACCGACGCGTCGGTGCTGACTAAAACTGCGACCCATAGGAACACCTAAGAAGACTTAAACGAATGTGTTCGCCGGAGAAATATGAGATTCATCATCACGAAGAAGTCTTGGGTATTGCGGGGGGGGGGGGGGGCAGGAAAGAAAATTACGGAAGAGAAAATTAAGAAGGACGCTGAATAAGTAGATGGGGTGAGTTGGGAGGTAATGACATTTTTGAAGAGGGGGTAGAATGAAGACTGCTGAATATGCAGAGAAGAGAGGGAAAACTAATTTCGAATATCGGACGGAATGAAGGAAGGTATAAGATAAGCTTCGAGAGGAAATAATTTAGAGCGATAGAGAGAAATGTTGCATAAAAGGATAAGCAATAGATGACCCAAAGTTAAAGGTAACGTATATAAGACAAGGGCTACGACCAATCACTGATATTCGTTGATACCATGCGGTGACTCCACGTGAACTCAACCAAATAGCACAAACTTTTGGCTCGACCATCCCTGATTTTCAAGATTTTTGACACAAAGGAAGACTATGATGCAAAAAGACGTTCCGCAAAATATTAGATCTCAATATTACTGAATTTTAAAGATAGAGCGCTTCGAATATCTGAAATTAGCACACACTGGCAGCTCCAAACTGTCTCTCCAATGCCGATCTAGTGATCAAATTACGAATTAAATTACATTTTCGTAAGAAAAGCTACTATCTGAGTTTTTTCTCAACAATTGCCAACAAAGATACATATTTTAAGCATTTAAATAGTCATTAGAAAACTGAGAATCTTGATTTTCAATACGAAACTTTCATTCTGTTCGAAGTGAGACCACTAGGTCGACATTTTTGGAAACGCAGTTCAAAGCTTCAGCGCGCCGTTTTGTGCTACCTTCAGACATTCGAAGGTTAATATTTAGTAAAACATGTTTTCATATCAATGTTCTTTTATTCCATATATCGTGAGTATCGAATATGATCTAGCCACGGCCTTCTTTATTTGAATTTGTGTGAAATCGCCCTATGGTAGATATTTAAATCCGTCCAGAATTTGCCGAAGTTCCATTGTGCTCAAGTAAATTTTACTGCATCGATTTTTCCTGTTGTTGCCTCCATTCTCACGTTATGCCAAAGTATGTGCACCGTGCTCTATCAATGTGTAACCCCTGTTCTCCTATGGAAGGATATACCTTCTGTCGTATCAACGGCTTATCAAAGCAACAATTTAGAAAAGAGCTCAATTCTTTCACATTATTAGCACCAATCCGAAGATCTGTATGTGGAAGATCTTCACTGCACTACGTTACCACTAGCTTACTTTATTTCTTCATAATTTCTCATTGGGACTTCTCTCATAATTTTCTTCTTGAATTACTCCCCGTGGTATTCCTAGTTAACTCTCCCCATTTATGTTTCTGTTTCCCTAACATCGTTTCCCAAACACTTCAAGCTTACAGGTTGATTTTATCGCATCGAATTACCTTCCACTGAGATAGGAACTACCATAATATAGCCCAAGCTACAACAGTTTTTCACTAGTTGTTAGGGTATTTACGCAAAAGAGAGGTTAGCTCCAATAATGTTCCAATTGCATGAAGACATTTCTACGACCAGAAACGCACATAATTCATATTTTTCAACGGAACCTTACAATTTATCGACTTCAAATGTAATGCAATAGAGACTCCTTTGCATAAAAATTGCATATTTATGACTCAGGATAATATTTCTCAAAAAACCAAGGAACGCCCATGACAATAAAAATATCCATAGTGATACTTTAGCATCATTTAATAGGAGGTTATAACTTTTAGAAACCTTTCATCTCTCGCCTAATAGACTTAGGGTTCCCCCATGCCCAGGGGAAAATACCTGTATGTGATGTTTACCAGCCCATCAGCTTATAAGTTATTAGCACCGGCCCCGCAGGGAAAGAGCTGAGTGGAAAACTTTATCAAGGGTATTCCGGGAATCTCCTGTTGGCTACTCGGAGAAAATTTCTCCGAACCTTTCTGAGACCATTTTTCAAGAAATCCAAACTACGACAAATGACGGATAGGGACTGTTTCAAGTGCACCGAGAGTGAGGCGAGGCTACACCACTTTTTTCGTTTCAAAGCTCTTCTAATACAAAGGACGATAAGTAAATCCTAATCTAAAGTTTATCAAATTTACTAGAGTTCCTACTCAACGTCAGCCTTGAACCACAGTTCGTTCCTCGCCATCCTCCAAGAAACCTTACCGATAAATGGCCAGTCTCTTGACTTCTTACGCATTGGTATTTGAAAGCTCCTCGTGGAATATTATCCTGGTAGCTGCACCCATTGAAATAGTGACGATAAGTTTCTTCAGAAAACCACAGATTCACAAAGCATAAGCAAATAAAAGAATTAAATTACGCTAAGCAATAATATGGCGAATGACGCTTTAGTTTAAATTACTTAGTCATAAAATTGATTAAAGCAGAACTCAGCTTAGCTATTTCCTCTTATAATTGAATAATTTTCACCGCATTTTTAAATTCTTCGAGAATACTGACAATATTAGGCGAAACGTCATTTAAGACAACGATTAACGTCCGTTGACGATCGGTATGAACTCGTTTTGGCAAGAGTTTATTTCAGTGATTCAGTACGCAAACACAGATTTGAAACAAAGAAGTGAGGAAAAGGAAATGGTTTACTATTTAAACTCGCGATTTTAATTAAGTAAACACACTCATGTCAAATACATTTACAAATATTCAAATTGGCTTCTTTGAAGTCTCTCTTAGCTTTATTTATTTCGCATAGGAAGAAGTGGTTAGAAATGTGGATAGAGAGAAAAAGTATATGCCCAGGGTTTTTATCTTTTTTCAAAGATAAGCATGGATTTTAAAATTGAGTCTCATTCAACTGTCTGCGTACTACAATTTAGCAGTGATTTTAAAGTTATCCTGAAACTTCATTTAGCAGTGGGATTTCCGTTATAAGTCATCCAACCTCACAAAAAACCACTCTGGTTTCCCAATTGAAACTTAACATAGTTCCTATAAAGAAACATACTGTAATGAAACTATTGATTAACCATATTCAGTATTCAAAGCTAGGTAGCTTGTGTGAAATTCCAATGCTCCTGTATCATGAAAGCGTAAAAGTAAAGGTGATTTTTTGACGAAGCATATTAACTTACTCCCTTACAATAACCACTAACATTTTGACCCGCAGTATTAATATTTTAATCAAATACTTATGTCCGTTTACTTTACATTATATTTTGTGAAAAATTTGTATATATTGAATCACGAATTGTCCTTGTATTATGTTAAAAATAATTTAAACCATTCAAATGTTCAAATGCGAAATACATGAGTCAAAATATTCATAAATAATCCTAATGTCATTGTTCTTAACAGTCTCACGTTGTACTAGATCTCCGCAACGGTGACCTTCAATATTTTGTTTAAAATATACGCCACAGAAAACATATTACCACGAGACTCATAGAAGCTTGTATCTTAGGGCATAAAATGCCATTTCCCAACTGACACGTTATTAAAAAAGAAAGAAAGGAGCTATGGGCACCACTAAGCTCGCCTCAAAGTCACCCAGCAGGAGGAGCAGTTCATCCACTGAGCTTCCTATTTCCCAACTCTCATAACGTGGTCGGAACACGGCGCGTGAGGTAAGGTAAGCGGTCCATCAGAAGTGAGTTTCCCGAGCAAGGAGAAAAAATAGCCTTCGCATAATTAAATTGAAAAAGCGAAGTCAAATGAGGAGGGGAACTCATTCCACGAACGTCACGTGAAGCAAGTAGATGTGGGTAAGAGTTTTGGGTGATCTTCGCCACCGACCGAAGGAGCCAAGGTAGTACGTACAAGCCGCCAATTTAATGCCACCGAACACCAGTGGATATCTCTTCAAGCCTCAGTGGTGATATCCGGCGGTAGGTTGTCTCGGGAATCCCAGACACCCTATCCTCCCACGACCCTTAAGAAAAAAAAAGGCTGTCCTCCCTCGATATTCCCCTTCCCATTCTCCCCGATTCACTTTATTCTCTCCTTTCGAGAGTTTGCGTTTACGACCGCGTACGGTCGGATTTTCTCCGCGATATCGCCTCCGATCTCGCCCCGTGATCTCGCCCGTCTTGCTTCTTTTGTTTCCCGGCCGATAAAATTTACGACAATCGCTTCTATGTTTTCTTTTCCTTTTTACACCTCTGCCACGTCGATTTCCCATCATTCGTGACCTTACTCCAGCAATCCTTCCCTTGGAAGCACGACATAGCCCGTCTCAGCTTCCCGAAACCTCCAACCAGCCTTGTCTTGCACGCTCCTGCTAACCCAGACATATTCTCTCACCTTACTAGTCACGACGTGAAAACAGGAACGGAAAAAAGCGAAACCATCTCTCCCAATGTTTCACTACAAATTGCGTAGGTAGTCAAATTAATTTATAGATTTACATTAATTTTTAAACTTTTAAAAATAATTTTTGCTGTTACCGGAGGAATGCATTCATCGAAAGCAATTTATCAAGGGAGATAGTAGCCCCTCAGTTCACCCAAATTCGTGAATTCTGCGAATGCGAATTCTGTGAGCCACTGAGGCCAATCATTAGGTAGGTATTCGGCATTCATTAAATACTTCTTTATATAAATCAGTAATGTGAAAAGCACGATCACTTTCTCCCAACGTATTATGATGATATTAACTGTATTAAAATTATTCATGCATTGAACCCTCTATACAATATGAAAGTCATACTCCTAGATAAATACTTCCCATGCATGAAATGATAGTAGCACCAACTTCTGGTCTTAGTGATTTGAAATTATATGCCTTACCTTATTATTTATTTTCTAGTCTTTTGACCTTCTTGAGAAAGGCCATCTATTATAGATTAAGGTGTGCAATCAGTGTTAATCGTTCTACTGAGACAAAATTACGTTATGCATCCGCATTAACCTATAGGGATGCATTGAATACCTATTTCAATATAAATGGATCTGGAGATTCACAGATTATTTTCCAGAAATAGAAACCAATATTAGTGATTATAAGACAAACGTATATATTAGGCAGACGTATATTTGGACAGAGTTGAGTAATTATTGCCCGCAAAGTGTTTCTTTGTCAAATTCGTGTGATGCTGTGGTAATCTTACGGGCTTCAGTTGAGCACCAATAGGAAGCCACCAATGAAGACTGATGAAAAAAACTCCGAAAACTCGTATCTTAGTTAAGCTGCCTCCTTCTCTTTCCCCTTCGAAAAACCAAGGCCGTCGGTCCTTTTACTTACCAGCCAACCAACCCCCTAACCACTGACCAACCCCTCCACAATGCTTCCCTTTCCCGTGATCCTCCCGTACCCTACAACCGACGAACGTTCTCCCCTTGAATCCTTCCCCCCCCCCTTTCATCCGCCCTAGGCATGAGGGGGTGGCCCCAAAAAAAATAAAGACTCTCTCCTACATCAACCCACAAACCCCCATGCCTTCCCGGCCTTATAAAGAGTTACGTCCCATCCATTTGGGAGGAGGCGGTCGACCAACCCAGGGGGGATAAAGGCGGGGAGAGGGGGACGAATGGACCGTAAAGAGGGCGCAGCCTCCGCACTATCCCACTCCCACCTCCGAATGCATTACGCAGAGGGGATGCTCAGGGGAAGATGAGACGGGGTTAGTGTGGGGTCGAGAAAAGCGTTTGAGTTCGGGTGAGGGAGAGCAAGGAGTTCGGAGGAGCAAAGAGGGCTACATGAACACCCTCCCACTTGAGCGCAAGGGTTCATTCATCTACATACTACTCTTTGAGCCGCAGTAGAAGCGTGTGGCAGGGAGTGTTAGGACACTGACTATGAACATGGGAGGGCATAGGGGAAAGGAATAAAAAAGAGATAGTATGAAAGTAAATTAAAGGTTTAGGAATGAAAGGTTTAGTGTCTTGATTTGTTTTGCTTTTAGTCACTAGTGTAGCATGGAAAGAAGTAATTGTTTTATCTATCATTTTGGCAGTATATACCTCTTTTTTACTGCCTCTATCAGTTATATAGTGCAAGGTTTAAATAATATCCTCCGTATCATACTCAAACTCACCTAATCTGAATTTATTAAATCATCTAAAACTCTAAGTGCGTAGCCTCCCTCTTCGTAGCGGCTCCGAACTTGGTCTTTTCATCAACTGCTCTACACTCTTGGTTCGTTTGTGGTAGTGTTTCTAAGCAGAGTCAAGTATATTAAATACTGTTGAGATTGTATTTGTATTTTTTTGGAATAATCATAGAAAGTAAAATATTAGGATTGTTTGAAATGCACAGTGAAAAATCATTCACCTGGTCTGAAATTCGAATCCAGACCTCTCAATTACGCGCAGAGTGCTCTAACCAGTTAAACTATCCAGGAGTGAATTTCAAGAGACCATCAGAGGGTGACTCCGTTAGAATTATTGCGCGGCCATTTCCGCAGTTCTTTGTATAATATTAGTTAGTGACAGCAAAGAACTTTTCTTCGTTAAAAGATGTCCCCAGGAAGTGCCTCAGATCTGAAAATTCTCGGCCTTCAAATGTTCTCATGCTGGCTAACGGGAAACGTTTGTTCTACAGCATAAGTTTTAGACTAAATCCTTCAATAACTTGTGATCACTATTTTCATTAGCATCCAATACAAGAAAAATTATGCACGATTGGCAAGAAAAGGGGTCTCACGAAATCTCATGTCTTACGTGGAAGGATGGGGGCGGAGATAAAGTGGATTAAATTTTCGTAATACTTGAAAGGCCCCCAGGGGGTTGGACAATCGCAGGGCTTTGAATTGGGTGCGAGTCCTGGAATATATATATATATATAACAATATATATATATATATATATATATATATATATATATATATATATATATATATATATATATTGTTCCTGCGGCATTCTGACCCAGTCAGTCGACATCTCCTCGTTGAGAAAGAAGCCTTTGGCTTCGAAAGCTCCGGAAAAAACTTTTCTCGTGTGAGTGTTCTTTCTTAGTGTTTTATTTTATTTAGTGCGTCACAGCTAGTGACACTGGTGTATTATTATATTGTGCTACGCGCATCTTTTCCTAAGAAACTGTGTATATATATATATATATATATATATATATATAAATATAAAAGGAAAGGAAATAAATATAAAAGTATATGCTAGCAACAAGGCGTTGAGGTTGGGGAAGGATAGGAAAGTAAATCAGTGGACACTCACAGGCAGATGATCAATGACGACACCGGTGTCCACTGCTTAGGGGTAGCTTTCGGGCTAAGGACCCTTCTTCAGCTGGAGGAGATTCACTACTAAGGAGTGTCACACTGGAATTAGGAGTTTAGGGTATGTCTTGGTAAGGGGTTGGTTGTTGGGGTAGTGAATCTCCTCCAGCTGAAGAAGGGTCCTTAGCCCGAAAGCTACCCCTAAGCAGTGGACACCGGTGTCGTCATTGATCATCTGCCTGTGAGTGTCCACTGATATATATATATATATATATATGCATAAATAAAACAGTGATACACTAAACAAACACAGAAACACGCAAAAAGGACACTCACAAAAGAAAACTTGTACGTTTCGGCGTCAGGGCGCCATCGTCAGCGGTAGAGGAATCTCTACCTCTAGAGGAGGAGATTCCTCTACCGCTGACGATGGCGTCCTGACGCCGAAACGTACAAGTTTTCTTTTGTGAGTGTCCTTTTTGCGTGTTTCTGTGTTTGTTTAGTGTATCACTGTTTTATTTATGCATGTGCATCGTCGCCGAGAGCGATTTTCTACCAAGACATTACATATATATATATATATATATATATATATAAAAAATGCACATTTGCATTTACAACTCCACAAAATGATAACGCACTTGAGGTGAGTAGCTAGCGGCCGTCGCCAGGCTTTAGCACCGATTATCCGGGAAGGCAGCATCCCTGTCAAATCTCGCCTCCACCGCGTGAAAGCCATCCTCCAACCAATCATGAGCCCTCGCAGCCTCCGCGTCGAGCGGTCTACTTCCTCCGTTCGGTCTACACTGTCACCGATCGGTCGTCTCTTCGCCTCGCCCTGGGACTATGAATGTACGAACTCACCAATACCTCGCCACTCGACGAAGTGATTAACCGGCAAGTAAAGAAATTCATCGAAAAAGCAGTCTCCTCTAGCACTGAAGAGGTTCGGCGGATTACGGTAAAAACACCAAATACATGGGATCTACGTTTTCGCCCAAAAGCCAGAAATGGAGACCCCGAGGACATACATCCAAAGAAACGTCCCAGACCCCAGTGAAGGACGGTAGGAGGCGGGAAAAACTAAAGTCCAAAACTGGGTTTATTAAAAAATTATTAGGACCCTTTCTACTCTCTTTCTGGAAGCACGAGAAGATAGGGAAGATATTCATCCCGGTAACAGAGTATTACCGCATTAAGACACAACCAAGTAGCCTAATAGTGCTGGAAGGAAGAAACCGACCAGGAAATAGGTCGGGAAACACGGAGAACTCCACTTTGGTGTGCTCAGGACATATATTCCAGCCCAATATTTCTTCTTCCAGATAATGTATAACAGAGGCCCTCTCGGCATCTTTCGTTAGTATCAGGGCCGGGTAGGAGTCCCGGCGGTTTCAGAAGTTTTGAATTATCACCTAGGTTGAATTATCAATTAGGTTACATTGAGAAGGGCACTTGAAATGTGGTATCTTCGCGATCTGAAACACCATTGGAGTGGAACAGACTTTAAATATACTGATGATGATGTTGCTCAGGGAATCAGGGCGGTGATTCTGGACCGAGGGAAACGTTTGAGCTTGGATAATCGAGAGCAATGGGTTTTGGAGGGGTGACAAGTGTCCATATCTGAGCCAGAATATATGATTTTAATGGAATCAGATCATTGCGGTGGCTAGAGTGTTGGTCTTTTCCTCGGAGAGACCTGGAGTGTGCTTATAAGATGGCAGAAATGTTGCCTAATTATTTCCAACGCAGTGAATGCAAAAGAGGAGAGTACTTTCAATAAAATTCAACAGTACATCCGTCTGATGGGATTTTATAAAAATTAGCAATATTAACGACAACTTCTGGAATTAAGTGAAAATTAAGGTGATTTTAGTAGCCTTAAATTTATCTAAGCTTGCAAACTATGCTGCAGCGTTGAACATATGGTATTACCGTATTATATGAAGAGGGGGCTACTGCTCGCTTCTCTCCTCACTTACTAATTCCCTTTTGTCTACATTGTTCCTTCAGATCCGAAGCGCGGAATCGAGCAGCAATGATTGGAATAGCATGAATATCTGATCATGTTAATGTGAGTTAGCAAATGTACGATCTGGTACTTCTCCTGCGTACTTAATGTAGGATTTCTTCAAATAGTTCTCGACTAGATCAGGTTCTCCATACCTACTAGTCAGGCATCGAAAAGTCATGATCGACGCGTCGCACAGTGGGCCAAAATCCAAAAAAGCTGGCCAAAAGTCGAAAAATGAAGTTCGCGCAAACCAACCAAAAACAGAGTGTTTATATTATTAGTCATATACTCTTTAAGATAGGGTACTATACAGAGCATAGAATACGCCATGAAAAATTTTACAGCTGGTCAAAGTAGATCATGTCAGGGTGATTTTGGCGATCGAAATTTTTCCGTGGAAAATAGCTAGGTATAAAGCTTTATTAAAGAGTCGTTATTTGTAATGTTGATTTTAAAGTATTTTGATCCCAAAAATTGATCTTTATTGCATGAATGGAGATAAAGTTTGTTCCGTTTTATTTGTTTGTTAATATGTTTATAATTTTTCAAACATTGTGCTGTTTTTTCATTAAATTTTATGTTTAACGTTAATTATCGTTTTTATCGACATCAGGCTACACGGAGTTATTTGCACTGTGTGGTAGTGAAAAGCATATAGAACAATGTTCAGAAGGAAATTTCTGCGATAACTTGCGATTCTAATTTTAACAACCATTTTTATTTAAAACCACCACACCACTCGGGCCACAGTGGCGGCCACTAGTGGGGTCTAAGCGAAGCAAGTATACAACTTCCGAGCAAAAAGACGACGGAATGCCAGTTCAATGACATTGGTAATTTGAATAGATGTTTTATGAATGACTTTTCATATTAATTTTTCCACATTCTACTTAAATGGCTAAATTCAATGTAAATCTTGTCGCAAATTGAAACTTCTCGCTACGTTGGCGATTGGCGAGTCTATGATGAGGAGGTCGTTGGGACGTTTCTCAGCAGAGTTATGGGCAAAAACATCTTTGAAATGATTTTCTATGAATTGCGGATTTCCCTTAGGCATCATGAGCAGGCTTTGGTCGAGGGATTTAGGGGAAGGCTCGTGGTCATGCACGTGCAGCGGCATGCGCCCACGCCAGCTGGTTGAGGACTTGCGTCCCTCCGTGCTTGCTGGCCCCACAATGCTGGTTTTACAACCTTGCCAATAATGACTCTTTTCTACTTCCCCTAATCCATTGGTAGCTATCTCAAGTAATGCTTTTTACACCTTTTTTGCCTCTTTTTGCAGACTCTTGGCGCCACTTGTTCCGCCAAACGGAATGCTTAGTTAGTTTCCTCAGGGGTTTTCTGGATGTTTTCACGTACCACATGCATCAGTTGTTCTAAAGCGAGTGTCGAGTGAGCATCCACTGTAAGTGACTGCACTGTGGTTGCACAGATGTACCGAAACCAGGATGTGGCAACACAAACGGTGGTAACACAGACGCTGTTTTTCGGACCCTAAATTATCAGCAAATATTACCAGTAAGAGAAACTGACGACTATTTCAAATTAAAGAAAACATTGCTGCTGAAGTTTAGTGAGATTTTCAAGTTAATTTAATATTTTTCAGGGCTTCATGAACAACTGATTTCAAGGTTTTCAAATATTTTGAAAGCAATTTCAAGCAGTCGAGCACTAAATCACAGTGAGTTCAGAAAATAATGTCTAGCAACAGCGAAATTATACGTGAAGCAATATCCTTGGTATTATATGCCACCAACGGTGCACAAGCTCCTGATTCATGGTGCAGACATATCCAAGAAAGCAATTCTGGCCATCGGGCAGCCTCCAGAAGATTCCTTGAAATCAAGGATTAAGGATATTAGGAAATTACGGCAACAAAATACGCGGAGGGTATCAAGAGAGGCTACTAATAAATATATATTTCGGAGATTGCTGTTCACCTCTGATCCCTTGATATCTTCAATTTCATTTCAAAATAGTAAATCGAAGGAAGATTTAGATCCAGAAGTGAAAAAACTAATTGACTATGGGAATGACGAATGTGAAGATGTGAGTGATGACGAGTCATCAGAGGATGAGTGACACTTTTTATCAATATTATTATTCAAAATATTTATTCAAGTTTTTTATAATAATATTAATGAAAAATATTTGTTTAATATTAAAATTTAAATAATAAATTATCATGGTCTCTGCCTCTGGCTTAAATTTATGTTGAATCCTGATCCCAGTAGTGCGACAAAAGTATAGCAAAATGAAAATGACTGGAACATAGCCAATTTCATACTAATTTTGCAATAAAAAATTAATTAAATGTTTATTTTTTTGTGAAAATTAACAGTTGTAGACATTTAACTTGATGCAAGTTCATTTTCATCGAGAAACATATTTTCAATTCCTCCCATTCCGTTGCAGTACCTAGTCATAATTTGTTAAAATGTATTATGCATTAAAATTCTGCTTGGACAATTTTTTACGGATTTTATAGCTCCTAGCATTATTAATTACAGTATTTTCATAATTATCACAGGAAATTTTGAATTAAAATTAGACCACTCAACCATGGAAATTAAACTGTCATTGCATATTTAATGTTTATGCAATTAATAGTGCTGTATCCGTAAGATATATTGAAAAAATAATGATAAAATCATGTTTATCAGCCCAAAATACCTTAGAAATGCATTTCATGTTGCATATGGACTGGTAATTATAAGAGTTATTAATTTTGGCCAGCTTTTTTTCAGTTTGGCCCACTGTGCGTCGGCCAGTATTGAGAGCCTGACCCGGTGAAGTACTTGAGAAGAATTCCTGCATTAGACGGGAACTATCGAACTCGTTGCGAAAGGAAGGTTCGATGACGGCCGCAGGAGGAAGATCTGACGGTGCAGCTCAATAATGGAAACTGGCAGCATGATGACGAATAAAAGACAACTTGTCTTATTTTGCACATTTTTATAATATAATATATTTTCACACACACACACACTGTTAGATTTTGACAGATTTTTGCGTAATTTTACAAAAAAAAACAAGAATTCTGAAAATTTCCGCAATCTCTTATACGCACCTTCAGGCAGGAGTAAAGAAATTAGAGAGGAGGGGGGAGTATACAATAGGATTCAAAGGGAAGGTGGTTATTCTTTACTTTATATTTTGTGGAATTTCTTAGTAAATGCCTTGAAAAGGACCCTCTGAAACGACGAAATTGATCGTTAAGATAAAAAAGGATGAGAAATAGAGCAAAGTTGCCTTTTATTCGTAAAAATTGTGATTGTAGCAAACTTCCACAAAGTTACGCCTAAATCAGTCATAAAAATGCCGAAAGGCATCACTATTGGATATGCGTATTACTTCTGAGCACATACACTTGCGGGGAATATTATGATAGAACAATGCGCACCAAAAATTAATCAATATTTTGTTAACAAAACATATACATAGGAAGACAATGCAAGCGTTGTTGCTAAACTGAGTTCAAAAAGCTTTTTCAGTAATCCATAACAAAGAAAAAAGTTAGGAACCGTTTCTTTACCAAATAACACCGAGTCAAATTCAAATTAACTCAAGGATAGAGAAATGCAGGATGTAACTGTTCCTTCAGATGTAAATTAATTCCATGAAAATCACTTCACCCGGCAGAGAATAGTCTAACCAGAAAGAGATACAGGTAAACTAATGATTCCTAATCTACGATACTCTCCTGGTATTGAAAGACTAGAGGGATTATTCTCATGTAACTTGAAACTATATATCAAATATATATTCATATTACTACAAGAATACAAATAAAAGATGCTCTGAAGTTATTTTTACCAGTTTTGTCATGTAGTTCCATTTAAGGCTAATTTCATGAAACAACCAATCATTGTCAATCATGAAATTAAATCATCTATTTCTTGTAAATTTTATTTTGTAGTTAGTCGTTTCTCCTTGCCAAGTAGAAATAGAAACGCCATCCCAAAGCAAAAGGCGCCATTTAGGGGAGACAACATTTGTTGGACGTTTTATGGATATCCGATGGATCGTAATTTGTCGTGGAGAGTGTGAGCCGAAGGCCCATCTTTGATCGAACCCCAGTGATACTTTATCTCTGATAAATGAGTTGACCTACTTGGGGATAGAGAGCCGACTTTCAAAGAGGTCAGTCTTGTCCTTGAGGAGGAGCAAGGCGTTTACGACAGGGGACTCTCGTTCCAACCCACCGTTTCATCAGACGGCGATGACGTAAAACCGTGATGATGGAACGCTCGGAATAAATTTGAGTCGTAAATCTGATGGGGCAATTTCGTGACACACGCCTATTTCACGACTAAATTTCCCGAAATCAATCAAACAGTAAATCTCATGCAGGCTTAAAATCAGGTAAAAAGTCAAAAGTTAAAAAATATGACCATCAAGGCTCATTTAACGCTCTTTTACCACGTAAATATGATTGTGATTGTGAAACGTGATAAATGTGATTGCTTCGTTACAAACCCACCCCTCCCTTGCATTTTACCTCCACCCGACCTTACTCTCCCCCCCTGTCCCACGTAACTTAGTCTTCTCCCCGAACCATCCTCCCTCGGGTACGGTCCAGTTGGCGCTTCAAACGCTCCAGAGCGCTTGTAGCGAGCTCCCGAGAGGTCCACTTGGGGGTCCGGAGCGCTCCCGTAGCACTGAAGACGTCACTGACGACGTCATCGCTTTCGCTCCCGCCAAGCTCCAAGACGCTCCCACGAACACTAGGGTCTGCTGGGGCCTGATTCTGATGCTTTCCCAATGTTCAACTTTTCCACCAAAACGTCATTAGTTTCCACCAAAACGTCATGACTTTCCGACACTACGTCACATGTTCCACCTTCCACCAGAGAATCGTTCACTACATCGTTTATCGTTCAATGACTGGTGGAAAGTCAAGCTTCCCTTCCACCCGTCATCCACTTGGTGGAACAGCGCTAGTGTCGTGGTGGAAACTTTCGGACGGAAGTAAGCGTGTGGAAGGTAGACATTTTTTTGTTCGCGGTTTCGCGGTAAGTTGGAAATCGGCATAAGTTTGTGATGTTCGGCTCTCCAGAGGGGGTCATTGAGCCGTTCATTTAACGGATCAAGAGTCGTTCAATGAACGGATGGTGGAACTTTCCACCAGTCTTCCACTGGTGGAAGATCAGAATCGGGCCCCTGGAGCGAGCCGGAGCGCTCTAGGCTGGTTATGGCGGAATTTCAAAGTGGACAGTTCGGAACTTTCTTGATGGATGTAATACAAGGGTTAAATCAATGTAAATAGTGTTTTGACTATTTTAAATTGTGATCTACTACTGTGATGATTGAACTACAAGAATGTTAGAAGTTTCTGAATTTATAGGTTAATCCTGTTTATTGTGGTAAGTTTCACATTAATATGAAGTAGACGTGATCTACGTCCTTAAATGTAAGAACACGGGCAATACTCTTCTCCATTGCCCGTTAACTGTACACGACCATTGGAGTTCAATATTTCTCAAGTTATTTATTGAGGTATTAACGTAAATTACTATTCCTTTATTTTAATATTATATATGCACGATATATATCACGTTAATAGTTTATTAACGTCTGTTACATTATTATAATAATTTATTTTTCTTTACACGTAACCTGGAGTAAAATGTTTCTCATGTTTTCAAATTTCACTAGTGCACAATGAAACGAATAAATGATCAATGTGAAATCGGAATTGAAATAGTTTATTTGATTTTTGGAGTGTTGATAAATCAGTTTAATCATAAAGTCAGTCGCTCGGTCTGTTTTAGAGCCAGCACTGTACGAGCAAAGGTTTTTTTATTACTTAATATCGTAATTTATGAACAGGCTAAGTGAAAGTCTGATTATTGCAGACCATTATATTATTAGGATCTTTTGATTTGAATATAAATCTGGGAATTTTCTCAATTATTAAGAGTCAATATTTCTGGTCGATCCCTACCATGGGGTACGGTTATCGAAATATTCTTCAGAAAATGTTCACATTACCATGCAAACTTCATTAAGTTCGATTAGAGTACATTGTTTTGACGTAATTTATGATTACTTTAAACGAATTCGTTGAATGAAATTCAAATGGTGACACCAGTAGAAGATACAAGATAATGTATGACTTCCATTTCAAAAACTTGCATGTTGATGGCCAGAATGAATACCTACAGGGCCTCCCCGATTTTCTCTTGTTGTTATCATAAAAATATTTGCTATTGTGTCCGTAATCGGCCTCAAAGTTGGCAGGAATACAACCTGATCTTTAATAGAAAAACTAATAGTGTTGGTAAATCAAAATTTGTCGCAAAACTAATACTTTCCGATGTATATAGCTGACGATTCCGTCTTTAAGAACAACAATAACAAACGGCGGCCATGACACTTTGCCACAAAGGCTCCAAAACCGGTCCACTTGGGAGCTTTCGTAGCAGTTTTAGCGCAAGTGGACCGCATATCGGTAGCGTTTGGAGCGAGAGCGCTCCGGAGCGTTTGAAGCGTCATCTGGACCGTACCCTTTACAACCAACCGTCAATACCTTACCTCCCCTCATTTCTTAATGTTCCCATCCCCCTTCCTTATTATATAAGGCTAGCAGCAGCAATATTTCGTTCTGTTTGTCTTGATAATCGACAGCAATAGAAAAAGTGGAATTTGTACTATGTTTTTTCTCATCATGAATTCTATCTATAATTTCCACCAAATATCGCCGCAATCGATTAATTTGACTCTTCTACCACGTTTGTGTTTGTATGACAGTGGATGTAAGAGTGTACCGGCTTCCCATCCGGAAGGTCAGTTTTCGAATCTCGTGGATGTTGGAAAATTTTCAAAGGTAATTTGATCTCCACTTGGCTGCTTATAGAAGATCACTTCGAGTGCAGTAATCCGAAGGGGGTGCTAAATCGTGAATCCCTTGCTTTCTTTCATAAGGAGATTCAAACTGGCTGATTGGATGAAAATTGATATGATTTTTGGTGTGTTAACTCAGCTTTCTTTTAAAACGTTGGGACCAAACAATGAGGGAAACATGGTCTGATGGATAAAATATTTCTCGAGTTGTCCGCCGGGTCAAGTTTTTATTACCTCAGGTGTTTTGATGACCGATTTGGCTAACGTCTGCATGGATTTACAGTTTACCTTCCGTCAAGTGATTTTCACCTAGAAGGAAGGGGTCTGTCACGATGGAAACACAACGGTTCCCGATAAGTCACCGAAGTTATGCATCGTTGGGCTAGGCTCGAATTTAGAGGGGTGATCCTTCGTCATTTCGTCCGAGTGCTATTGCCCCTGTCTGCAAGTGGCAGACTGTATGTGCAAAATTACCTTAGCCGTCGAAGCACGTTAAACCAAAGTACTACATCTCTTTCCACCAAATAGATAAGCCGGGAGAGTTAAAAATAATAGATTTATTTCCTAAAACTAAATCAAGATCAAAAGATATACGTCACACCAAATGCCAAGAACAACTTCAATAAACACTGAATACAGCGAGCATCCCATCATTAGTAGGTCTGCACGACATCATTTACCTTTCCAACACATTAAACGCAGTCGTGTGAGGAGACTACTTGGAGAATTATTTAAAATATTTTTGAAATCTGAAGAACCTTGAGAAATTGAATGGAGTTTAAGCATGATGAAATAATAACACCTTGCAATTGTCCACAATATTAAATTTACTAACTACACGGGTTTGAATTTTAATGCTTCCAATGTCTAAAGATGATTTATTGACATTGAAACCCGGGTCGTAAGTAAATTATATATTGTGGAACATGGAACGGCTTGTTATTTCATCACTCAGTTCCATGCTTTCTTTGGTAATTATTCAACGAAAGATACTGATGCCGTTATGGCTTGAAAGGACGAAGTTGACGCACTACAGAAGACTATGCAGGCAAAAACTTAATTAAACATGTGTTATCAATTTAATTAACAATTATAGAACATAATTCGGCTTACATACGATTCCAGTAGTGTAAGTCGATAAGGTAACTAAAAAAGTTAGGGTAAAAGAAATCATATGGTAACTAAAAATCAATCATTTTTTCTCCCATTTCACACGAATTCGCGTGTAATCTCTTCTTACATTTTTCTTAATGAACCATTCTTGCTAGCTCCCATTTTCTTATCTAACTGATTCCAGAGTCTGTGTATACCTTTGCAAAGGTTTCCCTGAAGAATTCAATAGCCAGAAATTAGTATGAATAAGGGGCCATGATTTATCGCCAGATATTTACTTCCTCATGGTAAGTATTGGTGAATATATTATCCGTCGATAATTCTGATAAACTGCGGAAGAGGAATTTTCACTTATAGGCTATGAAAATCAATTTTTAATCGATCCCCTGCACTAATCCGAAAATTCATCTGCAGCCAAATTAATTTATCTGAATTTTCTCTATGTGCATAACAATGAGCAAATTGACGTGTAATGGTCTAGTGCTAATTATAAGGCCTAATAAATAACTCTCTGAAGGCCTTTTAAGCTCCCCCAAATATTTATATGCCCATAGATGTCATAAATGTCTTTAAATATGAAGAAACCTCCCAAACATAAATTAAATTTTAGCATATCTAATATACGAGAATTAAAGAGGGTAGACTTAAAAGTAAGGTCTCCAATTTTTTTTGTCATAGAAAATGACATTTATTTACATTGTTGGATACATCGTTGGAAAGGTCATGGCTTCAGCTATTTTTATATATTTACTTCAGATACATACCAGCTTCCGTCCGCGTTGCGAAGGCGTTGACCTCCTCTTGCACCTTGTCGTCCGTCGCGATCTTCATCCCTCCTAGGTGTTTCTTCAGGGTGAGGAACATGTGGACATCACTTGGTGCGACATCGAGGCTGTACGGAGGATGCCCGATCACTTTCCACCCAAACTTCGAGATCAGTTCCTGCGTCTGACTAGCCGTATGCGGTCGCGCGTTGTCGTGATGAAATGAGACCCCCTTCGTCAGCATTCTTGAACGTTTGTTCTTGATGGCGCGCTGAAGCTTTTGTAATGTGTGGCAGTATCTTTCCTTATTGATAGTGGTTCCCCGGGGCATGACATCCACCAGCAATAATCCTCACCCTGAAGAAACACCTAGGAAGGATGAAGATCGCGACGGACGACGAGGTGCAAGATGAGGTCAACGCCTTCGCAACGCGGACGGAAGCTGGTATGACGACGGTATTCAAAAGTTCATCATGCGGATGAGGAAAATCATCGAGCGCCAGGGTGACTACATCGAAAAATAGCTGAAGCCATGACCTTTCCAACGATATATCCAACAATGTATATAAATGTCATTTTCTATGACAAAAAAAATTGGAGACCTTACTTTTAAGTCTGCCCTAATATTTACCCAGAGTATTAAATATTATTTTCAAAAATTAATATGCGAGTCTTTTTTCAGGGTTTTCTAGTCAGAAGTTTCCGAATATATACTTGAGTTAAAATCACCAAATAATTTAAATTCTAGTAACATGAGCAGTACAAAAAGAATATTAATTACCAGTCTGGGGAAATTGATTCCTCTAATACCACAATCGACCCCTAACGAGTACCTTTGTCCTCGGCGATGCGGTTTATATAACCATTTCTCAAAACCGCATTTAACATTATACCAAACGATTAATTATGAGTCTCACACTTTTTCCTGAAACAACCTATAAAATCTACCTTCACTGCTTTAAAAAAATCCATTATCTTTATTATTAGTTTTACATATGAATTCCAAAGAAAGCTATTACTTTTAAAATGTAGACTCTATTATTAAGTATATATGGTATTTTAATTAAGCCAGTAGGAAAACACTGTTCTAAGCAGAAATAAAATAATTTCCGAAATACCAGGATAGGGAGTACAAAAGAAGCCCACAAGAAGAGTACAAATCTCAGTATTTTTTCTGAAACTCGCATGCAGAGAAGTATATATCAGAATACTACATAATATACCTCTAAAAAAGATGATAATTATTCATAGTTCTATAGCATAGCAGAAATGAAGTCAGATAGTTCTCCAAATCGGTTTAATCAACTTCATCTGAGTACTTTTTCTATAAAGAACTTCAACCAACAATTGGTCATTTGCTAAAAAAATACGAAAATAAAATAAAATGAATCGACTCACAGAAAAACGTACTCTTATTATGAAAGTATGACGTTTTTTTACGAATTTTGAGGGAAGGAACAAACAATGAGTGAAAATGAAATCCACAGCTTCAGGCTCTACTTTGTAGAATCTTTTACCATTCATTTCAATAATGCTTTGTACTTTTCTACACTTTTTATTTTTTTAAACACTACGCGTTTCACCAATCTTTTCGCATCGTCAGGCGTAGTAGTTTGTTTACGAGGTATTGTTGTCGTTGTTAGATAAAGTGCATTAAATTTGATTTTTAAAGTAATTTTTACATTTAAAAAATTACAATAAGGAAATGAAACAAAAAAAGGAAAATGAGGGTAAAAAAAGGTATTAACATAAAAAATAATAACAAAAAAAATTTACATCCAATTCTTGGAAAAAACAATCAAATCAAGGGGTGGTGGTATGAGAAAGGTCAACATTTTTTAACGAAAATTATTCAGAAAGTAGTGGGAGGTATGTGTAAAAAGCTGCTCATTGCATAGATATGGAGAATGCCTGATAATTTCAATGCCAAAAAATTGGTGAAATGCGTAGTTTTATAAAATAAAAAGTGTAGAAAATTACAAAACATTATTAAAATGAATATTGAGTGAAAAATTACCGATGCGTTAGCTAACAAAGGTCTGTCACGCACCCAGCTTCTTATATTTTCGACCTCTCTCCCGTCCCTTGAGATATCGCCCTCCCTCATCCCATTTCGTCATTAACTTGGTATTGGATATTCTCTCCGTCTTCTGAATGATAATGAACCAGCAGTGAACGAAATAATAAACCGCCCCAAAGCTCATTTTTTTCCCTGATCCCCATTCAACACAAGGCCTAGTATTAGAATCTCTAAAATTGCCTCAGAAATTAGATCTTGTCTTAAATTTAGCTCCTCAGATGGAATTTAACGGTGTCCGATATACCAAAGGTTTTATATTATATTTGGTCATGAGGAAATTTACTGACTTGTAGTTTTAGCTTTGACATAAATGTCATTGTAAAAGCTAAAAGTAGCTACTCTATGTTTAAATATATGATAACTACAAAAAAGGATTGCCACGCATCATATTTATTTATATATAAATATATGGAAAAATGACCAAAATGAAAAAGATGAGCAGGTGTGCGAGAACATTTAAAAAAATTTTAAATGGTTCAATGACGTTAGATTATTTGGAAAAAATTACAGCTCAACGATAATAATAAAGCCGAAGAGTTAAATGTTTTAAAGGAATATGGATAAAATTTCACTATCTCCGTACTCTTATTGGTTTATTGAACCAGTAAATTGGATTCAGTTTATGGTTGCGATACAAATTCTGCCGCTTGAAAATCATTAGACCCACTTATCAACAGGGGATCCTGTGATTAGCTCCCTGAGTTATCATTGCGTAGTTTCGGCTTCATCCACGTTTTGTAAACGGATAATCGGCCAACCGTGGTGCATAACATATATCTGGCTTCTACTCTAATGGTTCCCATCCGTTGCGGAATAAGTGGGTGAACAGCAAATATTCCTGTAGGACTGCGGAAATGAACTTCCGTAATTGACACCGACACAGAGGTACATTTAGTGAAGTTTCTCGCATACGAGGCACCAAAGAAGAGAGTTTCCCATTATAGCTCCGCAAATTTAATGCAAGGAATCATCACTTAAAATGGGTTAGGCATATCACTGGATAAAAATGGATGGAATCAAATGTTTGATTTCATCACGATAATTTTTGTTAAATATTTTTCATTCCAATCTCTGTGTATATAATTTCATTAAAACAAAAATTTATAAGATTCATAACTTAAAAACGTAGCCAATACACTTAATCTTTGGACCATTAGTAATAAAATAAAAATAACATTATCCATAGGAAGCTAGGATACTCTTAACATATTTATTCAAATACAGCAATTAGTTACCAATTCGTGAAATATTTATGCCTGGAGTGACGTACTTAACAACTTTTAACATTAAAAAAATTCCTCCTTTTCGATAGATTTCCTGAATAACCATGAGTATCTATGATAAAAAGAGCATTAAACATGGATTTTAAACTCAGAGATTGCTTCTTTAAAGAGTCGAAAGCCATGGTCTGGCGGAAGAGTCGAATCTCTTGTCATTAATATACCTCCTCGAAAACAAGGTGCACCTCTTCTCCACGTTTCACTTTTTTAGATCATATCAAGAGACCTGATTTAAAAAAAATTAAATGAGTTTTGCATGTGAAACCTTAGGTTAACTCGGCATCCATTGATTAGTTCCAAAGATAGCTCTTCGTAATAAAGCCGTTGTAGTTCCCAGATAATTTTGCCTCTGAAGCCTTATTATCACTAAGTACTAATTATTATTATCACTAAGTACTTATTATCACACTAACTAGCCAACAAAATCAATTAATGATTATAATACTGTACACATGATTAGCAGCATGAATATTTAAAATATGGGGGGATACAATAACATTCGGAATTCAAAGTATACAAAGGAAATTAATGTGGAATATTTTCGACCTCGTTGATTTGGATTACAATATATGCTATTGGGGCGATTTTCGGTAAATTTATCATGCTCAAATTTTAGAAAGCTTCTGAAATGACGTGAAACCGCATTAGTGTGCTCAGTTATGAGCTCACTCACTGAATACCGGAACACTCCTGAAAACAATACCTTCTCTGAAAGTGACTTTTTATTCCTTCAAAATTCTAGTAAACTTAAGTTATAAAATGGTATATTTTAAAGCCAATGAATAATGTAATCTGTCGTCAACCAATATAAATAAATAAAGAAGGAATCAACTTCCGCTACAATTTGGTTGCATATAAACGCAATAACTTCATTGCAGAAGAGTACGAAATTATTTTGGAGCCAAATTAAATTATCTGAAAGAAGAAAATTAACGAAAAAGAAGTTCATCCTCCTGCATAGGACTATGAATGCAGCAAAATTCGGAGAAATACGAGGTACTATCCAAAAGTTCCATTGATAAATGAGACCATATCTGGACCTCATTCACCGCCATCGCCTTCCAAGTAGTCCCCTTTAAAGTGTATACACCGCTTCCAGTGCTTCTTCAAATCATGGAATGCCATCTGGAAGTCCTTTTTCGTGCTATACCACTTCAATTTCCTCAATTGTCTCAAATTTCCGGTAAATTTCCGAAATTATTTTGGAGCCAAATTAAATTATCTGAAAGAAGAAAATTAACGAAAAAGAAGTTCATCCTCCTGCATAGGACTATGAATGCAGCAAAATTCGGAGAAATACGAGGTACTATCCAAAAGTTCCATTGATAAATGAGACCATATCTGGACCTCATTCACCTCCATCGCCTTCCAAGTAGTCCCCTTTAAAGTGTATACACCGCTTCCAGTGCTTCTTCAAATCATGGAATGCCATCTGGAAGTCCTTTTTCGTGCTATACCACTTCAATTTTCTCAATTGTCTCAAATTTCCGGTCTTCCAATTGCATTTTATCAAGGTAAATAAAATATTGTCACACGGTCTAAATTGGGTGAGTAAGGTAGATGAGTTACAGTAGGCTTATTGATTTTCGCCCATAAGTTTTGCACGATGAAAACAGTACGCGTAATTGCGTTGTAATGATGGAACAGACAGTTGCCCGTGTGACACTTTTTTTCCGGACGTTTTCTCCTCACGTTCTCCCTCAACCGTATCAGAAAATCACCGAAGAACTATACATTTACTGTCGTACCTGGAAGATAATCCCTTCAATGTCGAAGAAACACATGAGGGTGGACTTCAGAATGCCCTTCACTTGTCGGACTTTCTTGGGGCGGGGAGATGATAATCTCTTCTATTGAGTATATTGCTGATTGGTTTCGGGATAGTACCCATAAAACCAACCAAACCATTCATTACCTGTAGCAACCTTGAAAAGGAAGTCTCAATCATGTTGAATTTGTCCCTAAAGATCCCGACAGACTTCCATGAGATGACATAAGTTCATCACCACTCAGCAGCCCCCTCTCATCTCTCACTCAGCAGCCACTATTTGCCTCAATCTGTCTTCTGTAAAGCTCGTCAAACGATATACCTACTCTTGAGTTTGCCATTCGATAGTCCAATTATGTGGAATATCTCGTGGATGGCAGGCTTGCGATCTTCCACGACCGCAGCTCAAACAGCAAAGACATTTTCCAGGGTAATGACGATCGATAGCCGTCCTGAGCGTTCATCAGGATTAACCGATACTCAACCGTGTTTGGTTTTGCCAATAGCATTGTTTCCAAATGATTACTTGAACATTTGATTTGTTTCCGCAACGGTTTGAAGCAAAACTTCAGACATACGTGCTGTTTTTTTTCACAACCGCCATCAGGAAATCGTAGTGTAAGCAACAATGAAAAAGTACTCACAAATAATAATCACGCTCACCTATCAAAAAACTGCTTGACTCACTGGTACACGAGGGATGTACACAGTTGCAGTTAGCGCTATCACTCGTTCATTCGCGACATTGTTCGAACGCGCGAATTTCGTGAACTTACGATTGCATCTGGTATGATTCATTTTAGAGGGAGAATTAGGAACAACTCAAGAGCCCATGAGGCGCACAGTGAAAGGATTTACAGCTAGAACTGAAATATACCTCCTTATGCGAGTCCATTTTAAGATCACTTTCATCTTCAAGGCCGCTATCCCTTAAGAACGGGGGATGGACGGCTAAAAGCAAAGAGGGGAAGTAAGCTTATTGTTAGTCTCCTTCTCCTGCCTCCTACAACCATGCAATAGTAGTCTGAGCTAATGTTAGCTATTCAATACCGCTATGCATCGAGAGAGATATTCCATATTCTTGAGACGTCGTACCTCGAGATTGATCGTCAAACTCTAAGGTACATTGCATTGCGATATCATACGATTCAATGCGATATAATAGCTTAATCATTACAACAACTTTGTTAACTCAACTAATAATTTATTAACACGACCAGGGTTTCTACCCGGGTCGTATTAATAAATAATTATTGGAGTTAACAACGTTTATATAATTATTCCGTAATAGATCAATGCCACAAGGTCAAGCCTACAACCGTTTCCTTTGCGATACAATAGGCTAGGTGATGAATTCTGAGTTCAACATCCGCAATATGTGAGCTTTTACATATCATGCGACGTGAAATGGCTCATTTTGCGATACCGCATTATTGTTGCAATCATTATCATCCAAATATTGGTGTTCTTCAGCTTTTCACCTCATCCGCCTATCAGGTCCCAACTATATTCCTAAATAGCTCTTCATTATAACGTTCTTAATAATTTTCTCGATAACATTATTCTATCCTAAGTCTTCCTAGTTATTTATATCCGTAAATTTACTCAGAAATAATTGTATTCTAGAGAAAATACGCTTCAAAATATGTCCGAGAATTTGATCTCTTCAATCTCAGCTTCAACAATATTTTCATTGTTGACATTTTCTCCACTACTCTTTACTGAAACGAAATCATTATTGACATGGAACGCTGTTTTTCTTATGTTGCACTATCCTAGTCAAATCAAAAATAGTACGAGATATCGATTTTATCATTATTTTGTTATACAATCAAATCTCATTCCATTGCATGATATTGCATTATGTCTTTTATCGATAATTCTAGTGACGCGATACTATAAAAATACGAAATATCGCGGAACATCCCAAATTCGGTCTGTCACTGTATTATTACGGGAATAAGGAGACTTTCTGAGGGGGTTCATTGAGTTTTTTAATAGGAGAGGTGATTATGGATGTAACTTTTATGATAGTAGTACCTATCACAAGTCGTTGGCGAGTAGCCCTGAGATGTGTAAGCACGGACTTCAACGTCAGTAGGGGATCGATTGGGGTAGTAATATGTACACGATCGACTAAAGTTTTAACTTCTACGGAAAATTAACTTTTTTATTGCAAATATTATTTAGAGCATCTAAATAATACTTGCAAATATTTCCATTATAACCTATTGCAATCGATGACATCCCGAACACATGACTTTGAGTGGGGTTCAAAAATGTAAACAGCAAATATATTTTCCGGAGGAGGACTTACTGTTGCATATGTAAATAACAGTCACACATGTTGAATTTATGTACTACACTAACGTCTGTGGAACTGAAACAGTGCAATACACAAACACATTGTAAGTTTCCATACCCATCGTTTTATTTCGTCTTTTATTTATCGGGGAGAAAAAACCGGAAGTTATGTATGAGCACAACGATGCCCTGCTAGTAGCGATATCCATCAAGACATCGCTACACTACGGGAGTGGCAAGCTCCATGTGTGCAGTGAGACTTTTATCCTTTCAACGAAGTCTCAGCATCGCAATGCAGTCTCTCTTCTCCTGTGCAGGCAGAGGTCACAAGATCCTGCCTCATAGCCCACACGGGCGAAGAAATGAAGGGGGTTTGGACACCATCTTTGTAATCCTCGCCCGTTTGGATGAAAAAGGAGAGAAGCGCATCGAGCTGAGCGATGGAATTTACGACCGTCCCCACGGCGACCATTCCGTTAAATATAAATAAACCCGAGTGCAAGTCCCGAAGCACCGAGGGAGTGAAATGTTTTATGCACGAATCACCTCATATGCTTAGCTATGAGGTACCTACGCTGGGAGAAAAAGATGAGCCCTAGTCTAGTGGTAGTTGAAATGTAATGCAACAACAGCGCCGTCACCACCGCTGCGGCCACAATACGCAAAACTGTGTCTCCCGCGTGAAATATTCATTCCACTTTCGGGGGGCAGGGGGGGTGGGTGGTGAATACATAGTGCAGACCCGAGATAAAAGGCATAATATCCGGCGGGTTTCTACGCCGGCCGTGGAGGAAAATAGTAATGAAAAGAAACACGAGGTTTGGACCCCGCGGGACATTCAACGGTGTTGGAACAAATCCGCCCACGGGTTTCTTCTTTCTCACAATCCAATGAAGGGATGAGGAGTCGGAGCAACAGCTGAGGACAGTCCTCTCTCTCCCCTATCTACGCCTTAGAGCCAAGAGAGAGAGCTTCATTAACCTACTTCGGTCAAAATGGTACGCCATATAACAATACTTTGGATCCGATGCTCCCCTGGCTGCATGACTACCTACCTACCTACATGACCCCCCCCTTTCCACAGGCTCGTAGAAACTCCAAGGACAATAAGGAACGCGACCGAGGCCCGGGGGCCGCTGCTGCAAACCCTACTGAACCACTTTATGAGGTATAATAAACCGAGATGCTCTTTGTGCTGCGGGATAAAGGTCTACTGCTGCGACGCATTGTTCGCCATGTGGGCGATGTTTTTGTTTATTTTGCTTATAGAACAGACCTGCTTGTTTGAAAGTCAATGCTCACATGGGAGCATTGTTGCTCGCTGATAATGAACGTTCCCTCCGTCAATCGATTTCTCACGCTGTGACCGAGTAAAAATTTGCAAGAGTAACTGATGAGGGCATTGAGTGATTTTTCTCACATCCCCGGGCTATTACGTCGTTTGGTTATTGGGAAATGCGAAGCAACAGACCGACTTAGTCATTTGTGCTAATAAATATAGAATGGTAGGTTTCTTAGGTTTTTTTGAGGAATAGTAGAATAAAGAGGGAGGAGAAAAACCCGGCGTCGGAAATTACCAATATTTAACGAAAGGCACCAAAGAATCTATAGTTAAACGATGTATTTGACGGAGGGAGTGCTACATTCCAAGTTCTCTCAACATAACACTTAAGCAGGGATGAAAAATCTACTGAAAAAGCTTCCAAAGCGCCAGAATTCAAAGTCGAGTTTAGTGAGTAGGAGGCCAGTACTCTTAAACACGACAACAGTCCCGATCATCTGGCCATTTTGTAGCATTATCAAATTAAGAACAATTCGTTTTGGGTTCAAGCAGCACCAATCTCATGGAGAGGGCCAATGTAATAGTCGGTGAAGCGGCCGGGATAGCAACCAGTGAAGAACCTACGATGATGCACAATAATATAAAATCCTTGGAATATAAAACCTTTGGAACAAAAGCTAAAGCATTGTAATGTGTAAAATTTGGAGTAGATCTTGCATGAAAATTTTAGATAATATACTTATAAGGATATATCCTATTATCAAACGTTCTTACCAGTTCATAAAAGGCTGGTGCTCTCCCCGCAACTTTAAAGCACAAAATACAAAAAAAGGAATTTATGGTCTCCATTCCAAGCTGAGTTCTCCTACGGTAAATGACCATCGTAGCTGCAATTACAATTAGGAAAAAAATATCGAGTCCAAAAGCTATAAGTAAAATAATACGAGAATTACTATAGCCACCGCCAAAATACCCAGGAAGAAACAATACATGGTTTTTACCTCAATAGCTCATTAAAAAAGCCCACTCGATGGAGATTCTTTGAAGCGATGGAGCCTCAATAGCTCTTATTATTGTAAGTGCGGGTAGGAGAAATCATACAATGCAATAGGCAATACAAACCCCGTATAATGATGAGTTAATAAACATTTTAGAATGCTGTATAAAACGAAACAAGAAAACCATTGAAAGGTTTTTAATAATTTCATAAAAATTGAATATTTGATGGGGATTATGTTACGGTTTCATCTGAAGTGAGAAAAAAGTTAACGGTGTATCTACCAATGAGACAATGTATTACATAAATAACTTTGTCATGATCTATTACCATTTTAGTAGATGTATAGGAGTTATTCCAATTTTCAATTCCTAAAGCAATAAGGAATAATTTAATCAATTTTCTATAACATTAAACTGGCTTATAAATTCAAGTTTTATTCTCCTTTTAGGATGGTCAAAGAGATTAAAATTACATTGAATTTTCCTTGTTCGTCACAAAGCTGTAACGTCCACGGCAAAGGTAAAATATTAAAACTCCGATTTTTATACAAAGACATAAACTTAGACTTTAAATCAGCACAAAATATAAGTTCATTGCCGTTGAAATAGTGCATAACAATATAGTTGACAACAAGTCATCTCAAACCGAGCTGTTAGGTTAGAATTCCTGCTACTCACTATTTGACTATAGGGGACAAATTATTTCATGATAGAGTTACTTTAGCCTACTTTCAGATTTTTCAGCTAAAACATTTAAATCCCATACATACAAAATAAATTCAGCCAATCAATTTTATAGAAAAACTCGAAGCAAATTATTTTATTCATTATTCACAATGAGGGTAAAGGTAAGTAGGTATATAATTGTAATTTACCTCTGGGAACGATTAATGCACCATAGTTCGCATTGTGATGTGAACCACATCTTTTTGTTGCTATATCCGTTCTTCTTGAATCCCTTTCACGCGCGTCCGTTAAATTTTCCTATTGCTTCCACAACCCCAGCTCTTCTATAAACGTTTTTATGTAATAATCTCGGGGAATTCCTTAAACTACTAATAAGCTTTGCATTAAGGCACTTCTAACTCTGTTGCTTTGACAAGAAATAAATGCTTACATTCAAGCTGATCCAAGGAATTAAAATATTTTCTACATCATGGCAACCATTATAGAGATGACAAACAAAATGTGACTCTATGAGGAAGAGACAAAAACGTCTCACATGAAAAGTTTCATTCGGGGCCTCTGATGCCTTCGTTGTCTTAGGGAAGGAACAAAAATATGGAGGAAATGTAAGAATTTACGATTGTTTGAGAGGCTTCTAAAAATTGCCATAAGTTCCAAGGGCTCATTATTTCTGCCTCGCCTTTTTTTCGGCCCGCTTGGAGGCCGGCACAATTTTTTTTCTAAGTAACGGCGTTTTCCCAGAGATTTCTTGAAACAAATAATTTCCCCGCGGCAGAGATTTAGAACCTGAGCCGTAAATTTCAGTTATAATCCTTGGCGTGAAATTTTAAGCGATATGCACCCATTAATTTAAGGGAGCTGAAAAAATATGTGACAGACAGGCGTTGCGTTCCCCGGTTGGAAATTATTTATTTACATCGTTATGAACGTTATAAAAATACATAAGGAGGAGGGGTTTGAGTCATTTCCCCTCCGTATGTTCCGACACAACCTACCCTTTACCGTAGCAAGCACACTCTCCCGTTGCCCATCAACACTATCCATCGCATTTCCCACCTCCCCAAAGAGAACGTTTCAACCCCTCTGCTCATCTGCCGCTCATGTCATAGCCTCACGTGCCGATTGAAGAATTGGAAGGTCAAGAATTGGTAACGAATGCTGGGGTGAGTGGTACATTTAGGGCCTAAAATATCTTTCTAGTTGATGCAGGAGGAGAGTGCATGAGTCAGATTTTTCGGAAAAGTACCGTGTGGAAAATAAAAATTAAACAAAAAAATACAAACATTTTCTCACAATTAAATGGTGTGATAAAATGTTTTTTGAACAAGCTACTAATTTCGTTTGGGGGGGGGGGGGAATTCACCATTTTTTTCGGAAAATACTGCAGCCTCTACGATGAAAGTCCTTTCTTTTTAAAACTTTCACTAAACCTTCCTGAGTTTCCCACTGAGTTGAACAGATCAACCGTGGTTTAATACTACTCGAATGACATAGAAATTGTTCTGCTCATTTAGATGATAATTAAAGTAATTTTGCTTTCAACTTGGAATTAGCGCAGAACTATGTTTCATGTGCATTGAGGTGGCCTATATGTGACCATTCGTTTATAATCGGGGATGTTACAGAAAGGATTGTCAAGGAACATTGAGTAATAACCTATTTCTCAAGTTACAGGTGGCGAAACACAATTAATTGATCTGCCTCAAATCCGCGCCGAGATTTGATCTATTCGCATGGATAGCAATTCTGTTTAAAAGTAAATCAGAGCATTTAAACCTATATGAACGGTACCCGGGATAAAGCTCATAGTATCTCTGTGATCACGCTGCGGTATCACTAAGTATCAGAAATTATCAGACATGTATCGAACCAGTATCCTCCAGTATCGGCAGCCGGATACTTCAATGGTTATAACTGAGTCTCCCTCAGTATCATATAGTAGCTATCGCGGAGGCAGTCTGATATTGATTGATATGGAGGAGGGAGGATATCGAAGTCATTCTTCCTTTGACAGCTGTGAGATAAATTCGTTTTGCTCTGTGAGTACTAGTGGTTACAGCTCTCAGATTAGTACTTGGGAGCGGAGGAGTGCAAATTAACTTAGAAAAAGTAACCAAATTTTATATAGTGACCCTGATACAAATAATTGCTTTTTGGATGTTTATATTTCTTATTTTTTGTGCAATTATGTTTTTATTTCTCTAAAGTTTAGGCTGTAACTGCTTTTATAAAAAGATATTTACAAATTGACGTATGAATTGTACTACGTTTTGATACCAAATTCTAAACAATTATATGTACCTATTTATTTAGTTACTTTTAAAGCTTATGGTAAATTCCTGATTTAGTGTATATCATCATCGACCACCAAAATTGACATGTGTTCATGCTTCCTCTGCGACTGTGATGACATGTGATAGGTATCGGTGATTGGGTACCCCAGGTGCAAACACAAAGAGATCGAGGAAAAACAGCCAGCCAGCTGATCCATTGCTGAAGTTAAACTATACCTGGAATGTAGGCACTCCCGGAAAGATAGGTGCCATGCACGATTTCGCATGCAAGTAGAGTAAATAGCAGGCACAGCTTTAGAATTCCGCTATGAGGGGGGAGGGGGCAGGAGGGTGGAAGGGGGGCATTTAAGTCCATCACCTCCCGTCCCTTCCCCCTCTTTCCGTCTTCCTGCCTGAGATCTTTTGAGGGCGGAGGAGGGTATGGTCCCCGGTGCCCCCCCCTTAAAGCCGTGACTTCCAATTAGGGCAGAGGGTATAAGGGGTTCAGTTTCCAACGAGTATCGACGGGGCAGTATCCGCGGAGTATCAACAACGGATACCCAACATCCCGTCCGATACTGCAGTCTCGACCAGTCTCGAGGAGTATCTCAGAACGAGTCTTGGCTATAGAACTCCAAGATACTCAAGGATACTGCTAGGATACTTTCGGCAAGACTACAGCGAGATCATGTAAATACGTAGTATCGGATTCCATATGATACTGATCCGATGCCCTTCATTTTGACTCATGCAAAGACATTTAAGAAATCACTAAACTTTTTAACGGTAAAATATTTTTCCAGTTAAAGACCCCACCCTCACGGGAGAGAGTGACTACAAAGCGAATAATATAGAGAACCACACCTATATATCCCGACATTTAATTTATACATAACCACCTCCTACGATAGCAAAAGGAAGTTTAAGAAATAAAACCTCTACATAAAGGTGCACATAGGCGGCACCCATCTTCTCCTTCGACCGCCCCTAAATCGTTGCCCGCCCACCGGTCCCTTTGCTGATTTATCTACCGTTAATGTTACCTAATCCTTGGGATCGGGAGAGGGAGGTTGGAAAAAGGAGTAGAGGTAGTAGTAGCGAAAGGGAAGCCAAAAAGAGGGTTCGTCCCAAAAAAAAATAAAGTAGCCTCTTGGGGACGGGGGGAAGTGTTGAAAAAAAGTAAATTCAGCAGGGCCCAGGGTAGGAAAAAAAGTCCAGTTGGCGTCAGGACATAATTTACAGGGAGGGTTGGTAGGGAGAGATCGGGGGATGGGTCGGTTGTTGGTAAGAAAGGGAGATAGTTAGGGGGAGGGAGGGATGTCCGCAATGATTTACACCCGGCTTTATTCATCCGCGGCGCCGTTCGAGATGCACGGAATAACGAAGTTAAAGCGTAGTAATTATCACTTTAATGTTTTCCGCAGCGTGTTGACACGGTTTCAACCCGTGCCGATAATATGCCTCTCGTCAAGCCGTCAACCTTAAAAACTCTGGCGGCGAGCGAGTTGCGTTTCTCGCCTCGGCGTTCGTCGTTCGCAATCCTTAACTCCACGGTCACTCCATGGACGACCGAAATGCATGGGGCTTCAGTGATCGGAGAATCACGTCACGTGCAGCCACCACTTGGGGAACCGAAAGGGATAAGATAGCAAAAATAGGACGGTGAAGAGTGAATTATGGCCGCGGTCATTTCTTTTTTCTGTGTAGGAGAAAGCATCGCAGGCATGTAAGAGGTTAGGTAAATAGGGTATCACGGAGAGATTCTTTGGAACATTACGGCGTTTCGCGAATTTTTCACTCACCCACGGTGATAACTGAGGAGAGAATCAACATATTTACCCGTTTAAAAAAGAAACATGCTTGCTCGTCTCAGTTTTACGTTTAGATCATTTTTTTTAAACTTAGGACCTCATAAAAGATAACTGTGCATAAAAAATGGGCATTAGATGCTGATGCATGCCATTAAATTAGAAATACCACCACTAACTATTCAGTGCTTGCAATACTGTAGTCTCTCTAATGTAGTGATTTATCAGTTGGGGTATAAACCTTACGACGGAGGCCAAGATAAAGGCAGAGACGGAAAAAGACGGAGAAGGCCTTCGCTGTGGCTTACCTAGAGGTTACAATACCTAATTATGCTTAATTCATATTCCATGATTTCAGGCCTTGAAAAGAACAGCTGTTGAAACTACGGCTGGTAAAAAAACACGTGTTAATATATTAAAAGACAGTATTAATAATTTTCAAGAATATAACCTTACCGCAAAGTATATACCACTCTTGCCGTCATATTACCCAAAGGTTTTGGTAAATTGAAGCAGTGATAATATACCATTTAAGTATTATATAGGTAAAAAATTTACCTATATTGCAGATTGTTCGACGCGGAGAGGAAACAATCAAAAGTCCTTAAGATATGAAAATAATACTCCTTAACGATGATTGTTTATTATTTTCATGCACATGTTTCTCATTTTACAGTAATAAAAGGATGATTTTTTGGAGATTTGGTGTTCAATAAATTATATCACATGAGTACTCTTGTCAACGCTTCGAACATTAATATTTTCATCATCAGGGCTACAATAGTAATATAAAATAAAGGTATTGGCAATTGTTTTAAACTCAAATTACTGAAAAAATATATTACCATACCTTGAGGTGAATAAATTAGATTAAGAATTCAGATTATGAAGACAGTTCTTATGAATGTTAGCATTTGTTATGAAAACTGTGATTAAATATTTGTTAGTAACGAAAACAAGGTGATCAACAAAAATTATATGGAATCATAGTACTAAAATATTTTTCAGCATTTATCCTCCCAAGTCACTGTCACAGAATACATAATGCAAAATGAAGATATTCGTTTCAGCTAAACTTCCACCATAAATATGAACTATCACTAGAGTGATTCAGTGATTAAGCGTAATCATAACCTAAATTAAACAAGCCAAAGAATATCCCAAAATATATTTTTTTAATATTTTTAACCCCAAAAGAACTTCATTACTCATAAGAAAGTATACCTGAGGGTAATTTAACATAAATGAAATGTATATAACCAAATTTAATTATTAAAATAATTTCTTTTGATAGAAATAGGAAGAATGAAACATTGATAATAAATTCACTCTTTTTGGAGAAAGAAGGGAGGCTATGATAATTGATTAATTGAGACAGAATGGGATAAGCGTATGCTAATGGAACCATGTGCAACCAACCTCGCATTCAATTTCCATAAAAATGGTACAAGAATGCCTCGGCTACTACATTTATTCATCTTCAATACCTAACCCATTCATTCTAAAAATGAAAAACTTAAACTTTATAGTTCCATTCATTCTTCATTGAAACCATTCCCTTAAGTTTGAATAAACTTGTACGAAATAATTAATTCACAAAGGCCCTGTAATTCAACGCAATTAGTCCACGAACGCATAGTTGCATTAAAAATACATATAAGGTAGTCAAGTGGCTACAATAAAATGAAATGGCAATTTTTTGGACCCGTGCGACTCCCTTAGCGCGGTAACTGTTTGAGTGCGCCAGGATAATCCTACTACCAACATTTCATTGCAAAGGACCCCCTGTGTAAGAGTAAAGATCTAATGGCGTTTACTCGTAGAGAATAAAATGCTGCTGAACTGTAATCAACCACTCTGCTTAATGAACGCTTTGTACCCTTTGGGTAATATGAATTTTTCTCAGTCGGTTACTCACCCAGCGCTGCTTTGAATTCCAAGACCCACCTTCATTCACTTCCTCGCATTCAGAATGCATAATTAAGCGCTGGAATAATATTGTTTCATATTTTTTATCATAACTTGATTTAAGTTATGCCGAAAAGCCCAGAGCACAAAGTAAAAACATGCCGTGATGAAATACGCAAAGCAAAAATCAATAAGGTAATATAATTAGTGTGTCCATATCCAGTATGCTACAGTGACCAAAGCTTCACCTAAAAAGGTGGAAAAAGAAATATGGCCGTATCAATGGAATAGAATGACTGGCGTCTTATTTAACAGCGTAAGACATGGCGGAAATTGAGATTATGTAGCAGTTAGAGTACTAACTAATCAATACCAAGGGCAGTTACAGAGAATAAGTTTACTTTCCGACATATTTTGATGCCATGAATATATAATGCGTAAACACCAGGCTATATGCTAGCTAGCACACCTAGAGACCATCACTTCAACAGTAGCATGGAATCCGTCCATTGAAATATGAGCGTGAAAACTTCTGCCTCCAACATATTTTAAGCCCGTAATTATAACTGAACCAGTATGACAGTATGCTAGCTGGCACGATACATTCAATACGGAATACTTTATGATTAGAGCCTGAGTCCCAGAAAGTTTCACTCTACCATTGAACTTACACTGAAGAGGAATCGGTATTTTCATTCATATCGCAGCGCATGTCTAGTATAATTTTAAATTTGATCATCAATGAAATTTGGCGACCACAGCAACTGCTGGGAAATTTAAATATGTTACTGACATTAAAATTTAAATATTGCAATGCAACTGCAAAAGCTAACGTTATTGATCGACAGATACTAGATCATACTGGGAGCGAGTAGGAAACTAGTACCGTATCAATTATGAAACCAAGATGCTCAGCGAGTAAGATGCTTGTTGCTCAAAATGCTGGTTCAGTACCATGTGATTCTAGAAATCCATCTTACTAGCGGGAATGTACGAGCTTCGCCAGGATCAAGTATCGTGTGATCGTATCGCGGCTTCATCTATCCGTCCTATCCACAATTAACGGCGCAAATGATCTCAGCTGTCGACCACCTCTACAGATAAGCACCCAGCGAACCAATGAAAAAGTTGAGTAACAGAATAAATACTCCCGCAAATACATCAGCGAACTACCGCACGATTCACCTAACTGGACGGTTTACTAAATTCATGTTAAAATTGGCGAGCGCACGTTGCAATCCGGGGTCCAGTCGAACGCAAATTAACCGTTAAGCTCCCGCGCCATCCTGAAGTCGAAGGCCCGAGAGAGACCAGAGAGAAAGGGTGCAGAATGAGGGGGAGAAGTGGGAGATGGGAGGGACGTGCGGGAGGAGGCAAGGGACATTAAGTATTCGATCGCGCCCGGCGCCTAATTTACGGCCGCACGTACGTAATTGACCTTCCCAAGCGGGCCCTGCGTCCCCCTCCTACCCTTTGGGGAACCCGCCCTCCCCCTTCATGTCCGTGGCACGGGCGGGGAGAGAGAAACACGGCGATTAATTACAATAACTGGGATGCATGGCACGTACGCCTGTGAACTCGATGCCCGGGTGCTTGTGAGATAAAACGGCCCCATGGACCGACCACCACGCAAGAAGAAAAAGACGGCCGGCGCGAACCGTCGTATTTTTCATCCATGAAGCGGTGGCGAGCACTCGTATTTGTTAGTTAATTCGGCAAAGGCCACCCACACACTGCTAATCGCGCGATTTTATTTTGCTTCTTGGTCAGGGGTTCTCAGCCAGTGGGGAAACCCCGAAGGAACTGATTTCCTGACTGATTTTTGGCCTGCACCTATCGGCAGGGGGAACGTGCTAGGTTCTGATTTGTGCTAGGACGAGTGCTGCATGCCTGTTGTGGAATCACCCCGCGCCACACACCCTAGTGGTGGCTTGCACGGTACTTCGTAGATGTAGATGCTTCGTTTTCGAAATTCCTAATTGGATGTCAGCTTTGCTTTGGTAAGGAAGAGAGGTCATCAGCCTGAAGATTAATAGGCTTTAGCTCAAAACTCTCTTCACTTCTCATTCCACCGCTACATTCTTCGTAAATATTCCATAAAATATTCTTATCAATATCGCATACTGATAAAAATGGCATGCTCTCCTTGCATTAACTTTGCTCTTAGAATCGTACTCTAAGGACCTTTTTTATAATGTTAATTGTTTTCCGTTAATCGTAAGATATTCGTTATTTTAGATAATTTGATGTTGCCTGAGTATTCAGGATTTGTATTTTCTACCACAGAGTTAGTTGCAGTAAGAGTTACTTATGAGAGAGCGTATAAAATTAGGTTTTCACAACGAGAAAATATATAATCGCAGATGATATAACTGGGCCTAAACATACAAGGATGTATAGTACCCTCTTTATTCACCTCTAATTTTAAATAATTCGGACAAGAATGGATTAAAAGTCATTACGTTAACAACTATCGTTCAGAAATATACCAAACAGCGAAGTTCAAATGAGTTAGAAGTACAATGCGCAGAATTTTTAAATTAACTTTCAAATATAAAAATGAATACCTTCACTGAAATTTGCACGCTAAGGAGCTTTATTATATACGTTGACCAACCGTAAAAGGCCCTCATGTCATAGACATTTTCTTCAAATCCATTCAATGTCATATCGTACTTTGAGTAGGTATTTGTTATTCGCATGACATTGTGTCAGCATTTATATAACTGATGTTCAGAAATAAGACCATAGTAAAAAATAAAAAAATGATACATAAAACTTACATGCAGATGAGACATTTCTGTTGCATAAAAATATGAACGTGAATGATTGTTGCAGGTATTAAGATCAGCGAACAAATGCGAATTGATTCCAAATCAAATCGAGTATAGATATTATGCACTCTTACAAATGAGTTAGAGATTTTCTTGCAAATATCTTAAAAGAAAGAGTTAAAATCAGATGCATATGCAATGTATGCGGGATTTGGCTATTTTATCGCTGGATAACCTGTTTTTGAATTCACGTAATTTGCGGCCATTATGAGACTCATAGCTATCGGAAGGATATTTCCTCAATATCCTGCTATCAGATAATCCGTTCACACAGATAATATAATACGATTTGATAGTATAATAATGTACCACATGTTATTCCAGTGTAGAACGCATGCCTATTACAAGAGAAAATCAAGAATTTAGTAATTTCCAGGGCGAACATACCAATAAATCTTTGCGGGGCTTTGATCGTCAAATAATCTCTTTTAAACGAGTACCTCGGCCAACAACGCTGGTGCTGTAATCAGAGAGGAAATCGGAGGCAAAACCTCGTTGAAATGTTAAATATACCGTGAGTTATGCACATGAGAACTCGAAAGCTTAACGCATGAATTCACAGCTGGAACCAATTTCAAATCTGAGTAAACCCGTAGCATATAGTTCGTTCGCTTGCGCCGCCGTGAATTAATGGGATTATCCTTGATTGATGCTTGCACTACGGTTAGAAGCGGAAATAGGTCTAGGTCTATCACGATTTCCCAGCAATTCAACCTGTTTTCTGCCAATAAATATAAAGCTTTCATCAAGCTATAAACGGTAAAATCACTCTAATTGCATCCTGAATCACAATGCATAAGCTTCGGTCTGCCAAACTCGAAAGAACTGCAGCGAATGCATATAACACGGAACAGAGCACACGAAAACACTTAGTCGACGAATCGTCATAATCGATTGCTTAAACAACCCTACTTCGATGAATTTGCTAAGATCAACAGGAAACGTGCTCACAAGGGGATTACCAACACTTCGTGCTTCATAAGGTAGAAAAGGAAAAATATCATTTTCTTGACAAACAGTGGAATCTACTAGGTGAGGGTCATAAAAACGTAGCTACAAAACTCAAAAACTTCAAAGATAATTCCTATTCAGAGTTGGAGAATCAGCAAAAAATTGTTGACGAATTTTTATACGCATTAGCCACCTATATAGAGGTTTTACTCTTAAATCCATCCCGGACAATAACATTGAGCCATCAAACCAATCATTTTTTGTCACATCATGGATTGAATTAACATCATAGGAGATCAATAAATTCATTTTTTCTAATTAAATGCTGCGTGCAAGCAAAGGATGATGAGCGTGGACTGAAGTTTTGTAACGGATTAGAAAAAGGTAGAAAAAGTTTTCAACGGGGGTGTTGATGCGTAACGAAATATTGAATTACAAACAGTCGTAAAATTTGATTCAAATATCATACAAAATTCTGCGCCTAAATGTTAATTATCTAATATTCACTTTCCTTAAATAACCATATCTAATTTTAATATTACAATAATAATATGCATTTAGCACTAATTAAGCGTTATAAATTATACTATTTAAGTCAGAAAACGATCTCAAATTCGACCTTTTAGCTACACCAACATAGCTTCCAGCAAGGTAGAGCTAAGTTGTGGCAGAAGAAAGCACAATCACAGAAAAAAGAGAGATTTTTCAACTGTTTTTTCTGATTTCATCATGGGAAGCACATTTAGGCGAAGAAAATATGAGATATAGGAGAAAATAGTCAGGAAATGAATTTGAGGAATGATCCACTCGGAAGATGCAGAGAGGGTTCAGGTGAATAAAATTAGTGCCCAGGACATTTCAGCAAAGACGAAAGGCGAGAACGGCTGTTTAGCTAAAACTATTTCTGTGATAATTGCGCAAGAAACCTTTCAGCATATAAGTGGGAACTGAATAGATCCGGGAAAAGACCGGCCAACTGCGCGTGTAATAAAAGGATTCGGGCCTCTTGTACCAAGACGATAAGCAGGCCGCTTCGCCAAACCGTACCGCGCGAGTGGTCATTGATAATTCCGTTGGAATTAAAAGGAAAGAGGATCAAATGCCAGGGTGACCTTTCAGCGATAGATAGCACCGCAACTCAAAACACGCCACCAAACAAAGGCAAGAGAATATGTGATTAAAATTAAATTTGAGTGAGAGTTAAAATCAAAATGTTCTTTACTCAGTGATTTTTAATATAATGCGTACACACAAAAGGTAACTTGCCATAAAAATTCTCATTATTCGTAGATCTTTCTCATAAATTATATTCATGTAATATGAATCAAAGGATTGGTACTGACATGACATCAAAAGGGTGTAAGATATTTCTATTGACAGTAAACCACTGAACAAGAAAAACAGTCTGAATAATGAACTGAGTAACGTATGCTTAATCTAGCTTATAATAGGATAATCAAAGATGGACAGAGTACAGTTGAGAAGTATGTATATGGACTCGGTTATTATGCTAATGCAATTTTCCGTGTTATTTTCGGATTAAGGTAAACGAGCCTTTCTAATTACGCTTTGGACTTGGAGAGCTCATCAAAGGCATCGCAACCCCTAGATAAGGTCCTTTTAGATAGGGGAGGAACGCTTAAAATCCAACACTATTAATTGGAGTGATGTCCTCAATTATTGTCTTCAATAATCAATATTCATCTACATACTACCCCGCAAGCCGCCTCAATAGGCGTGTGGTGGGGGGTGTTAGGACACCAGCCGTTTACATATAAAAAGAGAACGCTCAAATGAAATTACGCCTAGCATTTACTAAAGTCCCTTATTGTTCGGGGGAAAAACGAATTCCCATACCTATCCGTTCGGCAAAATATCTCTCTTAATTTATCGTTTCTTTCGGACCTGGAAATATAGTGGGGTTCTAATATGATGTTCTCCGTATCGCTCTTAAAGATATCTATTCTTAATTGCTCAAGTAATCTAAGACTAGCGCGCAGCCTCCGAGTCTCTAGCGGTTCCCAACCTAATTCTTTTAACATCTGTGTAACTCTGTATGTACGCCCGTAGCAGTTTTTGACGAATCGCGCAGCTTTCATTTGTATTTTAATAAGTTCCCGGATTAAGTCTTTCTACACCGGATCCCATATGCTCGCTGCATATTCAAGGTGTGGCCGGACGAGTGCGAAATAGCACCTCTCTTTTACTTTTTCATCTGAAAATCTTCCCTCAATACGCTTGAAGAATCCTAGCTTCTTCAGAGCTCTGCCACAAATATTTCTTATGTGTTCCCAACGATGGGTTCGAGGTTATCGTAACTCCCAGATACTTCACTTCATCTGTCGCCTTTATGTTAACACCATCCACAGCATATACATGGGGATAGTTGGACGACCTCCGCAAGAAATGTACCGCCGTGCATTTGCTCAGATTAAGTTCGAGTCCCCACTCTTGGCTCCACACATGAACGTTGTTTAAATCCGATGATAGAATTTCAAAGTCAGAGTGATCACTAATTTCGCGATAGATGACAGCGTCGTCAGCAAATAAACGTATTTTACTGCTAATTCGAGAGCATAGGTCATTTATGTATATAATGAACAAAAGGGGGTCTACGCTTTAATTACTCTTCCTTATGGGACACCTGATGTCACTTTAACTACATCAGAGCTAATTCCGTCAAGAACTACTTTTTGCTTACGATCACTCAGAAAGTCGCGTATCCAGTTTACTACTGTTTCGTTCAGCCCGCATGACTGTAATTTGTATAAAAGTTTGTTGTGAGGTACCGTGTCGAAAGCTTTCTTAAAATCTAGGAATAATGCGTCCACTTGTCTTTTCGATTCACCAGATTTGAGAACGTCATAATATTATGCCTTACCATGAGAAAAGTGACAAAACATTAACGACACATTTATTCAAATTGCAGTAATTCACATCAATACCGGTCGCAATATTGAAAAAGAATGTGACCTGAGTTGACAAGGTATTCATTATTTACTTTACTTAACTTTCAATATGTAGTGCGAAGGCAAAAATATTTTTTTTAACTTAACCCTCGCGCGTCTGCGGCAAATTTCCGCATATTTTAGTTTCTGAGCTCTCCATTTGGTACCGTTTGTATTTAATGCCTGTGACTCCAGGTATTCAATTTTCATGATAGGAGGGAGTATTTCCGATATCCGGATCTATTATCCACCGGACGCTTCAGTAGCTGGGTGACATCGAAGAGAGTTTGACGTATGACTAAAGATATAAAAGAAATTTTAGGAAAATATAAGAACAAGGAACCGGTTCCTGAAGCACCTTAACTAGTAATATGCTATGTTTGCAGGTGGCATTAAAATTGCAGGTCAAATATTTTGTGCCAATGCTGTAAAAATAATGTATGTAGGAGGCATTGTTGTCAAGAGACAACATGTATGAGGTGGGAAGATGAACAGGACCTAGATATGAACTAATGATTAACAATGTACATTCAGAGTCAAACAATAAAATATGTGTAACTGTAACAACTTAATCAACCTTTTTCATAAGTAAATTATCTTGCCCTTAAATATAGAAATGCAATTTATTTATGCGGTAAAATTTCCGCGGCGCGCCCACTCGTGGGAGTGAATTTGGCGCGCCCACCGGAGGGTTAATTAGTTTCTTCACGAATGGTAAGCTTTTTCACGGAAATGGATAATCGATTACTATAATAATTACTTTCCGTATATTATGTATCATATTTAGCATTTTATCGTGCAATAAATATCACTATAATAATAATAATCGCAATTACTAATTTTAATCACCATAAGTTAAATTCACTCAATGTCCCTGCGCTGTGCAGCAATAACTTCCTCGTGATGATATATCGGCCGATGTAAAATACCGGATTGGTTGATTCAATGACTAGCCCACAGTTTTGTCATCGGTTGACACGTATCCGACCACCCTTAATGCTAATACCTGTTATGGAATTGCTATTCACTTACTACTAGCCCCAAATAGCATTCCAAAGATATACCAAATGCATGTTGAAGAGGTGTCGTTTTATGACGATTTGAGCAAAAATTATAAAAAAATTCCGCTGAAATTTCAATTTCTCAATGCTTCCTTTATCATAAAACCAGAATATTTTACAATTGTAAACTACTGTTCAAACTAATTTTATTGCATGGGCAAAATTCGAATCAATATGACTTGTTAAGTCTTGATAAAAATGCTGCCAAGTGGATTGAAAATTATAACAAGCCGTGCTAAGCCATCCTAGGACTATTTGTCATAGAGTTAATCCTATAACAGGAAGTTGAAATGCTATAAAAATTAATTACTTGGAGCGATACTGTTCCTTGCTCGATGTAACTAGGCACCAGTCTCTCGACGGAATTAATTGTTTAAGTGCATCTCAAAGAGTGAGACAAGATTACATGTCGGCTTCCGATGGTCACGTCCTCCGCTTTAATTAATGCAACCCACCACTCATTTGCACGAGCACACGAATGCACGCGATGCGTGCATTTCCCAAAGTTATATTTATGAATCCCTTTCCGTGCTATGTGCCCGACTAAGGGGTAGGCCCATTACTGCACGTGCAGTAAACTCGATCAGGTCCACCCAGCCATACGCAGTAAATCCAGATATAACTTCGTTATACTTGTGATGGAGCATCCATTGAAAATGAGCACATGAAATAGTTAACCACGAGAGATTAGCATCTCCCCTAAGTATACACCCAAACACACTCCGAATCTAACATTTCTGTGCCTGTGTAGCTTCTGACTCTCTGAAAAGTCGTAATTCGATTCGCACGCATGGGAACTTTTATTAGTCTATTGGAGCGTAAATAGATATTCGAATGGGTTTAAGAAGGTTAAGGTGGCTGGAGCGATTTTTGTTAAAATACAGATTTGAGTGAAACTTTGCATACGTGTCCTTATTTGTAATATCTATCGATAAAAGTGAAAAAAACTGTATGCTACCGATTTGGTTTCCTGGCAATTCAATGATATTTTAACAAGTACTCTTATGGCACACGGCATATATTGTGAAAAAATCGATTACGTATATACAGATTATCTCTTAAATGCGAAATAAGAAGTTTCATATTATTATAATTGCTACTAAGAAATATCAAGGTATCATTCCGAGTAAAAATAGCGTATTTAGATATGATTTTCTCGTAAATTTCGAATTTCGCGCCGAAAATCCAAGTCAAAACAATACTTTAATTGAAGCAAATTTTTTAAATGTAACACTTGCATCATATTCACTACTGCATTTATGGTTATTTCCAACGTATAAACTTGTACTTGAGTGAAATGTGGTCCAAGAATATTTTTTTTTGACTTACTTGAAAAATTATTAGAATGTACCTTCAACGATTCACGATTACCGCTCCAGCCACCTTAAGTAACGAATGGCCGAGAGCTTATTTTCTGTTTAGGTATGTTCGTGTGATAGTCTGTAATCCATGTCTATATTTCACGTTCTTTCATCAATATAAAAATTTCCTTCGCATTATCTCTGCCTTCAGGAATCAAAACTGTTAATTTACATACATTCACTCGACTTCCTTGTAACATAAAGTTTACCAAATATATTATGCAGAATCCGAAAACGAACGAAGGAGGTGAAAAAACCCGGCGTTTTAAGAATACCGGCTCCAGTCGTCGTCCCTGGTTCAAATTCTGGCGATATTATCACATAAAATTCTATTCCTACTCCTAGGTGTCTTTTGCAAAGGGCAAATAATGCCGAATACGAGCTTCCATGACGAAATAGATAAATCATAAGAATGAAATAACCTTGAGAAACAATTAACACTCTAGGAGGCTCAAAGTATTTTCTTTATTTTACACCCTTAACATAGTGAACCGTCACTCGTGTATATTACAATATCAATAATTTATGGTAATTCGGCCCCCTCAAAGTCATAGAAGAGTGACCATTTCAAATATCATCAACGATAGATTTTTACCAAGTAGCAAACCCAAGGAGACTTAATGGACATGACGCATCACAGTTAATGGCTTAGGTCTTGCAGTATAACATTGGGGTAAAAACCTAAGAGCCAGCCAGGAATAAAAATATTTTCAAAATAATTCAAGTAAAAGTAATACCAACGGCATTTCCTTAAGGTGACTGCAAAGTTGTCTCTAATGATGAATTTCAACATCAATATGAACTCGAAATGCCAGAAGACTTCTGCAGCTTGCCGAAAACTTTCCACGTACGAAGATTGCTTCCAAAAATTTATCGGCAAAGTTATGACTGTCGTCGTGGACGATTTTATTTTTTCCGATGGAGAATGTTAAGACTCAAAGTTACATGTATCTATATCAATGTGCTCAAAGTTACATGTATCTATATCCTGCGGGAAGTTGAATATCAAGGAAATTTCGAAGTGTGCACCAAGTCGGTTAATAACGATGAATAGCATCGTAAACCTTGTCTACTATTACTCCCTCTTTCTCTCGAGATGTATTAATTTTCCTTCGCTGAGACGATGGCTGCTTGGAAATAAAAGGCCATCCAATAGCTCAACACTTCTAAATTGAAAGTACAGCGGAGACAGTTCAATCACTTATTGAAATAGACTCTAAGAGGGTAGGCCAAATGGGTTCTTACAAAAAACGTCATTAGCAGGTGACCATATCATTACATGCTTACCGGTCGTGACTTTAAATATATATTACTACCTGTGCCCGGCATGCACTGCAATGCCTCTTTTCCTTTCTAAGTAGGCACCAATATACAAAGCAGACACATTTGCATCTTCAAACTAAATGAAAGAAAATTATTTTTGTAATAGAGTTAAAACTTTTATTCGAGTGTTTCGGATATTCAATTTATTTGGTCTTACCGCCATCTGCAAAAACAAATAAATGTTTCGGCTATCCCACTCGTGAGCATGCAACATATAATTTTCCGTGTGAAAAGCATGGATTTTACATATTTAATCCACATACTTGAAGCGATTGACCTTGTGCCTTGTTTATTGCCATTAAAAATGCAAGGCGAACGGGGAACTGTAGTCGTTTGAAAACAAATGGCATGTCGGTGGGAATGATGGGAATACGTGGAATATGCACTTCTCCTTCTGACTTGCCATTCAGAATTGTCGCTTCGATGACGTTTGGCAGCAGTTGTTTGACAGTGAGCCTGGTTCCATTGCACAATCGTAGTGCATAAATAGTTCGCAAAAGAATTATTGGTGCATCGAGTTTGAGTGACAATTTATGCGGTGGTACACCAGAAAGATCCTACGAATTTAAAATCTCAATTGGATAATTACAAATCTCGTTCGCATTCATGACGCTGTCAATCGATTTGTAGGGGACAGACTCGCTTGAAATCTTTTCGTGGATGACGTAGTTGATTGCATTGACGTCGGTGTTTTTGCTGCCAAAATGGCACGTTCGTAAAGCCATTGCTGATTTTTGTAATTGGTACCAGTTTGTGGAAAAACCTTATCCATTAATTGTTCAATCGATGGAACAATGACACAAAAGTTCAATAGAATTGAAATATATTTTTTCTAGGCATCAACTGATACTTTTCCATTACTAATGTCCAATAACTGCTTTAAAATATGGATGGCACATTGCGCTGCAGATTTACGCGCATATTGGTCGTTAACGTGAGGTTGTGCACATGTCTCCAAAGATGCGACGCTTTGAGGCAAGCGTTTAGTTCATCAGCTGGTGTTGAGTTTGGTATTACTGGTCTGTCCCACTCGTGAGCATGCAACATATAATTGACCACGTGAAAAGCATGGATTTTCCAGATTTAATCCACACACTTGAAGCGATTGACTTTGTGCCTTGTTGATGGTCATTGAGAATGCAAGGCGAACGAGGAACTCGAGTCGTTTGACTACAAGTATCAAATTTTTTACTGAATCTGGCCTTTAAATGCTGCAAGATTGAATAGACATTCACTCTTGCAGCAATGAAATCGCTATTTAATGGATATTCACGTCTGGTTGCCACGGTCATTTCTATTGCTGAAAAGGAAGAAATATTGTAAGAACGAAGGTTTTCGCGGTGGTTTATGATGAACTTCTTCATATTTTCGGGTTCTACCGCGTAGGTTGCTGTGTTGATGACAACAGTTTCCCTGGCACTACTGCCAGCGTCATCAGGTTTTCAGGTCATCTTCGACCTGAAGACGCTGGCAGTAGTGCCAGCGAAACTGTTGTCATCAACACAGCAACCTACGCGATAGAACCCGAAAATATGAAGAAGTTCAGGAAGAAATATTGATGAATTTCGAGATAGTTACGCAATATATGGACAAAAAGAAGCTTATAAGAAAATTTAATGAAATAATTAAATGCTGCATTATTTTTTGCGTTCTATGATACAAATTTCCATTCAATACCTTGAGCGCAAGTAATTTAAAAAAGCAAATAAAGAAAAACCTTCAAGCCGTTCCATACGAAATGTATGAGAAAATGAATTTTCTTCATAATTTTCTTTTCGTGAATTTTTCCGATGCTTTAATAGTTATTCTGCTATTTGAGGCGGAGACAAATCCAACAACTCAAAGATCATAAAAATCGGTCCAGCCGTTCTTGAGTTGTAAATGGTTTAACTAACCCGACTTTGTTTTATGTACAGATATGAAAGCCGTAAGATTAACATTTCTTATTTTTCCCAGTTTGAGTTCAAAGATTGAACTTTTTTCACCAATCCAAACTGCTATTATTTCGCTGAATTTCGCTGAATGAACGCCCTCGATTTTTCTTGCTTTTGCATTTCACATAAAAATGTCATATTCCAAATAAATATTTAAAACCGTAAACAAATACCATTATTTCACAAACAATCAGATGAATTCTTCAATATAATTGCATCTGTGCCAGTCATTTTTCCGCAGTCAGGTCTTATTACTCAAGCCACAAGGAATTCAAATTTATTACGCAGTTTTTCAAAAGCACATTTTACCGTTTTTAGTGCGTAGCGAGGACAAGACAGTTAAAAATGAATGCACTTTCCAGAAATGTTTGCCTGTAGAAATAAACACTACGATATCTCCCAAATTTTCATATGAATAACCTAAAAACAATTCATAAAAATTAGCCAGCGAGGCTTTTCTGTATGTAAAAAAAAACTGTAAATGCCTCCACAGAATAAAATAAACTCGACAAGGATAATAAAAAATAAAAAATGGGCACAACCGCCAACCAACGAAGTACCAAGTACGAAGTAAAACACAAAGTAACGACGAAAGACAAAGAAGATGAGAAAAATATTTTAATCTTTGCCTCGTGCACCCTCTCCGTGAGTTGCTCGGGTAACCGCCTTTGCGGCTTTTTGCCTCTTTCTCATTTTGAAGTCAAAACTATTTCTCGTGACTTTCTCTCAAAATATCAAATGACACCGACCAAATAGTTATGTACAGGGCTACACTATTATTATTTGCCAAAAGCGTTGCTCCATGAAACGGGAAAAGGGGAAAATGGTAAACCCTGAAGTAAAACATTAGCAGAAATGTGTAATGCTAATTAAAATAAATAATTATCTTTATTTGTATTGGTTACAGTTATCACTAAACTAAGGGCATTTAGGAACTAAAAATGAAGAAATAGGCAGCCTAAATAGGCACTAAAAATTTCAAAATAAGCACTTAAAATAGGCGCTTAAAATATTTTTGGCATTTCGGACGATTCTGTCGGTCCTGGAATCCCAAAAGGCTAATCATGTAATTAGGTTTTACAGGGACCATACAAACAAAACTTGACATACATCTACGCCTTGGGTGGTGAAATATCCACCCAGCCGGGACTTGAACCCGTAATCCCAAGATTAGCAGGCGAAGACTCTACCCCGCCACCACCGTGGCCGGCTATAAACATAATGCGGCTTATTGCCACAAAGGAGCATCTGAAATTTAAAGCTTGGGCTGAAATACACGATTACTTTTCTGTAACACTGATGGAGAGTAAAGAGGATACAACTCCAAATAAAATCACAGCTGCCGCTAGGAGTAGTTCTCTTTCCTCCAGCGATTGAATTGTGGATAGTAATTTACCAAAATAGCATGTTGTAAATGCAATATAAATAGCATGTTATAGTCTTTGTCGTTTTAGCAGAATTTACCGTTTGTCTCTCAGTGGCAATTTGGCAGTGTGCACACCAGAGGGATACAACAACCGACACTGTAACTACTTGATGGAGATTGCGCAGCACGATATTTGCCCCAAAGACATTCGAGTGCACATTGTAGTGATACGACGCGCGATACGACAAATGGTAAAATATAAGACGGTGACGTTTTTCCGTCTCTCAGTTGTAATCGCGGAGGTGGATATTGTTGTAGCTTACCATTATTTGAAAACGAGGCACTAGTGACTGAAATTCGTGTTGTACCGGGTAGTGCGAATGCGGGGAAGGTACAAGAATGGGATAAGGCCCTGGGTGAAATTGAAGAGCCCGGCGCTTACACCTCAGCTTCATTAAACTGTTCATTTAAAAGTAAAAAAAAAATACAATTGAGAGCTCTTTTGCACAGGTCAGAAAGAAAAACGTGCAACAATACGACAAATTAACAAATTAAAATAACTTATGTAGACGCGAAAATAAAAATTCGGGACAATAAGCGATTTTTACAATTTAAGACATTCACATCGGCAATATAAGCATAAAAAGGCACAAAGCGATTAAATTGGCATTTAAATGCAGTAACAACTTGATTTATTTTCGTTATAAATAGCCCTGAATGGATTTCTAGCATCGTTTAAATGTATTTCCTTAATAAGAAAAATAAAACTTTTGGTAATATATCTCAGCAACAGTGACAGTTCTTATGGACTCTTCTTTAGTATTAGAGCCATATAATTTCTTCATAAAATGTCTTCAACCTTATTAATGTATTCCCATCCAGGGTTTCTCCGTATAACGTCTTAAATTCTTGACCGATGGATTTTGCCACATCACTTGGTATATCAAAAAGGTCACCCTCCACAGTTCAGATTTTCTCTGTAGCCGTTGCAAGGAGTAGTTCTATTGCCTCAAGCGATGACATGATTGATGGTAGTTAACCAAAATTACATCTGATAAACGTAGGATCTGCGTCGACATCAAGCTTCAACTCTGCTGCTTTGGATTCGAGAATGCAGTTTGCTTCTTCTTCTTTCTGTTGCCTACAGAAATCCTACTCATGCGCCATGATGGCTTAATTTTCTTATAGACAGAATTGACACTGTAAAAGCTGAGCAAAATCGGTTACAATAGTGTACATTTAAGTGGGTGAAAAAGACGTTCCAACTGATGTATCGGAGGCGCACATCATTCCTGTCACATACCTCACGTATTTCAATAACTTTATCTGCAGATATAATGCAGTATTTAGCCATGTTCCCCATAATATCAATACTGGCCTTGAAGGTAGAGCAGCTTCGGGCGTTATCTCTTTACACTCAGCAATACTGAGTGGTACCTTCAAAAGCCAGTTTTTGGCAATTGAAACCATCGCATGTACGCATCACGTTAAATTACCATAGATATTTGTCTACTCTTTGTATAATTGCACTCTAGATGATTTTTCTTTATGCATGTTTAATGACATTATTTAAACCTTGATAGATTTAAAAAAAACTGAAATAACAGGCTAGCTCCACACTTAAGAGAAGTTTGGTTACGTTGAGATGAATATTGCTTTTTTAGGCCCTTAAATAGGCGATATCAGCAGAAAAAGGCATAAACAGGTAAAATAAGCATTTTTAGGCAGTAACAAATTGCCTTAATTTCGCCATAAATGATCCTGAATGAACTTATAATTTCATAAAATTGCTTTCCTGAGTAAAAGAAAAAATAGCAATTTTAGGCAATGTCCTCAGCTTAGTTAATACAGTATTAACGTAGAACGTATAAGCCTCCTGGAAAGAATAAAAGGATAAATTAATGGGAAAATTAAACCGAGGGACACCGAGTAGGAGCGCATAAAGCAAATTAAGAAGATTCCTACACCAAGTTAATATGAAGGTAGAAAGTGGATATCTGAAAAGAAAATATGATGGTGAGTTGCAGATATGAGAATAAATGAAGATAGGGTAAATAAATTCGTCACAATTTCTCCGCTAGCTTTCGAAGGAGACGGGCATTCTTCCGCTTCGGGAAGTTGTTGTATGGGTGTGATTTAACTGTGACTTATCCGTTTAAGAAGAATGTCTCTTTGCACCGTATGTAAGAAAACTATTAGGAACACATTTTGTGTCGTACAGTGATTATAACAACAGCTACCACGGGCACTGTTTGGCAGTACCACTTACCAGAGAAGAGATCCTAGGGATTGCTGAGAGCAAGCAAAGTTGGAGGTGCAGCGATTTCAGTTTGAAAAGAAGGGAGAGAATGCATCTGGGTCACGAACTTAGAAAGTAAGATCTTGGTCAAGACGTGGCCGACAACCCAAATCCACCCCAACAGCCATCAAACACTTAATTCATGGCACTGCTTCGGGAATGAAAAAGTTAGTTACGATCGACTGAGTTAAACTTGGATGACACAATAAATAAGGTGTAACGAAAATAGTGATAACGTGAAGTCACTGCAATGTGAAAATATTCATCTACGTAAAAAGATGTAAGTCTATAAATCGTACTGATCATTTAGAGCAACTAATGCCCTCCAATTGCGTTGAGATTCACGGAATTCCAGCAGTGTAAAACCAATTCTTAACGGGTATAGTTTGTAAAATAGGGTATGAGTTTGGATTAAAAGCTTTTGTCGATGATATCGACAAATGCTATCGCTACAAATCGAAATCCTGTGCTTCCGTCGGAGGAATCCTCGTGCAGTGCATGAGGCAACGCATCAAACACGATTTCCAGGCAAAACGGAGGGTGTAATGGAACTTCTCCACCCGTCTCCTGGGTTTCAAAGTTCCTGACGCACCTGTTTACGTCAATGAGACCCTTTGTCCTGGGAGACGCAGACTACTCAACGCGGCGAGAGAGGCTAAGTAAAATAAGAAATTTGACTGCAAGTGGGTAAGACAGGGCAAGATAATGAGAAAGGCTGAAAGAAAGCCTGTACTCGTGATAACTTGCCCGGAGGATTTGACTGAAATATGACTTTCCTTTTAATGATTACTAACCCTGATGATTAATTGTTCAGTGTAAAGCTTACATTGATGATGTTGCATTAAAACATACGCAGTATGAGAAGTAAATGATTTACTTCTTTTGACTCTGAATAACTTACTTCGGTTGCCAGATTTTATAATTTTATCTAAATTTGGATAATAAAAGAGGAATCAAACGCTTTTTTTATTAATGGGTTTAATTCTATTGCTAATAGGAACAGCAACAATAGAGCCAGCGGTGTATTTGTGCACACAAAATGTAATTTATAGATTGAAAGAGTGCGTATCAAATAATTCTGCTGACTGTTGATTAGTCCGAAATGTGAACTTATGGATTTAGATATTATCTCGGTTTAGAGGGACCAAAACATTCCCGTGACATCCTTCTCAAAAGAATTGGAACCATTGTTAGGGCGTTCTGGGAAAAATAAAATAGTTATCAGAGACATGAATATTAATATTTTAGATAAGAATAGTGTTACAGAGGAATTTTTTAGCCTAATAAGCTGTAATGGTTTCACTAGTATGATTAATGAGCCTATACGAATAACCTCATCAACTACTACATTTATTAAACATGTTTATTCCATGATTTTCATCTCCTTTAAATTTGAATTAAAATACGCGCAAAGGTACCTCACTTTTCGGTCATGGGTCACTCTGTGACTGTAGTGTCCATCTCAGGTAGTGTCATTCTCAAAAACGAAAATTTTCATAGTTTAAACTGCATTCATTCTACTGAAATTCAGAATGACTTATTAAAAACGAGACTTAGTAACATCGATTAGGGTCCTGTTTATTATGAAACAAGAAAAGCATTACTTAATTCTTAGATATGTTGAATAGCTGTGTCCAGGACTCAAAGCTCCATATGCAATGTGCAGTTCACTTGAAAAAAATAAAACCTTGGGATCAACTGTTGAAAAAAGTCTAACACAAAAACCACTTACTTAAAAAGATTCAGAAACATCCTCATAACGAGGATCTGAGAAAAAGAATTATTAAACCTAGAAACAAATTGCGTGCAAACACAAGAGAAACTGAAGTGAAGGTAATGTAAAAGAGCAGTGGAGTGTAATGAAAGAGTTAACTGGTGAAAAACTAGAGAATTCTCACACGCCAGAGTAAGTGATTAATACATAATCAACTTCTTACAGATCCTGCAGTTTTAGCGAAAGAATTCAACGAATATTTTATTAGTGTTTTCAAGTCCACCAAAACAATCTACTTTCAACATGTAAATGCTTCTGGGCCTGAAATCCCGCATCCCAAACTTAAATATCCTTGTTCAATGAAAAGCATGGTTTTCCGGGACTCCATTCGCGTTCATCCAATTTTGATGGACAATATTTCGCCAGCGTTCTAGCTGGCTTCCTCAGGTCCGCTGAATTGAGGAAAAAAGTAATTAATTATAGGAAAAAAGATTATCTCCTTGATGATTTAAGTGATGACCAGAGGGTCATAGTTCATTACTCTGACTTCTTAGACCCTGTCTCGGATTCAGACTTGAGCGACGATGAATCGCAGTCGAATTGCGATTCCGATTGAAATAATTTGAGAGGATATTTCGGGACTGTCCAAAGTGTATCCAAACGTACAGACACAATTTGTAAATAGTGTGTTGTGTAAATATGTGCACTTATTGTTAATTGATTTATAATGAACTGGTGGTATTAACCACTAACACCATTTTTAAATCAGCCTACAGTGGTCCAAAGCCCACATGAACAATGATGATGGGAAATAATTATACTTTATCATTTCACTGCCTTCCGAATTCTGATGAAAGAGAGTCATCAGAATTCATCCAATCATTAAATTGTTGTCCGAACTCCGAACAGACACGTACATCTGTTAAGCTTTCAACTTCACCCTCGCCGGCAGAGTAGTGCTACGTGTATCAAATGGCAACGTCGCTTGTCCCTTTACCTCTTATCCTCCTCCGACGAAGTCGTCCTCTACCGATCAACAACCGCTGTTTGGCGTGTGAAAATAGATACAAATAAAAATCGTTGTTGAGAATACCAGTAATTTTTACTAATTTTTATGTATATATTTGCAATTCTGGCGTTACCGCGCTTCACTACAGTATACCTCAAATTTCTATCGCATCATTAGTTTCGAAATTAGCGGAGGTTTTCAACCAGCTCGTGTAAAACTCCACTTATAAACAATTTATTTCTTTTGTTGCGTTAATAACATGTTTAGCTAGCTTATATCAGAATTGTCAGTTTCTATGTCTGATGTTAAGAGAACAGTGATAACATAAAGATGGGAAATTGGATTTTGAGCGCCGAAAATAGTGACTTTTTTCAAATAAAACATCGTAAAAGAGCAGATAAGTAGAGGAAAAATTTTCAGCACGCATCGATAAACGTAGAAATGATCATTCTATCGCACGGTTTTTATTTCGTAAAAATCCGTTAACCCTACTTGAAGATACAGCTTCCTAAATTCGGGGGATGCGACTTTTTTAATAGTCATAGTATAGGTATGTTTAGGCATATCCTTGATAGACGTGTGATATAAATAGTATTATTCCAATAGGTAGGAAGATTCTATGGTTTAAGTAGACATTGTGATTCTAGGATAGTAGCCTTCGGAGATTTAAAAAAAAACTTTTTACGATTAGAGAATCATATGTGTAGAACATTCATGGAACAATAGACTATGAAGTATTCCAATGAATATTCTTCGTACCATCCATAATTGCCATTAGAACGTTCATTTAATGCCATTCTTGAATGAACTTTGATAGTATAAGTGAAAGTGAAAAATAAATTAAACTACGGGATAATCTTCGGGGGAGGTGCCTATAAAAATTCGCTAAATCCGATGCGGATTTTCCAAAACACATCGTGTGACATTGCTCTAATGTCAATTTTAGCCGTCCTTCCCATTAATTGTGATTTTACAGTTACTCGCTTCAAGTGATCTCTACGTTTATAAGTTATTGAAATTGTTCTACGTCAGAAGTGGTAATAAACCTAAGTTAGAACCAATATCCAATGCATACAATGCTCAGATCTACAACAAAGTATATTTCGCCCAAGCCCAATTCGTCTGTTCAAACGCTCATCTATTTATACAGGGCCAAAATTATTTCTTAGGTTGTCCGATGATATAATAGGTGCAATTAGTTTAAAATCAATTTTGAACACAGTAAAAAAATGGTTTGATGTAGAAAACCCAGCTGTTTTTTTGTCAATATTATGGTTAACACACACTATAAACTGTATGCACGACAGGTTGAGATTTAATAAAAAATTGTTATCTTACATTTATGATACGTATTTGGTATCGGTTTTACATTTTTTTTCAATGTTTCGCAATGTAACGTGTTTTGAGGTATCCCAAGTATACGCAATGCTTAAAATGGATCCCTAATTTATACTTTTTTATTTGAAACGTAAAGGTTTGCTTGCTATGTTGAAATAATGGATAAATAAATATTATTATTAAAAAAGTGCATACCTAGTCTGACAAATATATAATAAAGTCCCAAAGTTATGAGGGTTTTTTGAATTTTCCCAGTTCCCCTCTCTTAAAACTCTCCATCATTGTCCGTCCCATTTCACGACTCAAAGCAATCAATAAAAATGGCTCCAAGTTCAAAAGAGGTTCATGCTCATGAAAGCATAATATTTGAATGCTGCAAATCTTCTGACTGAACAATTAGTTTTTATACCAAAACCCTAGGCGCATGTGCCTTTCCAATTAAGCAGGAGCAATTCCGTACGCCAAGATCATGAACGTCCCTTGACGAATTAAGTAAAGGCTCTATTTTCCTTTGATTTTACCAATAAATTCAGACGGTACATCAAAAAGATAGTGTCCCTATAATATACATTTGTGCCCTCTCTTGCCACAATGCACCCGGTTCTCTCCGGTGAGTTCGCTAACTTAATAGGACGCGTTGGAACCAATACTCGGGCGAAAAGGACAGCAACGAGAAACAAACGATGCGAGTATAATAATCCTACAGCAGTTCAATCAGATGGAATGATTTTGGTTCAATTGCTTCGGTAATCTATATAATTTTGAGATACTTAAATAACGTTATTGAATATAATTAACTAAACGTATAATATAATATTTACACAAAGTATTTAACCAAATAATGCAATTAATCGTTAATATTTACTATTGGATAATTCAAGCTTATAACTAAGTGATTTAATTTTGATTTTTACTACGATGAAAGTCGTTTTACGAAAGAATAACTCATTAAAAGTGAACAATTGATTAAGAAGAGCTATATGAGTATACTCTGCGAGAGAAGTAGCCGCTCTGATCGGAATTTTATCAAGGTTGAATATGCCAAGCGTTAGGTACAGAAATATCTCTCAAGAACAACGTTATGGTTTAAAAACACAGGGTTGAAAAAAACATGATGATCAGCAGCAATAACACAGAGGAGGAATTTACTAGGAGTAGAAACAATATCTTTTATCCCAACTGAATCATATCAACACAATTGCTTTTTTATCTTCCGAGTAGAAGAAAACGTCCCTGTCTGAAGCCATCCGTCTGGAATGACATTATGTTCATGAAAACTTTCCCATAGCCCCCAAGTGACCTATAGGCCTTTCCACAATATAAAATGGGATTTATACGCACAAAACATCTGCGGCCGGAGAGCTATTATCCCAATGGTGGGGCTCTGAGGCCCGCGAGTGGGTGGGGCGAAAAGGGACACTGGGAGGAAGCAAGGAACCAATCGTGACGCACAGCTGAGAGAGAGTGGAGATGTGAAATCAATTGCCGATATGAAAAAAGCGAGAATGGCGAGAGTGAAGCCGAGCGAGTGGGAGAAGTGCGGGAGATAAAGCCAGGGTTTCCGAATTCCCGATAATTTGAATTGAGACCGGGAAATCATACAAACCTTAAAATTCCCGAAACTACAGTTTCCATTTCATTTGCGCATTCAATCACCTGTGACGACTACCAAATAACTATTCTATCAAGACTTTCAACAAATATTGGTGGCAATTCATTCGTATTCCATCGCCGTAATTTGCAACAGAAAATAAAAATTTCAATATCCGGTAATAGGGATGGTATATGGTACCCTACGTGCCTATATGCCACATTTTATATGTAATTCAATTAGAAGCCTGGCGCGTGTCATTATTAAGAGTTAACCTTGTCTAAGAAAAAGAGTACAGTGATAATTAATCAATATTATGGCATCATATAATGAAAATGAGTCTTTATTAGTATCAAACGTAAAAACAGAGCTATGGTAACAAAGATACATTTAACTAAGGCTAAATAACAAAACAAAATAAATAATTACTGCTAATATTCATTTCTTTAGGGGTAATAAACAAAAAAACTCTATATAACTCTTGAAATATATAAATTTGGATTTAAGAAGAGCATAAAATATCGGAAAGTTTATTTTAATTGTATGTTTCTTGGATTTCCATCAGCCGTGCCGCCGAGCAATTCGTTGACACGTGTGCCATAGGTTTCCAATCACTGGTAGGCATTGGATTTAGCCTTATGGGCAGTGGTTTTTTTGAAGCCCCCTCCTTGCGTTTTCATTCTCGATTGATTGCAAGTCCAGAACACGATATCCTTAAAACCCTGCTGCAATTTTCACGTGAATCTTAGATAGTGTAGTGGCCTCTGCACTGGTCCGGCAGCCAAAACTCCGCGGTTTGATTTCCTGTTCGTGCGGATTTTTTCTCATGGCCATTCCAAATCATCGCTAAATATTTTACAGAAGCTAAAACTTCAATTCAACAGCAGCTGTCAGTACTCAGAAAATCCTTAGCGAAAAGAATCCAGATTGCGTGACTAGGGCGTGTGAAGTCTCGCAGAAGGGCGGAGACCCACTCCCAAAAGATGATCGAAAAATGTAATACGACGGGTCCAAACTTACTAAATAGAAGTCGACCGGAAATTCATGACTATTGGATTCACTGCCCAATAAGCTAAACAGGGTCTATATTGATCTGATTACTTTAATCATTTAGGTTTGATTTCATCAACTCAACGTCTCCTCAAAATGCACACAATCTTACATTCACAAAATATTTGCAAACCTGCCAGAAACTACCTTTTCCTGACACAAAAAAATACTCAGTACTACTGCCGTGAATAGCCAAAATAAACATTGAAGTTAAGAATTGGGAATATTTCTGCATTATAAATGTGTTAAAAATCACTAATATGAAAAATTTAGCGGAAATTAGTAATGTTTTATGGAGTTAAAACCTTTTGGTGGCGTTATTATAATCAGGTCCAAGGAGCAACTTTCCCTTCTAGATTTTCCATAGACTCGGGAAGGAGAAACCATAGAAATTCTCGGGAATAAGCTAAAAGGAGTTCCCGCCCGGAAACACTGGATAAAGCGAGGAACTGCGAGAAAGAGCGAAAGGGCAACAGGGGAGAAAGAGAGGCACAGAATGCAAGAGGAGGAGAGAGAGAGAGAGTGGAAAGGGATAGATATTGGAGAAAGGCCGTTCAAAACTGATGTATCTGCCGTCAACGACAGATCGGCCCAACGGTCAATATTTCATGGCGGGTTAAAGAGAGAGGGAGAGCATGGGAGAGATTGCGATGGATTGGGTGGACTAGCGTGGGGAGGCCGAGTGGTATAGGGGGACGAGAGTGTCCATAGCGTTGAAGGGCTTGGAAAGGGGCAAGAGGGAGTGAGAAAGGATAAGGCGATATGCTGGACGAGGCAAGGGCGCAGTTGGAACAGGGAGGGCACAAGAGAGGGTATGAGAGAGAGAGTAAAACGTTAGCTCACTGGTTTTGGGAAGAGGAAACGTTTGAAAGGGAGGGAAAAGGGCGTATCGAATTTCATTCTCCCCCCTCGCAGAATCAAAACTTTCCCGAAAATCTATCGTCCGGAAGGTCAAGCCCAGGTGAAATCAAACAAAAGGGTAAGTTTCTTCGCCACTTGTTAGCATCTCAGAAATGTCTCTAAAAAAAAGGAACGATTTTAGGGGAATAAGTCCACATGAGTCTAGTCTACCCCACGTAGTTGAGCATCAACCGTTTTGTAACACGCATAAATGTTGCATATATATAAACCTCTAATTTTGGATGTTTACGTTTGTACTATTTTTTTTTGCCACCAAATGTCTTCCAAGGAATTCATAATTATACAAAAATAGAATTGTAATTAAAACGACATGAACAACTATGACGTCTAAAAGTTATTATACAAAATAGTACCTAATTTCATCCAAATATATAAATTATTTTTAATAATAAATCAAAATGGCATCATTGACAACGAGCTTAAATCAGGTCAAAAACACGCATACAAATATTCAGAGCAGATTATTGCCTTTAAAATTTTCCTGATGAAAGACATCTATTATATACTCTGTTGAATAATTCAAGAGGTACTTTCATTAAAGTGTCTACTGTGATGAAAATATCGGCTATCCCTCTTTCCTACAGTGACATTTATGCGTTATGATGAATTATAGATTTAAATCGCTCGACTCTCTGTTTCAGGAGATGAGAACAGAATCCCTTCCTTTAAATTGAGGATAATAAGCAACATCTCGAGGAGACTCCTGGTGGTGAAAATGATAACCGAGTCTGCCGGATAACTAAAGGGAGATTGATAATAAAAAAAGCCAAGTACAACGTCACTCATCTCTTTCCACTTTGCATATCTCGGAGAACTTACGATGTTTTCCAGAAAAAAAAAATTCCGAATTTATGAGTGGGTAGGGGGAGTAAGTGAAAAAAGGACAGGCCGCCGCCATGTATTAATTTTTTTGTTCCGTCAAGAACCCGTTCTTTGAGGGACGGCTGGACTTCAGAGGGATTCTTCTTAATTCGACTGGATTATGCATGATTTGGCGCGGGGAAAAAACACACATCAAAATAAAGGAAAAGATTGCACACAAAGCTCATATGTAGTTTTCCCCCCCAAAAAAAAAGACTTGATATAGAATGGCAGTCGAGTGGGAAAAGCAGCTTAGGCATCCGCAAAGGAGTCATTTTTTAGTGGATTACGGACTCCAAACAGGCCAAAAAGTGTAACAAGACCATTTAAGAACTAAATAACTGAGAAGGAATTATTTATCAAACAGCTAGCTGAGTCTTAAGAATGTTCTGGAGCAGCATAGAACTAATTAAGTTGGATAAACAAACTCTGAATAAAAAGGGTCATAACAAAAACGCCTAACGTTAGACTTTTTTAGTACTGCAAACATGGCATATAAATTATTCAATGAAAAAAAATAATAAGTAGCCGTATGCCAGGAAGTGATCCGTAACCGTTAAGTAATTGGGTACATTTGGTAGCTTAAACATTACAAAAAACCTAGATATTTCCAAGTTTTCCCTAAAGGTCTAGCAGTGCTAAGGCGTGAGTTAAATGATTATCAGTGAACTTATAATTTGGCTTAGGGCCAGCTAGATTTTAATGTCATATAATGGATGCAATATCAACACTAAAATAATAAGGGAAAAATCAGCAAGTCTAAAGAATCCGCGAATAATATTGTTTACATGTCTGTGACACAGTAAATTTGGGAAGTACGGCATATAATTTCCTTCGTATTAAAGTTATGACAAGCATCGTAAAATATCTACGACCTATTAACTCCAGATTAAAATTTTCAAAAAATCACGGCCGCTTACATTATGACTGGTTACAGCGCCACACTTGGCTACCATCAAATGGTTAACCGAACCCGGAAACCTTAGCTAACGCCGTAACCAGTCATTCTAAAACCAGCTCTCAGACAATGAAGGCCTGTTCACCAAAATTACCAGAGGATAAAGTCATTGAAAAAAATTACATACGAGAGACAGCAATTCTAGGCTATGGGATTGATCAACTAGAACCAGAACTCATGTTATAGTCATCACTCAGAAGTTTAACTAAATGCGATTTGAGAAGAAAATCACTCTTCAATGCAGTAAGGAAATATGGTATGTAGTAAAATGAGTGCCAATTTTAGGCATCCTTCAAATGCCATTGATGTCTAAAATGTCACTACATTCAATTTCGCTCTCGAATAACTATCAGGATTGAAAAAAATGACCTAACTGGCCCATAAATAAGCTCCTGGAGGGAAGCTATTTTCATCCATGATCCCAGCCCTCTTACCCTGACTTTGGGATTTATGGACTGGAATCTAGACCAAGGGCCATTGCCCTAATGACCTCCCAAAAAACCACGTAAAACCTCGAAAAAAACGCAGCATCACTTTCGAGACGGGCGATCTGAACCCCTTCCCCCACAAAAAAAAACCCACTCCTTCAACCAAGAAAATCAATTGAGAGCAGATGCCGCCAGCATCACTATGTTATGCTTATAGTGTGCGAATCGCAGAATAATTTGCTTTTATAACAGATCCAGTGGTTTTCTGAGGTGATTAAAATTAAGTGAGAGAATGATGGATGACATATCAAGTAAAAAGAGAAGAAGCTACCCAAAATTACTTATTAAATAGGGTTCAAGAGTCGGTATTTTGTTTTCACCAAACTGGTAATCCGGTAAAATCGCTCTAATGATATTGGTAAAACTACTCAAAACTATCTTTTAACAAGGAAATGAATCCGTCAAGGCATCACCTAGTTGCACTTATGTAAGTTTAAGCCAATGCGACTATCACTGACAGCAAGGATTCAAAATGTATTAGGAACCACCATTAAATGACAATCTGTGGCTCTTTAATAAGAGTTAATAAAGAATGCAATATTTATGTATACACAACTGATACGGCAGTGCGCTGCTAAGCCGCATGTGATATTACTTAATTGACTGGAGTACCAACCGACCTCGTATGTAAGTGCCTTCAGTTCATATTATAGCCATGGTTTGTGAAAGAGGTTTTAGATGTAATTTGTTTCCCTGTTAGGTTCCATGAAGATCGCCGTGGTGAACCAATAAAATACCTATCTAAGCCCAATATCTATCCCAAATTTTCTTCAAAGCAAATAAATCCAAGCTTTCGCTCTCCTTATTCAAAAACTACAGCTCATTATTCGCATTCTAGCAAAATTCTTAGTCTTCATTAAAATTCTTATTTACCAGTAGTTTGGGCTCAGTCTCTTTCTCAAACTCCTCCGAATTTCTCTCAAGCAATGTTCTTCCCTCTTCTACCACATTGTCTACCTGCTCTTAGTCTTCTTTGCTACGATCCTAATTTATTCAACTCTTCTTCGTATCCAATTCCCAAAAGTATAGCTGAGCGTCAAGGCTCATCGTAATTCCGTACGAACCATGTTTCTAATCAGTAAACGACATCCTCTATGTCTCTTTAAGTCCCCGAGATGAGGAGAGTTTTTTTTATCCCAATCCCCATTTGGGTGCTATTTAGAGAGCACTTGCAAATGTAATATTCCTTCCACTGGATGGGTCTTCAAACTGCCAAACTGCAAGTGCGTTTCGTTTAGAAAAATGTACGCCGAGATTTTCTCCACCATTCCCCAAGTAATCCGTGGTTAGCTGGTTATTAAGGGAGGCGATCGACAGCTTACAGCTCATAAGTGCTATTAAGGATAGGTAAATAGGTAAGTTAGGCAGGGATTATTGGTGAAAGAAGTAAGGATAGAGAGAAACTCGGTGACGGCATTACCCTGCTTTAAAGTAGCAGTTGAACATATCATCCAACAAACTGCACTTAGTTTGCTCTAAAAATTGCACCCATTCCACTAAAAACAACTATTCGCCACCTCCAGGATTTGAAACAGTTACTTCTGAATGAGAATCGAATGTTATAGTCAACACACCAACCCACCCACCCCCCTCCAATTGATTCTTCCTATACCCTCGTCGTGACCTTAATACGAAAACAACATCAACAACTGTTGATTTTCGGCGTGAATGAAGGACCAGTCTTTGCTCTGAGATGATTGAAAAACCTCGTTCCGTAATCTAGCCATCGCAGCGCCGGACGCGGAATATTCTGGGACTAGCAACCCCCAGAATATAATAAAATAGGGAATTTGGTTTGTTTATTTGGCAAGTTTGGCTATTTTTTTAAATAAACGCAACCATTTTATGAGATATTATTCCCTGCTTACGAAAAAGTCTTTCTTCGTCTAAAGAGGAAAAAATATTGCCAGTCTCCATCTGTCACGGCATGGTCACTACCGGGAAATAGTTAATGTCTGAAACAAGCTTTTTAGACCAGGTATGGATACTCCTCAATGACCTCAGTTGTAGGTCAACTCCTCAAATGATTAACCAAAACCAATCTTCATCCCTCAGTCGTTTTCACATATAGGCTTCGTGAATGGGCTTAATTTTGGCGTTGCGTTGACTTTCTTTAAGCTGGCGCACATGCTTCCCACAAACACCAATCTAAATGCGAACGGAAAAGGTGAATTCGTCCAACCTGATGCCGGACGACACCAGTCGCCGAAATATTTTTCGTCGGTATATGCGGTCCGTCAAAAATGTCATTTTCGTCGCGTCAGTGCGTTCGGTGGGCCTTCCGTAGCTCTTTCACTCAGTTAATTTTCTGTCCCATGGTCGACGTATTTGCCGGACTTCTATCGATTCAGGCATGAGCCAACATTCGTTGACCACTCAATCATTTGCGGCCGAAACTGTTTATACAACCCATGAAAAACCGGAGATCGGAATGACAGTTGTCCGTCGCCTCGCCTGATTATCCACCGACCGAGGAGCAACAAACATCGGGAGGGAGGAGATGTCACTACTTTATTTACCCCTAGGCCTAGAAAGCACATGGTTTGAATACTTAAACGGCAAACACACATTCCAGTTAGCTACAGTGATGTTCCATACGAGAATATCCTCACTTTCCTTGGAAAAGCTTAAAGTTAAAAATAGTAGGTACTCATAAAAGCGAACATATATCAGTGTTCCCCATCTAGTGAATGCAGAGTCTAGATAACACTCTTTCGTGAACCATGAAGAAACGCCTTGCACCAAAAAAAGCATTCGTTGAGGAAAGATTCAAATAAAAAAACAATTGCCCGATACTAAAGTCATCAGAGCAGCTACATTAAACGTTAGAAGTCGTCAATCCAAATATTGATTCGAAGCCACTCTCCCACTCTATTTTCTGTTAACCTTATAACCCAATAACTAACCCGCCCAATAACTTTCCTTTCTAACGTTAGTCGAAACTACAGAGATGAATTCAACCTTTGGTCTTCCTTGGTAATTATTTCAATGCATATTTTCCTACCTTTTTGTTTTCAAGAAGCAAGTTACGTTGTAAAAAGAAAATAAGACCGTGCAATCAAACTTTTTATAAGAATTTAATTTTTTTGTAATTTTCATGTCAGAGGATGGAGAAGAAAGTCATACCAAAGAGATACATGCACTTTTTCTTCCAGCGTAACTGTGGTGAAAGCAGCAATGTGATGCCCCGTATGGCATTATGTTAAATTTATATCTCCGAGTCGATGAGATACATGGATTGGATTTACGGTTTTTGCGTAATTAAATCCATTTTTGATAAAAAAAGAATGCATACTAAAATATTTTTTTAACATAATTTTATGAAGTTTTGCATGGGTGTGTACCTGAATCATTTTCTACGTCAGTCCATATTGTGCAATACCTTCACGTAATAAACTCGACTTATGATGAATGTTTCACCCGTAGCGACAGTTTGCAGATACTGGGCATAAACAAAGTAGCTACCTGTACGCTGCTAGACAGCTGATCGCTTGCGGTGGCGATATCTTACATTTTACATGACATTCACCCAAATGATATTCGATGAAGATGTGAAAGAAACGAAACTAGGTATTTTAAAAAGGCTTGCATAAGAATTTTCAACGATATCACTAGGGTAAGTCACTGTACATGATGCCCATTAAACGAAAAAATCATTGCTTTTTAATTCAAAATCAATGTGTATATATATTTTTTTTTAATCGATGGACCATATCAAACTTAATAAAATTGTTTAAAAATGTAATCAACACGAAGTCTCAGTTTAATGATTTTCTGAGATTTAATTAATTTGCGTTTTTTGTTTGAAAGACAACATTGGGTAATAATTTACTCTGGTAGCTTTATTCCTAGAGTCCAATATTTTTTAATATTATTTGCGTTCTTCACCCTAAATTAAATGAAACTGAGAAGACAGCGATGATTTTACATCACTTCGAATCAATTGAAAATTAATTCGTGTAATGTACGAGTTATTCTTTGAACTTTTATTTATTTTTCATGTTTGCATTTTTGTGATCCATGTGATCGAAAGTCATTTGATCACATAATTGACAGGAGTTTTCAACAAAATTATTTATTTTCCAGCATCTTAAGAGAGTACTTCAATAATGTCTTTTAAATATGCAAGAAAATAAATATAAAAGTTGACAATAGGTAGCATATTTTTAAAAAATGAATGGTGAGTACTCCCTAAAATAAGCTATTTTCCACAGACAACATTCTGCTCTTAAAAGTGAAAATGACATTTTACGTGATCAAGTTTTCTTCTTGAATAAAGCACAGAAACTTTCAAAATATATGCTTTATCCCATAAGTCGCCACTTTTCGAAAACGTATGTTGCTGTTTTATAAGAATCGGGAACATGGGAAAAACGTGAGGACTTAAGGAAAGATAATTTATAAGTCGGGAAAAAATTAATAAAAGTAACTACCAAGCGGAATGTCACATTAATCATCAAAGCCGTAAAAGCCAAAGCCACGCAAATGATAAGGCACGGAGATATGCTAGCAGCAGCTATGAATCAATAAGTCAGAAGGAATTAGCAAAGGTCCAATGAAAATCCTTGCTTAATATTCATCGCCAATGTAATACCAAAATCATGAAAAATGCTTTTCCTTTTTTAAAACTGATAATACCATTACGTAAATACAGACATTATAAAACTTACTACATATCTTGTGCATCGTCACCGAGAACGTTTTCTACTAAGAAATTATATTGCATAGTGGGTGAGGATAATATTCGTGAGCTCTACAAGAAAATCAGTGCTAGGGATATGCGGGTTGGGAGGTTTGGAGAGGAGAAAGCTGAGTGAAGACAGACCTTCAGCATGAGGAATGCTAGTATAGAGGGAGGTGACATCTATCGTAGCCATTGTGATTTGGGTGTCCGGAGGGAGGGAGGTTGAATGAAGGAGTTTTAAGAAATGGTAGGAATATTTTACCAAGGACGGTAAGGCGTGTACCAGTGGTTGGAGGTGGAAATCGACAAATGCCGATATTCTCTCAGTTGAGGAATTGCGGGAAGAAATAATCGGTCGGCCAGTATGGTTGAGTTTGTGAATTTTGGGGAGGATATAAAAGTGCGGAGTGCGGGGGAAATTAGGGAAGAGCAAGAATATATCGGCGGTGGATAAACCCTCCGATGGGACTTTTTCTTGGAGGAAGCAAATTATTTCTTCTTGAAAAGTGGGGTTGGGATCATGGGGGACTACGGCATAGGAGGAGGTATCGGAAAGCTGTCTGTTAACTTCAGCAAGTAGTCGGAGGTATCTAGGACCACAACTGTGGAGCCTTTGTCGGCTGAAGTTTTGACGAGGTCAGGGTTATGAATTAATTTTTTTAGGGCAATGGATTCAGCTCATGAGAGGTTTGATTTGGAATTAAGCAAGTTTAAAAAAGAAGAGCTGGAGATTTTGGACATAAGGAGGTTGATGAAAACTTCGGCCGGGTGGTTTGAGGCAAGGGGTTTCGGTTCATGGGAGGAAGGAGGTCGGAACTTAACCCTCGAGCAGTCGCGCTGGCACACTCAGTGCGCCAGCGCGACTGATCGTGTTTAGCCAAGGGGCGCGACTGCTCGAGGGTTAAGCAAAGCATTATGAATGGGTTTGGGAGGTGACTGTGGTTGGGTTTGAGAGTCTCAAAATAATCTCCATCTCAAGTTCCGGCAAAAGCACAGGGCATCCTTCAGGAGGGAAACGCGGCTTACAATTGGGGTGGGGCGCGACATACGCTTCCTGAAATTGGCCTGGGACTTCGGGCTGTTTGCTAAGAACCGCCGATGTTGTGCATCACCTCGAACCATGGGCATCTACCCGGACGCGACGCCACGCCGAGGTAATGGACCGCGGTCGCTCCTGAGATCGCATAGACCATCATACAGCCGTTCCCGGTGAAGCGGCCTATCTACTATGCCGAGAGGCACGCGCTGATCCAGGGACCTATAGAAGTGCTCATATTAATTAATATTTCTGTTGATTTAAATGTTTGTTGTGGTAATCAAGCCGTTGTTTCGGCAGTAAACAAAAAAATGGCCTGTTTTTCAATGATAATAAATCCAAAAACAGTCAAGGTGACCTTTACATCGGATTTTTAACATTATTAAATGACTTTACATAGAACAACAAAAAAGAAAAACCAATAAGTTATCACTTAATAAACATAAACACTGGATACTATATCCCAGTATGAAAAAAACAGCAAGGTAGCATGAAACAGCATCTCATAACCAACTCATCCGTTGTTACAATTCAGGTGGGAGGAAGATAGGAAGGGGAATTTAGATAGGAAGTCTGTTGATAGCGGTTGTGAAAGCTGGAAAAGAGGATGTTATGTCAATAGATGGGGTATTGGGGGAATTGTAGGTAAGAGGTAGCCGGTAGGTAAGGGATCTCTGAGTCACTGATGAACGGGAGTGAGGTTGATGAAAAAGGGAAGAGTTCCTTGTTTTACGTGAGGGGACTCGGAGGGAGAACATTGACAGAAGGTCGTTAGACCTGAAGCGGCCGCTCATAATTCTATGGAAAAATTTGAGGTCACTAAGTGTGCGGCGACGGTGCAAGGGAGGGATATCAAGTTTTGAGAGCAGATCATGCGTGGTAAGATGACGAAGAGAGGGGTTGCGGTTTTTCACAATGCTGATGAAGAAGTTAAGAGGCCTATTAAGAATTTTGAGATTTGTGGGACAAGCTGAGGACCATATGGGTGAACAATATTCTATAGTTGGAAGAACACAGCCGGAAAAGATGGATTTAGAGCCAGAGGACTTTGAATTTCTGTGAATCTGTAAAGGAGTCCAACTAGAGACATAGCTTTTGAAGAGATATTTTTAATGTGAGGGGCGAAAGTCAGCTTGGAGTCAAAAAGCACACCAAGATCATTACAGGATGTAACTTTTGGAATTTGTTGGTCAGAAAAACTATAGGAGGAATTAACAGGATTGATGCGCAATGTAATGGTCAGAGATTTGGATTTTATGGGATTTACCTTAAGCTTCCAGGTAGAGCTCCAATCTGAAATGGAAGTAAGGGCATCCTGTAGGACAGAGCTATCGGCGTGGCTGTCAACTCTCCTGAATACCTTGCAGAAGAATGTTACAGTCTCGTGAAGAAAGGGATTGGGTGATGTCATCAATATAAAGGGCGAACAGAAGGGGGCCAAGTACACTGACTTCCGGGACACCGGAGGTTACTTTGACGGATGGAGAGGAGACACCGTCAAGAATTACTCTCTGAGATCTATTTGATAGGAAGTCTGCGAGAAGACGAAGAAAGCTGCCGTGAATGTTGAAGCGGTTTTTAAGCTCGTATGATAGGAGGGCGTGGTCAACTGTATCGAATGCTTTGGAGAAATCTGTGTAACAGACATCAAGTTGGGAAGATTGCTCAAAAGCTTCATTGATGTGATTTCTTATGACTGTGAGGTTGCTAAGGCATGATCCACCTGGAAGAAACCCATGCTGTTGAGGAGAGGGAAGTGTGAATGAAAGGAGGCGATTATGAATGACTCTTTCGAAGAGGATGGATAGGACTGGAAGAATGGAAATTGGTCGATAATTATCAATGGAATTCTTGCATTTTGATTTTAATATAGGAGTTACATTGGCCATTTTCCAATGAATTGGAAAAGTGCCAGATGATAAGGCTCTGTTAAAGATCCTTGAGATGGGAACATGTAAGGTATTAGCAGTGCGTTTAAGAAACAGAGACCCGATGCCATCATGACCGGTAGCCTTGTTCACAGGTAAGGAGGAAAGAAGACTGAGGACTTCATTAGGTGACGTGGAGATGACAGATAATGAGTGGGAACAAAGGGGAGAGGTGGGTGGGAAATATTGGATCTGAGACGGCTGAGCGAAGTTTTCGGAGAAAAAGTTGTTGAAAGCCGCAAGCGAACGTTCATCACCGAAATATGTCTTTGATACCAAACGTTAAGTAGTGGGAATCCTGGTGGACTTTCTTCTGCTATTAATAAGCGTCCAAAATCTTTTAGAGTTTTTCTGTAAGTCTTCTGTGATTGCACTAATGTGATTGGTGTAGTCACGACGGAGGAGATTCCTGGCATGTTTACGGAGCTTGTAGAATCCCGCGTATGTGTGGGGGCTGGGGTGAGATTTCCAAAGTCTCCAAGCTGCTTCCTTGTTGCGAAGTGGTGGTCGCTTCTACAGACATCCACATGGGTCTTTTTTGGAGATTTTGCGGAAAGGGACGAAATCGTTTATGGCACTGTGGAGGAAGTCGTACAATAGTTCGAGTGAGTCCTCCACCGACCCACTATACCACTTAACGTGGCCTGGCGGTACGTTCCCTACGAGAACAACCTGGCCGATCGTCCTTCTCGGACAGTGCTCACCCCGAAGGGCCTTTGCCAAGGTGGCCAACCATTGGTTGTCTCAGCGGGCATATATAAGGATCGGGCCTGTTCCGACAGCAGTCGATTTGCGGGTTGTCTGGCAAGAGGGTGCGTCCTGCCAGTCTCTCTAAACAATTTTACGAAATTAATGTGCAGAGGCAAAATGATAGGGCAATGAATAGAATAGGACCTCACAAATGACTATCGTGGTAGTATGTGTACTGATTAGCTGCATTAAAAAAACAAATAAGAACTTTAAAGAATTTTGTAATGATATTTCGTGTTTGTAATGGTATTTTTGTAATTCGTAATATATTGATATTGTTGACTGAATTGTAAAGGAAATTATTAATGATAAAATCTTAAATTTATACAGTGCTTCATTGGAACACAATTCAATCCTAAGATGATTACAATGGTAAAAGAAAAAACGCAAGGTAAATCATAAACTCTGATGGTTACGTTCCTCTTTTGTGTTTTCTTTTCTTCTGCTGCTGCATTTGCCTCTACTTATGAGCATGGATTTCGTGTGATGACGACCGCAGTGGCCTTGCTCTTAGCTCTGTTGGGCATGACACCCGTCCCGCTGGGCCGAGTCCCGCAGTTACCAGTATTCATTTTCATTTGAGAACTTTCCATAATTTCAAGGATTTATAATTGATGTGGTATTCCGTGGCCTTATTTTAAAGTATTTTTTACGTGACAACATCACGTAATACGCCGCCCCACTGGGGTCAGACGCCTTTTGTAGCCACCTCACTGAGGTATAGACGCTGCGTGGACTACCATATTCTCCTAAGCCTCATAAGTGTTCTAACCTTCGACCTATCTGGAATGGGTGGCCCCACCAGGAGCATTGCTCCCGCCAGTTTAGCCCTAGGGATCATCGTAGCACGCAAGTTCTTCCACCACGACAGGATTGAAGTCCAAAGGAAAGAGAAAGCCTAGTTATAATAACACCTATAAGTGCTATTGAGATGCTAAAAGAATCAACTAATACCGTAATGTAATAAAAATAAATAAGTAAATATCTGGTCGCTAAAAGTCACTTTATATTTCATCCTTCCTCTAGCAACTACCATCAGCTCATTCCATCTGAAGATACCATTGACTTTCTGGGCGTGGATTCTCACCAGCGGGGAAGTTACACTGCGAAAACGGAAAAGGACCGGATTCCCTATTGTTCTCTCAACATTGTCAAATTATGCCATTTAAAAGTTGAGGCTTGTGAAGACTGCAAATTTACATCCACGACTTTTTCCAGGTTAGAAAACGTCCAGTATGTTCTAAATGAGATCCAAGTGGACCTATTCTGTTAATCGTGAACACATGCTAGCGACGTCATTCATTTCCTTATCTTTCCAAACGACTTATTACAGCACTTCCGAAAGGTAAATCAACAATTTTTACTTGGAAAAAATTTATTTCAAAGCGAATGCATTCGTGAGACGGTCAATTTTTATCAATCTATTAACATATCACCAAAAATAGCGATTAATTTAATGGGAGTGGATAGATGACTGCAGTCGCTAGCATATCTTAAAGAGCTACAGAATAGCAGCACAAGGGAAGGGGTGAAGACGGTAGCTAGCGGAGAGGAGGGGAGTGTGACGATGCGAGCAGGAGAAGGTAATGAAGCCAAGTATAGATTTACAGGGAGCTTAAGGTGTGACGGAGGAGTGAGGAAGTAAGAGAGAAGAGCTGGGATGGTCTCGGTCGCCTTGGGCAAACACAAAGGAGAGACAGAGGGTGGAGGTTGTGGGGAGGCAAGGTTTTCGGGGTAGTACGGAACCGCACGTGCTGGGTCCCAGGCGACGGCCTTATGGTGCGGGAAGGATAAGGGAAATGGAAGCGGTCTTCTTCTTCTGGGATCGTCCGCACTGACCGGACGAACCAGCTTTGGACGAGTCGTAATTCCTAGGGAGGATCCGACGTCAAGCCAAGAGCAGTTAAAGCCGCAATGAATTCAGCTGCCAATTTCCAGCCTGTGCGATAATAATTTACGATGAAAAATACCTAGCACACCACTCAGAAAATCATTATTCTGAAAACTTTCATGGAATCTCTCTCAGCTTCTCGTTAATAAAACTATGTTGTTGAATGAATTAAATATAACTTCTTTTTTTTAATTCCTCATTAAGTTACGGAGAGTTTAGCGAACATATTCGGTGAGTCTTCAATGGTAAATATGGGCTTTTAATATAAATGTCATAAAAATCGATAAAGTATTAAGTAATTTTGCTTTGGAGATTGTATTTGATCATGCATGAGTATCTTGTGGAGGTTCTTTGCTCCTCAGAAAACGTTATGGGAACTCCACAAAAAAGTATCCCAGAGATGCATTTTTGATGAAAAATATTCATCAGATAATTAAAGAGGAGATTCTTATTAGCATTTGGCACATTGATGAACGAGTGTAAATTAGGCATTTGGTAAAGTTGGCAAAGAATTATTAATTCGCTGCTGAATATAGATACAATACACGATAAGCGAACTAAAAAGTATTAACATGTTCCACCATGTAAGAAAGCGATTATGTAAACGTTGACTTTCTTTTTAACGTTTAACAGACTTTACTAAATGAAATCCCAAAGCAGAGAAATTCACAAGTACTACATCCCTGAGTTTTCTTCAATGCTATTTCTTATAAAATACGATCAATTTCTTTCACACCCGTTGAATTTGATAACGATTGCGAACAAATTTTTAGACCAATTCCCACTTAATGAACGTTACGAGATATTTAAATATGTTTAAATGTGTAAAAGTACAGTTAACTTACATTCATTCAGTCATCGCGTTGCCTTTTCAAGACTCTAACTCGCCGCTGTGTTTCCCGTCCTTAGACTTAAAAATATATCCTTCAACATGCCAAAATGAAAAAAGAGTAAACTTTAGAATAAATCTTCTAAAGCAAGAGGAATGTGTTCCTTGGGAGAAAATGAGCCCTTGCAAGAAAAACGACAAAGATTAGACTTGGATGCTCAAAGACATGCCCACCAGCGATCTTATGATCATCTCCCCGTAGTTTTTCTCGGGTTACGCTAAGAACCGCACAAATTTCATCCTAACCCAACCTACGGACGGGTAACCAGCTATAAATCTGGTTGAAATATAGACCCATCTGTTCCGAAACTTCAATCTGTATTAAGATGGCGGAAATTATAATGACGACACTACATGCTTCTTACCCGAAATAAGAACGAAAATTCTGCGCAATGAACGACATCCGTGCATGAAAATCGGCAAGTGCACTAAGAAGCACCATAGATTTTTTATTTAGCAACCGAAACCAATAACTATGGCTACCCTTTATACCGAAGGCGCAGTCCGGGTGATGGAAGATTCATAGGTCAAAAACATGGCTGCTGCTGCAAATGCTTCTCTTGACGCTGTTAACCGCTGGATTGTACCCTACTCTCCGATCCTGATTAAGATACTCAACGCACATATCGATGTTGAATTGCGCAACTCAACTGAGTCATTGAATGCAAATATGTTTATGTACACAAGGGAAGCCATCATGCTGTTATCCATTCAGATGACGGCTCAAGATAACAGGACGGATGAGGTGACCATCTATCAATCTGGGTGCTATTTAAGTAGTAATGAGTCAGCGGGGCCCATTTTTTTGTTTCCTGTGCATGAAAGGGGACCAACAGTCACCAATCTCTCCGTGAACCTGAAAAACGGTCAGAGTATCTACTACAATGAACACAATATACAATGTAGGTTACGAACTCCTCAAATGACTAAGCTGACAGTATTCTACAAGCTTTGTGGTTTTCTTATCAAATACGTTCAATGTTTTTCACACCCGTTGAATTTCAAAGGGTACCACCCGCTAGTAAATAATAAAATACAATTATCAATTTAATCAGTTCAATCAATCAGTATTGAGAAAAAATACGACTGAATGTATGTACTAAACGCCTTTCTTGTGACATTTGCTCAGTATTACTGGAAAAAAGGTCAGTTAATATGACTATTTTTTCACTCAGTAAAAGGTAATTGCTTTTTGCCACACAAAATGTGAAAGCCCATAGCGAAAAGAGCATAAGGAAGCTTAAGAAGACGCAACAACAGCGGCAAGCGAGATAAAAGGATGCAGGGCGTGTGGGACGGCAAAACGGTTGGATAATGTACCTCTCATGCGGTGTTGAGAGGGATGTGTGTTTAAACTAAACGCCCCCATGTTTGTTTGTGGTACCACGTGGGTGGGACGGGTGGTGTCTCCCTCTGTTCTGCCAGGTCCCCTTGCGGTAAGAATGGGTTCTGCAAGAACAGAGGGATTAGCAGTTGAAAGGGGAGCATTTAGGGAGAGAAGCGGCGTTTTATGAGGGTGGGATTGGGTTGAAAGTGGGAAGAGAGAAAGAGGGGTTGGACACACTGCCACTCCCCACGGAAGTTGGGCTAGCCGATGTAAAAAAAAGACGACTTGGCTTGGGTGCGTGCTTGTGTTTTGGCGCCCCCAATTCATAATCCTCGCGGTCGCCGACCCCTAAACGTCCCACCGTAGTGCACATACACGTCTAATTGGACTTAAAAGTTGGAATACACCGGGTTCCAACTTATTTTTTTCCAGCGAGTAGAGGGCATTCCTCTCAAATCTCAACGACAATCCATTTAATCTCACTGAGGAGCAGATTAAAATACTCATATTCACTTTTAATTTAGTATTATTTCAAAGCAGATTGCAGTGAAGGGGAAATTCTGAAAGCAGCGAACCTTCATAGGATGCTGATACAGTGAGCGAGTTGTTAGAAAATGATTCCCCCTTCTGTACCATTCACAAAACAACATTTTTAATGCTCTATATCCTCCTTGTAATATCAGGTTTTACTTAATCGAAGAGAAAAGGTGAGCATACTTAAATACTTCTGAGAAAGCAATTATGAAATTCGCATGATCCAATCACTGCGTTTCTTTCTGTTTGAGAATTACTGAGTCTTTCGTTGATCCAGTGGTTTTGAAAAGTGAAATCATACTCTCATCTCTAGCAACCACACGGTGTAGCTGTTAGTCCGGACGTAAAACCTTTATAGCAGCCGCATCTGTTCAAGAACTTCCTCAAGTTGTACAAGAAGTTGATCATCGCACAGTGACCAGAGCCCTTTACTTTTAATCTCACAAATCGTGCATTACAAGAAATAATTTTCTGTCTGGCCTATTAAATCCTCATAGCCTGAGAACCCTCCGCGATTGTATCTCATTTCTATAACTTGTTTATTCACCATTTATTTTGTGCCTTAATCAATTTCCACGCGAAAAACCCAATACCAAGCGAACACATTTTTCAAAATCCTCCAATTATGTTTTTGAGTCGCAAGCTTTACATAAGCGCAGCCTTTAATTTTATGACTATGCAACTCACCACGATGATTAAAATAACTGTACTAATGAACTCCATATTGAAACTTTATTCTATTCTGCTCATCGCCATTTTTATCTATATTTAGAATTTTCACCGCAGATGTGTTTTAACAACTGAAACAACATTATTATTGAGAGTATATTAGACTAAAAAAGGAATGTTTTCATTAATATTATTTCATCCATGAATTAATAAAGTCAAACATTCTCGTGATGCTAAACAAAAACTACAACTCAAGGGGCATAGCTCACCACCTGATAATACATATTCCTCCACCATAATTAACTCAACCGTTTTTGTAAGTGATTTGACGCTTTTATTGGCTCACAAACCAAAATTGTGCCGCTCGCAAACCAGATTTATTATGAAGTCGTTTGAGATGTCAGCACATTAAGGGCAGAAACAATAACCCCCGTTAGAGAAAGACGGAAGGAAAAAGGGCTGAAAACTGCATTAAGTTCATATAACCGAAGATGCTAGGGACTCCGAAGACATATACTATAATGATTATCAAATCGACAATGTGAGATTTTGAAGGTTTATGGAGTAAATGAGTAGAATAATACAGTTAGTAAGAATACGAGGTAATATGGATAGTTTATAGGATAAGTTACTGCTACAAGCTTACCAAAAGTGGTACAGAGTGGAAGGAAGGATAAATTTGGGAACTATTAGAGACTCGGAGGCTACACACTAGTGTTAGATTACTTGAAAACTCCGATCAGGCGAGTTTCTGTACGACTCGGTGAATATTTATTTTTCCCCGCGGTACATTTCTAGAGCTGATAATGACATGACATGATAGGAATGACAAAATAAGAAAGATACACTGCCAAACTGACAGGTACAAAAATTCCACTCACAATTAGTGACTATAACAAAAACAGTGTGTCACTATCTTAAGAAACATCATTTACACACAATTCACCCCAGTCCTTTCCCCCTTTCTTTACCCAATTCCTCGCATTTCCTTGAATGTTGTCCTAACACCCCCTGCCACACACCTCTGCGGCTGATCGCCAGGTAGTGCATGGATGTCAATGAGAATTAAAGATACTTATATTATAAGTAGACCATCAAGAATTCTTGAAATTCACAAGGAATGGTATATCAGGATCCAGCAACCTCATAAAGAACCTATGCTTTAAGGAAAATGCCAATTTTAACACCAAAGACAATTTGTACAAAGGATATTTTTACAGCAGATTCCATTAGCCACATTTCTTGAGAAACCTTAAACATTATTTCAGAAATAAAAATGAAATACATACTTTCTGATATATTCAGGTCTAGTTATATGCCATGTTACTTCAATTTTAATTTTCCTTATTCCAGCTATGGCACATAATTCCATTAACATAATTTCTAATAAATGTGACAAAATTTCATTACGTCAACGGTTTTGGTGCGGTGTAGGCAAGGTACTTCAGCTAACATCCCCAAAGCTAAGAGCTGTGTTTGAAACATTTACTTGAATAACCATTAACAAAATGCAAGATATTGATATCCGTATCAATAGAGCTAATAAACCTTTACAAGTTTAACCCTATTCTATTGAAGATAATTCCCTCTTTTAGAAATCTGAATATCCAAGGCTTGCTGGAAGTGATTGATTGGGCTTTCATTCATTTTTTCCTTGGCACAAAAACTTTCGAGGAACAAGCTATGTTTTTAAAAGTAGTCCACGCAGTTAAGCAATTTGGAAATTTGTATTTAATACAAAAGATTTTCGTGGGGACACATGATATACCTACGCCAAAATTACCAATGCAAAATATGTCTCCGGGGAGAATGAATTGCGCGGCGTCCGTTGACATCAGGAGAGGAGAGAAAAAGACAATGATGCTTGGATGTACCAAAATTTATGCAGTCGGAAGAAAAAGTATAAATTCTAAGGAATAAATAAATTTTACGGAAGATGTCCCTTATATCGCGTTTTTTTATAATTTATTTTATTGCTTTTATTGGCCATCCCCCGGCAAATACCTACTGTATAGCCACATTTATGATATGCAGTTCATCAGCATATCTGCGATGGACAAACAAAGTAAAATTCGTTATTGGGACCCAGAAAGATCAGTCCACCTTCTACAACACAGTTCTTAAATTTTTCTTCCTTCAAAAGTTTTAATTTTAAACACTACAACAGAATGAGAAGTCTTAGATCGAAATAAGTCTACCTCTACTGGAATTATAGGGACCCAGGGACCTTATATTTTTTGCCGACTTCCTTGAACGTGCTAAGCAGTAATAGGTACTGAGCATGAAGTGTTAGATTGTCAGGTCAAAGTTTTATCAGTGATGGGTTACCTAAAACAATAAAGGACTCTCCTTTCAAATATACAGTATGTAGAATATATATATATATATATAGTTATATAGTAGTAGTATCTAAATATTCAATATGTATTAGTAGGATTTATAAACTTCAAGCAGGCAACGGCTCCAAATCCCTTCCCCGCCGTTTTTTTTTGACGTCGCGAGAACGTGAAAGAAATGTGGAACAGCCAGAGTGAAAGGAAACATTATAAAGAGTAGACAAAAGGGGAGAGGGAGGGGAAATGATAATGAAATATCGGCGTAGATAGTGAGAAAGAGAGAAGAGAAGCGAAAGAAGGAGAGGCATATGACAGGCTGGGAAGTTGTGGGGAGGAAAAAAAGAGTGCCGAGCATAAAAGGAAGGGATTAAAGCGGCACTGAAAGAAGTGGAGAGAGAGGAAAAGCAAGAGGAAAAAGAGAACGGTAAAAGGGAAGGAGAGAGAAAGACAGCGTCTTTTGTCGCTTCACGGTGAGGCATGGAAGGGAGAGATGGGGATGGAATGTGTTGTGGGGGCTGCGGGTATTATATGAAGGTAGAAATGGAAGGAATAAAAGCGGGAGGGACGCAGAATAAGGGGGCGGGAGATCCTCCTGATATGACGCCCATAGAAAGAGACACGGGAGTCGGGGATAACAGGGGAAAGGCGTATGGGAGGGGACGCAAACCATGGGTGGACTGAGGTGGGACGAACTGAGTCCACCTCCTCTCCAAACTGATGATCATATCCGAACAAGATCACACGCTGTGGTTTTCACCAGTTAGCCAGCGCTGTTCATAATTTCAACCGTACCTACTCCCATTCTCGGGCAGTCTCTTTATGAAGGCTGAGTTGCTAGGTGTCTTTCCCTCTGAAATTAACCTCGGATTCCATCACGGTAGAAACGAAATATTAAAATCCAGCTTTCCTCATGATACCTCCCGCAGCAAGCAGAAAACAGATTTTTTTGCTGTGTTTTGTGAAGAATGTGTGTTGTTTACCCTGCCCTGCTTTTACTTGAAGTTGCATTTCCCTGGCTATGAATTGGTGATAAGTAAAAATTGTTCAAAACTCAAGAAAAAATGAGGCATCTGAAGAATTAAAAACTTTATTACAGAACGAAATTCACTTGTAAGGTATAGATCATATTAATTCAGTTCAGCAGTCGGGTGAATATCATAGGTCCCAAAAAATATCAATTGGACAAATATTAGTAATATAGTATAAGAGACGCCTTTTAAAGCAGAGTAACAATTACGTTGTTCTTTCAATATATATATAATATAGCAATTCATATTAAGGGAACTACAGGAAAGAATAACTTATTTTCCTCTGCTTTCATGTACTTCACACTCCTATTTTATAGACGGTGTACTCTCACCTCCAGCGACAAGCCCAAGCGGAAATTTATAGGATACTTTGGGTGTTGAGAGATTATTCATCATCTCCATATGTTATGACACGTTTAGGATTTGTAGGGTTTTCGAAAAACCCTGTAGCAAAAGGCGATACGTCCATTTTGCAAATATCTTTAGTTGGCCCAGAGCTATGTGTCATGGAAATTGCTCTACTGTTAAATGTGAAAACCATGGCATATGATATTTGCATCACTTACATTCGATTTTCCAGAAGATTCAAGCTGCAAGATTGACGTTGAAACCAGCGAAGTGTAAGTTTTCACGAGATACAGTTAAGTATTTAGGACATGAAATAGGTCGAGGTAAATTAAAATCAGTTGAAGTGAAGATCATGGCCATAAAGGACTATGTTACTCCGACTACCAAAACAGAAGTAGGAGATTTTATGGGACTGTGTAATTACTATAAGAAGTATATTAGAATATTTGCAGATTTATGCGCTCCTATCAAAATATACCGACGAATCAAAATCCCTTGGTGTGGCTACATGCTTCAGCACTATCAAATCCTAGATTGATGAGGTGGTATCTTATACAGCAGAATTACAATTTTGATATCGAACATCGGATGGGTCCACTGTATGCTAATACTGATGCTTAAAGTAGGAGTATTAAATAGTTGCCACTAACATATTTGATACTGAACCTGGTACTCATTTCCAGCTGAGATGCTGACCTGGCGAGTAAGATCGTGACTTGTCACGTCCTGGGGGGTTATTTTGTAATCTCACATTTTTAATGACTCTTTGCGGGAAGGCAGGAGATCCGTTTCGCTCTCTTAATGATCGGCAAAGGTCCGATGGTGGCTCCATTTCACGTTCCTAACGACAGGTGAGATGGAACTAATGAAATGCGAAGCCAAATGAAGCGGATCGAGAGTCGAAAGACACGAATCAAGAGTCCAAAGATGATGAATCAAATAAATATACTGGCAGTTCACCGCTTGAGAGCCGAAGATGGACACGCTACCTGGGTGGCGGAGTTGAACTACGAAAAATGACGTAATTTTCCACATTTTAGGACGTATTCTCATTTAAGTAAGATTACAAAATAACCCCCCTGTACTCTTCTAGAGAGAGGGGGAAAGACTGAAATGTCGTGGCATACCCTAATAAAAATATTTCGCGTTCATTTTGTTAAATATTCGAGACTTCGTTATTTTTAGTTTTTCTTTATTATGTAGAGGATTGTTTCGTTTCTTTTAGTTATTAATTATAATTTTCTTGATGTTTTAAAAGAAATACTATTTTGCTAATTGTAGAATGTTTGTTTTTGGAAAGGTTTGTTAGGATGTTGTTGATAAAAGAATAAATATAGTTTTAAAAAAACTAAAAAACACGCTTTAATGATAACTCAAACGAAAAAGTGAAAAATAATTCTTAATATAGAAATAAAAAAGTAAATGAAAAATATTAATATTATCGTGAAAAAAGCGTGGGGTGCTCCGTTTCTTAGTTAATTTGACATGCCTTTTGTAATTGCTTACCCAAATTACTGAATGGAAAATGCGGGAAAAGATAATGCTTTGAGCCATATTTTTAGTACCATTTTTGTAGTAATCGTACCGATTGAATATTTTCAAGAATTGATATATCGGGCACCCCACGCATTTTTCACGATAATATTAATATTTTTCATTAATTTTTTTATTTCTATATTAAGAATTATTTTTCACTTTTAGTTTTTCACTATCATTAAAGCGTGTTTTTCTAGTTTTTTTAACTATATTTATTTTTCACTTTTTATTTTGAGTTACCATTAAAGAGTGTTTTTTAGTATCGGAGTGAAATCATTAAGAATTATTTCGGAGTTGAGTGTTAAGGAGTCGGTTACAAACGAACAGACAAACAAACTTAGCAAATACAAAAAGCGAATACGACGATAACAAATTCTTCTCCCGTCTAAGCTAATTAAAATTAAATTATAACTGGACGTTAAACGATCAAATTAAAGACAACCAAAACACGCCCTTCTTTGAGCCACGAACTCTGTCCCCCCTCAATAAGTGTTGACGACGCTAACCACTACACCATTCGATCAACACACTGATAGCGCTTACTCTATCCCTCTAATTCTCACGCAAAGGATCTGTATATTGAAGAAAATTATTAATCCTGGCGATCCTGATTAGAATATTGAGAAAATCTTATCAACTTAATGATTTGTCATCGGTCCTTGATGAGTTCCTACAAAGTTTAAAGGAAATCTGATCGTTCAAAGTGGGTCAAAATCGAGTCCAAAGGAGTCCGTTACAAACAAACATACAGGTGAAGCTAACGAATGCGTGTTAAAAAATGTATTGTTGTGAGAGAGGCTGCGAAAAGAGGGTCGTAGATGTATCCTGGTCTCAAATAAAGAAGGGTCTGGAACTTTTGGAATAGAAATAATTAATGGAAAATAAAGGTCACGACGTCACAATATACACCCTTAAGTTTCTAATATAGCGAAAATGTCATAAATATTTAAAAAATAGTGTTATTTTTCCTAAACACCAAAATTCGCGTTTTTCGCGTGCAAATTAAAAAATCGCGTACAACTTCGCGTTATCGCAAATGTGAAGAATGTAGGTGCCTACTCATGACTGAAGGGAGCATAGGAACAGTGAGATGACATTTATTTCCAGCTTGAGGTCAATAACTGGTATAGTTCTATTAAATTAACCCTGTTCTTTCTGCTACGTTAACTAAAATACATCTGCATATGCAACATATCCCTGACATAATAGAAATAAAATGTTCGATGTTAAAATAATATTTGCAAAAATGTGTACCTAGTAAACGAACAGCGCTAGTGGGAGACTAAATAATATTATTTATTGATTTTTATATGGTTTAAACTCATGGAATAATGCGGTTAATTTAGTCGTTTTATTAATAATTACACTTTAAAATTCTCAACAAAATTGTTCAAAATAATACAGGTCGTGAAAAAGTCACTGTACAAGATCCCTTCACTTGATTGAACACAATCAAAGCGAGCATACTGTTCATTTCTTTTCAATGTCTGCGGCCAAAAATTACACTCATGCGGCGTGTTTACACTCATTGAAGTATTAAGTCGAACAGCAGTTCAGTGGATGAATAGGAAAGTGGGTTACTTTTGTGAATTGGACAACCCTTTAGCGGGAGACAGAAGGAAGTGAAAGTCCAATCTGTTGCTAACGACATCACCTGCTGAACAAGCAAATTTGTTGCGAACCCTTACCCACTGCAACTCCCTTCCCCGATATGTCCCATTTCTCATAACCCACCGCAACACAAAACTTTCTTGGGGCATAAGAGATAGCGCAAATCTTGGCTAAAGGCGCAACCGTCATTACAAAGACGGCCCATGGAATCTCGCAATAGAAATCCCTTAATGGACGACTCTCCCATGAAACTCGCGTGAAACGTTAACAGAATAACGATTTACGTGATGTGGCTTCATCCAAAAGGACAGGGGAGATAAATGGGTGCAGGCAGTAGTTGAGAACAATCTATTTCCCCAAACTGAAACTGAATTATAAAAGGGGACTACAAAAGCAGCTTAAAAAATTTAAACTGAATATAATTAAGTAATTGACTAGTGTAATTTCTTATCTCGCATCTCATCACTTGAGATCCTTTTTTCTTTTGCCTTTGGTTGGGACCTTAGACGAAATACCCACAAGTATTTCTGTGTTTTGCAATGTACATTGTCCAACCAGATGGTTAGGAAATAACGTCCCTAATCACATACTCAACGGAATTACGGAAAATTTCATTTATGTCAATTATATATGTTAGCCAAGCGAGTAACAATATTTATAAAGCCGTTCAAAAGGTTAGAGGATGAAATTTTCACTGAGGACGGAAAAGTATCATCGATTGATGTTCAAAGGTATTCAATTGCAACTACATCCAATATTTCGCAATGCAAACAAACTAAACCAAAAGTGGAAGAATTATAGTTCCATAAAAATCAATTAAAATATCCAAAAATTGGTTCATATTGAGTATGTTTTAAAGAATAAGATTTTTCATATGCCCGAGCATTTTTTGCATGAATTGTTCTCAACATTTAGTATTTTTCGCCTCACTCTTAAAGAAACCCCGTGCCATACACCCTAGTGGTGGCTTGCACGGTACTTCGTAGATGTAGACGTAGATGAAAACAGAATACAAGTATTTGCACCAAAGAGGGTGAAAATCGTCGTGAAAAAATCATTTGACTTGATCGGCATTCGAATCCGTATCTCCCAACGGCCGATCAGGTGTGTTAGTCACCACCAAGCCATCTTGATTCAAAGCGAATTTTAGTGAGGATTAAAACGAACAAGTTGTTCTCGTTCCCAGCCTACATTATAGCACAGGAGGCGCAATTGGGAGATCCGGGTTCGAATCCCGGTGAAGTAAAATGATTTTTTTTCAAGACGAACTTCACCCTCTATGGTGTAAATCTTTACAACCGTACGCGTGACTGTGTACCGCACCATTTGTGCAATCGCAGTGATTAGAAAATTGTGAGAATATAAGTATTTTCACTTCTGCGTAATAATTCCCATTCAAAGTCATGGTTAGTTTCTCGAGAGAAAGACAATTTGTGAGGATAAATAATTATAATGCCAAGTTTCAAATAATTTTTCAAATATTTATGATAATAATCAGCGAAAATTCCAGCGTGTAACGGGCGGCTATAATCTAGAGTATCAAGATGTGAACTGAATATCGAACACCCTTTCTAAAACTAGAAAATGTAAGGAATAATACAGAGTTCGAAAAAGAAAGGTATTCAAGGCTAAAGGTATATTTCCTAAGCTTCATACCACCTGTATGGTCCTCAAGCTTGGAAATAACAGGCGGATAACCTTCATTTTAGTTAAGAACAGTGTATTAAAATCAGTCTTCTTCTAAAGATGCGCGGAACGGTTTAGCCTATTTCGTTAACCTTATCAGTTATCTTCAAAGGTTTCAGGCTCTAATTTGTGAAATATTAACATAGTAAAACAGAAAACACGGTATTTCCACAGGATTTTGATTGGGTTGACAATTTTCAGGACAACATTGATTTCACCACTCCCAATCCCCTAGAAAAATTCATTACATAATTTCTTACGATAATCGGATGCCCTCATCCTCCCTTCCCTCTTCCCTTAACATCTTCACATGCAAATATGTATATGAACGTTTTTGAACTCGTACAATGCTATTTTGAAAATGACGCTTTTGCGTTCAAACCATGACAGGCCTGTTAAACAATCATTTGGGAATAATATGAGCTCTTTTTTCACACACAGAAGCTATTTCTTGACCATTTTACCTCAGATATTAGTAGTTTCATGGATAAAACTTTCAGATTAACATGACCGGATGTCCCTGAACACTGCGCCCATTAAATTGAGAGGATCATCAAAGGAGAAAAAGTATTCAAGCGTAGATATAATAAGAGATCGTGAAAGTGGTTTCCAACACATCATGCTGCATTAATATTCTGGAAGTGACTGAGCACAGAGTTGGGAAAATATTCCATCCTAATTAGTGATAAATGCTTGTTAAAAGGTAAATAAATCAACATTGGGATTTTATTGCCAATTAATATACCTCAAAATGGGAAATGATTCATTCAAAAAATATCAAACATGTTTCCCCACGCTAGAAATAATTGGAATAAAAGCCCAAGAGTAAACGTAATAACGAAATCACACTAGGGCCAAACGCAAGCATCAGGCCCATTATTTCATAACCGTTGTAGACTTATAGCCACACTTTCCTCATGATCCATCCCAATTCTCTTACCACGTGATTGCTAATCCATTCCCGGAGCTGTATTGATGTGGTGAAAGTAATTTTCCTTAGCGTCCCTAGTGAGATCATTCTTTATCCTTCCTAATTCCCCTTATCCGATTGTTTCCAAAAATCCTTTACAGCTCAGCGCGTGACCTATTCACCTGGGCTATCCTTATAATATGGATCTCCCCAGGGGCACCTCCTATTCTTCGTTTCTCATTTTATCTGCCCATTGGATCTCCAGCATCCACCGCCCTCAGTACTTTTCGAACATCTCTTTGCTAATGATGAATCTAATCTCACTGGTTACGGATGTGGGAAGGCCTGGAAAGACTGGGCCGAGATATTCCATTGTATGAGGGGATAGCTGGCAGCGCCACAGGAGGGCAGGGACGGTGTCTCACATCAAGGAGAGAGCAATTATGGCGATACAAAACTACACGTCGTTGACAATAAAGGCTTTTTGGCTACGGTTTTATGGTCCCGAACAGCTCTAATGTTTTGTCTTCCTTAATTTTATTATTATTTAACTCTTTAATCTTAATTCCTTACCATGAAGGTGTAGAAAAGTAGGAGCAAAACTGCTTGAATTATTTTCTTCAAGCGGGTTTTTGGCATAAGGTGAGGCGGGATTTTCTTTTCTTCACTTAAAAGAACTTAAATAAAAATTTGCGGAAAACTGAAATACATTTAGTTTCACCCCTACGAAGCATTTCCACAAAATTACGCCATACACCATCAACTATTTCTATTTTAGCTTGATTCTGTCGACTGATTAATAAGTCACGTTAGACATTAACTTTTTCTTCATAGCTGCTCATTATTAGTGCCCAAAATCTCTTATTGTCATGAGTGGCTTCTCAGCTTGACCTATTCTGCGCTTTACGTTTGAGGTACTCCTTCCATCCCATGCGTACTTTAAGGGTACTTTCAGATAAAACTTGAGTTTTTCTAGTTTTGATACCTTTAAACAGTCTAGTTTAATTCTTGATAATTATAATTCATGACATTAAGTATATGATTACAATTAGCCTGCGGATATATTTTAAATGGCTTTAATTTAATCTCCTCCTAGTTAAAACTAAATCCCTGGGTGCTTTAACCACCACATTTTGAGCAGTTTCCCCTATCCACATTTTAGACTCATTCAGCACCAAACCCAAACATATGTGCCAAATGACATTTGGAAATTACTTTAACTGTTGAAAACATGTTAAACAAACATTTAGCATATGTATACTCATGGACATAAAACTTCTTACCTAAGACGCATGGAAGGTAAAAAACACAAAGAGTTTTTCATTATATTGATTCAACTTATACTAGCTACTACCAGCTACTAGAGCAACTACTCAAAAGTCTTGCTCTTCCACAACCCCTAACTCACTGAAGAATTGCTTGAGAATTTCCACGCTTTAAAATATAGTGACAGTAAATCAAAGAGCAAAATTTCCGTGACCTACCTTCATAGGATTTCTCCACCGTTATGGATCGTTTGCATTGGTGAAGTGAAGGTAAGGCTCCCATACTCCTCCACCGCTTGCACTGCATCGTAATTGGAATGAGTAAAGATAAAAATACGGGGGATTTTTTTTCAAAAGCTTTTAATTCCTCGTATTGCACTGGGCACTTGTCGCGACCGCGATAGAGTGTGTTAGCTGGAAAATCGGTAGAAGAATGGAAGAGTTGACGGGGATGAAGGAGAGGGCCATCGAGCGAAATGTGCTGGAGCAGTTTGTGTACAAAATTTACGCACTGTTTGCTATTCACTCATATGTGGAGCAGAGGACGCTATTTTGTTTGCTTTGGCTCGGATTAATGAAATGAAACACAGCACACGACGTCCGTTGAGTGGCTCTACGGAGGTTTTACTTAAATTGACAGCGCTCACTCTGGAGCAGTAGCAGCGAGTGAGAGGAATGCTGACAAATTTCCCATTTCGTGCGCTATAAAATCCGTTCTTTTGGGGAATATATAATAGCACGCGAATTACTTCAAAGGTAAAATCAAGCTAATCAGCAATTAAATCATTAGAACTTGGCGAAATAACAGGTCAAGAGGCCTTCTGTTTCTTTTATTTTTCCTTCTACATGTCAGGAAATTAAAAATGTCGGAATCTTGAATTCACAGGTTTGGCTTCCGCGAGACTCCACATATATTTGAGGAAATATACAGTTCTTTTCTGCGATTACGAAGTCATTTCCCATTTTAACATTACTGTCACTCAGCGTCAATTTTGATGCTTCTGGTGATGTGACTAGGTGAAATAAAAATGGTACAGTTCTCCGTCCATTAAAAACCATTAAAATTCAGTTCCATTGGTATGAGAAATCGAATTTCCCCTAAATCGTTATACATTCACTCTGTGCTTTCATTTCTGAATAAAAATCAATAGTCGTTTTAATGACAATGCCACACATAATAAAAAGGCGAAAGTTGTTCCTATGTTACTCAAAAAACAGATAATTTTAGATGGCATGCCGTTGCTACGCGAAAAACTTACTTCAGATAGCCGAACAAATGTTTAAAAATGATAATATCAAAAATATCAAAAACCAATCGGATATTCATATATAATGGATAACTATCTAATAGTATAGATAACAGTTATCTAACTTAATCATGACATAAATCCCTTGGGTGAGTGTCTTCTCGTACTGGCCCCCAAAAAAGCAACATAGATCTGCAGCCCATTAAAACTTATTTTCATTTAGTGGAATGCAAAAGTTAACTATTTCCATAAAATAATATCGTTTTGCCAGACAATTAAATTACGTAGACAAAATTAGCCACAAAATCTTTTCCTGGAGTCTTCTCCATGGTATTTTATTCCAGGTGTTAAAGCAAAATGCCAATATATGATTTTTGTGTTCGAGCTATAAGTTGTTCAAGGAGACAAAAATAATAACCTATCCCTGGAATAATTCAAGTTCTAGGTTTAACTAGTAGAAAGAAGTACTCAATCACTACCTGCTGAGGCTCAGAGTCCCATTTTATATGTAAGGAGAGCTGGGGAAATTGCATACTCTAAAATTCATTTTTTTATATTCTCCACCCACTAGCATCCAAATATTTTTCAAGAATTGAAACTTTGGCACCGCGACATACGAGCTATACTTTAAAGAAATATAAGGTCATTTAAAAAAATTAAGAGATAAAAGTCATCTTAGAACATGTCGTCTAAATGCTGCACTTCTTATCCAGGTTGTGGGACAAGTGCGCCACAATAAGTACTTGTGAGTGGGCCAAGTGCGCATTTATAAATACTTAGGATTTTAATTTTTTCAGGAGAGCTTATTACGAATGTATGCAAATAAAAAACCTTCACAACAATGGAATTAGGTTATTCTGTAGTATTGACTGTATACGACAACAATAAGGTTAACCTACTAACAATGGAATGCGGTCGTTTGGTGAAAATGGCACCTTTGCATCCACTCCACATATCGCCTCAACGCGCTCTTCATCCCCTTACCTGCGACATCAAGAAAGCCGACGGGGCGCTTACCCCGAGGCCGCACTTGCTCCAGCTTGCCTTAGCATAAATTCTCCTATATTTATGTCAGTGATTAATTCAACTAATAAAGTATAATATTATCTTAATTTTCGATATTTTGTACCAGTTAATACCAAGAGTCACTCTAACCGTCTCCTTGTTCACTATTATGAGGCAGCATTTTAGTCTCAGAACGGTTAGTGAAAGAAGTTTATTGAAAGGTAATTTCCCTACGCTCCGAAGTCTCAATAAACGACGTGCACCTTATCGGTAAGAATGTATATCAGTTAATCACCATGCAATCTCACGTCATTTTTTTACGTCAGAAGTGCAATCAAACACTTTAAGCTCCGATAAAAAATTTCCAAATTCTGTAGTAAAAATCAATATATATGTGACTGAATCCATTTTTGTTCATAAGCATTGCATTCATTAGTTGATAACTTAATTGCCTTACCTAAAAAAGTCTACTTCAACTGAAAACAGGCTTCTCGGCTATTGGGCAGCATACTATAGGTCATCAGAAGAGATTATTCAAAGAAACTTCCGTAGGAGTTTTGCAATGGTCCCACGCTCTTCAATATTCCATTTCCTGAATTTTTAAATCCGTCGTTCTAATTCCTTCATGAGACCGATTGAATAATGTTATTTATTTACTATATGCTTTTCAGCTGAGATAGAAGAAGGCTCTCTAGCAATATGCATACATCCATGCTCTATCCATCTAATTTTTACTCCAGAAGGCTCGCTTGCGCTGTGAATAATTCATAAACACGGGCATAATTGTGCCTATATTACAGAGAGATAATTCTCTGACCAGGTACCACGTGTTAATACGCTCCTTTGAGACTTGTATTGAGTGCAAAATTTGCTTCTCAGTGATTAAAACCCCAACTCAGGTTCTTTCCATTTTTTTTTAAACACAAATATCTCAGATTCAACTAACCCATTTTCAGGCTAAGATTGGGATAAAGCCCGGCCAACACATTCCAAAGAGGATTATTATATTCACAAGAAGGTATTCATATTCACATAGATATGGCATTCACACAAAAGAAGCAGAAACAGATATAATGAGCCCGGCTCATTTTATTTTAGAACCATGAGGCAAAGGAAACAAATTTTCAATACGCAACACGAGTAGGAGGACCAGTGTATAACTCCATGACTAATGACCGCGAGACATTCATGCAAACCCTTTGATCATTCAGTTCCCGCCGGGGCTTCCACGCAAAATAGCTAGCAAAACTGCGCTCCAGTGGTCAGGGCAGATTGGGGGGAAGAAAAAGGAGAGGGAAACCCAATTTGGAGCGGCTACGTCCACGTTTGGCGGTGCTACCTATTCACCGATTCCGGCGAACCAACGCGAGAACGCAAATAAAACACCTTATCGAACACTCCCGAAACCACTGAGTGTGGCGTGGTGGTGCCTTTGCATGCCGGATGGAGGCAAACCGACGAACCAAGCGTCCCTCTTCGGAAAAAAAACTCAACCGTTTGGTACAGGAGACCAGCGTTCTTAGTGGACGGTCGGAGACCTGGACCACAATCAGCGGTTAGAACCTAATTTGGTCCATCATCAGCGGTTATCAATTCTATGATCAGTTAGCTGCAGCTCTTCAATCCATATTTTCAGACAAATGTTTATTCATTCATCAATTTAGTTCATCAGTAATAATTTGTTTTTTTTAAACTCAATCCTTGGTGTTCATCTCTCCTACCTTAATTGTTTTCGAGAGGATATAATGATTCAGATTAAGACCAGTAATTTTGCTTGTCCTGCTTTTCGGATTTATTGCTCCGCTTATTTTGTACCCAGCTCCGTGAAGTATACTTCTTCATTCACGATTCCATTTGCTCGTTCCATTATTATCGAGCATCTATGATACCATATTTCCTGATCCTCCATCAGGAAATAAATTGGAAGGAAATGTGGTGCCATAGATCCACGATGGTGATGAAACGAGCGAATGGTATCGTGAATGAAGAAGTATATGTACTTCACGGAGCTAGGTACGAAAGAAACAATAAATCGGAAAAGTAGGATAAAACAAATTAATTGTCTTAATTTGAGGCATTATATCCTCTCGGCATCGTTCAATCTTCACTGCCTTATAATATAATCCATCATACTTGAGTTCTGCCAGTTTTTTCCTAACTCAATGATGGTGTTGTTAGCCACATGTTATCCTGAAGGAATAACCTATATGATTAGGGTTCATTATTTAATCACAATTTTAGTTATGGTCGGAATGACCCTGCCTGGCGCTTACCAGGGCTCTTTCCCGATCGGAATCCCACCGATTCCAGCGGGAAACCACGTGCACTAAATTAGCTCCGTCCAAATACGACAGTAAATTTAAATTCCTTCCGTGACCCCAAAATATGCGTAGAAAATGTTAAGGCACATTTCCGCCTTCTGTTTCGGTTGATTATTAGGTAGGGCGACCGACAACTGAGGTCACTTGAACCATAAAGGACAGGTAGGTATTTTGGTAAATGAGGGATTTGAGGTTTGAAGGAAGGGTAGGGAAAAAACCCAGCTACGACATTACCACAGTTTAACTTAGGTAGTATCTGAATGACGTAGTACATGAAGTTCTCTCCACATGGCATAAATAGTGATTGTGATTCCCTTGAAAAATCTCCGACACCGCTGGGATTCGAACCAGGGTAAATTCCACCACCATTAAATTCACTTTTTTTCTTTTAATCTGATGATCTCTTTGCTAAGCGAAAGGAATCCTTCATCTCTGTAAGTCTAACTTTAACAATAAACCTGCCAAATAACACGATGCACGCCGATTGCAATCTTGTCTTAAGTTATTCCCTTTCTAGCAATTTCATGTTGCTTTCTACTGATGGTCCAGAGATTTTGTCATCGTGAAGGAGAAATGGGCATTTTGTGAAAATTGCGACTTTGAAATGGTGGCAATGGTATTCTTTATAATAAAAAACCAAAGATAAAATACTAAGATATACTAATAAGAAAGCTACGGTTAACACGTTTACAGAAACGTAAGTGGATTGTTTGAGATATAATTGGAAATAAGCACAGAAATTGTGACAAAGGAAAAGAGAACAGTGCATCTAGTGTAACCAAATGTAAGTGAAATAATGTATCGAGAACCGATTTTTGCTGACTTTGACCCTTAAATTAATTTGTCAACTCTAAAAATCTGGTACTAAAATGATGAAAAAAATGTATTATTAAATAATAGCACAGACTAAAAGGATAAGGAAAATAAAAGGATAAATTTTTTTGGATCAAGCCAAGACACTATTTAAGACTTTCCACGTATATTTCTTACAGAGAACACAAAATGAAATAGGCCTAAAAGAAACCTATGTTTAAGGACAGCTTAAGTGCTAACTGAAAAAAATATCCCTTTTTAATAACACGGATACACCTTCTTCATTGATCAAGAGCCTTCGAAAAGGTTATCACACAACGGACACCAAACCAGAAAAAAGCATTTTACAGAAAGAAATTTGGTCCTTATCTTTTAAAGGATAGCAAATCCTTACAGTCGTTATTTTTAAATGAATCTGCAGCATTGAGTTTTTAAATATTAAAGAGAAAGGTTGAGACTACACCACGTAGAATCTGACAAAAAAAGAATATGCGCTTCACATAGATGAGTGGTTCCTAACCTCTTCCGCTCAATTCCTCCCTTGCACCATAGTTCATAACGTCATTCACCCTTCATAATATGCATAATTGAATGATAATTTATTCATAAAAATGAAAACATTCACTTACCTATGAATCAATATTAATCCCTGGTATGCAATAAACTTGATGGAACGCAATATAATACATTTAAAAAACTATAATATTACAGATTTTCCATTATCTACAGAACATCTCATTTTGCTGAATAGTGGTCAAAATTCTCCCTAAACCCTCCGATATTACTACCAGGGGAAGATTTCCCCACTGGTTGAACACGCCTATCTAAGACCCTTAAAGAAAAAAGTTGAATGGCGATGACGACAATGACTAGGCGGTACGATCCGTTACGATAATATTTGGCTCGTGCGAAAGTGGCATATCAAATCAATATGTTTCTGTATCATCCCTGTATTAAAAAGGGATGACTGGGTGAAAATACATCACTTCAAGCCCGGGTGAATCGGGTTTGAGTGGGAGCTAGATTAATAGCTTTCAATTGGGATGGGCTCGAGCTTAACCATCATTATCTCTTTCAATTCCCTCACTTTTTGCAATTTTGATTTGGCAAACCTACATTTGGTACAAAATCATATTTAGATTGAACAGGAAATGATTAAACATTACATTAAGTCAGCAATCGTTACAGCATGCGTCGACATATGTCGCGTGAAAAAAATGCATGTAATAAATCCATTTCAAAGAAAATCACAACAAAGCAATATGTTGTATTTTGCACCACAAAAGAACTTCCAAGCAGTTTGTTAAAGTGACAGCCAGCCTATGCCAAAGTTAAAACAATCCAAAATTTTAATTAAACTTAAAAAATTAGTTAAAAAATTAGAAATATAATATGAAGAGCGTAAGTGTAACGTGGAGCCCGCATCTCACTGGAAGGAGGACTGCCGCAGATTGAAGACCTTCCAGATTAGACCATGGAAATGAAATGGTAGACTTAGATGAAGTTTAAAGCGAAGAAAGAAACGTTAGGCACACCAAGTATAGTAAGGAAGCCTCTGAAGGGAACATTGAAAATATTTAAAGACGAAAACCTTTTTTCCTTCACGGTATACCGTATAGTTTTCGTTTCAAGGGTAGTAAGGAAGGAATAAATTGTAAAGTTACATTAAAATCAGAAAGTAATACGTGAAAAGGTATAAGGAAGAGGGGGGACCTACTGAACGATGCCATGACTTACGTACATGATATATTTGGTCGGATAATGGGAGAGGAATACCCGGTGACTACTGGCTATTTAAAGATACTGAGAGAGGTGATACCACATGGGAGCGCTTCAGAATACCATAAACCTGAGTAATAAAGAGCTCATATTGAGAAAGGCTCCTCCTTGGACTACAACCTTGTCGTGGTGGAAGGGCTTGCGTGCTCCGATGTCCCCTAGAGCTGAACTGGTGGGAGCATTGCTCCTGGTAGGGCCACCCATAGGTCGAAGGTTAGGAGGCAGACGAATGGTAGTCCACGCAGCGTCTGTACCTCAGTGAGGCGGCTGCAAAAGGCGTCTGACCCCACTGGGGCGGCCTATCAAGTGATCGTGTCACGCAAAAACTACTATTGAGTAAGGCCACGGAAGAAAATATCACTTATACAACCTTGAAATTTTGTTAAGTTCTCAGATGAAAATTAATCCTGGTCACTACATCCAAACTCCATCTTCAAATATCCTACGGATATTTGAAGATGGAGTTTGGCTGTAGGACTTCGCGAAGACAATACTAATTCCGATACCAAAGAGGAGCAAGATATAGACGTGCGAAGGCTATAAGACAATAAGCTAAATATCCCACACAGCCAAAGCAGTTCTGAGAATTATAAATAGAAGGGTAGAGAAGAAGGCTAATGAATATCTGGATGACGACCAGTTCGCGTTTAGGAGAAGGACAGGAACGCGATACCCTATAGGAGGGATGAGAACGCAAGTAGAAATAAACCTAGAGTATGGGCAGCACGTTTTTTCCTTGCTTCATAGATTTCGAGAAGGCGTTTGACAGAGTGGACTGGATGAAGTTAATGGGAGTATTGAAAAATTAAGGGGTCGATTGGAGGGAGAGGCGTCTCATTCGGAAGCCCTACATGAAACAGACGGCGCAGGTTAGGATAGCCGATGGAGATTCTGAATGAGGCGTGATAGGACGGAGAGGGCGGCAGTTTTAACATGTATTCAGAAGAAATGGTAAGGGAGGCATGAGAGGAGAAGGAGGCAGAAAAACAGGTAGGAGGGGAGCTGATAAAATCAGTGAGGAAGCTTTGGTTGGTCAGTCTGCCAATGGGTTACAGTCAATGATAATGCTTTAGAGGTTAAGTGCGAAAGGTATGGGATAGAGATAAATCACAAGAAAACGAAAGTGATAAGATTTTATAGAAGTTAGAAGGCGGGGCTGAGTGTGTGGAGGGACACAAGATAGAGCAGGCTGAGAAGTTTACTTATCTGGGTAGTATTTTGGAGAAGAATGGGTTTAGTGGTAGGATGCATCAGATGCAGAATTTCCCTCGCAAAAGAAGCATTTTTGAAGAGAAGGGAATTGATTAGGGGGGTCTGAGAAGAAACGAAAAGAAAAGGCTGGAGAAAAGCTGATATGGATCGTGGCGCTCTATGGGTCGGAAACTTGGTCATTGCGAAGGGATGGGAAGGGAAGGAATGTGCGTAGACTTGAGGCGTTGGAGATGTGGGTTTGAAGAAGGATGGAGACGGTGAGCTGGGAGGCGAAGAAGACTAACGACGAAGTATTGGATATGGTTGGAGAGGAGAGGAAACTTGTGGCAGAGGATCGAAGAAGGCAGAAGAGATGGATGGGTGAGGTTTTGAGAGGAGAGGTCATGCTAAAGAGGGTAGTGGGGTAGAGAGTGATAGAGGGGAGAACACTGGGAAGTAAGGAGGATAGGAATTCTGAACGAAATAAGAGGATTTGATTTGATTTCTTTTAAATATTCAAAAACAGCCGATGTCGGCTCTTACATTGAAAATTTACAACTTAGAATCTGCAGCATTAACAAAATAAAATATGAAAAAAACATGTGTTGGTAAATAGTATCCAAATAAAAACAAAGAAACAATAACATAATCAATACACTACAACAACATGGAAAGTTAGGGAATCAGGGGGAAAGCGCTTTTCTAAGCTGGCGCTTGAATGATCCGAAGGGAGCAGAGAGATCGAGGGAAGGGCAGGCAGATGAAATGGTGTTGTACAAGGCAGGAGGCCTGTAAAAAAGGGATCGCTGGGAGAGAGAAAGACGGAATTTAGGTTGGTGTATAAGGTGATTGTTGCGCAAAGCACGGCCGGGGATGTGAAGTAAAAAGTATGGGAGTATTTCAGTGGATCGGTACTGACCATTTAACGCAGTGTAAATAAATTAAAGGTCAATGATATTCCTGCGGGTGGCCAGTGGGGTCAATGATAGAGCAGACATGATTTCAGTACGAGAAGAATTACGGAGGTGCGGTACGCGGTGACGGACTACGGAAATGAGGAAATTAACGGGGCGTTCAAGAATTTGCAAGTTGGAGGGACATGCAGTGGAGTGGATAACGGAGCAATATTCGAGAGTTGGGAGAAAGCAGCCAGTGAATATGGTTTTCAGGGCTATGGGGTTTGTGACATTGGTGAATCTATAGAGCATGCCCACGACTGACATACCCTTAGATTTTATTTTATTGAGGTGCGGGACGAAAGACAGTTTGGGATCGAAAGTAATATCCAGGTCATTATGTGAGGAGGCAAATGGAACAATTTCGTTAAATATAGTGTAGTTATTAGGAGTTACGGTGTTTTAAAGAAAAAGGTATGTATTTTGATTTAAGAGTATTAATTCTAAGTTGCCACTGCAGGCACCAGGCCTCAAGGGACTTGAGTGAAGATTGGAGTGACTGGGAATCGGAAGCATTCTCAACTGTTTTGAATATTTTGTAGTCGTCTGCATAGAGAAGAATTCCGCAAGAGTTGGAAAGCGCGCAGCTGGTAATGTCATCAATGAAAAGGGAAAAGAGAAGATGTCCGAGAAAGCTTCCTTGGGGGACACCAGAAAGGAGGAGGAGAGGAGGTAGGAGATATGAGGAATTGAAGAGGGATGTAACGGCGGGACATCCTTAGGAGGGAAATCGAAACAATGCCCATAAATTGGGATGCAGGATGGGGACTGCCCAAGAACCAACCAATCAGCTGGTAGAATACTTAAATAAATGAATGAATGAAATTGAGAAAGGACGGCAAAGTGCGAATAAACCGTGCATCAATTTAGGTCCAATAACGTTCTTAACAATCCATTTAATACCGGATTACACAGTTCAAGCGTAGCATAAAAACTTTATTAATTATCAGTCTTTCATCTCCCGCTTCGAAAATATCTCTTCTACTCAAAAGGTATTTAGTCAATCAGCATTCTATGTTATAATTTATGCTAATTTTTTATTAAACATACCCAATTTTGCTAAGTTGCGAAATAATTACTCTAGTAAGAATAGCAGTTCCGCGTTAAATGGCATACTTTTCCAAGAATTAAATGAAAACGATGCCAAAAGTGTCGAGCATAGTATTTCCCAAAATTACCATCCTAAAATCACCTGACCAGCTAGAAAAAAACCACCGCAAGGTGTCAGACGCATATCAATCACCTGCACGCACCATAAAACATTTGTCAACCAGACTGCACTTTCGAACCGGTATTCCAGCCGCAGTGGAAACCGTAAAGCATAGTCCTTCGAAATCTTGCGGTATTCCCACTCATGCCTCCGATCCTTGTTAGAGTTCAGCAATGAAAAATTCCGCTCGTAAACTGCACTGTGTTGCGCGAGAGAGCCTAAGAAAAGGAAGACTACGAGAGGACATGGAAACGGGATTTGGTATGTCCGGGCTAGATGGTTTCTTCCACGACCCGACAGTCTGCCTGCCTAGAGTGCAGCGCAGCATACGTAATATTTAATCATACAATAGCAGGAATTCCCGTTGATTCTCAACGGGAGAGATAAGAGAAAGTAAGACATAATATAACTAGTAGTTCAATTAATACTGAAGAGAATCCTACTCTCGTTTTCCATCCTAGGCTATTTACCAAGTGAAAATTTCCCGTTTTGCATCTTACTGATGCATATTGTTTAGTTTTTTTGCTGAATGCTGTGATAAAAAGCATTTATAAATTGTTTATAATTTTTTCTATGCCTGTTTTCCGTTTCCGGGCTGCTGTTGTCATGTGGTAGTTGTGTTATGTCTTTATGTATTTGATTTCAATAACAAAGCTCATTGTCAAAGTGCATTTATTATTTCTCTGCAGCCACCCTGTATATAATTTAGCAAATTATACGTCATTGGCGACGAGGAATGTTGTGAAATACAATTGCGTGGTACGGCCGAATAGTAAACAAAATAATAGCCTTTGTGTTTGTTAAGCCGAGACAAGAGAAAAAGGCGGTTGCTGGTGGCATAAATATTCCTGAATTTACGGCATCAAGATTCACATTTAAAGTTTTTATGTACGTATTTAAAACAAGATAAATATCAATGAGGTTCCTGAGACAAAATGAGTTTTTTAATTCGATGTGGTTACACGATTAACAGAATAATGCCTCCCAAAAATCCAGGAGATAAAACATTAAAGAAATTATGAGAGTTGATTGAGTGACATTTGGAAACAATTAGAATTAGCGGAAACGTACAAATTCATTAAGAGGGAGCAGCTGCCAAGAAACTTTAGGAGATTTTGTGACGGGCTTGAAGACGTAGGCTCTGACGTGCAATTTTGGCGCACATTTACAAAGACAATTTTGAGACAAGTTTGTGCACGGCTTAATAAATGAAAACATGGTAAAAAGATTGTTCAATGAATATAAATTAACCTTCGCTAAATCTTTGGATATAGGCATGAATGTGGAACTGGCCGAAAAAGGAGAAAAATTAATAATATCTGGGATACAATCAGAAGCAGAGGCACATAAGTCTGCAGGTGCCTATCAACTGTAGAATAAGATGAAATACCATTGTTGTGGTAAGCCGGGGTACACAAAAACTTTTTTTCAAATTCAAGGAATTTTTCAAATTGAAAAATTGGGTCATCTGACCATTTTGCCAGCAAAATTACAGTGAAACTATTAAATAATAAAAAGAAAGTGTATTGGGTTAAAAATAAAAAGAGACTGAGTTTGGGGTAATGCAGGTAAAAACTGAAAATGATTCGGGTGACTTTAGGACTTTAGCTGTAAAGACTATGCAGTTAATATAAAATAAGTGCCTGGGTCCAAAAAAATTAAAATTAATGGTAAATAATGTGAGTAGGTATTGATTTTAAAATTGACTGTGGGTTTTATGTTACATTAATGCCAGAATCGGTTTTAAAACATTTTTTCCAAAGGTAAGATTGATATAATCTTATGCAGAATTGTGAGGATATGGAGGTCAAAACGTATCTATTTAAGGTGAAGCTAATTTGTTTTTCAAACATAATAGTGAAAATTATTTGGCTCAAATGATAGTTTTGGAGGAGAGTACAAAACCATTATAAGGTAGAAAATAGCTCAGTGCTATTGAACTTGATTAGAAAAGTTTTATGAGACAATTTAATTGAACTAATAACGAGGAAATATATGTTAAAGTTCAAGTAAAGCGGATAAATACTATGATACATTCTCTGGATATCCAGGAGAAATTATGGGAGATTTAGGAAAACTAAAATTAAAAGAGTCAGTTACACCAAATTCATTTAAACCTAGTCGAATACCTTATGCTTTAGACATTTTAGCGAAGAGTGAAACTGATAAGTTAGTCAGTGAAGGCATTATGTATAAAGTAAAAAACAAGGGTAATGTCACATGGGCAACACCCATAGTTCCCATTATTACGGGGCCACATAATATCAGAATCTGTGGCGACTATAAAATCACAATTAATCCATATGTAGAAAATCCACCTAATCCTAGTCCAGTAATAGAAGATAAATTTTCTAAAATTAATTAAACAGATTGAGAAAATAAAAATAGTACTTAATTAGTAAAATTGCTTTATGAAAAGCTTATATGAACCAAAGAAAGGATAGTAAGGCACAAAATCTGATGACATTAACTACACCTCGGGGATTGTATATACCAAACTTCATGATTCTTGGGATGTAACCAGTACCTTAAGAATGGCAAAAGATTTTATGGATCTTAACTTTAATATGCCAAATGTATTTTGGTGCATATATGATGTCTTGGTAGCAACGTGAGACATGGATAGCCACATAAAAATATTAGAAATTTTATTTGAAAAATTAGGACAATGAAATATTAAAACGAATGAAGAAAATACAGTGTTGATATCCACTCATTTGGAATATTGAGGGGCCATTATTAGTATACATGGAATCCATTAGACACCGGAACACATCAAGGCCATATTACAAGAACCTCTACCTAAAAATGTAAAGGAGTTGCGTATATTTCTCGGTACTGTTAATGTTTTCGCCATTTGTTTTTAAAGTTGTACCTAAAAATTTAAAACCCTTATGTAGACTTTTAAATAACTATGAGTCTTGGACTTATAATTAGTCTAAAGAGAAAAAATTTTCATATGAACGGGACAAGAAGGCTATTGCGCCGCCGATCTTTTCGTCGGTAACTCATACCCCACCGTCGTATCACGACAAGTGAAGCTATCCCAGCAAAAGACGCAGTCCGCAGGAAGTGCCAAATTTCCAAGTTTTTCCAGCCATGCCCCATTCTACAAACCGTATAATGGGGCATAGTGGATGCACTCAGACTTTTGGAAACGATAGTGCATACCTAGATACAGATTTATTACACTTCAAAGTAAGAGAGACTTGGAAGAAATAGAGTTTTAATACCTGATAGTTTAAAAGATATAGTGTTCACAGAACTGCATTTAGGACATCTAGGTATAAATAAAATGCAGTATTTAGCAAATAGTTTATGGTGGCCTAATACGAGTAATGGTATTAAATAAATTACCAATAACTGAGAAGGGCGTGTCCATGATAGAAGTTTTCCACCATCGAAACTTATTTATACTTGAGAATGGCCTGAAGAGCCATGTAAACGTGATCATTCAGATTTTGCCTGTCCATTTATGGTTCATATATGGTTAATAGTTATATATTCGAACTCAAACTGCCCTGAATTATCCAAAATGAATTTGACAACTTCCTATGCTACTGTGAAACGTTTACGTATTATTTTTCCCATATTTGTGCTTCGTAAACAACTTGTAATAGATAATGGTCCACAGTGGACCTCTGAGAAGTTCATTTTATTTTGTAAAAATAGTAATAATTTTAGACCTGCCTGTACTGTTCCTTATTATCCAGCTAGCAATGGCTTAGCATAAAGAGGTTTACAGACTTTCACAAAGACTTTGTTAGCATGTAAGTTCGATGACCAAAATTTAGATCATAGTGTACAACTATGGTTGCTAGCTTATCGTACAGTACCACATGGTAAAACAGGAAAGGCACCTTGTGAGTTAATGTTAGGAAGGCAATTACGTGCACGTTTATCTTTAATTAAAAAATATGTTATGGTTCCACGCTATTCAGTTTGTAAAAAGCCAGTTAAGCAATATTTACCAGGTGTAAACGTGCATGAGGCGTCATATAATAAGTCACAAAAGTGAGTTGATGGAACTATTGATAATCCATTGGGAAAAGTCATGTACTATTTTGATGCAGATAAGGGGATTTTTACCAGAAATTTCACTCAATATCTGCCAAGATATGAAGGTTCTTTGAGTTCTGTGTATAATGGTGTGTTTTACAATAAAATTAACCTACACCTATTAACACCGAGGTCTGAAAAAGTACTCGAACTCATAAACCGGTACAAAGGATGGATTTATAAATTGCTTGTGCAACCTGGTGAAGAATTTAGAGGAAAGGACTGTTGTAATGGAAAGCATTTGTGAATGGTTTATAATTTTGTTCGTTCTTTTCCTTTTCCAGCCTGCTGTTGTTATTTGATTTTGGTGTTATGTCTTTGTGTATTTTATTTACATAGAAAAGCTAATTGTCAAGTGAATTTATTATTTCTCACCAGTTGCCCTGCACAAAACTTAGTAAATGATATGTCACTAAAAATCTTTATTTTTAAAACAGTAAATCTAAAAACGTAGTTCAGTTTCGCGAGGGGGCATGTAGAAGAACACAAAACATTTCGAGCATATTTTCTCTTGACTGAGATTTTTTCCAGTGCCAATAGAGACCATTTTCGAATTTTTATTTGAAATAAAGCAGTTTTAAGAAGCATGATGCTCGTCTGAGGCTTCTGAAGCACGCTGAAAGTTGTGTCTAGCGTCCAACTGTCATCGTTGTTCTTGAAAATCATTTTTCTGCAAAGCCCAATGCCCTTACAATAATGACAATGCCCTTACCTTATAAGATCTTTGAGAACAACTACTCTTTCTTCTCTTAGGCATGTTCATTGTGTGCTAAAAATGTTAGTAATATAATAATTAAAAGAGTAAAAATCTCAATAAACCCTATGTTTCCCAACGGGGACTTTAAAAGTCTCAAGTCTTTCCTTTTAGTCATCTTTACTAACAACAACAATCTTTCGCGTAAAAATATATATTTACAGAGAAACAATATGCCCATCTTCTCTTAAAAAAAAGTGGGAAATGAACGTGAGCTTAATAGCGAAAAATTAAAAAAAACTTGTTTTAATCAGGGTTATTAGCTATATACATGCATAATTTCAGCTCGTTCAGTTCAGTAGATTTTACTTGATTGAGCAAATTGGAGCTTTCCATTTGCTCTTATTCGCTGCTTACTTTGCAACATAGCAGCATACTCTCCCTCCATTCGTTTCAGACCCCGCGCACTACGTAGCGCATTTCAGAACAGGTCTGGAGCAGAATTGATGTGTGCTAAATAACAAAATAACTTCGATAATTGAATCCGCGGTTGTGTTGATTTTCAGTAGAAACGTCAACCATTTATTGTTAAGCTTTTAATCACTCTGAGGTTCTGAGTTTACGTTTTGAAACGTGTATTTTGAATGAATTAAAAACTCCTATTAAAAAAATATTCGTCCGAGACCGTTGTGAACCCACAAAAAGCAACCTACCAAATGTTTCGCCTGCTTACATTATTCCATTCGTCGTCGTCCGAGTGCGCTGAAGTGCACTGATGCGTTCCGTTCTGCGATGGCTTCAAAATCTTGAATGGAAAGCTCCGAAAGTTATGTCAGCGTAGGTTAATAGCTTAACCCGTATTGTACGAGCATAAATTGGATTGAGCTTAGATCCTGAAGAATTGTACGATTTCTGATGGAGGAAGAATTATCCACATGTGCTACCGGTTTTAAAGCAGGCTTGGCCAGCTTGTACACGTTATTTCCATTAATTGAAGGAATTTAATAATTTATAAACGTATATTTGGGCAGACATGCATCCAGGTAGTCAGGCAGGTAGACGGGTTAGGAAGGAGACCATCCAGATGAGGCTAAGGGAGTAAACATTCACGTCCGGGGGGTGGGAGAGGGGGGTCCGTTGGCGGGTTGGAAGGAGAGAGGAAATAAATAAGACATGTTGCATGGGAGACATAGAGAGCAAGGGGACACCACGTCGCACGGGAGGACATAAAACAGCCGAAAAAAGGAACGGGGAAATTGGAGGCAAAGGCGGGGGCGTGAAGGGAATGCAAAGGACATAAAGGGAGAGGACTGCCAAGGAGGGTAGGCCAAAGGTTTCGGCCAGGACATAGCCGCTGCGGGTACGTATGAGGGAAAGGTAGGAACTCACAGGTTAGAGAAGTATGTATGGAGATGTAGTGGAGCTCTACTTGGCGAAAGCAGGATCACGAGGGGTTACTAATGCCGTAGGTGGCGATGAACGTCAAGTGCGAAGTCCTCCTCAAGAAACTCCCTGGATGTTCCATTTTTATTTGGGAGCAGTCGAACTTTTAATATTTTCAGTCGCAAGCAATAGAGATTTCGAACTTCTTGTATCACGCACGAACATGCATTTACTGTGGCATGTAGATTGTAAATGTGCCATTACTGTATATTAAAAACCTTTCCTTTATGTCGGTACAAAATAGAATGTTAACTTGTGATTTCAAAACTTATATTTTACACAGCTAATTCATCATTTTTTGTAACCTAGAACGTACACATAAGTGATTGGACAAACAGCTGGAGGAATTTTAGAATAAACCGTAGTAGTTTGTAGGACTGCATTTAAGATTTAGGATTGGGGTGAGTTTATTATGGATGCGTCGACGGCTTAGGTCATTCTCACCTCACAAGCTTGTATTTGAAAGGGTTTAAAAAATTGCCTGAAGAGCACACTGCTATACGACAAGAGTTTGGGGAATATAAAAAACGCCAGGGAGTCAAATTCATGGTATCTAAATGATAGAGTAGGAAACGGCAGATAAACAAATTGAGATTTTATAGAGATAGATGATAGAATACTGACCGGCACAGCAGTTCAAACTTAAAGGTATAAAAGGTAGGAATGAAGTTATTCCATTCTCTTGGGCAGCTTCTGTTCAAATTAGAGGCTAACAGAGGATAAAACCCTTTAATCTAACAATGAGGATTCAGTAATTTCAAAATTTTATACGTTTTAATAAGCGTCTGGGTAAAAATTATCAATAATTATTTAATTTTGATAGAGCAAAACAATTTGCACCGGGAAGTAAATCTCAACCAACAACGTCATGAACTTCGAGGTACATAGTGTGTGGCTTCATTCATGTTCAACTGCACAAAATGTTTCACTCATTGTCAGTTTTATTATGCTTAACTCACATTTCACCATGGTGCATATATGGTCATCAAAATTCAACAAAAAAAGAATATAATTATATATGGGTCATTCCACGCCACTTCGGACAGGAGTTGACCCTTGACCTCTCAGATTTTGATGAAAATTGGTGAGATTGTTTGCCTCACCAAATAAGAAATATAATTTCAAGCGTTTTGCGAAAATCGAAAAAACAGATGAATAACGGACATTTTACAAAATAGCTGTTTTCGATGTCACGAAATCTTCGTTATCATATATCACGGGTAAGAATCTAGGTAAAAAAGAACTTGATGGCTCATTTCCAATTATAACTCTTTGAAAAATCTCAAATTGCCATAAAAAAATCGATAAAGTTATAATTTGTTTAAATAATTTAATGTTAAACAATTAAAAGTTTAAACTTTAGAAGTTGTTCAAATTTAATTTTTCTCATTTTTTCAAATATGGTACTTTGTAATATTATAAATGTTATATCAAAAATTTGGGAGGGTGTTTTTCCATTTAAGAGAGAAAAATATTTTTTAATTTTCCTCTGCAACGACCATTTTATGTCAACTTACGAAGATAACTCCACATATGCCTAGTTTTTATCGCTTATCTATCGAATTTATACTTACGCGAGACAGACCAATGGCAGATGAACTTAGATTTAAAAAATATATGGTTAAATTTTGTCACCAATAACTTCTGAAGGTATGTTTTTAACAAAACATGGAACAATGTTGTCCTGTGAAAAAAGATCTCTTAACCGATGACTTCAAGTTATACAGACTTTAACAAATTGAATTTACATGATTGTCCCCTCATTCGCACCAAACTCTCATCGGAACCTGATGATTGTGTCTTTGAAAAGAGGAATCCATCACCTGGTGGTATTGCTTCGTGGCACGAACTGATTTCCTTGACAGCAGGAGGTTGTCGATACCTTCTTGTTGCATGTTTTTTCTTATCGTCCACTTCTACATTAGGCACGTATGCAACAGTCATACCCTTAATATTTTCCACAGCCCACTTATGCATCTGATAAGGCGTCTGTATTTGAAGGTTAAGTGGTACCTAGTTGCAGACTAGCACGCACGGATAACCGTTTCATTTTTCCGCCATACCCGTCACTTGGGCCTTTCCCATGGGAGGTGGCAAATAAATTCCACTCCGCTGCAACTATAAAATACTTTTCGTGATGGACTAGGTTAAGGAGATTATATCTATTTTTATATTGTGCAGTGGATCCATCAGAAAAGTATATAACTTTTTTTCAAATTTGCTACAGTTGCTCTCAGAAAATGAACTAGTGAATGCTGGAAGCAATGCACAGTCGAAGTAACATGAGCAGTGCATTTAGATATGACAACAAGCTTGTGCACGAGGAGCGTGAGCACGGTGTTTTTAAAACTTTTCCTATTGAGCCTCCATTGCGTCCCATTTCACGCCACAAAATACAACGCAATTCGTTATAACGCTTCACCATATATCAAAGCACAGATTTAATGGCAAGGACCATGACCAAAGAGAGATCAGCAAAACTCAAGACTAAAAGGTAGACTGGGTGGAGGAATAGTAGTGGGAAGCAATCGCCCGTACATCCGGTGCCCCACGCATGTTTACAATTTTTGTTTTTAATTGGTATTCACATATTTTAATCGCTAAAATCCGTCGCATACAATGTGTATAATAAGTATGTGAAAACATTGAACCAATGAATGCCTGCTTCAGAAATTCCAGGAAAGAATAACTGAGAAGTCCGTATGACCTGAAATCATTGGTTACGAGATCGTTTTTCACAGGACAACATTGTTCCATTTTTTGTTAAAAACATACCTTCAGAAGTTATTGGTGACAAAATTTAACCATATATTTTTTAAATCTAAGTTCATCTGCCATTGGTCTGTCTCGCGTAAGTATAAATTCGATAGATAAGCGATAAAAACTAGGCATATGTGGAGTTATCTTCGTAAGTTGACATAAAATGGTCGTTGCAGAGGAAAATTAAAAAATATTTTTCTCTCTTAAATGGAAAAACACCCTCCCAAATTTTTGATATAACATTTATAATATTACAAAGTACCATATTTGAAAAAATGAGAAAAATTAAATTTGAACAACTTCTAAAGTTTAAACTTTTAATTGTTTAACATTAAATTATTTAAACAAATTATAACTTTATCGATTTTTTTATGGCAATTTGAGATTTTTCAAAGAGTTATAATTGGAAATGAGCCATCAAGTTCTTTTTTACCTAGATTCTTACCCGTGATATATGATAACGAAGATTTCGTGACATCGAAAACAGCTATTTTGTAAAATGTCCGTTATTCATCTGTTTTTTCGATTTTCGCAAAACGCTTGAAATTATATTTCTTATTTGGTGAGGCAAACAATCTCACCAATTTTCATCAAACTCTGAGAGGTCAAGGGTCAACTCCTGTCCGAAGTGGCGTGGAATGACCCATATAAGGAAAACGTTTTGACCTCACCATGCGTAAAGGCAGAACCTATGCCTATGACATATGAATGGAAGACACTACAGAGAATATAATCATTAAAAAGCTATGTATTTCTTAGAAAAATTAAGTATCAAGATTGAAGATTACGTAACTAATTCCTTTTTCCTGCAAGTAAAGGTTTTTCACCTCATTACCCTGAATAAGCAAGGATTGGCCCATATCCCTTTCCTCCGCACTTCATAGCTATTACACCTCTTATTTCCATTTTGAGGGTTTTTCCTGCGCCCCAAATGCTCTCTCAAGTCTATTGCACGAGGTTTATGGAGGTTCCATAGAACTTGGACCGCCTACGGAAAAAATTGCATTACCATATCCTTTTCCTCATTATTTTCTGCTTAAGCTTTTGGAGGCATTAAGGAAATGTTTAAAAAATATTTCAGAATTTAACTATTCCAGAGAGTGCTCTATGAAATAGCGTAGGGTAAGGAGGATTTAAATTCTGGAAGAAAACCGGTTGTTATCCCCCGAGTATTCATCTTGCCCAACTAAACTAGGGTAGGTAATTAAAAATATATGTCTTTGTAATTTTTTACACGGAAATTCTGAGAGATTAGGAGATCACGCAAAGGACCATTTTAATTACAAAACTGCAGCAGCATCAATGGCGTAATCATCAAATTCTCCCGAGCAGAAAATCTCGAATCCTCACCAAAGACGGATGGGTACCTCCAAAGGAAAGTAATTCGAGGTGGTTAACAGGACGCTTGAATCACTGTGGGCTGAATTTCCTTTTCCGCAGGGATGATCCCGTTTGGAGATTAGAGCATTGCGACTACGTTGGCAATATTGCCAGGACTCCCGGCCGTAGAGCTCTGCGTGGGATGGATGTGCGTGAGAGAAATACCGGGGAAGTTACAACCGCGGCGGGAGGAGAGGAACGGAAGCGAACAATGAATAAATTACGCGGGCATCACAGCGTCTCGGGCTTGAGGCGGCTAAGTGTCTGCGCACGGGACTGAAAATTAACGCGTCTGGATTCCACATTCTTCGCAACCGTTTGTTAGGTATCGCACGCATGGGTGGAGGCAACGCCACGCTCTGCTTACTGCGCCCATGGCAACCGAGGAATGATGTCACTTTCCGCATAAGGTTGGAAGATGAGACGGAAAGGGGTAATGAAAGACGAGATATAAGAGAAAACTGTCGCGGCTTTGCGATGTTTCAATGAATCTGAATCGCTACGTCTAAGAGATAATCGCCAAATATCGCTACCCGTGGGCGATATTGATGACCGGTGCTGAGATAATACATATATCTATATTTTCTATGCCAATTTTTATAATCTTTTGTTAAATATATTCTCGTCATGAAAACAGACGTATCTAAATCGTTTTCCTAGCAATAACGCTCACCTCAACTAACCGATAGTCTGATGCATTAATCAAAATTTCAACTATTAGTTATCAAGTTGAAGTAAAGGCTATGTCATAATGCAGTTACCATTAACCATACATTAAAAAACAGGGCCTTAGACATATGATGTTATCGGTAGAAAAATTTCGTTAAATGTTTTCGATAGGGATACTGTTCGACACCTAAAACGTCTCTCGGGGAATATAATGACTGATACAAACGAATTAGCTGGAATATTTGGCCAGGACGGCTATTTATTGCTTAAACTCAATAACAAAATAAGCTATAGATTCAAACAAATTTATAGAAAAAGCGTGAATAAGAGAGGAAGGGGATGATCGAGAAAGTCTCTGGTGAAATGAGTGGAAGATGCTCTTCAGAGAATAAACATTCAGAAACTTATAAAAAGGAGGGTGTGAATGAAACAATGCATTAGTTAAACTGAAAAAGAAGTTTGCTAGGATAGGGAAGTATAGAGTATATTTTTAAGACAGAGTTAGCTTTACAGGCCTATAATCAAGAATTAAACTTTTTTTACTCTTCCTTCCCCGAAAGGAAACGTCGTGATGGGTACTTATGTATATAGTCATTTGGGAATAAAAGAATACTATTATCAGCCAAACCACCATAATATATCAATCTTTAAGCCAGCAAGCCGATATGTACACTTGGGCGATGGATTTACACCCTAATTAGACTGCTAATTGAGCTAACATCAAAGTGACGTAGACCTACTCATAGTTTTTGAAAGTAGCGTTGATACGGATGATATGGTTTCCCAGAATCTTGCCTACGGACTGACCTTCAAGTAAGTACTACCTCGCAAGCGCGCTTGTGACTGTTGTGATATCAATGAATATCGCTCCACTAATAGATCACTCAGTGGTCTCTAATGCTCCACCAGGGTCACAAATCAATCCGTGCTCACATTGCGGCACGAGTTCTCACGCACTATTCGAGCTAAACTGCCGTTGATTTTAACATTCGACTGACACAGGTACACAGGTAAAGGTTACAAAAGATGTAATAGTATGAAATACGAGGCATAATGAAATACAAACGTGAATTTATCGCAGTATTGAAACTTTGATCCTCGGCGACGGCTATTTACATCATGAAACATATACATGTACGTCTTTTAAATTAAAATAAATGCTAGATGTTAAACAGAATTAATATTGAAGTAGGAAGGTAACGTTTTCCACTCAATTAATGCCAAATATTACAAACAAGATAATATTTTTATCTTTAGGCTCTGTCTTCTGCATTAACATGTGTTGTCACGCGTGGTCCAAAGCCTTAAAATTTCAACTCAATCGATAGCTTTCTTAAAACTGCTTCCAATTGTTATAGGCAAGGATCAAGTACTGGATCAAGTTATTCCTATCCACTACTGGTGCAAATTAATCAATCAATCATTGTGGGCCCGGTAATCAAATGGATTGATCGAGGTAACTTTGTTGACCTCCATCATAATACAAGCCTCATTCGCGAGAAATTTGAAGAACGAAGCTGACGTGGGTCTATCAAATCGACCCAATTATTGGGAAAATGATACAATATTATATACGTATTTATGCTTAGAGACTTTCGACCAATGATGTTCATTTTTTCTCCATTTACTGACGGAAAATACCACGCAAACCATATACAGGGGAGGGTATGGCATATCGCAGGAGCGCGGAGAGGAAGATCTGCCTTAATGACCCACTTGTGAGGAGCTGCGAGCCAGCACACAGCCGCGCGGACATAAGGCACGCAGGATATGAATGTACACGTGCGAGAGTTGGACCTTTTATGTATGTGGAATGAGGTCGGGACGAGGTGGTTCGCGAGAAGGCGAGCGGGAGGGAATTAAGCTGTCTTCCCCCGAGCACGATTAATTCCCCTTCGCGTCCTCAACGCCCCTCACCAACCCTCCGCGTCCGTTCCCATCCCTTTCCCCTTCCCCTATCCATGTCATACGTGACCATCGGAACGGACACCACCTTATTTTGTGAGCATACGTTTTGCACTCGACCCTGAAGTCCTTGTTTAGGAAGGCTTGCTTGTGACTTCTCAGGTCAAAACAATACACATTCCCTAAAAATAAAATATGCTTACACTAGCAACCTGGATACGCTATTGAAACATAAAAGATAGCCACTATACAGGAAGATCGTTACAAAAATTTACTACTGACGGATTTTATTTTACAGTGAAGTTATACATAGCATGCAGTGACATTTCATTATAACCACACACTTGCCTGAAGAAGTTAATTTTCTTGCAGATGGAAAACAAAGACAATGTCATTAATTTACTCAAAATGAAGCCGTAAAATTTGGTGATTTCACAAAATGTATTTGAAATCAGGATCCTCACTACTCTGGTAGTTTGTCTCACTGTCTGAAGTGTGTTTTATCATATTTTAAAGTCATAAAATAAAACACTCTACATTGCAGTCCCCGTTTATTCCCATACTTTCAATGATTTGGCCCGTATATCTCTTCTGGGTTCAATCTGGGTTCCTATACGAATGATCCAGCAGTTAAGGTCTAGTAAGATACATTTTTTTTACTTAAACCTCCAAGGATATGGTGTTTCATAAAAGTCGATGTTACCATTTACCAAATTAAATTTAACATAAATACACACACATTCATTGCTTTTGTACAATTATTGCTTGTGGTTATATGATTAAATAGTATACTTATTGGTGGAAAAGCGGTAGAATGGTAAAAGCTCGTTGACGTAAGGAAAGTACCCATTTCCGAGGATAAACAAAACTAGGAAACCTTTAATTAAACTTTTACGAAACGGCTAGCTTAAGTTTTCTAGAGCATGCATCTTTGCTTAGTCTGAAGAGGAAATGTAAACTGGAGATAGGCGTCGGCGCAAGCAAAACGAGCCCAACCAGACTTCGACCGGCAACTCGTCGGTTGTATTTCTATTTTCTCACGCAACATAGTAAAAAAAACCGAAGAGCAATACTCCCATGCATTTTCTGAAAGTTTAGTTATAAATGAGAAATTTCACGAAGCTTCTCTGTCCTAAAGTTAACCCGTCATTACGTCCCATCATTATGACCATCATACGACCCGTTGTTACGGGTCCATCTTTTTACCCACAAATTGAGATAAATGAAACATTTTGCATCAGATTTTTCTAGCAATACTGGAAGAACAATTTTTATTAGCTAACCCTGGATGAAAATTTATGTGAGTGAGTGAGGTCAGCACTACAAATTGCAAGAAAGAAATTGGATTACGCTTTTTATGTATCTTGTAATAATAACATCAAACAAAAGTTTTTTAAAAATTGAAAATGGATACTTTTCGATTATTTGTTATATTTGACCAATATTCCTTTCTTAAAATTCGAAGGAGGGTCGAGATGAATGTTTTCCTTGAAAATATTCATTGGCGTTATACATTTCGGGAAACCCTAAGCATTCTATTCAAGTCGACGTTTCCAAAATTTATGTTCACACCATAAGGGTAGTCGATGAAGCCATACAAAAAAGACCTTCAATGAAATAAGGAAAAAACCAACAGCCTCTAAACTTTTGCCATGTGGCACTGAGACAAATGAAACGACATACGACGCTTTTAAGGAAAACAAACAATACCCACTGGTTTGAGATACCCCAGATAACAGAAAACCGCATGGACTCCGAAAATGAATGATTAACTTACACCAATTAATTGAAAAAGAGGATACTTTTTCACACCACAGTTGGAAGCGCATCAGAGCAAAGTCTCTTAGCTTAGTGGAGTGAATTTTAATATAATCCACAAAAATGATACTAGATAAAATGTGAAGCTTTAATTCGCTGAGAACGTGGCTTTTTTAATAAATAGTAGGACTACTCGAGATCAACAATACATAAAAGACATAGTAGAGGAAACATCTCATGCTTTACTGGAAAAGAAGTTTTGAACAAAAGAATTCAGTCAAATATAGACTTTAACAATATAGTCACATGCTCCAAATTTATGAGGAGAGGTAATTTTCTTCATTAAATTCAAGCGGTATAGAAGTATTTTTGTTTAACGCGCTTCGACGGCTAAGGTCATTTCGTAATTCAAGCGGTCCCAGTAATAAGACAAAGTTAAAATTTCACCCTCGAAAGCTAATCAGCAACCAAAAGAGCTCCAAGAACATCTGTCCTCACTTTATGCCACCATTGGTAAAACCAGATGACGTATTTTATTGTAATTTTCGTCGCTGTTAATGAAATCCTATTCGTTATTTGTATATCGTCCCAATGTGATAAAATATGCAATGCATTAAACAATTCAAACCGTTTTGCGTTGATCGCCCTATTCAAGATGCATCAGGACTAAATGTATGTAAATCGTAACCGATTCATGAAAATCGTATGCAACAAAATGTTTACTAGAATAATCTTTACAAGAATAGATGAGGGTTAGTAGATGAAAAATTGACCATTCAATAATTAATTGACCATGATGTATCAACCTATAAATTTAAGATAATTTTTGGATAACTCGTACAAAATTTAATGGAATTGTAATACGCCTCAAGCCAGCGACGTTTAGCTACAGCAGATTGGAAACCTCATTCCAAATCCAAAAATAAAGTTCCAGTTAGGAAAAATCTTAATTATTTTCGCTAAGAACACAGAAGCCAGCAACACTCACAAAAAAATATAGGCCTTGCTATATCTGATATTTCAAAATTTTTCCGTGAAAACGAAAGCTCTTTTAGCTCCATGTTAACGTGAATTTCCATAAAAATCTAAAAATGCTATTCGTTTCGTATTTTACCGCTCAATCAGAGTGAGTGCAAAGCTTTAGCGTGCTCATCCTAAAGGTGAAAAGAAAGCTGTGATTTTTTTATTCGTCACTGTTTCTTTTTTTCGAATTAAGGTAGAGAGAGGGAGGAAGGGTTCAACCATAACGAATTCAAATCACTGCCGGACGAATAACGGCCCAGGAATGACGCCGACAAACACCCGTCCGATCCGTATGACTGCGGGCGCCCGTAGGAGAGACAACTTTACGAGCGGGATCTGGCTTGTCGGACACGCGATCAAACACGGTAGGGTTGGAAAAACACTCACCCGCCAACCACGTCTCCTCCCCCTTCCTGCCACCCACCAATCCCAGGAAGCCCACCCACCGACTATGAGTGTCAAACATTGGTTTTACATTAATGCGCACTCACTCCTCCCTTTACCCGGTCCTAGCAATAAAAAACTCCTCTTCAGTCCTGACACGAAGTATAACTGCTACAGCTCTTGGTGCGGCTAGGAGCTGGTACCCTATTTTGAATCGAACGACACCCACATGACATGCCCTCGGAGCGTCACTGCCTGATGCAATATGCATGCATTGGGATAAGATTGAGAGTTTAATTAGGCGCCTAAATTTGGAAGCGTTAGACTAGGTTTGAATCCTGGCGGAACAGATTTATCATTGAAATTTTGATCCCAAATCGGTACATAATTTTGAGCTTCTGAATCAAGATATTAGCCTGCGAACTGCCACAGCGAAAAATTGCTGATGGCATAAGGTCCCAAGTTTGAAGTATAACTTAAAGGGAATGACATGGAATGTTCTCTAGCATCAGTTTAAAAATATTTCCTGTCTCTCTAGTGTACATCAGTCAAAAGATCATTATTAGCAGTATATGGAATGAGATTCACATATCTCACATTTTCACCGTGTTTTCTCGCCCTTCAGGGTGGTTTTACATTCATATAATCCAAATATAAATTTCAACCAAGTGCCGATTTCATTAAAAATTGTATCTCATAGCATCATTTCCCAGAAGAGGAAAAAATTACTTTTTGGGCCACCTTGGCAATTTTAATTAATTTTTGGTAGGTCCTCGGTAACCTTTAGAAAGTTCACTTCAGGTGTAAGATTTAAGGCGACCTAAAATTCAGCAAGCTTACTTTTGTTCCATCCATTCAAATGCTAACCCTTCATCCTTTTATTTTCATAATTTCAATCAATACTGATTCGATTCACTTGATAACGAAAATTTGATAGCCTCATCCTTAGATCGGTTTCCTTCGAAAGTGCACGATGGCCTCAGCTCAACTTGCATTAAAAATAACTTAAAACCATCGTAAAACTATAAATATAATATAGGATTATTAATAATATTGACTGTATTTTAACAACTTGAGAATTTTTATAGCAAAAACAGCTTCCCAATTCATGTGAAAATAAATGGAACACTTAGGAAATATGGTTATAGGAAGCGCAAGCTAAAATATATTGATGAATCAGGAAAAAAAATTATTTCAGAAATCTGGTAAAGAAATCTAAGTAATTATTGATTGCATTAAATAAATTTCAATAGTATAGCCTCATATTTGACAGAGATTAAAAATGTATATTTATCGAATTCAAAAATTGAGGTCAATGATAAGAAACACGAGAAATAGCAATTTAGCTACCAGGTTTAACATTGCTATCAGTATACCATTGTATTCGCTACCATTTTTCAATTATTTAGGTCGAAACCTTTGCTCAATCATCATAATCCGTTTCAAACATAAAACTTAAAACACTTTTGGTGTCTGGCGATATAAAATTGTGGTAATTGCCACGAATATTGCTCATTGATAAGACAGTACAAATTTACCACTTACCTTTGCGAAAACTAGAAATAGCATGCTTTCAGGGATATGAGAGACAAAATAACTCCCGGCATCATTGATGGCGGTTTTGCTAACAAATATTGTTTACAGAAAGTTCAGAAATATTCATCCGTGTTAATAGAATTATTATCAATAGCTTTCCATCAGTCTTGTTTATAATAATTAAAATAATGACCCTTAATTCTGAGCTATAGTTAGCTCGTAAATATAAGACATCACACACAACCATGCCCTGTGAGGTGAAAAATCCTCCCCAGGCGGGACTCGTACCCGCGACCTTTGGGTTAGCAGACGAGGACGTTACTCCGCCACCACCGAGGTCGGCAAGGTTCTTAATCTATCTAAGATAACAACAATAGGAAAACAACAGTAACATTTCAAAACAAGAAATTATTAAGAAAAGGTTAATCTTCTTGAGTACACCCTCAAAAATGTCGCCGAAGAATACGAAGATATATGATAAAGACAAGACGGAGGACATAAAATAGTGAAACTGGATGAACATAACGATATTGAGTCAATGCATACTTTACGGACGATATGTCAAATTATGATAACATAAAGTAAGTTCGATTAGGTACCATTATTAATGCTATTGTGAGAGTGTTTGGCAAAGTTAGCATAGAAAAGTACTCCACTGATGCAGCGTTGATTGTGCAGCATGCAATTAGTCCTCGCCGGCATTCAATGCCAATTAAAACGGCAAATGACCTTCAATATTATTTGAAGATTTCCGGCGGAAAAAAATTTCCACAATCAACAGATCATCCGGAAAAGTCAATTCACCTCCTAATCTATAAAAAGATTGCCTCTTTTCTATCAATTTTACTTCGGGTTCAATTTTAGGTACTCGCTCAGCGCTCAGCAACGAAATCTCTATAGAATACGGTTCAATTACAATAAATGGATGAAATAACACGCGGGTGGCTTTCGGAAACGATCTTCTCAAAGCCGTAGCAAAAATACCCATGGATCAATAGTCACTTCCAATATTTCACACACACACACACACACACATATATAGACGTACGAAGAGATAAATCCTTAAGATGGATGGGAAAAAATTAAGGGTGGAAAACATTTTTATACATAGAGAGAGTGCGATGTGGAGTCATTCGATTGGGTGCCTGGCGTTCGTTTTTGAGGCCTTTTAGTCGGATGAAGGAAAGGACTGGCGTTCATTCCTTTGGGACGGAGAACCCGGTGGCTGGCTGGCCTCTTCGCCTTTGCCGCAGAGCACTCAAGGGAACGTGAAGAGAAGTATCGGGAAAAGAGCGGGATGAGAATCACGAAACGGCACCGCTTCGGTGAGGAGGCAGGTTGTTAGTGCTTCAGCTAGCAAATTGGAAAGAGACTAACTTTCCAGAATTCATCTTGATGGCGTTCCCAGTAATTTTCTTCGCCAGTTCCCGTCTCAATGAGATGAATTAAAACGGATCCAGAAATGAATCTAGCAATGAGCATATTTTTCGAGTAAGAAACTGATGTTTCGTCCATATAAATAACATTACCATTCCCCATCATGAGCTCAAATGGTGGGACCTAATATCTTCAGCGCCTATATTCCCAATACTAATATTATCTTATGTACCAAAACTAGATTTTAATTGGCTATGGATGTCTATTGAAAAAAGATTAGTGGCGAACACTATGTTTCCGGAATATCTTTTCTATTTATTAATGTTACGATTAGTTTGCCCAATTAAATTAAAATTAAAAACAAGGGAATTGCACATATTGTGGCTTATAATGTTAAATTCAATTCTAAAAAACAACACTGCAAAGTGTATATGAAAACCAACCTTTATAATAAATTGTTAATAAAAATAAATAATGTTATCAGTAGAGCCTTTTAATGATATTTTTACGGTACCCGTTACATAAATATGCAATGAAAACTAATTCACTCACCACGGGTCTAGGTGAATTATCACGAGGCTATGTTCGGAAAAGGGTGGATGAGTACATCAATATCGTGTGCTAAATGATAAGGTATTCATGCAAGAGTGATAATAATTTTACTATTAATGCATGCGTAAGAATTTGTTTTTACTTGAAAAATATACAAGCACAAACTCATCTTCAATATTTTTAAAACCAATTCACGCAAAAACATCAAATTTGAGTTATGTATGATACTTCACCTTACATTTCCAAATTATTCATAGCCAACTGATACTTTTCTTTTGGTGTATGCATGAAATTTAACGCCATTCCTCTTTCATAGCTCAGTTTTCCAATTTCAATTATCGTTTGATATTTTCCCGTGTATTTTTCTCTGATTGTCATATGCACACCTGCCCACTCATAACCGGTAGCTGAAAACTGAATCTACCAATCTCTCCTCTCTCCGCTCTGTCACTTATTATATCCAATATGGACAATATAATAACCAATATAAATATATTTATAATTTATAATATATATAATTTTCTATGTCCATTACTGGGAATAAACGCAAGCACCAGTTTGAAGGTTGAAGAAAAGAGCAATCACCAAAGATTTGATCAGTTGACACCACCACGCCCTCAGGAATGAGGAAACTTAAAGAAAACGTAAGCCGGAGAAATAATATTGAAGAGTGGTGAGTTCCGGTGAGATACGAAAGCAAATATTTCGAAGTTATCCGAGAATCAACATGAGACTGCCCTCCGGAAGTCCCATGGGTTTATCGAATGGAGTACGCGTTGAAACAAGTTTTCTTAATATCCACGAAGAAGCCAGATGAAGAATTAATCGATGACTTAAAATCTTGCGTAAAATGTTACACAGTTCTCTCATAAAAAGATTTCTAAATTCATTGATTTATTACTACTGTTTAGATTTAATGAAATAACCAAAGATTCATTGATCAAGTACTTAGCACTAAACACTAGTCATTCAAATGGAGCTCTTTATTCGTATCAATCAAGGGCTAAAGATATATGGTAAAAGTATGTATTTGGCACAAAAAATATGTTTTGCTTCAGCGGCGATAGTTTTGTTCGAAAAATTATTAAAGCCACTATTTCTCATAAGGCATATACTTCCAGAGAAAAAAATGAATTTAATATTCACCGCGCAAAACATTCGTAAGCGCTTGCAATCCTCACCTATTTTTCCAAAAAGATAGTTTCATCGACGCAGCGTTAGCATACACGCCAGTCTACTAATAAAACACTCCGCATTTATGGTATTCAGGCTTTTGGTTCTGCGATTAAATTATTTAATATTCCTTAAAAGCCCGACAAAGCCGGCAGCATAGCACGGCGAAACTGTTGCATAATATTAAATAATTTAATCGCAGAACCAAAACCCTGAATACCATAAACAATGAGCTGCGAAAATCTACAAAAAAAAGTTCACTCCGTATTTACTGCACTGCACTGCAAAACGAAAGCAGTCACACGTCTCAACAATGTTTCAAATATTGCGAATGTGCTTGATGCAGGCCATTATCGTTCCCATTTCCGGATTTTTGTAATTCATCCGTTTGGTTAATATAACGAAAACACTTATGGTTATTTGAAACATAATTATAATTTTGAATGTACATTTGTTTGTAAGTAATCAATGAAACGAACAACCTCAGAAATGGCACCACTAAGATGAACGTATACTATCTCTACCATAAAGTGGGCTATGCTTCGCTCCTATTACCTCTAAAATATAATTCTTTGATCCAAACATATTGAGGAATAACTTCTCGTAAGTACCTAATCATGAGAGATAAACCATCCATTTCGTTAGACAATTAAAAAAAATCAAAAATATTACAAATCTATCCTTAAACATCGGAGATATTGACCAATCGCGGTCTTTGTTTTGACCCCTCTCCAGTACCGCTGTTTGACTCTCCAGTCCCGTTGTTGGAGGGGAAGGGATATTATATTAGAGAAGAGAAGTTAGGGATCTTCCTTCATTGTTTGGGAAATATCAAAAACTGCCTTAAACAGCCAGAAAAAATGTCAAAACTGGCCCACTTTACACAATAATTTCTCAACAGCAACGACGGCCTAGGTTTTATAAATACATGGGTAAATAAATCGTTTCTCTAAACGAAATGAGGGGTCTCAGGCTTTCTATGTGGAAGTAAAGAATAAAAAACTATTTAAGATATGAGAAAAAAGAAGCATTTTAACTATGAATAAAGAAATTTCTTTCCTAAGAACTATCTCTTGATACCCAGATAAACTATTACAAATACCACATCAACATCAGTAGTCATCAATGCGAAGATTGGTTCGCAGCAACTCTCCATTCCAATCTCCTCTTTGCAACACTTTCATTCCAACATAACTATTAATTTTGACGACATCCTTCATGATTTGCTTAATAAACTTCTTCACCTAAAATCCTTTCCATTCATTTATTCTTCCATCACTGCTTTCATTAAGCTGTTGCAACGAAAAATGTGTCCTAAAAGTTTGTCTCGCCTTCTTCGCAGAGCGTTCAATATTCTTCTTATATCTACAGCTCTTCTTAGGACTTCTTCGTTAATGAATCTCTTCATCCATTTAATCTTCATCATCCTTCTGTTACACCACATTTCAATTGCTTCCAATCTCCTTTGCTGTGCTGCTGTTATTGCCCACGCTTCACTGTCACATAACACCATACACCAAATTTATGTACCCTAACTTCTATATATGCTCCCTAACTTCCATGTGTATGTTACCAGCTGTCATTAAACTCCTCTTCTGATAGAATGCGTTATTTGCTTGCACGTTTCTACTCACAATGTCTCTTTCTTGCTTCTTCCATCGCTGATGAAGCTTCTCAGATAAAAAATTCTTCTTGACTAATTCCACAAACCATAACTTTGATTTTCTTAAGATTAATCTTTAATTTGTATTTATTCTAAGATTTGTCCAAGATCTTCTTTCATCTCCGGAAGAATTGCTATGCCATCAGCATGCTGATTTTTCCTCCATGCACCTGTATTCCTGCTTTTAAATTTTCCATTATTTAATTTATGGCTTTGTCAGCAAAATATTGAAGATCATTGGTGACCACGCGCAACCTAGTCGTACCCCTTTCCTGACTACTGCTTCCTCTGCATAACCTGAATATTGCTCTCCTGTGCATTAAATGACACTCCTATTTTCAGCGCATTCAGCATTCTGTTCCAATCCACAGTGTCAAATGCTTCAAGTATGTATATCTAAAGACCGACCTACCCGCAACCCAGTGGACGCACTGGGCAGAGGTAATCTTTCCTCGAGACAAATAGTACACAATTAAAAATTTACACGACCCTTGCTCAACGATTGATCGTCATCAGGTGTTTGAACAACATAACATGTCTATTTTATACGTTTTTTTACAGTCGGTAGCAGGGGAAAAATGGGGGGAATGGTGGTAGGTAGAGAGAAGGGGGTATTTTCGTCAGCCATTATCTTCAAGGAGGGTAAGGGAAGTGGGTGGGACGGCGACGGAAGATTTGGGGAAGGAGAATGGTAGATGAAAGTAACTGCGTTTAGGTTTGGGGAGGAGGCAGGGAACAAATATTTAATAATAAGAGTGACTTCAGGGTCAAACATTCTCTTTAGAATTTCTAATTGCTCACGCGGGTTTAGCTCCCGTCTGCTGTAAAATAATATAGACATTTAAGTCACTCCCGTGGTCATGATCAAGTAAATGCTTTAATGGGTGAAAATAAAAAATTACTTTAATTTTTAGTTTTTTTAAAAGGTTTAAAATGTACTTTGGTTCAAGTGTTTAAGTTTTTAGACGTCTGTCCCACTTAGACTTCGTTGAAGTCACCGCACCTGATTCTATCTATATACCTTTACACAACAGGTCAAAACAATCTTTGCGCATTACAAAAAGGTTTATGACGCTCACTCGGGGTTTAAAATCCCCACGGAACAGGTCTTTTGGTAGTCTCTTTAAAAATGTTTGGAAAACTGCCCTAAATATATGTACAATTGAGGCCAAATGTTTATTAATCTTCAAAAACGTTCAAGAGGGAAGATTAAATTGAAGGCCAACCTCCTCCGTTTTTAGGGAACAAGTTTATCTATTAATTAATATTGGGACAGCCGTTTTTTTGTTACTAATATGACATAGCATGCCAAAAATTCAGTAAAAGTAAATCATTTTCTCAAGCGGAATTATGCACAGTTCTTTTTTATAACTTATGTTCTCTTTGCCGGCCTCGGTGGTGGCGGGGTAACGTCCTCGCCTGCAAACCCAAAGGTCGCGGGTTCGAATCCCGCCTGGGGCTTTTTCACTTCCCAGGGCATGGTTGTTTGTGTTGTCCTTTATGATTTGTTAATACACCTGATGTAAAGGCCCAATGCGTGGCTGTTTTCGGGGGTGTTGCCAAATAAATAAATAAAAAAAACATGAAAGCTAACGACGCTAGAAAAAAATGCTACCACATTCGCTGAAAAATATCAAGCGCACCTTTACCAGATTTATAATAATGCCGCATATATAATTTGAGGAATGTAGTTTTTTTCCTGGGCCGTGGGCCAGATTTTATGGCGTGAAAATATTACTTTTACTTTCAATGTCTTGGTATTTGGTATCTTGTTCCAGCTGTTCTTCAGCTTCATTGGAAGATCATTTGACTGAGACATATCATTTTAATGCCTTTGAACCGCTAATTTTATATTCATCATCACATTTATATATGTGGTTCAGAAGACAACAAAGAAACCGGTATTACATTCTCGGACTAAGAGAATGCCATGCCATGATATTTTGAAAAATAATAAAAAGTGTTTGTGGAATCGAAAATTGACCAAGCGTTTTATTTAACCTTTGGATAAAAGTTTTAATTTCAGAGACGGGTGGAAAATGCATGCTTAATGAATGGCTAAATTATGTAAAATATGAAAGTAGTATTCATTAATGAGTTAGTAAGCACGATCAATGAACAAGTTAAACACTGTAACTAAAACTTCTGTTACCAGGCTTACAATTTCTGTGTTAATGTCATCGTTAAGACAGTAATCGGTCTGATCTACCAAACGGTAACGGTAACAGTCTGATCTACCAAATGAACCTTTTTTAATGAGGTTTAATTTAATTTGAGCAATAACAGGTAACCTTATTATGAACCGTTTTACTGATGGCAAACTTAGAAAGAGGAACTTTCACTACCCCTAAACTCTTGTAACAACGTCGGAGCCAAAGCACACAACCGTATAATGGGCACCAGAATAAATATCATATCCAATTTGCCATATGAGGATCACCAATCGATCGAAAGACACTCCACGAGCTGGAAACATGGATTTTCAAGAACTACGAAAGTTTCCTGCTTTCTTAAAAATAAAAACTGGACGTGGAAAGAACTTCAAGGAACCCAGCAGAAACGGGAGATGCTTCAGGCTCTTTAATAACGAGAAAAAAAAACGCAAAAACTACGGAAGCCCACAGAATCATCCCTCAACCCAGGAATGGATCAGACAACCGGAATCAGTATTCCTCCGTAAGGCTCTGTCACCCCCACCACCCACTTGTGATGACTGGAGATGCTGGAGATTGATTCATGTGCATCCTAAGACTTATGCAATATTCCATCTACAATGAAAGGAATGTGCATATGCTTAAGGATACATACGAATGTTCCCGGAATTAGAAGAATTTAAAATTACAAATATTATTTTAAAGCAAAGAACGTGTAAATAATTTACAACAAAATCGGAATATTTAATCTAAAACTCAAAATATAATTCTAGAAATCATCAGAGCAATTCCACCAAAAATTTAAAATATTCGGTTTCTTCAGGGACAAACTTATACTAAATTGGCCTAATATAATTCAGAATATTTAAAATGCTTTCAAAGATTTTAGGAATTTTATGGACGATTAACTTATTGTAAAACTAGTTATGCCATGCCAAAAGAGAATAGATTTTATTAAAAATCAATATCAACATACAATCGTTAAAAATATCCATAGTCAACTCTACCTTACGTCTCAAGGTAAACTAAATAGAGTTACTTGGGTTATTTCACTTTTCTATCCTTATCCATTACAGTTTTACGACACCTCTCCCAAGATTTGTTTGCAACCAATTTTGTGAGACATGCAAAGGTAAAAGCATCCATCTTAAGTAAAATTATTGCCTTGCAAGAGAGCCAATGAAGTTCTATTTAACGATATTTTTCTTGCCGTTTTCGAGCTTCTAATAACGTAACGTCTTATGAGTTACAACTTTTATTTAAATGATGCAATAAAAAATGATGCAACTCGTGATCTTCCAATGGCTTACTAATTAGTCAAATAAAACCGAGCCCACTATTTTTATTCAAATCATCCACACGTGGTTATGTAAACTACGTCATGTAAAGAACAATCAAACAAGCGACTCAGCGAGAAAGTATTAAATTATTCAGTGTGATGAGTTCAGATTTCCATATAAATAAGATGCTATTGTAGTTTCATAGCAATAATAATAAGTACGCGGCGAACACTAAAATTGTGTCCTCGTATTTGTTGAAGAAATAATCTAACTATGGTCATTAGATAGTTTTGTATCCAGCAAGAGTAGACTTCACCGTTCAAGTTTTGGAGAAGTCCATTCAAGGGGTCACTGCAGCATTATAACTTCTTAACTTTAGAATTGAGACAAACATACCTCCGCCGGGTACGTAGAGGTTGAGGAAGAGGCAGTCTTCACTCTGGTTGGTTAGCAACGGCAGGGTTCTCCGAAGTCTGAGATAACGACCTCGAGGCATGACAGCCAGCGCTGCGGTGCGGTTGGAGAAATCCACGGGAAACTTCTGAGGAAAGAGTTTTGAAAAGATATAAATAAAACAATTAAGATAGAACTAATGAAAGAGGGAAAAGTAAAAAAATATGAGGGGTTTTATCATTAAATGCCGATAATTAATGGGAGATCTCTGACTTAGCCGATATATTTCATTCTGCAAGCTGGGAAAAACTCTCATTTGTTTTATTCTTAAAGTAAACTAAAAACTACCATTTTTTGCCGTAAATGTTAAGCACGATCGCTCGTCAGCCGGGAGAAGAATATTTTAAAAAGTCGTACCTTTTTCAAAGAAATAAAAAATAATACTCTGTATTACTACAAGGTCTCGCATATGGCAAGGTTTGAATCTGACTATCTCTGGCTTTGATGGGGAATTAACTGGCGTTTCTTTTCAATTTTATGATAGTTCAAACCTTGATGTGATTTTATTACCGTTGAATTGTAATTGCATAAAATATTTTGCAATGCAAACACTTTGGTCAGAGGAATACTTTGCCAATGAAAAGATAGCTAACAATAATTCTTAAATTTTTGGGTCGTTCGCCATCGTTTAAAGAAGGCCACTTTTTTAGAATAATAAACTTTTCTTATCACCGTGAATCACATAGGTATTTAGTAATTTCGTTTTTTATATGTTAGCAATATGTGAGTAATGTAATATGTGAGTGAGCAATGGTATCTATGGGCATAAATCCTTCAGTGCTCCTTGAAAAACTGACTATACTCTATTGACATATCCTACGAGACATATAATTGCGTCAACAGAAGCACCTTCAAAACTGCTTGAGTGAATATTAAATATTGCGCATGAACGAGGGAACATATATTTCGAATAAAGTCCCGGCTCTCGATCTGTGAATTGGTTTGCGCAAGTATTCGTATATCGACTTGCATGAGTACATACCTCGTATTAAGGGTCATTAAAGACCGTTCTACACGAGGAATTTCATTTCCCAGTTGGGAGCATAAAAAGAAGGGAACGTGGGCACGGAAATGAGGCAGGGGCTATTTTCTTAGCTCTATTTCAGACATTTGCGGTCCAACTGTGGAAATTATCCGCTTTAACACGACGTGATTTTCACTGTACAGACATTCACACAGCAGACAGTGCCTCGCATGAAATTACCTTAAGAAGCTGGGGACATTTTGAAAATGTGATTAAGGACCAAATCTGCTTACCTGAGGGCATACTGGAGCGAACCTGTCGGCCACCTTCACGCCTTCCCACTTTCCGGCCGGCTGCGGGGGCGCAAACCTCAGTTCTCCGACGGGCGGCACCCCGTAGCGCACTCCCCAGAAGGCCTCGACCGACTCCAGGGGGGGCACCTGCACACCTTGTTGTCCTCCTCCACCCTGCTGAGAGTGGCCGCGGGGCGAAGACAGGCCGGCCCTTACGCCGAGGCCCCTCAGCTCGAGCACGATCCCCCTGAGGGTCCCGCTCTGCGTCTGTACCACCCTCGGTGACTGCCGAGAACCGTGAAGGGTGTGTTGCGGGTGCTGCTGATGCTGTCCTGGGATAGAGGCCTTGCGGGAGTGCTGGGATGTGGCAGGGGGGTGTGTCGGAGGCGGCGGGGGCGGCGGTGGCCGGGTCGAGGGCGATAGGGCCCGGGCGGCCGACGGCAGTGGCATGGGGAGGGGCAGGAGGAGCAGGGCGATGAGGAAGATGGCGGCGTCAGAGGTTGGGGGACGCCGATCGCTACCCGGGACTCGCATTTCCGTCGCAACATATTCGCTCAACGGGAGTTCAATCTGAGAGACCGCCACCAAGTTGGAGGACCGAGGAAGGGGGATTCATGAAGGTGAAAACGAAGACGTAAGGGGAATAAACGACAGTGTTTTGAGCTCCCAGTCACTCTGAAAAAATTACGAAGACACAGGGAGTAGAAAATCACACACGCGAGTGCGGCGTTATAGTGACGCGATTAGCCATACAACGCAATGTGAACAATATTCCGAAGTGGGAAACTCCAAGCGCGCGACTTGAAGCGCGCTGAGAAAACAGAGGAAGCACTGTATCCTTTCTACAGCAGGTGCCGTCACAAAAACACAACCTTAAATTCACAAACACGTAACACTTATCGAGATTAATCGAAGAAATGGTGTGTAAACATATAATTAATACGCCATATATTCACAGTAACACCGAAATTATACAAAGTCGCACTATTCTTGAAAATGATGCCACTGACGTATATTCAGCGAATGAGGAAAACATCACACCAATCGCAATACACAGACGTGTTCTTCAAGATCTCTTTCTTTCTAGGGTGTTGATGGTGATGCTTTTCTTTCTAGTCTAGTAACGCAGCTTTTTACCCATTCAGCCATTAGATTTGAAGTATCATGCTGTCACTCTCAGTTTGAAACATTTCTTGCACCTCCAATATTGACATACATCAATTCTCCTCACCCAGCTAATTACCTTGACATGAATATGAAATAGTGCATTACTCTGCTTCTCCTAACAACATCAAAATGCACCCATAAACATATAGGCTGAAGAAGTTCTCCAAATGTGGGAGGACTGACGGTGCCTTCGCAAATATTCCCCTAATTACTTGGTCCTCCCTCACTGCGTAATCCCGGGCTCTTCTTCACCCGGCCGGTTACGGGCTCATAGAAGATTAGGATCGCTCACGACCCGCCACCATTCGCCAGTCCGCTGCCTTTCATTAATCGTCTCCTACAGCTTCCTCCGCCTCTGCCACTGTCCTCCCTCCTTGTTTAAGATAACGCCCGGCTGCAGCGGGCCGTGGCGGTGGGGGGTCAAAGCGGCAGGTCTCCCGTCACCCTTGCCTGCAAATTAATTAAAGGGAGGCATTTTTAAAATTAATTTCTCTTGCCATTTACAGATTATCATCTCCCCCGAAAAATTCAGTTCTCTCGCAGGGAATCTTAAATCCTGAGCCAAAAAGTCCCAAGGTATCAAGTATTAAAATCTTTAAATCTTACAAACATTTATTTACGCCGTTAGAATGACACGTAATAACGTAATTGAAACAGTTTTTATACGTTTATTATCTTAAGTGTGTATGAAACTCTTCCCTTAAGGAAATAAACCAATAAAGATAATAATACGTCAATAGCGTATAAAATATAGTGAAACATTCATTATTTATTCTGACCAGAGGTTTATCAATGCTACTAAGTTGCTAACACTTCAAGTTTGGGGTTATGGCTTCTATTTTATATTAAGATAAAACATTATTAAAATTATTATATAAAAATACTGATGAAGTAACAACGGAAGATGATAGTGTTATCACTGGGGAAGGTTAATGATACTTGTAATCATTGCAAATTGAACGAGGCATTTATTCCACGAAAACATGCAATTTCTCTACCTTACAGTTCAGTCGAAGGAAAAATGGAAGAGAAAATTTAATGTATAGGAATGAAAAAATCCTTATTTTACTATTTAACTAAATTTTATTATATTTTTTTGTTTATTATATTTATATATTATTTTATTATATTTTGGTGTTTTCCGGCGTAGTATTGTGGAATTTGCTATTCATTTTGAATAATAAGGTAAAAAACTTTGTTATTTCCATAGTAGATTTTAATTTTGACGATCGTGGTTTCGATGTTTCGACGTAAAGTCGAAATAATGGTCGTCAAAATTAAAATATAATGTGGAAAAAACAAAGTTTTTTACCTTTTTATTCAAAATTATATTTTGCATCAAATTTATTCTGAAATTATTTAGGCCCTACATTCCACTCGGACAAGAATTTTTCATTAACGGAATAACTCTTTTTGAAATAATAATTTCATTGAACATTTCTACAGATTATAATGCTGTAATAAATTCTATCACTATGTATATTTCGATAAATAAACCTTCCCTGCAAATATGTGATACACCAACTCCCACATAGATCTGACGAGGGATTAGGTTGCGGAAGAAAGACTGCGAGATCTTGAAATTATAACCGTCAAATGAGACCCAGTATCAGGCGATCCATCTATCTAGACCACGCCAGTATTTTTCGCGGGTAAATTGAGCAAGACAAGTTTCAGACAAGGAAAGTTTTCTACCATTTTGGACACTTTCACATGTATGAAAATTAATTACTTCTATGAAACGAGCACCGAAAATTAAGCGCACTATTTTTAATCCTTCCTCCCTTAGCCTTTCATGAAGAAAATTTTGAGTCAAGTGCCCCATACTCATTAGGGGCTCAATTTTCTGCCGACGCCCTCGAGGCCTGAGAATTACTTCTTCTACGGAGGAGGTCCCTCGCTTATCCTACGTTGGAGCACTGAACACGCACCTTGTGGTGTAAGAAGTCCGAAGGAAAAGGGGGATGGGAAAATCTTCCTACAGCCAGCCATCCATTTATGCACATGGGTGAGTCACCCGCTCCCTTTACTCCCCCTGACCATCATCAACTCGCTCCGTCTTTCTCTCTCTCCATCTCTTCCTTTTACTCCCTCCCTCGTTATCTTTCGTAGTCTGTGAGAAAGTGAGGGCAACAACCAGAAAATGCGCAATCGTCTTTTATAGTAAAAGCAAAAACGGTGCCACTTATCCAGGCACATTTAAGTCCTTTGAGAGCCATCAAAGGAGATGCTTAAATGGAATAATATTCGCCCGAAAGGTGATCAATTAAGAAAATAAGGACTGAAAATACGAGGCTCTTCATGATTCAGTGCCTAAATATGAAACAAATAACAGGGCATATTTTACGCAATAAAATTAATCAAAAATAATAATCAGTATTTATGAACCCCAGGAATAATATACGAATATAAAAGCATATTATCAAACATTCTGGATTAAAGTTTCCCTACCCTGAAATCATTCAAGAACCACCAGATTGAGCATTTGTCGTTCTCCACGACAGAATCGATATCTACATTTATGAAGTACAGTGAAAGCCACCACAAGGGTGGATGGCACGGGGTAACTCAACACCTGGTATGCAGCACCCGTCCCAGTTCAAATCAGGACCTCGTACGTTCCTCCGGCCGCTAGACGCAGACAAAAAAGCAGTCAGGAGAAAGGTGTGAAGTTAAACCAGAAACTGGGAGAGTACTACGCACACGAAAATGCAAACTGGTTATGAGACAACTAATGATTAATATTACTGTTACTATTATTGATAAACTTGTATTTAGATAATCTAGACCACTTAATTATAATTAAATGTTTATCCTGGAGCTTCGGTCTATTATTTTTTTCAATTAAAAAACCACCGATTCGCAAACGTTTCGCCTTTTAATATAAGCTTCATCAGGGCTTAAGGTGACATTTAAAGAGGAGAGTAAAAGGCTTATCCAGTATGTTCTAGTACATAATAACAATGGTAGTTTATTAATTGAAATAAATAATTGACCAAAGCTCCAGAAAAAACATTCAATTATTATTTATAAATGCTACGAGATACTATTCCATGCAGAAAACAAATTTACTCTTGACATTTCAAGCGGAGAGAGGTGTCAGCAATGATGTTATCTTATAAAACACAAGTAAAAAGTCTGCACTACTTAGAGAGGCCCTTAAAAATATTAATATAATCTCAAAATATTATGAACCCTTCGTAGTCGTAATCGTAGGCGGATAAATGGCATATTAAATATATCGGTGCTGCAGTCTATTCCCTTTATTTTATAACTGTGATCGTTTCTAACGACATTGGGTGGCGAATGCAAAATATGGTGGACACCCGGCAATATTTGTATGCTTCGAACTTGCGGAAATAAGAGTTAGCCTATATTTTTTTCATCAATCAGTCAGAGATTCCCACTCTAATTTCTTTAACAATTTGGTGATGCAGCTATGTTTTTCGTAAAAACATCTTCCAAATGTTGCTACTCGCCATTGCATTCAATCTATTTCTGAGACTAGTACTACTTCGTACGTTTCCCTATATGCTAGCAGCATACTCCAATTGAGGTCTCTCGAGAGAAAACTAACATCACTATTTAACCTTATCATCATATTTTCCTAGTATTTTTCTGATAAACTTCCATTTACGACTAGCCTGTTGGCTTATTTCCAGTGTGTGTTTACTTTAAGATAGGTTTTCATTATGAGTCACACCTAAGATTTTAACTGGCTCTCCATTTGATAATTTGGTTTGATTAATTCTGTACGTTTTGTTGACCGAGTTACTCTTCCAGATATTCATAAAATGGCAATGTTTAAAATTATATTCCAACTGCCAAATATTGCACCATTCATTAATAGCATTTAGGTTCTTTTGTAACGCAATACTGTCAGACTCATTGCTTACATCCCTGTTCTACATTTCGATGCATGCGAAGAGGCGAATTCTGCTCGTAACAATGATAGTGATGCTATTTATATGCAAAAGGAACAAGGACACTACCTTGGGGTACACCTGATGTTACATTCACTACAATTGAGCTAACGCCATCTAGAACTACTCTCTATTTGTGTTCAGCTAAAAACTCTATCATCAAACGTATTACATCGCGCAGTATTCAATAAGCTTCCAAATAAACGAGTAATTTCGAATGAGGGACTTTATCGAAAGCTTCTTTGAAATGTAGAAATATCAAGTCTACCTGGACGAGCTTTTCTCCCGAGGAAATAAGATCGTGAATGCAGAGGGCCAGCTGGATTTTTAAGATCTGCCTTTCCGGGATCCGTGCCAATTTTGCGTTTACAAGTTTTGACTAACCATATGCTCCATAATCGAACTGACAATATACGTTCCAATGTCTTGCACAAGATTGGCGTAAGGGAAATTAGTCAATATCAGTAGGCTTATCCCTATCAACTCTTAAATATTGGTGTAACGTCCACTATTTTAAGGAGCACGATGTTCTGTTACGCTAATGTTTTATAAACTAGGGCAAAAATTCGATCGGGACCGGGTGAGTTCTTGAAGTTAATGGACTCCAGATGAAATGTTTTCCACGACTAAAGATTTTCGTTGACTGCATATGATTAATATATAGTCTAGAAAGTGTAGCGGTGTTATATTGAGAGCATGTTGTGAAGATATTTCCTCTATCTATTTTGTTGTTCACCCTTTCCCCTAGATTGTTCTTTAGTGACAAAATCATTGACCTGCTGCCTTGAACCTCCTCCACGTACGACCAAAATTCCTTAGTGATATCCTCCAAACATTCGCCCAATATTTTAATTTTGAACTCCGTTCAGGCTCAAAGGCCGCCTTTGCTACTGTTTAAGCTTTTTAGCTCTTTGTAGAGATACCGATATTCGTTCTTAAACTTTGCATGCCACATTTGTTGTTCTTTGAGAGTTTTCTGTATTATACCACCTAGGTTAAATATTGACCTTTTTAAGTTCAATTGGTGGTATTGGTCTATTTATGGCTCGCCTTGTGATGCTAAGAAAAGCATTTCATGTATCGTCAGTACAATGGTTTTGGCTCACACCGTTAAATATTTTATATGAGGTCAATAATTCCCGTTTTAAACTTTCGAAATTTGACTTGTGAAATAATAGCACCCATATTTTTGTGGGTGCCTTTTTGTCAGTAGTAATATGAAATGTAGCTTTAATGCTCTGTCATAACTAATTCCGTTCACTGTCAATCCGTTAAGGACGCTTTCAAATATATTAGTCGCCAAAATATCTAGAAATATCTAGAATTATTTCTTATATCCGGTGTTGTGACAAATTTATATAAGGAATTATATGTGAATGTATAGAGAAGAGTGTCGCTCAACTCCTAATCTTTGCCAACATCTTTGACACCATATGTTTTCAAGTCCATCGAGGAAACGTTGACATCACCACCGATAACTATTATTTTCGTTATTTTGGCGTCTAGAAGTCTACCATTAGCCGGTAAAAGATGATACCAGGTATGCTAAAGTAAGGCTGGTGGTCCGGGTTTCGTTCCCTTATTATTATAATAAAAATTTTGAAATTTGTTCCTTTTTGGAGGAGATCCTCTAAATTAATTAAATTCAAAACTACACGTTTGGAAATTAAAGATATTAGGTTTTTCCGGCGAATCTGACGCAAAAACGGTTCTCGGGTGTTTCACTGGGTAATAGGCTCCATATCTGCCGATGTTTCGGATAATGAATTGGTCTTCATCTTCAGGGCTTCTGAATGACGTCGTAATTGTCCGTTATTTATACCAAACAATTGAGTGGCTCCTGATTGGCCGTTGACTGATTTTCTCGTCTTCCCTTACCTTTATAATGCAATTGATAATAGGTTTCCAAACACTGCTTAATTGAAAGACGATTGAAATTTCATGGCGGATCTTGATGGCCTCTTTGATTAAGCAGTCCCAATAGCAATTTCTTGCGGTTATGTATTTTTGCATCTTCCCATTTTATAATATGGTCTTCGTTGATCCTATTATCAAATTCATCAAACAGTTAAGGGAAGACGAAATATCATCATATTTTGGTGGTTTGGAAGTCATTTGTTTGTGTTTTCATGATGCTAAACTTTTATCCCGAGACATAAATAAATACTGATAACACTATGCATAAGTCTAGTGTCTACGGATTTCTATTAATTTTTAAAGGATTTCCCACCACAATATGGTGCTTATGGGGAGAATTTAGCAATGCTTCTTCTTCAGCAAATGTAGTTTTTTTCTTTAATTGCTCTGTTGTCCCTCTGATTGGATAAAAGATTCATACCGGGATCCATCGCATTAAAAGCATTAAGGACTGAGTTAGAATGGGCCAGTAATGCGAAAATAAAAGGTAATTTAAAAAATACACTCTAATATGATTTAGGTTCTTCCCGGCGAATAATATTAAGGAATCCGAATTGTTGGCAGTGCTTAAAAGTTTATCCCGGTGGAAGACCCGAGAAGATTTCCTTCACATCACGTCTTATTTCAAGTGAAACTTGAGTCAGAAGTTAGCAATATAAACTGGCACTTGAAATGATTGGGGGGAAAATAAACGACACAATTGCTATTTTCTTAAGTAACCATGAGGTGCAATACACATAGTGATAGTGAGTTACTGGTGCTTCACCATAAATGTATGTAAAAAAAAAAGAAAAAAGGGAAAACGTTTCCATGTATCTCGTTGCCTACGCCTCCTGCTTTTAGATGAGTCTTTCAGTTGAGTAATATAAATTTACGATTTAATTATAAGCAATGCCAGCAATTTATCACATATACTTAACATAGGTCAAACGTAATTAGATATCTATCAACTGTACTCCAATTTTACTGCTACCTTATTCATTAAGAAAAATCACTACTTCTTGAAAATTATTCCTTCATTTCCTTCTAGTCCTACTGATCCATCTAGATTTTAACATTGCATAAACTTCTTAATAAATGCCCGCATTTTGTACAGCACCGTAGTATATAAATTAATATTTAGCCAAATGTATAACTCAGCCTATTTGTTTAGTGATACAGTTTCGAGTTCTAATGTTACAGTTACTACTACAGTTGTTACTTTTACGTGGTTGTTACGTGGTTCTAGATTAATGTTCTTGTCAACAACATTAATCTAGAACCACTTAGCATCCTGCCAGTAGAATATACTGAGGCCAGCAAATTATTGGGGTATATTCTTCCTCTTCTAAATATTTCTAGCCTAATTATCTGTCAGAAGACCTAGGTCTAGCGCAAAATTCATTTTAATACCTCGACTAAATTCATTCTACAAATAATTTTTACCAATAAATGTATAAAAAATAATTGAAGTTCGAAGACGTGAAATAACAAAATGTCCCATCGAGGGCCATAACGAGCCTCCTTTAGGGTGATCAAATGATTTCTTAATTGATACCTATTAAAGGAGAAATCAATGTCTAAGCAAGTTCAAAACTCCTGAGGGAATAATTTTACAGAAGGAAATCCATTACTACCTTTCTTAACAGATAAAAATCCAAAAGAAAACGTAATCAATTTCACAGAGTTAGCAACATGATAAAAAGTAAAACGGCTCCAATTACTTTCCGGCATATCACGTTACCCTAATGAAACCATTCGACAATGATTACGAATGCAATATCTGAAAATTGGACACAAGAACCGGTGATACCGAGCTCAATTATCTCGCTCGTGTCGACTACCGCGCGCCAGCTAATGGAGGCGAGCGGAAGAGGAAAAATAAAGAGAGAGAAGGCACGGGTTCCCTCCTCAATACACGGAAGCTGCACCCCCCAATTACCCGTCCAATCTTGCACGTGATTCTCCGCGACCGTCCTAGGAGATATTAAAGTCGCCGCGGCGCCCGAGTCTCGGTGTCGGTCGTTCCTGTTAGGAGTGGACCTCCTCGCGGAATCAGGCAGGCCGGCCACACACGGTTCGCTTACCGAACCGATTGAGGTCCAGTTACGAGGCACCAACTCTCCTTGGAATTAAGAGAGACTCCCAGAAATAACGGATGGAACAAAAACGTCATGGGTCACGAGACTGCTAAAATCATGGGAAAAAATACTAACAATTATTCGTGCGGGGTAAACTAAAGGGAGAATTTGTTCATTAGAGCCCTGAAATATCGATGAAAACGTTCATACTTAAGATAATATAAAGGTTTCTTATAATCATTTTTAAATATCGTCCAATGAAAATGCCATCAACCGCGTTTACTCTCTTTCAATAATTGGTGCTTTTACAGTCACCTTGCACAATTTAGCGCACATCGTAGCAAATGGGAACACACGATTGCACATTCAAGTCAACGGTTGGAACGATCTGTGACGAAGTGTTTTTACAAAATGGCTCAATTATTCAATTTTTTTATAGAAATGGACAATGAATCTCCTTAAAAATAGAACTCTGTATTATTATCATTTTTTCAAGTAGTAATTACAATTATCTGAGAAATTGAGGTTTTTACCATAAATCCCGCTTTTACTGCTATGTCATCATAAAAAGTATCGCCTGCCAGTTCGCATAATAGCGCAGACGAACCACTCTAAAGATATGTTTCAATCTACTCAGCGCAGATGACGTCGCCAATGTGATAGGAACATGCTCTGCACTATACAGAATGAATCAGTGAGCGCAGATGCGTGGTTGGAGAGCACCAATTGTCTGTTGAAGAATTTCTTCTCCATAATAGAGCAGAGCCAACATTCGAGCATTGGTCAAAATTCGTCACTGCGCTATATTATCCATCACAATGATTGTTTCTTCAATCTCCAACCTCCAATATTGAGGCGAATTCCCCCGACTTTAAGATAAAAATGATAATTTTATTTCATTATTACCGTTTATAACGATTGATTACAATTATTTATCTTTTATTTGCTTCTGTACAACAGTTTTTTAATGCATCTCAAAATTTGACCTGTTGATAAGCACCATTCTTGCCCTCAACATTTCTTGATTTAGATATGTTCCACATTTATACATTTGTGTGTGTGTACCTACAATATGAGTGCATTTCTTGATATAAATATGTTCTCCACTAACACTGTCAATTAACCCGCTAGCAAAATTAATAAAAGTGTATACCCTTACATTATAATTATTTATGACTCGAAGAACTCAAATATGTTCTTTTTCCCTATTAATAAAAATTATATACATTTTATGATGCGCATGTCATTTTAATTTTAATTTACCGATAAAAACTGTCCTTTCGTGGAACTATGTTGAAACAATACGCGAACGTTTTCAAGCTAATGTCTTACGCCCCAAGATGAACGTATTGCAGATGAATCATAGTGTATGTATTTTAAATATCTCAGTTAATAATATTGAAAATATAAAAAATTGGCTCATTTATACTGTTCTTTAATAATACTGTCACGTCGCGGCAAGCCGTCCTCAGGATGTTCCCGGGGAAGCCGCAAATATGTTTCGAAATATTATTTCCCTGAATTTCCCACTTTGGCATCGGACAACTCCAGAAATCGTTTCTTCGTTAGCTTGCAGCCCTAACCCCAGCTGGCCAGTCTCTTGTGAATGCATGAAGGCGCACGGACTTGCGGCGTGATTGGAAGATTTGAGCTCATTTCGGGGAAGAGAAAACTATTCTGCGGTGGGTATGGCGACCCTGATTCCCCGCTTTTAACCCATTTGCGCAGAAAAAATAATCAGTCTTCGTCATTCTGCGGTGGAACCGATATAGCAGGGTGGGTCTAAAGATTCAACTCAGATATTTCGTCAAAAGTCATTCATTACCAGACTGTTTCGAATTCCTATACTACTGAAGATTTAATGGGCGTTTTTATTCAGAAGAGTACGTTACCTCGACCCTCCCATCCCTATCTACCTCAATTCAAGGGAAAATTACCTAATTTTACCTGAATATCTATATTGAACGAATCCCAGTTAAACACGCACAATATTATCATGGTATTGGGTTTCTCGAATTATCAATTAAGGATTCATAGATCTCAACTTAGTACCCATAATGTAATAGTAAGTGTAATTTGAATAATTCTTGTAAAAGACGCCATCGACCTCAAGAGGCTGCAAAAAAATTATTAATGACCTATTATGAAACCTCGCTTTGCAGATTACGCATTCTCGGACATACATATATTTTACATATACAGAAAACGCTTTATGATACCGTGGCAGAAATAGCATAGAGTTACCTATATATATTACTAAGATAAGCCATCTGGTAAATTTGAATAAAAGTCCATATTTATTATGACCTTTTCAAATAATTCAGAAAGAAACCCTAGGAATTATTAAAAGGAAATAAACGCACCAATTTCAAACAGCGAATGGTTGTACTAAAGAAGTTGTCACTTGAAATAACATCATAAAATAACAAACAGAAACATATCAAAAGCAGAAGTTTTTTTACCCTTATCAACGGACTGAGAACGATGAGAAGATAACCTCTGTGGTCAAATTAACGGATGATGAAGACAAAGAAAAAAGGGGATAAATTACATCAACGCAAGTGTTAGGCCCAGGCGCAGATGAGGCATAGTGATTTGGAAAGGGCGGGCAAGGGATTGCCCAGAAACATTGGCACCCCGTCCAACTGGGGGAGCAGACACGGGAGTCACGGCAGTGATTCAAACGCACTCGTGCTCTCAGGCACAGTGGTGTTGATACGTTGACCCGTGGGAATCCGATTCGTTTTTCCCGATTGGTGCGAATTCGGATCACTCTGTGAGAGCGAGAGGTCGAGTGAGCGACAGGGTGATATGAGATTAAAACAAGTTGAACACGGCCTCTATTTGGGTCAGCTGGCACCAGTCCTCTCAGCTATTCCTACCTTTCTTTCGCACCAAATGCGGTCCGACTCTCTTATTTTTTGTACCCACACATCTCTCTCGCCCTCTCTCTCTGCTTTCGGCAAAAGCCAGCAGGTTTTGGGGAATGATCCTATCGCCACCGGCCAAATGCGTCGGCGAAAACTTGGCTCGACGCTATTTGTTTTTTGTTGCTAAATCTGTGTTTCCTCTTTCCTCGTCCCCCTTCTCCATCTTTGCTCTCCCATTCCACAGTTCACAAAATCCACTCTATCCTCCCGCTGCTACCGACTCACTCCTTCCCATTCCTCGTACCCCTTTTAAACTGGTCCTCTTCTCTCAACCTACAGGTCTTTTTTCCAACCTTCTCCTCCCCTACCAACTGGGCGGTCAATGCTGGCACAGGTGCTGAGGTAGACACTTTGCCTCGCGCTACGGAGTCACACCATAGACCATCGATCGTGCTATTTTGGACGGATTAACTGGACGAGATTCGCAAGAGAGGAGGGGGTAGAGAGAAAAGATAGAGACTCGAAGCCGTCTGGTTGGGATAACCAATTTTTCATTGTTTATTTGTTCCATTCGTATTCCGCTTGAATAACACGAACTGCTGAGGTAGAGCTTCAAACCAATTTATCTCGGATGGACAAGCGGTAGAGCATTCACCTCCAAATTCTAATGACGATTACACTGGGGAGTTCTAGTGCCATCCCAACTCCCATTTTGGGTCTGTCACGAAGAGCAGATGTCACGTTCTGAATTCTGAATGCGATTTAGGAAACGAAAAAAGCAAGCCACACATGATGTTCGAGAACAAAAGCTTAATATTTTCATGACTTCGACAATATTTTATCCACATGATGCATTGCCAAAATTGTACATTCTACATTTTATGCTTGAAAAGGTTATATGGTATTCTCACGTTCCAGCACGTTTTTTATCGCCAATTATTTCTAGCCTACATTTCTATTTCTTACAAAGATCTAGCCATTTTTGAGACATAAATGAACGGTCTATAAGAAAAATTTAACAAAGAGTGTCCAATTTGTAGTAGTAGTATTTTTGTTTAACATGCTTCAACGGCTAAGGTCATTTGGCACTTACTGTCTGCTACGTGCCGACAGGGGCAACAGCACTCGGAGGAATCGGAGGATCACCCATCCAAACTCGAGCCGAGCCCAACGATGCTTAACTTCGGTGACTGATCGGGAACCGGTGTTTCCATCGAGGCAGGCCGTTGCCCAAGAATAGATTATTAATAAGACGGATATCAACTCACAGTTATACCAACCACATAATATTAAGCTCCTTTAATACAATACTTGCAAACAGAATCCCTATATATTATTAAATTTACTTTGTTGAATCTAAAAAGGTCCTGGATTCTGCTGCTTTATGTTCATTTACATACAGACACATTTTACGCGGCTGAAAAGCAGCGATGCGACCACGTATTTTCCATTGATTTAAACTGGCGTCATCGTTAATAGAGTTAGCAAATTTCACCGTCCAAATTCGTAGTAGTAAAATTATTATAATAGTAAAGTTAATGCTATTTGAAATGCGGCAGTAAAACTGAAACATTTTCATAAAAGATTAAGATGGAGTATTAAGTGAAACTAGAAAAGAGTAAACTTGCGAGTATGGTTAGTGAATATCTTATTCACCATAAATATTTTAAAATTATTTTTTAAATGTTTCTTCCCATAGAACGATTGAAATGACATGATATACATACAAGAACTCAATTGGATTTTAAAAAATAGTGACAAGTGTATGAAAAAGCATACTTACAGTATATCACATTCACACAATCTTTGAAGTAGGCAAGCAAAAATGTAAACTTTAAACTGTTAACTTAACTGTTAATTAAGAACGTCGAAAATGAAATGCAGTCAAGAACTAAGACATTTGGGCCACTCTCTTAAGACCTCATTTTAAATCAAAGATATTCATAATGCAGACGTTATTGTTTAAATATGATGAATGATGAGTATGCCTCTATAACTCTGGTACCGTTCTGCATTGGCAAGCTCGAGGTCAATCCCGTCATTGCTCTCCGACCCATTTATGGACCGCCCTATCGTGACCACCACTAAATTGTCTTTCGCAACTGTGACGCCCGCTGGACAAGGGGCAGTGCATCCAACACACATTGTCTTACACTGAACGGCACTGCCAACCATTTATTCCCCACAATTAATCACAACTAAGGCGAACGACTATTTGTTTCCCTAAGGATCATCCTCAAAAATTTTAATTGTATTTGCGTAGCTACAGGGGCCTTCTCAAAGACCTTACATTCTAAGCCATTCAAAAATTGCCTTTCTTTGCGGTTCTTCATCTTTCATGAAAAGCTACTCACTCTTTTCTCTTAATTACATTGCGGGTCGAGCCGCATAGGTAAGGCCTCATGAGGCAGTGGCTGGAAAGTTGCCTGGAGTCACTAAAAAACTCCCGAAAAGGGCATTTACACCATTGGCCAAGCACAGGTGGGTAATTAGAGCATGTTTCAGTTAAGATAAACGTAAGAAGGTAAGGATTACCCTGGGATAGAATCCTTTGGATGGTGAATCCCATCCAATCCTAAGGATTTCCTGAGGAAGGGGTCACCAAATCTAATATATTCACCCGTACTCTTGTGTTTCCAGATACACCCATTTTAAGATGCTATAGCCAAATTTTGCTCGGTGATTGGTGTATGCCTTTCTTCCTCAATAATGAATGCTGCTGCTCTTTTTATTAACTGCTTTTTAGCATTGTTGCTGTAATAGCATCATTAAATCATGCCCTTTTAAATCTTGGGTCTAAGAAAGTTGCGTCTGACAACGGTATTTTTTCTTATATTCCCAAGAATGTCGTATGCACTTCTGCACAAAGCTTTGAAAATACGGCCTCTTCATTATTATTTATCCAAGTTAATGACCTCAAATATATTTTTTTGGATGCCCTGGTTTTGATACTGTTACCTGCTTTTCGTAACTAATTTCCATTGTTACTTCGTGAAAGGGCAACAAGATTGTGAAGAGCTTTTACATTGTATCAAAATCTATTTTGTTGTGATTTTCTCTATTCCCTGAGTCCTCTTAAGATCTTTCATATTTATTGTATTGTAATTGCATAAAACTTGACTTCAATTTAATATTTCCAGAGGTGTTCTTTTTAAAATATTCAATTACATTCTTCACCCGAGTTTGCTTGTACCAATTTCGTACAATTAAAGTTCACGTGTGTGCAAAGCAGGAAATATGTTTCTAGCCTAAGTTATTAGCAGTAGCTAAAATATTGGCTGCATTATCAGGTACTATTGCCACAATTATGTTATCTAATCCCCTAATTTTGATTATTTCCAGAATTTGTTTGAGATTTTGCTCGGAGTATGCTAGTTAGAATACCGTAACCAGTTCAAAAGTACAAACTAAAGTTTTTCATAAATATTAAAATGCACTGTTACCGCAGGATAACTTCCGCTTTCTACTGAGCATGCATTAGCTCCTTTAGTTTTTCTTGAAGATTGTTAACTTTTTTGAGCAAACTAATTCCAAGTAATCTCTTGCCAGATCTTTCTGGATGGGAGTTGATGATTGGGATTAATTTGGTGTGGACAAATGTTTGAAGGTTGGTTGCTCTACAAGGCTAAATGGGAGGTACTGGGAAATGAGTAACTCCAGTAAGCCTTCATCAATACATTGACTAGTCTTGACATCCAAAAGCCGATGGATGTTATGTTTACCGCTGTTTGAAAAAGAGTCCTAGATCCAGAGAGAGATTTTTGTGGAATTTCTGTTGATGTGTTTGGTAAAGGAGTTTCCTGGACACCTGCGGATGTAAAAGATGCCGAGGTAGATCTTTCTTGGGATCTGCCTTCTTCGGTGCTCTCATCAACAGAGTGACAAAGCCGTTTGAAGCTATTTCATCTAACTTGATTAATAGATGCCTTATTTTAATATGTCCACCCGCTTTGAATGAAAATTTCTGATTGTAAAAGTGGCACTGAGATTGATCTTTAAAGACTTAGGGAGAGAGAAAATAATACCGAATTTCACTCCTTTGTCTATGTAAATCCATGGTTTGGGTAAATTGCAAATCAACGTCAGGTAGATAATGTAAATAGCATTTGAGTAAATAAATTAATGCAAAAAAATTTTAAAATGCCTCGCCTGAGTACATTATTACTGTGAACACCTAAAATTTGTCCGGACTGATCTACAGCAGATATTTCAGAGTTGCCAGAAATATGAAATATAGGATCCCATTAATCTATCAATTAGATTCTCTGAGAAAAAGTTAGTAGATGTAACATAATAATGCACCTCAAAATTCTTAAAAAGGAAAAATAGACCATGTTATTCATAAAAAATGGTGAAAAATGTGGATAAAATAAAATATTTCTACGGTTGCTAACCACATGAAACTGCTGTTTTTTAAATCGCAAATTGCTACCATCTACTGATGATTTATTATCATCACCAATTTGACACATATCAGTCAAGTATCACTTTCGCTTAGACTTCAGCCAACTTCATTCTGACAGAATACACCAATAAATCGGGGTTAACACGAATCCGGAACGGGTGCGGAATGCGGAACGAAGAAATGCATCTAGCCAATAGATCTCAGCCTTTCCGCAACCCCCTTGCTTGTGATTGGCTAGATGCATTTCCGCACCCGTTCCGAATTCATGTGAATCCCACTTTGGCAGTGATATATTATAATTTCCTCCATGATCTTCAATGATAGTATTCGTAGCAAAGGAAAAGGGTTTATGAAATCTCAATATTGACTGCCACAGACAAGTTTATCGTAAAATCTGCATCATGAATAGGCATTTTCAGGTTCCACAAGAATCATCGCTTCTTTTGAGGATAAAACTGAATTAACCTGTGAGTCAGTATTACATATCACGCAAAATCCAAGAATAGGCAGTGCCGACTTCCCATTGGTACGAATTGCTCGGATTTTGTTAAGTTCCTTAGTATGGTTCATCGTAGTTATTTGATTCCTCATCGCTAAATCATTCGTCATATTTTTTGATTCGTCGTAGCTAAATAATTCATCGCAGTCATTTGGTTCCCCTTGGTTCATTTCATTCATTATGAATGATTTGAAAAAACGAGAAATTGATATGAACCATATAGAATGAATAAAATCTTCCAAATGAACCGATATTCCCACCTCTAGCACCGAGGCGTGGTAGCGTCGCGTTTAAATGCCCTACAGCCAAGTGCATTTTTATCATCCACGTGAAGTCTAGTATATTCTGGTGAAAACGAGGCGTTTTGAATGCTCTGATGAACACCTGCGTTCGGCGTGGCGTCCCTCTCGTGTAGATATTGTTATTTGGAGTAACATGATATGTGCTCACTGATTTTCAAGTGGTTTGATTCACTCGCTCGCTGGGCTGCGACACGCCGGTTTTGTAATCCGAGACTCCTGATTCGCTCGCATTGCCTGCAACCTCTCACCGGCATTGGACTCATAAAAATTCACGTGGACCCACATAAGTAGCGAATCTATTATGTTGCCAGCAGCAGTCATCAATCCAAAGATTGGTTCGCTGCAGCTCTCAAACTTACTGCTCTCCCCACCAAATACTTCATTCCGATCATAACTATTTATTAACTGATATATTCCATTCTTGGTCTTCCACGGAAATTATTCCCATTCCTTTATCCTTCAGCTTAATTTTTTCAACAGGATATTGTGACGCAGATGAGTGTGCGACTAATGTGTTCAATATGTTTTTCTCTTCTTTTTTTTAGAGTTTACATTTTCCATGAAGCAATTCATCTCTTCATTCCCATTTCTTGCTTTGTCTTCAGGTAAATAATTTTCAGGAATAGACGAGCTATATATCACTTTTGTCGCACAGCGTTACCATACTAGACGAGAAATACAAATTTCTTAGTCCAGCGACATATCCCTAAGAACAAAGAGATCATTTAGAAATGATTTCACTTTGTAACATTCCACAAAAGTTTAATTTCTTCCGACCCAGGGTTTCGACTATTACACAGTCATTATCAAGGTGTTAGGTGTTAATATCAAGGACCTTGATAATGACTGGGTAATAGTCGAAACCCTGGGTCGGAAGAAATTAAATTTTTTGTGGAATGTAACAAAGTGACTTCATTTATAAATTATCGCAATGTGGTTTCACCAAGTTTAGCCTGAAAATCTGATATATAGCAAAGAGATCATTGAATGTTATTGTTACAAACATAGAACCATGTCACGAAAGCTGCACACGAACAAATCACCAGAGGGACGATAATTTCTCATGTACTACCAGATAAGGGGGCACAGAGTATGGTAGTGTGTGTCAGAACCTTTGTATTGATGGAATAAACGAGTGACAGATTATACGAACGCGATTAGGATTCGAGGGACATAAAATTGTTTCATCTCACGGACCGTTATCCAAGAGTTCTTCCATCGGTCTTAATAACGTTGGACACAGCTTCTACCAGCCACGCAATTCCAAGATTATGGGAGTCGTAGGGATTTAGGGCTTGGACGTCAAAAGACGCAATGATATATGGACTCAGCCTCAGACAGGCTTAAGGTTGTGGATTTTAGTTTGATTCGTGGACGACACCCCAAAGCGTTGGATATAAAAAGACAATCCTCAGCGTTTTCATTGACGTCCATTTTTCAAACGCGCAATTGGGTGATTACTGAATTTGCCGTCACGAGCCCTCTTGCTGGTTATTCCTAACTCTCGCCTTCACTCAGTTTGTTTTGACCTCCAGCAATGAAGTATTCCCCTAGATTTTCGGTTGTTGTAAATTTATTATTTATAAATTTATTAAATTGGAAAAAATTGAGTTTCAGGGTTTACTTGGAGGACCCCGGATCGTCATACATGCATCACATCTTATTATTCGATAAAGTTAGGGTCCCCAATACATGGAAAGCTAAGTGTTTAAGTGGGCCAAGTCCATGAGAGTGAGTTTTGAGGAAAACACGTTTTAAGTTCCGTATATTCCTCCCATAAATAAGCTGTACTTAGTGCTCTCCATAACTTCTGCCATGCAGAGGCAAAAATTTGAATTTTAGACTTTGGAAATTATACCATAATTTAGCCATAGTGTCTTGCAATAGTCATAAGGGGAGATGATCAAAGGCGAAGTTTGTGAGTGGAAGGTGCATGTGCTCGCGCTAATCAATCCGTGGTCCACCACGTCTAATTTGAGCCACTGAAATTCAACAACATTTTAGATATGGACCAGCTACTCCGGAAATATAGCATTCAAAAAATCTAGCGACACGTTATTCCTACAATATAAACACCTGTTTTAAGCCTATACGCACTTTTCCACTCTGTTAATACAACCCGTAAGAAGCATGGCAAACCGAAGATGAAGGTTTTAGATTTCCACTAGACCACTTAACAATGCAAATGAATCCTTAGTGGTTTGTCCACCATAAACTTCTGGAAAGGTAAGGTCAAATCACAAAGAGCTTGGAGCACGATACGAGATACCCAATGTTTTAACCGACAACTTTTATGAGATAGCCTATGCACAATAATAATATCAAATAGTCTGTTTTTCAAATCCTTTATCTAAAAGACGTTTCTCATTAATTTTTTCTATTACTGGCAAGTAAATCAAATAACAAAGGATGAATCATTTCACTAATGCGAGTGTCCTTCAGGGTTGCAACAGCAAATTAAGCCTTAAGGCTTTAACTCTCAATGCTCAATGCTCAATCCTTTAAAAATAATACATTATTTTTACCGTTGTGGAGGCCTTCTTATAATTCAATTAGAATTTCATACCATAACACTCCATACTTTTATTTATGATATCAACTATTTATCCATAATAAGAACTGTGCATGACCTACGATATATGATATTTTGAGGTGATTTTCAGCTAAACTGTAAACTTACTTTAGTAGTAAAGATATTTTAATAGTTCAAAGAAAGAATAAGCATCAAGGTTATGAAATGAATAACCACTCGTAGTAGCACGAGAGACCTGGGGCGCGATCACGGTTCTCCGTAACGCGTGTCTTTGCGTAATCGATATTTTAAAATGCCCTAGTGACAGAAAAATGTGATTGCCATTCTTCAATATTTTTCAGGACCTTTAGACTACAAGTTTTGATTTAAGAATGTGTTCTTAGGACTGTAACTGTGAGCATCTCCCATATAGAGCAGTTTGCGTTTCGAACAACGATAACGACAACACGGATGAAGGAGCCTAGACCCCTTCCCCAGACGTGCTTGATAAGCCCATATCGTGGAAATTAAACCCAACATTTCGCACTCCGCAGAACTTTGGAAATAGCAATTTTGTTCAGTTCGGATATTACACATCAACGGTATAACATAAACTAAAATCAGTATCATAAACTAAAAAAAATCATGAAATAAGCTCAATTAAAGTTTAATGTAGTCATCATTCACAAACCTGATGATCTTATATATTTACAAAATGTAGGAATGCTAGGGCCAAATTAATCAAACGTATCTTATATTACAATTTGAGTAGGTATTTCATCCACGCTGGCATTACGAGTCATATCAAAAAATTTTCCTGTTTTCAAAGATTTTTATGAAATTCTCAATATGAAGGACTCGATTGAGCCCGGCAAGGAATGCGCTGGAGTCGCCCTGAGGTTCCTTTCCTTCTCTCCTCGACCTTGATTCTGACTTCCACACAGAACGCCCACGCTAAACCTCGCCATCTCTCTCTCTCTTAACACACAGAAAGGCATTCGACCCCTACTTCCCTCCGACGGAGGCCCCCTGTGGCGTCGCGCGAGGACTCAGACGCATTTATTTCTCCCCGTGTCGTGGCGTGTGGGGGGTGCCGCATAGCCAGCGGCCTTACAGTTTCTCACGACCGTAACATACGCGAGCCTTCATGGCGCTTCATGACGGGAGTTGGGCGTGAGGGGTTTTTGGGCAAGCGCTGGCCCGAGTCCGCCACGCTACCTCAACCCTATTCTCCCCTCCGAAGCAAACATACCGTAAGGCCACACACCAAATGGTGGCGGTGGTTAAAAGGTGTAATTACCCGCTCTCCATCCACCAGAATTTACGAGCACCGTAAAATGCTAACCATATAATTGAGCTATAGCTTATGGACACGCATTCGCGACGCCTGCGGGTTGGTAGGCATATGATGTTTAGCCTGAGGAGTAGGTATTAACTTGCGTTGATTACACATAGAATTCCAGGCATGACTCAACACAGGAATTAAAACTGAAACGGGAGAAATTGAAAGCCTACGAGGAACACAAAAAAGTACTCACCTCGATAAAATGCGACCCTTACACCCTGATAGGGTAAAAAGGATTTTGGAGAAATGATAGCGGTTAACTAACGGTGAATAAAACACTTCCTACGCAAAGTGAGCAATGTAGTCATAGATGCGAGTGGCAAAATTTATCAAAATCATTTATAAGCTCCCTACCTTCTCCCAGTGACAATCGTCACATCTTCAGCGGAACAGCTGCTCGAGAGAATATGTGTCCAATCATCCAATGCATGGTGACATGCAAATGAGTACGAATTCAATGACACAAACACAGCTTCATCAAAAACTGCTCCGTTATATCTAAGAGCAATCTGATACACAGAATTTACTATATTTTTATCCCCCATTGTTGCTAAGCAGACATTGAATCTTTCATTCTGTGAAAAATAAAAGTAGTCGAAAAAACTACCTTGAAAAAACTGCCTTAAAATTAGGTGATAACAAAACCATCGCGCAGAAATTTAAAGTTTAAAAAGAGCCGTCAAATAATATGTGACACGCAAGGTGGTCAGATTTTATGATTATGAGACTTGATTTTCTTACTGGCAAGGGATGTTTGGCCCTCATCAAGCAATTCACTGATTTTATGTCGCATTTTACTTTTCCAAGAGATTTCTTACGTTATTGGCGACAAATTTTCTTTACATTACCTTTTTTTCTGGGCTCATTCACCACTATGAGAGATCGCATATTCCCTCACATTCATAGACACGTGTGGCATTACGCGTCGTTACGTGTGACATGTGACATTACGTGTCAATCGTCTTCATTAACGTTGAAGCGACATAAGTCCATATGAGCGCCATGGGACGAACTCCTATAGTACTATGAATAACGATTATAGTGATACCATTGTGTGCCTTCATGATAACGACATCTCTTTACATCATCATTCACCTGCGTTTGGCACTTGGCACAATGCACCATATTAGTTTAATTAGTAATGTATTCTCTCCAAAAGAAATATTTCAATTGCTCAATGTGTTTATTAATGTTTATAAATCTGACGAGTTAAATAGATAGGCGCTTAACAAACTCTTGACAGGATTTTTCATCGATATTCTGAAGAATTTTCTTCAGGATGTGAGACTTAAGGCTACTCAGGTTGAAAACTACGGATCTTAAAGCACGATGAATATAGAAAATAAATTAATAGCTAGCCATAATGTATAAATAAAATAAATATGAGATCACCTAAGCCTAGAGGATGTCTTTTCTGAGGCAATACCCAGTTAAATACCTTTTTTGTACTCTACATTTCGATTTACTTCGTCATATCTCGGAAAATACTGCAATCCTTACGGTGAAGTGACGCGGCGGAAACCCAGAAAAGAAGAATTGCCATCCAAACAAGCCTTTTTATTTCATTCCTCCAATTCCTCACTCTTTCCATCCCCCCTCTCTCTCCCTCACTTATTCTTCACAGCCTCCGCCTGGACCATTCCCCTGTACTGACGTGCACTTACAAAGCCGAGTGCCTTGACCCCTCCCCCTCCTCTTCCTTTTCCCCCTCCCTCTACCTCCTCCCCTTCCTCAACGCCACCCTCCGCCCCAAGTTTCTCTTCACTTTCGCCTCCTCCAATTCCCACCCTCTCTCTCTCTCTCTCTCTCTCTCTCTCTCTCTCTCTCTCTCTCTCTCTCTCTCTCCTGACTCCCTTCAACTTTCTCTTTCAAGCATCGCTGCTCCACTCCCCACGTCTTAAATTTCGGGGGGGAACTCTCGAGATTCCTCGGGCCACATAACTCACTCGAGTCCGGAGGAATAAAGGGGCACGCTTTGGTGCGACAATCAACTTAATGTCGCACGGGTCGCTTGAGAGAGCAGAGAGAGATAAAGCTGTCTCCGAACGCTAGATTCAGCTATCAAACACCATCATGTCCCCCGCAGCGTGCGTAATTAAGGGTTTCACTGCAACGAGGCGATTGCAAAAAGGCGAGTCGAATTCATGGTAAATAAAGAGGATTTTAAGAAAAAAGTATTTTCTTTAAGAGTTCTACTCGTCTTTTCAAAAAGACCGAAAACGAGGTGGAAAAGTGGAGTAGAGTTGAGGTTAAATATTACAAATTCAAAACTTACTGTACGAGACTACGAGGCATAGTATTCAACCGTTATTTTTTAGCTATTGCCCCGTGTCTTAGATAGTGAGATATTACTAATAATAAAATCAAATTATGCTACCAATTTCGCAGGGACTACTTTGACGAAGCATTAATTATACACGAAGGATTCATTAAGCCAAATATTTTCACGACCGAAGGTCGTACAAATAGCAAATAAATGCACCTAGGGTTAGCAATCAGCTAAATACTATGTTAGTGTATTTTTTAAATCCATTTCATTACGGGTCATTTCCGAAAACACTGTAAAAGCACCTGATCTATTTACGATAACCCGAGACTTCTAGTTTCCTTCGATCTTTTCTCATCATCATTTCTTATACTAAATTATCAGTTTACAGTCCATGATTTCCAGCGATTGGTACATGAACAGACCAACGAGCTATTTTCCATCGGTCTTTATTTTATGCTTATTTATTGTTAGTAGTAGATAAAGTAATGGATTGTTTCTGGATTAACAATATTATATTGAATATTTCCTTAACATTCATGCAAATTTTCTTTTCCATTGTCCATTTAAAATGAAAATGTGCTTCGCACTAATGGTTCTTTAGCAGATGAAGCTAAAGTTCATTTTATCCAACACATGGACCACCACAAATTATCTTGTTTCACAGCCTTATTTGTTGATCCTCCCACGTCCGGCTTTACTCAATCAATGATATGGGAGCGGTAATAAGTTCCGTCTTAATGCCATGGAAGCTTTTCCGACACCATGCTCTTGATATCAAACATCTCCTTTTGAACCTACATTCACCAAAGGTTCCTAAATGTTATTCCGAAACGCCATATAGATTCAAATGAGCCCTACTGAAGCTGAAATCATCAATTGTCTTTGTTCAGATGGGGTAAACATTTACCGAGGACACCAATTAGTCCCTGCCCTTTTCGCAAACGTCCTTAGTGATCCCATATTCATGCTCCGCTTCCTCTCTTGCCATCAGTCATAATGATAAATTGCTGCGAGAGCAATGGAGCAATTAGAGCTCACCCTCTTTTGATTAATTTATCTTTTGATGCTCACTTAGTCGACATAATCAGCCTAAAACACGCTCGCAGTTGTTCTAATGTTTAATTTTAGCAAGAATCCTTGTATCATTAAAATGAAAGGCATTATGAATCACTTTCGTCTCATTAACACCACGATCGATTTCATCTGTCCTCCAATTCAAGCGGGCAGTCTTACGTGAAAGGAAAGGGATCTCAAATATCAAAAATCTCCTCCAGAAAATTGAAGGAGCATCGTTAGAGGTTCATTGAACAATGAAAAACGTGATTAATGTATCCAAGCATTTTAACTTGGAGAGGTAACTAATCATACTCAAGCATCTTGGAAAAACGCTAGCAATTAATTAATACCTCTGGAATCTCAAAAGGTAAAGAAATATTTTATTGCCAAAGGTAGATCATCTATCTTAGAAAAGAGGAGTCGTATCTATGAATTCTTCCGTCACTGCTGAGAGGAGGAGCAGAATCATTAATTAAAGATCGCAATCAGTCCCACTCTTTTATAAATTCTCAATATGGTGAATACAAACACACAAAATGGGCTATAAATCAGAAAAAAATGTCAGTGGTACAATTTAAGAGGTGTGTTAGAATGAAAAATGGTTTATCGATCAAGTAGAAACTAAACGAAAGAGCTTACTTAACTGTAAAACCAGGAAATACCTCGTCATGTTATCGGGAAATTGTTAATGTCCCTTACTGGTATAATGTCCCAAAAGAAGATTTTTAAGTCTATACCGAGATTTCAAGAAGGTCATATTTATTGGAAAGATAAATAAAGGTCAGGGAGGACAACCAATGATTAAGAATGGCATAAGGATATAACTGATCAAGTCAATCATAATCTTTATTTGGAATTTATTGGCATATCGTATATTATAATTCAGTTGATGGGCAAGTACGGTGACACAGTAAAGGAACTCGGATACATTGTCCTTATTAATTCTTGCTTAACTTTGGCCATGACTAGGAATAGAAGCCGCAAGTATTTTGGATTACTACGAGGTTAGCTAAATTACTGAATAAGAACTTGTGCAGCGATGATCGAAAAGCTATCAAGAAGGTCGTTTCGTCAAATTCATTTAGCAAGCAAATAGCGACTAGAATTAAACCGCTATCAGACAGTAGGTAAATATTTTTAACAAAAAACTGTTTAGTTCTTAGTCTATTTTCAGAACAAAACCTAAAGTATTTGCAAATACTTTAGTCCCCGTTTAAGCAGCAAGTACTTTTGACCCCGGAGTACTACGAATAATTAAGATAATCGTCATCAAATTAGGAAATTAAAATATCAAACTAGTACCTATAAATGTCGTTATTTTAGCAAATAATTGTAATCATGTCGTTATTCTAGCAAATAATTTTATACATGGTAATAATAGCCATTAGTACTGAAAATATATAGTTCGGAAAGCAGTTTGGCAGGTTATATCAAAATTTAGATTTTTTATGTACACTAAACGCCTAAATCTTTTTTTACTGTAGAACTTCTAACATTCCCTGACACATAAATGTGCCTACTCTGTAAACAATTGTTAACATAAACATAGTACCAAATACGAAATAGTAAGCAATTCAATTCGAGAAGTTTGGTGTAGAAGCACCCCATTGGAGATGGACTTGACAGACTCGGGCGTAACTTATTGGAATCTAGTAACACTTATCACACAAATCTATTTAGACAACTGTAGGGATATTTTCAAGTTGAATAATCCGACTTGTTCATTGTAGGTGGCTTGCAAAATCCACCGCTCTGATTTTTTTTAACAAATAAGCTGCAATTCACGAAATACGAAAATACATACTAAGAAATCGATGTTTAATGTACATAATTACGGTTTTAAGTACAATTTCCTTATGAAACAATATTAGTCAGCATCGACTATTGAGGTTGAATCTATCGTACTATGCAGTTGTAAATGTACATGTAAAAAAGATTAAATGCAGTTAGCCTTTTCCTCTCCTTAAGGCAGTTTCACAATCATAGGATCGATTGCTTAGAGATCCATAAAGTTATGGATCTCATTATTGAAGTCACGCTGCAGGAACTATAGCCTTCGCAAAATATCCTCCAATCGCTACGAATGTTTGGTCTATTCTCCTACCGCCTAAAAATGTTTGTAGGTATGTTTATCTTATGAATATAAATCACTTTCGTTTATTATTTATAGTCAGCATGTGTATATTAGCCTTTGTCATTTTTACAAGCGGCCATTGGCTTTCGATCGAAGCTGCACATGCACAAACGTCGGTAGGAAGTTTAAGATACTCCAGGTCGCACGTCGCCCTCCAGTTTCTAATGGACCTTCGCATCACACAAACCTCTACAACTTTCGTCTTCAACTCCTCTCTCGTCGTGACACCCAACCCTTACTTCTAACCCTTATAACACGCGTGTCCCTTTCATCCCTCGCTCTCTTGATGTCTCTCCTTCCCTCTCTTTCTCCGCCCCAACCCTTAATCCCTTGTCCGTTTCGCAGCAAAGTCTCCACTTAATCCCCTCCTCCTCCCCCCTCGCTCCCTTTTCCACGGCCAACCTCGGTCCTCTCCCAACTATCTATCTATCTTTTACTCTCTCCCTTCTCGTCCTCCTCGATTCGTCTCTCTCACTTCAAACTCTCTTCACTCCTCTCCAAAGCCAGACACCGTCATTTCTCTCTCTCTCGGACCCTTTCCCACCCCACCCGGCTTTTCGCCTGTCCTGCTCACCACCGCTACGAGTCCCTACCCCCGCGTGACGTGCCTTCGACGTCCCTTCGGTTGATTCGATTGGGAGAGGGACGGAGGAAATTGAGAGGTGGGCAGGCAGGGATGGGTGGGATACCGTAGAGTTGTTGTTCGGATCGCGCCCCGCATATTGAGGATTTTAGATACGCCGGCTGAAATGGAGTGCTCCCGAAAGTTGGAGTCGGGTAGGAGAGTCGTATACCTTCTTTATACGTGTTCGATTCGGGCGTTACATTGCGTGAAATTTGAGGAAACCCTCAGTTGGAGACGAAAATGTTTTTTTCTGGCTCCAATTAATTTATTCATATTCAATCGAGCAGACCAAATGTTGACCAAAGAAGCGTGAGGAATGGCAATGAAAAATAGCATTTTTAGGGAGAGACGATGAGTAAAGTAGTCGCGCATTACAATATTCAAAAATTATGGAGCATTTAATATGTAGAACCTGTTTTATTGCATATCGATAAAGGACAAGCACTTATCTTCTGTCCGTTGATTACAGAGTAGTGATGTATTTCAGTCTCGACCCAGATGATTCGACAATCTACAATTGCCAACATCATAACGTACGTTTTAAAATGTATTTCATGGCAATTTATGCTATAACATATTGTACAGGCATAAGTAATTCAATTAAAAAGCCGTGGTAATATTGCTCTCTATTTTTAGAATTTTCTTCGGTGAGTAATTATGGAGTATTCAGATACTGAAAATTTCAAAGTCATTTGTTTTACACTCATGAGCACAATTTGTGTATAATAAGTAGTATAAATGAATGCTGAATCTCTTACCCCAGTCTGGGGGTTTTCAAGACAACTAAGGCTTAGTACAGCTTGGCTAAGTTACCGAATCTACACAAAAGATTATGATGCACGCAATACGTAATGGCTATGGCATTTGTATAAAACAAAAACGCAAAAAAAAAACAATTCTACAAATAATCAAATTGCAGCCAGCTTAGACACTTAAGTTTGAACTAAATAACATCTCTATTAGTTTCTACTTCCTAAATTGTTAGTGGTAAATAAAAAAAACTGCTCGTTATGAGATTCTAAGTTTCCTTTATGTTAAAATGTTTGTGAGTGCTGGGACAGCCGTAGGACAGTGGCTTTCAAACGACAGCATGAAACGTATTTTTATTTTAGTAATTGCAATGCTTAAAAAGATAAAAGTAGGCCTTTTTTCTACAGCTGGATCCAAATTAAGCATTATAACAATGGAAACATTCCATAAGCTACACTAATAACTAAAGAAACTCTATAGCACAACGCTACATAAGGTGATACCAAAATTAAGAATTTTGTAGTTTTTAAAAACAGCATCGAGAAAGTAACGCGCATTCCATTTAGCGATGGATGGAGACTAAAAGGCAGAGAAGCCGCACTTAGGAACCTTGGATAAACTTAATCTCTAAATGATACAAGCTGTTTGTTGAGGGTTTGGTCAAGAATAATTAGACGCTGTTGCCAACGTTTCGATTTATTTATAAAGCTTCATCAGTGCTAAATAGAGGAACGTGCCAATAATAAATACTTCATCATGGGATTCAGAAGGCAAATCAAACATGTCAATTATACAACAATATTTTTAATACAGAAGCTATACCTGGGCAGGGAATGATATTGTGTGTAATACTATGAAAATAATAGTAAGGACTTCTCATATCCTTTCATTGTAATTATATGAGAAGTCCTTACTATATCATCCCCTGCCCAGGTATAGCTTATGTATTAAAAGTATTGTTGTATGATTGACATGTTTGATTTGCCTACTGAATCCTATGATGAAGTGTTTATTATTGCTATGTTTCTCTATTTCGCCCTGATGAAGATTTATAAATAAATCGAAACGTTGGCAACGGCATCTAACTATTCTTGACCAAACCCTCAACAACCAGCTTGTATCATTGGATTTTACTGTGGTCGAAAACGATGATGATATTACTCTCCAACGCAACATGACCACGAGGAATATAGACGGACACTAAAATAGCAAACCACATTGACTTTTATCAGATATCCCTCGGCTCCTCCTCAATGTGTGGCGGAGACCTAAAATCCCCCACAGCTCTAAGATCACCGTGATATGCATGATATATGGTCTTGGCCACACACCCTTCTGGCACGTCGACCTTCAGAGTACTGTGTAGTTCTATATCCCTCCAAATTTATCATTTTTGGCTGACCGGCAAAACATTTAGGTACAAGTAATTGACTGGGCATCAGATAGAGTCACACCCTCACAGAGAGGGCTCAGAAATAGCCTACCATGATATAATAATTCTCTGGCAAATTTAAATCCCAGGCCGAAGGGAAAGTCGGATAGTAAATAATACCGCAAATAAAGTGTATTTTAGCTTTATCCCAAAAACTACCAAAAATTAGAACTGAGAGCTGGGAACAGTGGTGAATTTTCCAGTATTTCAAGCATAAAGATAGGTCTAAACATCAAATGATTAAAATATGTAAACGTTCTGAAGGGTTTAAGCAAATTTTCAGGGTTAAACATGTGTGAGGACATAGCCTCATGCTGCTCCTTTAGTAGCCTTTATCGTAGAAGTAATCAATGTTACTTTGATTATAAATGTAAGGAATTTTCTGAATTTAATAAAGCCCTTAAAATGCTAAGACAAGCAATTTTTCTGATGGCTACAGTGACTGTGCTGATCCCTTAAAATGTAATATTAAATTGAGCCCCTAAGAAAGCCCCCTAGCCCCTAAGAAGCCCCTGAAAGAAGTCGTTACAACTCCCGATATAAATTAAACAATGATATATTAAAATACCGGATTGAGGCTTGATACATATTCTCTTCCTGTTTACTTTAAAAAATCGAATAAACCATTAAATATATACAGAAGGTCAAGGAAAGAAAAACAATATTTCATAAGGCAAACCCTAGACCGCAACGGAAATGAAATTACCTGCGCGCTACAATATAATTCCATCATTTCCATTATAGATCAAAAATGAAGCCCAAAAATACCAAACGCAAACATTGCATAAAATTTTCTAAGGACACGATAAAAAAAGTCATAAATTCAAGAGGCCTAAGATTTCCATTAATAATTAACACTCGGAGATAACGAACCGTATCGCCTTACAAGCCCCAACGTACGGGCAGGAGCCTTCGATATTAAATCCGAAATCTTAAGCAGTATCATTAAAAACGCGAGGAAAGGAATACTCGAACGGGTTATAAAAATAAAAACAAATATATCAGCTTCCCTCCACGGCGTAAAACCTTCAGTTTATCATTTATATTGTATCCGTAGCCATTAAAAACCCGGCTCATCCTCCTTTTCCTCAGCCACTCCAAGGAAAGGACGTGGACGCCGCCAATATTTTTTCCCTTCCTAAAGGAACGTGAAAAATTAAAAGGAAAGGAGCGAAGCAGCACTGGGTTTGTGGGGAGAAAATAAATAGGGAGGGAAGTGCGGGAAATGCTATGGGACGCAGTTGCGAGAAAGGAATGAGGTGCGAGGGGAAAGGTTTCTGAGGGAGTGGGAGAGAGAGATGAGAGGGCCAAAGGGATAGAAAGACGCAGGGAGCCACCACACATGCCCGTACAAAAGGGTTCTGAAAACTTTTACCCTCTTTCCGACCCATGCCTCCACACTCCCTCCTCATCTCATCCTTTTGCAAGCGAACAGAATCCGAACCCGTGTCCCGGGGAGGACAACTTCTTGGACTGTCTCCAAAAGGGATATGTCACCGCCCACTCGGAAATCGCCTCTGCACGCGCACCCACCTTCCTCCACTCCCTCCTCATTCTCGAGCCAACCCTCCTCCACAGTTCCACCCTGCCCTGCGCCCTCTCTCACTCTCTCTCTATCTCCACTGCGACCGCCTCCTCCACCCGTGACCGCCTCTCTCGCTGCCTGACCTCCCCCGTGGGTATCCACCTATCTACACACGACCACACGAGCCATCACAAGGGTGGTTGGCAAATGCTATAGGTACAAATGGTAGGATAGTATTCAGGAGTTATTTAATGGTCGTGTGGTTTTACACTGAGAAAACGTTTAGGTGAGGCAAACAAGTTTCGTTCGAGAGCAAAAAGCTGGTCCGAAAATCAGTTCCAACCGATACAAAATATAAGGCGACTGGTTATACCATCCACTTTAAATAGATAATCGCCACTGAAAGCTATTTTTCCACATCGGATAATTGGTATTGATATCATTCAAAAAGGGCACACAGAAATTTAGTTGGATCATATAGCTAGCAAAAATGTCTGGGTATAATAGGCGGTAGACTCTAATAAGAAAAGTGAATAGCGGATTTTTTTCTAATTCAATCACATCAAAATATTGGAAAAAACTTAGCACAACAATGTGAAAAAGTCATGTGGAAATTGGTTGACTTTAGGAGGAGTTATTAAAACAACAATTGACGTTACCCTCATCCACTAATTAACCAATTGTAAAATTGTGAAATTGTCATGCATCTTCATAACAAATGATTATAATCTAATGCATTTTAGATAATCTCGACCTTTGTTTTCTTTAATTACCCTATAGTATTGCCCGCTTAAGATTGATATGGAATGTAACTAAAATGGCTTCCTCGTTCAATTAATTAAATGACTCCAGAATCTATTTCAATGGGATATAATACAGCAACTTCATTGAATACAAATTCTTTGATTTAATCTTCCAATCTTTTCTTACAGTGTTAACATCCTTGTGAAGTGGCAGCTCTTTCATTGCCCTCATCGATTCCAACGAAGAAGGATATCTATCCTCTTTAGGTAGACAAAATTAACTACTATCTTAATTCCCTTCTTAAATTTGGCGAAGAGTAAGAATAAATCCTAATTGCTGATACATTTTACTTCATTAATCATTATTTGAACGGGTAATAATACAGAACCCCATCGCAATGGCCAGTTTTCAGTATTATATTGATTTTATTCAAGCAGAAAACAATATGGGTTAGTGCCGGTCGTTTCCTGACCCCCAGTATTTTGATAGTTTACTTTCTTCTGGGCCAAAGCTCATTAATTTCAAGCTGAATCCCGCCACCAGAGGGTGTTAGACACAAACCATTAATATGCAATGCAAATGAAATACATAGCATGTGTGTCAGTGCTGCGTTTTATTTCACTGGTGCTTGGCTGTGGTCCTATCGGGGTCACGAGTAGCACGAGGAAAAAATCAGCATTTAAAGCTATAGATACCAGGTTTCGCCAGAGAGATCGAATTTGCCCTTTGGTCATTTTAAATTAATTCAACCAAAACTTTTGCCATAGAACTACACAAATTAACCACAGCCATCTTTGCGTTTTTCTACAAACCATTTTTTAAATTCATATAATTCATTAAAATTAAAGATACGCCTCCAATTTTGCTTTCGGAGCAAACTATAATTGCTCATTGCATTTAATCAAAAAGAGATATTCCGATGCAACAGGTTTCCCTATAAATGTATAAATTGGGCAAATATAATTTCATAAAAATACAATAGAATTCAATGTAGTCAAAAAATTAATTTTATTTTGAAAATATTATCATTGTATCAAACACTTTTCTTAAATTTCTTTTTAAGAAGCCCGAAGGAAAATTTTAAGTAGTATTTCCTTGGGATCAATACGAATATATGTAATACAAGATAATGTCACTAAAATACTAGCATTTTATGTATACGCACCATCCATTTGCCCAGACATGATTGAAATCTCCCAATCATCAGCCAAAGGATAATTTAATTGGATGGGCTGTTGCGCAGGTAGATTATAAAAATTTTTCTCTCGGAATTTTAGATAGTAGTTAAATGTGGCTATTTACTAATTTAATGTATTTCCAATCTTTACTACTCAGGAAACAGATTTTCTTTTTGACTGGAAATAAAAATCTTTAGAATTGAGAAACATAAGTACTGATGAACAACTGGTTAGACACAGTCATTGAAATATTATTGTAAACATTTCTTTATTCGTAAACTCTATTGTGTAATTGGACAGCATATTTAATTTGGTGTTTTTGCTCTTATAGTCATGCAACTCTGTATAATATGATATTTTATTTATGTGAAATGGATAACGTCGGAGAAACGATGATCAGAAATTCTGAATGTGGTAGATCTATCCTACCATGCAAGCAGCAGTCCCCAAACTATTCTCAATGAACTCGATTTGACACACGTTCTTCGGGAAATTGCAATGCTCCTTAATGAATACAAGCAACACTAAAATGTTGCAAACTATGGTAAGAAATATTAGTCGTTGTAGCTGCCTTGTAGGAACATAATCGGTTTAGCCGTAATGCTTGTTGTCGTCTTGAATTTCTCCGGCGTTCTTCTTCCAATCGTTGACGATGATCATCATCAAACTCTTATGTACGCCTCTGAGCCGCACGTTCACTCATGTTTTGAAGCCGCTATTTTTTTGTGAGTCTCATTCTTCTGTTCTTTGATTATTTTGTCCTTGCTTTATCTTTAACGGTAAAGGTGAGCTTTCGTCCCGCACGGTCAACATTTTGTTTTGAAAAACCTAGGAAACTTACGATATTGAATGTGATACCTATGAGTAGAGGAAGGTTGCGCATTTGTAAAAATGTGAGAATCATACCCGTGTGACTAGTAGTTTTTGAGATATAGACGTTTGAAAATGACCAATTTTTCGACTTTTTCGTCCGTTTTCGACGCCATATTTGGAGGTTTTCACGAACAACCAGTAGAGGGATAAGACTAATTTCACTTCTACTATATTCCTATACCCCACCCCCCCAACAAGCTTACGGGCCTATGGAGTGAAACAGGGGTGCTAGGGTGGGACGGTACGCGGGCCCGATTTGGCCATTTTCAAAAGTGAAAAACGCATTTTCGTGAATTAATACAGCGAAAAACGCAGTTTTCGCGGGAATGGTAAAGTGGAAATGGGCATTTCTGGGAGTGGAGGAAATTTCAAAATGCTGATTTGTACTGTATTTCCGTCTTTTGTTAAACCGAAAAACGAATTTCCCTTCCATTCCTTTGCCCTCAACCCACCCCTCCAATAAACTTGGGGGGCGTATTATTTTAAGAATAGAATCCCTCTCGCTCATGGTGATTATTGGTGGGCATTGGTAGAAGGCTAAAATGTTATTCTGCGTATTATTTTATGAATAGAATCCCTCACGCTTATTGGTGATTTTCGGTGAGCATAGATACAAGGCTAAAATGTTATTCTGCGTATTATTTTAAGAATAGAATCCCTCTCGTTCATTGGTGATTATTCGTGGGCATTAGTAGAAGGCTAAAATGTTATTCTGCGTATTATTTTAAGAATAGAATCCCTCACGCTTATTGGTGATTATTCGTGGGCATTGGTAGAAGGCTAAAATGTTATTCTGCGTATTCTTTCTGGTATAAAATTCGTCAGATGACAAGGTTATTATAAGTGGGCTTTTGTTAGAGGCTAAGTAAATAGTATTGTTGACGGATTTCTCTCGGGTACTGTGGAAGGGGGAAATTAACTGTCAATAATTGGAAGTTGATTGTTGAAAAGTCAACCGGTATTCATTCGCCAACGAGAGTTGAGAAGCTTGTTGGCGTTAATCATTTTCTGTCTTGCGTGTGTGGTGTACGGTCGCCATGAGTTGCCAATCGTGCACGCACACACAAATTTCTGCGATCCAGACTTTCGTTTCGGCGGAGTCAGCTTGTTATTCCTTGAAAGGCACGGGTGTTTGTTGCCCGGGGATGGACACTCATGTCCTCGCTGCGGGAACTCGCAATCCTCCATTTAAAGTGAAACGTGAAATGTTATTAGTGTAATGGAATGAATGCGAGTGATAAGGAAGTGTAAATCCTTCATTTGAAGTGAAATGTGCAATGTTTACTGCGGTGGAATGAATGGAATTGCATTGAAGTAAATGGCTGTTGCGGTGCGAGTTTGAGTGGAAGGCGGGAAGAAATAGTGTAGGAGAGGTGTGCATATGCTAGAGAACCAACTGCTCGATCGCTGCGCCACGTACAGTGGATAAGAGGAAACGGCATTTTTTCACAAGATGGCGGAGAGGAAAAAAAGCACTTCTCAGGTTTGAAAGTTTCCCATTCCTAAAGTAGTTGATGCATTGTTGTGTTAAAAGTATTTTACAAATGCGCAAGGTTTGCTTTGTAAGTGATGTGAAATTGGTACCGATATCTCTATTGTAAGTGGGTGAAATTCGCGAAAACGCTGGCGGGACGAAAGCTCACCTTTACCTCTTTAACAAACGTAGTTCCCTTAGTTCGTTTGATTATCCACTTCTCTGGATTCGTGCAAGATCACATATCATTTCTAAATGCTCTAGACAATCATCGGAAGACTCATATTCTTGCCTCATTCTTTTCTGATCGTTCCTTTCTTGAGATTAAGAATCATTTAGTTTAGTCATCATTTCAAATAACCTATTTTTACATGTGGTTTTTGCTACCCGGCTTGGTCTTCATGATGTCAGAAAATGTTCTTCATTTTTAGGAATTAAATTAGTTGAGGTACCTCGTATTGAGTCAACAACTTGTTCGATTTGCTCCGGAATAAAATTCTTTGAGGTATTGGGCATTGGGTCATCACCTTGTACCATTTGCTCCAGTTCTCTTTCAGTTTGTTCTGTAGATCGGATCAATATTCTACAGCCCCTGGAGGACTCACCTAAGCACTTTCAAAATTACGTGATCAACACCATTTATTCTGTAGCAGCCATTAACCACACATGGAGAGCTTGGGTTGAAATATATTCCAGCTAAAATTTCAAAGTACATCTGTAAAAGAGATTTTTTTCAAAGGCGTAAATATTTCAGGCATGGATTTCCATTCCATGCCTATGCTGCGGTTTCCAAGTAAACAAAATATTCAATTGTTGAAGTAATGCAAAAATATGATATTTTCGAGCTAAAAACTAAAATTCTAGGAAAATGCGATGGGTATACGAAAATTGAATGCAAGAATCAAAACATTTGTTCTTTCATTTATCTAAAATTAATATTTTTAATTTGTATCAGGAGTGTAATAAATTAGAAAAGGCAAACAAAAAAACCTCTGTATAACAAAAATGGAATAGCCTAGCCTGTTTACATGCTAAAAATGTAAATTTGTTTTCCCAATTTCTTGTAAAAAAGAGTTTCCCCAGAGTCAAGACCTAGGTACCTACCTTTACTAGTTTTTGTAACATTCATCAAAATCGTTAGAGCCGTTTTCGAAATAAAATTTACAAATAAACACACATAAATGTATACAATATTTGCTCGTTTAATAGTATAGGATATAATTGTACTGATTCCATAGCGATCATTTATTAAATAAATAGATTTTCTTAAAGAAGAGCATATATGGCATAAATCATTATGCAGTAAGTTTTAAATATACGTTGAATATTTTGTAAACAAAATTGTTCTTTCAATAAATTAGAAATCGTTAAAGTTTTAAATCACATACTCTTTGTAATAAAATCAACGTTCAACCGAAGGACTTTAAAAACTATATATTGAAGAATAATGTGTTTATATTCATCGGTTTAAGCATTCAGAGTTTGCTCTGTAGAAAGGATTCGTTAATTTAATGGAGTACAAAAACGAATGATAGAAAAAATGATGAAAAAATATCAATATATGATGTAAGTTAGTACTAATAATAGCTGAGGTTTAATCTTCCGGTTTCCGGGTTAAACGTTGCATCGTTTAATCTTGTGGGCAATATTTCGCTTCCTCAGGTCCAGTTGACCGAATATCAACCCTCCAGCTAAGCCCTGCGGAAACCTACACAGCAACATTAATAAGTGCTCCTTCAGTGTTCCAAATTTTATGAAAATAGAAAGAATTCAGGTTGTCAGCATGGTTGCTTTGTCAAAGAGACATACGTCCTGAGGGAGCTTAATTCTCTTGTATTGTCACTTCTCCATAATTATTTCCCTCCTACGCTTCCTGTCTTTGCGGTCTTTCAATTACTGAGCCTAAGAGTGTGTGCAATTAAGTTTTCCTCTCCTTATTGAAGGAATCCTAGAGAATTTTTTCCCTTCGCATCTTTCAAAGAAGTTGATCATCTCGTTGCCCACTCAAAATTTATCCTATCGCCGACACTTCCCAAGATTTACTCGAAAGAAAATTTACTTACTGCAGGTTTTTGCATTAAAATGCCAGACAATACATTCATATGAAAATGAATAAGCATTCCTGGTTAATAAATCCGTATACCTTTCTCCAGTTTTAATCTCCGCAACGTAAAGCGTGTTTAACATGGAATTCCTTAAGGGTGTTTGAGGAGTTGATGTATAAGTTCACTTCACTTATAACTGTAATGCATTAAGATCAATGCAATGATGCATAAATACTGGAAATAAAGAGAACTTGACAAATGTTTATCAACTGCCAGAATGCGGTGTTTAAAAATTGCAAACCAAACCTCACATATCATATGTGTATGTAGGCGTGTAAATAGAGGATCAGAGAGCCGTAGGGATTTCCATTGTTCGCTCATGATAATAACGTAGTTTAGTTAAAATACGACCAATCAGGAAAAACATCCAATGCCGTTTTGGAAGGGAATCACATGACCGAAGAATCCATAATGGTGATCTTTGTTTCATTATACGACGGTGAAAAACTTGTTTACCTTTCCTTTTTTTCAAAGCCAAAGCTATATTTCAACTGCGCTATTATCTTCAACGGACTCCAACTTTATATGACTTCAACTTTACTACGAGCAAAACCCACTTGAGTGAAGAATAAAACACTTCTCCATCCCAGTTAGTCCAAATTTGGCCGAAGGGCTAAATCAATAAGGCTGTCATATTTTTTGCACCTAACTTAAATATTTTCATCAAAATAACAATCACAAACAGTTAATGATAAATTATTGATTGCCACCTACGCGGTGAATGACAATTATTAAAAAGATACATTAATTAACAAGTATATTGATCATCAATTTCGCTTTCATTTTTTTTACCAGGGGCTTAGCTGAAGGCAATAATAACTTGATAAATGATCGATAAGTCAATGTCATCATCTCTTCCCGCTGAGTAGCTAATTGGTATCCAACCACAAAGTTTCTCTCTCTTTTATTCAAAAGAACTAAGATAATTAAAATACTTATATCCGAGATCAGTTTAGACTTAAGGAAAAATTACACGGAAATGTGTTATCATAAACTATCAGTGCCAAAATTCACTCGCACGCCCTTACATAAAATATCGTAAAGTTTACACTTGGTAGGTTTAATACTACCCTTTTCTTCAGGTTTTCATGGAAAAACAACTCGTTTTCCATAACTACGTTATCTTATGGCAAAGAATTAATACATAATGAAATGACTTTCATTATATATATAATACTAAATAAGTAAAATAATTTTGTTTCATTCTTTGAATCTTTTAAGTGGATGTAAGGCAAAACATTCATGTATTAAGTATGGTGACCTAGTGGATTCATCTAGCAACAGACCTGCCTCTAGCAAAACGTTTTTTTTGTTCACCATTTCTTCTATAATTACATTTAGAGTCGGTATGCAAAACGGGCGTTGCAGACGAAGTAGCGCCCTCATCATGTTTTACTTTTTCTGGGTGGTTAAAATTTAAATCACCACCAAAAGCAGTAAAAATATTTCCAAAATATTTTTCTTTAAGGTCGATATTGGCCATGTACACTAATCATCTTTGCTTTCTACCAAAATGCTCATAAATAAATTGCGTGTTGATCAGGTTTACAGCTTTTAGCTATCGGGGCATTAAATATCAGCAATTATCGGAGGCATACAATACAAGCCATTAATATACGGGATGTAAACACATTAAGAGGCTCTTTCATGAACGTTTTGCTCTGTGTGGCGACAAAAATTAGTATTTATTTATTCTTGACTCTCATAACTGAATCTATTATGCATGGAATCCTCGTCTATCCCCAATTACTAATATATTTGCAATAGTACAGATTACATTCGTATAAATTGATACTGTGGTATGGAAATTATGAAACATGTTGGAACAAAGCAGTAGCACAGTAGTATGTTTACATTGGTATGATTATATACAAAGCAATTACTTATTTTCTGGCTTTGGTGTCAAAATAAACAATCAGTACAAGTGAATGAGTCATCATCGTTTGCATAGATTTATTTCTTTTAGCAATATCGTCCAGACTGTTTCCTCCAATCACGTATAAGGTACATTCCTCGCCGTTACGCCATCTTCATGTAATTATAGATTAATTTATCTCTTGAATGAAGAGGAAAAGTTGAAAGTAATACCTCGCCACTTCAGAATTATTGGAATCAAACTGGAATTTATTTCTACATTTTCTCCCTTCAATGCGCCTGAAGCACATTTTAAACATAGTTGAAGGACTTTAATTATTTGCTTTACGGAAAGTCAAAAGATGCGATTAGTGTAGATGTTTTAGATTCAACAGAGCAGAATTAGTGCCTTATAGCACAAAATAGTGATTTACTGCCTAAGGAAATGAAAATAATAACAGTAAAAACCACTGGGTGATGAGTCTTCCGTTTTTCTGGTTTTCCGACGCATCATTCCATCTTCTGGACGATATTTGCAAGAAAACCCTCAGCGGACCATTCGGAGACGTGGAGTTGGAAAAGGAGCGAAAACCGTCCCATATAGGTCGGCGCCTCCCATAGTAAATGAGGAAGCCTGCAGGATAGCCGGTGAAACATCATCCAGAAGATGGAACGACACGGCGGAAAACCCGAAAAACGGAAGAATCATCATCCATCGTTGCCCACAAATCGATAATTTATCCACATCGTGATCCACAAACGTCCCCGTGCAAACCTACGTCAGAGCAAATTCCACTGTTTTTGTAGTTTGAACGGGATAATTAATATTGTTAGTTTCTTAGATAGTTTGCGTCAAATTTAACGCCTGATTTTTTATCAACATGGATTCAACCAATCAATTTATTTCGCTAATACAGCTTTAAGAAAGCCCAACTGGCTAAAGTGCTCATCAAGGTATCGTTAGAATTGTGTCCAAATTTAGGACCTAAAGGATGGTTTTCCCTCTGTAAATATTTTGAATTCATCACTTATTCGATGACTTTCAATAGTACAGAGTGTATTTCAGTTTATTATTTTTAAGTGGCACTTAAAATTGAAACAAATTACATCTTAATATAATTACTATAACAAGAAAAACATTAAAAAGAAGTGATATAAAAGATCCATGCATTACGATACGCATTAAAAACTGAACAAATTCAAAAAACGAATGATAGCAATCAATACATCTGGACATAACATCTATCCTGTGGAATTTATGGGCAAAAATAGGAACTTTCCAACGTTGTGTGGATAGCTTTTAATCAATCAGATTAATTTCATTCAATTTTAATAGGAAACCTCCATGCAAGCAAACACTGATAATTTGTCATTTTAATTTTAAGTAATTACTACACCAAAATTTTATTTATCCACAATACAAGGCAAGGAGAATAAACATTAATCCAGGCTGAAAGCATACATTTCCCTTCAATTCTAGGGAAATCCCAAGTAGTTGCAGCCATCGTGGTTGTAACCCCTTCCGTATCTCGTTCTCACACCGAATAGCCCCTTTCCCGATCCAATCATTTCACTTTCGTAACCACGATCACCAATTCAGCAGTCCGTTCCACGGATGGCGAGCGCTTGGTGGAATAATCAATTCTGGCATTGCCATTCGGCAGTAAGAGGCTGACGAGGTTGACAGGGGTTGCCCAATGCTTTGGAATGACCCAACTGAAATCAATATGCAGGAGAGAGGAAAGATTTCCTCATCGAAGTCCATGTCGGAATCTATTCCAAATTGGAATGTATGATGAAATGGTGATCAACACGCACAGCTGCCTCCTTTCCTTTCTATTTACCGCCAACAACGCTTTTGTTGAATGAGAATGATTAGAACGGTGTGGCTCGGATTGAGCAGGAAAAAAATAGAGGAGTATAGGTTTTCTTATGATGCTTTCCAGGATGCAAAAATCCAGCTATTGAACTTTCCCCTAGTTCATTAGCACTAAAAGCGTAAAAACTCACTCCAAGAAAAAATAATAAAAGGGGACAACTGGTCAGCTTTACTTTTTGGCGAAATGAACGATCTTAGGCTTAATTATGCGCTATTTCTTCATCGCGGAGGTCACGAGAAGAGAACAATTTAAAACTTCACTAGAGAAAATATAATTACTTCGACCTAAATTGCGGCATGTCATGCCATCATCAGGCATAGCATGCCGGAACCTAGGTCGTACTAAATTATATTTTCTCAATTGGAATTTTACATTGCTTTATTCTCGTTACCTCCGTTAATTCATTGGGTTTAGGCTTCCTACCATCTACGGAAATATTAATCATGATATTTAACTACCTTCGATATCATTGCTGGTTTTAAAACAAAAAAGCGTAAGTTAATCAAATTATGCTTTATTTTGCTCACACTGAGAAAATTTTCTTCGATAAAACACGACCATGCGTACGCAGTAAATCGGATAACCAAATTTTTAACATTTTAGGAAAGTATGTATTCACGCCTTAAGTATTTAAAAAAATATCCATACGTAAAGACTGCAATAGCATTACATAATATACTGTCTTAATCCATTATTACTTTTGGTGAAAAACATGTGTCTACTCTTCACCCTAGCTCCTCACGTTGCTATTCATCACTCCCACTTCACCTGGTCAGGGCTAAGCCCAACACTTTGATATAGCCTATGAGTGACTGGCTATTCCGCGAGAAAGATCACACACACGCCGCATCCCACCAAAGTCTAGATTGGAAAATGATTCCATAAGCTCGTCCCCATTCGATCGCAGAACGCGTCCGTTATCCGGAAGGAATTTCGACGGACGATGATGTCATCAAGGTCTCCGTTCCGAGGTTATCTCGGATCACACATCCGCATCCCTACATCCCACACCCCATCTTTCCTCCCGCGCGACCTCCTACAGTCCCGTGTCCCCAAGGGGGGCCCTCAGCCACAGCTTTGAAGGGAATCGACCACAATGACAACCCCCACGGTCGTACACAAAGGGTCACGGCAAGGCTTTGCCTCCTCCCTATCAGCTGCCTAGTCAGACCTATTGCAGCGTGCAAACTGAACTACCGCCGCTACAAAGAATATACTACCACTCTGGCGCTACTCGAACTCAGTCACCTTCCGTGGAAGGGGGGACGCAGTGGAGATGCCACGGCAGGAGATGGTGTTAGAACACCAGAAATCCCTTCCTTTTCCCGCTAACCCTTTGCCCTAATGCGTACTCGGCGGCAAATTCACTCACGTCGGGAAACAAGAGACAGACACCACCCGGATGGGCATCACCCTTTAGGAAACCGAAGGCGTCGACGTGCTCCCCAATTGCCGGTAGCAGATTGGACGTCAAATCGTCGCGCAATGCAAGTCGCGTCATTTCCCCAGTAAGAGGGGCGACGTTCTTCTCCGCAAACCTCCCAACAACATGAGTCTATCTCGTGTAACCTTTCATCTAGGAAGACGTCGTACTCCGTGAGCCATCACGATAGGATTTGACGGAGGTCACCGCACCAGCAGTTTTGAGACGAGGAAGCGTTCTATGCATATAAAATTACACCGAAATGAAATTTATGAATTTTTACCCATTTTTTAGTTCCTGCGTGTCGTCTTATATCTTCGAATTTTTTAAATCATCATTTTAAAATGTTGGTCGTCCTCCTATTTATTATTCTCAAAACTTCATATAATTCTGCACGTTGAGATTCATTTAATTTACAGGATTACACACGAATGAATATGAATCTACCTGTACCATCAAATAAATTATCCATTTATTCCTTCAATTTGATTCCTCGGAGGCCATTAAGTGTGTCAAGGCCTATAAAAAACCAGGTTAACATGAATAAATAAAGGTCAGTAAAATATTAATATTTCCATATGGGAAAGATAACATAAAAAAGTGACAGGCGGAGAAAAAAATCTCCCATGGCAATTGAATTTTTCAGCAATAAGTAAGAAAATATGAAGGTATTTCGGTTTCTAGCGAATAAACAATGTAGGTACGTATTTTGTGCATTCCATCATCTCGAAACAAAACCCATTAATTTTCCAAAAACCAGAAACTTATGGCATCACATCTTCGATTCCAAGCGATGGCTCATTTATTCAACGCCTTTTGAAACCCCAAGTCGATAAATCAAACGAGAGGAATGAAGGCCCTTTTTTAATTTGAGGTCCTCCCCGGGCGAAGAAACGTCTCGCTCTCACCTTAAAAATGGGGGTTTTAATTTCCTCGCTTTATGACCCAAAAAGCAATTTAGGCTTTCACTTTTTTCACTCTCGGGAAAAACTTTTCTCAAACCATAATACCGTTACTCATGCAATTTCGATATGATTCACGCGGATTCTAAAAATCTCTGGCGAGATTAAATGAAAAAAATGTGGACCACCGTGAAGATTAAATTTCCTCGTGTGCCTCAGGATAAGAGATTCCAGAGCGAAGAGAGGGGATGAAATACTGCCTATTTAAAGTAAAACATTCCTGTGACAGAGTGACCGAGATAAAAGTGAAGCTATGAAATTCCATTAAGACATTGGAACGCATGATAATGCAAAGAAAAAAATGAGGATGGCAAGTTTTATTCCGCAAGTTATGATAAGGTGAGCAAAAGATACGGGCATTCATTTCATTAATCTTTCAGGAATTAATATCTTAATATAATATCCAAGGAACTCCAGAAATAGTATCAGTGAAACTGCTTATCTGTCATCCAATATGGCAGTCAAATAATTAAAGATGAGAGTAATATTGTAATTAAAACTGTATCCCCCGGAATAATGTCTGCACAATCTATGTATTAAATAAGCCAATGTAACTCCAAAAGTGTTACAGAATTGACAAACATTGATGCCTGTATTACTTGGAAAAAGATGGAGCAATTTCTGATTATTACTAACATCTCCAAAATGAGTAGAATTATAATACAATTATAGTGTAACCTAGAGGGATGTAGATTGAAGACAGATCTATACCCGTGGGAAAATAAACTTAATACACAAATAAAAATAGTTTCAAGCTGAGGGATCGACACACTTTGCGATGACAATTCACTGGCTTAAGTCGTTAAGAATACAAATTGCTGAAAAAATATTTAAACTTAAATAATAAATAATAATGAATAAAACGAGAAGTTAGTTTTCACCCCACCAGAGGCAAATGAGTGCGGTTACTAACATCGTTCTTTCTTAATTTTTTTCCACAGCGACACGCGATTCGTCCGCGCATGTAACTATGAATCCTGGAGTTAATCCCTGAGCTAAATAATGGCCTTCTGGATTTACACTCAACGGGAAAATTAAACACTCATTTCTTTCCGTAGTCATCACTCTCAAGGACGGAGACAAAAGTCTCGAGGCTTGGCTTCACGTAAAAGTTCGCGAATTAAAATTCACCCTACGGCATAGAATAAAGTTCCCCACAAGAGTAAGGACAGCCAACGTTAAGAAAAAAAATAATCTCCTTGTTGGAGCAGCAGTAGAACAGTGCTCCGTGAAACAAGTTGAAAAAAATGAAGACGGAAAATTGCTTTTCACCGAATAGGACACGAAAGATAGAGAGAGGGGGGAGCGGCTAGGAGTTTGTTTTTTTGCCGAACTCGAAAATCACTCTTCGAAAATACTCTGAGAAAGAAAGGGATACACAAAGTGAGAAAAAATATATCTGCTCCAACTAGATCCTTCATTTCTCTCGTCCTCTACGGGTTAAAAAAGAGAAGATTAATTGCTAAACGCAGTACTGGAAAATCTAAGATGAGACGTGGAACGAAAATGCACGGAAAAGTTACTACCAAGTTATCATGGTTTTTTCACCTCCTCTTATGCCTTCAAAATCTTGTTACAGACAGTCATGCACCCGAGACATTTCCATACACGTCTTACTCGTCTCTCCGAAACGTGGTGGAGAGAAAACTGCTATTTTCACACCTTGAAAAGTTCCCGACTTCCCGCATGGGCGAAGCCACAGTCAATAAAAACCTCGAAGAAACTGAGCTTCTGAAACTTGTATTCTATGAAGCACCATTCCGACTACTCACGTTCAATTCCATTTTTTACAGTAAAATTATAAATTAATTGTACACGAGATCTACATGCCGTGTCCCTCATGTTACATACTTTTTTTCCCGTTTCTAAGCATTTCCTACATGGGCTCACCACACACATACCAGTTCTGGCCATGTAATTTCAACGCTCATGTTGGAACAAGTATTATTTCCTAATGGTCGTTAACAAAAAGCAAAAAGTTTTAAAAGAACGACATTTCCCCTCAACAACTTGGGACAAACTTGACCGCAGAACTCCAACAACACGACCAAACAAAACTCCTGGCTACGCCACTTAATTGCTTTAGTTTCTATGTACGGACGGAGAGGCATGGGAAGAAACTCAGTGTTTTATCCGTGCACGAAACTAAGGCATCATTCTTTTGCTTTTTTTCTCACTACTGAGCAAGAGATATGTTACCTGCTGCATTTTCACCTCCCATCCCTTCAGAATAAACCGTGACCTTTACCGAGGAAATAATGGCAATCTCACGTCTCCTGCTTAATCACCATCCACGTCAGTTCCGCCTCTTCACCTCTTCCCTCATTCTTTGCGCTCATAATTCAAATTAATGAAGTCCATACATAACAAAAATAGATGAGAGAACTAGAATTAATGCAGCGAAAAACAGCTAGCCGTGATGAAAATGGAGGGAAAACAGAATAAAATTTGAAACATACAGCAGGTACCCCATTTAGGCCATTTATATCAAATGTCGATTTTTCCGTGGTCTACTATAACATTAACTTTTGTAACAAATAGCGGGGACACTGTATACATATTTTGAACAATTAGAGGTGGAATAGATAAAAAATAAGTAGTATTTCAATACACAGCTGTGAATATCGCAATGGGTGAGCCAAATTTCATGGAAGATAAGTAATAGTTAATCAACTTTTCCTTCGAAATAGTAAATTTAGTGATAACTCCAATCAGATTTGATTTGTCCATCAGCTGTTATTAGGAAGCGTGTGATCAATGTATTCGGCTGTGGATACCATTTTTTCATTTATTGGTAGATGTTTTTATTCCAGGAAAGAACAATTTTAAGGTATGGAAAATAGTTCTGGACTACGGTAAAAATTACTACAAAAAAACAAAATAAGCATGTATTAATGAAAATTTCAGCTAAAACAATCGTTAAATATCCCTAAGTACGAAAGCCTATAACGGCCTTCAGATTATTATAGTAATGTAATGGCTTCAGCTGAAAAATAACGCTTGATTGTCGTTAATTTATTTTCAAATAGTTGAGAATACCTTCGTCCATTAATATTTACGTTGAGTGAAAATATTAGGCAGTTATTCTACGGTGGCTGTGCATAAGAAAGAGCAGAGCATCCGAGTATCCGAACGAAAAAAGAGACAACAGCATGTCATAGAAAATCCACAATTTTAGCTATACTGAATCTCTATCGACCAGTTTTTCGATGTTGTGTGACGACTTCATGAATGGTTTCATCAATGTGATGCGGAAATTAGAGGTTGCGATTATTTAAAAAATAAAAATCTAAACAATTCAAAATCTCAAATCAAGCACTTAAAGTACTTTATTTGGTTGTAGCTGTAATAGCACGCACAATGGAACTGTCGAGAGTCATTATGCGACCAATTCTTTTTCACATTTCAAATTGTGTTATGAGTCAATATTTAATGACCGTATGTCTCCAGGTCATTAAGTTATCAAATTCTCATCTAAAGCACGTTATCTCGCACAGAGACACAATATTCCGTAAATTCAAATGATGATGCTTAGCAAAAGATAGAGAACCATTTTTCAGTTTAATCACCCTGTGATATGTATCACTTCTGTCTCCAATAAAAAATAAGAAACCTAAAGCTTACTCGATGTCATTAAGGAAGTTTACTGCTGTTAATTGTTGAACGCTCCTTTAGGTATCAACAGAATAGAAAATCAATGGCATGGAGACAAATATCGCTGTTAGTGAGAGATATCGCCATCTCCACTCTATCGGAGACAGCATCTCAGATACACAACTAGGCTGAATTATTCCAATAAAGACCAGAAGGAACCGCACAACGGAAGATAATTCTGTTCAACTACTATAATAGGTATAGAGTACCTATCCCTGTGATAGAATACTGAGAAAAACCTCTAGGTAACGTCTTGGGCACTATCGATTTTCCCATTGTTGTGGCTTCTCGCAGGCTTTTTCCATTAATTGGATTATTTGATTTTTATAGAGTAATTCCCTCGGTGGTTATTAAGGAAATTCTTCATCTAATTCCTCATCCATCTTCAGATGTGTATATTTGGAGAAGTATAATCATCAGGTAAATTCTCGATGTCCCAAAGTTCAGGAATTTTGTTTTCCCGAGTTAGGGCGACCAGATGACCACTCCTCAAAAAGAGGACACAGAGGTCTGAAATATAGGACATCATGGCAAAATGTCGGACAATTTGTCGATCGACAAACATTCACTGCTATTTCAACCTATTATGAAGATAAACTCGGGTATAAAAAGGTACCAGCTAACATATGCAAGAATATGACTAAAAGAAAGAGAATTAGACAAAATAATCATTTAATTTCTTATCAGTAACATTGTTGGCTCAGGGATATTTCTCAGCAGATGTAACTTTTTCCAACAACTCAGTCTTATCCCGTATGTATTTATAGAATATTTCCATACAGTCAAAATTCTTAAAATTATATTTCACTAACAATAGACCTTTCACAGATTCAATGCTTAAGCTATTCCTGGTATCGTTCCACTGTGCTTCAGTCACTATTCACACCATTCACACGTTCCTTTTCCCTTTCCACTCCTGACCTGTGACACGTTCTGCTCATGTACAGCACTATTTGCTGGTCGGCGTGCTTTATTTATATCCCCCATTTTAACTACAAAGGAAACAAGAGAACAGACGCCGATCCTCCTGATTATTACCCACACCAATACGAAAGAAAAGTGCTTATTGTGAGAGATTTTCAATTTTTTCAGCGCGAATCTTTAGGTATTCTGTTTTTCATCCTTTAGATGAACCAAATTATCACTGAAAGAGCAAATTATCTTTAAATGTAGGACATGTTGGGAATTTTTCCGGATGCCTGGACATTGTGTTAAAATGTAGGACATGTCCGGGAAATGTAGGACGTCTGGTAGCCCTATCCCGAGTAGTTATTCCGATGCCTAAATTTTTCCAGGCATTTAGATACAGGATACACGTTTGACCTCATTCTCTACCTCACACCATTGAAATCTCAATGTCTAGTCGATCCTTAGAGATGAAGATGTTTTATCCATTGACATGTATACTTTAGCAGCCATACTCTCATGCATGTTTCAAATGCGTGAAACAAGCTTTTTTGAAGAGCCCGAATTTGACCCTTAGTAGTGCCAGCCTTAGATGTGAGATAATAGTCTAATCTTTGAGTCCTATCATATTCCGCCACTGGACTATAATTCCAGGGATTTACAAAACGGTGATAAAAATCATTCCAATGTGAAAAAGACTTTTAGGAATGATTCAAAAGATTTGGTGAATTCTAAAGAGTGAGTAGTAAACGAAAGAGGATTGAAATGTGGCAAGTGAAAAAAGAAATAAAGTACATGGATTGATAAAATTTAAAGCAATGACAAACATAAGTACATAATACGTTGAAAATGTTTAATGGTGCAAAAATTTGATGAAGCCTAGAATTAATTATTATAAACTCATTCCATGAATCATTGTACAATACACACAATTAAGTTTATGTCACAAAAAATAAGGCAATGGATTCTTAAGTAACAAATTAATGCTAAAGATGCCAATCATGTCTAATATAATAGTAAATAGCCCTCTAAGACGAGAAAAGAATAGCTATATACATAAGATGGCAAACAATTTATTGATACAGAAATGCAATTTAATTATTAAAAATCATTAAAGGCAAAAGCAAAATTCAAGGCAGAAGTACCTACATTAGGATAAAGGTAGTGGGATAACTAAACTATAAAAACCAGGATATCAGGGTCAAAACACACTTTCGCGAGACTTATACTGTGAGCGAAGAATTGATGGTAATTTGGAAATTATGAATGAATTTTCTGTGGTAAAATTCGAGCCCAATACATTAAGGTTCTGCCATCACATATTTCAGCCATAGGGTCGTAGGGTTAACAGATTTCACAATTTTGCATTTCACAGCATGCCAATTTTGATGATATAATAAGACCTTATGCCTACTGGGTATCTCATACAATACTTCCACACACAAAACTCAATTGGTAGGATGACATTTACAGAAAATATTCCGAAACAAGCGGATAAATTACTGAGAATTTTTTCTCAGAATTTTGGTATTTGTCCTTAATTATTTCTTATGTTTTTCTCTTATGTTGAGTGGAAAGGGGTATTAGCCAAATCAAAATGTATTTTAGAAAATCAGCTTCGAAGAAATAGAACATAGCTTTGAGTGATTACTAGCATAGTCACATCATATTTTATACATCAGCTTGTACTATTATGTACCAGCATTTACGCCCATAGTTTTTCAATTCGCAGTAAGAATGAACTAGTTGGTACAAGTAATAGTTACTACGGTTATTCCAGTCATTTAACCCTAAGCTCTTTCATTTTTTAGTCAAAATTAATCCTTTTAAAAGAAAATTTGACATTCTCAATCTTACTGGTTGCCTTCATTCACTAAAATGAATCTTAAAATACCCGTGTGATTTTTAGCATATACCAGCACTTAATTATTAGGAAATCCACTAGGAATTAACGTTCACATTATAAGAGCAATAAGTTTTGAAGATACATTAAGTCTCTTCACAAATACAGTTGTTTTCTGTTACATTTAATGCCAATTTATTATTATTATCTGCAAAGAAAAAGTTAATGATTTAAAATGTAGTAATTTTCAACAAATTTTAAATCATTTCATTAAAGGCACGTTATTTGCTCCAAAGCCTTTGCTCCATGGCCAAAGTCACCTTACTAAGCGGGGAAACTCCTCAACAATAACTCAACATCAAGTGACTGAATGTACATGAAAACCATTCGTCTAAGGCATTTAAAATCTCACCCAATAGACAATTTAGACATTACACGATCTATTTATATGTTCTCCTTCGCTCCACTCACGCATTTGCATTTCATCCACTCATTCGGTCCTTGTCCCCGGCCAAAAGAGATTATCGGGAGGTGGGTTTTCACGGGCGGGGAGGGGGGAGTACGGTAATAGAAGGAGGAGATTCACCTGAAACACGAAACAACAGCTAGCACGACGGAATCCCACGTCTTTTCACCAATTAGGTTCCCCACCGATTTCCCCATCACCAGATCCAGCCTTTGCTTTCCCTTTTTAACCGCCCGAGAGAGAAAGAGAGGGAGAGAGAGAGAGGCGTTAACCCGAACAAGAACCCCAGAGCTAAATAGGGAGAAGCAGTGGAACCTAAAAGGGAAAGGAGACAGGGTGTGGTGGGGGTTGGCGGGGGAAGGAACAACAATGGTTTACAAATGGTCGCGATCCCTTCCCCTAACATCCACGCAGGAACGAATACACAAACCCCTGAACCAAGACCCTCAAAAACAACCCTCTCAACTCTCTCTCTCCTTCTTCCCGGCATTCCCAGAGGCAATTAACATAGACGAGATCCCCATTTTTCTGCTCAAAGCGTATTTATGCAACACGGCAAAGGGGCGGGGGGACGCAAAAGGGGGCGAAGATGGAATGGCTGAAGGGAGAAATGGGTGGTGGGTTTGTGGGAGGGACTTTTAAAGAGACGGTGGAGAGGATTGCGGCTGTTTCGTGTGCTCGCGCGGTAAACGGCATGCCGCCGCCGGAGCACTCGTATAAATCACGCGAAAGGAAGTTTAAAGCGAGGAAAAGGGCTGACGCGGACAAAGCTCGGTGAAAACTTCGGCTCTCCCCGACGCGACGTCTCGTGAGCTCGCGCTTGTTCGGGATTGAACGCAATTCGGTAGGCTAAAAAAAAAACAGGGATACAGTCGAGTAGAATGGTTGGAGATGTGTGAGGGTAGGAAATGGTATGCGGGTGGGAGAGTAAGCCAAGAGATACGCCGACAAAAAATCGAGTCATAAACAAAATAGGAATAACGCTCGGGAGCTCCACCTAACCAATTTCACTGTGGTCCATCGCCAAACGCATACACATCGTCGGAAATTTATCGAATGAACGGACGTCCCAAGAAATATCCCCAACGGTGACTCCATGCGGGATTCTGCTGCATTCCTTCGTGTGGCTCCGACTAAAATTAATCAACGCGGGGTTGTAGGAGTAGTAACTAGCCCTCTTTGTTCCTGTTCACGGAGGAAAGTCGACGCAGTAATTCACGGCAGAAAGGAAATATCGCCACGTTGCATAATATTCATGACCAAAGCGCGTTCAAAAACCACGATATTACCACGAGTAGGATGGCTGAGGAAATTTATATATCCCTTGAGCGCAGTCAGTGAGACTTTCCTACGATTTATGTTATCCTACAAGAGTTACGCTGACAATTCTTCAAGTATAAATACCTATGTTCAGGGTTTATCTACTCATAGCTATTTGCAATTTGCAAACAGCCCAGGTGGGTTCCAAAATATTTGGATGTCACCTATAACGCAAAAACCAAATATTCTCATAAAGCCAAATATTCTCATCATTTGGTTAAGTTAAACTGTACTTGATAACTAACCATTTGTTTAATCAGGCTATATATATATATATATATATATATATATATATATATATATATATATATACATACCTTTATTGCGTTAGCACATTATAAATTAGTAACTTTGGGCAGAGGAGTTTGTTTTCTTTGTTTCATCATTCAAACAATCGTCCTCTAAAAATAATTAACTCAGAGAATTCTTCCGATGAAACAATAGTAGAGGCAAATATATACAAATAAATTGTAAATATCTCACAGAGTAATGACATCACCACAATAATTTCACTTGGTGTACGTCATTTATTCTTTTTTAATTTGGATAGTATTAAATTTTTATCAAATATAATACATTTCTCAAATTTCTGAGTCCGCAACACAACGGGACCAATAAAGGTAATAGGAATAACTTCAATTTTAAATGAGAAAACGGGAAATTATTTACATTTCAATGGCAAGATTGTGTAGATGCTATAATCAAACCTCCTTATCCACAAAGCAGTAAAAAACAAAAGCTACCCGACGCAAATTTATTGAAGGGTGTATTATTAAAAATTCTTGATACTCACTATTTTGTACCTATACCACGGGGTAGCAATATGCAGGCAAAGAAAATAAATACAAGGTAAAAATCTAATTAATATGCAAACCACGTTAAATGGATCGGAAGAAACATCTGCTAATAAATTCTAATTTTTAATATCCTGATAATAAATGATGTAGCGAAAACTTCCTCAGGCAATGGAACAACAGGTATATTCTATGCTCACAACTTGTGAAGCATGAATTATTGAATCCCTACTGTCCAATAATCGCTGCATAAATATTCTATGCAACCTAATTTAATGCATACTTCAAATTACTTAAATGACTAAAAATATTATCGAAAAGAGAAAAGTTATGCAGAATATCTGGCACGCTCCACAAGAAACAATTAAAGACAGACGAAAGGAAAATACTACCCCAGATTTTTCAGCGGCCGTTTTCATAATGCATGAAGAGGTCTAGTCCAATATATACACTAATTCACACTATTTTTATTAATAACTACAGACCCATTTTCCCGTTAGGGCAGATAAAATAACGTAATTAAATCAGCATCATCAGTCAATCGCTCACTCTTTCGGCGCGTAACTCAGCCATTCGTCTACGACAACTTTTTAAGAATTTTCTAAGTCTCCGCCACACCAAAACATTAAACATTCTGTATCCTGGCTCGAAATTAATTAACTATGAAATTATGGCCCATTCGGCATTTCGCATCCTTAGATTCAACTTTTGGATTATTTTATCTCTTAATGGACCTAAACATCAATTTCTAACAAAGGATTTTTCCTAATTAATTAATAATGAATGTTGAAAAAACACAATAAATGACTTTAAATCGCGGTTTTTAATTTGTTTATATTTTTCTTTGTTTTTACCGAATTTGACACGATGGACATTGGTAAGTTAGATGACATGACTCCAGAGATATGTGCCAAAATTGAAACAACTGACATCAAAATGATAACCTATTTGTAGGGAGCATTAATATCACGACACCACCGTAAATAATATGCTCCGTCTTCTATAAAGTAGCTATGTCTTTCCAGAGATTTCACATTAACCAGTCTAACATCCGATGACATAATGCCGTAAAAAATCCATACCATGAGAAAGAATAAAACAAAGGTTGGTTAAATTGTACTTAAGGTCAGGACATACTTTTAGCTCTAAAGGTGTTAGTTTTTACTCGAGGCACCAAATTTTTTTCAATACTCTCACACGCACGAGGCACATTATGACAATGCCAAAACAATTGAAAATAAACCAATACTTGCGGAGCAAGAAATTGAAAAACTGTAAGCTCAGAGTTATCTACGCGTTAGCGCCAGAAAAATTTACCGGAATGGGATTTTGCTCCAAATCCGTAGCTAAAAAGGAATACCGACTTATATACTAATGTGGAATCCACGAACATGGGACAGGAATCAAACTAGTAGCGACAGTCACATATAGTCGCAATGTGAAGATAACGACCGCTAATGTGAATCAAAATTGAACCCCAGGCCATTCTTCCCTATCCGCCTCATTTTTTTTACATTTTTAACATTAGGTTAATCAGAAGGTATTTCACGCATTTTATGATACCAGAAGTAGCTCATATGAAAATGCAAAGTTAATAGGTACATTTATAAATATGAGATGTATAAAAAATAGAATTAAAACCCATTGACAGCACAAGGGTCCACAAAAATCTATAGTGGTGCAGTCTGGAGGTTGTCTGCAACGCGAAAATCTCTTTATCCCTGATGCAATAAAATGAGTTTTCACTTATGTTTGTATATTTTTTCTCCAGCTATGCACCTACAGTGCACGATGCTAGTGAAACGGCCCGCATGAAAAGTGCTTTTTCAATAAGGATAAAGGGCATGGTACAAGAATGGCACTAATGCGGGAATGCAATAATATCCTTTGACGTAATAAGAGTTACGGATTCGTGGATATTATGTGACTAAAATCCAGTCAGTTGACTTCATAAAAAGGAGAATTGTTCTGTATTTCCTGAATTCAAAAGAAACTGAGGCATTGAAGTGCATGTAGTATTTAACAGTATTTTTGTTTTTGGTGCTTCGAGAGCTAATGTCATTTCGCACATACTGTCTGCCACGCACAGACCGGGGCAACAGCTCTCGGACGAATCGGAGGATCACTCCTCCAAACTCGAGCCGAGCCCAACGATGCTTCGGTGACTGATCGGGAAACGGTGTTTTCATCGTGGCAGGCCGTTTCCCTTGAAGGAAATGCGCTCTTAGTCGCTATTCCAGCACCCTGATACGCTGACCATGAGATTACTAAACGAAATGCACTACGTTCATTTCCGGGAGATTCCGCCACACATAGGGACCTAAATAATAAGTTTTGCTAAAGTCTAGTCACAATTATCTTGCCAAAGACTGGTGACGGAACTGTATAAGGAGAGGAACTGGCTTCAACGTCCCCGGTGGATCCTGATACCCTTTACACTTGTCGCTGGATCCAACATAATGATATTCTTTCTTCATTATTTCCACTTTCTAATCCTACTTACCCTGCTCTCACCGCGCATACTTCTAGTTACTCATGTCCACCGTATTAAGTTCTTCTGTAACCAAAAGATGGTAGTAGGGCTAGGATTGCTTAATAGTATGGCTGGTGTAGTGCATGTCTAAGGACTGAAGATCGGTTATAGACCGTAGGGACCCAAGTTTAAGTCAACCAGTATCCTCGCGGAGCACCTTAAAATCCTTGAAGATCGGCTTTTAGGAAAACATATGTTATTGACAGAAAGGAAGAGAACAGAGTTATGTACAGCAAGCACGCGGCTCAAATGCATGTCAACCTCAACTTAATGATTACAGTTGGCTTGCCTTTACCTTTACCTAGCAAATAAACTTTTGGACTGAAAACAATCGGGGAGGTGACAATAGACGTAAACTGCCGGGAAGAAGAGGGCATGCTAAAGAGGGTGATAGAGAAAACGTCTGGCCAGCAAAGAAATAGGATAGAATTTTGGACAGCATAAGAAGAGACAAGTTTATATGCCATAGGATTGAGTGGTGGGCCAGTTATCAGCAATGTAGGAAAGTGAGTAGGTGACCCGAAGAAGCAGAAGTTAAGGAAGAGAACTTCCAAAACTCACCAATTAGTTGGTAGAATACACAATGATGAGACCAGGTTTGTGTAATTTCCACCGCCATTCCATTAGCCTTTTCCAGTGCACTCTCGATAGTGCAAAATTCGTCTACTTCCAGTTGGATCTTGCTCTCCCAACCACTTTCACTTTAGGAAGTGAATCCCGTTTGTGAGGCCGCCGTTACTTAGAATGATCCCCTCTATTCACTCTCTCCTTCTCTTCCCGGGAATAATTAATTGTGTGAGCCACGCGAACCACGATCGGTTCTCCGCTGCACCATCTGCCCCGCTACTCCCCTGAGGACTCGCGCACAACATGGTAAAGATCCCGCGGGCTGTTCACGTTCATCCCAGGGAGAAAATGGAAAAACTCGAAAACCGATCTATTTTTAAGTAAAATCCTATAATTAACCTCGAAAAGGCAAAAAAAATTATGGATTTGACGAGAGGGTAACGTATTGCTTGGAAGATAGGAGATTTTTTCGGAGAACAAGGAAGATAGAAGAAAATTATAAGTATTTTGGACAGTATTAAGTGAGGAAATGGATACTAAGGGGTTCCAGAATACTTAGACGCAGGAATAGGTACGTCAAGAACTATAACCATTCAGAATAGCACAAAAATGATTAAATTACTTTTTAACTACCGATTAATGAACACCAACCAGCCATACGCCCATGAGACAGTTCGCACGGTACGACGTAGCTGTAGATGTAGATGAACGGCAAGTTTTTGTAAAAGCTCTCGAGGAAGAAAAGCAGGTGGCTAAACCATGGTTGGATAGACAGTCTTCGTTCCAAAGTGAAGGAAGGAAAAGCGGAGGGAGTAGCTCGGAGACGTCCTGTTTCGAAACCCAGCTCTACTTACTGGGGAAAACCTTGTAAAAACATCCCCCTCTTTCCCTGACACACAAGCGAGTTCCACCTTCCCGTGTAACAACCCTCTCCGACCCAACCGAAAAAACAACCCGAGTACATGTGAATGGGTGTGTCTGTCTGTGCACCCATTCCTTTTCCTTTTGCTCCGACACCTTTCACATTCCTAATACGTCTCCCTAAAGCACAAACACACCGCCCCTCGCCCGCTCAGGGTCCCATCACCGACTCGACTCGCAGACATTAATTACCGCTGGGGCAAATGGGCCGGGTGAGAGTGAAAGGGGGGGCGAGGAGAAGGAGTTAAAGGAGGGGAAGCCTTAAACCTGCCCTCTCCTGCCTTCGAAGAGACGACCCGCGTCTCTCACACTTCTTCCCACGGCTTGCACCCCTCCCCCACCCCAGTCTCGTAGCTCCTTCTCCCAGGTATTCTCTTCGATCTCAGCCTCAGCAGCAATCTTCCTTCCTCAGGTTCACCCGCATAATTCTTACCTCCCACTGCATCCACACGCACTTAACGAATCCACCTCTTTGTTAACCCACGCACAAATACGCTCAAATCTCCGTCACTATCAAAATCTTGCTATAATTCCACTTGTCGCCCTAAACCTTCCCGCGATTATCTCCGCTCTCCCTGTGACGGCATCCCCATCCCTTTAGATGTAATCCTCGTTGCACCCTGTTTTCATTTTGCTGCAGGATGACGTGAAGTGTAAATAAACAAAAACACAATATGCTCTCTGAACTAATAGTAGACTGGTCCTTTTTAGTATAGCTGCATTCGAAGCTGATCCCAGAACCATCGCTAATACTTATAATTTTCACCATTCGATCGCTGATAACATTTTAAAATTTATAATCTGGAGCTTAATGAGCACCAACTATGTATTTTGCACAAATGTTAGTGGAATCTACATAGTTGTAGCTTATTCCCCTCCTTGACGAATGGATTCAACATCATTCAGCCTGGTACATTTAAGTATGTCCAATCTGTACACATAAAGGCAAATACCACAGACTGAATCACTGATCACCATACTACGTACTACAATTTAATGTCCCGCAAATATCTGTTTTAGTCCCTACAAGTTTCAATTAGAAATTTCTAAAAAATAGAAATTCTAACAGGACTATTCAATATAACGTGAATCGTAGTTATTGCCTGCGGTGAGTCACAGGGACTTATTATTAGCTCAAAAATTATGTATGTCTTTCTTGAATTCCTAATTGGGTTTTAATAATATCGTCACACTTAAAATATCAGTCAGAGAGAAAATGGGTGATTTGATTGGCTGAGATGGCTTTACTGTTTTCTATTGGCCGATGTTCACTATTTTGTTTTTATATGTGTTCTGTTGCATGAAAGGATGAAAAAATAACAGTTTACCCATCATGAAAACATTAATATAATGATCCTTAATACAGAGTGAAAGGGGCTGGCAATGAATGGAAAGAGTACGTAGTAGAAAGCACTTTGTAGTAGGAAGAAAGTATATGAATAGTTTAAAGAAAGAATTATGAAGTAGATTATTTAATATATATAAATGAAGTAAATTAGTAGGAAGAAGTACATAAAATGGGAGCGAAGTAAAAAGGGAGGGAAACTGAAAGTCAACAACAATTAGACGAACGATTTGGCATACACATTTTCGTTTCTCAGTCCTTCTTCCCTTGACTCAACCAAACCTTATCTACCCTTCTTTCGTGTCTCCTCGATCTTCCAGCAATCTTCCTTCCTAGCGGTCCTTCACGTCATTCCACCTCCCATCTCATGCACACGCACCTACAAATCTAGTTCTTTGTTATGACACGCACAAATCTCCCTTGCTCGTGGCCCTGCTGTCATTCTACTTGCCGCTCCCATCATCCCGCAGTAATCTCATTGCTTGAACGTTTTTCGCCTCCCAAGCTATCTCATCATGTTCCCATCATAGCCCATTCTGTTTTCATTTTGCGATCCAATGAAGCAAGATGCTATAAATAACCACGAGCATAAAGCCCGTTTAACACGATACTTGATCAAGCAAAGGATCCGGGGATACCCCCTAGTATGAAAGATTTTCAGTATCGTCTTATAACCTACTTGTTCTGCTTTTTTAGCCTCCGCACTTATACCTTGGTAACTCCTTGCCCGGCCGTTTAAAGGGGTTTAGCACAGGTTACACATACATAACCCAGTTTTTAACTAATACAATTTATTCTACTCACTAAGTGCATGTGGGAAGTCAAACCGTTAACAATAGCTTTTCCTTTTTTATATTTACGCACACAGGTACTACATCAAGTTATTTAATTATCTACCCTTGGTTTTAAATGAATGAATTTTATACTTATCGACCACTAGCCAGAAATGGAATCAATTAACACCTACTAATGTGAATCTAATTATTCTCGAGTGAACGTCCATGCAACAATGTATATACGCATGCCTGAATGTGGATCTGCGTTAGTGAGTATTTGGTGGTCCCGAGTCCACTGCGCAGGTCCGGCGCTGATAACTACATCAGCACTCTCGGTCCTGGGTAGTTGGGTCGCCACTGTTCTTCTTTCTCTAGATCATTGTGTTGAAGTAGTATCCTCCTGCTTCACGGCCACAGAACGTGCTGAGTCCATAATCGGACTTCAGTCTGGCAGCATTTCACCTTCTATTGGCTTTCGCGATTTCCCGGTAGACCACCTCTCGTCACCCTTACCACTATTTTTATCCACCCATAACAATATCTTACCCCTCCAATGTCTGCACCTATCTTTAATTTCTCCCCATGAGTTTTTCCCCAGATCTTTGCCGAAAGAGCGTACGGCTAATTTTTGTGGTTGGCGCCCGGAACATGCAAATTTTATTGTCGAGAGGGTTTACCACAAACACCTGCGTGCTTGCTCGAGCGACTTCCAATTGTCCGACCACGGGAATGACCTCGCAGTGAGTTTTTAGGATATAGTTCATAGGATATTGTTCAAATTTTGCCTACCAAGCTCGCCACAGCAACCATACAACGGTAATTGTCACACCGCACCGTCTCCTAACTTGACCTTGGGGAACAACCTTCATCAAGGTGTAACCTTAATGCGTTAGTCTGGCACAATACTAGCATACTGACTGCCAATCATAATAGCTACCATATAGGCTGAGTTAGTTCATTTCATCATTGATGCGCTAATGGTTTGCTTATAATCCCCAGTAGGACCTAGTAGCTGTCAACCAATGACGTTAGCTTTCACAGTCGCTGGGCAACTTCACTTTCTTAAATTATTGCTGCATATACTTCCTGCATAGACTTTACAGGATTTTCACACCCCCAATTTGTATGGGGTTTTGTAGATAACAAAATGTAAGAGTCAAATCTTTAATTTTTGCCTACAAAGGGTTATATATTTCTTAATTAGTCTAATGTTTGCAAAAACTATCATGTTAATTTATAGTGTTTGCACTTCGTAACGTGGTGGACTATTGGTAACGTTAATTCATGTGAAATAATGTAACCTCATAAAAACAAAGTTTTTATTATACTCCCTTTATTTTCATATGCATTACGTCACGTTTTAATGTCTCATATTCTCAGTGCATTTTAATATATTTTTTTCATTGTTTATGGTATCTTTGCCAATAAATATTGTATTATCACATTGCTAATAAATTTAATTTGTGAAAAGAAATCATTCTATCTTCACTAATTAGTCAAACTATACAGACTTTCGACAACCATTAGGAACATTAGTAATTTGATATGACATTTATATTCATTGTTGAACATTCAATACCGATAATCACAGTTGTTGGCTCACCACGGTCCATCTTCCACAACGTCCAAGGGCTAAATGATAGCTTTGATCGACGCCATTAATGAATACTTAGCGAGTAAAATATTGCAAAAAAATAGTTTAGAGGGTAAAGCGATGATGAAAACAAAATTTCTAAAGATGTAAGTGAAAACGGCTATGAAAGAAAGAATAAATACAATTCCCCCAGCAGGGAATCGAGCACCACACCTTCCGCTCCACCTTACCCCTGGGCTACCGATTGCTTGCATAGATAAGCAGATAACGGGCGTTAAATGTTCTTTTATTTTCATACAGATAAATTTCAATACAAATTCAAGAATTTTAAGCATTCATCGTTGGTCACAAGGAGTCTATGGACCAAATTTCAGATCGATTGGATGAGGGAAAATGGGTTTGTACGTACACAGACAGACAGTGTGAGCTGATATAAAGGGAGTAAAAAAGAGGCTGGTATGATATTTCATATGACAAAAAGAGCTTGATATAGAGTGTGGCGTTGCATGGGACAGAAACGTGGTCTCTGAAAAAGGAATACGATAGTAGACTATAGACGTTCGAAATGTGGGAGTGGAGGAGGATGGAGAAGACTCGGTTTACGGAAAAGAAGGCAAATGAGGAAGTGCATGACCTAGTTGGTGAGGAGGGCAAAGAATTTTTTTCCAATCACTTTTACCAGGCCTAGAGAAAAATAATGATAATTTAATTCACCTAAGGTGACTGGGAATTTTTAATCTAAGCACAAATGGTAATATCAAATACGCGGTGTATTTTTTTAATCTACAGATAGAACGCCTCAAGTCAGTTCATATGTAATCCAAATGATGTGAGTAAAATCGAAAAAATCCCTCGAAAAACCACCATTTGATGTTAATACTCATTCTCCAAACAAACACCATTATCCTCTTAGCAAAATTTAGTTTGCCTTCAATGATAGAGCTCGATTAACACTGAGATGGAAGCCGTTTTAAATCCGCACATCATGCCAGAAGACCAGAGGCCCATTTCAATATCGACAAAATTTTAAATGTCGCAATGCCTTTCAACTCTTATATTTTATATGTTAATTAAATATTTCATCGATGCCACAGCTATATACATTCCCATAGGCAAATTGTAGTGATTTTTTAATTCCTGATGCATGACGACAATACACCAATCAAGCGAGTAGAGTTCTTTTGAACGCTTTGTGAGGAAATACACCATTAGTAAAAGAAGAGAGCGGAAGGCGTCTTGATGAACAAAAGTGAAGCCTGTATTTTTTGTAAAAAACGAACCACTTAATATGAATGTAGTCAAACTTTTTTCTATAAATGCTTTGAATAATGCAATGTTTTAAGTAAATATTGTTTCCATTTCTATGCAGAGAGCGGAAGGCGTCTTGATGAACAAAAGTGAAGCCTGTATTTTTTGTAAAAAACTAACCACTTAATATGAATGTAGTCAAACTTTTTTCTATAAATGCTTTGAATAATGCAATGTTTTAAGTAAATATTGTTTCCATTTCTATGCATAAATCATCATGGTACCAAGACAATTTCGCGAGCCATACCTATGTTTTTGGCGTATAAACTGGGTCTAATATTCCCCTGCACTAGTGTACCGTATTGTTCCGCATATTATCTTCATTAATCAATTCTATAATCTTTTAATGAGTCAAACACCCCCCCCCCCGATATGGCCCCCAGATCAAAGTGGAAAATAGCCAATGCTAGGTGTAGCAACCAATTCGAGACATACGACTAATTCTGACATTGGTACAAATGCATACGTCATTAATGTCAATGTATATTTGCATAAATAAAAAGCCCAACATCGTAAGTCACCAGAGGGATAATGGAACTTGTCTCACATTAGAACGTTGGGTGGCCAGATGCATCACCAAAATATTAAGCGGAAATACTGCTTGTAAACTCAAGTACCCACTGCAGTGTAACGTCACAGCCGGATCAAATGCCATGAAAAACGGCTTCCATTTTTTGACGAATATTTCGATCATCTCGATGAAACTAATTTAACAATATTTCCTCAACATACGAAATCAAAATTATTTTAACCAGAGTAGCCGGTGGCATGCAATAAAATCACGTTTGATAGACATTGCTCCTCTGAAGGACATATCCCACTGATAGAATATGAGCTATCACCTTTTCCTAAGCAGTTTCCCATTTTTTTCGACGCAGAATATAGGTACTCAATGAAGTGTTCCGGCTAAATTACTTCCTCATAAATGCTGGATGGAAGAGTAAAAGTAGCATCTCCAACTTTTCCCTCACCATCTTATCCTCCTTTATCTAATATCTCTATTAATTTAAATGAATAAAAAATCAATAAAAAATGTTTCGTCCTGAATATGAAACGGTACAGTATATCCTATAAACATTTTGGAGAAAAATTTCACTTTCGTGCAGTTTTCGTACACTTTAACGCTTTTTCTTATTTCCCCATGCTTTGGAAAGCTAATTTCACAACGGATTTTTACTCATTGTACCTATCGAATTATATATTGCTGGCATTCATTGATTACTTTATTGGGGAAGAAAAATGTGGTGGTTTCCCGTTGCCTTCTCCAAAAACGTTTTTCTCGTGGTATCATAGCTCATGGAACTCTCAATCGTGTGATGTCACCTTTACAATCTCCCTGTTGTGCATCAGCGACGCTTGCAGTGCCTTTCTTCCGGCCACGGGCCTTTGATCTGCCAGGCATGTATGACCCCGTCAGGAGCAATTAACCCTTCTCCAACCTGTATAAGGCCAATCCCAATTACTCAAGCGACATTGTGATGTACGTTCCCTTTCACTACGGCCATTTCCATCTCTACATCATCCATGTAAAACAATAAACGGCAAGGTTACACTGAAATAGGTCTCAAATAAACTGCACACTTTCAAATTCACACCTTGAAACACTGCGGGGCAATACATAAGGTCAAGTATATCTGAAATGGCAATAACGTTCCGGCACAAAGTTCAATTATTTAGAAATGCAAACGTCATCATACGTATTCGTTTTAATTCAATATTCGGACAAGTAGCAGTTAGTAGTAGCAGTTGATCGCATCATCCTCTTCAAAGAGAGACCGGAAAAGCTTATGGGAAATAGTAATAAGACTGTAAATGCCCGGAATCACTATTAAAACATCGTGGGCTTGGATACCACTTTGGGTGTAAGTTCTCCTTATGATTAAAGATTTCGATACGATACATCCTAAGTCTAAAAAGTTCTACGAAGAGTTGGAGAGAAAAGATGAAGGTAAATAAAAATTCCGCGAAGACGGAGAAACATAGTGACTAGAGAAATTTTGTGACAAAACAGCCGAATATATAAATAATTGGAAGGAAAAATGTATGGGAAGAATAACAGAGAGAGACCAAGAATGGAATACATAAGATAAAATAAGAAGGATATCAATTTGTGTATTTAAGAAGGAATGAAGCGGTTGTGGAAGAGTAGACTGGAGAGCTGCAGCAAACCGATCTTCGGATTAATAACTGCTGATGATGATGATAGTCTAAGCAGTTGAAGCAACTATAACTCAACCCTCTTTGAACAATCGTGAAATTTACTTGCATGGAACGAATTGAACGTAGGAAGTTTTAATTCACAGAATGCAAACAGGAGGTACATGAAATGGCGATCTGACATAAAAAATATCAGAGCTCAAAGCCAGACTCTCGAGATATTTTAGCTATTATCGTTATTCATAGGGTGCATAAAATGGCGAGACTCATGGCAGAAGAATATTTTCCCCGTCTCACTGTCCTTGAAATCCAAGAGCGGCACTTAAATCGGGAGACCTCCCCTCACATTCCCTTTGAACGCGCTGTCTCTTCCTTTCTCCCCATACTTTTCACCCTCTCGCCTCTCCCTTAACACCGCAGCCACAAACAAACTCCGGGATTCCCTCTTTTCCAAACCTTTTCCGCCACGTCTTCCCAACATTACAACCCTATTCCCTTCTTCCTTCCTTTTCCAGGGCGGTTTTCTTTATTTCTTCTTTTTCTTCGGTCCACACCCTCGTCTCTCTCTCTCTCAGGGGTCCCCCTCACCCAACCAACCAACCACCCTTCCACGTTTGCCTCGTAAACTTTCACTCCCGCATCCCCACTGTAAGCGAGAGACAGAGGGAGAAAGAATGACTTATCCCTTACCACTAGTAACCATTCCTTGGGAAAAAATATACATTCTTTACAAAATAGGCGAAATGAGGAATCAGAGAACAAAGGACCATTAGGTCTCCTTGACTCACTCAAGAGTCACGTACGCGCGTTAGAAGAAAAACGATCTCGTAGCGTCGAGTTTAATGAAAAAAGAACTCAGCCATTTTGGGAAGCTATATATATTTAACATCATCATTTTCATTCGTCATTAATCCGAAGATTGGTTTGCTGCATCTCTCAACTCCGCTCTACAACCAGCCATTCATACTTCAGCTTTATTCCTATATACATATTCTCTTTGACACATACTAAACATAAACAGATAAATTCCCTAGTCACACGATACCCTTGTCAATGCGCAACGTCTGTAGTTGTTACATCGCAATTAGAGGAATATATACATACACAGACGTCAAATAATACTTCACAATTAGAAGTCCCAGGCGGACGAACATAACAGCTGGCGATCGGATCGGTATCACTCCACTCAATATCATGCCTGGAAATACATTCAGCCCCGAGCTCCTTGTTTGCGTACTTTTACACTTTCACAATTACATTAATACCTATACACCATGTTCATACGTAACTCCTTGGCGTACTTAAGTAATTCAAATAAGTACAACAACTAGCTAATAAAAAAGATGCATACCTCTAACATTCTCTCACCGCTCAAAAGAAGCATCACTTCAAACTCTAAAGGCGTGCAAGAAGTAATTGACGTTGACTACTTCAATCAGCTTCTCACGACACAGTCTCAAAAATAACACTGGCCTAAGGAATGAATTTAGAACCTACCGATCGATACATGACGATTCCCCGAAAATGAATTTTTTACAACTAATTATTGACAGCATTCCTTTAAAATGGCTAAGCCATGCGCGTCAGACGCTTAAAACGTTTGCATTTACACGAGATAAACTACAAAAAATGTTTAAGGAATAGAATTAATCGTGGTCTTTTATGTAGGACACTGAACTTTTTCATTTAATGTGACTGCAATAATCGAAGTTTAGATTTGTAATGGTAACATGAAAAATACATAATTACTTATTTTATTAAACAAGGTCTAATAAATTCATTGGTGCATAAAAACCTACGATATACTTGATATCATGGGGATCATGGGGATATCATTATATGATGAAACTGACCGCGGCTGTAGAATCCTCAGTACCCTCAACGCTATCGATCAACCTATAATCTATAGACACCAAAAGTTGCATACCCTGAACATACCTCTTCATACCAGAGTTTCGCAAAATGTTTTGACGATCTTATCTACTTAAGCTTGTTTAAACTTCATGGGTTTTAAAAGTAAAGTTTTCCTAATCGCCCATATGAAATTTTAAACAAGAAAATAGTATTTACTCTTTTTATTCCATTGCATTCTTGTGCCTGATACATCTTTGCTAAAAGTTCGGTTTGGAGTTAGAAAATAAATATTTTATGCCAGTTTTGATAGTTCCTAGTATATCAGTTTTGAGGGAACATTGATTATAATCCCATGACTTTTACAGCATAAAAATCTATTTTTCTCCCTCAACAGAGTGATTTCGTCGCTCATGAGAATCCCTGCTTTGGAAAAAAAGAGTTGCCACTTCAAACGCATTGTCAGACGCACACGAAATGCTTGTCATTGCCTACATCAATTCCTCTCTCACAACGGATCGACTAAATGATATCGCTGGCGTAAACGGAATTAAGAGCTAATTGCTAGAATAAAATCATTTAACGAGCTCTATAAAACAGATTCTGTAGATCTTCATAAGTTTAACATAACTCAAGGATATTTTTACGCTAAAACGTTCAATGAGTTCAAGAAGTTTACTGCTACTAACGTTAAACACGTCTGGCATTTCCTCTCTATTCAAAAGAAACCGCACTTCAGACTCTAAAGACGGATACAAAGTACTATTCGTCATTCATTTGACATAGATCAGGTTGAATAATGCCTAGTTCAATTTTTCTTTGAACTATATGTATATCCAATGTTAGCATGCAAATTTGGCGCATATGCTCCAGTCAGATTATAGACAGCATGTACCTACCTCCATAAAATATAGTTACCTCTGTATCTCCGTTGAATCAAAGTTTCTAACAGCATCTGATGGATAGAGCTTACGAGATGTGATAAGACTGGGCCTTAGCCTTCATGTTCAGAGCATCTCTAAGACTTGGCCCTAACTCGGAGGAAACACACGTTCTTGTAACTTCTCAAGGACATGGCTGGCCCTAGTAGTACATTCAGAACTCACTGCTTGAATACATTACGCGACCACTGCATTCAACACTGCATTATTTGCAAGTTCCATTGCCATTTTTACAACCAAACTTTTCCTGTGCTCCAGACCATTACATATAGTGCCGCAAAAGTTATATTCGAACATTCCCATTACATATTAAAGACGCGTCAATTTATACTGTCAAGAAGCGTATTAACTACTCGCACAACGACTTCGGCGCCCAAAGGAATCCAAGCAGTAGTCACCAGTGCTCGAGCACAGTTAGTAGGCGAGGCTGGAAATGTCTTTTTCTCTGGCAATATGTAGGTGCAAGATTCCTTTCAGCTGCGAGTCCTGTCGTTCAATTTATTTGCCATTCCTTCGCGGGGAAGGAGAGCGAGAGAGAAACCTTGCCCAAAAATCACGTCCGTGCTCTGACTGCTAACTTTGCACTAATGGGGTTCCCTCCGACAGCGGGCAGCGATCCCCTCCCTCCCCTACCCCAATCTCTTGGGCTCCCCGTACGCCCGCCTTACCTCCCTCATAACTCCCACACACCCCTTCCTCGGTCGCCCTCTTCCTCTACCGCAAAATCCCCGTCCATGCCTCCACGCCTCGCCTCCCTACACACACACACACACACCGTTCCCACGCAAGGTCCGATTCGTCTTCCTCCGAGACCCCCATCCATCTTCCTTCAACCCTCCTCCTCACATCTCACTCCCTACGGCCACCACCTCCTCATTCTCCTCCACATCGCCTCATTCCCTGCCTCCTCCACCTCCTCGTACAACTCCTTCCACTCTCCCGCCTCCTCTCTTCATGGTGAAGCCTGAAGAAGTCCCGCCAGAAAATCGTTAACAGCTTCATCCCCGCATCCATCTCCAACTAATCCACTTCTCTCCCCATGGCACTCCTGCCAACATCCACTCCCTCCACTTCTCCTCTCCTCCACCCCTTTCCCTCGCTTCCCGGTTCCTCCTCTTCCTCCTCCTTAATTTCCCTCTCCCGCTCTTGTTTCACCTCCTCGCAATCTCATTCGCTCCTCTCTTACTCTCCTTCTTCGTCTCCCATTCACTCCGATGAAACTTCCCTATCTCCTCCGATGAAAACCGCTCGCGAGTTATAGGGCATGCCGGAATACATTCATTTAGGAATAATTATTCTCCGTGCAATTTTGTCCTTACCCCCAAGGCTATGAAACCCAACTGAGAGGCCTTTAAATTATTTCACAAGCCTCCCAACGTGGTAAGGACAGGAAATGGCCGATAAAATATCCTTGACTTTCCCCTGGTTTACTCAGTATTTTAATACCATAAATATGTCTGTAAATAAGTCTATTAAATTCGCAAGCTTGGAAGTCTGGTTGCACTTCCTAAGACTATATGCTTGGAGCACACTCCTTTATGATAATCATTAATACACTAATACCCATCACGCCGTATCCTTTAGGGGTAGGTGGAATCAAAAAAGTTAACTCTCGTTGATAGGCCTGTCAAGGTGACTCTGATATAATAATACTAGCGGAAGGTACCCGTTGAATTTCAACGGGTAAGCAAAATAATTGAACTTTTTTATAAGAAAACCACAAAGCCTGAAGAATACAGTCAGCGCGATCATTTGAGAAGTTCGTAACCTAGCTTGTATGTTGTGTTCGTTGTTGTAGACACGCTGACCGTTTTCCAGGTGCTCGTTCATGAACGGCAAACCAAAAATGGGCCACGCAGACTCATAGCACCCAGGTTGATAGGTGGTCACTTCGTCCTTTCGGTTCTCTTGAGCCATATTCTGAGTGATTAACAGCTTGATAGATTCCATTGTGTAAATTTATATATTTGCATCCAATGACTTAATTAAGTTCCGCAATTCAACGTTGATATGTGCGTTGAGTATCTAAATCAGGATTGGTGAATATTTGCAGCAACAGCTGTGTTTATTTGACCTATGAATCCTCTATCACCCGGACTGCACCTTCGGCATAAATGGTAGCCATAATCATTGGTTTCGGTTGCTAAATAAAAAATCTAAGGTGATTATTTGTGCACTTACAGATTTTCATGCACGGATGTCGTTCATTGTGCAAAATTCCCGTTCTTTTTTCGGGTAAGAAGCATTTAGTGACATATTTATAATTTCCGCCATATTAAAACAGATTGTAGTTTCGAAACAGATGGGTCAATATTTGAACCAAATTTATCGCCGGTCACCCGTCCGTAGGCTGGGCTAAGATGAAATTGGTGCGGTTCTTAGCTTAACCCGAGAAACACCACGGGTAGATGCTCATGAAATCCCTGGAAGGCATGTCTTTGAGCATCCAGGTCTACCCTTTGTCATTTTTTTTTTGCAAGGATTCATTTTCTCGCAAAGAAGACATTCCTCTTGCTATAGAAGATTTATTCGAAAGGTTACACTTATTTCTATTAGGCATGTTGGCGGATATATATTTAAGTCCAAGGAGGGGAAACACAGCGGCGAGTGAGAGTCTTGAATAGGCAACTCGATGATTGAGTGACTGTAAGTTAAGTACACACTAACGCTTTTAAACATATATAAATAACTCGTAACGTTTATGATGTGGGAATTGGTCTAAAAAACAGTTCGCAATCGTAATTAGAACCAGACGGTTCCACTACGTGTTAGTATTTGAGTATTAAACGATAATAAACAACACCGTGTTTGTTGTAGCAACAGAGGCATTATTACCATTACTATTCGCTGCGCGTAAATATTCATGCACGTTTAATTCCTTTATGTATATCGTTTACTGCGTAAGTGTTCTCTCATATACATGCAGTGCCCCTGAGAGCTACTTTGAGAATAGACAATGAAGAGTATACTTGTTGAAAATATGCATTGAATTTATCGATTACTGCCCGATGCAACAGGGACTCTTGGGACTCTGGGCCCTTCTTATGCAGATTTTCTTTCTACGTGCAACCATGGGCCTGCAGGAAAACGTAAAATTTAAATGCTATAGGCGTGAATATCCTTTGAAAATCAAATCTGTGGTTGTCAAGGAAATATGATATTGTAGATTTCTGATAAAAATATAAGTTTTTGCAGTTAAAAACGCAATATTAGGACAAATACGAATTGGAAAAGAAAATAGATCGAAAGAATTATTAACTTAATTTTTTCAGCCATTTGATTAAAAATCCCAAACCTCTATCTTGCGCGAAATTAATTTTAAAAAGCAAAAAATGAAATCACTGCACACAACCCAATACGTAAAGTAAACCACCAAAGGACCTTGTGGAACCTTTTGGGACCCTGAGATATTTTTAGATAGCATAAAAATCTTCTCCTGGAAAACATATACATGTGCCAACTTTCATGGGGATCGGTGAAACGGTGTCGAAGTCTATTAATCTCGGACAGACAGACAGATATACAGACATAAATGTTATATGTATAAGATTCCCCATATTGTCATATCTTTGCATTCCTATTTTTCATAAGCTATTTTCATGCACTTCTTTATATCCACCCACCGGTTTTTAATACTCTTAATATTCCTGCTCTTCATAGTCTCGCCCACCACAATCAACAATGATTTCCTCGGTACCTATACCCCTTCCTATCACACTTTTCACGTATTTATCATTTACCTGTTTAGTTATTCGATTCTCGGCCATTATGCCAACATGGCCAAACCAGTGAAGCAATATTCTTTCATTGATGTGCATTACCGAAGCATCCATTTTTCATTCTTTTACAACTCATTCCTAAACCTACTCCTGAATGTATCACAAATTCCTTTCATATACCCCATACTCGCCACAATTAGGTTAATATCATGCTTATCCCGGCATATCGAAATTTCTGCATACAATAAAAAGGGAAGAGTTACACTTTTGTTCACTGTAATATTTACTTCATCATGCAGACATGAATATATTCCTGTAGGAAAACAGCCGTAGGACATTGATGACAGGACGTAATGGAAATGAAGTGTCATGGAGACTATTTTAATGGAGGGAATCGCCGTAAAAGAAGTCGTGTGCAGTGTTGGGAAGAGGAGATATAAATGGATAACGCAGCGACCTGTGACAAACTCAATTGGAAAACTTAAAATGAGACAGTTCCCTTGGACCCACCAATGAAGGAAAAATAGAAGGGAAGAAATGTCGCAGAAGACCCAGAGTGAAATTCATCACACAAGAAATATTTTGATGTGAAAAAATCATTAAATAGAAAAAATAACGGAGGATGAAGTGGAGAGATTCATCAAAATAACCTTAATGGGTGCTAATGACGATTATGATGAAAAGTTTCTCATCTTTGACGTCCTCACTGCTGCTAGGGGAAAAAACTTATTTTCTGTTTTTGCATCACCACTCAATATCCGTTGTCGTGGATATGACACAAATTTCAGAGAGCAACGAAATTACTGTGATAAATCAGAGAGAAATGTGAGCAGCAGGCCCCCATTCCGAATCATATGTCGTAGGTAGGTTGTTTCCTTACCAAGAATTTCTCCAAAGTTTGAGAATGTCCACGTTAAGCTGTCTAAATTCAGTCACTTGAAATTAGAAAACGTTCACTCACGTGAAAAAATCTAGGTACATGATTTAATTTATATGAGAGATGAATAGATGCCACGAAAGTTACCCTTAACAAAATTATGGTACTAATGTTGTTCGGGGGAACCTGTCCACGGGAATAACCGCGATCGCCTTAGTCAGAGCATTCAAATTAAAAATATTCATATCTTTGGAAATAGTGGGATCTTATATTTTTATGAAAGTGATGAGTCTCCAAAATGAGCCGCTCAAATCGCCATCCCCATTCTGAGCGCTTCTGTTTGTGTTCGACCATGTTTACTCTTGTATTTAAGAAAAATTACGTACTCAGGTTCATTGCTAGTCGGGTACCAAAATTTGTTTAACTGCTCTTCAATGCTTTCAGATCCTCTTAAGTGAATCATCGCAGGGGATAAAAACTAAGGAAAATTCATCCCATCGTCCAATACTCCCCCACCCGCACCCGTTCTTCACTCTCTCCGGCATTCTATAAATAATTTCGCGCCTTAATCTAAGCCGAAAGCCCTTCTTTTCAACCGCAGTCAAAACTTCCTCCTCTTAAATCACTTTCCTCATTTTCATTTATCCAGTCTCTTTCTTCCCTTGAATATTTCCCCCGCCCCTATCCCTCAGACGACCCGGAAAATACTCTCCAAACCCCTATCCCTTGGTTTCACATCATCCACATACCACCCCATTTACCATTCTTCTTACCCTGTCTTCTTATTTTTTATGGGGACGATCCCTTCAACGTCCAATCTTCCCCCGTCCCTTTTCCTCCTTGGACCCCGACTAAAACGCAATCCCCGCGTTCGGGTTGCTCTCTCACTTCCGCACCACTTCTTCTTTTAAGCAAACTCAAACCTCGAGCCAATTCCTTCCCATCTTTTGAATTTAACTGCACGAAACCCACCCACCCCTCCCCCCGCCCCTAACTGCCCGCCCACCTGCCTATTCAGCCGCGCATATAAATATTTACCCCCCCTGTCTTCCCTCTCCTCAACAAACACCTCAGCTCTTCCTCAGCCCCTTCTTTTCAAATTATTTCCTTAGCGTGGAAGAGGAATGTTCCGTAAACGCTGCCGTGCGTTTTGTTAGCACACCAGTAGTCTTGGGCGGAACACCACATAGGTAATCGAATTACTATTATGGCCACCAAGGGCTGAGGTTTCACTGCTCATGAAAGCCTTGTATAGGGATGAGAAGGGGACATAAATTAGTATTATTATTTGAACTTCCGAATTTTAAGACAAGTTGCAATAGAATGAGTATTTGTAAATGATCCTTTTTGTCATCAAAAAACTCTTTCTCTGAAGATTTTAACTAGTGGGTTTGGCGTACTTCCAAGCTGATTTTATTCAATATAAGATAGCTAAGCTTTTCCTTCCTCGTACCATGTCACCCAAGATCCTCCCGTCCATTAATCATTTCAATAATCTTTTCAATATTTCCTCCAGTTTCCTCTTCACTCCAACTCTCCAGCTTCACTCTATTTCCTCAAGCAGCGTTCTCCTTCACTTTTCCGAGCACACTATGCCTTTTTTGCTTCATTTTCTCAACATTTCTACAATCTCAAATCTTCAGCGTCTTCCAAAATTTCCATTTTATACCATGACCCTAACACCATGATTCCTATCTATGACTACATGCCTAGTCATCAATAAAGTCTTCCAATCACGACCCAAACGAAGATAGATTGTAAAAAGGATATTTAATTACTTCGGATGATGAAATAATAAAATAAATTTAAAAACTTTTTTAAATTTGGTTTTATTAAAAATTTACTAAAAGGTAGCAATAAATTTGTCACCTGTCACAACTGGCCTACAACAAGCAGAACGTGATTATTTGAGACTAAAAAAATCTATTGGGGTGCAACCACTATTTATGATAAAAATGACTCAATCATTACTGTATAGGCAACGTGGTAAATAGTCCTTAGTATTCCTAGTTGTGCAGGACCATGAATTCCCGGCAAGTCAAGCTTGCCTCAAATTTCACTGTAATTTTATGAATAACCTTTAGTACCACAAATTGTGATGAGGTCTAGGAATTTCCGGAAAGCGAAGTATGTACAGTAATTTTTTAAAAAGTCCTGAGTATCACAGGATGTGATTAGGACAACGGTGTTTCCGGTGAGAAGTCTTTTGCATCACAAGTATTGTTTGCGCCCCCACGGTTCTATTTTTAGTCTCAAATCACGTTCTGCCTGTTGTTGGCAAGTTGTGACAGCTAAAAAATTGATTTATACTTTTTAGAAATTTTTAATAAAACCATGTTTTTAAATTTATTCTATTGTATATTTTTAGTTCTTACAAATTTTGCATCAATTTTTCATTCATTATTGTCGTTATTATATGAATGAATTATTAAAAAATGTACTGTGTAACTTTTGTTGAAAAGAATGGAACGAATTTTTGTGTGTTAAAGTAATGTTTAAATTGTGTGTAAATTTGTTTGAATCGAGAAAATATTGTATTTTCATCCAGAATACAAATGTGGGAAAAGCTTTCAAGACAATCGCCTTGGTGGAAGTGGGAGGAGGAAAAATTGATTACAAGATTTGAAGCAAACAAACAGAGATGTCAAGTTGAATAAAACCATGGAAAAATGCTCTTTTTACCGTTGTACATGTACGGGATGGAGAACTTAACGTTGCTTCCGAAACATTTTCAACCGAAAAAAATGCAGCAGGAGAGCCTCGAACCATTCAAATAACTAACACGTTTTTACAGCCGCCTTAACCCACATGGCCACAGCAGTCAATGGATATCACGGAGTAATACAAAACATTTAGACGGAACGATATTCTATAGCAGCAAATCCGGGCCTATAGGAGAGAAATCCGTGATACTTATATTTTAATATTGTATTGTCATCGAAGATACATCTGTGTGCTAAATTTGAATGATCTCTGATGAGGTAAGTGGGTGTAAATTTGATTGGCAGATTCCACCGAAATACAGACAGTAACTCAAGTTAAATAAAACCATGACGTAATTAAATTATAGACCCCAGGAGTCTGTTTCTCAAAGTAAAAAATCTTCAAGTTACAAGTTTATTCGCTTGTAACTTGTGAAACTCTGTTTCTCAAACGTACAAGTCTACTAATTACAATTTACAAGTCCATTTCATAAGTTAAAAGTGTTTACTCACAAGTGTTTTCTTGGTTACCACACATGCTACTTCTCAAACAGACCTGTAAATTACAAGTACTTGTAACTTGCAAGTAAATTTCTCCTGGTCCTCCGACGTGAGAAAATCGCGGCAAATTGGAAAGAACAACTGGGAAAACAAATGAAAAGTGACTTGCGATCTCCTTTTCTCAACTGTTACGAAGGCGATAGTGACGAATAAGGTATATGTAGTTAGGATGTTTTTACCGACTTTTAACATAACATGCTCAGTTTATGTTAAAATACATTGTTTGATTGTAATTTAAAGTTTAAAGAAAAATCTTTTAGGCTAATGCGTAACGAAACAAGAACACCCCCATGGGGACTTTGTAAATAAATAACGAATAAGAAACATTTATTACCAACCGATAGGAGACATGTATGTATGTTGCTTTTAATCGTGAAATTTACGTGTGTTCTAATTTGATAAAGACTAAATCATTTTGAGGAGGCGGGAAGGTTGAACATGTGAAAGTTTTGCACGAGTTTACTAGTATTATTTATTACTATTAAACAAAATAATTTTTATGTCACGTCATTAGTTTAAACATTGAGAGGTAAAAATTCAGAGCATAAGTTCCCGCACTAAAATGACAAATCGCTATGAAATATTCAGCCTTGAAGGCTCATGGGGAGACTGTATATGTTGATCAGCCTATTTTAAAGCCGTCATTTTTATGTGATGAAAGAGATGCAAATGCTATGCTAATTTGCCGTGGTTTTTCCTAATATGCCCTAGTTATGTCCGATATCCTTGGTGCAACATTTTTCTCTATTTCTACTATTTTTATTACAATTATCACCCCAAAAGCTGAACTTAATTTCCTGCGAGAGCAGGAAATAAATGAGTAAATGTTGATTTTTGTCGAAAATATTGGTTTCACATTTTGTAAATATATTAGCACTGAGGTTATGCTGAATGTAATGTTTCTTTGAAAAGGTCAAATCAGCGAAATGCAATTTCTTCATCCCTGTTCATAACTGTTATACATCTCGATTATTACTAAGGCATTCCACACTATATCTCTTCAATTTTTACCACATCGCTTTGAATTACCAATTTTTAGGGCTCTTATCAAATATATATGCTTTTCCCGGAATACGCAAGCATATTTTACGTATAGCTGGGTGACGAGGAGAATACCTTTATGTACATTTTCTCAGTTTTCCTCCTAAGATAAACACGGATTTTTCGTAACATAATCTCCAAGATTCTACAACCTAACTTCAATCATCTGCCAGCCATTTTATTTGTGTTATGTATCTTACTACACCGCCGTAAACACGTAAGAAGAAAATACTACTATTTGCTAGGTTTTTTCCTCTAATTTATTATCTAATTTATTAGGAGTCATCATCAACTTAGAGATGACGACTTCCGACTTCGTAGTAGACTACTGAAATCCGGGATGATATTCAAAGAGATTGACACACATAAGGAAATATATGGTTTTGTAACCCCCTTCAGTGGCCACTACGGTTACAAAAACCGAAAATTTCGCGAAGAAAGTGCGAGTAGGTCTCTTTTTTTGTGTCTATTGGGCTCGTCTCTATCTACATAAATCCAATCAGCATACAATCTCACATTCATGCCTCGGATAAATTTTCTGTATTCTACAATCCCAAGCCTCACATCGCCTCCAAGAGGCAGCATGGTAAACAGTTTACCCACGCCAGCATCAACCGTTGATTAATCAGACAATAGATAGCGCCTTAGGGTGCATTAGTGTAGCCTTGCCATAATTTGCAGGAGAGGGTTATTTCCATATGGACATGTGATGGATCAAGTTCGTTGAATAAACAAGTTAATATCACAGTCTATACAGTCGCGACAAGACGGACACAATTCTTGCAGCTAGCTTTTAGTAGCGCCCCAAGCGGCGAACGTGTATAACTACCATAATGTGGGGTGAATACATACACTTACGCCCACCGGAACTAGAACCTATTTTCTTCTTCGTGAAGTAATGTAATTCTTTTTTCTATGGAATATTTTACATTGTCTCCCATTGTAGGGGATACAAGTTTAATTGCGTTAATAGGCAACAGTGAGAATAAATCGCCGTTCAAGCGTACTAGAAACAACAGCTCAAACTCATCCTGTATATCAATTTCATGACACATTACGATACTTTGGATGCCGTACCGGCTTTGATTTAGACTGTGTCCTGAGTGCTGCGACTACGTAAAGTGTTTTTACATTTAATTTGTATTAAATAAAACTGCAGCAGAAATCGGGAGTGTCTTTTATCAGGAGTGTCTTTTTTCCGATTCTCTAAATATCATAGCAGGTTGGTTGGTGCATATTGATATTTTTTGAAGCTCAGAAAACGTGAGCGCTCTCTAATGCTTTCATTTTAACACGCAAATGTAATTTATTATGATCATTACAGGTCCATGCGATGGATCATCCATTGCCGTAGAAAAGATTGAGACGGGAAAAATGCCGCTTAATTGTGTAAAAAATTATTTGATCTGTTCGGGACATTTTGAAGAGAACCAGTTGATAAAAAGAGATTGGTATTGACCGCTGTCCTCGTAATATTTTATGTACCCAATAACACGCCTCTAATAATCTTTCAAGGGAAGTTGCCTGCCAGAAAGACAGCCTTCCCGAGGAAAAACTCTAGATACCAATCCCCTCTTATATATAAAGAAAGTATCCTTCGATGGTTTTTTTAGCGTTGCTAACATGTTTCTCTTTCACCCAGTTTCTTCCGATCATGGTGCATTTTGCCCTAATATACTGTTGCATCATCCAACGAGTGAGAAATTTTCAATTGAATGTCTATAGTTAGAGACCAGGCAATGGAAGAACTCACTAAAGAGAGCAAGAGATTAGATTTCTTGTTTGAGGAATAACATGACAGTTCTCCGAATTAAGAATAGATTGAGATGTACTGGTGGTAGGTAGGAGATAGGCAGGACAATTAAAGGTGCAAGATATTGCGGTAGTGCAAGATGTAGCCAAAAACTGTTTAAAATCTTTTGCCTGGAAATTCATAATGAATATATTTCGTGGTCATGGGTCTCAGTGGTCCAGTGATACCATATGTTTTTCACTGAGTCTCCTATATAGCAGTCCGTAAGCACAGTCTAAACAAATACTTTAGATTGTGCCTTAAGGTTACACATTTTTTCTGAACACTTTCATCTACCCTCTGTTCGTACGTGGTAAAAGTATGTTTAGGGAATAAATACCAAATGTGGCCTGGGTCTAAGAGTGGTTATGCTTTTGAAGGAGAAGGAAAAGAACTTGAAAGAGGCCCAAAGGTTGGTTAATCTGAACCTAGATTAAATAGCAGTTGTGAGGCATTTATCGTACAATAATAGTGTAGATTATGTCTGTGGCTTAGAGGACTTAGGTTTCTTCAGAAGCAGTAATATAGCAAATCCAACTCTACTGCTAATGATAAATAGATTATTATATAACTTAAGGCAGCCTATAGGGTATTTCTTTTTTTGACAGTCTGTAAAATAAACATTTTTTCAAAAGTTATTCAAAACTACTCTTGAAATGCTTTCTAAAGAAGCGTTTACCTTGAAGACATGTGTGACCTGCCAGGGTTCAAACTTTGTTCTGATTCGTTTAGTCAATATAAATATCAACTGATTTATCTTAGGTTAATGCAGGAAATCACACTATATTTTTATAATATTCCTCATTTCCTGATTAGTTCCAGAAATTATCTATTTAAATATGATTGGTTCCATTTATTAAAAAGTGGAAAGAGAGTGTTGATCTCTTTGGAGGTCATTTCTGAATCGTTATCCCTGGATTCTAAGAATAGATTCAGACTTGCGCCCAAGATTTAAAAAGACGCAATAACTCCCCTGTCTTCTCAAATTGAAGGCCAGTTCTCTAGCACATATACTAGGTCATTCTATCTACCATAAGCACTCATGTTTCTTGTGGATAAATGTCTGTTTAGTCACTGGTTACACCAAAATGTGCAAAAACGCAAATTATTTATTCGATATTTTCAAATCCCACGGAATTATTTCAGCTGCGACACTGATAGTTACTATCACAGGTGAATATGAACACATTGAAGCTCTCGAGGCAATGAAAAATTGGCTAAGACAGATAAGGTTAATTAACCATTTAGGAAATGATAATACATACATAAAAAGTAAAATTTGTTGAAGTTTGGTTTATAAATATCAACTCTTTGCAAAAGGTTTTGAAAGATCTGAGAACCAAAGCCCTTTAGATAGATGCCATCAAACAAGAAAAATCAAACAAGACTTATTGGAGAATGTTTCTCTGTTGTCCGCTACAAGGGTGGGTATTCTTCAAACACAAATGCAATGACATTTAACTCCTATTTCAATCTTTGTTTTTTTAATCGTTTCTGAAGCCTAATTCTTCCATCGACTGTGAAGTATTCGATAGCCAGGAAGGAATCCTTGATGGTTTGAAAGAAGTGGATGGTCAAAGCATGAGTTCTTGTTTTACATAATTTGTTTCCGATCAGTCAAGAATAGAAGTTTTAGCTTAGAAATACAGAAAATAATGGTATGATATATATTTTTAGCTATTTTTTGAGAAAACTGCTTTCACTTCATTATTGTGGATGCCAGTACTTCCTCATGAAAAGAGAAGAACATATCCGAAGGGAAAGAATTATGCAAATATTTTAAAACGTTCTAAGTAATGAAATTTCCTCAGTGGTAAGTCTTATATTGTGCAGTGAGGAACAGAATTCCTTTTTCAAGGAATGTTCATCAAAATTAATGAGTAAAACGAATAGTGTTGTCAATTATTACAAATAGAGCGTCTTTAGGGAATGTGATTTGTGAATCAAACAAAATGCCCCTTCCAGAAAGATGCAGCTTAGAAGTGAAACATTTTCTCGTTAGAATCTTTGTTAGGACATGAGTTTATTTTATATTTTGAAATAAAAAAATCAGGGTCTCTCTAGCAACAAAAATAGAAGGTATAAACAGTACTTAAAGGAGAATAATAAAGGTTACTGATTTGAATTAAATGTGCAAATAAGCATTCTTCCGTGGATCATCTTGTGTTTTCATTCCTCACAACAATTGCAAAAATGTAATAGTGACTTCAAGAAATACTCGTACATGTGCTTCCTGTTTTGTCTTTATGTCACTTAAAAAGTCAGAACAGATGTACGTCATTTCATAAGCCCTTGTCATAAGCATAAGCCATGTCAAAGGCATAAGTGCTATACTGGGGTAACAAACTACTCAGCACATATTTCAAAAATTGAAGAAAGTTTTGCTCCTTCTTAGAAATGTCTAACAATTGAACGGACCATTTATTCCGCGAACAAAAGTGTGACATCGGCGCTCTGAACGAGATTACGATAATTTAAAGAGGATGGAAAAGCCGTCACCATAAAGCATTACCCACAAAAATCAAATTTTTATAAGGCAATGCAAATGTTGGCGAAAGTGAGCAAAAGTTAGCTTCATTTACACCGTATTGAAAGTAGTTATACACGTTCACCACTAGAGGCGCTTGCTTCGGCGCGCTGCAAGTCTGTATAGGGAAAATTACATGGCTTGACGCGACTGTATAGACTGTGTTAATATCTTAGCTAAATCGCATTGTTAGTTTTTCGTGCCTCGAAAGCTGAAAGTAAAATGATATCATTCACTACTTAAAGACATTATTTTAAGTTTTTATAATCGTTGTATCCGCTATATAATTCTTATTTATTAGCAGTGAAGGTTGTGTGTCATTAATTATATTGTACAATAGCTACCATAACGGATGTCTGCGCAAATAGTCGAAAAACTATTCACAAGAATACCTTGGATTCGTGTTTGCGCGCTGTTGAAATGCCCTTCTCTAATTCGGGAAGAACTCGTCCTTAGTCCATTGGTAACGATAATTTTTGTATGCAATGATGCTCAGCTACTTACGTTATCATATTCTACTACAGCTAAACTGGCAAAACGAGATGCGATCCTTACTTTTGTTAAGGCAAAATTTCAGTTTCGGTTTGGAAAACAATACTTTTTAAATACCACTCATGAAGACTACAATGTTCCACATATTAGATGGCAAAAAAGATGAAGCACGATTCCTCGCTTCCAAATCACAGTCTATCAAACAATGAAGCTTCCTACCGATGATTTTACCAATAACTGTCCTCAAAAATGACACACAGAATCGTGATTTGACGTAATATTTGTGTTCAATGGCTGACGCAGACAAGCTATATATACAGGTGTTCCTTCAAAGAATATAGTATTGTGAAAAGCATTGCCTGATGATGATGCTATTAGATATCGAAGCGCACCGTTGTTTAAAATAAATCTGTGGAAAAGTACGAAACTATGAACTTCTTTTCAACTATGCATTTCTTTTTTTACTCTTTTTCTCTAATCTGCAGATGTATTATGGAAGCTAAATTCCGACCTTTGTATCAACGTGAAACCTATGAGACTAAAATTTTCTCAGATACCTCATCCTTGTGTACCTATAACACCCGCGTCCCTAGATAATCTGTGCTTTAGTAGAGCCTAGAGACGCGTAAAGGAGCAGCGGTTTTCGCCTCTTGACATTTCCTGTACCTGATGAAGACGCTGAGGCGTCGATTTGTGTTGTACAATAAAGTTTCTTAGGAAAGGAATAAGTTTCCGGTTCCTATGAACTTCCGTTGGTAAATCAGAATTATATAATTCGTAATAATTTCACTCATTGAAGAAAGTGCTCTACATATATTCACGCCAACGAAATTTATTACTAATATTTCATAGGATTGCAGGCAAGAATGAATAACGCATGGATTTGTATTCCTTTAAGTAAAATTCTAAAATTATTTTTAGATGGGTTTAAGAGGCGTATGCTATAGAAAATAATATTAAGATAAAATTAAGGCACGAACCACTATTAACTATTTTGAGATAATTATCTGCATTCGTCGTGGGAAAAGTGAGTTAACTCTATAGAACAGCAGTTATGCTGTCTGAGAAAGTCATCAGGGAAAATACAGCATTCAAATAACCTGTACTCTCAAAATCTTGCTTCCACTGAAAAATGGGTCAGGTTCCCAATCAGTTATAACATCATGTCCCTGAACTCCGTTTGCTCAAAGTCCGAATTTCTCATTTACTGAGACTTACGCATCCACACGAGAACCTCCTTAAGCAAGCACTATAACGGAGTCTCTTTAAAGAGGACGATGGTGAGGCTTTAACTTCAACGCGGTCAGCGCGGCCAAGGAACATTTTCGGGATTCAATTCCTGAGGAGAGTTCCGAAAACGTCCGCCCCATTCCTTTTCCTTCTCGCCTCAGGGAAGGTGTAAGCAGTCGGTCGGATTAGGTCCATGACTCGTATAGAGCCACAGTGTTTGAGTGGGACGATCCTTGCCACTCCTCCACCCCTATGAGGTCCACCAAACGCCTAAACACTCCCTCCACATATTCACAGCCCTACCCTCCCCCAGAGAGGTAATCCTCCTTTCCTTCGATCTACACACCCCTTTCCTACACCACCCTCCTATTCAAACAGCCAAGCTGAACCTACCCTCTCCCCAAAGCCCATCCATGGCCCATTCCATCCCAAAGTATCTTCTCCTTCCCTTCGGCTCCGCCCGCATTGTTTGCACAAGAGGAAGACGTTCCACTTCCTTGGATCAACCAAAGAGGAGTAGGAGGCCTCGTACACCGCAGTGTGGACTCCTTAGCCCCTCCATACTTAGGGAAGGAGAGAGGCCAATCACTCAAGGGACGCATTAGCGTGATAGTGGACTATATCAGATGGTACAATGGCCTTTGTGCATTACACGCCTACTATGCTATCGAAGAAGGATTCTTTCACTTTCATTCTGAACCACCAGCGTTTTTTTAAGATAGTTCTTTCAATGGTTACATCCTCTCCCTTTCCATCGGTGCGAGGGAAAGGTGTTCCAACAGTTGTCGCCATTATGGGTATCCCACCAAGGACTTTCCCTGCAAGGCGACGGGGTCCCACAGGAGGGGTTTATTCCGTGATCCTTATCCCTTTCAAGGATTTGTCCGTGAACATTATCCCACACGGGTGGCCAGTAAGCATTATGCCAATCCCCTGGAATCCCCCAAGCTGTCCCTGGAGCCTCTCCAGGGATATGTGCGCGAACATACTCAGGGATCATTTTCTCTTTGTATTGGATGTGGAAAGATGGTTAAAATTCGCATTTAATTCGCGTAAAAGGACCAACTCCTGGAGTAATGGTTAAAATATACTCCATGAGAGGAAGAAATTTCCATCCCTCCGATACTGTCTTCACCCAAAAGCTTGCTTCAATGGACCAATGAAATATCGTAACAAACTCGATTAAACACATTGTATGTCACGACAGGAATAGGTGCGAATAATTAGAGGTAGGGTCCCGAAGGATCACAGCAGCGTAGTATTAGAGAAAGGTAAGAAATTTCCAGGAGAAATGACTAGAATATCAATCAAAATTGCGTATATTTTAGGCAACTAAATCGATAATCTAAAATAAATAATATAAAAACACAACTCCATAAAAAATACGAGAAAAAGTTTGAAAATTCAGTTGATACGCTGTGTAAAGTGGGTAAGAACAGAGTTCGGAAACGTCTCCCTCTCAGGAGAAGCTCTTAAAGTGTTTGAGCGCAGCCTCCTCCGGTAATTACCTTCCGAAAATTCCAGAAAAGTAGAATTTCATTAAAAGCCTAAATGGTTTCCTTTTATCCGAAAAAAAGACCATTGGCATCATTCTTCTGGCAGAACTAAGGTGTCTTACTCTTGGAATGCACTTGAAAACGGCAAAAATCAGGAATTGTCTTATTTTATCAGAAGTTTAAAAGGTGAGTGGCTCAATATTCAACCAGGAAGAATTCGGTAAGATGAAATTTGATCTACTCCAATAAGTGCTCAATTATTTGCTTGAAAATTTGGCAGATGGTGAAGATATAGCTAATTTAGATAAAAATCATATAGTTTGAAGGGGAGGCTGTTTTGTCGCCTTCAATTCTACTGGGTAATGAAAAGCAAGGCTTTCGAGGCTGTAATTGTTTACTAAGAGGCTTCTCCAATTAATTTTGTAAAAAGAAGAAGCTATTATGATTGTAATAAAAAATAAACGTGCAATTAAAATGTTGTAATATCTGTACTCTCACTCTAAGAAAACGGGTGCATTCTTCAATACGAATTATACTTTTGGAGCGCACAGCAATAATCGCTCTTGATGTTCCAGTTCACTTGCTGTACTATTTCGAACGTAAAAAATACGACCAATTAACGGAAAAAATTCCACTGACTTTACAAAAATTTTATCAATAAACATTCCTTTCTATGTTAAATGTCAAATTTAAGTGAATTGCAAAAAATCACATAATTCATTCACTTTGGTAGTCATGTATAACACATACTGCGATAAATTCTTTAAGACGCAGTGTAACTGCCAGGTGCTGAGCCTTCAGTGCTTTGTTAATATAACATGTACGAGTCTGGACTGTGAGCGTCATTCTTTGGAAAATACGGGATTTTCACCAACATGCAGTTTCTGACCAGCATTAGGGAACATAGAATTAGTCATCACTTATTTTTTAGAAAAATCTATCTTCACTACTCTCTTGTTTTTGAACCCCACACTTCCTATTCAAAATCCATCTTCAGTGGCCATTACCTTCTTTCAGAAAACCACACTTTCTAAAAAAAATAGTACCTATAAATTAAAAAATAAAATATAGTAAAAATAGTATGTAAAAGGCAGAAAATGTAGAATATCTAATTTTTCTAGGTAACAGTTGCAGTAGTATCCTACGTCCAGAGTGAAGGGGAAAAATTATCTTTTAAAAACGAAATATATCAAAACAAAAAAATCATCGCCCTACTCGTTGACCACTTACTCTTCAAGAAACAGTGCCTTAGAACCTCAATTCGTTCCAATATAAAACACACAGGATTCCTATTGCCACCCTGGAATCGAGATTATTGCCCGCATTCTTTCGGCCAAGGAATGGTAACATGAGCTCAGGGCAAACACAGTCCTCCTCGATTCCCAGACGTTACGAGGCCAATGTCTGACCGACTGACTTTGGGCTTTTCTTCATCATCCTTCGACATCGATTCGCCAGTGGGTCGTCACTCAGACGCCCAGATTCTCGTCATCACATTTCCCTTTCCCTCGCCACTAGTCATCCACAACCCCATGAACCTCCACTCTGAATACATCCTCGCTCTTAGCGTGAGGCCCAAGTCCACTCCCACCCGTTTCCCAACGCTATCCTCCTCCATCCCGGACCCCCGGTCGGGCCATTCTGGGAAACAGCGGAGCGATTCCGGCAAAGTGGACAGAAGGATGGGAAGGGGCAGCGACCGGCGAGCAGAGAGAAAGTGAATTTGGATTTCGGTGGATGGAATCCTTTTATTCCGCACGGCATGGAACCCATTTCGCTTCCACTGTAATTTACTCATCGACAATCCTTTCGACTTTCGGCAAATTTTCGTGAGCTCCACCGGACATGGCTTCCAGAGAAAGGTGGAGACAGAAAGTGATACCAGTTTGGCCTCTCTGCGAGGTAACCATTTATCATGAAGCTGGAACTGTGCCGCTGCTGAACTTTTAAAAAATTCAACAAGCTCTTTGATCATCTCCCAAATGACATTTTAGGTACGTCCATGGAGTCGAATTAACGTGGGATAACCGTGCCCCGACGGTAATGTGGTAACTAGTGCCAAATAATATATTTCAAGTTTATTTTTATATTATAGCATTCAAAAGCAAAGACATTTTTCAATTGGGAGTGGATTATAACCATTAAGCAAACAGTTTTTATTCCACCACTCTGATAAAGCTGGCTGTGTTTTGTAAAACGAGTAGCATCCTTCGTATTTGTTTCCATACGTTGCAACAACACTTTACCAAGCGGTCAACGTAAATGACTAATTTATACCACCCTGGGGATTTATCCTTAATAATTACTAATTGATTTTTATGTCGATTAACGCTGATGGATAGTTTTCAAGGTAATATACTTGTATTTCTAAACATTATAAAATAACTGTAAGATCCTCACACGATTCCATTCTCAAGGAAATACATGTCCTACGGAAAAGTGTTTACAGGTGTAATTTATATAATTAAACATGAAATACACTGAATAGATATAACTCATAGCAACTTCTCGCAGAAGTCAGTAGATTCACGCGTAATCAACGTTTCACATGCCCATTTAAAAGAAGGTATTGACTTAGTTCGGAGAACACACGAGTTATATCATCTAGTGAATGAATTATAACAAGCTTCATTGTGTTGTGACCCGGAAATCGGTGGTGCGAGTCTCCATCTCTTATAGATGGACTCTATTCTTCTGTATGAATTTGCTTGTTTTCTTAGTGTGTTTGTATACAGCTATTGAAAATAGCCCAGAATAGCCAAGGGAAACTATGCCTCTCGGGAGTGTAACCTTTCACTTTTCCTGACGTCAATACCTTCCTGTTCCCCCTCCTACCCCCACAAATCTATTGTCACCAATCCGAAAACACTCTCGTCTCGGCTTCTCCTATATAATGGTACGGAGGGATTCGCAAATGATCATTCATTAGTCATTCATCGATGGGACATATATTGACAGACGGCCAGTTATGTAGCCGAAACGGAAGTCGAGGCGCGGGCCATACGGCCCGTGTACTTGCAGCCGCAGTACCATCCATCCATGCCATATCCCGAGCTTCTCTCCTCCCCGAGTCGTGGTAATATTATTATTTGTATACCCTAGACGCATATGTTCATTCTTTCAATAAGTTAATTTAATAAATTCTCACATTCTTCTCTCAATAACTCTCTATAATTATTCGTTCCTCGACACCAAGGTCAAGGATCCACTCTTTCGAAGTGTAACGCGCATCCGCGGGTCGCCGCTTTGCAGGCGTAGTTCGCGTCGCGCTCAACAATTGCTGTGATTGCTAAAAGATACAGAACATTTCCGATAATAGTAAGTTGGCATGGTATAGGCCAGTTACTTTAGTTTTTTATTTGAATAAAATGAATGGGTATTTCTCATTTTCTCTCTTCGCAATTTGACGGCCAATCCTAATTCCTCGCAATATTCAATTTCCCCTCTAATCATGGAATTCTAAATGTGATTCTCTTATTGATACTTTGATCTTCAAATCATTTTCTGCCTATTGCAAAGTATGCATACGGAGAAAACTGAGAATAGCGATAAAAATGACTTAGAGCCAGTCTAGAATTTGAAAATACCATGCCCTATCGTCGATTTAAATCCTGTAAAGCATGAGGAAATATTTCATCAGGCACATAATACGCATTCTGATGTGGCTTTATAGCAATTTCCCAAGCTCACTCAATCGTCACGGAACTATTTAATAACATGAGCCGTAGTCCACTGGGATAACTTGACAGCTCGAAGTGGCATTTGGGAAATAAGATTTTTCGACCCCGGGGATTGGAGTTTGAACCCCCTGAAGGATGGAAAGGACGAGTTCTCGCCTTTAGATCCGACCGCTGAGTCGAGTAGTAGTCCGTTGAAGTTAGTATGCTTCAGAAAAGAGGACTTCGCGTCCCCTTTGGGATGTAATGGCTCGCCGATCCTCCGTCTTTCTCTATCTCTCCGTGTCTCTCTCACCTCTGTCCTTCACGTCCCACGCCAATCCTCAAACAGCCCCTTACTCAAGAGGACCCATCCCGCCCCTATTTATACTCCCCACTGTCATTTCCCCTCGCTTTTGGCCGCATTACATCTGCCCTTTATCTACCCCCACCAAGGATATTTGATTTCAGATTAGTTCTCCCATGGGAAGGAGGGAACGGGCATACTCGCTACGTCATAACATATCACAACAAGGAAAGGCTGCGAGATAAAATGAGTGATGACATGAAATTATCGTTCCACCGTGCACTTTTCTAAGAGTTGGAATAATAGAACTGCGGAAAGCACGCTGTACATAAAACAATGAACCGCGTTGAGTGTAGATAAATGCAGGAATGGTTGGGAGATTATGCCGCTAATTATTCATCCTTACGTTGTTCCACTTAAACACCGAGTTAGATAGTGTACAGCAAATATTGTATGATAAGTAGAAAGATCACTGCGATAATTTTATCTGTGCCACAAATCCACCAAAAATACATCGATAAGAATCATAATCAACCATTAAGTTAAAATATTTTATGTCTCTTTGAAATGTGTTTCCTGATAGCGTCATAATAATTTTTTTATTTGGTGTATCACGAAAATGTAGTCATATTATCAGCCAAAATAAGATAATAAAATTAGACTGCCAAAGGACACGTTTTAAAATGTCAATTTTGTAATGAGGCAAACAAATAGCTATGTAGGAGACTGCATGGATATGTTGTTTTGCAGTTGGTCTATCTAGTTGATTTAATTATTTTTAATATGTAATTTATCGATACTGTACACCAAGCTTTCCGGTACTAACATCACCTATCTTAACACTAATACCTCACCGAATGCATGCAATTACTATACCAATAACCACACGGTAACTGCAACTCCTGATGTTTTCTCAGCACAGAGTGAAGTGTGTATTTGCCGAAAATCTATTCTTGCGACACACCATTGAAGTGGTGTGTAGTACTGTGTACATGCAGCTGGGCTATTGAAAGGGTGCATGCCGAAGTTAGTAGAGCACACTCAAAAGCAAAAAGGTGTCACCATTAGAAAATGTCTATTTAATAAGCCACGGAAGTCGTCAAAGGTCAGCGATAAGCAGCTAATCTTAAATTCAAACTATGGCTAAAAATAAAACATATTATAGAAACCACAAATGATATAATAACGTTCATTACTAAAGCGCAGCACCTGCACACTTTGATACTCAGTTTAATAGAAACACTATAATTGTATAGCACTATAACGTAGGGCTAAAATCATTGTTATCCACCGTATAACGCAATAACTTATTGCCTATATGAAACTGCGGGGACGTAAACATCTGAAATATATTTTCCGTCGAAGTCCGTTTATGAGACTGTCCGTAGGATACTAGCCTTTTTCTATAGAAAACCTATGATAATTTCATCAGCTTTCCCCTGAAAGATTGGTATCACAGCCTTTCGAGCGATCTTCTCTTCGAGCTAAAACAGGATCCGAAGAGGAAACACTCGCTTGAGCCGCAACGAGGAGTTAGAGCCCCACGTGCGTGACCTTTAACTTTCGATGAAACATCTGAATGGTCTCATAAAAAACTCAAAGTGAAGGAGGCCAATCGATTTTTCTCAGTCTATACACCAATTCAGGCAATCATCAAGGATCCTAAAAGCTGTTTTCACGTTTATTTCATCTCTTAAGTGTCGCAAGTGAAAGTGGCAATGAAAACCTGGCCTTGGGACACCAACGGTATTCAATTCGTCTCACTTTGTGTTCACATCAGATCCGCTGATTGACGACTCCCCGAACTAAAACTAGCTCACCTCCACCACATCGTTTTCAGTTAATGCATAAGGGATAGAGAAGGTGGCCTCATTAAAAATGGGACCGTTGTTGCTGATTCCCAAGTCAGATAATGAGCTGCGATAAGTAACACCCGCTGCGTTGTCTCCCTGTACAGTAAGGCGCAGCACAGAAATTTGTGTGTATATAGCGGATAACTTTAGGTGTACACTGAAGTAAAAAAGTGTTGAACAAGGAAATGGAGAATTATTCGTCGAAAGGTTGATACATATTAATTATATAGGGACGTTCCACATCATACTGCACTTCCGAATAGCCGTAAAAATCACTCAATTAGACGCGGTTCAATTTAATAAATAATCCGATAATAATAATCGAGACATTTTCACCATTAATTCTGGGGATCAAATCTAAGCTACTCGGGGTATTTTTTCCGTATTTATTTTTGTCATAATATTTTTTTAATATTCCAGCTACAGTTTTTTAATTTAATGTGGAACTGAAAAGCAAAATATTTTTGAATTTCCATCGTGCAATACTTCTGGAGGGCGAAGATGATCCCTTGATTTCATATCTTCCTAAAACTCGGGTGTCACAACAAGCCCGTATTATGCAAACCCTAATTGCTTCATATGTACCTATGAAAAATTCGACAAACATTTTTCATGTAAAATTCAGTAAGCACGCATGCAGAAGCGGTTTCTTTTGGACACAAGTTTCTTTATCAAAAGCTATATTTGGTTTGACATTGCATTATTTCCTCGATTATTGCAATTTATCGATATGGTATGCGGAGGAATTTAGGGTATTTCGATCGTCACCAAGTAGCACACGTCACTAAATGGCATACGTTACTCCCATTTTCAAACAACGCGATGAGACAGCAGCAGAGAACTACAGGTCGGTTATTTAAAGGTCCTTGAATTTCAATTTAATAAAGATGGCAATAAGAGTTTTTTGTAACATGTCACTCGTTAACTATTGGTTGATGGTCGCTGTTTGAAAATCAGCTGGGCAGTTCCGAAGTTGAGCTTTTTGTGGACGACTGAATGATTATAAGGCGCATCGAGTAAGATTATGATCGAATCGCCCAATAAAAGTATATATATTTGCTCGGCAAGTGGATTAGTAGTGGTGATTAATGGACCTAAACTTAAGCACGAGTTACTTTTAGATGCAAGTTACTTTTGATAAATAGCAAAAGTACATAGAATAGGCGCCTATAGGAAATAAAATCCCGCGAAATAGTAAATTAAATATTTAAATGTAGCGTATAAAAAAGCGTAGCGTGTATCTTCCTAAATATCCTGTTCTAAAATACTCGGCTATTTTCAAGGACACGCACCATAACAGTCATAAAAAGGTACTGGAAGAAGTCCAAAGAAAAGTGGCAAGATACGTTTTGAATAGGATTGAAATAAAAGACGGCGCGCCGTCTTTTCTCTCAATTTCTCTCTCTACGCGGCGCGGCGTGACATGGATGGTGAAAATCTTGGGTTAGGAGGGTTTACAATGTTGAAGAATTAGATGTAGGCTGTGTGAATTTTATTAAATAATAAGACGCTTAGCTTACCTTCACAAGGAGGTTGCAGACCCAAATTCCAGGGGAAATTATTACCCATAAATTTTAAGAGGGCAAGGAATGAATTTAAACGAATTCTTATTTCTTTAAAGAACTATTGTGGAATGGAATCAAATCGCTGAATAGCAAGTTAGGTACATCACAAACATTCAAAGACCTTTTAATACTCGATACTAAAATTTAACCACTCAAAAAATCTTATTGCTAAAATATTACATGTTTATATCTACTTGGTGACTAAAGACTATTATAACCACCCGCTGAAGGGCTCAATCGCTACACTGGTCTTCGAATGAATTATGAGGAAAAATATTGTTTTAAGTTATGAAAAGGAAAATGGGTACCATTCAGTTTTTATGAAACTTATGGACCCACTTTATGGTTTCAGTTAAATAGTGATTCATCGCTTAGAATCAGAAAAGAATCAAGAAACATTCACATGAGTAAATCGTTTTCCCATCGCTTTCTAAGATCAAAATTTGATTTATATGCGGTAAATTTATCTTTGAATGATGGAAAAGATGAAATTTATAGGGATTATTTAAATAGCCATATCAAAAGTAGAATCAAACTTTAACATTAAATTTAACCAAATAAAATACGCGAAAGTATTGAATCTCAGAACATAATTAGCACATCGGCTAGCAAGATCCAAGATATAATTAATTTAACATTTGTCGCTAAAATAAGATATTTTATCTTTAGTTCTCCAACCACTTTCCATATCATACTGGGCACATTTAACGCTATCTCATGATGCATAATTGCTATGTTATAGCACATAGAAATCGAAATGTTCGAAATTTGTTTCCAACCCAAAACACCGCAACCAACCATCGAACAGATTCATTAAAATATACACAGAAGGAAGTTATTTTGAGTCACAGCACCTTTTTAATGAATAAAGGAATATACAATAATTCAAGACTTAGTTATTCTGGAGACCAATTTTAGAGTGGGCGAACGCACAAAAAATGTAAAATGTAAAAACAGAAACTCCACTGTCTTTTTCGGAACTTTCACCGAAAGATTGCAATAATGGTAAGGTGCACACCAAATTCCCTCTTTACTTTCCAGTAAACCTAGTCTCAGAAATAGTCGGTAAAGTAAAGGTATACTGGGTATCATCAGGCAAGCAAAAGTGGGACCGAAAAAACCGAGAAGTTCGACGAAACATTTTCCCTCGAGGACAACGGAACCCTGATGAGTCCATTAGAAATCCAATTGCGGCGAATTAAATGAAAAAATAGATACGGCGAGTAGTTCGAAAATTTGGATGCGGGGAATAATCTAAAAAACTTGCGGCGGCCTTCAGGCGATACGCATCTGGTATCTCATTGGATTTCCAGGTAGGCTGTAGAAGAGAGAAGAAGATCGTTACGAGAATCCGAGTGGCTTGCTCCCCCAGGCCGCCAGGCAGAAGCCCCACCTCCGCTATATAATCTGAGAGTCATTACAGATTGTAATTCGCCATTAGAGAGGCAAAACTCCGCGGAAAATATTAACGCATCCAGATAATCTAACATAAATTTGAACCTCCCAATCGTGAGAAGTGGGTATACATATATGTAATATACATTTAAGTAAAATATTTTCGTATTACATGCTATGTGGTGGCTAAATTGCCTTTGGTCAAAGATTGCCGAGGTGATGATTCAACGAGTCTCAATGGCATTTCATAGCGCATAGCATATTTAGAGCAGGTTTCTTTAATGAAACTGAAGTGAAAATTATTCAAGTGGCTTCAATTATGTCATCTTTAAAACGTTATACTACTGTCCCTTTATTGCCAAGCTCACATTCTGAGGACCACTATTACTAACTTTGTGAAAGAATAGAATTCCAAATTAAAATCTGCTTAACATACTATATGCCTCCTATCGACTCTGCCAATATAATGGCGGACGCGGGCATCTTTAAAATACAGTCGCTTCAGAACCACCTGCCAACTTCTAGCGCATACGAAACGAACGATCTCAGGCTTGATTATACGGAAAACCTCCATCAAGGATATAACTCTATTAATTCCTCTGAAAATATTAACCACAACCAACCTGTCTCAAAATGCGAATAATAATAATAATAATAATAATAATAATAAGGGTACGGAAGCCGGACCACCAGCCTCCACGTGGCGTACCTGGTAACGGCTCTTGCCGGCTAATGGTGGACGTCTGCGTGTGGGGCTAACCACCCCACACGTTGTAATACTGGTTCCAAAAAGGAATTCTGAGAAAGCCACCCACAACCGGCCCCTCTCGGATGGGGGCCCTAGTGAAGTTGGGAGTGGCAACACGAATAACACCGTTACGGGAGCCCGGATGCAGTGGACGGAAACCCTAAGGGGCGACCTCCTCGCATGCCATGCTGCCAGCGAGCCCGAATGCAGGGGGTATATGGCAAGGATGCACTCTTTGTGGTGTGAGATGCATCCAGAGCACGACCACCTATCGCAGCAGAATCTGCGCGATTATGCCAACCACCTGCGAAAAAAGGAAACTCTCCACCAACCGCCAGTTCAGAGGAACACACCACCGGCCAGACCACTCTCCCCGACACAGGCAGCCTCTGCACCACCTGAGGCTAGAACGGCACTCATGCCGCAGTCTATGCCAAATGGAGATGAAGCTGGGCAGGCCGTCGCTGAACTACGAACGCGGTTGTTAAGCACAATATCTTATGATGATGGACAACCTAGGCCGAGAGAAATCCACCGGAAGATCTCTCTGCGGGGTAACCACCTGCCCCAGTTGAATGGTCTTATCGACGAAATCCTAACGGAAACGTCGGACCTTTGGACGGTAAATTGCGTGGTCTATGCTGCTGCCAAAATTATGGCTCACTCCCAAAAGAACACCTCTTGGGAGGACAAAGCAGCAAAGAGGCTTGAACAGTTGGAGGCCAAGATCACGCAGGCGAGACAACAGACGTCGAGAATTCAGTGTGTGATGGAATACATTGCATCTGGGCGAGCTTTCACTCCTAAAGTTCGGCGCATAGCGCGCAGTCTCAGGTACAACCATCACACGCTGAATAAAAGCGTGCTGCTTACCATTAAGCAGCACGCGGTCGATAGAGTACGGGCACTCACCACGGCCCGGAAAAAACTCCTGAAGAGGAGTAGGGGCGTGAGAGAAAATGCCACCTTTCTCCTTCAGCCGTCCCGTCTCTTTCGACCACCTCCGCCTGTCGTTGAATCTCCGCCACCCGTCCAAGAGGTTGAACGTTTCTGGAAGGAAATATACGAAACGTCGAAGCCATTCAACGGAGACACTCCGGCCATAGGCCTCTTTAAAGAGGTTTGTGACCGCCACCTACAAGATGTGGATGGACCTCTTTCAGTCACCGAAAGTGACGTGAAGAAGGCCTTCTCTGGCAAGAAGAATTTCTCGGCTCCAGGAATGGATGCCGTGAATAACTTCTGGTGGAAGAAATTTACTTCCACCCACCAACACCTCGCCAGAATCTTCACGTCCTTTCTAAATGGTGGAAAACCAATTCCACCTTGGCTGACTGAGGGACGCACGGTTTTAATACCTAAGAAGGGAGACTTGTCCAATCCAAAGAACTACCGCCCTATAACCTGCCTCAACACTGTATATAAGGCGTTCACCTCGATCTTGAGCGACCTTATCCTACACCAAGTCCAGCCGGTTTGGGAGGAGGTGTACGAGCAGAGGGGCTCAAAGCGGGGAATCGCGGGATGCAAGGACAACCTGCTCATTGATAGGTGCATATGCCAGGATGCCATCCGGCATAAGCGAAACCTATCAATGGCCTGGGTGGACTACAAGAAGGCTTTTGACACCACTTCGCATGAGCTATTGATCGCCATGCTGAAGTTGATGAAAGTCCACCCTGAGGTTGTGTCCTGCATCCAACGCCTGTTACCACTGTGGAAAACGCGCTTCGTTCTGACCTCAGGCAAGCGGTCAGTTTCCACAGAGTTGGTAACATACCACCGTGGCGTTTTTCAAGGCGACAGCTTGAGCCCCCTACTGTTCTGTATTTCCCTCCTACCCCTGTCCCTTAGGCTGCGACGAGGTAAAGGATACATGTGTGGTGTTCCAGGTGACAGGAAGCATAAGGTCACCCATTTGTTTTATATGGATGACCTGAAGCTGTATGCTTCTAATGCGAAAGACCTTCGCACTGCCCTGGACACCGTACTGGAATACAGTGAGGCTATAGGAATGGAGTTCGGATTGGACAAGTGTGCATCCATCCACTTGGCGAGAGGAAGATTTTCGGAGATCAAGGAAGACGTGCAACTTGTTGACGGGAGCGTCATTCGTCACCTCGAGGACGATGACAGCTATGAATATCTCGGCGTCCCCCAGCGCCGAATGCAGGAGGTTACAGCAGTGAAGGAAAGGCTCACCGCCAAATACAGACAGACTCTCAGGAACATCTGGAGTTCTGAGCTGTCAGGCAAGAACAAGGTTCTTGCCACGAACATGTTCGCGGTTCCTACACTGCTGTATACCTTCGGATGCATGAAGTGGAACGTCAACGAGTTGCAGAACCTCGATAGGGGAACGAGGAAGATGATGACCATCTATAGAAGTCTTCATCCGAAATCTTCCGTCGCCAGATTGTATCTCCCTCGCAATGTAGGTGGTAGAGGACTATTGAGTCTGGAATGTCTCCACAACAGAGTTGTCCTGGGTACAGCTTGCCGAGTTTTGAAAAGCAGGGACCCCCTGCTCAATCTCGTGAGTGATCACGAGAGTGCGGGAGCAGGGGCGTTTCTCTTCCAGGCGGCAAAGAGGGCAGCGGACGAAACCGGTCTCGACTTCGACCCGTCATCCGACGGAAGCGACAATGACACGACCATCTTGTCATTGAAGGCAGACGTCCTCAAGCTCGAAATAAAAAAAGCCGAGCAGAAGGCCTTGCTCAAGGTGCATACCGATAAGCCCATGCATGGAGGTTTCTATCGAAACATCGAAAAGCATGGGCTATCGAAGGAGCTAACGTTTGCCTTCCTACGCTCCGCCGGTCTGAAGTCCGAGACCGAGGGTTTTGTCCTCGCGTGCCAGGATGGTGTCATAAACACACTCGTGTACCGCCGCATTATATTCAAAGCGGAGGTTGCGGACACGAGATGTAGGGCGTGCCGAGCCCAGCCGGAGACTTTGAGTCACCTTCTCTCCGGCTGTAGTTATTACGCTAAGTCAGCATATTTAGCTCGGCACAACGCGGCCCTACGGGTGTTATACTTTCATCTTCGACACCATTATGGCATCGACGAAACACCTGTGCTGCCCTATGCCCCTGGAGATATTGAGTCCGTCGTGGAGAACGATAAATGCACGATCTGGTGGAATTACTCCTTTTCCACCACCAGGCAGTTGGAGGCGACCAAGCCTGATATCGTTCTCCTCGACCACCTCACACGCTCCATGTTCGTGATCGAGTTTTCGGCTCCGGCTGAAACTAACATGGATGCGAAGGAGGTGGAAAAACGGACGAAATATCAAGACCTGCTTTTCGAACTTCGACAGATGTACCCCGGACACTCTGTGAAACTGGTGGTCCTCATCATAGGTGTGCTCGGTGGAGTTAAGGGCTCGCTGCTAAATAACATCAAGTGTATTCCGTCCTGCGTGGCACAGGCGGAATTACTAGTTGCACGCATGCAGAAGGCCGTCATCCTGGGGTCACTCCGTCTACTGCGGACGCATGACCCTACCGCAGCGTAGCCACACATCCGATGGGCGTCGGACGTGGCTGCGATTACTGCCCAACCCCTCTCGAGTCTTCGGCCATTATGACGGCAATGAAACCTGATGCTTGCCGGGGACTCGGAGGGTCATGTTACAACTGTAACAATTAAAATAATAATAATAAGGTCGATAGAGTTCGGGCACTCACCACGGCCCGGAAAAAACTCCTGAAGAAGAGTAGGGGCGTGAGAGAAAATGCCACCTTTCTCCTTCAGCCGTCCCGTCTCTTTCGACCACCTCCGCCTGTTGTTGAATCTCCGCCACCCGTCCAAGAGGTTGAACGTTTCTGGAAGGAAATATACGAAACGTCGAAGCCATTCAACGGAGACACTCCGGCCATAGGCCTCTTTAAAGAGGTTTGTGACCGCCACCTACAAGATGTGGATGGACCTCTTTCAGTCACCGAAAGTGACGTGAAGAAGGCCTTCTCTGGCAAGAAGAATTTCTCGGCTCCAGGAATGGATGCCGTGAATAACTTCTGGTGGAAGAAATTTACTTCCACCCACCAACACCTCGCCAGAATCTTCACGTCCTTTCTAAATGGTGGAAAACCAATTCCACCTTGGCTGACTGAGGGACGCACGGTTTTAATACCTAAGAAGGGAGACTTGTCCAATCCAAAGAACTACCGCCCTATAACCTGCCTCAACACTGTATATAAGGCGTTCACCTCGATCTTGAGCGACCTTATCCTACACCAAGTCCAGCCGGTTTGGGAGGAGGTGTACGAGCAGAGGGGCTCAAAGCGAGGAATCGCGGGATGCAAGGACAACCTGCTCATTGATAGGTGCATATGCCAGGATGCCATCCGGCATAAGCGAAACCTATCAATGGCCTGGGTGGACTACAAGAAGGCTTTTGACACCACTTCGCATGAGCTATTGATCGCCATGCTGAAGTTGATGAAAGTCCACCCTGAGGTTGTGTCCTGCATCCAACGCCTGTTACCACTGTGGAAAACGCCCTTCGTTCTGACCTCAGGCAAGCGGTCAGTTTCCACAGAGTTGGTAACATACCACCGTGGCGTTTTTCAAGGCGACAGCTTGAGCCCCCTACTGTTCTGTATTTCCCTCCTACCCCTGTCCCTTAGGCTGCGACGAGGTAAAGGATACATGTGTGGTGTTCCAGGTGACAGGAAGCATAAGGTCACCCATTTGTTTTATATGGATGACCTGAAGCTGTACGCTTCTAATGCGAAAGACCTTCGCACTGCCCTGGACACCGTACTGGAATACAGTGAGGCTATAGGAATGGAGTTCGGATTGGACAAGTGTGCATCCATCCACTTGGCGAGAGGAAGATTTTCGGAGATCAAGGAAGACGTGCAACTTGTTGACGGGAGCGTCATTCGTCACCTCGAGGACGATGACAGCTATGAATATCTCGGCGTCCCCCAGTGCCGAATGCAGGAGGTTACAGCAGTGAAGGAAAGGCTCACCGCCAAATACAGACAGACTCTCAGGAACATCTGGAGTTCTGAGCTGTCAGGCAAGAACAAGGTTCTTGCCACGAACATGTTCGCGGTTCCTACACTGCTGTATACCTTCGGATGCATGAAGTGGAACGTCAACGAGTTGCAGAACCTCGATAGGGGAACGAGGAAGATGATGACCATCTATAGAAGTCTTCATCCGAAATCTTCCGTCGCCAGATTGTATCTCCCTCGCAATGTAGGTGGTAGAGGACTATTGAGTCTGGAATGTCTCCACAACAGAGTTGTCCTGGGTACAGCTTGCCGAGTTTTGAAAAGCAGGGACCCCCTGCTCAATCTCGTGAGTGATCACGAGAGTGCGGGAGCAGGGGCGTTTCTCTTCCAGGCGGCAAAGAGGGCAGCGGACGAAACCGGTCTCGACTTCGACCCGTCATCCGACGGAAGCGACAATGACACGACCATCTTGTCATTGAAGGCAGACGTCCTCAAGCTCGAAATAAAAAAAGCCGAGCAGAAGGCCTTGCTCAAGGAGCATACCGATAAGCCCATGCATGGAGGTTTTTATCGAAACATCGAAAAGCATGGGCTATCGAAGGAGCTAACGTTTGCCTTCCTACGCTCCGCCGGTCTGAAGTCCGAGACCGAGGGTTTTGTCCTCGCGTGCCAGGATGGTGTCATAAACACACTCGTGTACCGCCGCATTATATTCAAGGCGGAGGTTGCGGACACGAAATGTAGGGCGTGCCGAGCCCAGCCGGAGACTTTGAGTCACCTTCTCTCCGGCTGTAGTTATTACGCTAAATCAGCATATTTAGCTCGGCACAACGCGGCCCTACGAGTGTTATACTTTCATTTTCGACATCATTATGGCATCGACGAAACACCTGTGCTGCCCTATGCCCCTGGAGATATTGAGTCCGTCGTGGAGAACGATAAATGTACGATCTGGTGGAATTACTCCTTTTACACCACCAGGCAGTTGGAGGCGACCAAGCCTGATATCGTTCTCCTCGACCACCTCACACGCTCCATGTTCGTGATCGAGTTTTCGGCTCCGGCTGAAACTAACATGGATGCGAAGGAGGTGGAAAAACGGACGAAATATCAAGACCTGCTTTTCGAACTTCGACAGATGTACCCCGGACACTCTGTGAAACTGGTGGTCCTCATCATAGGTGTGCTCGGTGGAGTTAAGGGCTCGCTGCTAAATAACATCAAGTGTATTCCGTCCTGCGTGGCACAGGCGGAATTACTAGTTGCACGCATGCAGAAGGCCGTCATCCTGGGGTCACTCCGTTTACTGCGGACGCATGACCCTACCGCAGCGTAGCCACACATCTGATGGGCGTCGGACGTGGCTGCGATTACTGCCTAACCCCTCTCGAGTCTTCGGCCATTATGACGGCAATGAAACCTGATGCTTGCCGGGGACTCGGAGGGTCATGTTACAACTGTAACAATAATAATAATAATGCGAATAATAATACCTTCGGATGCATGAAGTGGAACGTCAACGAGTTGCAGAACCTCGATAGGGGAACGAGGAAGATGATGAAAATCTATAGAAGTCTTCATCCGAAATCTTCCGTCGCCAGATTGTATCTCCCTCGCAATGTAGGTGGTAGAGGACTATTGAGTCTGGAATGTCTCCACAACAGAGTTGTCCTGGGTACAGCTTGCCGAGTTTTGAAAAGCAGGGACCCCCTGCTCAATCTCGTGAGTGATCACGAGAGTGCGGGAGCAGGGGCGTTTCTCTTCCAGGCGGCAAAGAGGGCAGCGGACGAAACCGGTCTCGACTTCGACCCGTCATCCGACGGAAGCGACAATGACACGACCATCTTGTCATTGAAGGCAGACGTCCTCAAGCTCGAAATAAAAAAAGCCGAGCAGAAGGCCTTGCTCAAGGTGCATACCGATAAGCCCATGCATGGAGGTTTCTATCGAAACATCGAAAAGCATGGGCTATCGAAGGAGCTAACGTTTGCCTTCCTACGCTCCGCCGGTCTGAAGTCCGAGACCGAGGGTTTTGTCCTCGCGTGCCAGGATGGTGTCATAAACACACTCGTGTACCGCCGCATTATATTCAAAGCGGAGGTTGCGGACACGAGATGTAGGGCGTGCCGAGCCCAGCCGGAGACTTTGAGTCACCTTCTCTCCGGCTGTAGTTATTACGCTAAGTCAGCATATTTAGCTCGGCACAACGCGGCCCTACGGGTGTTATACTTTCATCTTCGACACCATTATGGCATCGACGAAACACCTGTGCTGCCCTATGCCCCTGGAGATATTGAGTCCGTCGTGGAGAACGATAAATGCACGATCTGGTGGAATTACTCCTTTTCCACCACCAGGCACTTGGAGGCGACCAAGCCTGATATCGTTCTCCTCGACCACCTCACACGCTCCATGTTCGTGATCGAGTTTTCGGCTCCGGCTGAAACTAACATGGATGCGAAGGAGGTGGAAAAACGGACGAAATATCAAGACCTGCTTTTCGAACTTCGACAGATGTACCCCGGACACTCTGTGAAACTGGTGGTCCTCATCATAGGTGTGCTCGGTGGAGTTAAGGGCTCGCTGCTAAATAACATCAAGTGTATTCCGTCCTGCGTGGCACAGGCGGAATTACTAGTTGCACGCATGCAGAAGGCCGTCATCCTGGGGTCACTCCGTTTACTGCGGACGCATGACCCTACCGCAGCGTAGCCACACATCCGATGGGCGTCGGACGTGGCTGCGATTACTGCCCAACCCCTCTCGAGTCTTCGGCCATTATGACGGCAATGAAACCTGATGCTTGCCGGGGACTCGGAGGGTCATGTTACAACTGTAACAATTAAAATAATAATAATAATAATATTTATTCCACTTGTGAAGTAAACAAAGTATATATATACAATATTTAAAAAACACAATAAGGTGGAATTTAGGTACCCCATAGGTAAACCTGTTTTGGGGTTACCATCATGAATTAACATGAAGCGGCTGGTGCATATGTATAATCATTTTTTTTTTTAACCTGATAACAGAAAAACAATTAGAGATAATACATATTGTGTGCGGATAATACATCCAACTGTTGAAATCTAACGCTGTTTCCACGAATGCAAATTCCAGCAAGTGGAATGAGTATCATAAGTGGAGCTATGATAGCTATTTTTATTCCTATTCATATCTTATTATACATGCATGACTTATTTTGTACCGCTACCCCCATTGCTCTAGTTCGATTTGAGTCTACCGGCCCCCGAACTTGCCTCATCACCCTTAGGCATATTTTCCTCCCTCTCATTCACTTACCTCGCGTTCAATTTCCTTCCATCCCTTATCATCTCCCGAATTGGAATGAAAAAAATGCCCTCGATACTCAAAATTAAATCTTCTCCCCATTGGCCATTTCCACGAGGATATCATGGAGTGTGACTATTAAAAACATTGATGCATTCCGTTTTATATTCGTATCCGCGCGCACTTAAAAACGGTAGCGTCACTTAACTTTATAAATATATTTTAACGATAGGAGTCGATGATTAGTACACCGGAATATTCCTTGGAATTCATTAGCAAAGATTAACTCTCTTTGCTTTGATTCAGATCGTGTATGGTCTTTAGAACAAAACTAGAAAAATAAGTTAGAATTAGAATGCTAGGGTTTCACGAACAGAAAATCATTTGCCTTTTGGAAATTCTCGGATTTGTGCGTCCAATAGGGACACGGTTAAAGTTACAGCTGCGCAGTTTCCATATTCAGCATGGTTTCCATGTAAATACTTTCGGACGATCGAATGTAAGATTGACCCAATAAGTGATCATAGTGATGTGAAATTGTACCCAAAATTGGCTACTCACTGACAGTGACGGTCAAAGAGTTAATGTACCTTAATCGTGCACGAGCAACCGACTTCATTATCCAATCATGTATCGCTAATTCTAGTGCCTAAACATATAAGTTAAAGAATGAATCACTTGGTCACCTTTCAAACTATTTTTAATTCAACTGACTGGTTTCGATTTCACAACATTATCATCAGAGTCCAAATATTTGACCTCTGATGATATTTTAACATCAAAACCGGTCAATTTGAAAGAAAACAGTATGTAAGGTTATCAAGTGATTCATTTTTTAACTGTGACACAATTCCAAAAAGTGACTTCGCCGAACATAACCTTAAACAGATACCTTAACACTGTCATTAGTCACATCACTGACTTGAGGAATTGTCTTTCTCTAAAGACGTAATTTAAAAAAGGAACAAGAAAGATGAGTGAGAAAAATGAAATCCCAGACACACGACCCACGAGTGGGATAAAATCTAAAGCGTAAAACGGTATATTGGATATAGAATGAAAATTGATGTCAGCCGACATATCCCGACTCCCTAGCACATCTACATTTACGAAGTACCTTACAAGTCACCTCCAGGGATTGTAGCAGAGGAATAGGTAGATAGGTATAGGTTCAGTGATAGAAGAAATAGATCAGTGGATTATGTATAGAATAGTAGTTATTCCTACATCATTACTCCTAGGTCGATGGTAACGCAGAAACATAAATAAAACGCAGGAAATTAAAAAGAGCCTTTCAATAAATAATCCATCAATTCTTACTTTTGTGTTTAGCCATTTCTTGGATGAGTCGTTTAAAACATTTGCACGGAGACATTCAAGTTAAATGGTGAAAGGAAATTCTGAAATTTTTCTACGAGACAATGGGCATAAAACGACAGCTCAGTACCCATCTAATGAAAGAATTAGTTGGCTAGCCTCAAGTATGGGGATCACAGACGAAAAACACGGGAAGATAATCGCTCTTCAGGGGCTCTCAGCATCTTAAAAGCACACGTATTGACATAGGTTCAACAAAAATATGGGAGAGCTTCTCTTTCGTTCCGGCACTAAATTATTCATGAGCGGAAATTCTACAAACTATCCATTCATTAAGTAACTACGCTGTGCGAGGAAAAGGGGATCTCTTTTCATTCTCGTCCTTTTTTTTAGTTATTTTCTTTCAGCCAACCCCGTAGGGCTGAGTTTTCTTTTCCGTGTGTATCTCAACCCCCTTCTGTTTTCTCCGTTTCGTCCATCCCTCGTCCACTTCCATAACTCTCTCGTTTATCTCCTCCTCCCTCTCTCCTCCTTAAGGACCAACCCACAGGACAGGGGGGGTCCTCCTTCACAACGTCTCTTCGGGAACACTAACCATCACTTCCCGTCCTTCATCCGAGAGACGTTCCCTTAAAGCACCACGCTCTCCATTAATTAACACTCGTCCCACTCTCTCATCCTTCACTCAGTCGTTCCATTCCTCTGTCTCTCTCTCTATAATTGACTGTGTGTGTCTCTCTCACACTTGCTAGCTCTCCTCTCACCTCCCTCCTGGTTTCACCTCGGCTCATCATCCGTTGCTTGCTTCCTTCGCCGGGCATTCCTTTCCCTCCTCTCAAACTCAGAACGCTCAACACTTTCACCGTCCACGCCTCCTCCTTTTAACTCCTCTCACTCTCTCTCTCCCTCAACTGCTAGCAAACTCAACGTCTCATCATCCAAAACGTCCCAAAATTCTTCTCTCTCTCTCTCCACCTTTTTAAACCCTCCCTTAATCACAATCACAGAATATCACACTACGTACACTTAGCTACATATTTCTTCAATGTTGCACAGTTTGGAGCTATAAATGGTATATTTTTATAGTTCTTGCATTGATAATACTTTATAGTAATGTTTTATCATCTCTTTTCAGAAGTTTTGCAGGTGTTGTACGCTCCCCACTTTGCGCGTGCGTCTTCTCGCTATGGTTTTTTATTCCAAGGATAAATAGCAATAGTTCTGGTTTTTCCCATTAGAGCAGAAATTGCTCTTTAGGTAAGTCACATTGTTTACTTTAATGCCACAATGACAATGACCAACCTCTTGACCAGTGTGCCACGTAATATATATGTATGCATTGTATTAATATAAATTAGTAGTACTAGGTGACCGAGCGTTGCTCAATGTTTATTTAGTGTACCAAGAACTGCTATGCTCCTATTCTGCTCCTTATTGTCTATTTCAATTATATTGGGAATTCACATAGTGCGATTAAAAGGTTTCACTAACACAAACTTTATAAAACACTAGCTGAAGGTACCCGTTGAAATTCAACGGGTGTGAATAACATTAACCGTATTTGATAAGTAAACCACAAAGCTTGAAGAACACTGTCAGCATGATCATTTGAGGAGTTCCTAACCTATCTTGTATGTTGTGATCGTTGTAATTCGTTCGTTTTCCAGGTGCACGGAAATTTGGGTGACTGTTTGTCCTCTTTAATGGACGGGAAACCCAAAAATGGGCAACGCAGACTCATTTCTACTTAAATAGCACCCAGGTTGGTAGATGGTCACCTCGTCCCTCCGGTTCTCTTAAGCCGTCTTCTGAGTGATTAACAGCTTGATCACTTCCCTTGTGTACATAGATATATTTGCATTCTTAATCAGGATAGGAGAGTAGAGTATAATCTAGCGGATGACAACGTCAAAAGGAGCATTTTCAATAGCAGCCATGTTTATTTGTCCTATGAATCCTTCAATACTCGGACTATGCCTTCGGCATAAAGGGTAGCATTATTCATTGGTTCCTAAATCATAATCATTTGTTACAAAATTAAAAGTCTATGGTGATCAGTCTTAGTGCACCTGCCAATTTTCATGCACCGATGTCATTCATTGTGCAGAATATCCATTCATCTTTCGGATAAGAAGAATGGAGTGACGTCATTATAATTTCCGCCATCATAAAACAGATTGAAGTTTCGAAACAGATGGTTCAATATGTGAACCAGATTTATAGCTGGTTACCCGTCAGTAGGTTTGGTTAGGATGAAATTTGTGCGGTTCTTAGAGTTATCCGAGAAACACCACGGGAAGATTCTCAAGAGATCACTTTGGAGAGAGGAGGGCATAAGAGAGGTGGGCGTGTATTTGAGCTTCCAAGTCCAACTTTTGTCGTTTTTCATGCAAGGACTCATTTTCTCGCAATGAAGACATTCCTCTTGCATTAGAAAATGTTTTCGAAAGGTTAAACTTTTTTCTATTAGGGATGTTGATGGATATACTTTTAAGTCCAAGAAATGGAAACATAGTGGCGAGTGAGTGTCTCGAATTGGCAACTCGATGATTGAGTGAATGTAAGTCAACTGCACTTTAACACGTTCAAATATACACAAATAATTCGTAATGTTTATGATTTGGGAATTGGTCTAAAAACTGTTCGCAATCGTAATGAAATTCAATGGGTATGAAAAATATTGATCGTATTTTATAATAAAACTACAAAGCTTAAAGAACACTGTCAGCGTAGTCATTTGAGGAGCTCATAACCTATCTTGTATGTTGTAGTCGTAGTAGTGGATACGCTGGCTGTTTTCCAGGTGCACGGAGATATGAGTGACTGTTGGTCCTCTTTCTTGCACGGGAAACCCAAAATTGGGCCACGAAGACTCTTACTACGTAAATAGCACCTAGGTTGATAGATAGTCACCTCGTCCCTCTGATTCTCTTGAGCCGTCTTCTGAGTGATTAACAGCTTGATCGCTTCCTTGTGTACATAAATATATTTGCAGACTGAATTTAGTTACGCAATTCAACGTGCGTTGAGTATCTTAATCAGGATTGGAGAGAAGGGTATAATCCAGAGGTTGACAACGTCAAAAGGACCATTTCAAGCCACTGCCATGTTTATTTGACCTATGAATCCTACATCACCCGGACTGCGCCTTCGGAATATAGGGTATCCATAATCATTGGTTTCAGTTTTTAAATAAAACATCCATGGTGATTCTTAGTGCACTTGCCGATTATCATGCACGGATGTCGTTTATTGCGCAGAATTTCCGTGTTTCTTTCAGGTAAGCAACATGTAGTGACGTCATTATAATTTCCGCCCTCTTAACACAGATTGAAGTTTCGGAACAGATGGGTCTATATTTGAACCAGATTTATAGCTGGTGGGCATGTCTTTGAGCATACAAGTCTATCCTTAGTCGTTTTTTTTGCAAGGGCTCATTTTATCGCCAAGATGACATTCCTCTTGCTTTAGAAGATTTATTCGAAAGGTTAATATTTTTTTCTGTTAGGCATGTTGCTGGATATATTTATTAGCTCTGGAACTCGATGATTGAGTGAATGTAAGTAAACTGCAATTTAACACTGTTAAACATACATGTACAAAAAACTCGTGACGTTTATGACGTGAGAATTGGTCTAAAAACAGCTCACAATCGTAATGGGATCTGAGAATTAAATGATAATAAACAAAGCCGTGTTTGTTGTAGCAACAGAGACATTTATACGATTACTATTCACTGAACGTAAATACCCTTGCACCTTTATGTGTATCGTTTACTAGGTAAGTGTTCTTTCCTATACATGCAGTTCCCCTATGAGAGATACTTTGAGAATAGACATTGCAGAGTATACTTGTTGTAAATATGCATTGAATGTATCTATTACCCCCAAAAGTAATCTATCACGGGGCCCTTGGGACTCTGGGCCTTTCTTATACAAATTTTCCTTCTATGAGCTATCATGTACCGGTAGGAAAACTTAAATGCCAGATGCGTTAATATCCTTTGAAATTCAAATCTCTGGTTGTCAAGGAAATATGCTATTGTTGATTTCAGAGAAAAATGTGAGATTTTTCAGCTATAAACATAATTTTCAGACAATTACGAAGCGTAAAAGAAAATTGATTGAAAGAATTAGAAACTTCATTTATTCAGCCATCAATTAAAAAAATCCAGGCCTCTATCTTGAGTGAAAGTTTTTTTTAAAAGCAAAAAATGAAATCACTGCACCGAACCCAATTCTTAGCATGGACCACCAGGGACCACAAGGGGGGGAGGCCTTTGGGGGCCCTGAGGGATTTTTAATAATGCCTATGAAACATTCAGATACATTTTCTTACTTCATGCCAAATTTCAGCTCAATCGGTTCCGTAGGTTTTGCGTGATTGAGCGACAGACAGATAGACAGACAGACACCATTCAATTATTATATATTAGTACTAGCTGATGGTACCCGTTGAAATTCAACGGGTGTAAAAAAAATTGAACTTATTTTTAAGAAAACCACAAAGCCTGAAGAATACTGTCAGCGTGATCATTTGAGGTGTTCGTATCCTATCTTGTTTGTATTGTTTGTTGTAGTAGACACGCTGACCGTTTTCCAGGTGCACGCAGAGTTGAGTGACTGTCCTCTTTAATGGACGGGAAACCCAAAATGGGCCACGCAGACTCATTTCTACTTAAAAAGCACCCAGGTTGATAGATGGTCACCTCGTCCCTCCGGTTCTCTTTAGCCGTCTTCTGAGTGATTAACAGCTTGATCACTTCCCTTGTGTACATAGATATATTTGCATTCAATGACTTAATTGAGTTCCGCAATTCAACGTTGATATGTGCGTTGAGTATCTTAATCAGGATTGGATTGTAGGGTACAATCCAGCGTTCGACACCGTCAAAATGAGCATTTTCTGCAGCAGCCATGTTTATTTGTCCTATGAATCCTTCATTACCCGGACTGCGCCTTCGGCATAAAGGGTAGCCATAATTATTGGTTTTGGATGCCAAATAAAAAATCTATGGTGATTCATACTGCACTGGCCAATTTTCATTCACGGATGTTGTTAATTTTGAAGAATTTCCGTAATTCTTTCGGGTTAGAAGCATGTAGTGACGTCATTATAATTTCCACCATCTTATGCAGATTGAAGTTTCGAAACAGATGGGTCTATATTTGAACCAGATTTATAGCTTGTTACCCGTCCGTAGGTTGGGCTAGGAAAACATTTGTGGGGTTCTTAGCGTAACCCCTGAAACACCACGGGGAGATGACCATGAGATCGCTGGTGGGCATTTCTTGGAGCATCCAAGTCTAATCTTTGTCGTTTTTCTTGCAAGAGCTCATTTTCTCGCAAAGAACACATTCCTCTTGCTCTAGAAGATTTATTCGAATGTTTACTCTTTTTTTCTTTCAGGCATGTTGAATGGATATATTTTTAAGTCCAAGGAAGGGAGACAGCGGCGAGTGAGAGTCTTGAATAGGCAACGCGATGATTGAGTGAATGTAAGTTTACTGCACTTTTACACTTTTAAACATATTTTAATAACTCGTAACGTTTATGAAGTAGGAATTGGTCTAAAAAACTGTTCGAAATCGTTATGAAATTCAACGGGTGTGAAAAAAATTGAATTTATTTTAGAAGAAAAACCACTAAGCCGTGAGGCGTGAATATCCTTTGAAAATCAAATTTCTGGTTGTCAAGGAAATATGCTATTGTTGATTTCAAAGAAAAATGTGAGAATTTTCAACAAAAAAAATGATGTTCAGACAAATACGAAGCATAAAAGAAAATCGGTTGAAAGAATTAGAAACGTCAATTGTTCAGCCATCCGTTAAAAAAATTCCAGCCCTCTATCTTGAGTGAAAGTAATTTTTCAAAGCAAAAAATAAAACCACTGCACCAAACCCAGTGCTTAGCATGGACCGCAAGGGAACCCCAGGGGGGGCCTTTGGGGACCCTGACAGATTTTTAATATAGCCTATGTTACATCCCGATACATCTTCTAACTACACACAAAATTTCAGCTCAATCGGTTCGGTAGTGTTTGCGTGATTGAGCAACAGAGAGACGGACAGACAGACAGACAGACACCATTCAATTTTTATATATTAGTATGATGATGATAACGGTTATTTATTTTTTTTAACATTATAGTGATGGATGCAATTAGGTTGTATAAAACAAACACAAAAACACCTCTAATATATAAAAACATTCTTATAACGCAATTCTGAAATCATCAATAAATTCAATATTAAATTGTTTTCATTATGTTCAATATTTATTGGCAGATTACTGTTATTATTATTAGATTCAAAATTATTCAGTATTTCTTCCCATACAACGTTTCTCCTGTGTCGAGGATTTTCTGATGATAACGTAACATTTAAGCTGTCTTAAGTCTTTTTATTCTGGAAAATGCTATATACAACATTGCATGCATAAATACAGCAGTTAACAGGAATATGCAAACAAATTCAAACGTTTTACCGGGTGATTTATGTATCGTCATAGCAAAAGCTGCTCTTACGGGAAACTGGTGTATTTGCAGGGCACACCCAAGCTATTGCTGGAATCTAATGTCATTCTTGGAATGTGAACGTCTCAACCTGAATTTTCCCATGCAATTATTTTGGCTTTAATAATGTTGTTACACAGTTCGGAAGCAATCCATATAGTTCCATTTCACATTCTTTCAAAAACATCAAAATTTCGTAAAAGAATTATTATTGTATTTTTCTTGAGCTTCAATTCGTGAGGTGGTAAATCAGCCATCTCAACGGAATTTAGAAATTCAGTGGTGAATTGAAGAACTCCTTCTGGTAGGTCTTTACGGAATCGAAGCTCTTATATAATTTAAATTATCCAGAAGGCTTAGTCATAAAATCATCATTAATTTTATTCATGTATTTGTTTAAAGGCGATTAAATGGCTCTGTTCTTTATATTCTCATCTATTGTTTGCCAAACAATCACCAAACACTTCTTCAATTAATTTCCCTTTAGAAAGCAAGTCCTCTGGTAGCTCAATTTCATCCAAAGCGTTAACTGGCAAGTCCCCATTTCCAATTTTTAGCAAATATTCTGCGAAATCTCTTTGTTCTGGATCGACACGAATGTATTCTGATAATAAAGAAAACTGGAAGTGGCTCCAAAGGCTACTTATCTTAATTGAAAGATCCACTAACTCGCTTCGATTAGCGCGTGGTTGAACGGGCAAACATTGACGAAAATCTTCTTCAATTACCAAAAATATCTTTTCACCAAAAAACAATTTGAGATTACCTGTAGAACAAAAATGTGTATCTATGTTATTCAACCCATTTATCCAAGCCAGGTATCCAAGTATGGGCGCTTCATTCATTCAAAAAACGTCGATTTTGGAAATTTCTCTAGCTTTAACGGAGTCTGGTTTGACATTTGACCATGATTCATGTTTCTGTGGAACCTACGGTATAACACAACGATAAAAGTATTAATAATGTGTTAATAAAACATCAAGAAAAATTATGTAAAATATATTACCTACATTACCTTAAGTCCAAAAGATTTATGAGAAGTTCGTCCATTGGGTGAGAAGAATCGAAGCTATTCCAGTAAAGGCAATACATTTACCGTTGCTGTTTCGCTCAGTAAGAATATAGTAAAGTGTTTTGTACAAAATAGTTTTGCCAGTTTCACCAGGACCATCGATAAAATAACATTTTGAGACAGACTGGTCATAGTTGCAAGCCCTTAAAATGTAATTAACAATAATTGTTCAATTACGCTGTGTGTGCTGCCGACAAGTATGCCCAGGAAGAGAATATTCCATTTTAACTGATATTATGTTTGGATGATTTCTTAAGAAATCCATCACTGCATTAGAAATGAAAGAATTTCTGTTCTGTGACACGCATGAGTCTGACCACGTTATTGACTCTTCTATCTTATTTTTATCAACCATAAACTCCAATATTTTTTCTGAAAGCACTGGAAGTATCATTTCCATTTCAACAGGAAACGTGTAAAACAAAAAAATGAGATAGGACTTCGCTCTAACCTACCTACTTATTCAGATAGTAAACTCGTGATTCATCCCTTTTTGAGTTCGACGTTGGAGGCACAAATTCATCCGAATCATAGATAAACACGTCTGATAAACTTTCACCAGAGTCTGAAATTATGGTTAACAAATATATAGAACGTTTTTTATTAAAGTATTCTACCAGCTGATTGTTAGGTTCTCGGACAGTCCTCATCCTGCATCCCAATTTCATCGACATTGTCTCCCTTTCCCTCCAAAGGATGTCCCGCCATTTGATCCCTCTTAAATTCCTCATATCTTCTACCTCCTCTTATTCTGTCCAGGATTCCTATCCTATTCCTTAATCTTCTACGCTTCACCAGTGTTATCCCCTCGTATCTTTTTTTTTCTTTAGCGAGGGCAATTCTGCATCTGATCTCCCTACCACTGCACCCCTTCTCCTCCAAAGTACTACCCAGATACACAAACTGCTCTACCTGCTTTCTTCTGCCCTTCCATCCTAATATTCAGCCCCACCTTCTCTTCCCCGACTTCTAGAAAATCTCATCACTTTCGTTTTCTTGTGGTTTATCTTCATCCCATACTTTTCGCACTGCACCTCTAACGCATTCACCATGACTGTATCCTCCTGGCAGACTGACTAACCAATGCTTGAACATCTGCGAATCTCACTGATTTTATCAGCTCCCCTCCTACATTTATTCCTACCTCCTCCTCCCCCCATGGCTCCCTTACCATTTCTTCTGAATCGGTACACGTTAAAAAGCAACGGCGATGGTGGACAACCCTGCTGCACTCCCCGTCCTATATCATCGCCCATCTCGATTCTGCATCAGCTACCCTAACCTGCGCCATCTGGTTCATATACAAATTCTGAATCAGACGCCAGTCCCTCCAATCGACCCCTGATTTCTTTAACACTCCCATTAATTTCGTCCAGTCCACCCTATCAAACGCCTTCTTGAAATCTACGAAGCAAGCAAAAACATCCTGCCCATACTCCAGGTTTTTTTCATATAGCGTCCTCATCACCGCTATAGCGTCTCGCGTTCCCGTATTACTAGGTTATTATAATATTTATAATATATATGGAATATATTAATGCGAATATAAATGAAAATATTTTTGGACTTAGTCGAAACTTGGTGGAAATCTAAAATGCATTTAGTAAAAACTTGCTTCTCTTAAAAGGCAAAAGTTTGCTTCCAAACCACCCATAACGCGCTATTTATCACATAATTTGTAACGAATTTCCGGGACGAGACCCACGAACCTGGCCCTGGGGGGTATTCCATACGCCAAGAGCCGCAGGTGCCCCCTCCCCCCGAACCTCTGGACTGGAGCCTTCTTTCTACTTGCGTCCTCATCACTCCTATAGGGTCACGCGTTCCTGTCCTTTTCCTAAACCCGAGCTGGTCGTCATCCAGATATTCATTAGCCTTCTTCTCTACCCTTCTATTTATAATTCACAGAACTGCTTTGGCTGTGTGGGATATTAAGCTTATTGTCTTATAGCCTTCGCACGTCTATGTCTTGCTCCTCTTCGGTATCGGAATTAGTATTGTCTTCGCGAAGTCCTACAGCCAAACTCCATCTTCAAATATCCTACGGATATTTGAAGATGGAGTTTGGCATAATTTCAAGGTTGTATAAGTGATATGTTCTTCCGTGGCCTTACTCAATAGTAGTTTTTGCGTGACACGATCACTTGATAGGCCGCCCCAGTGGGGTCAGACGCCTTTTGCAGCCGCCTCATTGAGGTACAGACGCTGCGTGGACTACCATTCGTCTGTCTCCTAACCTTCGACCTATCTGGCATGGGTGGCCCTACCAGGAGAATTGGACCCACCAGTTCAGCTCTAGGGGTCATCGGAGCACGCAAGTCCTTCCACCATGACCAGGTTGTAGTCCAAGGGAAGAGATAAATAGAGCTAAAACACGAAATATAGCAGTTCAAATTTAACCCAAATCCGAATGATGAATAATTCCAACATTTAGGTAATACAGTGGGTTTGCTTTTTAATGTGAAAAACCCACCAATAGAACAACATGGAATAGATGCTGTTTATTTTTTTGTTATGGAATCAGCTGCTAGTCTTTCCCTCTCTCACTCTTTCTCTCTCTAGACTGTTAGACTGGCTAGATACAGTTGCTAGACTACGGTCTGTAGGCAAATAGCCATGGCCAGCAGTTAGAACCTTGTCAAATTAGTATTTTGTTTATTATCCGTTAGATCGCATCCGAAGTCACTTTCCTGAATAGTCCTTATTCCATACCTACTAAAGCACGCATAACCTCAAAATTGCCAAAAATATCACTTTAGAACCTTGTTAAACCAATGCAGCGAATTTCCAGCTTTTAAGAATTTGGTTCATCTGATCTCCAAGGGCAGCATTTTCATTAGCGTTTAATGTCTCTTGGTTTTGTGAATTTTCATAGCAATCTATGTCATCCACATTGTATCTTTGAACCCAAAAACGAAAGTTCCTACCATTTGTCGTTTCAGTATTAAGCTTATAGGCAATGATTCAATAAGCACGTTTAATTGCTTCGGAAACAGAAGTTCCATTTCGTCTTTCTTCATGAATGAAGTCCACAGCTAAATTTTCCTTTAATTTTTCCCACAACGCTTTACGATATTCCGGAGACCCAAAAATGAGAATTTCCTAAAAGGAGTTCTCATATCCCTAGGCAATTTAGATATAGCTGACTCTTGCAAACCATCAACCCACTGTCAATCGTCATATTTCCCCGAGAAAGGCAAGCTTGCTTATATGTTGTGTGCCTAAATCCATTAATGTTTAATAAATCATCGAAACTCGTAGCATCGTTGACATGATATTACATAGCTGTAGGTTGTGTGTTTCGGTAAGTGAATTTTATCTGAGCCATGAAAATGTAACGCTATGATAATAATGTTTGTAAGCTAAACAACTCTACTTTATCTTCAATTTGGAGGACCAAATAAGCTAGATTAGCTTGAAATAACTTTAGTACCTACTTAAATTAACAATATTAAGTATATAGAATATTGAATTGGTTGAGCAATTTTCTACAGCCCCAGGAGGACTCACGTAAACACTGTCAAAATTAAGCGACCGTTACCATTTACTCTGTAGCAGCCATTAACCACACATGGAGAGGTAGGATTTAAATATATTCCAGCTAAAATTTCAAAGTACATCTTTAAAGAAATTTATTTAATAAGGCGTAAATGCCTCGAGCATGAATTTCCATGCCATGCCTATGCTGCTGTTTCCAAGTAAATTAAATATTCAATTGTTGAAGAAGTGAATACAATTGAGATTTTCGAACTAAAAGCTAAAATTCCAGAAAAAAACGAAATGTATACGGAAATTTAATGCCAGAATTATAAAACTTGTTCTTTCTATTTATCTAAAAAGTAACATTTCAAATCTATATCGTGAGTGCAAGCAATTTAACAAAGCAAACTAAGACACCTCTGCACCAAATCCTATGCATTTCTTATGGGAGCGAACGTTGGTAAAAGAAGGCACTCATAGGGGCCCCTAGGGCCTGTTTAATGTAGCCAATGTTGCGCGCAATTGATCCTGGCACCAAAAATCCTTAAATTCAAATTTTCAAAAAAATCGGTGGAGCTTTTTGTGAGATAGCTGCGACAAACATACATACAGAAATTGCTCGCTTAATATGTTAGGATTGGGTATATTTGTAAATTCTTGCATCCATTTTCATTGAAATATTCTATGAAGAGCATATTTTATGCTTAATTATTTTAATTGTTATGATGGTGTTATGTACCTAATTTTTAAGGGGTCAGGTGGAATAGGAGGACAAAAAATACATCTATACTTTATAACTATCTCACATGTGGTATTTTATTTTCTTTCTTTTTCTTAATTAATTTAACCATTAAATCCATATTTTTCAGTAAAAACTCGAGCAGTCAATTTCCACACTACTTAAATTAAATGAACCGTTGAGAACTATGCTACGCGTTGAAACCATGGTCTGTGCTTAAATTAATCCTGTGGAAATTCATTGCTGTATTTTCTCTGGAAATTATGGAGATTAAACTTTTCAACCAAGTTACGCAACTCTCTCTTACGTTATCAATTAAAAAACAAATTTTAAATCTATCTGTTAAACATTAATTATCACTTGTTTTGAATTTGTCCTAAATGAGGGTCCTAGGATGAAATAACATAGCCTCTTAGCCTGCAAAATCGTGAGACACGAATTTTTCTCTAAACCTCAGCCTAGATAACCTTACCCACTTAGTTATTTACTCCATATTGCCTCCTGGCCAAGTTTTTTCAATAGTTTTAAAAGTAGTAGGCTGATATGAGATTGGAGTGGAGAGCTGCAGCAAAACTCTTCCATTTGCTAGGTGCTGATGACGATAGCATACACATTTTGCGTCTCCATTCGTGCGCTAACGCTCCAAATTAACTTACCTATCCCTTTACATTTTTCATAGCTAATCAGCCATCCCGAAATCTCTTTTTCCGGAAAATCTGGTGCGCCTCGCTTCATACCACAATACGTATCTTCTCCGGGGGTATGGGTGTTAAATAAATAAACGTAGGCCTCATTACATGCAAAAGAATTCGACTTTATGCAAATTCGAGCAAAAATTATGTACATTGATGTCTCCCTACGCCGTGGACTGCGATGAAATTGCCCGAATGGAAGCCATCACGATTCCCGCATTCCTAAAATGATGCGCATGACCACGAAATCAAGCGTGTCACATTCGTTTTTAAACCGAAAGGAAAATAGAATTAGTTGGGGACGACCTGATTCAAATAAATGTGCACCAAAATTTTCACAACCAAAAATTGAAAATATTAAAACTTTCCCAAACATATAATTTCACTGAAACAAGGCAAACGGCCAAATTAATGGAATTCGTTTCATCGAAAACATTCATTTTCAGCTTTCATTAAAAGTGATGGGACTAACTTTCATTTAGTGTAATCAACCTACGCTCGATGCAGTCCCTTGACAGTAAATGCGCCACATTTTGATAAATAACAAAGGGGGGAAGTGAAAGAGCAGCCCTTCGTTCAAATTCAGAGAATACCGACGACAGAAAATTTTAAATGTTTAATATTTTAATGCGGGAAAGTCGTTTTTATTCGAAAACGTTTAAAGGGAGCATTAAAGGTTGTCGGCGCGTCATTATGAATTATTAAAGCAGTCCACAGCATCACTAAAAACGAGACAGAGATTCAACATGTTTATTTCACACCATCATTTATTAATCCGTCCTGCACATTTGATTTTTATGTAACTAAAAATTAATGAAAAAAAACTTTCCACGTTTGCCGAAGGCATCAATTAGAACCAAATAATCATTCTGAGCTGTTCCTCTTGTTATTTAGATGAGAGGGCGTTGGAAGATAAGCGATCCATTTCAACCTGAACACAGTCCAAAATAAATAAAAAAACAATTTTATTCGAATAAAATTCCATTCCACTCCAAATACCTTTCACTTTCCCATTTCTCCTCTACCATCCCATTGTTTTCTTCCTTCTGTTTCCTTCCTTCCGAGTTCTTAGCAGTCTATTTCTCTTCCCAACAGGGTCAAACATTTTCCTTAGCAGCCCCAAAGCTTTACAAATTCCCGAAGGAGTAAGCCCAATTCCGTTGACATATCTTCTACGCTTTCTAACATACCAGATTGATATTTCTACCACACTATCTATCACTCCAAAAGGAAAGATGAATATTAATAACTAATCTTCACCCCGGTGAAGATTAGTTACTAATATTTAGTTAAAAAGATCTAGCTTACATGTAAAATATAGTATTAGAGGTAACTTTGCGGCACTTAGAGAAAATTTCTCACGTTCATGATGACCAATCATAAACTGGAAACTATTGTTACACTTTATTCAATTACTGACCACTGCTTCAACACTTAAGTGATATAATCAAGGCCATTTATCATAAATTGCACTAATAGGCCTTTTAGAAGGGAAGGGATGATTTGAGAGGTCGTGGTGGAGGGAGAAAATGAGATTAAGGTTAATTCAAAATAAAATATATAGAATAAAGAGGAGGGAAATAAGGTAGATGTTTGAAAAGAACTTACGTCACATATCAAGAGGCGGAAGAAAACATAAGTAATGTGAAGTACTGAAATATTCATGGGTTTATCTCAGAGTAATTGCTTGCACTCTGATTTTATGTGCTCCTGCAACGTAGGCTACATCACACCGTTAATCTATTATCTCAATCATCCCGGTTTGTATTCCTGAGAATAACCACACAAAGCATTCGCCGTGTAAGAATTAAATCTTTTTTTATGAACTCAATCCTTTGGCAAGCGCAAGATTGACGACGACAACGGATTTTGAACCCAAGACTCTTCGGATGCCGGTTTGCCACGATAGTTACCATACCACCGTCACCGGAAATAAGGGCATTTCAGCCAATAAAATGTCATGAGAAACTTTTCTCTTAAAAATTGGGACACAAAGGTAATCAGTCATCATTCCCCGAGAACCAATTTCACTAAAGATCAAAAAACTCATAGATGAATGTTGATGACTCACTCAGTCACAAAAGCAATGAATTACGTTAAAGCCGAACAGCCAAGAATTGGATCGCGTCACAGATAGAGAGTCCGACACGATTCTTCGATTGAACGCCCCAATCAAGGCCAACACTGACGTAGGAACAAAATAAAAGTAACCAATTACGTTCCGAGGTTTTCGAACCGTTCTCCGATTCATCCCAACACCTTTTGTATATCCTTGGGAAACCTATTCCTCAGCCTTGCGTACCTAAGCCCTCTTCTTTCTTCCCACGGAGTGTCTGATAAGCCCTCCCCCACCTTACACCACACTACCTTTCTAACTCTTTCCAACTCTTCTCCACTCCCTCTCCATCACCACACCCCAAAACGAAATGAAAGAACGTCGGGGAAGAGCCCCGTCTTCTCGCAACACGGCTCAAACTCCTCGTCTTTTGCTCCCCTTTCCTCCACAAACCTAAGATCTCACCTCTTTTCCTAAAAAAAACTACTTTTTTTCTTCAAGATTCCAGAAGCCCTACGTGCGTCTCCCCGCAGAACCGCACAAGGAGGGGACGACGGTGTTGTGGGTAGGGAGAGGAACGTGGAGAAGAAGACGCCTCCAGGATACGGAAGAGTTCAGAACGAAAGAGTAAGAGAGAAAGGAAGAGAAGTTGCGGAAAATTGCAATCGGTCCACATTACACCCCCACAACCGACATCCCTCGGCACGTCACTATCGCGGGCGGAAAACATCGCGTGCTCGTACCAGCGTAATTTTTTGCCCATAATACTACCACATTACCGCCATAACCCCCAATATCGCTACCAAACCGCCAAAGCGCAGGTAAAACTAGGGATGTGATCCCTAGTTTAACAGTTCCGTGCCTCATTTACTAAAACTTTCACAAATAATGACAAGGTCAACTATGTTTAAATCCACGGAGTATTTTATTGGTACAACTAGTTTCAACGCTACGGCGTCATCATCAGGTACCTTTGATGGTTACGTAGCGTTGAAACTAGTTGTACCAATAAATTACTCTGTGAATTTAAACATAGTTGACCTTGTCATTATTTGAAAATGGACTTCCACAAAGTTACGCCAGAATGGATTGAATTCAAAACTTTCACGTTGCGGGAAACAGGACGACATAAATTAAAGCTCCCAGGTTTCACACCGGGTCAGGTTCTTCATAGCTTCCAACGTTTCGACGAGTGACTCGCTCATCATTGGATTTTTGGATCCCTGAAGACGATGCGTGAGTCGCTCGTCGAAACGTTGGAAGTAATGGAGGACCTGACCCGGTGTGAAACCCCAGGGCTCTTTATTCACATCAGTCGCCTGGAAAGCATGAATTCACACAGGTACGATATAATTTCCGGTACGAAAAGACACTTGACTCTTATAGGTACGAAACTGCAAATTCCCAATTAGTTTCGGACCGGTGCTCTTCACTCAATAGTTAAGATTCGCACCAAAACGGCGTATTAGCTTTAAACATATGCATTGCATCTGTTTGGTTATTTAAGTGAAACGTCTTGCAAAATAGGTTGAGTGGAGAAATTACATCTGAGTACAATTAAATCTTGGTGAACGAATAAAGTCATGTGCCAGCAATTAGTTGAGAGAGTAAAGTGCCGTGTCGGTACGAAATGTTATCGAGAGAGAGTACACTCAAAGAACTGTACCGAGCCGATACGAAACATTACGCTCATTTCCGTTCCCGATTACATCCTCGGGTAACACTGTAGAAAATGAAGCACTTCAGTCAAAGTCTACATCTATGTTGTGCCTTGAATCACTATATGATCGTGCGGCTGTTAATGTCGAGGCACTAGGTTTTTGTTTCGCTAACCATATCCACATATCACCAGGTGGACCGCCGTGGGGCGTGTGAGTCGGGGTGTTAGGACAGCAGCTATGATGAATGTATGAATAAGGTATATTTTCACTTGAACTTTGAAGTGAGTTTAAATATTTATACATTTGAAATAATATTATCCTCTCCACACTTTTGACCATTGACTTGCTTGTTTTTTCATAATTCTGTCCATTTGTGTATTTTCTCTTCTGCTGTATCACATGATTGAAGTCCCTGAATTTTTACGATAAAAAGTAAATTTCTACTCAAAATGCGGGTCTTTAATTTTTTCTAGGAAAATTAGCAACGCCACCTTAAGAAACGCTGTTGTCGATCTAGTTTCCGTTTCAGATATTCTGAAATGAAAACTCTTTCGCATGTGAAAAACTATGAACGGTTGCTCAATGAGCTCTTTCGCGTTAGTCTTTCTGTCGTCCATTAACGTGAATTTTAGGATGCCATTTTTTCGAAAGTGGGCGTCTCTCAAAAAACCTAGATACATAGGTAATTTATATAGTGCAGTTTTGCGACTAGCATCTTGTTCTCAAGAAATCCATATTAATAGGGAATTCATAAAGGACACAGTTGTATGGGAGTTGGTAAGTCCATCGTAAGTCTATCGGGTATTCGTGATAGTATTTTTCTTAACATTTAACTTTCGATATGTCACATACTGCTGTCTATGGCAAGATCAGTCTTGATTCTGACTATGTCGATATTTCGTTTTTGCCCTTCTGTTTATGCTTTCGTAGGATTGAGTATGTAATCTGGGTCTTCCACGGGTCTGGGATCACCACGGTGCGGGGCAGAATAAAGGATTATATTACTAAATTATGGAGGGCATATTAGTGGATTCCACTTGAATCTGATTACAGCTAAAATGCATAGCTACTCTCAATGTACGTCCAAGATCCTTTGAATATTGCATTGCCATATTTAAACACTTTGCACTCATTATTAATATAATACCTATGCCCATGGGCAATAGTATCTTACTTATGGATCACGGGTGGATTTTGATTGACTTTTTTTCTACCCAGTGTTCCCTTTAAAGACCCTCTTTCTTGACTCGACTCCATTATTCAGCCGGACTCAACACTAGCTCAGGCAGGTTACCTTTTATACTTTATTATGCTTAAAACTTTGTTCTTTTCTACCTCTTCCTCGGCATTCCAGCTGCATCCCTTCTGTTCCAGCGGTTAACCTAATATTGCATAGCTGAAAATTCCTTCATCCACAAATGTTATCTTTGTTTCGGCCTACTACTTCCTTTTTCGTTCCAAGCACTTTTTGACTTCCTCTATACTCAATGCACTTTCTTCACAATTCTCAAATCTCACATCTAAAATGTCTCTACTGCCTCTCTCTTTACTGAAACTTGGACGGCGGAGGCATACACTGCCACGCTGTCACGTCCTAATGCCATCACTAATCCACTGGTTATGGTTATAACACTTTCTTAAGTGTCATAACCATACCCAGGCTCAAGTTCTTACTATTAGCAAACGCCTCTTTAGCACTGTGGATATGGATTTCAAATAACTTCAGTTATGTGGACATCTTTAATTACTGAACATCAACCAAAATTGTAAACCTACTGTATTTTAAATATTTTATTTCCGTATTACTGAATCCTTACTCGGGAAAACCTTGTACCTTTTCTGTTCAGGAAAGTAAGAATGACCTCAGTAAATTTGCATTTAGATGGCTATTTGGTGAGAAGACCGACAACTGTGGTCATTTAGTGTCATATATTGTTGTGACAACTTATGGATTATTCTGAGAATAATAGAGAGATGGGTGAAAACTTCGGCGTTGCGTCCGCATAAACCTACTATTAACTAATGGCACCAAGTGGTCTGTATATCTGTTTCATCTATTCCTGTATCGGAAAGCATTGGAACTCTAGTTGTAGTGCTCGCCAAATAGCACCAGTGCTCCACCACCGTAGGTACGATATTTCTGAATCTGGATTGAACCTGCTTCGTCTGAATTGGTAGCCAGTACTAAATCCGCAATACTAACTCAATTCTCTTGAAAATTAGCATTTTATTAGTTTCTGTCAATTTACTGAATTTTAAATCTTATTTAAAAGTATGATTGTTTTCTTAACTTCTCTGTTTATTTCTTGAGTGCTCACCGAGTCAATACTCCTCCTACTCCAAACGACCTTGGACATTCTTTAATTTCTTTTAATTGACGCAATCTTATTCCATGGCAAAAGAGAGTATGTAGGTGATGGAGATATTTTAGTTCCAGAGATTCACCCCTCCTCCCTCTCTTTCCCATTTCGTTTTTCCCCCATTCCTTGCCCTCCTCAACCCCTTCTCTCATCCCTTTCCTTCTCTCTCACTCTGAATGCAAATGTGAGCTCTCTTTTCCTCCCTCCTTCTCTTCTTCCCCTGCTTTCTCCTCCTTTCGCCTCATCGCCCTGCGAACCACGTCAGGCGTCGGTGCACCTCCTTCCATTTCCTACCTAACCGCCTTCTACCTCCGTCACCCTCTTACTCCCATGAATTCTCCTGCATTTTCGGGTTTCCACCGCGTAGGTTGCTTTTTAGGATAGCATCGTCTGAACGCCGCGGAAACCTACGATGGAATCTCTTACTCCCATGTTCCTCACACCTCCCCTTCACATCCTCCCAAGCCTACCCTCCTACTTCTCCTACACTTCCCACCCAACTCGTCTTCCCCTTCTGCCTCATTCTCATTCCTTTCCTCTCTGTCGCTCAGTCCCCGGGAAAACTTCCACCTCGTTCCCTTTCTCTCCCGGTCGCACGCTCACAGTAGAAAGAGATTCCTCTGAAGGTTCAAATCCTCCGAGGGGGGGCGGTGGGACGAATGGCTGGGTGGGTTAGAGAGAGAGAGGGGGGGAGAAAGAGTTGGCGCGAGAAATTGCGTTTTCTGGAGGGTAGAGAGAGGTATGGGATATACTCAGACCTCGCGACCGTCTTAAGTACTCACATAATCAGTTCATGGCCTAACCTTGCACTGCTCTCTAAGCGTGCACTTTAAGGCGGGTTCTGGTTCTAATTCCCCCGTCACGCGTCCTTCACCTACATATGCATACTACCCTGCGAGCAGTGACGAAGCCACGGCGGGGTTTCAAGGGGTTCGGACCACCCCTCCCCCGAAATTTTTAATTTATTATTATAAATTGGCACTAAAGGAGAAATTTACACTTTCTAAAAAAGAATGCTTAGTTTATTTCTTCCTCCAATGAAGCAGCTTTTGGAATAAATTTGTTTGTAAGTTTCAAACAAATAACCGTGGGTTGTGCATTCCTTCAGGAGCTTGCACATCTAAAAATACTAAAATATCGGGTGTAACACCGCAGTCGCAATTGCACCCTTAATTTCCTAAACACACAAATTTTCAAATATTTTTACCCCCTCCTCTGCGCTAATGCCCAACATGGACCTGCACCTCAAAACGAAATCCTGGCTACGTCACTGCCTGCGAGTTTCCACGATCTCGTGTGGCAGTGGGTTATAGGACACCAGCCGTGAGAATGGAAGTGAATAGAAGAAAGGATAATAAGTGTTAATGGAGTGTCTTTCAATCTGTAACAGTTCTGCTTTACTTCTCATTCTAACTCCGTCGCTTTTGTCAGTTCTTGATGTGAAAAGCGGGTTCATGTGATATCTATCGTGCCACCATGAAACTGGCATGATCTGAATTGTTTAAGAAATCGTAGCCAATTACGTAATGTACGATTCCCTAACGACTGGGAACCTTTCCTTTAGCAGGCGTCACTCTTTCAGTCTCCTTTTTTTTTGACTGAAGCGTGCGACTTTCCTTTGTATTATGGTTATTCGCGTATTGAACTTTTCTGTGCAGGGTACGAAATTCTTGCAGGTGTCAAAGGCTTGCAGATCACTGGGTAAATGTTGTAAAGGCTCTGCTGCTCGCTTTGTGGGCTAAACTGAGCAATCACTTGGTTAGCTTGGGGTAACCTGAACTGATAGTGACACGATCATTGTACACCAATTATGGGCTCACACACCGTGCCACGTCTTAGGGAGAGCATTCTACAGGAAGGTGAACCCAGAGAAAGTTTTGCAAAAGTTCATGATCGAGCTATTTCTAATCTTAATATTGTTAAATAATGTCTATTTCAAGCATCTATAAGAGTAAAATATGTTAATTAAATTTTATGTTTGTGATAATGGGTAATTCTTTCTAGTTTGAGATCAAGGAAGAGTTGCGAAAGCAATGTAAAAAGCTACCAAATTTTGAAAGTGTTTCCTTGTATCTTCAAAATGTCTTTAATTTGTTTAGTGTAATAAGAAAGGTAAAAATATTTAAAGCATCTTTATGCAAATGCTATAATCTAAATTTCTTTTGGTAAAGACTATTCACCACATGGAAACATTTGGTTCTTGTGCCCCAAAAATGACATTTCCGGTTATATTTTAATATTTCATTAAATACACAAAATATTAAAGTAAAATTTTGACACTTTCAAATATTATTAATGTAGCTGATAATATTCACTAGCAATTACCAGAATTTTGCATACTTTTACATGCGAAAAATTTGCAACTCTTTTTATGCCTCATACGTTACACTAAAGTTAAGCCAAATCCCTTCCCTTACACTACATCCTTTGATTGTCTCTAACAAATATATATGTATACATGCATAGTATTCACCATGTCATATTCATAGCATAAATGATAAAATACAATTTCAGAATGGATAAAACAATCCAACAGTGTTAGCCGGATGAAAATACGGAGAGAGAATTTTAAAGTGAAAAAACCTGAATTTCAGAAAGAAGAAAATATAAGATTGAGAGTAAAGACAAAGATGAGAAAAAAAAGAAAAGAGAGATAGAAAGAGACCGCTGAGAGCCAAAAAAGTAAGTCCCCCGTCTTTTGTGCCATCTTGAAGTTCTCAGCCCATTTTTCCAAGAGGATCTTACAGCTGTAAGCAAACCTACATAAAGCTGCAAAATGGCCAAAAAATGACGCTGCAAAAACATTTGATGGCATTGTATCTGAAAGAAGCTTTTGATATCTTTCAGGAGGAGAATATTAGCTTTAGTTTTGGATTTTCATAATTTTGCAGTTTGAGACCAAAAATGATTTTTTTACAATAAGATACTTCGTGTGATCAGTGTAGGGTACATAAAACCTTCATTTTGAAATTTTATGCACTTAGAACAGATTATTCTTAAGACTTCTGGAAAATAATGCTATGTGAAACAACAATAAATTCTTCATGTTGGCAGAACTCTTTTGCCAATTGCTCCAACGGGAAAACATTTAGAGTAACAGGTCAAATGGAGCAAATGTTTACATGGAAAATATGGGATAAGAGTATGGAGGGCCGACTGACTTTGTTCAAGAAATCCTGTGCTGGTGAACTTCAAAAGAAAATAATCAACGACTTGCCAGAATTGATGTGGCATGTCAATTTGAAAATAATGAAAGTAATAACATTTGAAAATTATAAGCTTGATTTCCAGAGGGATTTTTAATATCATTCAGGTGTGAATTTCAGACTTAAATTCAAAGTGCTCTGTGGTCCAGGAGGAACGTCCTTTTGTTTACAGCTGCCACATTATTCAAGGGTAAATGTAAGACTTTCCTAGTGTATTAAGATATTGCACATAAGGATAAGGACACTATTTTTGTAATTATTACTTAACGTTTTGACAGAATATTTGAGATGGAAAGGCATACAGTGCAGCCAAGTGAAGAAGTTATTTGGAGTGATGAACCATCCTCTGAATTTAAGGACAAGTATATGGTTAGGTTGATTCAGTTGCTTTCCCGAAAATACAATAAACAATTCAAATTGAAGTACTTGGCCACTTCCCATGGGAAAATTTACTTTCATTTTAAGGATAAAAAGGCACAAGTATCATACGTGACAAGTAATGTACAGTTCTGTTCAAAAAAATCGTACCGTCGAAAATTTCTAAGTCCCGAGTTTATGACGATGTGGCAACGTGGTCGAACCACGCCCCCCTGAGAGGGGGAGCAATGACCTCTCCAAGCTGCCCTTCCTCCCCGTAGCTGGGCGAGTTGAACCACCCACGGAAGGAAAATTGACCTGCGAAAAGGACTATTTCCGAGGGGAGGGGTAGGGTTTCTTTTTTGTGATGTGTGAGTAAGAAGAAAAGAGAGATCAGCGAAGTTCAGACGCGCACGACCGTGCTAGCAGCCACGGAAAACAAAAGCCTATCTCAGGTCTCAATCTCCGGAGATTCTTTCGTTTCTTATGAGCATTTACATTTATACGCGAATTCATTGACGTAATTTTTTTCAAATGTTTGACGCATTTTCGTTATCTGGAAGTCCTTGTGATATTGCAATCTATATTATATTTTAAATGGTGTAATATACTCTGGATCGAAACTAGATCACCCAATTTCGCTCTGAAGTAACCGATAATGTCAGGCTCGAATTTGCGCGCACAACTGTCGCGTTTTCAAGTACTCAAAATATTATGCAAAAATGATGGAGGATTAGCAGGATAATCCATCGACAATTCCAACAGTGCATATCTACTCGGGAAAAGGATAGACGAAAATAAAAATTACTCTAAAAGTGCTTTTCCGTCAAGCTGAAAAATAATAATTCACAGCTGGATTACGGTTCAAAAGCCTTTACAAATGCATATTTCCACTTTAAAATCACAGGGTGTTAAGACCAAATGATAGAAATATATTTTTATATTTTCTTCATAATTCAATGATACAAGTGCAAATGGATAAATGACGAGACATTTAACATTCACCACAGTAATTATTTTGGCATTTGATTGACGATGATGATTCATTATCTTTAAATGATATATCAATGGACCTAATTATCTGCAACGAAGCTGTTCATCCTAGGGCAGGATTTATGTGGCCCATGTCAAACGAAATTGATTATCCGTTGATAAGGTTTAAAAAATTTTTTTAAGGTTTAATACCAGTCACAAATGTATCAATATGGTCTCATTTACTGGTAAGTACCCGTCACTCCTCTTCTAACTACCAATCGTGTATCTATTTTAATGATTACTAAAAATCAGGGCGTTCAGCAGAAGCGTGTATTTTCTAGCTTCTAATGAACATGCGTAGTAAAATGCTACAGTGAAAGCCATTTTAAAGAGTGATCCAATAAATCTTACTTATCTACATGCATAAGTGATTCCGTGGCGTGTTTTTTCAGAGATGCGGGTACTAAAATCACTTAATGTTTCTTGGAAACATAGCCTGTAGAACGCGCACAAGAATTTTTTCATGAAAAACATACTGCTTTAAGCTGTTTTTGCTCAGGGCAAGTAATCCACAGTTGAATAATGAGGCTTCATGAATTCAAATCTAATTCAATAAATTAAACCAAGCAAACTAGCGTAGTCGAGACGACTGCCGAGAGCCATGACCGCTCTCTCAGTATGCTTGGGTATCAGTAAACAAGGAAAGAAAATTATAATAGCGGTGCGAATATAGACCGATGAGCGGAGGAATCCCAAATCCAATAGACGCCGTGGAAGAGCAGTTCTGCCTACCTATTCCCTCGGTCCCCGACTCAGCTTGTGACTATCATCCAGAGAGTATTGGAAAATGTTTTGGATAGATTTTAAAGATAATTATCCACTGAAATATCACTCTAAGAGGAGACCTTGACAGAAACTGTTGGAAAACCAGGAGCTTATCGAAAATCTTCTATGGATAGAACTGAGAGAAAGTGAAATTGCTACTGCTGCTGCACTACTGAACAAAAAGTCTAGCATATGAGATACGGCAAATTTCTATACTGACTAAGCTTATTCGCCACGAGTAATATAGAAAAGGCATAGCGCTAAAATCATTTCCCAATTTCTAATATCAATTAAATACTTTAAGTTGGATAAAGCCATGATACCTTTTCCGGTTGTTGGTGCCTAATCCTTGATGGTTTCCAAGTATCGCCCATCAAAGTAGAAATCACAGAAAATGAAAACAGTATTTCAAGTAAATTCCTGCACGTGAAGTGTTCAAATGAAAATATAACTCGCATATCACAACGAAAATTCATTGCACTAACTGCATGTTGGGGATTCAATACAAACTGACCTTATAGTTTCTTCGTGAATTTCACCGTCACTCAATATATATTACAAGAAAAGAAAAGTAGCTCAAAAGCTTTAGATGCACATCAATGACTTTGGTGCTGTCATAAATAATAGGCATATAATATAAAATACGTACCATACAAGTCAGCAGTGAATATCACTCTGGGTAATGAATCTTTAACTACAATGCTATTTGAGGCTCCTCCAAGCTCGAGTTCTTTCTGTGACTACTCAAATAATATTTGACGAATATAAGTTGATCTTGAGTATGCTATTTAAGGCTTTTGGTTCTGCGATAAATATTTTAATATTATGCAACGGTTTCGCCGTGCTATTCTGCTGGCGAAACCGTTGCATAGCACGGCAGCATAGCACGGCGAACCCGTTGCATAGTATTAAAAAATTTATCGCAGAACCAAAAGCTGCGAAAATCTACAAAAAATATATCTTGAGTGTTTGGAAAGCAAAGTGACGGAACGTAATCCACTTATTTTCACTAGTGCATATAAATATGATAACGGCTCGACTTCGCATGAGCTTTTTTGATGCCCAATACGATTATTTGTAAAGGGGCACTTGATTCTAAGCCAATATAACTGAGCTAATCTTCCCATTTTCTTTCTCCTCGTGAATGTCTCCCGACGCATTTCAATCGCAAAAGTTTGCGCACAATCATTGGTTCCCACTGAGCACATTAAAGCAAAAGTGTTAAAAATTCCCGATTTTGATACCAAATGCAATGATAAACGTGATGCTGGGCGAAGTAACTCTGTGGAATTTTGTCATATCTATTAAATAATTTACCATTTAAATTATTCCACGCTAGCTTGTATATACTAACCAGTTTCAATGTTAAAACATCATCATTAGAGTTTAAAATACTAGGTTATTTTAAATTTGACGATGATTAAATATTATTGAAACCGCCTAATTTATGAAAGATGGAGTAGAATTTTACCAAGAGGAGAATTCTTTAATAATTGCTATAGCATGAAAAATAATAACGAAATAACAATTCATTCGATTGAAACCCCACAACAACAAAGATTTTGAAGGTATACCTCTGAAAATGAAATCATTCCCCACTTGGTCTGGTGTACCGCGTATGTGAGTTTAAACGGGGATGGTAATTTACATCGTTCCTCCGAGTGGATGTCTATGAGACAAGGAAAAGGACTCGCGGCTTAACGGATTTCTTTCTGATCAGGTGATTTATGAACTTAATTGACAATAGAGCCAGTGCCTGAAACCTTCACCGACTAACAGGCCAAAAAGACTTTCATGGAAAAGCGACTCACTCCAGAGCCTGTCCCTTTCCCAGTCTGCTTTGGCCTTAATTTTTATTCCCAAGCCTCCCTTCTTACGCTTGGCAATCCTAGAGCGACGTGGGAATAAGAGGGTCATTTCACTATGTTTCAAAAAGTTGGTGACAGCCCAGAAGTGGGAGGCCTTGGTTTTAAGCCATCACTTATCTTCTAGTACTCGTTAATCAATTGAAATGGACTCAAAATGATTTAAAAGTCAAAGAAGAACCTTTAACTGGCCAAATTTTCCATCTCGTCCGACCAGTTGATTAGGCACACTTTCCATATTCATGAGAAATTTAAAAAATCGAATATTTTTAAGCTAAAAGTTCATTCACGCGTCTGAGTTTCTGCCCGTCTAAGGTTCTGAATATCTAAGTTATCATTCACGACTTGTAAGAAATTGAAGTCTCCGAGCACTAAGATTCTACAAAAATAGTCCAGCCTGCCTCGTCCAATTACTTATCGAGGGTGGGATGATTTTCCTTTCTGCGATGGGAATGGCACAGGTACAGCACCTCTAAAGTCGTAGATTATGCACACCGATGGAAGTTAAATAAAATTAAACTTCTTCCTCTTTATATTTCTACTGTGCATGCAAATAAATTTATTGCATAAAATTTGCAAAACAAGAATTTAGAATTCAAACGTGACCCGGGTTTCAATGCTCGGCTACAATCATCTGCAGGTTCTTCGACACGCCTTCCTTTTTTTGCATAATTAAGTGGCTTAAATGGGGAGATAGGGGTTTAATGAAACTCATTTTTGTAAATGATTCCCCTCGCCCCTATCAACACTTCCTAAATGAGAACCCATGCAAGATAAAGCATCGTAGTAAGATAACTCCTACCAAATAACCCTGCTTAGATAAGCTAACCCTTCCAAGATAAAACACCGAAGGTTGGTATTTACACGATATTTAAGTCTCCATCTATCTAACATAATACTTAGGTCAGCACTGAAATCAGCGCCTAAAGCTCGGTTCCAAATTCGGAACTGAAATCGAATTGGAAGCCTCAGAGCTTGTGTTTATACAATGCTAATTTCAGAGCGTAGTTCCCGGCATTTTTTTAACTATGCAACCTAGATAAACTACGCCATATTATTTTGGCGTATGGACTATATTGTTTACAACACTTTATAATCAATTTCCACAACAACACAATTATTGGCCATAATAATCAGGGCATCGTAGAACCTATATGTTTAAAATCAGTTCCATAAAAAAGTATATTCCAGTTACCATTGAAAACAGTACATTCCAGTATTCTCTCGAAACACTCGACTCACCTATTTGCCAATGATTGGTCGTTGTATCCAAGAATCGGAAGTAAAATGAGTATACAATTTATTTCTGTTTTCATAACTGAAAATCAAATTTGGTTATTTCATTGGAGTTTAAGCTCAATTGTCAGCACTGAAGTATGCATCGTGTAAAAGGGCCATTATGCTTTCAAACCCACACACTATTTTTGGTGGTTTCTCTCTGATTTTGTTTTTCGAAAGTTGTATAACACATATTATCATTTAAAATTCCTCTGAAATATTCAGTCTCCGCCATAAATGGAACAAAATACCCTCTTTATGATTTCCTGCTAATTGCGTAGACCTAGCACTCCTGAAATCCAAGACTATCTAATATTTTTTAAACTGAACATGCAATTTGTTTGTCACGAATTAAGACAGTTTTGGGATTCTCCCAGCTGTTATAGGCTTCGAGAAGCCCGATTATCCTTCTTGCGTTCGCCCTAATGATTTGATACCTTCAAAACAATTCAGTAGAAGAAATAAATAAAGGAAAGGGTTATAATTTTATATAAACGTCAAACGTCCGCGGTTCAATTCTCAGTGCAAGAGGATTGCTGTCCAGGAATTTTAACGCATAATTCGGTTATGTTACAGTCATTTCGATCTTTAATCTTCATTACGACTCATCAATTTCAGTTCATACATAAAGAGTAACAAATTTTGCAGACTTGCCCTTCGTCGGGGTCGTCAGATAAACCACGATCACACGAAAATAGGACTACTTTGCCTGTTCCCGATGGAGGCTTCCACTTGCTTGCTCTGAATCAAATTATTTAGAATTACTTCCCCGCAAATACAGCCGCGGCTTTAGTTACCCTTCAGCACTCATAAAGTAATGAGCGAGCTTTATCAGAAACCTTGCCCGGAATACTCAGGGCTGCATCGCATTTTAGCGAGTTAATGTGAAAAAACGACTAACTTCAGCTTCACGAACAGGCTACAACTTAATTATACCATTATAGGTAACGACATTTAGAAGATGGTTGTGGATAGACTCGCCGAATGCTTTCGGTAAAGGCATAAACGTGAAGATGACTGCTCCGATACCGTATTTAGTGAATTTTTACAAAAGCACCCACCAGGTCAACAATCAGCGCGATTGAGATCGGAATCATGGTTTGGACTTTGATCCATACAATGCCAAGGACATAAATAAATTAGAATAGAATTATTAAATGCCAAAACTATAACAAACTCAGGAAATGTAGGGTAAGAAAATGGATTTTTGCTTGAAAGACTGGATTTTTCAAAACGTTGGACTCAGTTCCATGCTCAACCCAAGTCCATCGGAAATTCCTCAAAAATGTTCACTAAGAAAAATTAATTACATTTTGCGTATAAATTAATTTAAAATAATGATTGAGGCATTGAACTTACTTTGGAATGGTACTGGTATTTGGTCCTTTGGGTTAGTTTTTTACTAATATATTCAAACTCTTTATCTTCCTCAGAAGCTAGAAGCAATAAAAAAATGAACAAAATTAAATAGCTAACTGCCGAGTTAAAGCTAACAAACCTCACAATTTGAATTCATTTCTCACTCCCTCCTGATCTTTCCCATTCCCACTTAAAAATAGTCATTTGGCTAACATCGAAGCTTGCGCTCTATCTAAAAACAAATATTACCAATCTCTCTGCATTGCAAATCACCTCATTTTTATTCAAGAATTCGTGGTAAAGATAAAAAATTCCCACCAAGCAAATAATTCATTCACTCGCTCCACGCACCTCCCGCAGCCATCGCGGGATAACCGTTTAATCTCGTTTACTATCAAATTTTCCACGATGGATTAGGCATCTCAAGGTATGACGGAGAGGTGGGTAAAGGAGGTGAGAAGGTAGTGAAAAAGGGGGTGGAATGAAAACGTAGTGGGAGAGAGGGGAGAGGGGTCCCATAGTTACAAATTCTTGCCTCCCTACAACCCTCTCTCTCTCTCAGCCAACCTATCTTCACCAACACCAATGGGGAATTTAAGTTTCACGGACCGAAATTTCTCCCACCACGCCCCGAATCTTCTCCCTATAATAAACCTTCTGAAGCCTCCTTACTCCTCCTTTACCCCGTCTTCGGTTCCCAATCTCCTTCTTCCAACACCACGCCCTCGTAGTTGGGAGAGCGAGCACCCGACCGCATCTCCTCCCCTCCCTCCCGCCTCACCTCTGTGCCTCATCAAGCCTCCTCCTCTTCAGTACCCTCCCTCGTTTATTTCGTGCCTCAGCGTTTAACCACTTTCCTTCGCCTATATCCTTCCATCAGCCTTCTTCCCCTCGTCTTTAATTCTTCCCAGAGTACTTTACCCGAACGGCGTATATAAAGACCCCCTCTGTTTCTCATCTCCGGGTCAACTCAGCAATACCTCACCTCCCACCCATCGCATTTTCCGCATTCCTTTATAAGACTATGCATCCTCCACTGCTTAACATTCCCGAGACTTTCCTCTTGCCACAACCCCCGCTTCTCCCACATCGTAGTCAAGGCGCAACCGGGTATCGAGGACGCCACGGTGGTGTGTGAGGCCAAGAATTTACCAAGTACATGAAAGGTAGCCGTGTATCTAGGAGTGTTCGTGTTCGTCCACTTCCAATAATATAGTAAGCAGCGTAAAGAGCGCAAATAATAGTGCCAGTGTCGGGTGAGCCAATCAGCTTCATACTCACGGGCTCAGTCAGTTAATTTTATCCGGTGGAATAGGGATATGCCAATCAGATCAACCCCCCCCCACCCAATGGACCTCGTACGTTAGTCACAAGCCGGCCTGCCTATATAAAGGTCGCAGGTTCAAATTCTACCCCTGGTATGAATACCCTGTTTGACTTTGGATAAAGGTCTTAAGTTAGACGGCTCAACTCGACCTTAGCAGTTGGAGCTCCTAAAAACACAAGCCTGCAACTTCCACAAGCAGTGAATATTAGAGTATATATTAACATTTAAAAAGAAAATCAAGACAAATGTGATGATAGCAAAATGATTTGTACGCATCACTGCATAATATATCAGGTTTTATTCATTGATCGCCATTCAAAGAAAAGGGTTCCAAAGATAGAATTTACAGCAAAAGAACAAATATAACGAGGGCGAGGTGAAAAGTTCTCGCACTTACACAGAGATGGCGTTTGTACCAATAAAATTTTGGTTTTGTTATGTTCGTACACGTTTCCTAACAATGTGATTCAAATTTTAACTTGAGCTGCCACATAGTATTGTTGACACGACTTTTCGAAGTAGACGTTTTGTGTGTTTCCTTCAAATGGATAAACTGGAGTATCGTGCTGTTATAAACCTCTTCGTTTTGGACGGTTTATCTCCAACGGAAATTCATCCAAAGTTGGTGAATGTTTATAAGGAGTCGGTTCCTTTATTTTCGACAGTTAAAGAATAGGTGGCAGAATTTAAACGTGGCCGAACTTCACTTGAAGATGAACCATGTGAAGGACGTCCCAAAGCTGTAACCACAAATGAAAACATCGAGAAAGTGCACAATATGGTATTGGATGATCGGCGATTAATGGTGTTTGAAATAGCTGATGCCATAGGCATATCAGAAGAAAGAGTACGGTACAATTTTCATGAAGATTTATCTACATATGAAAAAGCTTTGTCCATGTTGAGTGCCACATTTGTTAAATGCTGACCGAAAGCAAGTGCGTAAACAAATTTATTAGCAATGTTTGGACCATTTTCAAAAGAATTTAACAAATCTTGTGCGCTCATTTGTTACTGTTAATGAGACGTAGGTCTATAAATAATCGCCAGAAACTAAATAGGCATCGAAGCAGTGGGTGGATACCGGCGAACCTTCCCCAAAAGAGGCGAAGTCTATTTTATCTGCCGAAAAGGTGATGGGCAGTGTTTTCTGGGATGCAAAAGGGATTCTTCTTATTGATTACCTTACAAATTGTAAAACAATTAATGGTGAATACTTCACCAGTCTTCTGAAACAACTGGATGAGAAAATACGTGAGAAGAGGCCTGGGTTGCAAAAGAAGAAAATCATATTTCACCAGGACAATGCACCTGTCCACAAAGTTGGTTGGACATAGTAAGTTGACATAAAGGGGGACTATGCAGAAAAATAAATGCATTTTTTACATAAAAATGGCAGCCTTTCATTGCCAGGCCAAGAACTTTTCACCTCGCCCTCGTATCTTCTTTTTTCAGTTTTAGGGAACTAATAAATTGGGAACGGAACATAACGCTATGAAAAAATATTTGATATGCAAATCTTAATTTGCCCCATCGCCAGTCACAACCGCGTGATGATTAGTAAAGATAGTCCCTGAGGGCATTCAATGGAAAGAAAGTAGATACGTAGTTTTCGCGGAAGAGGATGTTTCGCGAATATCCATTTTGGTAGCATTCCATATCATTCAAAATTCCTATACCTTAAATATAGAATCCTGGTTTGTCTTGTAGACTCCTTCATTGAGGAGACAGGTATGCTAAGTGGATATTTTTGTGAAAAGTAGAATAAACGGAGTGAGGCTTCGTTAAGTTGCGGCTGAATGCACTCCCTACGTAAGGAATTTCTCAAGCAAGGAGGAATTTATGCCAGCCAAGTTTTCTGATGAAAGATAGTTCACGAGGTAGGCAAGAGTTTCAAGAGCAGGTAAACATGCAACGAGTATCAAGTTCCACATTTCTGGAAAAACTGAATGCTCCAGAGAGAGGAATGGACACTCTCCGGAATTCAATCATCAGAATCACATTGATTCACCAATCAAGATTTCTTTGGTAAAATCCATAACGTGGCCGACATAATAAAATTCCTGGAGAGAAATTTTTACGTCTGATATGAAATCATTGCACTGAATCCTTTTTTAAGCAAGCATACATAATATATTCCGAAGAATTATTATATATTATTCACTCGACATTTGGATGATCAAGGCATATGAAAGCGATTGCCTGTAATTCGTCACGTGAGTACATGCATATAATCTAATTTAACCATTAAAGGTGAATCAAATAGCAATAATTCAAATGTACTTACGTAACTTAATACGTTAAGAGGAAACTACAGCAGATGATTCGCATGCTTTTTACAGATGGAAGTGAACGTGTTGAAGTACTAAGATCAGCGGCCGAATATAAGCAGCTACTGCAAACAGATTTGCTCAGCTCCTTGCTGACCAGGATTTACGCCCCTCGGATGATGTTGAAAAGGTGAAATCCACCTTTTTCTGCCTGTAATACAAGAAAATAAGAATTTGAAACAAAAGAGTTGAAAACTAAGTAGTAGACTATTTTTTTCAGATAGAACAATGCTGTTTTTTGGTTTAAAAAATGTTATTTCAACTAAAGTATTTTTATGTTTTGATAGAAATTTTATAATTGTGTTTTATGTAAGTTTTTTTTTCATTTTTAATTTCAAATCTGTTTTCATTCACATTTAATTAAATGCTATTTCCTGACAAATTAACTAGTATAGTATAGTATTATTATATATACAGTACTCATATGTTTTAAATGCTTTGACTTTGGTATAAATATTTGATTGACTTGATTAGGAATTTGGTAAAATCTGGTTTGCATAAGGAGACATACAAAAAGGGCACATGCTGACAAGATTAGCAGGACTTTATTGGTTATTTTTCAAAGGAAAAAATTGTACTTCATATTTGTTGGTATATTTTTATCTTAAGTTAAAAATGCATTTTTACATCTGCATTGTAATAATATATTTTTTAAACACGTAGAATTAAAAAAAAATAATAAGCATAGACAATTCATATGGGGTGATGATATTGCTAAGTTTGAAAGCATGCGTGAACTCATGAGTAATGTTTCCGATATTTCAACCGTTTTTTCTATTTCTAGTGAATGATATTTTCAATCCAAACACCCATCAAATATCCGAAATAGGGCTTAGGCAAGATTTCTATGGTAGATCATCATTGCAAACTAATTTAAGATGGTAATTCAAATTGAAGAAAAGTAGATAAAATAATAATGAGGTGAAATCAGTTTTGCACATGATAATGAAAGGTCGTACAATAGATTATAGCCACGTATCTCAGCCGATAAAATCAGAGAGCAGGAGTTAAATTTAAAGTTGTCGCGTAGTAGGGTTTATTTAGGGCAACAATGTATCAACGTTTAGAAAACTCACAGTGTAAATCACAATAATGTGAAAGACCCCTTCAGAGAAACGAGCAAAACCTATGTGAAAAACTTGAGCAAATTACGTGTTCAACCAGCTAGATAATAATACATTTGACGGTCAAATGTGGAGCCGATAATCGGGATTTTCCTTTGCGAGGTCAAATCATTTTTTCAACCGAACGTGAATTTTGATTACCTAAATTGATTGCGCTAACTTCTATATTTACTCTTGGTCTCATTTTCTATTCCACAGTCTAGCTCCACCAATTTACCATCCGTCGCTGCCGCTCTCCCCGGCCTTTTTAATCTTCCACTTTGCTCACATTTCCCCAACCAGCAGCTTTGGATTCGGACTCACTCGTGTTCCCTTTCCCTCCTTTTTTCATCAAACCTTACTGAAAGGAAGAATACCTCCCCTTTCTTTCCTTTCCCTTTCCCTCTCATCCCTTCCCCTCTCTTCCTTCCTTATCGTACCTTAGACTTCTTTTGTTCGGCTCGTTCCTCGCCATTCATCCGCTACCAACTCCCTCTCTCGCCTTAGCACCGACAGTGTCAGTGGAGCGAAGAAAAAAAGGCTTTTTCGCCATTCTACCTTTCGATGCCCGTGGCCTCACAGGTATCCTCCCCGTCCTTTCACATTCCCCCAGGACCAAAGTAGAGGCGTTAAAGAGGGAACGCGCATCACAAAGGAAGGAGTGAGGGAAAGGGATGTTAGAATGGAGGCGAGAGAGGATAGTGTGTTGGGAGGAGGATTCTTTCTTCCGCTCTTTGTACGCAAACTGAAGGAAGAGAGAAAGAGGAGGGACAAGTCCTCCACGTTTTCCAACACTCCTTCCCTCCCCCGAAAACGTCAACATGAAAATGTTTACAGCACCCCCACCCTCTTTCTCCGGTGGTATTAAAACCGAAGTTGACGCTCGTGGAAGAGATGGATGGGGAGTGGGGGGGAAAAGAGGTTTGTGTGGATCTCGCAATCTTTTTCGACTACTTACTCGTTAAAATACACTTGCCCTTTTAACACTCACACAGCCTCGACCTTTCTTCCTTTTCCTCTTCTTCAGGGAGCAAACTCACTCTTTCTCTGAAAAACTCCCGTCCCCTCCTTCCCGACATTTCCCCTCGCCATCATCTCGCAATTTCTTCCAACTCTCTTGCCGCAGGTATTCTTCTCGCTCTCTTAAGGCCGTGCGAGGTTGAATCATTCGAGTATCAGCGACGCTACGAGGATTAAATATCACATTATGGGTCACGCATCGTTTAGTCGCATTCCATCACTCGCCGTTTCGATTTCGAATATCTCGACAGGCCCATGTGATTGGAAGGAATACTCAGTGATATTAAGAGGAGGGAGGATAAAGGGCCAGTATTAGCTTACTTTTATCATAAGGAACCTAAGGTTCCAGAGTGAACGCCCCATTCAACGAAGTACTGAACTCTATGTGCTTTCCATACGGCACCGCAGCAGAGAAAATTTGAATAGCTTGTATGTGAATGTAAATTAAGCCTATGTCTTAACAGTCACAAAGTAAGGATCGGGATGCCACTATAAATCGTCTCCATATTAGGATTCGATCCTTCGGAACAGGATGCCTACACTCTTGTCATTACATCAACTCGATCCCAGAGGTGAGACAATCACATCTGTTTTGTTCCTGTTTGAGCCCCTTATGAACCTATCTATGCCAAAATCCTTCCATACCTTAGGAACCATATCGATTGAGAGTTCCATGAATTACAATTTATAAGTTTTATTTAGTTCTTTCCCTAACCTCACTCTTAATATCCTCGTGATTCCTACGACCGACACGCAGGTTATCAAAAAGAATTTATTTTGCGACATCGTGCGGTCGTCAGCAGTTGTAAAAAGCATTGCGTAAATATTTGATACACAACAGACTACGGTAACCAAACTGCCAACGGCTCGGCCATCTAAAGGTCGTGACATCAAACTCCATTTCAGGTCGTGAGTTCAAATTCTATTCCAGCCTTAATTATTTAATCCAAATTAAGTTACGATGTACCTCTTGCCATCCGAGCATTTGAATCCAAATCACCAACGGCAGGCAACCATATTAGAAAGAGTAAAGCACTGATGTTGAACTCAGACGTTATTGGTAACAAACATCAATTCCAGCACATCAACCCGTAATCACTACCTAGAAATAACATAATTTTACAAGATATTAAATTATGTGAAGGAAGCAGAATCTCCCGACGACTCAGTGAAAACGGGTGGCATACATGGGGGTTTATGGGAAGAATCAACTGCACCCACTATATTCAAAACAAAGTGCAGGAAAGCGGTTAGAAATGGCGAAATTTGAGGAAACTACGGCTAAATCCGGTAATATCCTGTTGAAGACTCAACCTTTTGAATGAAAAAACCCGAAATGTACCTCACAATGTCCATTTGAAATTCGCACACGTGTATACGAGGATGGCAGATTATTGCCCCCTGGGGTGGACGCTCCTGACGCCTGCATTTGTTTCAAACCTCCTTATAATTTTAGCAGTGATTATATTTCGCTAAATGAATATCACGTAAGTAACCCATTGGAATACAGTACGGCAACTGTGCATCAAAATCGCGCGCTTATTAGAGCGCTGCTTCTTCCTCTTCGCCATTAGTTTCCCAAAAACAAGAGAAAGAGAAAAGGCCGAAGCGGTCGGGAGTGAGAGATTGATAGAAAGAGAAGGGCATTTGCCGATTCATTCTCCTTCGTATCGCGAAAAATAAAAAGTAGTCGGCGATGTTGGTGAAGGAAAGTGGAAGAGGAGGAGGGGGTATCAGAGAGAGAAAGCGGGGGGGGGGGAGATGAGGGGTGAGGAGGAGAGAGGAAAAAGGAGAGGGTGGGAAGTGAAAAGGGCATGAATATTTCATTTTTGATACGCACCGAGAGAACAAGGAGTGGGCGCGGGCGCAAGTTTTGAGAGTGGGTTTTTAGGCTTCGCCGCCGCCGCAGCTCCCCAACCCCACCCTGATACGCCCCCTCTCCCCCCAAGGGTTTATAGGGAGTGCGGGAGACAGAAGAAATATGGGTGGGGATAGAATCTCTGCGCGTAAGGGGTAAAAGGGGAAGGCTGCGTGGGAAAAGGTTGGGTTATAGGGAGGACGGCTTAAAGGAGCGAAATTGAAGGATGGGGGAAAGAGTACGCTGATAAATAAGCGAGAGTGCACACGGGTTACAAAAATGAATATAAAAACAAAATAAAAACAAAAGAGCAAAAGAAATGAAGAAAAGCTGACGTGGAAGTGGGAGGGAGGTAGGTATGGTGGGAGAAAAGTATGAGAAAGAGGACACGGTCTTATGGAAGGAGGCAGTGAAATTTGATCGCGTCCTTCAGTTTGTCCCGCGTTTTGTCTCTCGTCCCACAATCTCTTTCCATTTTTCATTCAAAAATCCTCCGAGCTTTTTAAGCGATTCGTCATGGTTCTGACGCACAACGCATACGTTCTTTCATTAATAATCGCTCATTCAATGGAAAATATTGGACGTTGCAGCGCTCGTTTCCAGCATAACCCTGGGCCGAGGATGGATTATACTTAATAACCCCGACTCGCCATTTCTCAAGATAACGATGTAGAATATGACAAACTACATAATTAAGGCTTACCTGAATCCATTACGAGGGGTCATTGAGGGTTTAACTGGATCGCGATTAATGTAATCTAAGAAGATTATGAACAGTGAAATTTGAAACTTAAATCGTTCCGATTATGCTGTAATTATTCAGTAGTGGAATCTATCATCACGCAAAATATCGATAATGATCACTGAATGCCCTATTCAAAATTCTAATTACAGTTCACGTATGTTTAAACAAAAATCAGAAAAACGTAGACGGAGAGTGGACCATTCGATAACTTAATACATTGCTTTGAACTTCAAAATTATATTTCAAATATTCGATGACTTAAGAGTAGGTATTTCATCAGAATAGGCCAAAATGCCTTAGAATAGTCCACCATTTGGGAGATGAGATTAAGATAATTATCAAGTGTACAACTCCGTTACCTAATTTTTTTAACTCCATACTATAAGCATCCATTTAAATGAGGAAGCAGGTATGTGGCTGCCCATTCCGGGTTACACCTGAGTTTTGATAGTTAGATAGAGTTAAAATATAAGTCAAGAGGGGGATGGCGAGAAATTGAAAAACATCTTGAAGTTTGAATAAATGACTATAAAAACACCTATTTTGGCATGAATTTTGCTAATGTTTCGTGGTAACCAAAAAAAGCAAAGGTCATGAAAAAGGTCACGGTGAATTGTGATACCTTTCCTTAGATTTAAATAAAATTGGTAAAATATAAAATATGAAAACTTAGGACCTTTCGATGGAAGGAAAAAAAATCTTTTCGTCATAAAATTAGGAAAAAGTGTCCTTGTTGGGGGCTTTTAATAGCATTCACGCATCGTCTTCGCCACAAACTAACTTAATTCCCATACCATAATATAGCCCAATCATGTCAGCACGTTTGCCATCAGAGGGAAACCTTCAATGATTTACGGAAATCACTGACCCCACAAAGCCCTCTAAACTGTTTTCACTGGAATTCTAGAATATATATGTGTATATATTCTATAATCCCAGTGTTTTATTTTTATAGTTTTTAAAATAACTCCAGAATTTTATAAAAACTGATATTCTAGAATTCTGCTCTGCTCGGTAATATTTCCGACTGAAAAAATACTAAACCATTATTTTTTCATCACTCTTCACTTCGATGATTCACATGATTTCTCCCATATCTGCCATAATTTTATGAAAGCCATTTCCCCTCAAAATTATGCTGTCTTAAACTTGAATGTTAATATTTTGATGGTGCATTTAAAATCAGCATCTAAAGTCTAAAACAAGTTTTACTATGAAATATGCATTGTACCTAAAAATACTTTTTTAACGTAGAAAATTATCAAACATTCAACGGCCTCCAAGCATTATATAAAATCAATAGGTACAACATGCGCTCCTATTCTCAAAAGCGTGCCAAGTAGGACCAAAAAGTTTCACTCCATTCCCTAGTAGTCATGATTAATGGCGCCTCAGATATTTTTCCCCTGAAATGCACACCACGAAGGCGCCTTCCGAGGTCTTATTTGGCGCCAGCGATCAGAATCATTTAAGGTCGTGAGTATGGAAGCCCTTTGTCTTAAATCAAATTATTGGGGCGGAAGACTCTTACTTTTGCCCGTGATGATTTTGCTGTCGGTTCCCATTTGGAAATTCATCCATTGGGGGAACACCTTCAAGGAGAAAGTTGGCAACACTTAATCCAACTTGGTTCCTAGAATTCGACTAGAAATTGGCAAATGAGAAGCCAGGAGTGAAAACTTGCCAACGATATTTGCTCCAATACTCCTTCAAAACCCTGATATCAAGATAAAGCTTGAGAAAAAGGGTTTTTAGGAATAAAATTGGCATACGGTTGCTCAAAGTACAAATTACTATCCGTCATATTAAGCACCCAATAGATTAAAAACGGCATGTTTGTGAAATGAGGTAATGTGATATTCACCTAATAGTTTGTCAAAAAAACTGTGACGATGTATACATGCTCAAAACAGCAAGGACATTTATATGAGGAAGAAGAAACATAACAGAAATGCATAAATAAAAATTATCGCAAAATACATTTTATTCTGCGACCACCAAAGTGATTTAAAGTGTGTTACCGACATAAGCTTAGTGATTTGGTGAGGCTCAAAAACTGTTGACCCTGAAATTCACTTCTTCAATAAGTACCCGTTTCCTGTAAATTCTTCCTTCCTCTCAGCATTTGCGAAATTAACCTACAACCCATTTTGCGAAATTAGCCCACCGTTTTTCGTCCCTACCGGTATATCTCACTTCTTTCTGCCTGCTTTTACAAAATATAAAAGGGAAATGTTCTAGATTCTGTAGCACCTGATGATTATAATAAGGCATCCATACCCGAGTAACGTGCATATTTAGCTGTGTGTTATGTAGGTTTCAATACACATGTTAAGTATTCACGGAATTCCGCAAGATTCTCAAAGAAAGTCTTTTATTCCAACTTAATTGTAATGAATGCTTTAGAGAAGTGCTCAATTTAAAATAAAAACAGAAAAAATCTCTCAAGAAGATCAAATGTCGAAAACCAAAACCTCAGCCAATGCTCTATTAACAAATTCTAAGGGGAAATTTTTTTTATTACCGATAGCACGTTTTCGATTGAATATCATTCAACTTTAAGAAGGCTCCCTAGCATAAGTTAAAAGTTCCACCTGAACAGCCAATATCTACTTCATAAGGAATATGATTGTATCACATGAGTATCAGAGGCTTAGGAACAAATGCACCAAAGACCTTGAAGAACTTCAACGATAAAAAAATAAATAGGGTTAAATTGGGTCATTTTTTCAGTAATAAACTAAGTAATAAAGGATCCTTCCTGCCAACCGAATTCCTTTTCTTCCACTTAATAAATTCCCATTTCATCCTCAACTAATTTTTCCAGGAAGTTTTCGAATATAGGCTGAATTATTTAAAACAGTAAGTGAAAAATATTCTTTTTCCGTCCCTCTTTTTTTACAGTCATTTGAGAAGTTATTCGTGAGAACACGCATGAAAAAAAACCTGAGCGCGATTTCCTCTTACCGACGTAAATGGGAGCTTTCGACCTCATCCAGCTCTTCCTTAGACGGCTTTCGTTTTCTCGCGATATGTGGAGACATCCGAGATATTTTGAGGCACGGGGGGAGGGGGGGGGGGAGGAATTGGCGCATGTCACCAGAAGCGAAGTGACCCATCTCTCAGAGTCTGATGACGCCATCGCTCAAAGGTCGGGAGGATGAGATGAAAAAAAAAGAAGAGAAGTGATCGCCATGGCAACGCCATAAAACCTATGCATATACATACTTCATATTCCTCGAGTTTCGGAACTTCCCACTCACGTAAAAAAAATCCTCTTTTTTATTATTTCGCCCTTTTTTTAACCCACTCCATTTCGCAGAGTGCCCTGTTTTCTGTATTTTCATCATGGTACCCTACTCTCTAACTCTGCAACACTTCTGAGAGAGTTCTGGAGATTTTCCCCCTCTGCCTGGGAAAAAAACCGGGAACGAGTATCGTATAACATTCATTCATTTCGTGCTCACCACCCTATGGTTTAAATTAAATAGACCCTATTCCTCCAGTCATTACGGTACGTTATCGACCTGCCAATGAAGATACATTTCCGTGCAATGGAAATCACCATGCGAGATCCATAAAATCGCTTACTCGAAATGTAAAACTTGGTCTCGACCCATCCATTATTCAACCGCACATGTACGTACTACACGGCGAATAAAGCACGACCGCGGATGTCGGTGTTGCCGCAAAGTAAAATGTGCCCCATACGACTGGGTTCAACTTTCGATTACTCTTGAAAATGTTTTTTTTTCAAAGAGATGAACGACCTCATCCGGCGGTAGTGCTTGACATGCGAAAGAAAATGAATTTGGAACACTTCCAAGTACCTAAGTCTAAGTGACGCCCTATTTCACTCGCGACCGATGACAGAAGTATTTGAGTGACCCAAGAAGAGTCAACCTATCTCGTTATTGACGTAACGGGGGAAACGGATTTACATAGAAAGGTTATATTCCATTTACATGTAGGCGTAAAGCAGTGTGTGCTTGAATATGTAGGAATAGAGACTTCATAACTTTTTTAAATCAAACTTCAATGAATGAGGACGTGATTAAAAATTATGTCAAAGCCATGATATCCTTAGATGCCGTCGCGAAGTCAAGTATAAAAGCCTAACACTCATTAATGGCAAACATTAAGCTCATTTTATCGTGCATTGTAAGAAAATATTCCAGATCATTTACTAATGCCTACTCACAACTTCATGTGTCATTTAAAATGCACTAGTAGAAATCTTATCAAACACATTTTAAACTCCATGTACGTGAAGTAGATTTTGTCCTCCAGAAAATAATACGTACGTAAACCGTATGTTCATATATAAACTGCTTACTTGGGCACACAGTAAAAAAAATAATATCTCAGTGCAAATAATTGCCCCATCAATAAATATTTAACGCTTTAATGCTATGCTCACAGCAAGCATTTCGTGTTCTAAATTGCCCTACTGACAGTAATTTTCAAATTTACGCAATATAATAAAATTTACATGTGTGACTTTTGCAATAACATCCTAAAATATAATCTCATCTAAAAGCAGAAATATTTTGTTGATGTACTTGAATATTTTGATTACATGGCATTCTCAATACGATGGCCTGAAAAATAATTTCTAGCGATAATGGGTTAATATCAGAAAGTCGGCGGCAAATTATAAATAAAAATACGTGTGCGACTATTCCAAAAAACACGCATATAGAGACAGAATTTAAAAAAAAATTTATTTTACTAAATCTGACGATAAATCTCTGATAAAAATCTGATGATGATAAAGTGAAATCATAGTAGTTAAGTCGAACTATGGTAGGAAATTTGAGCATTAATAAATTTATGGAAGAAAATTTGAGTATTAATAAGTTTTAAGAATTTCGCAAAGTAATATATATTAAGTCTATGTCTTCCACGGACACCACTGAAATTCAAAAATGTTAACGGCTACCAGTGGAGGACAAACGATAAATGGATCGCAGAAACCTTTTTTCTCGTAAGATATAATATACAAAAACCTAATACATAGAATAATAGCGTTTATGTGACCTACCTGAGCCAAAAAACCTATAAAACACACACCTACATTTGAGGTCCTGTATTCTGAAGGATAAAAATGACTTTTTAGAAATTTTCTCAAAGAGATTCATAATCAAAACAAAAGTTTACCTCAGTGCGATATTTAGAGCACACTACGATACCTGGCAATATGATTTCAGAATTTTCTTCCAAAGCTCACTGTTTTTTAATATGCTCCTGGAATTACTAGCCTGAATTTAAAATGAATTACTCCTACATGAGAATAATCTATCATTTCTTCAAGTTTCAAGTCGTTACCAAGCAATAATTGGATTTTCATTAAACAAATGGAAGAAATTTTGAGGTAGAGCTACAAACCTATAGAAATAAGATGAAAAGCGACTTCATAAAAGTGGTTTTCACTGATTATTCTAGGGTTAAATAGCTAATGGCCGGGTCAGATATGGTTTTGGGCTGGCGCTGACTATTCAAATCCGCACCCGATACCTAAGTTGTTCCCATTCACTTTTCACTGCAAGTAAGGGCAAAAAAGATTCTATGTTATAGCAAATAATTCGGTCATTGCAGAAAAAGTCATCTTAAGGTGATATCGTTGTTTAAATAATGGATCTGATAGATGATGAAATAATAAGCTGTAAACCTTCAGTGATACACATAGTAAAGGCAGTTACTAAGAAGAATCATCTCCAGAGTAGTTCCGGGAATATGTTTATGGATTGAGTAATAGCGATTTAGTTCTAATCGTAAGCATATAACTATTTATAAGGAAAACAATAGTTGTGCTCGAAAAAATAAGATTACCAACAAGGAAAGAGTACCTAACAATGGTATTCGTATGGAGTGTTGCAATGCATGGTTCAGAGAGATGGACCATTGGGCAGCTAGAGCAAAAGAGTATTGGTGTTGTACGCAGATTATGAGGAGAGGATCAGGGACTATGGAGGGGTAAAGAAGAATAGAAGAGTGAAAAACTACATGCAGCACTATCATGAAAAATGGTCCAGATACACCTTGGGACAAAATGAGTCTGTAACGAACCCAATAAAATGAAAAATAGAAGAGAAAGCACCACGAGGAAGACTGAGGGACATATACAAAGGATGCTCAAACGGAATATGAGGCAGAGGAGCTGCAAGGAGTTCACCGGGGACAGAGTAAGATGGATGGTTCAAGGTAATAAATCTTAGGATTGAATGACTAATGATGATTATCTAAGACAAACACGGACCCAATTATGTGGGACACATTCTGAAAAATCGTTGGATATCAAGGAATATTTTAGGCTTCTAAGTAAGTAAACGCCTGATTTCCTACAGATATCTGAATTAAAATATAAGCAATCCAAGAGCATAAAAGCAAAGTATTACATATTTGATCATTGAACACAAAATAACTGCAAGAGAAATAAGAGGCCAGAAACGCTTTCGTTTCGTAGATTTAGGCACATAAAGGCGGTTTGCATTGAATGTGTCCCGTGTTTCTTAATAGAGGCAGGCGATTGTAGCTTTCTCCTTTGATGAATGATATTCTTAATGAATGATATTCTGGTCTAACAGTATGACCGTAGGTATAGTAAGTACCTTCCTAAATCACAATGACAGATAATTCTGCGAATATCGGTAATAATAATAGTGCACTTAATGTTGCGTCCCATCTGATTCGACAATTGATGTTTCTATTGGAATCCGCTACGTTGTCTTAAATGTACTGATGTTACTACTAGCCATGAACCTGTGAAATTCTAATATTTTCCGTTGAACTACAGTATTGTTAATGCAGTAGAATGTATCTCATTTTTTTAAACGCAACCGTGATGTTCACGGCCAATACACAAGACACGAGCAGTGACAATACTTCATTACCGAACGAGTTAAATATCTTATTGTGGTTTGTTTTGACGTCCATACCTTGAGGCTGGTTTTCTGGCATTTATGGGTGCATCACTGCCTTCATGAGCTGTTTCTTAGGCATTAAAATTATTACCCAATAAAATGTATCCCGCTCGCATTTTAGGGACACAGTCACTAAACCATTGAAATTTTGTACCGTTGTGCAAAATATAAAATGAGAAATCAGAACTTTAATACCATAAGTGTAAATAATAATGACCAAAGTTTATGTTAAAAACCTTGGTATATCATTCGATTCAAAACAGGTTTAAAATTTCAAGCCCTTAACGTTTCATTGATATTCATACTTGAACGGTCGCCTATGGCTCCAGTTATGTCAATGTTCATCGATCCTTGAAAGACCTAACGTAGGCGAAGAAGAATTCAATGATCCGCTCCTTTTTCCCTTTTCAAACGAGAGTCGACACGTCGGTTATAATTCCATCAAATCGCTGAATGGGGAGGGAGACATTTTCTTGATCATCCGAAAGAGACTGTAAACAAAAATAAAGAGAAAAAATTGAAATAAAATAGAAGAGAGGAGAAGAAAAGGAAGCCACCCGTGAGAAACGTAGCACACACATCGTAAGGGCACACGCACGAATTCCTATATTAAAAAAAAATAAAATACACTCTATCAACTCCCAACTCTTTGCCTCCCCTTTTTCTTTCGGGAGCGCTAAGCTTGCGGAAAGATGGAACAACAGTGCGTGGGTAGGCAGACAAGGCGGAGCGGGCTGAAGCCATATATAATGGAGTATACGATCCTGAGGATGGCAAGGTAAAAGCATGCGGACGGGGGAGATGGAGGAAATGGACATGGAATGGTGGGGGGAGGAGGGAGCGATAAGGGAGGAGGGATGAAGATGGCGCAGGAGTTGGAGAGGAGGGAGTTACGCTGAGTAGTTTTGGAACGGAGGAAGAGGGAGGGACACGAGAAGGAAGGCGAGGAATGAAGTGGGAAGAGAAAGAAGGTACTAGCCTGTAAAGAAATCCGCTACTGAGATAGGAGAGGCAAAAGGGAATAGTTTAACTTGTGTAAAGGAAAGCAAAGTGGACGGAGAGAACGATGCAAGGAAATGAAGAAACTTAAGCCCTTGTACATACGGGAGCATTTATTGTGTCAGAGTTGGTCTGCATCTCTACGCCCGGCCATGTCAGATGGAATGGCGGCAACTGATCAGCAATTCAACGCTTTGTACACACGAAGCCCCCAAGTCGCGGAAACAGTTTAGCGCAGGTGGCTGTTTTGTGCATGAGTCGGATGACGTTCAGGTTGTATTAGCGATGACAGTAAAACTACGCATAATTTATTTGAGTAGTGATAATTCACCATAGTTGACAATATTCCCTTATCCAATATGCAATATACAGTAAGTTTGCGAGGAAAACTGCGAAAATATGGAAAATTTGAAAAGAAAATTATAGAAAAATGCATTTAGCAAATAAATGTCGATAAAAAATAATACTGCTACCTTTTTGCCGGTTATGTGAATTAAAAGGTATGGTATTCCTACAGAAATAATTAAATAAATATTTATATAATAATTCATAAGGTAAAAGGCACGTCCAAGAATCAAATAAGGAATCAGCTTCAAAAATAAACCTAAGAGCTTCTGCTAATAATTACATCAATATTCACCCAGACTGAATAACTGAGCTCAAGAGCTTAGACAAAATGAAGTAACAAAACTCGAGCATTTTCTAAGTTCGTCACAATAAACGAATTAGAAGCTAAGTACCCACAAAATTCATATTAATATCCTATGATATTATGGTTGCAGAATTATGATAGAATATTTCACTATACAAAAGTTACAATACTGCGCAATGACTTTCATTTGAAGCATGCGATATGCGGATAACAGAGTTTAATAATGTACCAAATAATAAAGCTCAAACTTGCTGACATGCATTTACCTAGAAGTTCAAGGAGAATGAATTTGTTGGGCTCAGGAACATGAGAATATTAACTAATACTACCGCAATCGAGGAATTTACAAATCAATGTACAAATTTCTTTACAGAGCGGGAACCGAATCGACCTTGTGTGGCTTGGAGACAGTTTATCGCAGACTAGCCGGAAGCAATGCACCCTCAGCTCACCCGTTAATACGTGAGAACCTTAATTAAAATCAATTTTTTCCAACAAAACTAGCGAAGATGAGACAATGAGGTAAAATACGAGCGCCGACTGCAGGATAATATCATCATCGCACGACCGAGTGAAAAACGCCGGGGTTCGTCGGATGAAACGTAGGATCCCTCAAAATATAGATACATTAAGTAGTATTAAACGTAGTGGAGAAACGAGGCAGGGAAGAAAAATGCAGAATTAAGGGGCAGAGGAAGGTACATACATGAGGAAGGGAATTCCACCACTGTGCAAAAGAGAGACAGGCAAATGGAATACCTAAGGCAAGGTCAAGGGGAAAGAGAAGACCTAAGAAGAAACAGGAAGAAATAAGAAAACTAGGATAAACCAGGATACCTATAATGAGCTATAAGAGTGTGCGGTGGCATTATGGAAGATTGAAGACCAAGTTTTTCTCCTAAACTTAGAAATTTTATGAAAAACTCAGATAAAATACAATTGCGTTCCAAGATGTCGTTGCTGATATGTATATAATGTACCGTAATGAAACGAGGAGTATGGTATCTTCACTGGAACCAACGGTTAATTATCATAAGTCACTCACTACTAAGACTAGTTGAGTGCAGTCCTCCATTCTACCTTTCCCCTTGCTACTCCGTGTCCTTGCAGCTCTTCTGTTTCACATATAGTTTTAGTTGACATATGTGTTTGTCTCTCGATATTCCTCACGTTGCTTTTCCCTCTGTTTTCTCTTCTATTATGTTCTTCTTCTATTATATATTTTAAGAAGAATAGAAAAAACGAAGATATTAGATGTATTTCTAATAACTTCTCCAAAAGAATACATTAGATGTAGTTCTCGAACATAGGTAGATAGAGTTAAAAAGGTGAAAAGAGAAGGGTGGCATTCAAGGGAAGCATGAAGGCAGGAGAGTGAGGATTGCGTGAGAGGTAAAGGCAAATGCCACCTTTGACAGTGCAAAGGTGGGAAGAAGGGACGCAAGAGAAGACACGAGGAAATGAAGAAACTAGGATAAACTAAGAGCACGAGAAGCGCGGAATGATAGCCCCTTTTGAGAGCACGGAAATAAAGGGAATGTGCCCGGAAATGTACCGAAGGAGGCTGTGGAAGAGTGAAAGGGAAAGGAAATGGTTTAAGCGAAAAGAGTGATGGAGAGCAATCGTGCTTCTTCTCTACTCGCAGAGCCGAAAGAGTGATTGAGGAACATGCGTTCAGAAATATGGATGTAAGCACAATAGATCTCCCAAAAACGCAATGGGGTAATAGATGGCAAGTGGGTAAAAGCCCGACCACAAAATGTTCACGCTGAGAAATAATGGTGCATGAAAGAAATCAGTTTGGAAAGGAAGTAAAAAATGTACGTGAATTTTCAGTAAACAATTTTTACCAGAGAAAATAATTTTGTTTCAATGCCAGTAACAGTGAAACAGTAATAAATAATACCTATAACGAAGTTGAAGCCTATGAAATGTGTTTGGGCCAAAATAAAGACCAAAAGACTTCTCAACCTTAAGTTCTGTGCCTAAATTTCAAAATCTATTAAGTTACATGCATGCATAGCAATCTGGTGAGATACAATGTAAATAGGTATTTCACCTTAAAATGAAAAAAACAAAGCCATAAGCCACTGTGCATTATGATCTCAAATCCGGTAATTTGATTGAAGAGCGATAATATTTTATTTTAATAAATAGCGCAATCACTTTATGCATGAGACATATGACAATAATTATGTATTTATTTCATACATACATTCTATGTCCTTCTAAGCCACATGGCTGGTCAGAAGGTTCCATTATTTTCATACAAAGCGGCATGTTACATGTCCTATTAAAGAATAAATAATTCCGCAAAAATCTACTTAGCTATTCAGGCGGAATAAATTAACTGCAATACGGAATATGGGAACAGAAACTGAACAATGGTCGTAATATTCGACGGCTGGTGAGCGCCGGTCTCTGAATGGATAGTAGCAATGTATTAGCCTCGCCTAACTCGTTACAACCCGCAAACTTTAATTAAGGCCCATTTTTCCCGGCTATAACAGCAAAGGACGAAACGAAACAAGGAGTTGAAAGACGGACACAAGATTGCCGGGCAAAAACGCTCCTCACAGTACCACATAGAAAGCTCCGCGCGACGGATGAAGCACGGGATTGCTTGAATAGTAGAGATATCGATATATGAAGGGGGGAGGCACACAATCCCTTCCACCCCTCGCCCGAAGCACTGCTACGGCATCACCTCCCCGGAGGCGGCGGTGACGGCGAGTACCCACACGACTCTCTCCCTTTGTTTATCATACATATCCCCCCATAAACCCAGCTGGCTGCATTACGAGCAAATAAGAGAGGCGGGTATATAGGTGAAGGGGGGGGGATAGAAGGCGACGGAGTAAAATGGGCGAATGAAGGGAGGACTGTCTCCAAGGACGACAAGGGAGGGGAAGGGAAGGGGGGAGTGAGAAAAAGGTGTTGGAAGGTGACGGCAGACAACACACGTCTGAACATGTGAGGAAACCCACACTACCTAGTGAACGCACACACACACACGTACCATTGGACCAAATGTGGCTTTAGATAAAAAGGTAGTTTGAGAGATCTTTCTCTAGCCACAATTTTTTAAAATTAAGGTAGTAAGAAGCATGTAAATAATAAGTATTAAGTAAGATGCATGGAATAAATGTAGCAATATTAGTTAGGCTAAAACTTAGTCGTTGAGACTTAACTTCTCAGACTTCTATATAGACATATTTGAGGCTTTAACTTTACTTCATTTGTTCACACCGTACGCTGACAACTACTTCACGACAGAAGTTCTTTGCTATTTTGTTACAAAAGTTGTGGCAAGTAATAAATTAATTTTTTATTTAAAAAAATTTTATTAAACAGTGGCTCACACATTTCTCATTTTTTAAAATAATATATCTCATGAGCGCTCAAATGAACTGTCTCCGGTAGAAAACGGTTTCTCTTTTTTAAGCAAATACCTCGAAAAGTAGTAATATAAGTGACATATTTTGGTGATGACCCCTAAATTATTGAATTGCATGTGTAATCATATATTGATCGAACTACCTTTCGTCTCAGGGTTATTTACTGAGCACCTTTTGTAAGTTATTTGTTGAGTTTTCGAGTATATCATGATATTTTAATTTTTTTGTTTTTATTTTAAAGAAATATAACCAAAAACAGCAAGGCTGCCATTTTATAGTGACCAGGTAACAATACATACATTTTAGGACATATGATACGAGATGTTAAGAACCGAAGTCAATTTGGCGTTAATGTTATTCTGGGTGCTTCCGATTTAGTATGGCGATAGCCGGCTATTAAATGAAGAGATTGACGATCGCCAGGGGACCAAATGAAATAAAACAGCCCTAAGTGGCTATTCACGCATGTACAATCCGTCTCGCGTACACATAAGAAGTAGCGGATATCTGTGAATATATGCGCATGTTGTTCTTCAATTTTGCGGCTCACCTTGGAGAGGAGAGCCACTGACAGCCAGCAATAGCCGGGCTATTGCGGCAAATCAAAAGCACCATGCCGTGGTGATCGCTGTTCAATGCCAGCTATCGCCACAAATCGAAAGCACCTTCTATAACGCTATCTAAAACGACACAGTAACATACATCAGGCCTCGTTGGCTATCTAGATGACGTTCCACATTTAGCTGACAGTGTGTGCTCTAAAATAGATTTTATTCGTGCTTGAATCCCCATAAGAACGGAAGCGCACTGCTACCAAACGTAGTGGTAAACTAAGGATAGTACTGCGCAATATACTATCTGCTTTAAAAGTCCTCCAATATGCTAATATTATTCCAGAATGTAACTTAGTTAAATATAGCGTTGTGCTAGAAATGACATCCTGCGCCAAGTACACGGAGCGTATGTTTGGTAACAGCCTTCTCCATTACGCCCATACTGCCAAATAAATACGAAACGCTCTACAGGAAAGGTACAACTTGTAAAACGGGCTTCATTTTCAGCTCCGAGAGCGTGGGATTGAGCATTTGTGCGAGAATAGGTTCCCTTGGTCAGCATCAACCACATACCCTCCCCTTCTGGAAATTCCTCGCCTACCACTCCTCCCACCCTTCCTCTCCCATCTTACGCGGTCCATTTCAAACGCGCGCAAGGGGAGTTGGGGTGGTCCTCTCCTCCTCCCATACACCCTCATTCTTCTCCACCTCCTAGCTTGCAGCAACCCTGCTCTCCCGCGAGCTTTTCCAGCCTTTAACCCCCTTGGGACGCGCCGCCGCGAGGTGATAGATGTCGACCATAAAGCCGTTGGTTCACGCGCGCGGCCTCGGAGGCCCCTGTAAAAAGAACCACCGCCCCTTACTCCCTTCGCTACCCCTCACTCATGGAAAGGGCAGGAAGAATAGTCGGGATAAGAGGGAGATATTGCGAAGCGGGGTACGGGCTTGCTGTAGGTGTGATACGGTTTGGAATGAGTGCTATAGAATGGTGGGAGATTTTTCCTGATGGATAATGGGGATTGATAACATGAAAGAAAGCAAATATTGACATCAGTGATTGTTGAATTCCGGGTAGCAGATCACTTTGACATCCATTTTCAAAATTTTGAGACGGATGGCCAGTGCAAATGATCAATTTAATTGGTACTGATAGACCTATCGAACTCGCTGGCCAATTAATGGATTCATTTTCTCGAATTAGGGGTGAAAACGCAAGAGAACTCGAAGGTTCGAATCAGGGGTCATAGAATTCCTCGAATCAGATCGTTCGGGTATCGGAAAACAACCTTTATAGACGGTTAACCGAAGGAATCCACCAATTAAGACCGTTTTGATCAACCGAGCACAGCCTGAGATTACTCGCCTTAGTCGAATGTTTCACTAACCATAATCACTGAAACGAAGCATAAACTTCGGTTCTCGTACCGAGAGAATATTTTACCAGAGAATATTAAACCGGGCCTAAGTTCACACGAAAAATTGGCATAAAATATACATGGTAGAAAGCGAGAGCACCGTTAATGGAGCGGCAAGATAACTTTGCGTCTACCTCCATTCTGATAGGGTCATGGGCAGGTATCAATGTGTCCTTACGATCGGAGCTCAAACAAATCCAAAATTCAATCTTCGGCTCAGAGAAGTCCTAAATACTTTGATGGAATGACTAAAGAATATTCATTCAAGCCGTAAACAATCCTCAGGAGCAGTTTTCATTCAGCCGCTTACTTACCAACTGCAATAAAGTTACCCAATGGAGTGGAGACCCGACCTCTAGTTAGTCTTTTCAATTTCCGCCCAACTAGAAGCCATATTTTGTCCCTTAACTCCGGTTCTAAAGTAAATAGCATTTATGAAGTTCATAAGCTATGGACATGCCTCTTTGACAGCCACTGAGGCTTTCAAGTTCTATATTTCCTTTAGAATTGGCTACATTAGCGCAGCCGTCGAAAGATAGCACCTTTGCGAATACATTACTGTTACAAAGGATTGTTGTGAGGTCCGTTTACTTCAGCCATCACAAAAACCCATCACCATAAAGATTTTCCTTCCTAATGTGCATATATCCTGCAGACCCCACGCTGTTTTACGCTACATCATTAACACCAGTCTGGTACTTCAAGTTTCCGCCTTTCACTTTATCTCCTCGGCAACCATATCTCTTCAAAACAGAGGAGCAATATCTCGAAGGATAAACTCAAGAGTCATGCATCAATTCTGAATGCATGGTAGCATTCCACTATTGGAAGAGTATTTCATGCTTTCAATACGTGCATGAAAGTGGAATATCGCCGCCGGTTGATTGAAGCAATGAAAAATAATCCTATTTGGGTCATGGAAAGACCGAAGTAGTTCACAGAGATTGAAAGAGATTGTATCAGTTCATGGGTTTATTACATTTAACAAATCAGCAATATGAGACTTTATCTTTGTATTCGCTAAAGGTGCTACCCATCAAATACACAATTTAACTTAAACAACATTAACCATACCTTACACTTCATTGCTGAGGCAGCTAAAAGTGATAGTGTACGAATAACACCTAAAATAACTTCCTTTGGCAAAAGCTTACGGTACTTTCCCATTCTTTCACCGCTTATATCAGTTTATAGCACGAAATCATCCTTCCAAAAGAAGAATTTTATGAAAATTTGGTTAAGCTCAATGGAAAGTTGAAAGATATTTGGCCATAAAAAATAATAAATGAACAATGGGTGGATATCAAATCGTAAACCATTCGTAATGAAAAATATACACTACCGATCGTTCATAAAAAAATGTCGTCCCCAAATGTGTTTTTGAAAGTGTGCTTTTGACAATGATAAGATCTAATCAAAACCAGGGTGCGAAAGTTTTTTAGAAGAATTAAAAAATAATCTATTTGAAATGCTTGCAATTTGCGCCTATAAATACCAACGCATTTAACTTCATTATGGCGTAAATATTTCAATATTTAACCGCACGTTACAGGCATTAGATATTTACAGTAGGAAATTCACATGATAGTAAGTCATTGGAAAATAAATCATAACAAGAATAAACATTAATTATTAATTCCAACTTTTGTTTGAGTGCCTCAACCGGTTTTTACGCTATGCCCCATTACCAAGAGAACTTGTGTTCTCTTGCTGCTCTTGATATTGACGCGGGAAAGGCGTTGAAACCGATCGAGGAACTCAAATAACCTATGAAGCATACGAAGTATAGTACTTTTCATTACATTTTTTCTCCATCTGGTCAAGTAAATTCCCTAACTATTAGGCAAACCCAGAGCAAAAGGGAATAATTTTCAAAACAAAAACAAAATTTCAAAACAAATTAACAAAAGAGAGGTTTCCACAGAAGGTCGGAGTAGAAGAGCGACCAAGGCAGTGAAGCCTGGTTACATCCAAGGGTTCTTATTAAGTTTTATAGCATTGATTTAATCATAATAACTAAACTCCACTAACGCAATTTACGTAAATTGGAGGGGAAAAAACGTTTGAAATGATTTGAGGAAAAAATTAGTCGCCACTTAACAACTATACATCTGTGAAGCACAATATTTACTTTTAGAGGATGCTGAGAGAACGAAGCCCCGAAAAGTTGCCCATGTTCAAAGACGAATAAGCTACTTGTCACTATACCTTTAATCTCTTAAATACCATTCAGACGAATTTTGATTCAAATTTCCTCTCTTTGTGGCACATAAAGTATTCACACACCCTGGTCTACGAATTTTGAATTCCAAGAAGAATTTCTTTCCATTTTAGCGCCTTGTGTGTAGCTTACCATTTAGATTTATTGAACTAACCACTATGAGATACCTTTTTTTTACAATCGGATAATATAGCCTTTAACATAAATCATCCTATTTTCCAAACATTTCAATGAGTGCTTTGTCATAGAATTTCATAAAATAAAACCATAGCAATCAAATGTATTCACAAAGAAGAAAAATAGACAAGCTACCACATAAAACAGGTATTATGATTGCTTCTAAATCGCAGTAATGTTTATCAAATTTAAAATGCAATAAAAATTATCTAGTAGCTAATCTCAAGATACATTAACATGGCCCTCTATTTTATATTGCAGGTGAAACGAATATATTTTATTAAAGAACGTTCCATTGATATTCAAATAATACACTGATGCAATATTTCACAAAGGAAAAATCATTTGCCTTGACCGGAACTCGAAACCAGAACCCTTGATTTCGCGCAGAGTGCTTTAGCCAGTTAAGCTACTGTTGATTTTTGTGGGTTGGTCGAGGCGAATGATTTTTCCTCTGAAACTATTGCACTTATGCGCACAAACGAGTGATTTCGTAAAAGGTAATGCAGTGACTAGTCCTCAAAATTGGTAAATACTCTAATGGAAAAATAGGTTTCTCGAATGAAAAAATTTGGTTAAATGATTCGGTAGAGAAAAACGTTTGATAAACTTCAACTGAAAGAATTTCATGTTATTTCAATTTTTTCATTCCTAAACAATACATATGAAATTATCATAGAGAAACATAATATTTACATGAGACGTTTCTACCGTAAAGCAATACACCTATCTGTCAACATAAAATAAGCACGCAGGGCGAAATTTCAACATAATTTTCAATATAAGTGATTAGTGGCATGAAACTTGAAAAAAATTGTTGCTTTCATTCTCCCAAATTTTAGAAGCAGAGGGTAGCATCAGAAAGAAAATTTTGCATCTCGGAATCTCTCTTTCCATATAATACCGCGTTGCATTCCCGGCATTCATTTGCTACGAAAATCCCTTTGAAAATTATTCCAAAGCATTCATCCCAGAATTAAAAATCTCGCACTATGCGGTATTTGTCCTCATTTTTGATAGATTGTCCTCTCAATTATTTCTGGGATTAGCCTTAATTAGATTAGATTTAATAGCCAGGGCTTGCCTATATTCGAAGTTTGTATCGCATAGCGATATCAAAATCGCATCGCAAAAGACGCGATACTTCGTATAGTATTAAATTTTACACGATTTTACATTTTTGCATGTGTTACATTTTTGATGCGTTACATTTTTGCAATTACGTTTTTGATGATGCGTTTAGAATAATCTCTACTAACATACAAATAAGTCTTTTTTGACTTGGTTGATTGCTCGTTTTCTCGAAGCTATCGCTGGAACCTTCACTCGGCATGGAGAGAATTTCGGAAAATGGAAAACTAGAAGCCCGCACCATAACACCATTTCAATTGATTAGGCACCTAAATTAACGGCAATAATTACGCATTCAAATTATCTACTTTCCAAAAAAAGCTATTAATATCATATTTTGCATTTCTTTTCCCATAAACGATGCTTTTCCCACTCGCAAGATTTTGAAGAACCCGGAAGGCTCGATATCAAAATGCGACGTCTCGCTGATACCACAACTCACAGTCGATAATCTGCAATATAGCACGAGCCTACTAGAGCCCAAATGCTTAGTCGAAAAACGGATGAAATTCCCGGTGGCGTGAGATCTGATTGATATCGCATATCGCCATCGATAGATCACGCTATTGCGTTGGCTTGGCTATTGTAACAGAATCCCATCGCGGCATTTAAAATAAGAACGAAATTTCCGAGTCAAATGTGGCCTTAATATTTTTAAACACCAAAATTAAATCGCAAGGATGACCACTCTCAAAAATTTGCTTCGCATATTGCGAATTAAAAATTTTTTAACAAGCTTAATATTTCTCGATTTCTCCCTTTAACTCCTTCCTGTATATCCAAAATGTATATTTTGCGATCCATTTTCATGCTTAGCACCACTTTTTACTTTTTGGTAAGTTGATCTTTCGTATGTGAGACCAGATTAGATTACAGCTGATATCAAATGCTACACTAATTTCATATTTTGACATCTTCACACAGAACCATTCTACAAATCCCTGGATCAAGGGAATCGCCTTTAGTCTGGGAGATGCTATTGATTGCTACTTTTGTTAAATGCTTATAAGCATTTAGTCAACTTGATTGGGTCGGTAGCCACTCTCGTGAGCTATTTATTTGATCGCTTGAACATAATATATTATATTTGATTTGACATGGAGATAATGACTACAGGATTAATTATGGAAGGGAAAGCAGTAACTTTTTTATGTAAGCAATTCCTCGTTTTAAAAGGAATGACGTGGCCCCTTAATTTATATTTTCAGTAGATCATCTTATTGCTAATCATTAAGTAGCCGATTCCACTAAGTTGCGCCTTAAAATATGGATATTATTTTCTTTTTATCCAAGATGGAAAAAGACAAGAAGAGGCGGGATGGGATTATTACCTCGGATGGATAGTGGTGGTGAAGGGTATTAAGAGCAGGAGAGGAGAAGGGAGAGAGAGAGAGAGAGAGTGAGATAGAGGGAGTAGTGGGTAGGGCACGTGTATATACGCACATAGTTATACATGAACAGTGTTAAAATGGGGGTAGGGCATAAAAGGGAGGGAGGGTGAGGAGGAGAGAGAGAGAGAGATTCCATCGGGATGCATTATGGGAACACTTTGGCGCGAGGCGAGAACACAGCGGGGAGGAGAAAGGGTGCGAAGTCAATTACGGATTATGATGGGAGAAAGGATGGGCCCTGTGGATGAGGGGAAAGGATAGCAATAGACGGGAGTGAAATGTAGGTGTGATAAAGGCGGCTGTGTGGAGGCTAAGGGTATGAAGAGAAGGGGTTCAGGGAGCAAAGGCAAAGGAATTGGGTACACGCGAGTGTTGTGGAAGGTGGGTAGGGGTAGCGGCGATAATGGGTTAACATTGGGGGAGATATAGAAGGATGGAGGTGAAAGTAGGTCTTGAGGATCCTATGGAAGTGAAGCCGTTTGGAGGGAGCATTAATAGAACGAAAAGAAAAAAATATGAATATATGTGGCCTGTTATTTTTTTAAGGGTACGGTCTGGGCCAAGGCCATTTTCGAGGGGAGGAATGAATGAATTATGGCCAGGATCGACTGGTATTCTTTTTTTTTCGGATTCTTTCGAGCACCACGGTTCTTCGCCGCGGCCATTGAAGCCGAGGATTTCAGCAGACTGGGAGGGCGGACCCTGGCTACATCCAAGGGAGTGGTAATTTATGGAAGGATGAAAAGGATTTTGGCGTACTGTGGGTTACTTCACGATTTAATCATAAAGAGGACATGAATAATACAATACCAAGTAATGTACGTGGTATGAAGCGTGGGAGAGGGACGATGGGATGAGTGGGCGTTCTTAATGGAAGGACAGGTCAGAGCTCCCTAAAATGTATGTACATACCTCAGCATAGTCTCTAAAGCCTTCAATTGAGGAAAACGATTTACTAAAAAAATTTTATCAACTTTTAAAATCCTCAGAGTACATAATTAATCAGTATTGCAAACAAAGATGACCCAATGGATAGGTATTGGGTTTTCCAAATTCCAAGTAAAATTTAAAGCCTTTTCAATCCTCTCCTCAAATTGTGGCGTGAGTTCATACTCGTATTTAAGAGCTATTTTCAGTATTATCTTTGATCAGTATCTGCGCTGTGATAGTACGTGAGATAATTCAATGTAATTGCATAGCTGTTTCATTTATCTAAAACAAACATTTGGAAGAGATTACATCTGTATTTAAAAAGCAATCTATCTATGTGAGGAACATTTTTTTATATTTTATTCACGCTTTGCTAAATAATTTACAATGCTATTACATTTTAATTAAAGTTTTTAAAGAGCAAAAACGTCCACATTCTGTATAGTAGATGGCACTTATCTTCTACATCTTTATATATATAAAAGTCAATGTATGTATGTATGTATGTTCCACATCTCCTCCTAAACCACAGGACCGATTTTGATGAAATTTGGAACACGAGTTTGTCACTGATAGACAACAAACACTGTAGGGTTCAATTAACCGAATCCCTATTTTTTCAGGGTTAAGGGTGTGATCCTTACTAATATGTATAAAAATGTAATGGTCCCTGTCTGTCTGTTGCTCCATCACGCAAAAACTACTGGACCGATTGAGCTGTAATTTGGCATGTAGATAGAATAAATATCTGGTTGTATCATATGCTATATTAAAAAGCCCTAAGGGCCCCCAAAGGCCCCCGAAGATCCCCCCTGTTGGTCCATGCTAAGCATTGTGTTTGGTGCAGTGGTTTCATTTTTTGCTTTTTAAAAGTACATTCACTCAAGATATAGGGCTGGAATTTTTTTTATCGGATGGCTGAATGAATATAATTTTTAATTTTTTCAATTGATTTTCTTCTACGCTCCGTATTTGTCTGAAATTCATGTTTTCAGTTGAAAAATCTCACATTTTTCCCTGAAATCAACAATAACATATTTCCTTGACAACCATAGATTTGATTTTCAAAGGATATACACACCTCTTAACTATTAAATATCATGTTTTCCTGCAAGCCCATGATAGTACGTAGAATGCAAATCCGTATAAGAAGGGCCCAGAGTCCCAAGGGCCCCATGGTAGATTGCTTCAGGGGTTAATCGATAAATTCAATGCATATTTACAACAAGTATACTTTTCAACGTCTTTCTCAAAGTAGCTCTCAAAGGGGCATCGCATGTATATGAGAGAACACTTACGTAGTAAACAATACCCATAAAGGAAATTAATTGATTACACATACAATTATATGTGCAAGAATATTTACGTGCAGCGAATATCAATGGTAATAATGCCTATGTTGCTACAACAAACACGGCGTTGTTTATTATCGTTTAATACTCAGATGTATTAGACGTAGTGAAACCGTCTGCCTCTAATTACGATTGCGAACTGCTTTTTAGACCAATTCCCACATCATTAACGTCACGAGTTATTTATATGTTTAAAAGTGTTAAAGTGCAGTTAACTTAGGTACATTCACTCAATCATCGAGTTACCCATTCAAGACTCTCGCTCACCGCTGTGTTTCCCCTCCTTAGACTTAAAAATATATCCATCCACATGCCTAATAGAAAAAAGAGTAGCCTTTCGAAAAAATCTTCTTCGCAAAATGAATGTCTTATTTGCGAGAAAATGAGCCCTTGAAAGAAAAACGACAAAGGTTAGACTTGGATGGTCAAAGACATGCCCACCAGCGATCTCATGAGATTCTCCCCGTGGTGTTTCTCGGGTTACGCTAAGAATCGCACAAATTTCATCCTTAACCAACATACGGATGGGTAACCAGCTCTAAATCTGGTTCAAATACAGACCCATCTGGTTCGAACCTTCAATCTGCTTTAAGATGGTGGAAATTATAATGACGCCACTACATGCTTCTTACCCGAAAGCAGAGCGGAAATTCTGCACAATTAACGACACCCGTGCATGAAAATCGACAAGTGCACTAAGAATCACCATAGATTTTTTTATTTATCAACCGAAACCAATGATTATGGCTATGCCGAAGGCACAGTCCCATTGATGGAGGATTCATAGGTCAAATAAACATGGCTTCTGCTGCCATTACTCCTCTTGACGTTGTCAACCGCTGGATTGTACTCTTCTGTCCAATCCGGATTAAGATAATCAACGCACATATCAACGTTGAATAGTGCAACTGAATTAAGTCATGGAATGCAAATATATGTATGTACATAAGGGAAGCAATCAAGATGTTAATCACTCAGAAGACGGCTCAAGAGAACCGTAGGGACGAGGTGGCCATCTATCAACCTTTGCTATTTAAGTAGTAATGAGTCTGCAAGGCCGATTTTTGGGTTTCCCGTGCATGAAAGTGAACCAATAGTCACTCATCTCTCCGTGCACTTGGAAAACTGTCAGTGTGTCTACTACAACGAACACAGCATGCAAGATAGGTTACGAACTCCTCAAATGGCCACGCATACTGTTTTTCTTCGGGCTTTGTGGTTATATTACAAAAAATAAGTTTAATGTTTTTCACACCCGTTGAATTTCAACGGGTATCTTCCACTCGTAGGTATATAAATAACTGAGCTTAATCACTCCTAGAGTAAATACAATCATGAATAGTGCAGAGGAAATAGGCAGTGAGCAGCAATTCGATGACCTAACCATACTTCTTCGAGAAAGAAATCCAAGAGCACTTAATTATGACGTCCGATTCTTAAGCCATGGTTAAATAAAATGTCATAACAATATTCCGAAGAGAGTAGCTTAGAGGCTATAGGAAGTAACGGATGATTAATCGCTGGCTGACTAACACGATGTGACGACCTTTTTATGCGTTCCATATTGTTTTTCCTGAAAATTAGAACAAGGCGACCAACGGCGACAGGGCGGCCTGAAGTGAGAGAACTAAGACGAAAAAGAGGGCATGAAAGAAAAGCTACGACAAGAGTAAAAATGAGGTTGACGAAACCACGGAACGTCGTCGATAGTTGAAAAATGAGGAAGCAGCTGATTTGGAGCGATAAGGACTATCAAGGGAAAAGGACACCCAGGAAGGACGAAGGATTGACGATCGCCAGATCAGAGCGTTGACGGGGATTGATGAAGGAGGACAAGTGAAAATCGCATTAGGTCTCTCCCTTTAAGGATAGATAGGACTGATTGAAGATGTTGCGAGAAATGCTATCTCTAAGGATTTGTTAAGTCGTGGCAAATAATGCAATGAATGAGAGTTCAAATTTCCCATTCGCCAGATGGGTGCTCTTTCCATAAAAGTAAATTCATGCAATTAAAATAAGATTTCATTCCCTGTTCATTGGCGAATTACAACGAAAAGTAATTTTGTTTAGATAATGAGCTTTAAAGAGAGTATCATCCCCAGGATAAAATTGCCAACATGTATTGCTCAGTAGTCTAAGGGAAGAAATTATCATCAGAAGAGAAAAGGTGTAAGCATTCGGAAACTCAATAACTTTATGAATTTAGGATTCTTGGTTCTTATCCCACAAATGTGTGCCAATTTAGATTTTATGGACAGTAAAATCCATTAGTGTTGCAGTAATTGAGTTTCAGGCGTGTTGAATAGGACTCAAAAATATTTAAAATCGCAAAACAAAAAAGTGGTGTTCCCCAGAAAACAACCGCAGAAAGAAATATATTTCATGGTGTTCCCTTGAAATAATACAAAACCATCCAAATTATTTTTTTGTAATTTGAGTTAAACCAGCAGTTATAACTACATTCCACGTGCTTCTGAAAGGTTAGTCTATAACTTCTGAGGGTAGACCTCACATGCCGATAAGCTAAAATAACCCTAAGACTAAACCACGTCAAGCTTGGGAAGCAAGGTTCTTTCCCTTTTTTCCCACCCACGGTTTACAACGACATCCAGAAGGACAACTACCTAGTCGCCGAACAAGCCAAAGGGCAACAACTTAGACGGGTAAGAATCTTGGGTGACCTGATCACTCCGGATGCAGGTGCAACGAGACTTCCATAACAAGACCCCTCTTACGCATTTTGGTAACCGCGAAAGAGGACTACTTCCAAAATAGTACACCTCCACGATCTTGCTCGTTCTTTCAACCCATTGGTCACTTTTCTGCCACGCTGTAGACGGGAAAGAAAGGAATAAAGAAGGCTCTCTCCACGGCCGACATATGCTCTTAATAAGTGGTCACGACGAAAACAAAATGAAAAGAGAGATGTATGAGCAAACCGTAAAAATGAAGAGGAGTAAACGAACGAAAACGGGAGTTAGTTTAGAGAGAGAAAGAAAGAAACGTCACTCTCAGACGTACACACACACACACACTAGCACTCAAGTAGGAAGCGGATAAAAAGAAAAATTTGTTCACAAAAGCAACGGGGCACTTGAATGCCGACACCAGGAGTCTGGGAGCTCACATTGTTCCTGTCGAGGAACCCGAATGCGCCTAAAAAGACTTGCGTGTGGAAGATTGAGTGCAGGGGGAAAGGATGGGGGGACTGGGAAAGGGGGAGAGGAAAATAAGTGAGACAGAGATAAAGAGTGCGATGGAGAGAGAGTGAGGGAGAGACTGAGGTTCTTCTGAGGGTGCGTTTTTGAAAAGCGCCCCCTCTTTCCCCCTCGTGCGCAAGGATTAATTTAACCACACTCGTGGCGCGAGAAACAAAAAACAAAGATCTTCTGGTTCGTGGATGAAGGGGGGAGAGAGGAAAGAAAAGTGAGAGCATGGAGCCTCACTTGACAGTTTACTCACAAGGAAGAGGAAGAAAAAAGCATAAAAAATGAATAGTTGGAAGGGGGTACAGGGAGAGAAATAGAGAGTGGAGAAAGAACAACGGCTTAAAAGAATGCAAGTAAGAAAAAAACGTGGGAAAATGCTTTCTTTCATTCGCCAGTAAAAGTCGGGGGGAGAGAAGAAAGATGGAGAACGTAGCTGGAAATAAAGATAGACGTGGACAGGGAAGAGAAAAAATAAAAAAAATTTAGTAAGAATGAGAGTGAGCGATAAAAAACCACAAAGAGGGAATGGAGGATGGGCGAAGGAGAGAGGAAGAAAAAGTTTCAAATTGGCAAAAAGGAAAATTGTGAGAAGAAAGCGGAAGAAAGAAACAATAAATTTAGAGACAGATGGGAAAAGTTGAAAAGGAATAAGCGGCAGGAGCCAGTAAAGTGTGAAGGGTTGGAGATATTTTAAATCCTGAAGTTTGAAGATATTTAAAATCCCGACCGTAAAAAAACGTAGTGACTAAAAAAGATATTACCACCCGATGGAGGCCCGAACCTGGAGGCTGCATCTTCCATTCACAGCCGAGGATGCTACCAACCAGTCTACGGACGCCAAACACTTTATAGGGAAACATGGCATTATATTGCGTAATTTTGGCATGGCCAGGACATGGCATAACAGTCCTGCCTCCGATTTGAGATATTTTTGGCGCATATGATTCTTTATTATGTTCCCGTGAGTCTTATTTATATACGCGAAAGCTATCATTATTTACATATATCAAGTCAGGCTTCATAATTTAGGAGGACACTGGCACAGAAATCGTAAATTATGATATATGAGTACTTGGGAAGTGTTTCATTGTCCTCTTCGCCTGGGAAATTCGTGAGGGAAAATTGTAAACATAAATTTCTTATTACGCGAACAATTGACGTTAGATAAATACCAAGCATGGTAGCAATTATTTACTGGAATGCTTAAATCATCAATGACCGCCAAAATGCCCTATCGAAAGTTATTTAGAAAATAAGAAGTGAGGGATTTCCCTTTCATCACATCGGCGTTGCCAGATTATTTTGCAAATGAATAAAGTAATAATAAAAGAGATTTTAAAGTGGATCCGAAGGAATATTCTAATTTAATTTTTATTTGTCATATTTACATAATTACTGGTAGTGTCAGAATAATATAAATTCATTTATACCTGAAGCATAATCACTATTTTGACTCCATTTCCAGGCTGAGAAAAGTATTTAAAACAACTTTTTTCAATGATTACTGTGGATCTTTAGTGCATTACCTTTTCTTTTCGATAGCTTAGGCATCTTTTAAGAGGTAAGAGTATATTGTTTAACAGCGTACAAGCGTGTCAAAAGAAGTAAAGTCACTCTTCGGTTTTGACTCACATGGTCGCGAGCCAACCTCCTTAATAATGAAGGAAATTGTTTAGGCGATAAATAAACAGTGAAGTTAGAGTGAAGAGCGCGCTCAGTTAGATTGTAGAAGTGAAATGGAGGGGAAATCCGAATTCTGTAATGAAGACAGAGCTCCTTGAATTGAATGCGGAAGTTACATGCGTCGGCATGAGAAAAGATATTCTTGAGAGCTCTATGCTAATGATAATGATAAATTATTCTATTGAATTTTAAAAGGGGAAGCGAGGAGGTGATGCCAAGTAGATTATTGGAGAAATCTGTCACAGTGATGTCCGTGCACTAAACTTGTATAAAAACTTGTACGACTGTGGAATCATTCAAGTACAAATGTTATAAATACCTGCTACAGCAGTAATCAAATTATTTATTTTCACTTTAATGTCACAGTTATTTTAGGAGTATGTAATTATGTCTTATCTTTAAAATACATATTATATTACGTTTTCAGTGTTGTTTTTACTTTATATAAATTCACAATGTCATGTAAATATACACTTTCTGCTTGGAACTGGACTGGACTGTGGAACCTTCAAGTAAAAATGTTATATTTACCTGTTACAGCAGTAATCAAACAATCCATTTTATACTTTAATGTTTCAGCTATTTTTGAGCATGTAATTAATGTGTGTTTCTATGTAAATTATGTATTACGATTTCATTTTGTTTTTATTTAATAACAATTCAAAATGGCATGTACGTTATGTATTTGTTGCTTTTAGGGGTATGTACCCAGAGCATTGAATAAATCTCTTATATCTAACTACACATTATACAACAGGTGCAATCAATTACTTATGTATAATTTATTATGAAGTGAAACGAGTGATTTCTTGAAAAAATAAATTAAGGGTTAACATTTCACACCTATACAAATATTATAAAAACCCATAACTTTCTTGAAGACGTCAACAAATTTCGCGAACACCGGCATCCAACGGCCAATTGCATCATAAGTAATAAAATAGGGGATTATGCCGCCTCACGGATAAATATAAAAGGCAATTCTTTCAATAAGGAATGAGAGATGGCAACAGCTACCATGAATACTGGACATATCCTCGCAACTTATACAAGAGTAGCCTGCTTGGGACTAGTTTTAAAATCCCTGGTTAAATATTTTTCGGTATGCAGACAGAAGTTATTACGTTCTACCACCGATAACGCTCACGTCGAATAACCGTGTCTGATGTAACGTACAAAACCCGAACTCTCAGTTAACATCAAGTTACTACATCACCATGCGGTAAACATTAACCAGGCATCATAAAACCAGGCCTTTATGTTGTTATGTAGCAAAATTAATAATAAAACGATGTAAGTATCTGTGAGTATCTTAACCAAGTCTAATTGCATGTTCCGCTTGCCCACTTTACTCTCAATATTTAATTGTTTCTAAGCATGCCCTAGGATATATAATCGATTTAGAACAGAGTGACTGTACGAAATTCACTGTGAAAAAGTCATACGCCTGGGCTGGGATTCGAACCCAGATATTACGATTTACGTCTAGTGATATAACCAACTAAGCTACCTAGGCGTCCTCTTCCGTTGATATGTGGTCTGGGTTCAGTTGGGATCAGATCCCAGTCCAAACGACTTACTCCTTAGATAGACTAATATAACTATTATGTAGAAGTAGATGTATCCAACTAACTTTAAAATTATTAGGTGGCATAAATAAAGTTGAAGTTGAAAAAGTTGAAATGTTAAAAATCAACGGGATTTAATTCCTTTCACTGTGACACACAATTTCCTAAAAATGTATTGTTTCAGGAAAAAAATTATGAAACAAGCTCATTGGTCATAGTTACCTGGAACTCAGACAAAACTATTAATATCGATCAAATTTTTCCGATTCAAATTTTTCATGGGGCTACTTTCTGGGAAAATCACCCAATAAGTGAAGCAAGACCGGATTAACAATGCAACCACCGCATATTTTCTTATAATGTTAACAAAAACTTTAGGATCGACACAAAACGACACTGAGATACTTATGATACATAAAGTACAACATCTCTACTACGTTTTTATTTTAAAAAAACCTTGCCCCCGCTCCATTTTAAATTAAATATGTATTATGAGGCGGGGCAACTGTCTGGCGTCGAAATTAGCGCAATGGATACTTTTATTTTGTTACTACTAACTTGTACTCGGAATTTTATTCCTTTCTCTATAACTTTGGACCAAGGACCAATGATGTGCAAAAAAATATTTTAGTACAGTATGAAACACGATGAATGGAGAACAAATATTGAAGGACAAGAATAGAGAGAGTCTTCTTCGCGGCTCCTGGCTGGACACTTAACATCATCAAGAAGTAGGCGTATGAAACCGCAGCATATTCTCTTGTATTCAAGGAAATGTAGATCCTTCCCTGCAGCGGTCACTTCACCCTTCCAAAACGACAAGCCACAATACTGATGAGCGAGCGGGGTCATACCCGGGTCGACCGCTTAAATCCTCCGCGGCCCAGAGACATTCCCCCAGCCTTTTGTCCCAAGTAAGATCTCTCACCCGGACTCAAGTTTTAGTCCCCTAGAAGTTTTCTAAAGATTCCGCTAGTATGTTTGTTACCACTTCACAAGCAAATCAATTTATGTGCCCCAGAGCATCGTTTCTCTCAGACACGTGTGTGTCCGGGTTCGCCAAAATAATTTGAGTGTTTTTCCTAAAATGTGCGTTTCTCATTGGTATAGAAAATTTCTCTCCCACTCGTTTTCGCGGAGTGATTCAACCATATTTTGCTGCTGTGAGTGTAAGTACTCAAGTGTTTTCGGCTCATCGACACGGAAACGAGGAGTTGTTACGGAGTTAGCCATCTATCAGGAAAATTCTAGAGAACGAAGACAGCGTACTTCAGAGCAACATTACTTCTCAGGTATGTTTTCTTATTGCATAATAAATAAAATTTAACATTCATTTTTTACTTGATTATCAATAGTTTTTATGTAGGTTTAGATTCATTACACCGACACAAAGAAGATGATGAATCCTGAAAAATTTCCTCGCAAAGAAATTCATGACATAGTGCTGACAGCTGTGGGACAGTCTGTTCAGTCAAAGAAGTCAGCTGCGCTACAATATCTGTGCGAAAAATTTAGGATGGCAATGGATTCCAATGAATATACAGTATTGCCGCAGTTCATCGATAAATATTTTTCATTCCATACTTTTGTCGTTGGAATGCCTGCAACAGGACTATTAGCAGATTTAAAAAATAAATTCAAGTGTGGCTGATAAACAATTAATTTTTCCAATTTATATAAGTCAAAATCTTCCTGGGAATTCTGACTCAGATAAGAACACAATTGATGTTAGAGAGTGAAAATGTTATTATTCTGAATCCTCCAAGTCATAAAATTATTGCAATTCAATTCCCGTATCTATCGCATGTTCTGGTGTGGGAAGACCGAAAAAGCCTTTTAGTGATCTAGTGCCAGACCTGAGTGAAGGAAAACAACAGAATTGAGGGAAAAAACATCGGCAGCAAAGGTATCGTTTGTATGAAGTATGAAGCTTCAATCTGAAGGAGATAATGCGGCAGCCAAGATTATTACAGAGGTTGCGACAACAAATCCAAGGAGAGGGAAGCGGATGCTGTCAAAGTGGAGATCAAAAGCTGTCCCTAAGAAGGAGTTTACGACAGTGGAAGCTCTGTAATTAATCATAAATTGTCACCTAACAAAACAACAGTACAAAACACTACGTCAAATTGTCAAAAGGAGCGGGCACATGTTATTCCCTAGCTGCGAGAAAGCATGACTTGAAAAGAGTGCTGCAAATCCAGAGGGAATATCAATTGCAGAAACAAAATGTGAGGTGAACCTTCAATCCCTTCTCAATCATACGGCTCTACACTGCTACCCGTTATGTAAATTCATATCCTTGGTATTTCATGCCACTAACACAGTGTTGGCAACACTTCACTAGGTGGTACTTCATGGAGCATCCATTTTGAAAGCAGCAGTACTACCAATAAGGCAACTCTCGGAGGAAGCTCTGGAATCCAGGCACAAGGACATCAAAAGGTTCAGGGAGTAGCACACATGGAAGATGTCTAGGAAAGAAGAATTCGAGGACATTTTCCGAAGATTGCTCCTACGTTCGTATACACTAATTTCAACTTGAGAAATACCGGAAAACAAACGGAGAATGTCTAAGGAGGTAAGGAATCTTTTTCTGAGGGGTCAATAGACTCAACAGTAATAATGTAGACTCGGACTCAGATGAAGAGATTTTGTGAGGTAAATACTGATAAACTGTATACATAAAGTATTCTTAAAAGCGCTTTCTTTCTTATTATTCCAAGTGGAATCAAAATTCAACCCATCTCTCATAATTAAATAAATTCTTATGCTAATTTTGTAAGCACATTCAGTAGATTTTTGTATCGATATTTGACTCTATATCTGCATCGATGCTCTACGGGGTAAGCAGCGTTCGTCAAACATAGATATCCGCTAACGAATGATTGTTGTTTTTAGATGTTGAAAACATTATCCTTCAGGGAAAATAAATTTTAGTTGATCGTCCGTATGATTGCTAGCGAAGTGGATTTTATGATTTCCACCATTTTGTCTTAAAGTGCACCCTGACTAGTCTACGGGCTCGAATCATTGGATTTAAGTTTGAGACCTAACCAGCATGATTTTGTGAAAATTTCAGTGCTCTAGTTTTATAAGCATAGGAGATATGAATTTTGGCCAGCTTTTTTCGATTCTAGCCCACTGTGCACCGTAGCTTGTTTTCCCTATTTTTGTCAATAGCAGGGTCTTTGTTAACAGTTTGGGGCGTAAGTATTTACCGTTACTTTTAAGAATCATGTTAAAATTTGTAATGTAAGCCCCGCTGAATCCCATAACATACAGTGAACTTGGGAATGGGACGTAAAATTACCGGTTTCGAGGTGAGCAATATGAGAAATCAGGTTGACAATTTCTTACTTCGCATTACAAGAAGATAACCATGAGAAAAAAATCTCCGGTGCACGAGAAATGAACGAACCGATTTATCTAAAGACGCAAATCTGGAGAACATGAAGGATGCTACGAGAGACTTTCAGTAAGGTTAAAACAATGCGCCCTACGAAGCGTTAAGGGTTAAAAATAATGCGCTGGAAAGTATACACGTTGCAACTAAGGATCGAAAAGCTTGGACCAATCCAGTTTATAATGGAAAAAACGGCTGTACTCTTTTACTTGTGATTTTCAAGGATGCTGGCGAGAAACAAATAGAAAATCAAGAACGAAGTTAACAATACGTCGGTAATGTATAAAAAACACTATATGGCGTGGTGCTCTCAGCAGAGGAAAGGCAAACGGAAAACCTCGCTGTTTTCAAGCATCTCGACTTGGTTTCACTCGGTGAAACAATCGAGGCAAATGAACGCTGAATTACACATATAACACGCCGGGGATAAAAGCGCAAGCAGACATGACATCATTCTAAAATCCATTTTTACGAGCTTTGCAATAATTCAACTTTGATAAAATAACGAAAGCCACACTCTCTGACTGGGTTGTTGGAATGCCTTAAGTTGTTGATAGCTTATCAATTTAAAATACTAAGCGCAGACAGACACGAGGTCTGGAGGCACATTACCAGTGCTCAAATATTATTAAAAAGACATGCTAACAAAAAGGTGAAGACATGTAAATACCTTAATCACACAATTTACTAATACATAAAAATCCGGAATAAATAAATCAGACAACTTACTCCATTATTCACAGCGAACACATTTATAATAGCTCTTTATACCTGTTTTAAATACATTCACATTTAATGGAAAGGGCCAAAAACTCCCCCCAGGTTCCAGTCTGCAATAGCTTTATTAAGAAAAGAATATTTAGTAGTGTTCATTCATTGTGATCTTCCTATAATGATAAATTAATGGTGTCTCTATTCCCTTGCGAGCTTTGAGCAGCATCGTTACTAGTTATTTTGAACAGACCACAATTTCGGCTCCTATTCCGTCTATGCTGCAAACTCTCCCATCCCAAAATGCACAGCATCTCAGTCACGCTTCCAGTCTTCTGTCAATCTGCCCAAAACATATGTTGCCTACGTTAACTATATATAGTCCCCACCCAATATCAATAATAAATACTAAATAATTCCAAGAGTTGTGTCTCACTGCAATATCCTCATCTAAACCTAAGCTGGTTTTTTAATGATAATTCACCCCGTCTCCAACATTCCCGTAGGTACTTCGCTATCATATTCTCAAATAATATACTAGCCAAAGACGTTAAGCTTACTGACCTATTGTTCTTAGCTTAGTTTTTTATCCTTACTCAAAAATGGGAGTGATCTACGACATTTCCCACACTTTGGGCAGTGTCTGATTATTCGTCATAGGTTTAAAAGACGACGTAGGTATGGCACTATGGCAGTACCTTCTATTTTCAGTACATAGGCCGAGATATTGTCCGGTTTAACTGACTTATTCTTTCTCATCCTCCTTATCTTTTTATTGAAGCGCGAGTCCGTCGCATAAAGAGTATTTATACTGGATCGCATCATTTTCACCAATTCAACTCAGTTTTAGGAATTATTTGTACTACTTACCTGAGCTTATTAATTTGTACATGCTTACCATATATTTTTAAAAACATCCATAAATTCGTTGGTTACACGCTTGTGTTAAGATATTTGTCGAATACACTAGCTATTATTTTTTAATTGCTTAGTAACGTGCCATCAGCATTTTTAATAACGCTACGTGTTGTCTGTTCTAATTTAGTTGATGGTCGGTGAGTTAACTTCGTTGAAGTTGACCAGATTATTTGAGGTAGAACGTTGAAACTGGTTGTATGGGAATGAAATAAAAGTGTGGAAATGTACAAAATGTTTTAATCACCATGAATCCTTTGTTCTGTTTACTGTTCTTACGTTTGAATAAAGTTTTTTTTCTATTAAACCTCGTGATCGTATTTAGTAAAAAAAATCACTTTTACATTTTTTCTTCTCTATTAAAGGTTCTGATTAAAGCCATGCAGTTCCAACGCCATCTCTCTGTTCAAGTGTCTTTTAACGCGTAATTTTCACACCCTCCAACACACCTCCTTCACACCAAGTTTCCAACAAATCCACAGGTGCAGTATTCTGGGTTCATGTATAGCTTCAGAATTTTTTAGGAGCAATTTGTATTTGACCTTTAAGCACCACCTGTTTAAACGCTGGCCAAATTACCTCTACGTTTCCACCACAAAATGCCAATTCAGAAGGCTTCAATGATGTTTGAAAGCATTCGGTATCTCCTCGATTGTATTGCCATACAGTATTTTTAATTCTCGCATTTACACATGGCGAGCCAACTCATTCCAGTTGTGCCGCGTGATCACTTATCCCAGGAAAAATTTCAATTCCGACGTATAGTTTTAGAGGTATAACAAGATAAACAGCAAGGATATTATTCCTTTCGGATGGGTATAATAACGACCTGAGAAAATTTTTCCTCCTCATTCATAAGCGGATTGACAATTTCATGGGTCGTCCCACCCCCTACCGCGTCACCAGGCCAGCATATTCCTTGAAGGTTTAAGCCTTCCACTTTAAGGAGAACGGAGAGGAATAAACGTCCGCGATAACTACCAATGAATACGTTACCTGGCTTGGGTTTCTATATGCAACAATAAGTTTATAGTATTTGCTACTATTTATGAAGTCTAGATAGAAATTTAAGCTAAACAACACAAATATAAGCCAATAAATCTTTTTAATCTCTTCACCTACATGATTGATATCCTTGATGATCCAAAAACAAAAAACATAAGTTCATTTACATCTAAAACAGCAAAAGGGAATTAATCCTGGATAGCATTGCAGTATTTGCAATGACCCAATGGGAGTAAGATCTGTGGTTCAATATCTAGATGTAATTTGGAATGATTATTTAATGTATCATGCACTGGAACAACACAGACGTATATTCGTGCAAAGGTGTTTGGCAGTTAAAAGGGAGCCATGCGTTAAGAACTTGTCAAGTGACTTTTATGATATTAACATAAAAAACAAATGTGCATACATGACAGCACACTTTTCCACATAACTCTTCAAACTTAATTTTAAGCTAAGCTTATACTTCAATTGCGTCTGAAACTTACGAGGTCATAAATATTTAACTTTCGTAAAGCCCTTTTAAATTTATCCCGAAAAGTCATGACAGCTTTAAAAGAGGTCGGGTGATCATAAAATTTAAGCTGAGCGCAAACAGAGGCAAAATAAATATGCAATGGTAGAACATGAAACTGTTTTTTTTTAGGGCCAAGCCTCTAAAGGAAATTAAAAGGTACGGTGAATCAAAACGCAGGATGTCTTTAGAACATTTTGTCTGCAGGTCACGTTAAGATACTGAACTCCCCAAACTACATTTACGAGTAATATAGTGACTGCGAAAGAAGCAACTTAAAGTCTTACCGAGGCATGGACTTAATATCGAAGACCGGTAAGTCAATTTTCCAATTATTGCGATATGCACAAATGATATGGTACGCAGTCACGCGCACGGGTACGAATATTTACATAAAAAACGGATAAATTCAGGCAACAGTGTAACTGGCTAACACACCCAACCGGCAATTGGGAGATCCGGGTTCGAATTTCGGTCAAGTCAAATAATTTTTTCAGGGCAAATTTCTCCGTCTATGGTGTAAAACCAATCAGTTACGTAACTCTCGAATAATGAGTTTGGGTCAATTCGTGAGTAAATTGAATGAACCAAGAATCGTGAATGACTTAACTATTTCAGAATTCAATTCCGGGGTGTAACTTTTATTTGGTAACTAACAGCTGAGGCAAATTCTTAAAGTGAAACTAACGTTTGTTGTATGGAATATTCTGGATTTCCCCTCTTAAAATAACGCCAAGCTCCTCATTATTTAATATTGTTAGTATATCGCCTTAATGTAGGGCTGAGAATCGATGACTTCGATCGATGAGGATAAACCTCACGTTGCGCCAACAACTGAGCAACTTGAAATCATATAGTCAGGATATGTTTTCAAGTTCTTTTTTTCAAATAAAACTCGCATGGGGTTTCACCGGGATGTTGCAAAAACACCCCAAGATTATTAGTTATTGACCATCGAAAAGTGGCCTGACATTCTGCCGATTTGACCACAGTGCCAGCGGGACAATAAAGCCGATGTTAAACACTTACCTTAAATTTTTAAAGGTTAACAAATTGAGATTACTGAATTTGAGACCAATTACAATTTTGCTTTCATCACAAATATCCTTTAAATCCGCGGAGGTAAAAGAAGCAATGAATAGAACCAGTGATAGAAATAGTAATTATTTGAGTTTCCGTAATTATCTCAGGAGAATTCCCACACAACATGCAATTCTAAAGCATTGATGCCTAAGATGTATCACACACCAGTCACCAATACCAAGAAATTGTGATACGTTCACTCAACGATTAGCTAAAGTTGTCATCCGAATAAGGCATCACAAACGATTTTAAATCGTTATCAGTGTATAACACTCAAACGGATGAAGGCTTCAATTTTGGGAGCCCAAATTAAAAAAAAATATTTTTCACTGTGAAGCTAAATTAAATAAGTTGCATTAAACGCCTGTGGCAACGTAAGAGCACCTCTAGTGTCAGACGGGGACTTATTTACAGAATTCATGTAATTGCTGATAATCTGCATATAATTACCATCGGCAACGGTATTGAAATAAACCAAGCCTGTTAGCATGGGCTTTCAGGCAGCAAAAACAATGCCTACGTAATAAAAGAGAAATTTTAGATCAGGAAGACCGAAATGTATTCAAAATAATTCCATGGCACCGAATTTTCCGAAGAACTGAATTTTCATCAAATATTTCATCGATGAAAACTGTAAATCCAGTTAATAGGGTTCCGTGCTTAACAATAAAAAAAGTAATTCCCCTGCTAATTAATGTTAAAAGTAATTAGGTTCAGCAATGTGTAAATAACATTTCCTAGATTCCCTTAAATAGGCATTTTTCTTGAAGCGCAAGGATTCACTAAAAGATTTTTTTAAATATCTTGTCCCAAATCGCCATTGGATCATGTAACGTAAGAGTCAGCTGTCAACATAATTTTAATATTTAAAAACATATTCCAAGCATACGATTGATCAACTAGCAACAAAACAATCCCATATCGCGTTCCCTTTTGGTGGAAATCTAAAGCAGAGAGGAAACTCGGAGTGCAATCGACAAGGGAAGAGATTTATTGCCAGTCATTCTGCAGCACTATTACTCATTCGGTACGGATTTTGGCCCGCTTTGGTGTCTGGACATCTCTTGAAATACGTGAACAGGGTGATTAGAAGCTAAATACGGCACGGCCTCACGAAGGGGACAACACAGACTGTTATAGCACTTCGATCTGAATTTATTGCTTCGCATTCGCGCGAAAACCAATAACAGTTGTGAACGCACTCAATGATTTTCAAATACACCAGCCAGTCCTTGCTAAATAACAGGCGCAGTTGTCGTAATGATGGTCTTTCCCGACGCTAAGTCCTCACTTAGGACCAAGGGACGGAGATATAAAGAGATAAAGCCACAACGATATTTATGAGTCGTTTAAATCGCTTCCACTCATAACATGAAGCGAAATAAATTTTGCATGGCCAAATCCTAATACTGCATCACATGTACTGAGGAGATAACATCAAATAAAAATTATACTTATAACTTAAGGAATAAATAAGAACGGCATTGAAACGCTGACAAGCTTTTTATAACACAAGAATATTTAAATTTGTTGGAAACCTAAGCTGAACCTTAAACGTTGCTACTTCTTTCATTGCGTCTAAGATTGCGGAAAAGTTATTTTTCCTCAAGTAAGCCAATGATTAGCAAAATAACTTCTACACCCATTCACCTATTTAAAAATAACCTCACTCATACACCAAAACAGAATAGCAGATTAGACAGCAAACATAAAATTAACATTAAAATAAACACATCGATAGAGAAAAAACAAAATACGTATTTCATTAATTATAAAAATAATATTTAACAAGTCATAGCATAAAAGGAATAATACATGTATCAATTGCTTAGTACAGGATCGTATATTACCTAGAGGGAAAATATAATATGCATTGATGTCTAGACTACAGCATTATCACCTAACATCAGATGTAATTTATATCAACGAAAACTTAAAAGCTAACTCTTTTATCTCCTATAATATTATGAAGCATAAACATAATCAATTACTAGAGGGTTTTCTTTAGTTTCATTTTCAACATTTATTACGTAAGGCTCCGATGCCCTGTTGCGCTGGGCTTTGTAACACCGAAGTTATCAATAATTTACCAAAGACAAAATTCACGTGACCAAAACGCTCAATACCAAGTGGTTTTATTTGTGCACGACCACATTTATTAAAACAACTTTAACAGGAAAAAGAGAAAAAAAATCGCAATTAAATCCTCTCTACTTAAGCATTAAATTTCCCATTAAGACCTCAGGAGTTAGCAATGACACTATGGAAACAAAAACCTGAATAAAGCTGTAAATTTAGTGTCAATTTCAGCCTCTCTCTCTCTCTTCGAGTATCTCAAAATTCATTGAAAAGAAGGCAGGAGTGATAGGATTTGCAATCTGGATGAGGGAAAAGAGAAATGGGGATTTAACGTGACAGGAAAACAAAAGAAGGAGACGGAGGAAAGACGAGTGAAAGAAAAAGGACGTTATAACGGAGGGAGGAGCAGTAAAGAAATACCGAAGGCAACAGTTGGGAGAGAAATTGAATGAAAAGATTAAGCTTGTGGGAGCTCAAAGAAAGAGCAAGGGGAAGGCATAAGACCTGCAAGCGCTTCTACGTATTGGAAAATTTGATGATTTCATCCGCAGTATTTACATTAAAAATTATTCGTTTGTAAACTTCCGGTGCATTGAAGCATCGATGCGACAGTTTCAACTGCAATCACCTAATGTCGTGGTATGAAGCCGAGAAGCTGCGTGTCAAATATAAATAAATAAAATTGTAATGTTTCTCGAATACTTATCATATTTTGTTGCCATTTCTCTAATTCTGCCTGCTCTGTCAGCAGATTGAGCAACATCCACTTCTTTTATTTCATTAGACAATCCTTAAATAGAAATTTAAAATTTTAACTTTCTAAGATAGGAGAGCCCCTAGGGTTCAACTAGCCAAAGTCAAATGACGGCAAGACCTTTTATTTCTCCATGGCCAAAAACATTTCATGTTCAACTAAATTACTATTTCAGCTGTATTTTTTAAAAGTTTTTTCCTAGTGTAAAATTCCATGACTTTCAAAAAATATTTGTTTGAGAATTGAAAGTAGACAACATAAAATCACTCCAGGTGGTTGGAGTATGGTCATTGTCACGCTGGAAGACTCAATGATGTGATGGAGAAGATAATATTTTTTTGTCTCCAGCGTGTTTTCAAGGAAGATTAAAAATATTTCGTATTTTTGGCAATGAAACAGGCCGGAGCCTCACAAGCAAGCCATTTAGCAAATTAAAGCTATTAAAAATATATCTGCGATTTCATTATGCAGGGAATCGCTAATCGTATTCTAATTTCACCATACTGACCCAACTGATTATTTTCCAAATGTCAATCTTTTTCCCGAGGTGTGGGCCAGAGACATTGAGTTTCATTTCTGGTGTTCCTAAACGGGGAATCGATTGAGAAACTGAGTTAAAATTGTTTACCCTCACCCCTTACTTTTTACCATGCTACGACACAGGGGACTTCGGACGGCCCCACCTCAGGCTTTCGTGGTGCGATTTTAGATACAAGTAATCTTATAAAAATAATGTTTAATAATAGATGGAGTGGGTGAGAGTTATTTTCAAATATGCCGTAAAACAATTAGAGGAAGCTCATACACAATACTTGATGCCTACATTGACGTGAGCGCCAATCGTGGATACCAGAGTGGATACAGGTCTATTCGTTTTTAAATGTTTCCAAATTTCATTGTTTTTTTGCATTGAAACATTCAATCGACCAATGGATAGTCATATTCTTGGGCCAATAAAGACACTTTATGACAATCAACTCCAATCTTAAAAACTGAAATATTGAATACTTAACAAATTATAACTTCGTAACCAGCGTTCAGGAAAATGGAAGACAAGCCTAAATAAATACCGGTTATACATAAAGCAGCATACCTATACAACAAATGAAGGTAAAATTTGTATAAGTCTGCAATTGTGTATTATAACGGGAATTTCATCGATTGATCTTATGCATTGATAAATCTTCCCAACAACCAAACCCAGAAACAAAAGTCGGTCAGTTAAGAGTCACATTTTCCTCTACTCTGACATGTTTAGCTGATAATTGTTATTTACAACTTTGAATTAAATGCTACAAGTTGGTGTCTAAAATTGGATCCTATATGAAATTAAAGCACTCGTGTTACGTGCCTAAAATAATACTGCAAACAATAAGTATAACTTTAAATTATCCTTAAACGCTTTCCTTCACCAGCAGACACCTATTTCCTCCACACACATCTTTCTTAGGCCAAGCATATTCCATTCTATGCGTAATTCCATATCATCAATCCTTTTTCTTCACTTTCCCCTATTATTGTTCTTTTCTCTATAGCACAACTGCAAAATAGACGAATTCTTCCCGTATTTCGCCTTGTTTGAGCATAGATATTTTATTAGTATTGGCCTGTACAAGTATGAGATAATCCAAGGGAACGGGAGGAAAAACTGCCTTTAAAAAAAAGGAAGGTATTAAGGGAAAAGCGAGACCAGAGTCAAGAGGCGTTAGGGGAATGGAGAAATAGTAAAAGCAGCGCTGAATGCAAAAAGGGTCTAAAATAGCCTTGGATGGGGATGTATGGACAGACTAGTGTGCAATTTTGAGGATACTGGGACTAACCATGGTAATTACCTTAACGAAGTCACCCGCAAGTGCACATAAGTGCTATATTCCACAGACGAAAAATCATTCGCCTTGACCGGGATTCGAACCCGGATCCCTCGATTTCGCGCCGAGTGCATTCACCAGTTAAGACGTCCATCGAGGAAAGGCGTATAGAGGTTTCCTTCTCCCCTGTGGATTTTGGTGGCTTTATAGGAACAAGGTGTTCAGGACTGCTAGATATATTATGCCAAGCGCACGCGTTGGACTGCTTATTGACATCATATGTCTCGGTCAATTCCGGTATGAAGACGCTATTCTATTATGATGAACAGAGTGATTGGCTATTCGCTCAAATATTTTCACGACTAGATTTGATGCTTATAATAATATTCAAGCCTTCATGTTTTAATTATTACTTCATTTTGGTTTGGTACGAATGAGAAACATTCATTTCATCATAGCCACATCATAATCGCATATCGTAGCAAATGCTTATGAAAGAATATGGAATGGATTCTTCTATAATTGGAATTTTTTGCAAGAAACGTGCTCGATCATTTCTCGGTTTTGAGAGAATGGATGAACTTAGAATAAGGAAACAGATTTATGATACAGGAGTTAACTGTGTTATAGGCTGGGATAGACAGAGAAAGTCGTGGTTTAATGTAGTAAGCGAGCTTCTTAAGAGTAATAGTCTTATGAATAAGAGATCATGCATGAATCAATGCATGGATGTAACAAAATGCTGAAGAGGTATATGAGGTTAGGGAAGTTTGGAAGCCATTTTCAGTACCAGTTTTTTTTAGCCGTACCAATTAAGACCTTTTGACTGTACCCACCCGAAATGGAACTGCGTGATGAGTATGTTTGTATTTATTTTGTAGCAAAGACGTTTTTAAATACAATAAGTGATAGATTTAAATATTTTTAGGAAAGAAATTAGGGTAAGGCCTCGGATAGCCTGAAGGATAAGGCGGTCGGGAAGAGGATAGGGGGGAATGAGAGGACCTTTAAGTCATCATCAAGAGGAGAGGAAGCGAGGATCCGAGGAGATAGAGAGGGGCAGGGAAATCTGGGAGGGCAAAAGGGGGAAAGAAGAAGAAGCTTAAGTCAGCCGTTTTGAAGAGCATTTGAAGGGGTTGCAACCGCCGCAGCCATCACCACCACCGCTGCCCAGAGAAAGGGGGAGTTAGGAGGGTAAGGGCAAGAGGGAGAGGAAAGAAAGTCAGCGAGCTTAAAGTGGGGGTAATGAACCGCATAGCGGCCTAAGAAGGAGGAGAAAAAGGAAGAGGGTGGGGTTTTGGAAGCATGAGATGGGATGAAATGGAGAGGGAAAGATGTGGAGGCCATTGATGGGGGGTCTGGTGTTGGGTGAGGGTTGGAGATGGCGAAGAAGCTCCGGGGAGATCCCCAAGAAAGTTTTAATTTCTTCCTTTTTTTAATGACTCGGCGATGATTCCCGCTCCTTCTCACCATTATTATTATTATTTTTTATTTTTTCGACTCTTCCTCTTTCTCCATACACCCAATCCCACTTCTCCCTCTCTCTCTCTCTCTCTCCCTCTCCCCCCCACTCTCTCTTCGAACGTCAGAAGACTTAAGGCGAAAAAGCGAGGCGAGTTACGCAACAATAGGAAGCGGCAGTGTTTGGGGAAGGGCGGGGAGGGATGGTTGATGCTTGTTTTTCGGCCGTCTTCCTTCCCTCCTCCTCAGAAGACTCGCTCCGGAGATTTTTCGGGAAGGGTGGAACGCCGGAATAATTTGAGACCTCAGAGATTACTTCAGGTTCCAAGTTTAAGGCATACTTCCGTTATTAAGAGGCCCAGTCGACGTAAAGGGAGTCAATTTACGAGTTGAAAAAAGCGGGAGAAGTAACATACGCATTTGACAAAACGTGCTTCTCGCATGACTACGTGCCATATTCAGCGCTCCAGCGCATGTCAATCTCGAATGTAACATTCAACTTCTGCCGCACTGTGAATGGTATATGAAAAAACTCCATTGATGACTCTTTAGGGAGATGTTTGCGCTTTCCATTATTTGATGGTCAAACTTCAAGCGAAACAAAATGTTCAATTAGACAAACTAAAATATGTGTACAGAGCATTATGCAAGAAAAATTGAAGCTAGTAACTTTTAAATCAAGAGTCACATTTCCTTAAAGTAGAGCACTTTACCTAATAGGAGAAATAATTAAGTTCACTAAAACAAATAGCAAGACTACCTCGAGTTAAAAATTAAAAATCACCAATAAAAAATATATATTGTGACACTTTTGGGCTAACTGCCACGCTAACAATAATATAATTGGAAGAAAAAGGTTTAAATGAATAGTTATCTGCGCTTTGAGAAGCTGATCAAGTAACTCACCCTGAGATTAAACCAAAGATTATGAAAAATTAGCAGGCAGAAAAGAAGATTTCTGATTACTCTATCTGAGGCAATGAATTGTCTTACCTACTTTGTAGAATAAATACCGTAAAAGTACTCTCCGAAAAATATTGGATTATTTGGTTGATTGCGTAGATAAATGGTCAAAATAAAACATTTAGTAAAAGAAAAATATCATTATGCCCAAAGTTCATTTCTTTACTTTAATTGGACTTTGCTTGGACTCTCAGTGGTATCACTAAAAGCTTGACAATCACAAGAGGTGTGAAAACCAAGGTAATTGTCAAATTTAAAAAAGCGAAAAACAGGATAAAGTTGATATGGTAATCTTTCACAGAATGATGCCAAAATATATTTGTTCTTCAGATACATCTAAAATGTATGTACAGATGAAACAACACTCTTCTTAAAGTTAAAGTTAGATGTATTTTAGGATTCGATTATCATTAGGCTATTGCATTAAAAATGCACCGCATCCCTTCGAAATTTTTCTGAAACTTGTTTAAGAGACCACCCTCGGAGGTATACCCTACTCAGAAAGGATTTTAGGTCCTTCGGGGACCCAAATAAACGCAGATGGGGGTTGGCGCAGGATGCTAAATCAATACTGCGTCGATTGAGCACCCTTAAGTGCATGCTATCCAAGCCGAGGTCATTAGCACAAATACATCTACATCTACATACTACCCCGCAAGCCGCCTCAATAGGCGTGTGGCGGGGGGTGTTAGGACACCAGCCGTTTACATATAAAAAGGATACGCTCTAATGAAATTACACCTAGCAATTATTAGCAAGTCCCTTATTGTTCGGGGGAAAAACGAATTCCCATACCTATCCGTTCGGCAAAATATCTCTCTTAATTTATCGTTTCTGTCGGACCTGGAAATATAGTGGGGTTCTAATATCATTTTCTCCGTGTCGCTCTTAAAGATATCTATTCTCAATTGCTCAAGCAATATAAGCCTAGCGCGCAGCCTCCTAGTCTCTAGCGGTTCCCAGCCTAATTCGTTTAAAATCTGTGTAACGCTGCCTGTACGCCCGTAGCAGTTTTTGACGAATCACGCAGCTTTCCTTTGTATTTTATTAAGTTCCCGGATTAAATCTTTCTGCTCCGTATCCCATATGCTCGCTGCATATTCAAGGTGTGGCCGGACGAGTGCGAAATAGCACCTCTCTTTTACTTTTTCATCCGAAAATCTTTGCACAATACGCTTGACGAATCCTAGCTTCTTCAGATCTCTGCCACAAATATTTCTTATATGTGTTCACCACGATAGGTTCGAGGTTATCGTAACTCCCAGATACTTCACTTCTTCTGTCACCTTTATGTTAACACCATCCACAGCATATACATGGGGATAGTTGGACGACCTCCGCAAGAAATGTACCGCCGTGCATTTGCTCAGATTAAGTTCGAGTCCCCACTCTTGGCTCCACACATGAACGTTGTTTAAATCCGATGATAGAATTTCAAAGTCAGAGTGATCATTAATTTCGCGATAGATGACAGCGTCGTCAGCAAATAAACGTATTTTACTGCTAATTCGAGAGCATAGGTCATTTATGTATATAATGAACCAAAGGGGGCCGATTGCGCTTCCTTGTGGGACACCTGATGTCACTTTAACTACATCAGAGCTAATTCCGTCAAGAACTACTTTTTGCTTACGATCACTCAGAAAGTCGCGTATCCAGTTTACTACTGTTTAGTTCAGCCCGCATGACTGTAATTTATATAAAAGTTTGTTGTGAGGTACCGTGTCGAAAACTTTCTTAAAATCTAGGAATAATGCGTCCACTTGTCTTTTCGATTCACCAGATTTGAGAACGTCATGAATAAAGAGCGCGAGCTGTGTTTCACATGATCTACCTTTCCGAAAGCCGTGCTGACAGCCATGGAGGAAGTTACGACTGTCCAGGAACGTCATGATATTGCTAACGACGATATGTTCGAGTATGAGTAAAGTAGTGAGTTGGGGTCTTCAACATTAACGCTTGGTATTTATAGTTCCTTAGTTAAATTAAAGCACACCAATGTAATCCCGTGCGTGATTACGGCACAAATTCACGAAAGGGTAAACAATTATTTTCCTTATTCACAACTATGGCTTTAAAAGATGAATCCCTGGGATATAGAAACATTATCGGCAGCATGCTCAAAAATGCTTCAGTATTAAAGTAAGTTAAATATTCAGATCATAAGCACTACTACTCACATAGTTACATGTCGCATGCCTTAACTCAGCTATTCCTAATTTTGTCATTAAGTAAATAAGGAGTGGAGAAATCGGTTAAAAGTCCCCATGCAATACATAAGTATATTTCAAAGATAATATTTCTTCGATTGTCAGGCTTTATGACTAATTTAAGGTAGAAATGCCAAGAATGTAATGGCTTCTTAGGACCAATGTCAAATACTCGTTCAGCAGGATGCCAATAAGTGGCTCCCACCATTTTAAAATACTCATACAAATAATCATCTCCTGAAGTTTTTTTTCAATTTGTATACCAACCTTAAAAATGTCCTTTATAAAATTAATACAACTTCTACCATTCACAAAGCATGTCGAGCATTATAATTAAAAATTTGAAATGGAAAAAATAAGAGCAACTTTTTAAAATGGAAATTAGAGCAGCTCGTATTTTACGAAAATGGAGTATGAAACTAAACTTGGATCAAACTCATTAATATCAAAACATTTTAAACGCATTTCGTTGGGTATGCCCGTTGGAATCAGAATCGGGTGAGTAAAATCCTGCAATGGATGCCTGGAGAGAGAACTTTCAAGCTCTCAGTCGAATGAATATACAGCTCTCGGGAAAGGGCGACTGGGGAGGTTGTGAGTACCTGAGGGTGGTTGGTGGGAAGATGTCTGGGAAATGAATAAAACGGAAGTGGGTCGGCAGCCTTCACCTAAAAGAACACCGTAATCCCTTCTCCCACCGCGCTCAGGCATGTAATGCTAATTCTTGCATAAAAGTAGCTTCTACGAAGGATTACGGTTATGTTTTTAAGGACTGAAGAAGGTGCTCATACAACTTCAGCGACAGCTAAGGTCAAAGGAGATGAGGATGTGATCAAAATATGCATACCCTGGTGTGTGGATATCGTCAATTTTGGCTACCAAAATATTAGACGAAGTTTATCGGTCACCTGATGAAGAGATAATTTGCCAACTCGCGTAAAAGATTCCATGAAGAGATTGATGATAAGTCCTTGCGAACATTACAGTTAAAAATGCAACCGATGTTTTAACTGACATGATAGTACTGATTCCCTAATTAACATTTTCATTTTACATGTGTCCAAAATATTTCTATTGAAGACCAAATTAGCAGTAAAACTTAAAATAATCAGCGATGCCAACATTTCGTCGCAAGGTTAGCCAATTTCACTATGAATACAAGTAAATGCCTAAACCTTGCGAGATAGTGAAATAAATTAAATGCTTTGAATCACAAGGAAATTTTTTAACTGCCGCGGCTTACTTCCTGCCGTTTGTGTTTTTCATGCATCTATACTAAAACAGAACCAGCCTCATGCCCATCTCATTAAGGGTAAATCGAGCGCACGTACAATCGACACAGTAGATTCACAGTTGGAGCGTATTGCAGACGAAACTCCTTTAATTAAAAAATCTGCCGGTATTGTTCAAGGACGTATATTTTTCTGAAGCAACATCGCCTTCATTAATTACACATTTGATTCATAAAACGTGCAATTAAAAGTGAACAACAAACAAAATCACTTCATGGAAACGGTTATGCAAAACGGTCAATTAAACTACTCCATGCAGAATTATTATTTCTTCAGTGAATGTTTACGTAAAAACGATGTACATATAGAAAGAGAGAGAGGAAAATTAAAATGCTGCGCGTTGAGTAGCCAATTTTTAAAGGTGAAAAAGCAAGAGATGGATAAGACCATCATGCGCCTGATTCTCACCATGCATTTCCAAAACAAAAAAAAACATGGCACACGCCGGATTCTGTGATGTGATTTAACGTCGGTTGCTAACGAAGATAAATTTAAGAGCATTCGGGATGAGAACAACAGAATATAGAACGGCAATAGGTAGGCAGGAAAAATTATTCTTTATACCCAAGCTTATTTTTTTAACAAAGTTAGGGAGATTCTGCTTAATTAGTGGTTTGAAGGGTTCAGCACAGAAGTTGGTTCAGCTTGAGTTGCGCTTTTATTAAATTAATAAGACTCCTTTAAAAGCTAATCCTCCTTCGTTCTAATTTCCCCAGAGTTATCCACAGGCTCCATTAACTGGTACACTGCGCGGTAAGCTTGTAATCTATCAAACCTCATCATTAATGCATTCCCCCAGCGGTCGAGGCCTAATGGCCAGAGGAGAAAAGAAATGGAGCTGCTGTTCCGTAATTATAAATGCAAGTTCCCGTATCGGGTCAAACTCCCCATGGTTAATGATCACATAATTACGATTCAGGATCTCTAATTTCACTTGCCTACACCCTTATCCAGGTTTGTGAAAACACATACACAATTTTGAAATGGAAAGTGAAAATACACTTAACAAGTAATATATCTATTTCCTGATATGATTATTTCAAATGGCCGTTCATGTTGAAAAGAGTATTAAACGTGGGTCCTAGGGTCCGAGTGAATCGAGTAGAGCATTATAAACTTGATCCAGTTCCCTAATCTCTTGATTTAGCTAGAAAATGGCACTTTCATATCCAGCAGCTGAGAGAAACATTTATTCTCATTTAATACATTTGTTCATGTCAGTATTCAACATTTGAATCTTTTGAATTCCACCAGCCACTTAAAGCCATTCATACCAAAATATAAACGTGTGAAAATTACATAACATAGCAGTAAATACTCGAAGATGGAATATATTTTTTGATAGTTGCACTCAATGAAAAATAGTTTTTACATTTTCCCCACAATCCCAATGAAAATAAGTTTTATGCCAATTTATTCCATCAAGAATGAAGAGAGTAGCTTCATGATAAATTCGGAAGCAAGCTGCATTTAGGATTCTTTTACAAAGTCGAATTCAAAGCTCCTATATTTCAGTAGCCCAATTAGTGTTAAAATCAGAAACCAATATTACGAAATGGTAACTTTAAAATCATTTATTATTGGGATTTTTTTATTAATTAAATAAAATTCAACACGCCGAAGGATATGATCACCACAGCTGACTGTATTTTAAAAATTTTACCAGAAAACTAAAAAATCAACGGCAAAAAGAGATTTAAATATTGATAGTGAATCAGTGTGCCTAAATTCAACACGTTAGCAATTTCATTTGAAATCACGATTTCAAAAATGTTGATCGATTCTTTCTTTATGGTACTGAAGCATTAGTTTTTGCCAGATGCCGTACACTAACAACTATGACTTTTAAAATTGTGGATACACGTTTGCTTAGTTTAAATATATTTAAATGCGACACGTTTTAGAGTCAGTTCAATGAGTTTAAACCTGAAGTGCTAAATATGGCACTGAACTCACAACTTGATCGTGCATGGAATAATTATGCTCAATTGCAATGCTAAATACCAGTTTTATTTTATCCAATGGAAATGGTACACCAAAGGGGTAGAAGTATTTAAAGGTTTGAGGCTACGCCTATCTTGACAACATCTAAAAAGTTAAAGAACCACTAGAAATTAGGAAATTATGATCAAAAAATCATAGTCAAAATATTATGTTTAGAACGTACATTGAGATTCCAGCCTTATATTGAATGCCACATTATCTCAAATTACAAGATGTATGTTCCTAAAACATGCAAGAGTATGGATATTATCGCATGCGAGCAATAAGGTGCAAACCAATAGATACAATAGGCGATGATAGTACGCAAAAAAAATTCAAATGTATGTCAGCAGCGCCGGATTACCAATAAGGCATAGTAGGCAGTTGCCTATGGGCCTAGGGCTTTGGCAGCCCCGGAGGGGTCCCGAGAATTTTCTGCGACTTGCTTATTAACGTGGGCCTCGTTGCTTGTACTGCTTACAGCCCCCCAAGTGCGTTAATCCGGAACTTTATGTGAAGGAATAACACAGAAGCACATTGTGCATTTTCGAAAAATTACATTTCCTTAGAATAAATCTTGGAGTCAATTAAACAGTTCACGTTTTACTAACGGTATAGGCCAGGAGTCGGCAACCTGCATCTCCAGAGCCACTACCGACTCTTTATGAAATTACTTGCGGCTCAAGATGCTCAGAGACACAAAATGAAGGTTCCAATTGAAAAATCAATAGTCATTAAATTGCTACCTTGCAGTGAAATGTTTGTTCATTGGTTTCTATACTCTGCGGGCCACGGAGGAAAAACATCGTAATACCATATTTTTCGCCGATATCCATACTTCTTGACACCACAGGTTAAGCTTTCAGTATCTCTTATTGAAATATGCTTACGTCCGGTCTCTTCATTTTACAAGGTCATAAGTTGAGCGAGAACCTCGGCCATATGTCGTAGATGTTGGAGCCCAGTCTGGTTACTTTTACTTACATAGTTAAAGATATTCTTGAGGTGTTTATGTGTTTTTTTTTCATTTAAATGTTCTGCGGCTCTTCGTATGTTGGACTGTATACACTTATCAAAAAACATTGGCTCTTTTAGACAAAGGCGTTGCCGACCTTTAGCGTAGGCATTGCAAATATTTGCCATTCATTTGTGAGAGTTTTACGGAAGCTTCATTATTACTAAAAGAAAACTTTCCGCAGCAAATTCATCTCTTCAATTCCCTATAGATTCGGCATAAAGGATTTTGGATTCTACATCGTATTTCAATGAACAAGATGGATAATTTAATATCTTTAAAAATAAGCCAATTTAATGAGGTGCCGTAGCGGAAAAAGCAAGCGTGACCCCATTATTCTTTCTTCCAAATGAGGCGCACCGAAGAGTTTTCTCAGCGGAAGGGAAATAACTGTTTCTTTGCGAACCTTTTTCCCAAGTCACCGTGGAAAAAGAAACAGCATTGTTGGGGACTGAATAGCGAGTCTTGTTTACATTTAGACGACTTATGATGTTAATCCTTTAACTAAGCCCCTTGTGGAGCCGAGGTAACTGAGGGAAGAAAGCCTCAAAAAATATTTTATGTCCGCAGGGTTAAACGGGTGAAGAGCGCGTGATTAATGCAAAATCCCCTTTTTGGGAGCTATCATTAATGCAAGACTTGTTATCGCCGCTGCAGCTTGGGGATCTGCTCATCCTTACTCCTGCCCAACCTCTCAGCTCCTTCATCCGTCACCCTTTCCTTCAATATTTTCTTTTTCTCTCTCTCTCTCTCTGCTTCCTCATCCTCTGTCCCACTATATCCGCACACCATCCTTTCGATGCGCAATATCACGTCGTATCGACTGCGATATCCAAGAATCATGCGATATCGTAAGTTAATTATGAGCCAACAAGCTGTGAGAAACCTGTACTTACATTGCGTCATTATGTGATGTGTAAAATAAAAAGGTACGTGCGATATCTAGATTCATCGATTGTAACAATTTCATTAGTGAGATATCGTATTGTGATATTTAGCCAATGAGTACCGCTATGATCGTTTGGTTAAACGATGCGCTTTACAATTTTACGTTACATGAGATATCGTGCTTAATCGAATAGGTATTATGCGACAGGTGATGCAACTGCGAATATATCAATGGCATGTAATATGATACTTTTAGTTTCATATCGTTATAAGGCGATTTTTAAAATTAAAGTGTGCTAAATATAAGTTGCCAAACTTGCTTGTTGTTTGATGGAACCATATAGAGTCATCATACTCTGATGCACTATGCATCCAATTTACCAATCATGTAGTGGATAAACCCTTCAAGCATCATTTAAGTTTATTAAATTTATAATTGAAGCGTATTTAATAACTTTTCATATTTTTACTAATTATGACTTATTTTTTAATTATTGATTTGTAGTTTTATAAATATTTTATTTCACATTTACTTGTGCATATCAGCTACCCTTTTATTCCTTTTTATCTACTTCTTACATTGTTTCTTTTGATTACACTATCTTTATCCATTAGTAGGTTTTCGCAGGTTTTTCACGATTCCCTTCATGAGGGGGTGTTTTCCGGCGGTTGGTTTTTTTCGTTAAAGATATCAGCTCATATTCCTTACGTTTTTCCCACAATCGTGTACATCTTGCTACATTGTTTATATTCCAGTTTCTTCATTATAAAATATTGATGGTCATTTCTACGTACTTATTCTATAATTTTAATAGTCAAATTTAAATTGTTTCATAGTCTATTGGACGATGGATTCGATGGAAGAAGGGACTGTAACAGTCTAAATCTCACCCAAGTAAAGCAGCATTAATATTATGATCAACAATGGTGGTACAAACAAGCACTAAAAAAGACAAGACATTACGAGAATTAAGCGATGCGTACTAACATTTTTTTTGGACAAGTGATATAAATGTGATTATTAGGAGCCAGGGAAAAGCATTTATGATTTCGATACGCCATATCATTGAATAAAAGACGTTTGACAATATCAAGGAATACATTACGCATATAATGCTTCTTCACATATTTTGCGATAAAAAAACATTATATCGGAATGAGACACTGATATTCCATGATCATTTGTCCCTAATTCCTTGCCTCCTCAGCAATCCCACGTCTTTAAGGAGTTACTGCCGTGCCCGAGGTAATGCGGAGTGTGGCGTAGGCGCGGGGAGAGAGCAGGGGAGGAGGAGAGAGAGGCCTGAGACAGAAAACGTGGAGCAGCATGCGCAGCAGTTAGTTCTCCAATAATTAAAACCTTACAAAATTAATGAGCGTGCGGCAGATTCTCTCTCCCTTCCTTCTTGTCTTCCCTCCAAATCCCTAACCAACCCTTCTTTTAGGGAATAGGGGAGGAACAGAAGGGGTTTGTCGCCGCACTCGGGTCCAAGCGGAACAGAATAAAGGACGCTCTGGCTACTTCTACTGCCCTGCTACCACCTCTATCTATGCTGCCCTACCTACCGGTATATTTAGGGGTGCATTGTATGTGTGTAAAGGGAGGGCAGAGCAGAAACTATTCGCATTTAAGCTTTCCGATTGTTTCCTTTTTCCCACTCTCCTCTGCCGAGACCATTCACGTCCTCCCTGGGCTCCCGGGGATAAAAAAAAACCTTTACAGAGAAGGAAGCTTTTAAAAATTTTACAGGAGAGAGGATGGAGAGAGGGATCTATTAGCCGCATGAAGTACGAGTCAACAGAGTTTATCCAGTAATTGAAACGAGGGGGTCCTTTTGTTTTGGAGCCCACTTGCCTTCGCCTTTTCTTCTAAAATTCCTTCCCTCTTTCTCTCTCTCCGTTCCTCGGAATCGGCCACGAACGCAAAATGAAAACCTAGAGTGTTTCCTGGAGAAAAATAAATAAATGGAAGAGAAGGATTGTGGCCTTACGCGAGGCAAAACGTGTGCCGAATCCAAGGTGTTTTATTTTTCCGTTTTCGCATGACCTACATAGACACGCCGCTTGTATTTTATTCTTAAAAGCCCGTTGAAGGGGTAATTGGTATCCTAGTACGGTGATTTCGGTTCGTAGCTAATGTAAAAAAAAACATTAAATGCCTTTGGTCAACGTGTTTAAGTTGTTAACCGAACAGTTTGACCGCTTAAAGAATTTAACATTTTGTTCCTTTGTGAGGGAGGAGTGAGGGGAATGGATAAGTAATTTTTCCGCCGTTGAACTTATTCTCCAAAAGTTACTCAATGAGCAAAAGAAAACATAATAAGGTGTTCGTATGCATCAGGACGAATTACATCCAGCACAGATTCTTTTAACCAATGATGGTGATGGGCAGTCAGATCTTTCTTTGCATGAACTTAAACGATTTCTATAACGAATTATTAAAATATATATATATATATATATATATATATATATATATATATATATAACTTCTTCAGCTTAGACTGGGTATAACATATCTATAGTTATTATTATTAAAGACAATCCCTTTAAACAATATTCAAAATGTGAAAATGAACAATTTCTTCCGTTTATCTAACGTAAATAGGTGTTCTTTAGGGTGAAATATTCCAAAACAGCAAGGAAACTATTTGAAGCATTGACTCATGTTAATCTTCAAGAGTTAAAATTAAAGCAAGGATAATAAAATTGCTCACAGTAACAACACGATGTTTTCTAAATATCAACCAAGCTAGTAACTAGATATCACTTGAGGGTATAAAAACAATGGAAAACAGTACAAAGAAGCATTTTTCACCCTCGGGTTCCACGCGTTATTTCATTGGCTAAATGATTGGTGTCATAAGTTAGAAATTTGTACAATTGCATGAAAAAGGTAAATCAATGTCACAAAATGTGCTAAACATGGTCTCAAAAGAATTAAAATCTAATAATTATTAATAATATATATATATATATATATATATATATATATACAATGACTTCTCAATTTTCTACAGCTGAAGAAGGGCCTACATGCCCGAAACGTCCCAGTAAGTCCTCTCTCTCTTTTTACTTTTCTTTCCCCACCCCCTGTCAAGTGTTTTTATTGTATTGTGGTCTATTGGCGAAATTTTCGTTTCGTGTATATATATATATATATATATATTTATTTATTGGTGAAATTTTTTCTGTTTGGATTCGACTGATTTTCACCTTCCCCACCAAAACCTGTGTTCGTCCTTTTATGTGTTTCCATTCCTATCCATTTCCAATTCCTATGTTTGAATGTGTATGTGTGTGTATATATATATATATACAAATACAAATATAAATATATTTTTAAAAACAAAGGCACATGGAAATAAAAAGGACACTCACAAAATATTTTACGGGACGTTTCGACGGTCAGGCCGTCATCGTCGGCGACAAGAGACTAACTATTGGTCTGTTACCTCAGGGGGGAAGAGCGGAATAGGAGAAGGGAAGGGGACTGGTGGGGAGCGGGAGCGAGGGGTGGCTATTGGTCAGTGGGCCAAATTTATCCCGGGCGATTCAAATGCTCTTAAGATCCAGATGAATGCCATCTTGCGAGTCCTCAATTCGATATTAGATTCTGATTCGGGGAGGGCGTCTAATATAGAGAGAGAAACGTTTATTGCAAGGTTTTGCGATGGGAAGCGGAATGTTTAGGAATGGGATCAATGAAGGGAGGGTATGCCATGTATATAAGGCTTGCACTTCTCTTACATTTTGCCTGATGATGATGTGAACTCACGTCGAAACCCGGGTCGAGTTTTAAATAAATTCAGTGGTATTTGTAAAAGTTGTCTTTTTCTCCGTTATTAATAGTTGGAGCCACACAGTGTCCACTGTGTGCATAACGAATAGATAAGATGAAGTCAACGTTACATCCTCCTTCTATTAACACTATTTGGTATTATGTCAATATATAAAATAGTACGTTTACATTACAATCACACAAAATAAAATTACTCACATGTAAGAGTAATATAATTATGAAATACTGCTGCTTCTAGGGTAAGGATATTTTGTTGCTACATCATGGCATTTACTGCCGCGTCTTCTGATAATAGGGCTGATCGCGTGCAAGTGGTTATTGAAATTCGAATGGGACTTAAGGATTCAGTCGTTTCACTTTCACAAAGAAAAGTGAGCTGGCGTAAAAGTTATTGTGTGCAGAATGAGAGACGAGGTGATTGAATGAATGATACAGCATCAAAAGTTATAATACTCCTTTTCACAGTTTTTCCTCGTGATTTTTGTAAGTCACTAGCACCACTAAATGATCCCCTCCAGCTTGAAAATAAATGATAATCAGAGATATATTGAAGTCATTAGAAAAACGCTGGCCTATCTCTACGAGGCAAACCTCACATTATTTTCACCCTTCACCAAAATTTGAATCGCTAAGAGATGATATTCCAGTCTTTCGAACGTTCTCCTCATGAATAATGTATGCCTGTGGTAATCCCTCATACATGTTGATAATGTTATCTCTATACATGAATTTACGAGGAATGTAATCGCTTCAGTATTAGGAAAATGTTTAGATTGAATGACTTATGTCGATAAAGCGTTCCATCAAAAATGGCACACAAAATTCTTATCCCTCATTAGTAAATCTGTCAATAAGTCATAGTGACATAAAAAATGAATCTTAATAACATGGCATGAAATGATATTTATTAGTTTTTAACCTTATTTGTTTGGGAACGTAAAATATTGAGAATTCTAATTTAGGATTTTTCGTGAATATATTTATGTTGAACGATATTTAGACGATGAATATTTATTCCTCGTTAAGAGTTAGAAAGTCGTATCAATATAATGGTCATTGATTAAAGCACAATATTTCCCGCATATTAAGACAATTTGATCTTAAAGTGAGACAAAGTTCAATTACGAGCAAAGATTTATTGTATATAAAACTGATCGTTTTGCATATTAGCCATCATCACTCAGTCACTAAGGCATAATATTCCTAGCAGTATGCGTTGGAAGGAGTTGTACAAGTTTTATGTGTCAATTCGAATCAATTTTAAGGGAAATATAAAAACAACGACGGTGATTAAAAGAGAAGAATATTCCATTAATAGACACTGATAATATGCTCTGTCAATGACCAAGCTGAATGTGATTGAAAGAAAGGGTTTCATTTCAATTTACTTAGCCAAGCAGAGACAGGAATATTCACGGTCATTTTTTTCCTCATACGCCCCTTTTCTTTCAATGCATTTAATTTATTCTACGTGCTTGAAATGCGGCCGGTTAAATAGATGAGCCATTTTACTAAGGAAATCTCTGGGGAAAATTTATCTGCGTTCAAAGTACCTATTGGAAGCATTTGATAAAACCAACCAATTAGTAGAACTACGGTACTTATTTAAGAGATTACAATACTTCAATAGAGTTAAACACGAAGAATAGCGTTGTATGGGGCAAACATGTGAATTGTGAGGAAATAAGACGAAACTAGGCTACAAGTGTTCGAGATCTATGCGTGGAGTATGATGGAGGTGTGGTGGATGGAGAGGAATACAAACGATAAAGTATTTGTATGATTGGCGAGGAAAGTAAACGTCTGGATGAGATTAGGGAGAGGCAAAGTAGGTGGGTGGAAGAGGTTATGAGGGGCGAAGGATTTCTTAAGGCCTTGATAGAAGGGAAAATATAAAGAAAAATGGGGAAGGGGAAGAAATATAATAGGTTATATGAACGGAATGAAGAGGATCACCTTTACACGTAAATATCAAGAGGATCATTACTGACTTCCGTCAAAACCTACTTAAACCGGTAGGTCACTTTAATGAAAGCATAAAAACATCAATCTTTTTCCTCTATGCCTTAAAAATAAAGGTTATGTGCATAGAAGTAAAACCAGGTACCTACTACACGGTAGGTAAAAATATTGCTCTACAAAGAAAAACCCCAAGCACTCTCGAGTGATCAGCACCTTCCCTTCCACTCCTCTTATTCCTACGAACACCGTAACTCGAGACACCTTATGAAAAAATCCCAAGCAGGTCGCAATGCCCCGAGGTTCACTGAGAAATGACGTCGATTTGTTAGCGTCCGAAATGGGAAGAGAAGGGTTCTCCCTAGGCATCGATTTCTTACGCGGATAACAGTGCAGAGACCAGGAAAAAAGGAGAGAACGAGAGAGAGAGGAAGCCATCGAAAACCCATAGCGATGAAGTAACACCCTTGATCTATAGCGTCGCTCTCCCTTTCTCTACACTGCCACATCTCTTTCTCTTCCAACATCCGAAGAAATCCTTTTGATTCTTTCCGCGGGATTGCCCCGTGAAAAGGACACAAAGGATTCAGCGTTCAGGAATGACGATTGGGGAAGGGGGGAGAATGGAGGCAGTTAGAGGGTAGGGGAAGTGGTAGAATCGGTGGGTGTAAGGGATGGTAAGTAAGAATCGTGGGAGGAAGTTAGGGATAGAGAAAAGATAGAGGAGGACAGCCACTTGCTGATGGAAGGTGGAAGGAATCTTTGGATGAATAATTCCGCAGCGGAACGGATCTCTCTCAACACAAAAAAAAGTCTTGACCTTAAACCATTCTACACCGTAATGGTCCCCGAATGAAACAGCACTTGGCTTAACCTTTTGGACTTTTCTACATTATAATGCCATTGGAAAAAATTCACTCTCGAGGAATCCAACAAAGGAGAGCGGGATTAACCGTAAACCAAAGCTTACTGATTCATCCCCTTATTGCACGGAATTGAAAGACGGTTTATTCAAGATATGTTTAAACGTTGGTTAATTTTTTTGACGATGAGGAGCATAAAATATCTATAAGGAAGAAATAAAATGCTTTAACAGTAAAGTGAGGATGACTTTAGCCGTCCTCGTTTTGATTTTTATTGTTACTGGTTAAGGTAGGTTTAAATGGAAGAAATCCTCCAGATTTTTAACAAGTACAGTGCCCTATCTAAAGACAATATCTCTTTATTCATCTCAGCATACGCCCAACCCTTCATTTTACCCATAAAACCTTTAAAAACCCCTTCCACGCTAACCCAATATCCTCCCCTCCATAACAGCCCTAAGCAGCTCTTCGCCTCTCATTACCTTCTCCGACCGTCTACTTTGCCTTTTCCTAATCTCATCCAAAAGTTTCCTAATACACCATACCAAGCAGTTCCTCGTTTGCCTTCCTTTCAGTCCACCGCACTATATTTATCCTCCAAATCTCGAAAGTCTGCAGGCTATTCTCGCCATCCTTTATTATAGCCCACGTTTCTGACTCTCACAATGTTAGAACGATATTGTAACGCCTCGCACCTTTCATTTGTAGTAGGTTACCTTTTGTATTTATGGTTGCGATGTATTTGCAGTTTATTATTGTTTTTTTATGATTTAGATATGTTGATCGTTGGGAGAGCTCGGAGGAGAGACGCGTGGTGGAATTAACAGATATTACATTACAATTTCACTTGCTGAGAAATCAAACTGCTAAGGCACAGTTTCAGGCAATACTTTGTGGAAGTCAATCATACTGGGAGTAAAGGATTGAACACTGGAGCTTCCACTTAGATATTTATTTAACACGACCATGGTTTCGTAGCAGTCACCTGATGATGTAGCACTGCTACGAAACCATGGTCGTGTTAAATAAATATCTAAGTGGAAGCTGCAGTGTTCAATCCTTTACTCCCAAACTGCTAAGCTTGTGCAAGAGGCGAGGAAGCAAAATCTAGAGCCGGGGTGGGAGTGTGCATTGTTTAGTTCAGACCAGGGCATGCAAAAGACAAATGAAGGAGAGCAGTGGGCAACCAAGGCATGGGAGGACATACACATGAATAACAGAGAGTCACAAAAGAGACAAAATGTGGATAGTTATACAAATAAACCAATTCCTTTTAGTATGGTCTTCAATTTCCAGAGAGAAAGATTACAATTATCCAGTGGTGGTCCTTACCAGAGAGAGAATACTACAGATGATCTGGAAGAGAAGTTGACACTGTTGCTATCATGCTTTCAACTGAACTTACAACTGCTAAAGGAGAGAGACACTGGCTTGGATTTATGTCAAGCCAAGATAGAAGAAAATCGCACTGATCTTGTAAAACAAATGTGCTGAAATCAGTGATTTTATGTTCATTTGGATAAGATTAGGGAAAAGGTAGCTCAATTTAATGGAGAGAAAGCTTTGCATAAGCAGGATTATGATGGCATTGTACCTCTTAAAGGTTCTCAATTGAAATATGCAGTAAGAAACATGGAACGTGTTCATCAAGTATTGAGCCAAGATCTTGTACAAAGGGAGTTGCAATTTGACCAGAAACTCATGAAGATAACTTCATTGTTTTAAACAAAATCAGAAAAAGTGAAGGATCTTGAAATGGCAACGGCTAAGAAGATTGAACTCATATCTAAATAAATGGAGAATATTTAAAAGAGATAGGACACATTTGCCAATGCACCTTGCTTGAACATAGAGAATGAGCTGAAATCACTGATGCTTCGAGAGCAAGTAAAAGAATTACAGCTAAGTAACATCAATATCAACGAAGAAAGAAGTAGAAGTTGTAGAGACAGACGGTGACTCAAAAGAAGAGTGTTAACGAAGGAGAGGTAATTATAAAGAATTGTCAGGATTTAGCATCGGAAAATGAGAAAAACAAGCGCAGAAAAAGAAAGGGCCATTATGATCGAAAAGAAGTGAAACAATTCTAGGAGCCAAGAAAAATATTCCTTATGGTTAAATTGGAACCGGAATATTAGGCTTGCCGTTTATTGAATAAAACCTGGTGAGTATCGAAATCTCGAATCTCGAGCATTGTCCGAAGTAATATATAGTAAATATTCCGGAAGGGTGGTCACAGTGATTGAGGTCCAGTGTACCACATTAACATGCTAAAGAAGCATTTCATCAGAGAATGAGTCCTTAATTATTTAAGCACACTCGAAACTCAAATGGCAGCTGATATAGAAAAAGAAATTCCAAAAATTTTCGGATAGGAAACTGGTCTGAAAATGCAAAATTATCCGAAAGGCTGACGAAAATGGGAAGCACTTCAACGGGAAACTGGCATAGGTCGACGATTACTATAAAAACTATTTTGAACAGGTAAAACGGAAATATTAGCTCGCAAAAATATTTAAATTTTCTCCATTCATCATCAGAAGAAATAAAAAATTGACTTAAAAAATCAAGCAAAATTTCTCTGAGCCGACCACTGCGCGAAGACACCCGAGCTCTGCCGAGGCCGGTGTGACGTCAACTGTGCCTAATCTGCCGTCCGAGTCGGGAAGTACAACGACGCATACTGTAAACATTGTTTTGATTGGTTTTGATGGAGAATTTAGTCGCTCATCGTCACTTGGTCATGTGCTGTTATTCTTGGGTAAGTTTTCCTATTGTTATTGTGCCACGATTATTACTTGGGATATTAAAAATGCACTTTCGGGATGATAAAATACAGACTTTTTACCTCGAATCTTTCAGGTTTCAGAAAAATGGATGATTACGTTGCCGCTCGATCGGATAATATTCCTGAAATTGATGCCATGACCCTCATAGAATTTGTTATGGCAAATGATTGCTATACATCGGCGGAAATTCGCAACGTAAAAGCAACTCGGAAAGTAGGAGGATAACGATAGGTTTAATTATGCATGAATGCCTCAATTTTCCCGGTTTATTGGGATGTTCCATGCTCTGGTGCATTTCCTAACTATCACTCCGTTTATTCCATTTTCATCTAGTTTTATGTTTAGGTCAAAATACTTATTAGTTTACCCACTTGTTGATAATATTGGAGGGTTCTTCGGAAAGTACCTTCGGTTACGAGATTTACTGATGGAAATAGTTGGTGTTGGCCTCAAGAATTATATACCAACACGTCTTTCGACGAATCGACTATGTTTCATGCGTGAACACAAGATAAACGGAATTTTTAGTTCACAGTTTACCTTAAAATATCTCATTCGAGGACGAATCGTCTGCAAAACTTGAACATCATGAGGAAAAGTCGTTTATTCCATCGCATGAAGGGAAAGATGAACTCGAAATGAAGGTTATTCACAATTCTAGCATGTCAAGACATCATCTTGTGCAGTGTTTATCTTTCATAGATACGAATAAATAGCGGAATAGTGTTTTAACGTCAGACAAGCCACGATTATTTCAGCCATTTTGAATATTCATTATTAATACCCAAAGGGAACTAAGTCATTATAAGGAGTCAGTTGGGGTAGTGGAAGCGTGTGGGAATCACGATACGAAGGATACGAAGGATACGATGTCGATTCCCGCTGGCGTAATTTGTTTTTTCTCTTTCGTTTTGATGGGCTAAGGAGATGTGTTTAAGGAGATGTTTTAAGGAGATGTTTTTTTTTTAAATTCACTTGTCCTTGAACCCCAAGTTACACCAAGGGTATCGGACACATGCCTACGGCGTATTAGGAAAAACCACAGCACATTAGCGTAGGTAGCATTTGCGAGATGTCACATAAAAATGTCGACTTTAATTACGTATGGAGTTTCCTATTGAACTTTCGCGACTTCATATTTCATAGCGATTTATCATTTTAGTACGGGAACTTATGCTCTGCATTTTTACCTCTCAATGTATAAACATAATGACGTGACATGAAAAGTAGGTATATATTGATAAATAGTAATAAATAATACTAGCAAACTAGTGCTTAACTTTCGCATTTTCATCCATTCCTACATCCCCAAAATAAGTTATTCTTTATCAAATGAGATTATTTATAAATTGCACGATTAAAAGCAACATTCATGTCTCCTGTTGGAAATAAATCTTTCTTCTTCGTTGTTAATTCACAAAGCCTCCGAGGGGGTGTTCTTGTCTCATTACGTTTTAGTCTAAAAGACTTTTCTTTTAACTTTAAATTGTAAACAAACAATGTGTTTGAACGTAAACTGAGCATGTTATGTCAAAAGTCAGTAAAAAAAATCCTATCTACTGATACCTTGTTCGTCGCTATCGCCTTCATAACAGTTGAGAAAAAGAGATCGCAAGTCGCTTTTCATTTGTTTTCCCAGTTATTCTTTCCGATTTACTGCGATTTACTCACCTCGGAGGACTTGTAGAAAACCCCTTGTAGGACTTGTTATTCTCAAGTCTGTTTGAGAAACAGAATGTGTCGTAACCATGAAAACACTTGTGAGTAAACACTTTTAACTTACGAAATGGACTTGTAACTTGTTATTAGTAGACTTGTACGTTTGAGAAACAGGATTTCACAAGTTACAAGTGAATATACTTGTAACTTTTAGACTTGTAGCTTTGAAAAACATGCCCCAGGTGTTAAAAAATACTTATACCTTGAACTCATCTCGCTGGCTAATTACAATGCTAGGGAGTTGGGTCGATGGATGGAGCTTTCGAGATTTAGACTATCTTGCCTGCATATTACTCATTATTGACGTGAAATATCAACTGTATACCATTAAACGATTACCGACTCAATTAAAAATCAGAGGAGGGCTCACATTTTGGTTGATTTGGCTCGCTTGAATCACCCGTGTTGGTGCGCTCGCTGTTAGCCCAGCGGTAGACTACTTCGGGCGATTTTTCGGCACAGTTGACGTCATCGGGGATTCTTCAGCAGTGGCTTGGGGGCCAGGGACTTTTCGGCGCGCTTTAAAATTTCGCTATATTTAGCATTCAATTTCTCGAGAAGGAACACTCAGATTTACATGCAGTTTTTTTTTGTTGAATCGAGAAAATAATTTTCTGTCCGCCTGTTAAATTTAAAAAATTCATGCAAGTTCCCCATTGAAGTAAACTGTCCCTGACGTGGAGCCGTCGCGGACTTGGGCACTTGCCTTGAAAATTAAAACCAACCAAGAAACTTATCCATCAGAAAGTTCTCACTCAAAGGGAGGAGGCGTTAACGCCTCGCCCCTTTAATTCATAGTAGTTTAATTTTTGTATTTCTGGGTCCTATGTTTTTGTTGTTGAGGTTTGTTTTTTTATGATAATAAGATGTTGATTGTTCAGAGAGTTCTAAGGACGAGAGGCGTGTGGCGGAACGAAAAGATATTGCAATACAATTTCCTCTCCACGGTTTTGGAGAAAATAAAGCAAACTATGAATCTATTTAACAATTCCATGTAGCGCCACCAAACGACAAGGCGTTACAATATCAAACTCTTCACCAGCCTCTCCTTTACCTCTTTACCCAAGGTTCCCGTCATCAGCTCCCATCTATTACTAAACGCTTCATTCGCTAGCGCTGTTCTCCTCCTTATATCTTTGCTACTATGCTCATTTTCTCCTAGCGTACTAACAAAGTAATTAAATTGTTCTACCAGTTCCAACTTTCACCCTCCTACTTTTGTGACATTTTTGCTTCCTTTGTCCAGCAAAATTTAAAATATTTATTTTATTATGATTTATCTTCATTTCGTATTTCCAGCACTGATTTGTTAATACATCTACAAGTTTGCAATCGCTTCGTTGATCGGCTAACCAACGCCTAGAATTTGTTAGGCAATAAGGAATGTCTTAATATGCTGAATTCCTCTTCTCATCTTCTAGGAGCAGATATACTTAGAGGAAACACACTCAATCAGGTTAGATGAGAATAAACATGTCTAAAGAAATGGCATATTTCACTAAACTAATTTCAGAAGCGAATGAAATGTATAAAAGACCAAAAAAATCAACAGGACAAATGGGGACAAACTTCTATTCGTATGGAAAGGGGTGATACAAAATTCCGATGGATACAGTTTGCAGTCTCCATTGCTGCAACCGCCAAATATATCCCTCTATATGAATATAGTCCAGCACATTAAGACATTCATTATTGCCTGACAAAGCCGGTAGAAGGGTCGGCGTTTAAATATGCTATTAGTGCTTTAAAAAATGCAATCCGAAAGCATGAATTTGATGTATGAAAAGCAACACACTAAAAAATTAGGATAAAAACTTTCCCCATGTCTATCCCTTTCTCAGAGTTAGCTTTCTAACTCTCGTTGTCTCACACCCTCCGGTGGCTCGCAGAGTAGTTCGTAGATATTGTCGTTTAAATACAAAAGAACCCTTTCAATAAAAATCTTTAATGAAGTATGTATTATGGGGATATAGAGGTCGGATCAATAAATGAGGTCAATGAGAGTTATGAGAGGGGCAAATAATGTTATGACTCTCGAGAGAGCACGCATAAAACAAGCAGGGAGTGTGACGCAGGCCAAATACATACGCCAAGTTGAGTCCTTTTGGAAGGGAGAGCACAGAGACGAAGAGGCAGTTTCGTAAAATATCAAGCCTTTTACTTGATGCGTAATCCGTTACAAAACGGCTCCAAGAATATAGTATTCTCGTATCAAGCGGAAATATTTTTATTTAGTCCTCACATTCACCAAGTGCGAGGCTTATTTTTCGGGACCAATATTTCGAGGGGTAGGTATATCTTTTAAAATGGATACTGATAAGATGTGTCCTATTTAACTTTGTACTGTTTACACGTACCAGGATGTATTTATTATTGTATACCGTATATCGCACTGTACAGAGTGGCAATTTAATTTTTATTTATCCTAATTAAAAGCACCCCAGATTTCACACATATCCGAATCGGTAGTTAGAAAAGTCTAGGCTATTTTTTCATTCAAATGCCTTCCTAAAGCATCCTAGGTAGAGTAATCTACTCCATTATAACCAAATATGAATAGTTTATATTTACAGAAAAGAAAATACGAACCATATCCATTTATAATTCAGAAAACTTATAGTAGTTGAGGAATTGTGACTAAATTGTCTAAAACGTGAGCAGTTTCTTATGACGTGTTACTTTGTTATCACAAATAATGTTATATCTCATTTAAATAAAAAAATGTGTAATTAACTTGAAACATATTGTCAATAAACTTCAGAAAATATCTGCAATGAAAAATATTGAAAATATTTCAATGGATAACAGAATTATAAATGAATAAATAAAAACATAAAAAAATTTAAAATACATAGAATTGTAAGATATTAAGATATAATATATAAAAGATGATCCACATTCAATTACTTTCTCCTCAATACAATGGGTCCCCACCTCCATGAGCTCTCCTTTGTTAAAACTTTAATTGCTAGATTCCATTTGATAATCACCCTGTAACTAAACATACATGCATACCTCGGACTCCATTGCTTTCAATAAATGTGTTTGTAGTCTCGGAAAGACTACACTTCACTAAAGCGAATGACGGCGCTTTATATTTCATTAAAAATAATTTTAGAAATTCATTTTACTCAGACACGGATTTCCATCTACATTTCACATTAATAATAAAAATCAGTTTTTGCTCTCTCGTCGTAAATTGAAAAATGGCATTACAAAGTATTTCCGGGAGTCAATTTTTCCGGCTAAATTCGTTTGAAATATATCTTATCATTTTATAAAAGAAAAAGTAAAGGAATGCTTTTTCGTTTCGAATAAAATTACAATGATTATGAGCCCATCCTATATAAAAATCAAACCTTTTTGATATACACTGAATCAACAAAGAAGTCATATATTTCCAAGCAAACAGCATGCGGAGCATTAAGAGGATTAAAATACTGGTGCATTCGAAGGTGATAAAATTTTGTGCTGTCAAATACAATAAAATATTTCTTTTTTACCTATTCGAAAGAATAAATAACATCTATCTTTGTTATTGACAATTTTATTGCTTTTTAATTAAGATTCTTCCATATTAACTAAGATAGAGAGTTGGGAATTCGTTTTTAATTCCCCAGATACGGATTTTTAGGAAAACCATCGAGCAAACGTAACTCAATATAATTGTTTACTCTATGTATTTGAATTAAAACTATGAAGACAAATTAGTCGGGTTTAATTTCTATCTCCAACAAAGAAGCATTCTTTCTACAAGGTTTATTTATTAAGTTTCACTGATGGCGGCAAAATTGCTACTAGCGAAAACCATATGGAATTTGGAAGCCACATGCTATGCGTATTTGTAGTCATTGGATCTCGCAGGATACCTGAAACACTGCTAACAACTAGGAATGGAAAAATACTAGTATTTACAGAAAGACATTCAACTCGCCACTGCTAGATATCCTTTTGGCAAGCACTCGCAAGCATTTCTCCATGTTTTAAAAGAGTAATTTAAGCTCCTCGTAGAGCCCTATCTAACTTATTTATAGTGAACTATAATTAGAGGAAAAATTCAGAGTAGAATGAATACCTAAAGTGTTTATTTCCACCAGCTTTGTAATATTTCCACCAAGTAAAGCCTCTAAACGAAAGGTTTTTCATAGAGTTATTCCACTAAATAGGTACAGACGAATGACTTCAATCGAGAAAAGTAGAAAGGATTATTGCTCTATTATTTTAGCTAGTATTTTTGGCCATTTCATCGACATTTTGTTTCATGAAAGCTAAAATTTGGTGAACATCAAATTCTCCCTTATGAAAATTTGAAGAGAGCTTGATACTTTCTTCAGCAATATGTAAATATGAACTATAATTATGTTTTGGAAATGGCAAGGTTAACCTATGGGAAAACTAAATTTAAAATACTAAAATAATTAAAAAATGAAAACTATATTTCCAAATCCAATAGCTTAATTGGTTAAAGCTCTCTGTGTATATACGGGTGATCTAGGTCAGAGTCTCACTCAAAGAAGTGATATTTCTCATTGTAGGATTGAGCACATTCGAGTGAAGTTCTTCTTATTTAAATTACTTAGCTTAGTCATAATGGCCAATATAGAATCCGTCATTAAAGACACCTTATTGGGTTTTCGGATACTTGAAAGCTAACTTTTAACCAATGAGGTCTTTGATTACGACGTCACCGCAGAAATTCGGATGCCGATCGATGCGTGGTAACAAAGGGAGTGGGGCAGGGCAATGCGGAGGGAGACTTCGCCTATCTTTTAACTAAAATCCCTTCCCTGAAGTAAGGCCTATCGAACCGAAAGCGTTGGGTCCACTGGCCGCGGCCGTAGGATTCCACTCAAGCGAGATGGAATTTCTCCTCTTCTATCGGTTGCTGTGACCGGGATTCTCTCAGTCCAGTCATTACTGACCAGCTGGCTAACTGCAACAGCTCTTGCCGCGTCAAAGATAAATGAGTTTTCTCCCACCCGGCGTTAACAGAGTGTCCCGTGAGAAACTTTAACGGTCACTATTAAGGGAAACTATATCGCAATCAAAGGATTAACCGTGGATATAGCAGAGTAGAATATCGTACTGATGTGGGTGCTCCCAACCAACGTGGAGATCGGAGACTGATTCCTCTGATTTCAGTAAATCCTTCTTCCCTTCTAATTTTTCTGCAACTATAATTTTCATATCACCCGTTCCTTTCCAATTCATCCCATGAATCACTCCCTAGTTTTAGCCAAAGATCTACTATGTAACTATTTAAATGTTCTTGTATTCTCTTGCTGTGACGCATTGGTTAGAAATTGATAAGTGAAATCCAGCAATAAAATTTAAAGCTGCTTAAATACGAAGAAAACACTTCCGTGATATGCACGGAGTGATGAGCTGCAGAAAACCAATGTTTCTATTGATGACTACTCAAGATGAATATGATCATGCATCATTTGCAGGTGTGCACCACTTTAGAATGAATAGTGCATCTACTGAAGTATCGATTTTTCTTCGTTTCGACGGAACTTAAATCTCGGTGCCTTTACATGGACTCAGATAGTTCGGAAGACCAAGGTCTAAAACCTCAGCAGCTAAGAAATGGATGCAAGTATTGAATAAATCTTGCATGATTAAAAATAACACCATATTCCTTTCTTCACATCTTACTCGGGAAAATGGGTGAAGGTGATAATAATGAGGCTGCTCCTTAAAGCAGCTTTCTTGTGTGATTAATAATCCATTTTTTTCATAGTCCAATAAATTCTAGCAACCAATGAACTCGCTATACTCTTATTTATTAAGTGCCAAATCAAATTTTTCTATTATTAAATTGATACCCAAATATAGCATAAGTTTCTTCCATGACATTTCAATGTAAATGACTGCTAATTTTTCTGCGTATTTTTCCGAGTCCGTGCTGTGCAGAGGAACCACATATAAGAGCAACATCACTGAAGTCTAGTTATTTGCAACGTAATACGAATCACCTTATGCATAAAAAACGCAGGACTCTTTTTTTCTATTTTCCCAAAATTTTTTCAAAGCCTAAAGTAGTAGAATTACTTCAGTTTTACTTGAATAATCACCCCTCCGAATCCAACCTGAGCCCTAGGATGCTTAAATTCGATGATCTTACAGGTGTTGGTTTTTTCATTATGTCAGACCGTTGCCCACAAAACCTACAATAATTATTGATGAAATATGAAAATCGTACTAACAAACATCAATACAAAAAATTAATCTCGTAAACTACACAGATACAACATAATGGATGCCAAAAACCACTAAGATGTGTAATTTAATCACTCACTCAGCATTGAAAATCACGACTGAAGCAATACGTTCGCTTTTGTTCTTCAACTGAGTACCTACCGTAAGGGCAGACTAAATCTCGGTTCCTCCTTCTCACAGGAGCTTCAGCACAACATTATGTTAATGGTCCAACTTTTGACCAACACATTCCTTTGTCTTTAGATTAATATGCCCAAGGAAATGTCCTGAAGGTAGGAAAACAAAGAAGAAGGGGAGGATAGGAGCAAATATTAAGGCTCATCTAATACTTATGCCGCAAGGCTCCACAAAGAGTGGACCGAGATGAGTGCCGAAAGATATCGCCCTAAGCGCACCATCCGATCCGATCCGATGGATTGGGGGCATGGGGAAAACAAAAGACCCCCGGGCGGCGGGCGGTCTCATTCCAAATGACCCGTAATCCAGCTGAAGCATTAATATTCATCCGAACGCCACACACAAACACAATTCAGTCACGAAAAAATCAAATCGGCGAATTTTTTTTTATTTTACGATCAACCTATGGATAGGCCCATGAACCCTTCACATGCTCAAAAGATAGATGTAAACCGTGGAGGACGGAAAAAAATATCACCGCCACTTTAAACAAAAAAATAATTTACCCGAGGATGAAAGCCGGATGAACTGAAAGAAATTCTTCCGAATAAAACTAAGAGATAATATTTTTTTCTCCCTCCCGTCCCTTAAAACTCTTTTGGGTAGGAGGAGGCCACCACTTAAAAAGCACGCTTGACTGGTCTATGCCTTCCTCTCCATTTCTCTCTCTTCTGAAGTCCCGTCGATCGCCGGAGCCCCCTTAGAAATATCAGAACCCGCTTTTCCGTCCTTCCAGTCTCCGATGACTTTATTATTATTATTCGCAAGAGCGAGCGATGAAGGAAGGAGGCTGCAGGCGTGTATGAGAGAAATGTACAAAGAGAACCAGATCGAAAGAAAAAGAACGGAAGCGGAGAGAGATGCGAGATATTTCCACAAAGCCACGGAAGAAAAAAAAGACCAACGTGTGGCGCATCATTCCGGCTCAGACGCTAAACAAAAGACGACACACGGACGAACACACGCAAACACAAGGCTTCTCTCTCTCTTTCTCTCTCTCCATCTCTCTCTCTCTATCTCCCTCCAGGATCTTCTCCGGAAGATAAAAAAACAAAGGTGAGAAAGTGTGTGTATTATTTTTACACGATTCTATTTTCGAACGACATTCAGACGTTGACGTCAAAGTATGGGGACGTATGCCAAAATATTTACACGCCTGGTCTAAATACAGAACGAATTGATACTATATTTCGGAAGGCTGAATCATTACCTCCTCTTTGAACGCCAAAGTTTATTGCTTTCTCACATTAATGGTTCCACCCTCAAATCAACAGACGGCTATTAAAATAACATTCTATACAATCCTTAAATTTTCGCTTATTTCTGCTCCCCCCCCCTCATCGTGCAATCCATTTAGAATTCAAAGGGATGACTATACATATTATGTTAACAACTCTTCCAAGTATTTCTCTCGAACTTTAAGATTCTTTTGGATTTATTGAAAGTAATTAATAGTCACTTGAAACGCCTGCATCATCGAACAGCCGACTGAAACAATTGGAATAACGTAGCTTCGCAATGGTTGCAAAGTAGAGAGTGCTGAAATGTGTCACCAACTTGATATTCAGTGACTACCGTTGATAAGGAATGCACAGAGAGAAAACGCATGAATCTAATTAATATCAAAATATTACCAATTTTGCAACACAAAAGTCATTCGATTAGTTAAACATGAATGTATCGTTATTAATAGATGGTAGTATTCACTCGATAACCTTCTTGCGCAGCCTATACACATCCATGTTACTCTGAAAATATTAAGTACTGCCGTAAAATATGTACTTAACAGATGATTCTAATACACCATCTCACTCTTTTTCTCCAATCAAAAACTATGATAATTTCAAGAGAAGTCAGCCCACATCAAAATCGTTATTAATGGGATCCATGAACGGTAATTCTACAGAGAAATAATCGATTATTCTGAGAAATCTATATTTTTCTCCTTATATACCGCAAATTGTCACCACCATAAGCAATTTTCTATTTAGTTAAAAACTCTTACATCCAAATACTTTCATCTCTTTATATAAAACAAAATCGAGTTAGTTACACCATTTATAACTCAATAACGGCTGGACCAATTTTTATGATCTTTGATTTGTTGGATTTTTCTCCGCCCCGAATACCAGAATAACTATTAAAACATCGGAAAAAATTCACGAAAAAAATTATGAAGAAAATTCATTTTCTCATACATTTTGTGTAGAACGGCTTGCAGGTTTTTCTCAAATTGCTTTTTTTAAATTACTTGCACTAAAGATATTGGATGGAAATTTGTATCATTGAACCCATAAAAGAATGCAGTATTTAATTATTTCATTCAATTTTCATATACGATTCGTTTTTGTCCAAGTATTGCGTTTTTATCTCTAAATTCATCAATTTTTCTTCCTTTTCAACAATAGAAATATCCTTGGAAACTAGACGTGAATATCAATTTCAGGTAGAACCTGCGCTTCGAAGCACTGCTTTCATTACATAGATAAACTCGTCAGCAACAATATAAAATAGCTCAAAATGTATTTAATAATAATTGAAAATAATTTTCAATCAATCAACATGGCTGTACATTACATGAGTTTTCTTTAAAATGAAGTAATCCTGTCATATGAAGAATGGCTTTTATATTGACGCCATGTCTCAGAGGAATTTAAAAACTTTCTCTGGAACTGCAGTAAAGCCGCATAATTAAAAAATTAGAGATGAATTAAAACAACACAACTTGTGAGTGCTTTTGCTCTTTTAATGTACACGTCATTTAAAAAATGTATTATATATAATTTCTCACGATGAATTCGACAACACTGTATAGCTGTCAACATATCATAGTTCGGTCCGGCACCTTTGTTTGTTTTCATAGTTTCAGTCCAATGTTTTTGTTTACTCCTCGAAAATAGTTGCCAAGTCTGTTTCAATATGGCGGCTACGGAACGAAAGTAAAACTCTTCATCGCTTTTCAATCATAAATATCTGCATTAAATGGCCGATAAGGTAACCTGAAAAAAAAGGTCAATCGCTTCAAGTATGTGCAATAAATCTGAAAAATCCATGCTTTTCACACGGTCAGTTATATGTTGCATGCTTACGAGTGGGACAGCCGAAAAATTTATTTGTTTTTGCAGAGGGTGATAAGACCAAAAATATTGAATATCCGAAAGCACTAAAATAAAATTTTCAACTCCATTTTAATACACAAAAAATAATTTTCTTTTGAACAAAATTATTTGTTCAAAAGAAAATTATTTTTTGCCAATTTTGAATAAACTTATTTTGAACATGTAAATGTGTCTGCTTTGTACATGTGTGCCTACTTAGAAAGAAAAAAAGGCATTGCAACGCATGCCGGGCACAGGTAGTAATGAATAAAACACATTGTAATCTTCAACAGATTAAATTCTATGGACCGACGTGTTTCACCACTTTGTGGCATAATTATGTGCGGTGAACAGAGTGGTGAAACGCGTCGTGCCATAGAAATAAATCTGTGGAAGATTAATAAGTGTGTTTTATTCATTATGAATATCGACAACTTCCACCAGGTCCAGCCTGAATCAGTTATATTTTACAAATACTAGCACTAAAAAAGAGGAAGGATCTTTGAAACGAAAACCTATCCCAGAAGCCTATCACATATTCTGCTTACTCAAATCTACATATACCTGGGATATTGCACAAAAACCGGAGCTAAGCCATTTACGTCGCCAAGAGACCGGTTTGGCAATGATGGAGCGTAAAGTTGGCAAAACTGGGTGACTGATCCTTCTGTTTCCTCTCCACACCGGAGAAAAAAATGCAACTCAATGCTTTACGTGTTTGAAACAAAAAAATGCTAGCAGACGAAATGATCGTCGGGTTCACAGTAACTGGCACTAAAAGAGAGTAGCACTCCATGGACCGTTAACTTTTGCCGTTACCATACAAAGTTTGGCATAGTATTTAACTTACCTGAGGTCTTTAAAAAATATATGAGATAGATAATAAACATAAAATACCGTAGATGTATCAAACGACTAGCACATACCCGGATCGCTATGATAGGGCATAAGCTACGCAAAACTGCGTTGTGGATCTCTTCCGTTACACATTTATCGGAAAAATAAGGGGGACTCGTCCGAACAAAAAAAACGAGAGGGGAACTTTCCGGATTGATTACTCGAGCTGAGGGGATGAAAGAGAAAGCCAGGAGTTGAGCCACGTTGCTCTTCCCTTTTCCTTTGCCTCCTCCCTTGGTTGCATTGGTAGGGGATGTGGCGCGTCGACGCGCACGTATATAACCAAAGGGTGAGAGAGTCACATAACCTCCGCGAGACTTGACGCCTTTCCCCTTCAACCCTCGGGGAATTGGCGCGAGGCTTTCATAAGGAGAATAATAAGGGAACGGAGGGAGAGAGGGGATATACGGAGAAGACAGACACCACCTCGCACCGCCACACACGCTTAAATAAAGGGGGCACCAGGAGGAAACATACGTCAACTTGGATATCCCTAGAATTATGAGAGGCCACGATGTAGCAAAGTGATATCACTGGGAGCAAATCCATGATCTATCTGATACTATCAGCATAACGTGACCTCTCCGGGGGAAAAAGGTAATCAAGTATAATTCTTGTATCAATTGATGAATGTGTAAGCTAGTTTCAATATTATAATTTTTCATGACGTCACATTATCTAATATTGCTTTCAAAACATTAGGTGGCAATACTATAATGTTTTCTTGCATAATGCCCTTTTGGTTGGTGTATTATTGAGGAGCGACGAAGCCCTTGAATATCACTCGAACTAATAGGTGAAAATATATAATGAATGAGACTAAACGGTTCTTCAAAACACGAAAGTAATTGATTAGTGAAGAGTAAAAGTGTGTGCAACACACAGTTAAGGTCACGAGAGCAAGATATATCACCATGCGGAAATTCCCAGGTGAAGTCAGAAAATTGTTTTTCAAGTCGAGATAACAAGAAATTTTGCTTTAAAAAATAGAAGTTCATGCGTTTTCCTCCATGATACACAGTAGAGTGAAAAGCATTTATACCATTAAATAAGTCCGGCGTCTTATTACATATACACTTCTAAGCAATGCGCGGGTAGATGACTTTTGGAGAAGAATAAGGGATGAAAGCAAAAACAGATAGAGGGAACTGAGGACCTTGGTCAACATACAGCGTTCCACGCGTTTACTATAATGCTAATTAGTCGGTTTTTGTTGAGAGATATTGAGACATTGAAATCCCTTCAACATTACTTTTATTAAACTTTTTTATAATTTTCCATTCATCGGCATCTGTAGGATTATATAGCTTACTCCAAGGCGTAGCCTTGTAGCTCCTGCTTCGTCATACATAGGTTTAGGCAGTGTACTGCTCACAGCCATCTACCGCATCAGCTCCAAAAATCGGCTACTCTGATGCTCGCTGTGATGAGTAGATAACGGATTGATGGAGATACACGGCTCCCAATCGCCGAACCAGCATGAAATTGTCTCAACCATCGTTGAGTATGACAATGAGAGATGAACTGCGTCGCCCCACATTTTTCTCAAACATAGCGTTCGATTGCACAATTAATCCGCTAAAGAGGAGGAAGAGTTCATCAGAGGACAACTCCACGAGGTTCAGTGATTGCAATGTACACTCCCATGGAATAGATAATGCGGAAACTGCATCCGCTGTGTCCTCCATCGGAAGCTGTTTTATAATGATGGGCTTCATCGGAGTCTTTATATCTCTAAAAATATTAAGCTTATCAATTTGCAGTTAAAGTTCTTGCGCCAAATTTCTTTGTAAGACAATTACCAACCGTCTTGATAACGACCCACCATCAGCCGTACCCGGCCTTAGCAGTGCCATCTCCGAAGCATTGATACTATACAAGGCAGTCAGCAAATCAGCTTTAAAGTGTGTATTTTCTATAAGTTTTGCGCATTTTTATTTATTTTTATTTCCATGCGCAAAGTCATAAACAGCGGCTCATGCTATTCTACAAGCGTGGGAACAATCTTATTTGGACGCTTCTAATGAAGAATTTTTAGTTTATAGTAAATCAAAAATACTTAAGGAATGATACAATGCTAAAAAACAGAGATTCTCAAAAGAGGTGAAAAGTAGACTTGGGGGGATCATCAAAATAATTACAGGATTACAATCAGGGCTCCCTTAAAAAAGGGCACCTCGGGCCTACCAAGAGGTATCATCAAAATGAAATTTACCGCTGACTGCTAAGCGGACATTGAACTTCTAGCTAAGAACAACCAGAAACAAGGATTCCATTGAGCAAAGAGAGTAAAAACAATGTATTTTCTACTTAAAAATTTCATGGGAGTGATTATGGAAATTTATTTCCTGAAAACCCTTGAAGGTGGACGGTAGTTATAAAATGTTGAGAAAATCTTCTCTAGGAAAATAATTAACCTACGCACTGTACAAAGCAACACATAGTAGTGGGAAAAGTTAATGTGAATAAAACAATCGGCCCAACGTCTTACTGGAAACTCACACTTCTAAATGACACGTGTGCACCCGTTACGAGGATAATAATAAGAAAACGAAGCGTGAAGGGAAAGACAAGAGAAGACCATGGTCGCCACCTCACACCACTCCACGCGTAAATTAGGGAGCAGCAGCGGGAATGGAGGAACAAACACAGCCAAAACGCACACACATTCACATAGACGCCTTTGAGCACACACAAAGACATACGCGCGACGAAAAAATAATAATGAACAAATCAGTCCGTAGAGGGGAGTGCGTGCGTGTGTGAGAGCCCCTTATGTGTGTGCCTTCTGGGGTGGTCACACTAAGGTAAGTGAATTGAGTAAGGGTGGGGAGAGGAAAGGGGAGTGAGATCCCGCTGATGGAGGAAAGTATGGCAAAGGGGGAGAGAAGGGAACAAGGGGAAAGAGAAGGGAGAATACGGGGAGGAGGAGGAGGAGAGGGGGGTCGTGGGCGTGAATCCCCTGGAACAAAAAGACGGGACGGCGTAAAAAGAGGGAAACGGGGGGGGAGAGGGCGAGGGAGCTAGAGGGAATAGGATTAATGGAGTGAGTCTCCTCTCTCATTTTTTTTGCGCGTGTGCTGCTGTCGGTAATGCGGCCGAGTGTGTTGGTGTATGTGTGTGTTGTTCTTCCACGTGAACCGAAGGGTAAGCAGGGTGGGGATAAGGAAGGAATAAGAGGGGTTAAGGGATCAGGTGATTAGGGTTTGGAGAGAAAGACAGAGAAGGGGAGAGACACGAAGGAGAGTGTAGTGGTGACGGCATGATGATGAGGAAAAAGGAAAGTAAGAGAAGCGAGCCGTTGACTGTATGGATAGAAGAGAAAGGAAAGACGGGAAAATAGGTTACAAATTAGGGAAGAGGGAGATGAAGCAAAGGAGGGAATTGAAAGAGGGAAAGGTAGAAGTGAAAGGGTAAATGAAAGTATGTCGATGGAAGGTAGATGAGGTCGAGGGATGATGATTAAAGAAAAGGTTAGGAGTTGACGCTATACAGAAGGACATGGAAAAGGAAAGGAAAAACGCAAAGCAAAAGACCAAATTAAAAGTGAAGGAAGTAGAAAATGAAGGGGAAATGAAAGGGTGAGGACGTAAGAGAAAAAAATTGGGGAGAGAACGGTGGACTTTATGGGAATCAGAATGTAATAACGAGAAAAGGGATTACAAATTAGGAAGGTGAGAGATTAAGCAAGGGAGGAAATTGGAAGAAGAAAAGTTTAAAAGGAAGGGGAAGAGTAAAGAAAGACGGATAGTGATCAGAGAGAGGAAAGGTTGAGAGCAAATGGTGGGGTAAGGAGAATAAAAAGAGATGGAGGAAGGCAGAAAGAGGAACGTAAAAACCAAAGAGGCTGATATGAGAGAAAAAAAGATAAAGAATGATTATAAGAATAGAAGAAAATTTAGGCAAAGAGGCAAGGAGTTAAAAACGAAGACGTGATGAGTGCAAAGAGAAGAGTAGTTGGATTACAAGGATAAAGGAAGGGTAGGATAGAGAACGGAAGGTTTTAGGGAAAAAAGGACGAAATAACAAGAAATAAGATCGTAAATTAGGGACAGTAGAGAACAAGAGAAGAAGACTGAAAGACAGGTAGGGATAAATGGGGAACAGTAGAGGGTGACGAATGAGGATTAGGTAAATTAGAAGTTGGAAATGAGCGGTAGAAAGAGGTAGAAATGCAAGGGAATATATAAAGAGAGTAAATAAAGTGATGCTGAATGAGATATGAAAGTAAAAGAGGAATAGGTAAAACAAGCAATAGTTAAAGAAAAGGATACATGTTGAAGAAAACGTATGGAAGCGAAGGTAAATAAATCAAAAGAAATTCAGAGAAATAATGTAATGAAAGTGATTTCGAGGAGTACAAGATGGATAGTTGACACAGAAAGGGGAGAAGAGGAGAGCGGTTAGGTGATGAGGAAAAGCAAAGGCTGGGAAGTAACAGCGATAGCTGTATGGGAAGAAGAACGAAATGTGGAGAAAGGAGATAACCAATTAGAGAAAGGAGAAAATGAGGGCACCGAAAGAGAGGGATGTTAAAATGAAAGAGGAATAGAAGATGGCAAAGAGTGATGCTTAAGTAAGTGAAGGTTGGGAGTAAGCGGTGAAGATGGAAGGAGCAGAACAAAATGGTGAAGAGGAGATAGAGACCAAGGTAAAGGGAAAGTAAAATAAAAGCATGATAAACATGCAGCTTTCATTGGCAAAACGAAGGCCTAGCGATGAGATCCCCCTTGTCACCACTCATCGCTGAGTTATTTATGATTGATTTGAAGTAAAAATGTTCGAGAGTGACCCAGCGATTACTAAAAGCATTCATAGATAACGTCGTTATGTGGATGAGCTTATGCAATATAAACGGGGAGAAATAGACAGATATTTTTCTGAGAGTTTAAATAAAGAGGTATAAAACGCAAAAATAAAATGTGAAAAATTAAAGGATAGAAAATCTTGCTTCCTGGATATACTATGACTATTTTGAAAACAAGGAGAGACTTTGATTGCAAAATATATCGTAGAAGGGCCGACCACCAAAGACCACGTCATCCCCTTCGACTTACTTCGTCAACTATCTCAGAATTTGTCCTCATTTCACTTCATGTCAAATAGGCTGTTAAAACCCCTCTCTCCAAACCAATTTATTTCTGGGACTAGAAACAGTTAAGACCATAGCGTCCAAAAGTGGCAAAGATGTGAAACTAATTTATGACATGCTTCACAAAAAACGTAACACCAGAACAAAAAATCTACTGCAAGGGACAACATCTAAATTAACGGATGATCGACGCTGGTGTAAAGCTCCCACTCTATGGATCTATATCTTTACAAGTGGGAGGAAAACCACAACAAGTGGTTTTGTCCCTGAGACATTACATTATTTAGGGAAGGGGAGGAAGATGGACAAGAGGGGAGTAATGGAGAGATAAGAAGGAATTTTAAAAATTGATATTTAATGAATTATATTCAGTTTGAAAACTAATCTTTCACCTCCGCAAAGCCTCCCTATACTTCACCAGTAACCTGACACAACCTCCGCTGTTAACCCTTTCCTTCCCCGTCCCCCCATCGTCAATTCCTGCCAATTGCCTCACCGTGAATGCGCCACCTTCCCAATCCCCGCCTTCTTCCCTTCCTACATTACTCTTTTCTTCTTCGTACTGGGTATGTATGTAACTAATTCTACATACAAAATTTTGTACCTAAAGATGATGCCAATGGGTTGAAACTATTACTACCTCAATAAAAATCTGGGGATAATACCCAATAAAAAACGAAGAAATTCATCATTGAGAATGAATTCCCACGTAGTCACGCCTGAAACCTCCGGGTTTATAAGCATGATAATCTTGATATCAAAGAGGAGAAGAATTGCAATATTACTGAATAAAATAGTATGTTAGAAGAGGAGGGTTAAGAGTATGGAAAAGAGAAGAATACAAATATAAAGGAATAGTAGAAAGCGAAGAGCATAAAATGAATGAAAGGATTCAGAAAGAGAAAAAGATTAGGAGAAAGGTTAGGGATTGATGGTGAAGCAACGGAAAGATTGGAAGCAAGTAGGAGTCAGAATTGGAATCAAGAAATTTAGAGAAAGAAAAATGATTAAGCAAAGTAGAGGGAGAAAAAGAATGGGATGAGATACTAAGCTAAAGAGGGAAGTGAGCACGAGAAAGAGGCTAAAGGTAGAGAGAACAAAAAGAAGGGAAAGGGTGATGATCGGGAAAAAGATAGAAAGGAATGTATAAAGTGATAGGTAAATGAGATTTAGTAATAGAGGGAACGAAAACAGAAAGAGAAAATTATTAAGTACCAGAGTGGTAAAGTAAATTAGAGAGATGGAAGTGGAAAGGCTAGGCGTTAGGAGCGAAAGGTTGAAGCGTTAGAGAAGCTATAGTGTTGATTTTTACGGATGTGCAGTTAATGCAAAAAGGAAAAAAGTTACAATTATGCAACTTTAAACCTGTAACGTACACTTCAATTTATAATTTAGAAACCATTGGCACGAAAGTTACATAATAATCTCAATGAAGGTGATTATGGGAACAGAAACATTGAGAGAATGGAGGAAGTTAGAGAGGATCAAGCGAAGGAGAGTAAAAGAGAAGCAGAAAAGGAGGTGAAAAGTCATGCCATTAGAGGTGGACAGATGAGGCGTCCGGGAATGGCTAAGTGTTGATTTTCACCGAGGAGAATAACGGAGATAAGCAAGCCGGCGAAAAGAGGTAGGGGTTAGGTTAGTAGGCGTGAAGGCGAGGGATGGGCTTTATTAAGAGACAGGAAATTAGGACGGAGTAAATGGCCTGAGGAATCATTTAGCTCTCTCTCTCTCGGTAACACATACGTGATGGCGTGGGTGGGATCAAACACTGGTGATGGGAATCGGGATGCGGGAGAGCACGATGAGGATCGTGGAAAAGGAGGTCGGTTAACCATACAGGAGGAAGTCTTGAGGAAAATCATTAAGGACGGGGAAGGGAGCAGAAAATGATAGCGTAAAAGCGTCCGGGAAACGAAGGATATAATGGAAGAGAAACAAAAAGGTAAGAGTCTTTTTAAAAATAAGGACATCGTGAAATATCCGCGAATACGAGGAAGCCACGATCCCAGAGAAGGAAAATAATACTTTATTTTATATTTTCTTTAAAATGTGTTATGGCTCCTCTACTGCGAAGAGTTCTTATGAAATACTGATAAACGAGGACTTGACGTTGTGTTAGGATTTCATTGCGAACACAGGACTCAAGCACTACGGTAGTTGTGAAGACCCTATATTGTGAAATATAGGTAAGCATAAATACCTACGCCTTAAAAGTCACCTACGATTATGTTATGGCTTCTCTACTGCGGAAAGTTCTTATTAAATACTGATAAACGAGGACTTGACGTTGTATTAGAATTTCATTGCGAACACAGGATACTCAAGCACTACGGTAGTTGTGAAGTACTTATATTGATAAATATAGGGAAGCATTAATACCTACGCCTTTAATGTCACCTGCGGTGAGAATAGAGCCTGACTAGTGCCGTATGGAAATACATATCTCAACAGCCAATTCTCGTGCCAGTTTATTCCTTCTTTTCAAATAATTTTCACTCTTTCTTTTCATTTTATCCTGTAATCACAAGAGATCCTTTAACATGGTGGGAATTTCACGGAATTTCGACCGGAAAAACTGAGTGAAATAATATATTTATATTAAATGATAATTCGACTAATTTTAGAAATAACTTTCCGCTGAGTGAGCGGCCAAATATTTTAAAATCCATTATTTAGTAGATTCTTTCGAGAGACAGCTATTCAAATAGATGGAGGAGATAGAATAGTTCAACCGGATACGATCAAATAAGAAGTCTTAGAAAATAAACGCGCACCGTTATAAATGTGTAAATGGCTTAAAGGAGATCGACTCTTGCTCGGAAGCATAAAAATGAGTAAATGCGATTAAGAAAACGAGGAGGGTACTTAAGAACTATTTTTTTCATTAACTGCGCTTTTAAAAGACATTTTCAAAAGAGGAGATCTGTGGCGTATTCAAAATTAGAGAGCCTTGACCGCGCGGCTTAATTGTGAGCAAGAAAGCTTTTAACCCAGAATAGAAAAATTGCCTTCGCACGGCGAAAATAATGAGTGAAAATGTTTTTCTTATGTCCTTTGAATTAAAACCGTTATTTCAAGCTCGTGTGAGCTTAAAATTAGCGTTCACTGTACATACGCTATTCGCTAATGCCACTCTATACGAATATATGAGCCATAACTTGAGCCTTCAACAATTATTAATGTTGAATAGAAGCTAAAAATGGAGTCCAACGTCAACAGCACAATTATTACCTCAATAAGTCCAGAATGAAAATTTTATGGAGGAAAACGTGAATGATATTAACCGCCAGCAATAAAACAATTTTTCAACTATAGCTGAAATATCAAATATCATATTCAATACTAAAATTCATAATAAAAAAGTCGTCATGATAAGGGAAATACCCATACATTTACCAGTAATTTCAAAATGGATAGCAGACTAGGGCACGTGAAAGTTATATGGTATGAACAACTCGACATCCAACGACTGGCTGTGGCACGATGTTGAATACAACGCTACAAAGGAACATGTGCACGACAACCGGGATATAAAATTGAATCGCAAAGGTTGGGAAAACAATAACTCCAATATGCATTTCCATTGGCGTGATGCAATGGGAAAATATGCCAACAATTTATATAAGCACACTGACTGAAAAATGTTTGCTCGAGATAAATGGTGTTATTTATGATTTACATAAAATTATATATTGGTTTTCTTCATTATTATTCTGCGTCAGAACTTCATTTGGACGCGATGCATGATATAAAATAATTTTATTTTATAATACATACGTAAACATTTGATATGAAATATAATCATTAATGCTAAATTGAAGGTTACATATGGCTGACAGTATATCAACAATGTGGCATTGGAAAATGTAAAAAATCCTATGAAATAAAAATGGAGTTGATCATTAAATAAAATATAAACATTTTTGGGTTATTAATTCAGGAGTAAAAAACAACAGCAGTGAAGTGGCTACAAAAGAGCCGAATTAATTAGTTAGACCATAGGATATTAGGAATTATCTAAAGCTAAGAAAATCGCTCATTATGGCACAAGAAACTCCGTGCAAATGAGTGAACATGTTTAATTGCTAAGTTTAAGTTACCGATCTTTATTCAAATAATCAACACTTATTTCCATAACCAACAACTTAATTTAAATTCAAGCAGCTCAAAAGAGATTTGGTCAACCATAAAAATCGCAGATGGCGAAAGCTCATTAATGTCGGGTTATCTTTATTATATTATCTGATGGTGTGAAAGTAAGCAAATTCGTTTACTCATCCACAGAAAAATATTGTAAAGATCATAGAGAATACCTAATCCACTGCCATCTTATTGAACCTAGGCATAAAAAAATGTAGTTTATTACAAGAAAACATTTTAAGGAATAAAATATGTTCCATTCCAGGCAAAGGATAAGGGAATGTGTATCCGAGAGCCATCTGTTATAATCCAGCTGATACATCACATTTTTCCAAGGCACTCGTTCATAACCGCTGAATTACCGCAGCACAGTTACATACCACTATTGAACGGGTAAAAAGTAGTTTTGCAACTTACTGCCCAGCAGTAATTTTTACAGCATAGAGAATTGTAAAAAATGATAAATTCCCGAATTATTTCTCCAACGAAGGAGGCCTTGCTTCCATCACGAATGTTGATCGAGAGATACCACGGATGGGAAAAGGTAGTGGGAAAAAACAATTGAGCAGAGAGAAAAAGGTTAAGAGGGATTTTGGCGGGGTGACAGAGAGTGTAAGGACACCAGCCATGAAAAGGAGAGAGGAAAGGGAAAGAGGGATTCGGAGATGAAATGGACGAAACGTGAGGGGTGGTTTGCTAGATAAACGCATCGCTTTGTTCCTGTTGCAGTCGTGAAAGCTGCTGGTAAAAACGAATTCATATATGTGCAACACTGTATCGAACTAATTTTGCCACTTTAGTCTGTTACATGATTGGCCACGTCGGCCACGTCGACCTGGCATGAACGTGATCTGAATGTTTGTCGTAACATAAGTCTTTCGCGTATCGTGCGATACACTAGAGGCTCCTAATCTAATACCTATAAAACTCTGCCATACTATCTGATGACTAGCATTTCCTCATCTGGAGAATCAGGTACTTAAAAATCCCTGTGAGGGGTTTAAAATACTTGTGACGCACTCGAGATGAGGGCTTCCTAGCGGTTAATTTAGATTGATACGAAAAGGAACTATATTTTAGCGTAAAATACCGACTATATCGATATATTAACAGGCTATAATGTTCACGTAGACTAGTGTGATAAATTTTAACATGAACTCGCAGCTCTGTTCCTCCAAAATTATTCTCACTATTTTATTAGTGACGAGAAAATGGTTTCCGTTGAATTTCATTGGGAAAAAATCTAAATTTTTGCGTAGGATTAAAAGAATCCTCCCAATGTAACATTCAGTATGCATACATCCCACTGGTTGGGATAAATATACCCCGATATAATATACCTCACTGTATTTCTGTAGTATAAATCACATCACCAAAGACTTAAGTGCCTCGGGAATAAGTTCAAATTTGACGGTTGCCAAGGGAATGAAAATTTTTGTTGTTGAGATGGCCGATTTTGGAGCCAAAACTCAATTTATTCGTAGAAATAAAGCATACAAAAAACTGGAATGCAGAAAACGTATTAATTTCTTCAGTTTCCGACGGTAAAGATTACAAGCTTGTCTAGATTTATCACAAGGCGCAAAAATTTATATTATGCAACCAAAGACATATAAGCCGCACATTTGGTACTAGCAGTAACCAATGAGTTCGAAATGCTAACGCAAAGCAGAATGACTTGTATGAAAGCAAAGAGTGGGCAGAGAAAGTTCAAGGGTGCATTGTTTCATCCAAATCTTTACCTACGCACTCCCCGGCGAACCTCTACAAGGACGTGTGGCAGGGTGTGTTAGGACAACAACCATAAAAAATTAAGGAACCAGAGAAGAGAATTTTCAGAGGAAAAGGACGAACAGTAACATGTGTTTTGACAGATAGGTGTTTTTGCTGCAGTCATTAATGGTGCGTGTGAAGAAAGAATCTTTGACCGTAAATTTCTCTCATTTTGTCGCTTTCCTTAGTTCTACAGCTGTAGTTTGGAGATAAAATTATGTCTTCCATATCAACCTGAAACACTTATGATACGAAATGTTCTGCAATCCATAGCTTAGCGTATAACCTACAAAACTCTAATTCGCAGTTCTCGTGGCTGGTGACTCATAGGTATCCCTTCTGGGAGCCGCTAGGGACTCGGAGACTACATGCTACCTTAAGATTTCATGAATGAAAACTTCCGATTTAGAGGATTGTAGAGTGACACAGAGAATGTATTTTTAACCCCACTAAATATATTCATAACTGATAAAAAAAACACCAAATTCGTTATTCAGTGACGAAACTATAGGTACAAATATTTCTTCTTCCCACACGTCATTAGGATTTCATCAAAAACAGAACAAGATACTGAGGCACATCCCGTGAACACACATTTCAATTGGCGTATTTTCCCTCTTCCGATTCACGGCTGCTGCCCCAACACGGCTCCTTTTCCACGGCTGCTGCCCCAACATCCCCTACCACACACACTCATTCTGCCTTTCGGCGGCGCTTAGAGTAGTATGTAGATATACATTAGCAGGGGCACCCGTGAGCTTAGACGAGGCATCAAAAACACGGATGGGGGGCGGGTGGTGCTATCGGGCAGGGTGGTGTTCGACGCGAGATTCAGCTCGGCTCCGCATTGAAGCGGAGCATCCCACGGGCGGCGACCAATGTCACGCGGAGCCTTTAAAAAGTGTGACGTCGGTGGTGGAAGCGGCACGTCAGTGACCGGCCGCCGGGGGAATCGAGCGAGGCATCAAAAAAATGAGGAGCGAAAAGCGAGCTAGCGAATGTCGCGGGAAAGAGAGATAGCAAGAGATTAGCGAGTGTGATGAACCATGAAAGGGAGGGACGGGAGACATTTGAGCGAGTCGAAAGGAAAATCGGACCTAGAGAAACGAAATGGAATCAGAGAGAACATTAGTCTCGACGGTGGCAAACCCAGCAGCCAATGGCCTCTCTCCGTTTCTACAAATCATCCCCCATACTAGCCTTTCCTTAGCCCGGCTCACAACCTGAATGAATGCACTAGTAGATGAAGTTTAATTCACATAGAAAATTTGGGGTAAAAAATACCCAAATTGTAATCTCACTGAAATCTGCTAAAAGTGTTTATTCAATACAATGTAAGCCATAAGAGGCCCGGGCGAAATTTTCCGTTCATAGCCAATGCTAAGGTTATACGCCATTGGGGAAATAAGAGAAAAATTGATAATTTTTGGAAATAAAAAATAATTATTAATAAAAGACAAAGTGTAAAATATAATTGAATTCAGGAATCAAATACTGTTTCTTTCAGCCAACCAATAGTGGAAATTTCAACTCTTTATCATGTCTGCAAGTAATTTTAAAAAGCAAAAAATCAACCTCTGCACTGATTCCAATTCTTTTATCATGGAATAAAAATCTAGGCCTCGCTTAGCGGCCCTTGGGGCCCTAAGGAAATTAAAATATAGCCTATGTTTGTCCCAGTGCACTTAATGAGCCACATACAAAATTTCAAAGTAATCGGTTCAGCCGCTTTAGTGTGATTGAGTAACAGACACACAGACAAACACCATTAGAGAGAGAGTGGTGAGTTCAATAACCACCGGATTAAAGAAAAGAGAGAGAATGAGACTCAAAGTTGCGAGGAAGATAAAATTCAAAAGCCATTGCGACACAACTTCCAATGAAAAAAAGGGGTGTAGGAAAAGAATAGATACATCAGGAGGGAAGGTTGAAAATATATAAGATAATTTTCGTAATGCTTGTTTCAAGGAACAGCAACAGATGCACCGGTAAATTTAAGAAAGCCAGACATGGACCATTGCAAAGAGCAAACCATTGACAGAAGAGTGACTATGATAATGGTGAGTGGTTAGACAGTGAAAAGCAGTAATAAAATACTCATTTATTTGAACATTGTACCCATAAATAAGTGATTGAGCAAATATTTGAATGCATTCACGTATAGAATTAAGGCTCACATAGAAGAGGCAGTCCCTTGTCAAGTATATTTCACGCACAGCCGATGTCCATAATATGTCCGGCGTCCAGAAAATCACTCCAGCTGGATTGTGACAAAGTCGCCACTGGCACCACAGGGTTTTGAATCCAGGAGCATTATCTTTCCACCAGCGCGATGACATTTAAGTTGCCACCAGCACACACGTGTATACTTGCAATATGCCCACAAATTCCTTGTCGGCATAGGCATGGATTTCAATCTGACATAATGTGAAGGGCAAAACGTAATAACAACCTCAGGTATTATCGCAAATACCCACCTGAAGAGACAATACTAAATTCTGCATTGAATTACCTTCTCACTGACTCGATTTATATAGCGTTATAGAAGAGGAAATGTATACCAAATGTAATAGAAAATTGATGTTCTAGGAGTTATTGTAAGACATAAGTTTAGTTCCAACGGTTGGCAGAAGGATAATTACTCATAAACTCTCAATTCATTCGGTTTTAAATAAGAAAGCCACAAAATAGAGGGGAAAATTCATTATCAATTGGCCCACGATGTTTTTATCGTTCAGTTTTAATTAAAGGCAAATAAAATACAGAGCTTCCCGCGTTACTAATTCTTATCACCAGAAAAGCCGCACACTTAACTACGTTAAAGTTTGAATAGCGATATAAATATTGTAAATTCTTGTATGTAAATTCACTAGGTGAACGCTGTTTCCAACAAAGCGAAACGCTCAGCAAGTACTTGTGAAATTGGAGTAAATAAACGTACATTAAGTTTGTCATGGGAAAAGATATTATCTCCTTCAAAAAGATAAGGTGCGGAGGAGCGCTTTAAGGTGCGGAGCCATATATTTGATGAAATTCGGAAAACACATCACTGCAAGACGGAGTGTATTGATTGGTATTTTGAGCATGTTTTTGTTACCGATCAATGAAACCCAACGGTGGAGAAATCGGCGCATTATTGTATATTAAATATTTTTGTCAAACGGCGATATCTTCTTTCGTTGGAATCATTATTTGTGCAAAATCAATTTTATAAACAGCATCATACAAAGACCTCACTTAACTTGACAATAATATGGATATAAAATGAATAATTCATATTACATAATTTATATCGCACCGATTTCTCTAAGATGGAGATTTTGCATCATCAGGGGATAAATCAGTTTTAAGAACTCGAATCAAGCCGAAATGATACGTTATAAATCATCAACCAATATAGAGGTATCTTTAGTAGTTATGGCCTGAAAGCTAAATGGTTCCTATTGATCTTCCAAAAATAGACTTGGGAATCGTGATTCTGGGAAATTTCAATTGGCAAGGGAAGTCTATGATCCGTGGCTTGATTTCCGGACTAGTAAACCCAAAATCCTTCAGAAATTTTCAAAATATGTATTCCCCTTTAACATTTTCGCTAAAACCTTGGCTAATTAAAGACAAAAATAATTTGCTTTTGTTTTCGCTAGACGTATCACGTGAACTCTTACATCAACTAATTTCAACTTCCTCATATTTTTACATTTTCCATTATAAGAACATGAAGATTACGAAAAAATATGAAAATACAGGGTGGTTCATAACTTTCTCTGGGGTATCCTGAAATTTATAAATGCAACAGATGCAGTAAAAAGTAGCGTATCAGTACATCAACAAACTCTCTTGAGTTTTGTACATACACTACATGTGATCGATAAATGGATTTATCATGGCTCGTAGATGAAACAACTCTTTTTACTCGTAGCAAATGTTTCTCGCACAAGATTAACAGACTTGACTGATGGTCACGGCCGGTCTGTTCGTATGGCATCATTGTGGAAGCCAGTATCCTTGAATTTGTTTTACCAGCATGAACTGTATTGCTTTTAGGTGCTTCTTTTTATATTTCCTACGAAATATTCGTTACACCGTTATAGCCGACTTACATTTCGTGAATTCTAAGACGCAAAAGGCTTTTTGTACACCGGTGAACACCATGTATAGATATTACTACCACCTAGAGGATAAATCTGCAAATTCGTGACGTGGGTCATTAAAATAGTGCAAACTAAGATTTTCCTTGTATACTGATATGTACCTTTTAACTCAAACTTTTATTTTAAAGTATTAATATTAAAAGTATATCTTAAAGTAATCGAATAATACACATTCGAAACCCCGGAGAATTATGAATCACCTTGTATAGCCCAGGATTATGAGAGAAATCACGAATTCTACAGATTTGTTAAGAAAGAAACGAATGGTAAGGTGGAAAGAAAGAAAAGGAGCGAGAGAGAGAGAGAGCGGAGAATGTCCACACCAAGGTCATTTGAAAGCTAATGGAAAAGCCGAACGGGATGGCCATCTGGGGAGGGAGGGATTGGAAGTGGAATACGTGAGAGCATATCCTGCGTCACCATGTAGGCATTCGCTCCCGGACTCGCGATAAAATTCGGAGGAGAAAGAGAGAATGGAGTCGCTGGGCCCAGCCAATCACCGCACGGCAAGTCAAGACCGGCACTGCTGGGAGGATTCTTCTCGGATCCCGCCGCACAATGACAACTCGAAGAGAAAACTGCCGATGGAAACGCAGCATCCCGAACACATCTCTCCCCTCCCACGGGGGTCAACCGCACAAGGGCCAGGTGCGCAAAAGCATTTTGCGAATTACGGGGAATTTGGCGAGTTGAGAGAGAGAGCGCGATTCCAGCGCCCCAATTTCCTCCTCGTGTCGTTAGCAGCAGCTTGTAGAATAAAAAACGATCGCGTACATCCTGCGCCCGCAGGTCTTACACGTTCCCCGCCAAAAATAAAAGAGAGGTATTAGATACTTGACGCTTATCACCTGCGTGATCAACCCATTGACCTCGATGATTTCATCATCACCTTTCCACAAAATCTTTTCTCAGACTTGTTTTCATTTGAGTAATTGAAGAATTCAAAAACATTTTTTTTATTTGAAATACATTTTTTCCTCACGCACCATTAGTGACCAGGGTAAAAACAGATTGAGGCAAAAAGATACTCCGTCAACGCACGCTTCACTTTATGTCATCTCTCTCTCTTTTCCAATTCCTATAATCCTCACTTCTGCATTGCTGGCCCCCTAAAACCCCCGTCACACCCCCTTGCGGTGAATCATATGGTAGTATAAGGAATTACATACACTTGAAAGGCCTATGTTTGTGACATAATTTGATGCGCAGTTTGAGGGACCATCAAATCATGCCGCTGAACACTGATGGCATAATCGATTGCAAAAATATTGCTTGCATAGGTAAATGCAAGTTTTTGAGCAATTATTACATAGAAAATTTTCGCTGAAATTGTTTTAAAAAGTACGTAATTTCCATGCAAGTCACCACGTAAAGGGTGTAATTCAGTTCCTTAGGAGAATTGATATACAAACTTTATGCAGGTGTAAAAATCTATATGGGCTCAAAAATGCAAGGTTGAAAGCATGATCTTTTTTACGCGCAGACTTTTGGACATTCAAGTAATCGTCTAAGCAGTTATCAGCTGACATTTGAGACGTAATTTTGAATAAGCTTCTATCACGGATAGCGTGAATCAGATTGTGCAACCGAATCTCTCGCATAAAATGGCCTTTAATCGAATTAAGCTTGAAGATTGCTCAAAGATGTGATAAGCTTTGGCTGCAGGATGCTAAAATATTAAGGGCACGTGCAATTTTAGTGGCAGAGAAGCGATAAGATTTGATCTAGCTATTTAAAAATAATGCAATATACGAATGTAATAATATATGTATGCATCGAGAACTTTCCATCCAATGGAAATAAAATGTTAATAATTATATTCCCTACATCTAAATAAATATTATTCAGTTTAGGTAAACTAGACCAAAATGATATTTACATAAATATTTGTATCTCCGAAAAATGGTGAAAATGAAGCTTCGTTTGAGGAATTTTTAAAATATATCTCGTCTCATAGCATGAAACCATTTATTCAGTTTCGTATGTTCCGTCTTAAGGAATTAATCAAAAATATTAGTACATTTTTCTAATTCCTCTTTGAAAGGAAAACACCTGCTATGATTGGCGCTAAATAACATAAAACTCATGATATAAATAGCTTCTTTTGAAAATTCTTAACATGCACCATTTGGTAAAAAACTTGGTAAGCGTTTACTCCAGAATGAAAAATCCTTACTTGCCGGAGAAACAGAAATGCTTCGTGGATTTTTTTTAAACGATGGATCGTGTACCCAGAATACCTACAGTCTACGCCTTGGTTTTAGGGTGAGATATTGCCACTCCAAGAAAAAGGGAGGGAGAGAGAATGGGAAATTCACAGAGAAGGGAACGCATAATGGATGGAGCGGGGCCGAGAGAGAAGGAAGCAGAAAGGAAGCGAGCAATGAATGGGGAATCAGCGAGCTACTCAACAAGGTGAACGCGCAGTAAAAGGGTCCGACGCGAGTGCAGGGAAGGAATGGAGGCGGAAAGTGGAATAAAAAAGATAAAAGGGCTCGAGAGAAAGATAATGCATGGGAATAGAGTAGAAGGAGAAGAGTAGATAGAGGCAGAGAAACAGAGATTTGAAAGGCACTGAAATGAAACCGAGAAGAAGGGAATTAGGGAGAGAAGTGTTCCGAATGAAAGGCGTGAGCCCTTCACAGTAGTTTCTATTTGCCCAAGTGGGTATGCTGAATGAGGTAGTTTACAGCGGTGTCGACTTAGTCATTAAATTACATTCGTAGCCCGTGTTTAACCTTTGACTAATGAATGAGAATGCTTAAAAACACATGAGGCTGGATTTTATCAATACGCGGTAGTTGAGCTCACTGTTTTCTTCGATTTCGATGGCATAGTGTACCATAAATTCTTGCCACCATGTCGTTCGGTCAATAAGAAATACCAACAAGAAGTTCTAAGCCCTTTGCGTAAAGCAACCCGAAGAAGTTGCCCGGACTTTAGGCAAAAAAAACTCATGACAATGCACCACAATAATGCACTTGCTATCACTTCAATGCTTGTAAGTGAATCTTTGGCCAAAAACTTCACTGTTATGCCTCAGCCTCCAAATTTGCCAAACAGGCTCACGATATAAAAAACAGACATTCCGTAGGTAATTTAATTATTCAGGAAAAAATAAGGTACAAGGCTGAATACAAAGATATGAAGATTTAAATAGACATTTTTTGCGAAACGCTTTGCCTGAGCAGATATTTTCAATCAATTACCAAATTACAGAGGGGCCAGGGAAACATTGGGTAAAAACAATTGTTATAGAAAGGGTTATGATAATTTTAGCAAAGTAACTATACATACGGACGGGTAGATATGATTGCGGTGAAATTAAGATTTGTGGAAATAATGCACTACGCAAGAGAGTGAATCAATAACAGTTTACGAAGTAAGAGATAAAAGTCTTAAGTAAACACCGGTGTTAATTTTTATTCATTGAAGCCAATTTATGACGCAAGGATTTACTTCATTCAAGACGAAGAGACGAACAAAGATCCACTTAAATTATAATAAGTTCAAAGACTATAGCATCTGTTTCTATAATTGTTTATTCAAACGTAACACATTTTTTTGTTTATACAACCTATTCGAAATGTTGAGATGCGGTGCGGGTACACATAGCGTGCGGTGCTTGGCTAACGTAAACATACGTATCCTTTCGCTACGCAAGATCCCATTAGGATGGCTTATAAGTTTTCAAAGAGGCAATCTTCCAATAGTCCTACGGCAGCACAGAAAAAGTAAAGAAAAAAATCCGGTCATTGAGGCCGCAAATTCAGCATTTGGACACCACCTGCTGCGGAAATTTGGTTCCAACGGAGGGAACTCATTCATTGGTTGCACAAAGCATTGGATGAAACCACTTGGCTCGTAAAGAAAACTCCTACGGTAAACGCTGGGTGCCATAAATTATTACCCAGTCTAGAATGGAGACTTAAAGAGATTCAAGGCTGGATCATGCCTTTGGCGAATTTAAGGGCGCCCTTCTTCATAAACTGTTTATTTTAAATGTCCAAAGGAAAGACTAAGAGGCAATGGGAATACTTCATTCAAGTGTTGTATATGGGAATGCAATGCATCGGTGAACCCCAGTTACTTGAGACATTCCTCCAATCTATTTAAACTTGTCCGGTTAAGGACAACTTTATTTAAGCGATAGGGAAGGTACTTACGGCGGTCAAATAATAACAGAAGAGCTAATTGTTTCTTCAATCAACCATTACAATCAAGGTGTATTTCTGCCTACCTCGGAAATGCAGGAAATAGTACACCAACCGTTGAATAAATTAAGCTCGGAATTAATACGGGGGAAAAAGAACTTTGATTAAAAAATAAATATTGTTATCTAGGTCCCCTAATCTTTAAATAACAAAAACCCTATACCAATATTCACTACCACAATGAGTAAGTTTCAAGATTAAAGGATTTGATTCCATAATTGCTGATCCAAATTTGTGAACACAGAAACAAATACTTCAAGCAATGCCAATTAAATAAACTTACACAGAGAATTGTGCACTGTGCAGGGTGTTTAAAACTCTTCTCAAAAGTATATTTTTAAACGCATATATAACTGCAACAACTTACAATCCATTTAAAATAAGTCGTGGCCAATATATGCATGCAGAGCGTTAGAAGTGATGGAATGCACAACATTTAAAGCTAGAGAAACAATTAATATAGCTCAGCATATACATGCATGGTATGGCATGGCAAAGCATAGTTTGCGAAGCCTTAAAACCGGGAGAAACAATTCCACTGAAGAATACATTATATTTGTTTCCTAAAGCTTATTTTATACGAAAAACTGAGACACAATAAATACACTTCAATAGCATCAGTTTATTTTTAAAATAAATAAATAGAATGTCATTAAAATACAAATCGGAATCGATTGAGAATGAATATATATGTAGTTCAGTTCCTTCTTCAAGTTTGGATGGAACTGGATATTTCAACTTCCAATCCTCACATACATAAACTGTCTTCATGCCATAACATTAAAGAAGAGAATTAAGCATAATGTTTTGCTTCTCCAGTCATCCGGTTCCTCTAACAAACCTCGCAAAATTAATGAAAGACTATTTTAAATCCCGAGCTCATACCCAAAAATGCATGAAGTTAACTCACGTCAGCTTAAAGCTTATTTGGAGAAAAACTCTATTTCACTTATCACCATGAAAGTTTTACAATCTCTGTTGTAAGTTTAATGAAACTCCAATGAACATTAGGAAATATCGAGTGCAATATCTGATGAAATCATCGGCTTTATTTTTTATGACGGCAAAAAACTGCGGGGCATTGTACAGGGAATTATTGAAACAGAGCCAGTTTCCTAAGCCTAACACCATTAGTTTCGCTCTTTTGAATGTGCTTACCCCTGAAGGGAACAGCGTGACAGTTACGTATATAGAAAAACTGTAAAATAAACGGCTGTGAAATTTTTAAAAGACTTTTTAAAAAAATATATAAAAGACTTTTAAAAAATATATTTGAAGAATGAATGCAAGAACAGAAAATTATACAGAATATTTAGAAGATGGTAGAATTTAAGTAATTTTTGTAAGCAAATCGCTCATTCAACTAATCTGTGATAGGCTCGTAAATTTTAATACTAGCTGAATATTAAACAATTTAGCTATTATTAGCAGTGAACGATAACATTTTTCTCGGCATAACAAATAAGTTCGATAGAAATACTATATATATATATTGGGAGATCCGGGTTCGAATCCCGGCTAAGGTGAAATTTTTTCTGTCTGCATTTGACTCATTTTCATCTTCCCCACCAAACCCTGTGTTCGTCCTTTTATGTGTACCTATCCTTTTCCATTTTCCATTGAATGTATGAATTTATATATATATATATATATAAATTCATACATAGATTTCATACATAGAATTCATAGATTCCTCTACCGCTGACGATGGCGTCCTGACGCCGAAACGTACAAGTTTTATTTTGTGAGTGTCCTTTTTGCGTGTTTCTGTGTTTGTTTAGTGTATCACTGTTTTATTTATGCATGTGCATCGTCGCCGAGAGCGATTTTCTACCAAGACATTATATATATATATATATATATATATATATATATATATTCAATCGACGAAGTTCACACGTGGTAAAAATATACCCAATAAGGAGTCACAGGCGTGACAAGTAAAAACATAGTGACACAAACAAAAGAAACTCACACGAATGGTTGTTTAATTTTCGACAGCAATCAACTGTCTTCTTCCGAACTGGAGAGAGTACTGGATGATATATTTGACTGGATATATTTGACTGTTATTTGTATCTAATGTCTATATATATATATATATATATATATATATATATATATATATATATATAAAACTTCCAGGAGAATCACTCGGGTGATAAATATACAGTATGCCAAGAGGGTGGCCGATAAAAAATATAAACACGGAAAAAAGAACACTTACAGATAAAAACTTCCGATATTTCGGTGAAGAGTAGCTCCACCTTTCTCAAGGTTTAAAGTAGGAATGAAGAAAAGGAGAGAGATTGAGGTATGGGAGGGGAAAGAGGGGGAGACGAAGGTGTAAGAGGGGAAGGAGGGGAAAGAGGGAGAGAGGAAGGTGTAAGAGGGGAAGGAGGGGAAAGACGAAGAGCGGGGAGAGGGCGTGGAGGAAGCAGGGAGAGATGAGATGAGGGGGAGGGAGAAACTAGTGTGATTTATTGAGTCCAGGGGGCGAGAAAGCCTGGTGGATTAAAATACAAGAAGATTCAAGATCTTTGAGCTGAAGGGGAGAGGAAGAAGGGGGAAGGGAAGCAAGTAGACCGACTTTAAAAGTGTTATTGAAAGTGGAGTTGTGGGAGGAGACGTGAATGGCGACAGGGAGAGAAACAGAGAGGGAGGGGCAATCGTTACAAGACGAGCGGTGCCCATTCATTCTAATATTGAGAGGAGTGGTGGATAAGCCAATATAGAAAGAAGGGCAGTATTGACAGAGGAGGATGTAGACAATGTTAGGCGTGGTGCAGGAGGGTGAGAGGACAGAAGGGAGGGGAAAAGCGAGGAACTTGTCCGGCAAGGGCTGGGTGATGAGGATGGGGCAAGTTTTACATCGCGGGCGGTTGCAAGGGGTGGGAAGGGATTTGGTGGGTTTGAGTGATTTGGACAGGGGTTTGGTAATATTGAAAATGGCGGATAGATTGGGGGGGCGTCTGAAGCTGAGAGAGGGACATTGGGGGAATATTTTAGAAGTGGTTAGGTTGTCCGACAGGATAGGGTAGAGGTTTTTAATAATACGCCTAATAGAGTCCACACCTGGGAAGTAGGTGGTACAGAGGGAGATATTGTGTTGGGAAATGCTATTAGTAGGAGGCAGTTTGGGGGAGTGTGGTTTTTTGAGGATTTTTTTATTGAGAAGTTGCTCTGGATAGCCTCTGCGAAGAAGAGATTGATGGAGGTTAGTAAGGAATTTATCAAGGGAGTCAGGGTTGTTGCAAATTCGGTGGCCACGAATAGAAAGGGAGTAGGGGAGGGAACGTTTAGTATGGGAGGGGTGGCAGCTGTTATAATGGAGGTATTGTTGTTGGTTGGTGGGCTTGATATGCACGGAAGTGCTAAATTTGCGGTCAGAGAGGGAGACGTTTACGTCTAGAAAGATGACGTTAGAGGCAGAGATGTTAGAAGTAAAGGAGAGGGGAGAGGAGGCGTTGAGGGAGGAAATGAAAGAGTTGAGAGAATGAATACCATGTGGCCATAGAAGGAAGATGTCGTCAATGTAACGAAGCCAGAGAAGAGGTTTTAGTGAGCATGAAGATAGAAAAGATTGTTCAAAAAGTCCAAGGAAAAGGTTGGCGTAGGAAGGACTGAAGCGACTACCCATAGCGCATCCTTTAATTTGAAGAAAGAATTTGTTATTGAAAGAGAAAGCGTTGTGGGTTAGGATGAAATTGGAAAGATCAAGAAGGAACTCAGAGCTGGGAATATGAGGAGCAGGGCGTTTAGTGATGAAATGGCGGATGGCAGAAAGTCCTTCAGAATGAGGAATGTTGGTGTATAGGGAAGTGACATCAATAGTGGCCATTAAGATATCACAGTTAGAGGGGAGTGGAGTAGAATGGAGGCGTTCAAGAAAATGATAAGTGTCTTTGATATAGGAGGGCAGGGAGTGGACAATGGGTTGTAGGTAGTAGTCAACAAATGCGGACATGCGTTCGGTGGGTGAGTTATAAGAGGAGACAATGGGGCGGCCAGGGTTGTCAGGTTTGTGGATTTTGGGTAGAATATAGAAGTTTGGGGTGCGTGGGTGTGACGGAGAAAGAAGGGTGATATCTTGTTTAGACAGGCCTTCTTCAGGGCCTTTGATTTGAAGAAAGGAGATTATTTCATCCAAAAATTCAGGATTAGGGTCATGGGACAAAGGCTGATATGAGGAAGTGTCAGAAAGTTGCCGGTTGGCTTCATCGAGGTAGTCAGAAGAGTTGAGGATGACTACTGTGGAGCCTTTGTCAGAAGGAGTGATGGCAATATCTGGATTTAGAGTAAGTTTTCTGAGGGCCGAGATTTCAGAAGGAGATAGATTGGGTTTTGGTTTAAGGGAATTGAAAAAAGATGGCTCAGAGAGTTTTGATAGGAGAAGGTTGGTGAAGATTTCAAGGGGGTGATTGGAAAGAAGTGGTTTTGGTTCATGTGAAGAAGGAGGTTTGAATTTGGAGAGAGCGGTGTGGGGGGGGGAGGTCCTACGTCAGTGGATTTCCCAAAGCGCGTCCTTCCTAGAAGCGAATCTCCTTCCGCTGCCCCCACCCTCCCAGCTCAGTCGTCGGCTGGACTGCCGGTAGTTGAAAAAGCGGTTGTTAACCTCTCCTCTACTTCTCTTTCCCCTGAACAATTATCTCTTCTTTCCAAAGGCCTTAGTTTTTCACCTACCCCTAAAATAAACCCTGTTAAAATCCTCTCTGACACCCTTCTTTTCTGCCGACGACTGAAATGGAAATTTTTCTGGGAAACGCGTCCTACTCCTCCGTCTCCCACCTAAAAAAACCTAAACCCTAAAAATCTTTCCATCTGCACCACATTCTTCCCAGGCATACAGTCCCTAAAGCACCTCCTTAAAGAATTATTTCCCATCCTTTCGAATAACCCAACAACTACTAATTTATTCCCTAAATGTCCATCCGTTACTTATAAGCGTCCCCCCAACCTATCAAACTTATTTAAGGCCACGAAACCTCTCAAAAAATCAGTTATTCAATCCAAAACTCCAGCCACCCCTTGTAACCGTCCTAGATGCAAAACATGCTTATTATTTACCACGAACCGACTCCCGAATAAATTCATAAATTCTCATCTTCCTTCCGTTTCCTCATCCTCCTGTACCACCTCTAACATTGTGTATATACTTCTTTGTAAGCTATGCCCGGCCTTTTATATTGGACTTTGTAGTACACCACTTAATATCAGGATAAATAATCACCGTGCCTCATGCAACCCATCCTCCCAAAACTTCTCTCACGCTGTCCCTACTCATGCCGCTTCCCATACCACTAAATTTGATAATTGCTACAATGTAGCTGTTCTGGCCTCTCTACCCCCCACAGCCACTCCAATTACTTTGAGAACATTAGAGCAAGCTTGTATATTTTATTTTAACGCTCTCCAGCCACCTGGCCTCAACCGGTCCCATTAATTTGTAAACATCCTCCCCTCCCCCAACCTTCAACAGTGTACTTATAATTTTGTAACATCTTCTCCCCTCCCAACCTTCAACTTTGTATCTTTCTGTCTCTTAACTTGGTCATGGCAACTTCACCATTTCGTCTTTTCCATTTCCCTTACCTCCATTCCACCCCTCCTTTACTTTTCACCTTTCCCCTCCTCACTGCTCTCTTCCCCTCACCATCCCAAACATTTCCTCTTCATTCTTCCTATACCTTTCGCTGAAGAAGGTGGCGGCGATCCACCGAAAAATTTACAACCCGTGTGAGTGTCTTTTTTATGTGTCCTCATTTTAGTCACACTTGTGACAAAGTTTTTATATATTATATATATATATATATATATATATATATATATATATATATATAGACATTAGATACAAATAACAGTCAAATATATTGTCTTTTAATTAATCGGAGCAGTGTGTTGATTATTTGACATCTAAATATCCTAATATCTTCGGGCCAGTATGCCCTTGCGTATTTTATTTAGGAATGTTCACAGAAAACTTGCTGCATAAGGGAATTAACTCATTTAGTCAAAGCTTCAGCGCAAGTACAATTGCCAAATTTTATCACAGCATTTCGAAAAGTAATTCGAGGGGAAATTAGTTTTTAAAAATTGCCGCAGGGCAGTTGCACAAGATTGCTCACGACGATTCTCTTTTTGCTCGAAACTCCCGTACGGTAAAAAAAAAGTGCACTCTTGATGCAACTCGAGCGCGCTCCTTATGGAAATGTAGTCGTTGTTCCTTAGGGGCATTTGCGCCAAGCCTTGGTTTTCTCATTACCCGACCAAAACTGAATTTAGAACGCCAACAAAGAAATATATCCGACAGCCTCGAGGTGTGAATTGGAAAAAGAAATTTGTGTTTTTGTGTTCGCTCCGGGCGAAAGAAAGATGATGATGAGAATTAAAAAATAAAGAAACGGAACAGCGTTAGGAAAAAATATACACTTTGTCCGCGTGTGTTTGTGTGTGACTTCGCAATCTGTTCCGCGTTATTTTTTTGTCTCGCTCCGTTGCCTCGAAGGGTAGATGGAAAAAAATTACGGGACCTTATAGATAGATTGCCAAGACTGACGCCGGAAGAGTTATGCCCTCGTTTTTGGCCGCTTCTCGTCTGTACCACAGTAAAGAAAAGCAAAAACTCTCGTATGGAAGACGATTATAACAAACATAATTAATTACTTTATCGTATTTCATGTTCTTGTCAACGCTTTAGACCAATTAGTGAATATTGTTGTATTAAGTCTGCATACGTAGCCGTTGCTAAACTTGAGCATAGTGATCACTAGATTTCTATTTTCAAATTCAAGAAATAGCCCAGCTTTTCTACGAATAAAGTAACATTTTATCAAGCAGGTTGTAATTTATTGAAGTGTTATCAATCTATATTATGTGAATGCTTCACTGAGACATTCTAAGCATGTCATCTTATTTCAGTTTTATAAATATTTCCTTAAGATATATAGAAAAGATAAATGAAATGCTATGTCAATATCGGTCTTCATCAAAAATTGAAAGTCTTTTCATAGCTTTGTCAATTACCTAGTATTATGGCGTATATGATTTCCCCTATATGAACAAGTTTGTGAATATCTTAATTCAACAAGTTATTACGATTTTTTTATGCAACCATGAGCCAAATAATGACTTTTTTTATTTTAGTAAAAAAGCACTTGGTTATTATTCCACACTTTATTTTAAAGAACACGACCCGCGTTTCTGCATCTCATGCCATCATCAGGTAATGAACTAAAGATAGCATAATCAGACCTGATGATGGCATGAGATGCTGAATCCCGGGTCGTGTTCTTTAAAATAAAGTGTGGAAAAATAACCAAGTGCTTTTTTATTAAAATGAAGTAGTTCCACCGAGTAACGCCGGAGATAGTGTCCTATATCCAAACAACGACATCTTCGGGTAAAAAGAGATAATGGGAGAAATAATGTACTTTGTAATATTCCTCTTAGATTTATTTACCCGACCGGTTTCAACGCTTGTGTGTCATTATCAAGGGTTGTAGTCTCCAAGTTGAAATTGTTAAGAGACAAGGTGTTCCTGATGCATTGCTTTTAAATGATCCTTCTGATTTTAAACGTTCTCCGTTCACCTCCGTGTTCCAACATGACCTTCTGCAGTCCTTTCCTTCACCTTGACAGTTGACTTGCACCTTTTCTTCCTCTCCCCCCCCCCCCACCAAACCACTATCGCACGCCTACTCACCTCGTCCCCATATTTCGTGATTCAGTTGTTCTTCCCTTCCTCACCCTCTTTCCACTTAACCCCCCCCCCCCTCACTCCCGGGGGGAATTTTGGCATACATGAGGCACAAACTCCCAGAAAACGTGGAGACTACATCCTTGATAATGACGCACAAGCGTTGAACCGGTCGGGTAAATAAATCTAAGTGGAATATTACTAAGTACTTTTTTTCTCCCATTATGTCGTTATTCCACAAAGTAGAGCATTCAACAGTTGAAGGAAAAAGAGATCAAATGGTTCAAACAGCAAATTATCAATAATCTGAAATTATTCATTGTTTGAAAATAAAAAATCCTGTTCTCAAATCCTTTACGCTGGGCCAAGTGAGCGATTTTGCATTATTACCCGGGAATCACTTCGATGCCTAGTAAAACAGGAAAAACCTTGATAAATTTCCGAACCATGTCAATCGCTACTAGAATTTCCGAATTTTCAGGGGTTATAAATTATGGACTATCCCTGATTTCCAAGGACTTCAAGAAGGGTGGTCACCCTGACATAATAATCACAGGTAATACATAAATCAACAATTTTTCGGAATCTTTGATAATTCATGCATTATTATATCAGGTAATAGGCAACTAGACATAGTCAGGAAGATATAATGAGCTCGAAAAAAACATCTTTTGTAATAATGTGATTTCATTTTACCATTAAGGGGTACAACGGTAAGGGCATATTCTAGGTAAAAATTGACCTAAATCATAAAATCAGATAAGGAATGATTTTTCAATACATTTCCCAGTTCAATATGGAATCTCATCTCATTCAGTTTACCAAAATAACATTTTGCTTATTTTCTTGGTTTGTTCTCATTGCTATTAAGACTGTCAACAATTAAAAGTTTCTCAATATCCTCATTAGCGCACACGTTTTGATGATCGCCGATTAAAAAAGTATAGTAAATTTTTAGAGCAATGTTGTTATCTCACTATATCGGTAACGTGTCCAACAGAACGATGGTAGTGATATCATTCCGACATTTTTATAAAGGTTTATAATTAAGATAAAATGCCATCACAAAACTTTTTTAGACAGTTCTCCATAATCCTTATGTATGAGCACTTATTGAGAGCAATTCAAGCTGAGGACGGTTAAAATTCATCAACCCTTTCTGAACGACTGATTTCTATTTGAATCATTGATTTCCTAGAATGACATAATAACCCTTGTTATATGACAAATTATTCTAATGGTAATAATAGATCATATAGAGGGATAAATATGTTGTTCCAGGATATACTTGATGCAATTGTTCTTCACACATCTAGATATACCATCTTTGGAGAAAAACTTTGTCGCAGGCTAAAACATTTCAGGTCAGAGAGGGAAAACCTGTAAAAGAACATCGACTGCTAATACATATAAACCCGTTCCTCTCAAGGGGTTTGAGCTCTCCAAGTTCTCCAATTGTGACCATTCCTAATTAAGTTCTCAATACAAAATGGTAATTCGCAGGAAAGAAGAAAGTAGCTGTATTAAGTAGCGTCTTCAAGCGGTAGAGAAATAAACTGAAAGGGAAATGTTTTGCGTGATCAGTTCATTTTTAATATAACTCGACGTCCTTCCATCCAACTGTTATTATTCTCTGGGTCAGTTCCCACGATTGATTAAATTTCACGCAATCGAAAAAAAATAAACCGAATACCCTCCAAACACACGACACGACGTTCGCGACCACGAACCTTTTGGCAGTCTCGTTTCGCGGTGAATGCTTCCACATTTTTCGCCGGGCGTGCGTAGGGGGAGAAAACGCGTTGGGCGCCCGTATTAACACGAGAGATTGAAAACGCATTCATGGGCTTTCATACCGAAGCGAAAGAGAGAAATAAAAAAATTCAAACACACGACGGTGAATATGAGCCTCCGTTATTCCATCCTTTCCTCTTTCCCACCTCCCACTCAGGTTTTTTACTTCATGGAGTAATTAAGAGAAGCAGAAATTCTGTACCACTTGCGTCTCTTGACGAGTGCCTTTTCATGACAAATTAGACATCGATAGCATTCCAACAGAATTCGTGCTCCCAGTGACGCTGGTGGAACCCCCCTTCCCCCCCCACCAGCCCCTGCCACACCCCATTGATTTTTAATCAATCGGAAATGAGAGCAGATAATAAGCCGAAAGGACTTCATTCAACGCTAACCGGGAAGCGTGAAAACGTCTCTCACACGGAGCATATCTATATCGAATGGTTCAAGAAGCCATGAATAATGTCACTTCAAGTCACTTTTGTATTTCAGTCACGTCTTTTTTTTCCCTTCATTCATGTTCGATCACTCATTGGTTACAAATAAATCTCTTTCCAATAAACATACTCAGCTAGAGGCAAGCAATAAATACCCTCAATCATAAAAAAATAAAAGTTAGCATTTTAATATTAATTAGGGCCAAATTACCCAAATGTGACATGGGTATGTATTTGTTTATTGACAAGCATTTCATTGCTTATAAATCTGTATATCATTTATAGAGCTATGAAGGCGGATGGAAAACATGAAATCGTTGATTCGTATTTCACGAATAAAATTAGTACCTACAAAATTAATTCTGAATGTAGGAGAAAAAGCCTGCCTGAATGAACTTAGCAAATTTTCAACCAACTTAGAGAAATAAGTAAGATAAACACAGAGACCATTCACCAATAATACTACGTGCATTTATTCTAATGGCTAAATCCTACTTTTCTGGGAATCCTAATTTCTAATTAAAATGAGTTAATATCAACCATAGAGTATATTCTTACTCTATGGTTCAACGGATTTAGCAGCTACAACGTTTTGAAGCCAGTTTGAGCGTGTTTTCATTAGAGCATTTTCATTTTAATGCATAGCTCATTTTCCAGCCGCAACTTGCCCACTTTGTGTTCAATATTTCTGCGCGACCATTTACCTGGTCTTGCCTTCGGAGTACCGCAAAATACATGAGTTGTGAATTATTACCCCATTAAACCCCGCATAGGAGTTTGAAAGAACATAAATTCCCCCAGGGCCGTACTCTTTATTGGGCAAAGGAAGGGGGGGAGGGAGGGGGAAAAGAATGGATAGGATGTTGAAAGGTGAGTAAGGACGTCAACGGGACAATCCTCAACGAGACGGGGGAGGATAATCCTCCCCCCCACTCCTACACTTCCCAACGTCTTCCTCACTCCACCCCTCTCCTAACCCCCCCCCCTTCCCCACCATTGGCTCCAACCCCCCCCCCCCCCGGTCCTAGAACTTCGACCAATTGAGTCATCCCTGTCACTATAATCCATCAACCAGACTCAGAATTTTAAACATTCTCCGCCTGCTTGCCAGGAGAAACACCGGGTGTCAGAGAACATCCTTGGGCACTTCCAACCATCAAAAGTCCTTCCTATTCCCCGTGTGGTTGACGATCACTGGCTGTGAGTGGTCACTGCCGTAGGTGAAAACCTTGTAAACTGTTGGTGCGCGTGACTGAACCCCACGCGAATTTTTGTGAAGCGTGCGTGAGCGAGAGCAGAGTGCGTCACTGGCGTGTGTGTGGGGACTTCGTAGTGCTGTTGTGAGTGACCTGCGCTGGAAGAACTCTTGTCCCCCTGACAAGCCTGCTAGTGGGAGTAGGTCACTGGCGCCAGTGAGGACTTCGCGGGCCTGAGTGTATGCGTGATTGGGACCCCCCCCCCCTTTGACGTGTCTGCTGGGTGAGTGAGCCAGTACGTGTGTGTTTTTAGTTTACATAAAGTTTTTACCCCGTTGACGTCCTTTCTCACCTTTCAACACCCTATCCATCCATTTCCCCCCTCCCTTCCCCCCCCTCCCTTCCCCCCCCCTCCCTTCCCCCCCCCCTTCCTTTTCCCAATAAAGAGTACGACCAGGGGGAATTTATGTTCTTTCAAATTTTACGGGCCGTAGATCGTTCATTTATCTATACCGCCTAAGAGTCTTAGCTAGGGATCAAGTTCAAATTAGAAGCAGAAACTTTGCGAAGCAGTGGGAAAAAGGGGTCTTTGTCAGTTTAACCTCCTTCGTTCACTACGTAAGGGCAGGCAACTCAAACCTCTCGTTCCATCCCTTGTAGTCATAATCATCAGCATCATCACCCGAGCCTCCACATTGCGTCTTTTGCTTTTCCTAGTTGGAACCGCAAAAGGATTAGCACTCGACGCTTGGCGCATCCAGGATTTATCCCCAATATTATGCCAAATCTTAGCTATACTAGTGAAATATCTCATAACACGAGCATTTGAGTAATATAGCGCTGGATTAAAACTGGTTCCAGCCAACAAATTTGTGTTAATAAATAACGAAAAAGTTTAACTTAACCGGTCTATAAGTCACGAGTAGCTGACAGCTAAAAATGAACGATATGAAAAATAATTGACATTTCGCAGGTTCAACAAAAATTTTTAATTTATTCGTGGCTATTAATTCACCATTTAACTTATATTTGTTGTTTTATGTGTTTAAATTTCTTTTTTTCTTGACCTTTGCAATTTAACACACTTTCTTTTTTCTTAATTTAATTTTATCTTTGGTCATCATACTATATTCATACTCTACTACAGATCTAAATACATAACTCCCAAAAAAATCTAAGTAATTACTGGGCCATATTTAGAGGATAAGTTATTCTTCAATTGATTTTGGTAGATTTCTTAGGGTTTTGCGTGAGCAAAGCCCCCGTATTATGGGCTGAGGGACAACAGCTCGCTAACCATGCAGCGTTCACTAGTCCATCAATTAAAAAGAGCATAGCTATATCACCTGCACTAGGAAAGTACTCTCACTGGAATTTGTAACGATATAAATGTATACATCTCTAGTAACGTGAGCCTTTAAGCAAGCATTGTTTGATAGGAGGAAAAAAACAAGTCCAGTGGAAACGCATCACATCATCACATCAAAACACCAGCGCTTGGCCAATGACTACAAAATATTCGCAGAAATATGCGTTCCATGTGAATTTATAAGTATTTAAGTGTCAGTGTGATAGAAAAGACGTTTACAGTCTACCTATATGACAAGTGGTCTCTCGTGATAGCTACCGATTTTCAACAGAATAGTTATCAGACTTTCAAGATGAGAACGGCCAACCATAACACTTTTTAATACAATATTTTTCCTATTTCCCATTTCAAATATTTTTTCAGAGTTTTTTTCTTGCAGTAGTTCTTGCAGAGCGTCAGGTTAAGGTGCTATAAGGTAAAGTAATCCGCACTAATTTTAGAGTGGGGCAACATCACTCGGAACAAGTAGGACGATCTCCTATCCAAGTTCGAGCCAAGACAAAAAATGCTCTCATAGGTGATTGAAAGGAAACTGGTATTTTCTTGGCAAAATGTTTTCGCACAGAGAGCCACAGATTATAATTTTAATGTGAAAAAAGTAGCCAAGATAAAGCTAAACTCCACGATGAGATTTTCCAGTCTATCAAAATGTACAACTTTCTATATAAAAACGTTCGAGTCGTAAATATCCGTTGCGTACTAGGTATGCACTTCGTACTTAGCCTTCTATCTGGCAAATCATACGTCACAAAAACTGAGGAAAATCTAAAGACTGAATATCAGACCTGTTTTTTTTTCCATTCCTCAACTCAACCGCTAACTCGTACATTTCCCAGACATTATCTAACCCACTTCTCTGCCCACTAAAATATTCCTTCAACAATTTTCTCCCTTACCTTAATATGGTTAGCAGTAAGTACGTTTCTCCCAACTATTCTACATAATTGTACATCTTTCCAAACGCTCCAATGCATTTTTCATCCAATTTCAATTTTCAATATTGATGATTCACAAAATGTCCTGTAAAGTGATGGGCAACTTTTCGCAGTCAAGGTAAACGGTTTCCTAACGCACGTCATTACATTTAGTTGGCTCTCAATATCGGCGTACAAACATATAATGTCCCAGACATTCTTATATGAGCCCATTCTCACTAGTGTAGTTTACCTCTGTACACTCATCCTATCCCATCTTATTTCAGGGAGAAGAACAATGTAAGTCCACACATAACTGTGTAGCGATCTCGATCCTCCAACTAATTTATAACGTTGTAATCCCGAGATCGATAAAATTCTATGACCAATAATTATCGTCTCGTGTTTTGAGTTAGAGTGAGTCAAATACAGAATTTCCTACAGAATTGCCTCACAATTTGAGATGAAGAACTATCCACGCCCACACTCCTCCCAACTCGCTATCGGTATTGATGTTATTCTTACCTCCCCCTCCGTATTCTATAAAATGCAAACACGCTTTCCCATGATGACTCAGGTCCCAGACGGGTATCAAGACGACTTGCGCATCCATTGTCTCCTTGAAAGAAGATTTTGCGTATCCCGCTTGAGAATAGGCGGAGCGGTTGGCGAGACACTGTAGGTCACAATGAAGACTTACGAAAAGATTGCGGAGAATGGGGAACATGCACAATTTTTTATAACCACTTATATCCGAAGGACACTATCTAAAATGGATGTAGCGAAAATTTCACAGATGGCAAGCGGTTTTTTACTGAGATATCAGTCTTTAAAAATAATTCTTCCTCGCCAGCTTGAAAACACTACGTCATCGGGGAATGGACGCGTGACGTCACGAAACGGTATCGCTAGAGATTGTTTACCTTCTGACGAGAAAGTAGGCGGATGTTATTGATGGAGCAAGCATTTCGCGTAAATGATTGCATTTATTTCATATTTACTGATATTCACTAATCTTACTTGATCATTTCATTTGAGCAGAATGTATCTAAACGAGAAAAAACCGGGAAAGTTATATAAACCCTGCATCGCGCCTTGTTGCTCAAATACCTCAACTTCCACGCCGGAAAAGGTTTTTATTTACGTCCCGAAAGACTCGAAGAAGAGGAGAAAATGGTTGATAGCCTGCAGAAGAGACGGAAATTCTCTCTCTAAATTTTCGACGGCTTATTGCTGCGAGGATCATTTCAACGTAAGTGCCGGTCCCACTTATTGCAAACCTTATTTTTGTGAGGTAAAAATGTTATAATTGAGCCAAATTATGTTATTGCCACGTAATATAAATTAGAAAGTGAAAAACTATCACATAAAAGGCAAAATATTATTTATGAACGGAAAGTTATTACGTGATTTCAACAAAAGTATTATTATTTAAGTATTCTACCGCCTAAGGTACGTTTACATGGACCTTGCATACTTCCCTTTTTCAATTCATCCATATATATCCATAAATAGAATGAAAGGGAATAAACCTTATATGAATTGAAAAGGGAAGTATGTAAGCTGAATGTAAGCTTACCTTAATATATTTAATACAACTTACGTCTCTTAAGTCACAGGGAAAGTAAATTTCCAAGCTTTGAACGTTATTTATATGCGAGCAGTGACATTTATGGCTTTGAAAATCGTTAGATAACTCATGAAATACCTATTATATCTCACTATTAGTTCATGATTTGTCTGTTACACGCTATTACCATTAGTTTGCGAACTATAATTGATAGAGAGTAAGTGTATACGTAAGGTTGTAGGCCTCGATGAGATCTATAAAACGCCGTCAACAGATTGGAGGTGAGAATGTTAGTTTAGAAGGTTTCGCCGAGAAACAGGGTCTTCAGAGTTGGGCATTCGCCGTCATTAATGAAAATTTAGGGAGAAAAATAAAGCAAAAAAAGTTTTAAAAGGTATTGCGATGGTGAACCTAAAATTTCCAAAGATGTTAGCGAAACTTGCTATGAAAAAAAGAAGAAAAGTTATTTCCAAGTATCGGATTCGAACTTCCAACCTTCATCTCCTCAACCCACTACCTTACCCCTACGCCAACGATTATTTAGGAAAATCTGTGGAAAATTTGCGTTATATTATGCATTTCTTGTATCTGCCTATCATAATTTTCTATTTCAGATGATTGTTTAATGGTTATCGTGAGGTCTATGAAGAAGCGAAAGGTATAAATCTTTAGGAAATTTAATGACTACACAATGAAGTAGTCAAAAAAGGACAGATACTAACCGTTTAGGAGTAATTGACGACTAACCGCAGGCTTGCGCGTCCCAGCGGACGAAAAATCCGAACTTGGGGGATTGCGAGGTAACTCTTCGGGGTAGCAAAACGAAACAGACATCAAAATTTACGCCATTTCAATAGCTACTAGAAGAATTCGTAACATTGGAAATACGTTTCATACTTTAATAACTACATACTGAAAGCCGAAATCTACAATACAGCAAATATACTGCTTTGCCATGGACTTCCCTAATATAGTCTTCAATAAAAATGTAGGTAATATGAATAAAGATTTATATCTATTCAATAGAGGGGGAAAGATTACGACTGCATGGGTTAAGTTTCGGTAATAAGAAAATTTGAAAATCTATAGATTCAGAATATGAGACACATTGAGTTTGCTACATATTAATGCAAAACTTAACATGCCGACTCGTATTTTTGGCGACTGAAGCCGTTGCGATAATTTAGAATTATTTAGACATTAATCATACTTGAAAGCTGTTTGTACATCAGTTTATTTTTTCCATAGTTGTATTTTAACAACAAAGCAGCTGATATAAGAGAACCGCATAATGTGTCGCATGAAAAGTTAGGTATTAATAAAATTATGGGCAGATGATAATTTACCGCAGTCACACATCTCGGCAGCGACGAAACAATCGCTGTTTTTCAGGAAGGCGGCCACCATAAGTGAGTCAATCATCGGTAAATTATCCGACTGTGCCTTCTTGAATCCCACTTCAGTCATTTCTTCTATCGAGAAATTACCAGCATAATTTTAATAGCGAATTTGCTCCGATAACTTCAACAAGGCGCCTATCTCTGCAGCTGCGAGGACTTCAGTTCCGTTCGGTGACGTCAAGCCAATGAGAAAGCGTTTCGAGTCACGTGACTTTCGTCGATTTTTGCTAACTTTTAATTAGCATTTTACAGCATTTGTAATTGACGGAGACAGCTTTGGCTTAGATATTCGGATTCGTGAGAAAATTCTCTATATAGTGGGCTACAGTAACGGGAGAAACAAATTCCATGCATGTTCCCCATTGGGGGAAAAGTCAGACCATGGGAGTGGAAGAAATTGGCCCGAGAGGAGACCAGATTAGCGTGGGTGGGGGAGTGAGAGAATGGGGCTGAGATGAAGAGTTCCTTTAGGATCTTACAGGGGAACGGCAAAGGGATTAAGAAGGAAGAAGAGATGGTTGGTAACTCAGAGGTGGTGCGGGGGATTGGCGCCCGAAAGGGTAGGTGGGGCTATGGAGACTTCTGAGGATAGCTTTCCCTCTTGCAGTTTCCGCTAAGAGCCGCCTCTAGGCGGTCCTTAATTTCCGCAACTCAAACCTCAAGGGGATAATGCCTTGGAAGAGTTCCATGCGCGAATCAGTATCATCCGTATTACGAGGCAGAATTTCTTCCCTCATTTGTTCCTTACTCTAGATACGACGGCGGTTGATTGGAACATAGAAAAAAAAAGGACAAAGGAAGTGTTGGTTTTTACAAAATCGCGCTAAAAATAAATGGGATGAAGTCGATAACATCAAACAGCCTCTTTAACCGTTATATCGCTACAAGCTGCTTGAATGACTTCGTATTCACGCATATTAGTGCCCGATTCCGACAAAAATGACCATATACAATGCGGGGGATTCGGAAACTGCCGAAATAAGTAGGGAGGAAATGTGAAAGTTGTCTTCCAGAGTTGAGAGCGAATGCTGGGAATAACATAAAAGAATGCGATAAGCAGTGTGATGGAATAAATCATAGATGGAAAAGGGGGAAAGAAATCGAGGACAGCTGAGAGGTGATGGGCGTGTATACATAAAAGAGGAGGAAGGACTTAATGCCGAAAAATAATATGAAAGTAAATCGTGGAAAAAGAAGAAGATGGCAAGACTTTTGCGATCAAGATGGAAAGAAAGATAAAGTTCGGAATAGCTTGTTCTTCCCCTTAAATCCAATTGAGAAATGTAAGAGTCAGGCGTAAACTTGTATACATTTTCGAGTCAGAATTATTTAGGCTTCAACCGTAGCACTAAAAAAACAATAAAAATAATGGTTGATGGAAAATATATTAGTACAGAAACATGTCCCAGCGGAAAAAATAAAAAAGTAGTTACTTGTAAACAAAATAATTTAGAGAGATTGAATGCCCTTATTATTTGATAGGTGAAAGAAATTACGTGCAATTTGGTTTCTTTCACTATATACTACAATTTCAAAAGACCCAAAGTATAAATTATTTCTTATTTTCAAGCTCATTCAGCAAAAATATCGTTATTAAGACAACATTATTTTCTTAAGACAATGTTTTTTAGATTTAGGCTTAGCTAAAATTTTCTCCCAAGCTTTATGCCAAGCAAGGCATTTATACGACAAAGGTATCTACAAATTTGATCCGATAGAAAGGGATCTTTTCATGAACAGCATCCACGCTAAGGGGAAAGCAGATAAGAGATAAGTGAAACAGTGAGATTTAATAAGAAACCGGGTCAACTGGGATAAGAGTCGGATGGATTCTGGATTGAGGTTTATCATGAGATGAGGGTAAATGAATATTGAGGAAAAATACCTGCATAAGCGGAAGGGTAATCAATGCTTTTAACGAGAATGTAAAAGGAATTATTTTCATAAATCTAAAAATATAAGGATCCCAAAACACGGTACCGTATTGTAATCCATTCAATCATATATGCAAGTTCGAAGGGCAGTTTATCAAGCTTGTATGGAGTGTGCATACCAACAAATCAATATATTGGATCATATGACTACCTTATTCTTTACAAAAATGCAAGTATCATAGATCATAAAGCAGTAGTTCGAAACTTTAGAGTAAACAGAAATGGAGAAACACATGATGGATAAAATTTAGATAGTGATAATCCAAGTTTCAATGGATAAAACCGACTCACACCCAATTAAGCATTTGGTTCCGCGTGAAAAATTAAACCCACAATTATAAGTTGAGTTTCAATGCAATCCATTGTACCGTCCTAGATTATTTTTACTCTCGGCGTTGATGACAGTCGTATAATTTTTTTTCGACCATTATTTCAGTCCATCTTCATATTTCCATGTCAAAACTCTTTAACGCCATTTTCATAAATCCTCGAGGAAGAGGGCCAAGAGAGCAACCTGGTCGGAATATCGGGCAAAGAGTTTTGACACTGCGAATAAAAGCGAGGGATGAGGCGGGTGGGAAAAAATAAAACGAGAAATAAAAATAAGGAGAAGGGGACGGAATCTGGAGACAAGACAGATACGGTCCGCGCCGCGGAATTCTCGGGCAGAAATAATAAAAACACAAACGAAAACGATAAAAAATATCACCCTTATAGCCAGGGTGGGTGAGTGAAGTGGGAGGGGATGAGATAAATCTTCTTTCTCTTACCCTCATCTCCCCCCTGACCCCATGCCGGGTGAAACGCGAACTGAGGAGAGAGGGGGGAAGAGAAAGATACAAAGGATAGGGGAGGAGGAGAAGGTTTTTGAAGAATACGGAAGGGAAAAAATGAAGGGGACAGAAACAGTTGAATCCGTCTGCTGCGCAAGACGTCCTCCTTTTTGGCAGGATGGTCCCCAAGGGAGATGTGCCTTCCTCTTTATTTCCTTCCCCCCTACACCCCCACGTTCTTCCTACACCCCACGTTCTTCCTCCACCCCCCTTACCCTTATTCTTTCTCTTTCAATTTGTATTTTTTCCCTTCCACTTTTATATTTCTCCTTCCCTTGGGTTTCGCCCCCAGGAGAACATAGAATGGGGGAAAAGAGGAGGGAGGGAGGAGGTAGATGAAGTACAAGGTGCCGGAGGGTGTTGGAGAAGCCCAGGGAGGTTTTCGGATGGAGAAGGGTAGTTATGTGGATGTTTTAGACGCTGAGGAAGAGAAGAACGTTGGATGTGTGTGTGGAGTCGATGACGCTATAGGAGAGCGGGATGATTATTTGTTCCTCGGCAGAGAAGCGGATACGTGGCCCTATTGAAGTCAACCAATGAGGAGTGAAACACAAGACGAGGAGAAGGAGGAGATATGGGGGCTCTATTTTCATCTCCCACTTTTTCTCCGGGAAAAGCACAGGAAGAATTAACGTTCCTCTCGCTTCGTACCCCAGAATTCCTCTCAGCCATGGTCCCTCTTCCATTCTCTCTCTATCTCCCCCAGAAATAATTTCTTCATCTTCCTCATTCGCCTCCTGCCTAATGACCTTCGCGTTGCCTGGTGTGCAGGATATCGAGCTCGCGTGAAATGCAAAGGAGTTAGCGCATAAGGAGATCTGGGGCGGTGCAGGAGAAGAAATTCAGAGGGTGCGGACGCTCTGGGTATGGAAGGAGCAATGAACCACGTCGGTAGATCTCGAGGCAAACGCACTCCGAAAAACTCATTTTCGAATTCTTTTGTCACGCTATCTGAAAGAGAGAGAGAAGGGAAGAATGGTGGTTGCACCGGGGTGGAGCTATCTCGGAATGCACCCACAAGATTACGGTCTGAATGATATGGCCCGACCTACCCCAAAAACCCGATTTTCTCTCACAATATCCGCCATCAAACCAAAAATCGTCTACCGATTCCCTTGCTGCGGAAGCTAGGCAGACTCGCCTGCTTCCCCCATGTTCTTTTATACCGGATATTAGATATTAGACTGATTTAATGGGTAAAAGTACTTTGAACGCTTTCACGGGTGATAGCACTGGTATCGCTATGGAGACAGCCATTTACCCCAAACAATTTCCTCCATGAACTTCAGAAAATAGTATAACGTTCGCTCTATCAGAATGTTGCTTGCTGTCATTTACAATTTTATTTAATTCTATTTAAAATTTAATAGCAAAGAATTGCATATTTTGTAGCAGGGTAAATTTTGTCATATTTTTAATGATGGGAAAAGATTTCCAAATCTTGGGTTTCAATTAACTCATTTGCTATCGCTTACCGTCATTACTCGTGATAAATGTTCAATTACACAAGAAACTTAACAGCAAAAAATAAAAAAACAGTTTGCTACACCTTGACAATGATAAAAAAATTCTTCGAAAATTAAACGAAAAAAAGTGAGTCAAATGACAGTCATATTTAAAAATAAGAAGAAAATATTTTTATTTTTGTCGACCACAGCGAAGATGATGTTTCTATCTTCTTCTTTTAAATCTTTTATTTTCATTATGCTCGTGCAGCCGCATGCTGAAGTAGAATGAATCAATTACTCCCAAAATAAAATTCATTAAAATATAGTTATTCCTCTTCCAACTTCTGTCGCTTTACTGGCATCTTTGCGCATAATTACTGAGACTTTCTGGGACTTAGAGGAGTCTGCAAAGTATGGCACACGAATTTGAGAGTTATTACCGCAGAACTTTGCAAGCGTTACGATGCCTCAAGAGAGCAGAGTCGGGATTTGATTTCTTTGATTTCCTGTTCAATTCTATAATGCGTTCGTAAGGCAGCGTCATTTCAATACTAATTAAAAGTTGAAGCGATAGAAAAAACCCTTAACGCATCCAACGTGTATTTCCAGATAGAAACACTTTCCAGCTCTCAAAGCTTAATCAACGCAATTCTTATGCACAAGCACATCCATAAGTAACCGATTCGATTTGTTTCCAGTCGCATTCAGATTTATTAAATGTCATATCTGCAAAATGACAACGTCCTCAGAACCACTATAACTGGGTCACATTACAAAAAAATAATTACTTTGATTAATGAGACGATTATAAAAATTAAAACAAAGAGTGGGGTCAAATAAGAAATGGGCCCATTGAAAGAGGTTAGTTTTTGTCTCATTGTTTTTCAAACTAAAAAGTGAAAACATCATAAACCGGTAAATGTTTACGAAAAATACCCAATATCAATGAGCAATTGGTCACTAAATACCTTGAGGAAAGCCTATACAAAATAGATTTATTATATAAGGTGACATATTAAATTTAAGAAGGCGAAGTTGCAAAGAGAATCTGAAATAGAATGAAGACAGAAATAGCAATTTTTCACTGGCAAAATAGATTTATTGCGAACTAGGTTTCGATTTACAACAGCATCATCAGGTGATGAAAAATTACAGTTTCTGTCTCAATTACATTTTGGAGTTCCACAAGGGTCAATTTTAGGGCCAATATTATTTACCATTTACATTAATAGCATATTTAATTGTGTTAAAAATTCTTGAATGATACTTTTTGCTGATGACATTGTACTGATTTCGTCACATAAGGACTTCTCAAAAGCTTGTGAAAATATGCAAGAGGACCTTAATTCCATTTTTTAGTGGTCACATGATTATGATTTAGTGATAAACAAAAAAAGATCCAAAGTTATGCATGTTGTAAGCCGAATGGATCGACATAGGTTTTTAAGAATTGTTTTACGTGACCATACGTGCATGCATAATAAGCATCAAATGCTCAGATGTAAATGTGATCAGTTACCTCAAACTTATGAATATAAGTATTTCGGTATAATAATTGACTGTAATTTTAAATTTGATGAGCATGCCTATAAATTGAATAGAAAACTTAGGAAAGTTACCTATTTGATGTATCACTTAAAATAGCATGCAACAACAGGTTTTATTGAGGGTTTACTCTGCTTTTGTAGAAGCATTGGTGAGATATGGCTTGACTACATGATACTGTACAGCAAATATACACAAACAATTCATAGAAAATACTCAAAATATGATTGTAAAAATTATACATAGAAATTACAAAAAATTAGGTGATGATGAAAGAATTACAAACGTTAAAGTTCCTTATAAACATCTAAATATATTACCAACTGATAAATTGTTTGATTACATATTGATAATTGAAAATTATTACAGTGATAAATATATAGTACCAAGAGTAATAGAGCATTCAATGACTTTGAGGAATGTGGATTCCTATCAATGTCGTAAGTATTCAATACATATGGTGAGAGGAGACTCTGTAATATAATACCAAAATTATTAATCAATTAAATAGAAATTCCCAAGGATTCCGAAGGATATCAAAACTAAAAACTGAATTTTAAAAAATGTTTCTAAATTGTATTTGAGTATAATTATATTTTATTGTAACTAACATTTGATCCACCTTTGTACATTTCACTATGTGCATCAGATCTATAAGAGTATGCTGAAGTAAGCACCTTCTGACGAGAATTGTGCTCAGAAGGACTTCAAATGTGTTAATTTTTATTCTTTTCTACTTTTATTGGATCATTTATTTTGTTTGCTTGCATTTACACAATTGTTTTTTTCTGTATTTTCAATATTGTTTTCTGTATTTGTACTATTATTTTCAGTATTTGTATTTTTAATTTTGATAATTGCAATTACAATTAAAAAAATAAATAAATGTTTAAATTCCACGACATCACGTCTGATAATTTTCTTTTTTTCTCCACATAAACTAATTTTACATAAAATAAAGCGTATAAATACATCATTCTCGGTTCTAAAACTTCGCATTAGTAAGTTATCGCAGCCGATAGTAGCCATTTTAGTACAACGAAAGTTCACTAATCTATCATCTGCGACTAATGCTTAGAAAGGAAGAATATTTTTCACATTTAATGCTTATACTGTTCTCTTATCTTTTTTTTATTCAAAGCATTGCCTATATAACCCTTAATTACACTGAATTCCGTACAACGCAAAAATTTAAATTCAATATAAGTAGTACGATAAACCAAGGATCTGATCGCAAAAATATTTTCGACACGGGAGTAATAAAATAGTAGTGCGTAGACGCATTACCATAAATATGTAATTCTTAAGTCCTTGAAGTTATCTCGTAGGTAACTCCTCAAAAAATTCTATACTTCATCGGGGATTTGCATTGAAATGTATTAAGGACAGATTTTTGCCATAAATATTTTAATAGAATAGCTTAATTCATCTCTATGCCGTATTATCAATACCGTAGTAAATAATTTCCAAACAAAAAGTCCTAAAAGTAATAGCATTTACATTAAATGGGTCTAAAAAGACGATTTTCAAACGTGGTGCTCCGCAGTTTTGCGGAAGTATAGCGGATCCACGAGTCGTTAAATAAGGAATTTAAAATATCAGAGTAAGAAGTCTAGCAAAAACATCAGAGGCAAGAAACGCCTCAAGTAAAATTTCAGGTAGAAAAGAAGAAACCACATATTTAAAAAAATTACCATTTCAATTTGGACATGTAAGCACATATCAATTCAATGGAAATTCTTAATTGAAATGGGTTTACGTACTACTAATCCGCATGTACAAATAAATTTATGTATCACCACATATAGAGAATATTTGCGAACACATTCATGCAGGTTATTCTCTACTCATTTTCATAGCAAGTAAATCACATTGCTTAGCGAAGCAAGCATTCATAATCTCAAGAATTATCTGTCCCTTAATACGTGAGAGCCTTCTCTTTTGAGTGACTTATTGACCACCAATAGTATTGAATTATGTGTAGTTTCAGTTTCTGATGACTAAATGAAATTTTGTATCATACATACAATCATAAATCATACAAGAAAATGGAACTTCATGCTCTGCTTAAGCGGTTCTTCATTTAAAGCTTATTCCAGATGATTACTTTCACTAAATAAGGTATCATTTCTGAGAGAAAGTCGTTATTACTAATAATAAATATAAATTTTAATAAATTTTATGCATTCCAGCTTGTGATTATTGGAGAATATATTCCAACCAAATTGTTAGCAAAATCTGGTGAATATCTCTTTCTTTTACACCAAGGGGAAAAACGTGCCCAAAGAGAATGTGCGGTGAATAAAACCACATTAAAAGGCTTTCAATAGTTTACTTGGCGGCTCACTAAATTCTAACATTATAAAAAAAACATTTTTTTTCAACTTAACAGAAAGAAAATATTTAAATCTATACTTAAACCCTTAAAGTACAATTGTATGAACTCAAGGTACATTATGGCTGTTAATTAATCGGTAGTAAAAACGAGAGGTCGGAAAAAGAAACTCATTTTTGATCAATGTTTGATGTACTAATTCCTTTTAGTTTTCTCATATATCTGTGTTCACACCACGATATTTTAGAAAACGCATTTGTTCATAGAGCAAAATACTATCCCATGTCGCGTTTAAGTTCTTTATAAATTTCAGCTGGCTAACTTATAGCTACGTTGTCGCTTCAATCGTTCATAGAATTTTGCAAGATGGGATTCAAAGGACGAACTTTCATCAGCAGTGAAATATTTGGTTCTGATAATTGAAAGGAGCACGAGAACCAGCGTGATAGCATCAAATATGGTCCGATAGACCACTCATCTGTGGCAAAAAAAATTCATGAACCGCTATCAGTAATAATTTAGAGAAATATTCGTCACTTTTTCGCCGTGGTGAAATTTTCCGGCCGACGAGTAAAAATATTTGCAGGGATTCGCGGAAATGAAACTGACGCGAGAAATATTCGAGGCGCAGGATCAGTGCGGTGCGGAGATTACTAGGGAGGAGCAAATTAATTGGATCGAAAATAAAAGAATTTTGTCCCGGTCTGATCGTTTTTGCCCGAGCCAAGCCGTGAGTCCGAACAGCGCCTCCCTTCCACAGCCTCCGTCCTGTTCCATCCTCTCATCTCCCTATCCTTTCCACCACCCCCTACTCCCAACTGGACCGCATGCTACCCAGTGCTCTCTCTCTCTCTCTCTTTCTCTGTAATTAATTTAGCATGTAACCAGCCGTTGCTTGGGGAGAAAATGGCCGGACACGAAACTTATGGGTTGTAGATATTCACAGCTACCCTTCTGCCGGAACAGAATCTGAGTTTCAGCATACCGCCCGCCTTCACCTGCGGGTATTAATGGGAAAATCACTGAGCTTATAATCTGTGAAGTCGTGAGTTAATTGACTCTTTAACAGATATCCTTTTTATGAAGAAAAGCAAAGTTACCCATTTCTCTTGATAATTCATCGGTAACTCCGGAAATTTGCCCAATCCCTCACCGCACAGGATTATCGACCGTGAGGGAAATCAAGTATAGCTCAAATAAATTCCATATTTAAAATATTGCAAGACTAACTATTTTCTCTAGTTACTAAATGGAACATCTTATGATCCCTTTGAAACTCTTACATTTTCCATAACCACCACAGAAGCAATACGTTAAAGAACAGTAAGTCAATATTTAGTAAAGAAAACAGCCATATGAAATCTAAATTAAACGAAAAATTCTGTTACATCTATGCAAACTTGAAGTGCATTTAAGGAAAAAACAAGAAGAAGTAGAAGTGTAGAAAAAAAGGTGGAATAAATTCCTGGATTTGGCGATGCATCGTGCTAATTACTAAATATTTGCCCGTCATCGTACAGCATATCGAATGTGAGCCTCAGCCTCAGTTAAAGTTAACACGGTGAGTAGAAATATGCTTTATTGATCCATGCGTGAAAGCAGTGACCGTAACATGGAGACCAATGGTGTCAAATCACCCTCCCAGTAGGTTAATTTTAACCCAGGCCCAGCGAAGCAGAAAGCGTTAATGAGTTCCCTTGTTTCCGAGAACAATTGCGTGGGAAACTAAGATTTTCGGCTATATTTGAACACCTCTCTACGTAGGCAGTGAGCTTTTTTTCGAATGTAAAAGCCTATTTTTAAGTATTGGCTATGTGGATTACTAATGACCTGGATGATTATCAGTAATCCATATAGACCTCGTTTGGTGAGTATTGATAAAATATTTTCTACGAAGCCTAATAAAACCCTCAGCCACAAAAACCCTGTATGTATACATTTTATAGTTTCAGGCGCGACTTCGTGGGAGCGATTGATGTCCAATATAATAGTACAACTTTACTTATCATCACTTCGTTGATACCTGCGGCCGGTTTCCCCTGGATAAAGTATCTTCTGTCAGACCCTAAAGCTTGAACTATTGTATGCAGAAGACAGGTGTTTGTTTATAAGTGGGGTGGTTTGAAGTACTGAGAGAAGGCGGATGGGGCAATAGAATGGTAGGGAGAGTGTTTTAACATTCAGAGCTTGAGTAAATTGGAAGAAAAGAAGTACATTTAAAAAAGCAGCAAGGGTGAGGTGGGGGAGTTATTGAATTTTGGGTAAATTTGAAAGCACAGCGGATATGAATAATATTTGAAAGGAGCCTAGATGAATTTAGAGGTGAAGATTTAGTTGTAAAAATGGTGAGTTAGGTACTTTATAAAAAAAGTAATGGTAACAACCAAAATATTTTGAAATCTCTATCCGGCAGCGGTATTCTAGTTGGTAACACGCCGTTTTGGTATCTAAGAGGTCACACAATCGAATCTCCCAATGACTATGGTTATCGTGACTGTCTAAGGAACAGCCTTAACCTGGCCGACACACTATAATCTTTCCATTCGAAGTACCTCAACCCGAGTTTTAACACTAATTATGATATAAAAACAATCCTATCGGCGAACAGGTTGTAAGGTGATCCAAAAATTTGGGCGAACCAAGAATTTCAAAGGTTCAAACTCTTCCGCGTGCAAGATATTGCAATTGCACCGCTCTGTCGTTGCTCGGAAGTCCTCTCAAATCCTCGACCACTGAATTTCTGAATCCAATGGCGTAACTAGTTCAGGGGCGTAACAACGGGGGGGGGAGGTTGTGGCTCACTTTTTAATGGACGCTGCCGGATTTGCAAAATCTCTTCCCCCCCCACCCCCTCACGCTTAGCTAGCTTATACAGATTTTTCAAGGAGTTTGCCCCCCCCGCACGATTCGGTGGGTTGTTGCGCCGCTGAACTAGTTCCGCTAGTTCCAAACTGACTTATCCTACGGACACGCCCATTCAACCGACCCCAATTTTTCCTCTCTCTCTCTCTCTCTGCCTCTACCCAGCCTCCACATTGATTAGTGTTCCAAGCAACGACGCAGCATCAGAGAAGAAGAGGACTGGAGAGATATGGGTATAGGTGAGGGGGCAGGGGAAAGTGTCCCACGGCCAGCCCACTTCATCCCCGCCCCTGTCAACCCTACCGAATGCTTCCCACTCGAAAACTATTTACAACTAATCTCCCAACCTTTCCCCGACCGTTCTCCACACCACTCTCCATCTCTCTGCCTCCACGCCGAGGAGTTTCAAGAGTCTCCGCAGAGCATGTTCTTTGTTTTTGCTCCGCTTCTTTGCTTTGTCTACTCCAAAACTCCCCCTTTTCGCCCCCCCCTCAGTCTTGATCTCCCTTCTTTTTCTCATAGTCCCATTCTCTTCTTCCTTCCGAATATCCTTATCTTTTTCTCTCCAACCCTCTTCCATTCGTGTACGTTTTTTACACCAAAAACGAATTCATTTAACACTTCGTCAAAAGGTCACACAAGCCCAGGGCTCTGAAGTCCTTTTATGAAGCCGCGAGGAAGAAAAAAATAACGTAATGACAAATTACCTGTGATTTTGTGAGCCTCAACTGAGTCTCGGCTAATATTTAGGTCCAGAGCGTATCATAGAGCTATCTGCAGACACACACGCAGGGTAACAGGAAATGATCATATCATCATTAAATCTAAGGAGGAAACTTAAGAGAGCTAAAAGGAGGACAAAAACGAAATCACCGATTATATTCGGCGAGCCTCGGAAAAATGTCACGTGATCATAGGTCGACTTAACAAGCGGTAGAGACCTATGTGCAGATGCATATAAGGGACTACATCAGAATGACCGTATTTTTATTAACTCTTGGGTTGGCTGCAAATCTATGAAAGAAAATTAGTACCAAAAATCAAGGGGAAAATTAAACACAGGCAAAAATGAAAAAAAACGAGAAAGTAGGAAATAATCGAAACTTCAATCTCACTCAATGCAAGTGGCCAATTTCACACAATTAAAAACATATTTTGGAGTAATTGAGGACACAACGACGAATTATGCTGTTTAAAAAACCTCAGATGCTACTACTAAGCCTGGGAATATGCCAAATTATGTATTTCCAATGGCCAAAAAGAGCAATCATGATTTAAAACTCCACACAGTTTCATTTCATTAATTAATACAGGAATAAAAACAATAAGAAGGGAATGGGGAAACTGGAATACTCTTCAACATCGAGCAGAATTAATTGAAGTAACATTTTTTCGGGGAAAATATTTCGACGGTAACTTCAACAACAAAAATCAATTTAGGGATATGACGCAGCTACATCGTAATGATATTTTTTTTTAATAGTTGTCACCTTGCAAATTAGATAGGTAAGATGTTATACAGGTTTTAGCAAATCTTCTTTTCGAAATTTGTTTTATGGTGAATTGAAGTTTGTAATTCCAACCTTCCTTAAACTTAATATTTCATTTTTTTGTAAAAATGTCCACAAAATGAAATAACCATAAATAGCAGAACTGCAACAGGGAGCAGCCCTTAAAATTGCAGTTTTGGTGCATTTTTTAACGATGTAGGGCAAAGGGATTGAATCTTCTAAAGATTTTGCATAGGTGAAAGATGACCTTTCTTTAAGGGATCAAAATCGATACTCTACCTCAGAAAATGCTTGGGGGAACCGAAAGCAAATTTCCCCTATTGAAGCTGGTACGACAAGTAATATAAGTACACTGTTATTTAGGCGCTTCCAATGCCAGGCTTAAATCACTCATTATAACCACAGATCTATATAATAAGGCGAACATATTATATTATTATATATGTACTCTATATTATCCATGCTCAAAACGAGATTCAAACCCGTGACCTTTGCATCATGAGGCCTCGACCGGCATGGCTATCGTTTTCGTGCAACATTCATTTAATATTTACCCAAATTCCAAATTACTCTGTTAGGAAATAGAATAAGGATAGTATTGAAAATTACATAAATTATGTACGATTTTATGGGTAAAAATAAAGCAAACAAGAATAGCATAAATACAAGAATGCCAAAGATTCCTCTTTCACATTCAATTGATTACTCGGCGAAGAAAAGGAAAGATAAACACAAAAGAGGAATAAATTACGCAGCAAGATCCTTACGGCAATTGTTTCCTCCCGCGAAAGCAAAGCCGACCACCGATTACACGTACGGTGAAAATGGGCCCTGCAGGTTCTTCCAATAGGCCACCATATTCTCATTGCGGCAGCGCCCCTTTCGGACTCCATGCCCAGGCTTAGGGCCAATAGACTACCGGCATCCACCGCGCAAATTTATGGAAAAAGGTTCCGCCAGGACCACCACAGTTGTTATCGGCACATCCCCTTCAAAATGTCCGTGGTTCCTATCCTCCTCATCCTAACATCCAAACATTACCCACACTACTTTCCACATCAGCTGGTGGAAGGATAAGAAAGGGAGGAAGCTAGAAGTTCGGAGACTATAAGCTAGACTAAGATAAGTTGTCGCATTCAGATGACGTGAGGCTCAAGTGTGAAACAGAGAAGATCTTTTCACCTCAGATCTACAAATCGAAAATCAAACATACAGAAGCGACAAAATAAAGCAGAAACAGTGCCGCGGAGGCAGGAACAAAACTTCCTTCTCATACACAATTCAATAAATACAAATATTTCAAAATCACTATGAAATGCGAAAATGATATGGTATGCAGTGACGCGCAAGGTAGAGACCTGGAGACGACAACATCTAGTTTTTAAGAGATCCTGCCGAAATTCGCCTTGAACTATGATGGTGGTGTAACTGGCTAAAACAGCTGACCGGCAATTGGGAGACCCGGGTTTGAATTCCGATCAATATATTGATTCTTTTCATGGCAAATATCACCCCTTTCGTAAATACAACATACACAAAGTGAGACACTTCTGTCAAAACGTGTCAAATTTCGTCCCTCTTCCCTTCCTATTCCTTTCTCTTATCTCCGTCCTTCTCAATGGTTGGTGTTCTAACACCTTCTGCCACATGCCCTTGTGGCGGCTCGCAGATGTAGTACATAAACAGCCGGCCTCGGTGGCGGTTGGGTAGTCACATCTCCTGCCTACTCGAAGGTCGCGGGTTCGAATCCCGCCTGGATGGAATTTTCACTACCCAGGGCATGGCTGTTTGTGCCCGTCCATTGGAGGAAGGAAGAGTCGAGATTAATGTCTCATTCAACCCAGTTAAAATAAAGAATGTAATAATAATAATGTAAATTTTGTGCAGATGTAGATATAGATCAAGTGTCACGGCAAAATGGGGGATGCACATCTAATCGGCCGCCAGGACTCCACGACCATTGCACGAGGCCTCTTTTGGACTCAATGTCCCGGAAATGAAATCGATGTGGTGGCGAGAGTAGTGATTGCTTTCCCATTCCAAGAGCCTGAGTTCAAATCCCGGCATTAACGTACATTTTCAATGTAATCCCTATTTCTAATTGGGTTCCACATGAAGAGCACTTCAAGGTTTGCACTTCATGTGGAACTTCACTACTCTGTCCGTCGGATGGGACGTTATAACATTTGATCCAATGGGCGAAGTGAGTAGGGAAATCGAGCCTTCCTCCTTTCCACAAATAATTCATCTCTTACCAACCTACCCATCTAGTCTGAAAGGCGAAAAGGGCCTCAGCTGTCGGCCGCCTTCTCCGATTATCCATCCGTCATTGCATTCACCGGAGTTAGCCTAAAATAGCCTCAGAACTTTGGACAGCAGTACCAACGCGACTGTTATCGACGCATCTCCTTTAAACTGCCCACGGGCCCTGTCCTCCTCCTTCCTACCTCCACACCCTACCCCTGTGACTATTGCCCTGTGGGGGGAGAGCACCCTTTCACCCACCACCCTGTCTCCTCTCTCCAGCCCCATCCCTCGGAGAGAGGTTAGAAAAAGCGCGAGAATGCCGAGGTCGCTCTTAACAATCTCACTCCTCATCAAGACTCTTTGTTTCGCCCTACCACCGGCTCTTTTACACCCCCTCCGCAACCATTCCTCCACACTCCACTGAGCCCCACCTCCTACAACAACGACCCGACCTTCCCTTTGACCGGCACTTCCTCCTCGTTCTCTCCTTCCTTCTCCCCCCTACTCCCAAGGGCCGCCTCCGGGGCTATTCCTAAGGTCGTTCCGAGGAACGCGTTTCAATTACTGCACGCGCCCCTCATTACTCCCTCAACGTACGACTAGTTTCACGCGTTCGCACTTTCATTCCCCGTTACCCTTCTTGCCTTCAGTTCCCATGGCCACTTCTCCTTTCCGACCCCATTTCTCGTCTTCTCTCATGAGGGAGAAATACCTTTTTTTCTCCTGCAGTGTGCCACCGCCGCTTTCCGCGGGGCCAAAACCCTAAGGGTTAGGTGGGGGTAAAGGGAGGGAAGGGAGTAGTAGGGGAAAAAGAAGCCTCCTAGCGTCATTATTAGGACGCGAGGGCATAAATTCTCATCTCACTTTTTGCAAATTTTCTCCTCCTGTAAGTATTGTTATAATTCTCCCTCCTGCCGGCGGTTTGGCCTTAAAGAGAGGGTATGGAAGGAAACGCGTAAAAAATAAAAACAAAAGGGGACTCTTCATTTCCATTGGATACCCCCCCCCCCCCACCCTCTTGACTTCATTCTATTTTGCTTAACGTCTGACGATAAAAAGGAAAGGTATTTTGGCTTTGCCTCTCGTAATAGCCTATTTCTGTCTAATCTTCTCTCGCACGAGTCTTTTCCTGCTCCCCACTCTCCCTCCCGATTCACCTGCCTTTGTAGGGTTCTCACCGACGCAGCCATTACCAGCTAAATGGAAAAATGTTATGATACTGCATCTATCAACGTCTTTTGGAAGGGACAGGGAGATGAAAGTTAGGTTAGGAGGTCAGATGAAAAATTACTCTTTCCGTGATAGGGTTTGAACATTGACCGTTTTATCTGCCTCATCAAAGTATGCACAGCATATTTTTATGGACCAATTTGGAGGTTAAGAGCAATGTTATCTTCACTTTGTGATGGATATTGGAATACAGTAAAAGGACCTAGATAAAAGACTTTAAAAATTACAATTTTCCCTTGTAGTGCTCCTTTGCTGTTGAGTAACAGAATAAAGGTTGTTCACAGAGGCAAATAAGACCGTACGAATACAATGAACAGAGTAATTTGCATAAAAGAAAATGGAAAGGCGTGAGATCACGAATTCTGCATCAAAATTGATATGTTACAGTATGTGAAATGGTACGTTTAAAATAATCTAGAAATATATGGATTAAATAAAACACGTGTAAAAATATAATGTAACATGGGGTGGAAAACAAATACTCCCTTGATGCATAAAACAAGATATTTTATGTGGAAAGAAAGCAGTATTTCGTTCAATAAGAGAAAAATCAACTATATCCATCCATTATTTAAGTCACAAGTGTCTAAGTGGATCACGTAAAAGTTTACATATTCATTCCGCAGGCTTGTATGTATAAAACCTGGCCAGAGCCAAAACTTCGCACTGCGCAAGTTAAAATACTATAACTTACTTTTTTCCTTCGGTATAGGGACATTAAATTTTGAATGGCTTTCAGGAGTTTTACAGCTTCCATTCCAGGAATTGGTACTTTACAAGCAAGGAAATGGTCATTTCCCAACGATACTTCAACTGACGGTTTGGCTTTGCGCCTAGTACCCGCTAAGTATCGTCAGTGAAAATATTCAAAATTGAGTAACGATGTTTTACTAGAAGGAGAGAAATTCGCACAATTAATATGCAGAAAAATTGGCATTAGCATGAAATTTCAAGTTTTTTCGATGTTTAGAAATTGATCTTATTTTTTTACTAAATAATGTTTAAGTTGCTGTTATAATGGTTTTTTAAACAAATCTCGATATTTCAAGGCCTAATGAAGGTTTCACGGTCGTTGAATCTCATAAGAGACCTTTTTTTCAGCGAGTTGCCTCTGCACAAGACTCCCTGGAGCTATCGGCTGAGGACGCATTCATTTCGTGTCGAAACTAGGTCTCGCGCGTTCTCCATGTGCGAGCACATCCCCTTTCATCTGCTGCGAGCATCGCGCGTTCTCCTGCGAGCACATCCCCTTTCATCTGCTGGGAGTGGAGCGTTCGCACTTTACGATGCAGAACATCCGCAAGACTTCTTTATACGAATCTCGATAAGGGCTAAACATATGACCTGTTTTTATCCAACTGTGTGTTTGCTGCTTCCCCTATTTCGTTAACTATAAACGGTGGCATTCTAGTTCTTTCCTCCCCACAATCTCCTCTTTACGCAGCCCACTTTATTTTTCACGCTCCGACGGCCCAAGAGGCTTAATCCTATAACAATTCCTCTTTTCTTCCTTCTTTTGGATTCCACTCTTTTTTACGAGCCATTCGGCGGTTTCCATGGCGCTTCCTTCCCCTTTATTATTTCCACAACTTACGTCAGACCACATTAAGAAGAGATCCTTATCAAAACCCGCGGAGATATAGGTTTGCCGGAGAAGATGGTTTCCCCCATCCCCCAAAAGTACTGAATCGTAAACAACTTCATCGCTCGAAACAAACTTTTGATTATACAGTGTACCGATGATCTGGGGTTTCATATTAGATTTTTCGGAATGCGTACGTTTACAAAAAATATTGTGCTATTCCGGTGTAAATATTAACCATAGTCGATCAAGAGGCGGAATTTTGTCACAAGAAAGATTTTTCCCATAATTCTGCTGAAACAATGAAGTTTGATCGCGATAGTAAATTACAATAAAACACAATTTCACCTTTCATTTGCGTCTCAAAAAATAGATATTACGAAGAAGAACAATGAAATATTTGTCGTAGATTTTTATTTTCACTTTACCAAGTTAAACAATCTCGTACATACTGTCCTGAGGCTCCCTGAAATTATTACAGAATATGTATTTCTATGTACCTTCTTGCCTTCCCCATGCCAATGTCACCTTTGCTTTCTTGCGTACGTGATATATGAGTAATGATACATGGGAAACAAGAGAAATAGATACTATAAAGCAGTCATTGCAATGCTTTTCCTGAAGGAATAAAAAATTTTAATCATGACCTCATGTTCAGAATAAAGGAGAAATGCTAGTTAATTTTGCATTACTTGCTTCCTAGAAATTCCAACGATCCAAAAAACGGGTCTAATAATAAAATCCCAATGACGCAAGTAAACCTCCCAAAAGATCAAGGTTCACAAACTTTTGACCTGGGAATCACCCCAAGGTCATTCATTTAGAATATGATAATGCCCTGTAAGTTATTATTTAAGAGTTTGACCTGTAAAAGCAAGATAAATACATTGAACTGTTGTAATGCATGAAGTTTTACGGATAGAAATAGACTCTTGAGAACTTTTAGCAAAGAAAATATTATTTTAAGTTAAGTTATATTAAAGTATAAATATCACTGAGTTATAACATAGGGTGAATCACAAAAGAGGTAAAGAATCAGTCTCAAACATCAAGAATTAAAATTGCAACAGAAAATTATTTAATATTACCCATACGGTGCCACACGTCAAATTGAACCTATTAAGGGAATGAAATCAAAGGTGCTGAAACAGGTTAATTCAGTCTCATTCATATCGTATGTTAAAGATCAAAGGTTATGTTAGATCATTTCAAGAGTAGAAAAAACGAACTTTATTCGCTCAACTCTCACAACTAATATTAAATCTCAAAAAGGCAACAAAGATTTTTTGACTCAATAATAGTTTATAAATACATTTCTCAAAAGAATTAGCCACTTTTTTCCATGATGCTTAAGAGCAAAAGACTCAATTGGTGAAAGGTGCGCAATATGTGATTAGTCAAAGAATAATGAAAGAGCTGGAATAATCGAAGAATGAAAAATATTGAGAAATTACTGGCCCGCAACACCGACGACTTGTGCAATGTTATGAAAAACACATTAGACGTTAAAAGAACAGAGATTTCATTTAACAGTAAAGCGCTCTTGTACATGCATGCCTAAACATATATAACTCGGTTATAAATGAAAATTTGAAGACATGCGGGCACTTTTCTTATTTTTAACGTACTAAAGTTTTTTCAACTAATGGAAAAATTAGACACTAAATTAATTTTGTGTTCAACATCGTTAAAATAATTTCGGCTAAACATTTCCTTTATGATCTATTTACAATAACCCTGATAATAATTTAAGTTCTAATGCAGAAGAAACCACGAGGGGCAGTGGTCACAAAATTGGATAAATAAGCTAGTCGAATATGCATCAAGAAAGAAATTTAGAAAATGGGAAATATTGATTTAAATGTCAATAATAAGCAGTTGATTAGGAAGATTCATTGATAATATAATTTTCAAAATCAAATTTCTATGAATATGTGTTCCGTATTTACAATCCTCTTGAAACTAATGATCTGCAAATAGGTCTTATCTTGAAAATATTATTTTCCTCACTGCCTTAAGTAAATTACAGAAATGGGTCTCGGGGAGTAACCTCGAAAACTTTATCCGGTACTTTTATAAGAGAGTATATTCAATATTTTCTGCAGGTGGATAATACTATTACAGAGTGCAGTCTGAATCAATATACCCTATCCACACAAAAAAGCCAAAATGACAGTCTCAAAGTATGAGGCAGACCTTGAGGCGACAAACATTTAGTGATTGATCCATCCTGTATACACGAATAATGGTTACTGATCAAGTTTATTGACAATTACTGAAGAAAATAACATTTGATAATATTCTGATTTACCTAAGGGTACTCTCTAGATCCCCACTGCGGAATGCTTTGCAGCCACAATAGAACGAATGAGTGATGAAAAAGTACGGGTAAATATTTTTTCAATAAGGTTGAGATCAATCCCAAATATTTTTAAAAAATGCATTTGGTTTCTACATAATCTATCTATTATGCATACACCGAGCTTAATACTACCTCCAAATAGTAAAATGATATAACAAAGTTTTAATACTGGTTTTATGCCAGATTATTTTCGAGTATAATTTCATTGAAAATTGTTTCATAATCAAAAGAAGAATAGTTGGCCTAAATACTAGATTGGTAATAGCATACGTATTTCATTCACAGGTATACATACGCATTGGAAAACCATCGAGAGATATTTGGACTGAGGGTTAATCATAAGAAACCTGACGTAAAGACATGTTATTCTACAGAGAAAACGAATATTATTTTTAAAAAATTAGGACACCAACTGGTACAACTAGAACAATGGAGGGCAACGGTCTTCCATGTAAAATTACTTCCCAGATTACCACTCGATCAGCTCGATGAGTAATGATGGACTTGGCTGGAGTTTGTCAGTTTTCTCCTCCAATTCGTTCTGAGTGCTGCTGCCCCTGTCTCAAAGTGGCAGGCAGAATATGCGAAATTGCCATATCCGTCAAAACACGTTAAACTGAAGTATTTGTCAACAATTAATTTTAAATCCAAAGCAATTCCCAAAACTTAGCATACTCAAAGCCAAATCTCGCAACTGGAATACCCGATATGACGATTTAAGACGATTGATAAACTACAGCCTTAGCCGTCGTCAGAAACCTCTTTGTTTCATCAAATTTGCTTGATAAAAAATGTGACTCTCCTAACTCCGTTCTTGATTATTTGAACCAATTTTGTCGAAGACCGACTCAGATAATAAGAAAAGTTCATGTGCGGAAGCATATTGTGACTCTGGTAAGAAATTTATATGCAATGGTACTGAATAAAACGTATAAAAATACGGAATAACGAATAATGTTCCGTAAAAAATAATATTCTTTTCTGATTGAAAAAGTTTAGAAATGAACCGTAAATGCTCTTGAGTGAGACAAACCATGCATGATTTTGAAAAGGGACCTTCTAAGCCTAATTCAAAAGCATTCATTTTTTAAACGGATAAGATTACCCCAAGGCAGGACGAATATTCCAGAACCTCCACATGCGCCAACAATTAACATGGCAACATAACATAACTAAGCCGCGTCCGAATTCACCGAAAGTATCCTTATAAGTGCGCATATGCGTCCTTCCGAGGACGGCGGCTATCTTAAAGGATGTCCGAATTGGTTGAGCCTCCTCCCAAGGATCCGGGCGAGAGCGCTTCCATCGAGGATGCATTGTATGCACACTTCCACCCGCCCGTCCTCGGGCCGCCATTTTGGAATGTTGAGCCTTGGCAATACATCCTGGGGACGCGCAGCTCGCTTTGTCATCGTTACTATGCCTTTTTAATTGATAAGGAGATATTAAAACAGATCAAGGAGTTTGCGTAATGTGTTATTTACTCATGAAGTTAGGAAATATCCGTGATTATGTTGTTACCTTCTGCTTCTAATCGTGCTCTATATTAAAGTGGCACCGGTGTTGTTGGTTAAATTCATCTCTAGGAATGTGATGGAGGCCCTGTGTAAAAAAATAAACCTCGAATGCGTTATGTCTGTACAGCTATTTTTTAAAATAATCTCCGGCACAATTCTTTCGTATACTTTCATTATATGCATGAATATCGAGTTTCCCTCCATGGAATTTCACGTAGGTAGTAGTGTACTTATGTATGTCTTTGGAGCGAAAAGCAACGGCCTAAAAAAAGGAAAAAAACCAAATTGATAAACTAAAATTCCCAAATTAACTTACACCGGCAAAAACTAACGTTTAAACTAGATAAAATGTAATACAAGCTAAACAAATACGAAGGTTAATGAAGACATACCTAACTAGAGTGGCAATATAACTAAAATATGTGGTAGATATCTATTATAGGTGTGTTTAGTTATAGTTAGGTGCCTTTAATTAACCTTCACATATGTAAAGCTTTCCTTTACTTATATTTTATTTAAACGTTAGTTTCTCCGGTGTATTTTCTATTTGGGAGTGATATTTTTATAAATTCATTTATAAAATAAATAGACTAATTTATTTTTAAAACTAAAATACTAACTCCTACCGCAAATTAAATGTTAAGAAAATACAAAGGAAAATAAAAATTAAACCAGGTATTTTATAGTAGCTCCACGTGGATTCAACGATTAGCATAGCCAAGACATAGAAATAGGCCACGTATTTACACAGGGGGCTCTCTCAAAATCACAGCAGGAGCTCAGACACTCTCTCTCCCTCTCAGACCCGGACTCAATTGAACTCTTCCAAGTCACTCTGAATCCTGACTTTGACGAGCCACTATTTATCTACAAAAGTTAAATCGAAACCAGAATAAAAATATTCAGAGCACAGTAATAAAGAGGAAGGATGTTACATACAAAGCATCAACCGGAAGCAGGTGACCAGGGAAAGGCAGAATCGAGCAGCAATCACGACGGACCTGAGGGGGAGATACACCGCGATCCATTACATGAGCAGATCACTCATTTTGTGTGTTTAAATCCAGCAAATCTCCACTTTAACAATTGAGCAAATTATAAAAGGGAAATAACTTTTGAGCCAGATTAAATCAAAGATTGATTATTCTGAATAACAAATGTAATATATTTTCTTTATTGTCAAAATTTTCTGGTGTAGTGAAATTTTATACCTCAAGGCAGCCAGGCAAGATAATCAATATTTAAGGTAAGACAGGGGTAGCGAACGGGAGATTACGAAGTAGCAATTTGTAAGATAGAGCCCCGCATGTTTTGCGCGACAGTTTGTGCGTAACCTTGTAGCAATCAATAAGCGTCTCTCTTATAAATAGTAATAAAATCTCATAATAAACAACCGGCTACAAAGCTCCTTCATTAAATCAGCGTTCAAATACTTTAGGGAAATATATAATGAGTAACCAAAGCATTTCGACCCTTTTTTCTCACCTTTCTCATTTCACAGTACGCAGATAACTCACAATTATACACTCATGTCTGTTAATTCCTTACTTCTACATACCTTATCGCAGCGGCTTCTGCAAACTTTAATTGCTCGAATGTCATCTCCTAGTTCCGAACCTATTCTCTTTCGTGTAACTTGGACTCCGAATACACGGATACCATCAAAACCGTCCCCTCCCCAAACTCATTTTTTCACTATAATATTTGGAGTGAAAATTTCCCCAAAATCATCGGTGTTTTCCTCTTCCCCAGCCACCACTGTGCCTTCTTCATCTAACTCTCACTGTCAGTCCCTCAATCCCCTCACCCAACATTCATTCCCTTAGATTTAAAACAATTAATTTTCGTCCCGAAGCCACAAATTTCTCCCATCAGCACAAATCAAATGACACTATCCATGGAGTTACTTGAAAATAAAAACTTGGTATACGAGTAGTCCATCAGTTGATACCTAAAGTTCGCCTTAAGCACAGACTTACTGACTGTGAAATTAAAAAATTATACAAGGAGTAATAAAGAAGTTTCAAAATTGAAAATTTAGCGACGAAAAAACGTAACGCATGGGCATAAGAAAGATACAAAATAAAAATATATCCTAAGTGGCATTTGGTCATTTTTTGGTAACTATTTGATTCTGCAAGGTTGAAACGAGACAGGCACTATTAAATTAAATACATTTTTTTCACGTACATTTTCAAGCGAATTTTCCTTTAAATAGGCATAAACATTCACCTCCACTATCCAGCAACAACTTCATAAGATAGAAAAAGGTGAAGATATCAGGAGGGAGTGCAATGTAGATATACCAACGCAAGAGTGGACAGATAGGAAAAGAGACAGGTTGATCACGTTAGTGGAGTAGATGAAGCCAGAGTTGAAACCGAACAAAGCAAGACAGCATAAGCAAGAATTACAGAAGGCCACGAAAAAGATAGCGTGGGATGTTAGAAATGGATTGACCTGAAGATATCACTGTAGGATATAAAAGGAGCACGGCCACGAAGAAAGTGTGGAGATAAAAAAAGAAGAAAACCACAAATGAGGCAAAGTCGCTTTGCAGCCTCAAGTTCTCCGCGGGCACGTCTACTGTACTCCGATCAAAGAAGATTCCGTGTCTCGCTGGGAAATCTCGCCGTTCCAGGTAGATATACATTTATCACCCCTCATAAAAGGGATTCCAATCTTTTTGCATACCCACTCAATCAATGCCGGGATATTATTAACCCACCCACCTCGCTCCCTTCCTCCTACATGGCTCCTTTCCAGCGCCTCCGGTATTTTTCACCGCCCCCCCCCTCTCCCCCCACACTCTTTTGAGTTTTCGTGTGGCTCACCTTAAATGGACTAATCCGCGATGGTGGAAGGCCTCTCTCTTCTTAATACCAACAAGCTCATATTCCTTCCTTCTCCTCACACCCGTCTACTCATCCACCTTTTTCCCCTCAGTGTTTGCTTCACCATTAGATTAACGAGGGCAAAAACCCTTCCGAGCAAACTAACGAGCTTTGATGAATACTCCATTAACGCTTGTCGCACGGAGTTGCCGGCTTCGGGAGGTGGAGAGGGAGGGTGGGGGGTTGTAGGTCTGGTTGGAGGCAAAGGAGGAAAAATGGCGGGAGAGGCAGAGTCTCGATTTATGCTGCTTGTTGCCCCGGCAATGCCTCATGGCCTGATAGGTGGGGAAATAGAGGGAGCGAGGGAGTGAGGTTGAGGGGCAAACGAGGAACTCAGTCGGCGGGAAGGGGTTCTTGCTATAATGAACCTCTGGAGCAGGAACTGGCGCGCCTTTTTCTCTTCGTTGCCTCAAAATGAGAGCATGAAACACCTGTGCATAGTTCAAGCTATTCGAAGAGAGAGAGAGAGGAAAAAAAACTTAATTTTAACCTGTCAGAACCGTGGAGCTAAAAGCAAACAAGCTGCTTCGTTTTTTTTTATTTTTGCTCTTTCTTTTTCAACTCCCTTCTGGAAAACCCCAAAAGTCGTCGTCGTTATAAATGTGAGTCCGTATATGTAAGTCTTGTGAAATGACATGGAGCAATTAAGCAGAAAATTTTGCAGTGGATTAAATCCGTTACTATGTTCTAGATCTCATGCGAGGTTTAATGATAGCCTACGTGCACAGGTATGTTGTATCATTACCCGTTTACTTACAAATATTGAAATATTAAGCCGTGATTCGAATATTAATTGAAAGAGCCATATTGACACTTTCCTCGGAATACAAATGTCAAAACAAAGAATTTTTTATTTAAAGTCTTTTATTGACTACTTATAGCTGAAAGATTTTGTAGCATTTACATCCAGAGGAATTTGAAAATTTATAACATAATGACAACACGCAAACAACGATAACTTTTTATTTGTTCATCCTAAATAGCTGCAAACATCAAATGCATCAAAAAATTCTTTCAATCTAGGCTGAAAATAAAACATTTTTCGCATCCTTTTATACAATTTTTGTCACATAAATTGTAAACAAAAGTAAGCCTCAGTTTGACCTTTTTCGGCATCTTTATACGATATTTACAAACAAAAGACTACAGATATTATGAAAAACAGTTTTCGTATCAACAATTTCAAGTTTTGAGACGAATACCTACACAAGTTAAAAATAGACGGCATGAAAACAAAAAATCAAATTCAACACGACTTGCATTGTGAACTTTCAGTATGCGGCAATAATGGATTAATGGAATGATGCTAATGTTAACAAATTTTATTTCCACAATAATGATCACTGTATCAAAATTTAGTAACACGACACTGACACCGCTAGCCGCAAAATCCAATGAGTACTCAATGCGGACAAGAAGTCAACAGGCGTTTGAATGCAATGTGGATGCTATTGAGAGGTTGCTTTTAATTTCGTTCCACTGGCAACATTTTTACGCTAAATGTTTCTGCTATATTCCGATGATAACCTTCCCGGGAAAATAATTGTTTACGCATTCCGCCAGTCGGTCCATTTTTGTTCTTGGTAGTTTAAACAAGCCTTGATATAGATTATTAAGACACAGGTCTTTTCGGATAGTACTTGCTTTTAAGTTTGAGATTTTAACAATGTTTAAATAAGCCAGGAATAACTAGGGACCATTCCTCATCATAAAATAAGAATAAAAAAGCAAAATTGTAGAAACTTGAATAGATTATTTCTGTCAGATTTCGGTAGTTACCGCTTAGGTTTATAAAACCAATGTGTTCTTTTATCCTTCCTAATGCTGTATCTAAATCATGTCCGGAAAATATCTCTCTCAAAATCCAAGAATTATGGACTTAAGAGTTATCAATTTCATCATCTGATTCCACCAAAATAACCACGTGTTTAGTCTGTCTGGACTTGTTTAGTTAGCTAGGACTCCCCCGGGGGTGAATTCCTTATATTTCAAACAGAAATTTGTAATGTATTGACCACAGATATGTCAACCGGCAGCGATGTCCCAGCATCATACCTATTGGTGCATGTCCAAAAATGATAAAAATGGATTATTTCCCTATGTTTCCACAGAGATCCAACCGAACTGCAATCATTACGAGATGTCTTGCAAAGAGGAAAAGCAAATACCCCGATGTTCCTCGATACTTTCAGTTGGTGTTAGCAGTAACGTTAAGCCATAATAGTTCTCCATCGTTTTCACCTCGCTGAGCCGCAAGGAAGTACGGTAAATGTGCCAGATACACACCTCTGTTTTGTACGTTGATGCTTGCTTATAAGTAGACTTTTTCATTTCCTTACCACTTCGAAAAACTCTAAATTCCATTTCATATAAAAGATTTATTGATTCTGGTGATATTTTAAGCAGTGTCATACAGGCGAAACGAATTTAATTTCCGAAATTGGATTTACAGATGTGCAGTCATAAGGGTCGCTTTTTCACTGTACGTTTCTTGGTCATCGAAGCAGCAGCTATTGGGACAATTTGCCCCAAGTCGTCCCCGCTTTCGAAACGGACGCTGACAAGTTCATTCAGACGCAACGGTCGAATGTGATTTACGGACGAAGTGAGCGCAAACATTCGCCCTGAAGGGAATGATACCTCGTGACTAGGGGAAGGATTCCCTCGAACGCTGTTTTCCATAGGTCAGGTCAGCCCGGACATCGAACGCTTCTAAGTGGCGCGAGATACTTACCACTACATTTTCCACAAGTTAAAGACTACACCGGTGGCTATTACCCTGATATTGCATATTCCGGAGAATTCTCAGAGCTTTAAAATTTGATTATCTCAAAATTTGGTTATCTCATGCCAGTTCGGATACTACGACAACGACACGATTCGTCAGACAATATCATTGCATATACCAAAGGATAAGCGTAAAACCAGGTACAACAGAGGGTGATGCAACAAATATACGGTGCAGAGGTAGTCAAAGCTGTTTAGGGAAGCTGGTTGCATTAATAACAACTCTCAGATACTGATACCAATGAAGTTGCTAATTCTTGGTTCTCTGACATTTGTATACGAGCCAATTATGGAACGAAGGAATAATGAATGTCAAAATCCGCTAAATTTTCTATTAAATACTTTCCTCCACTCAATTTTCACAAATGCTTTCTAAGACTGCTTAAAAAGAGGTTATAAGCTGATTTTTTAACCGTAAGTGCCAGGTGGAGTTCAGCAGGCTTCAGAGGAGGAAAATGTGGACTTTAAAAAAATCCATTGATGGAGGTTTCACCGTAGATTGAAGTAGGTAAATGTCACCTTTTTCATGAGTATTTCATGAATGTTCTAACGCGAGTAAGGTATAGAAAAAGTCCTCTTCTATCTAATGAGATATTTAAAATCTGAGTCTGAATAACCTCCGAGTTTCAAAATCAAATGGACTTTATGTCAAAAATGGGTGAGGTGTAAGAAAATATTGTATTTCTCAGTATTTTACGTACCAATGTCATTTTCCGCGGTAAAATGACAAGGGAAGTGATTTTTTTGGCAGTATACATGATATTAACATGATGATAACGCCTTTAATTTATATTTGTTAGCAAATAACTGCAGTGAAATTTGTGAAAAGGCGATAATCCAATGGAAAAGTCGCTATTTTTGCCTTTTCTGGCTCGTAACAGTATCTAGTCGTTAAAAGTATATGCGTCGACTCATCTCCTTTTTTTAGTAACTCGCCGTTTTTTACCAGCAGCTAAGGTACATCATCACAGAAATCAGAGTACATTAAACGACAGCCCCTTCCTCTTCCCGTTCTCTCTCTTTTCACCTCCTGCCATCATGACAAGTCTTCTCTCCCACCATCATCTTGTTCCCACACGTATTTGTCACATTCCTCTCCCCACCCCTTACACCTATCACTTCGGTCCACTCTTGTCTCTTTTACTCCAAACCCTTTTTCTCGGGAACGAAAAAGGGGGAAAATATATGTGTTACAGTTTCAATTTCTTCCCGATTAAATAAAAACATCAATCAATCAACCTGTTCTGTCCGTCCGGATTCTTATCAATTGCGAAGGAGTTTTACACCGAGGAGCACGGAAAGCTAAACGGATGTTTTCGAGGAAGCAGTATCTCTCCTCACCAGAGTCACGAGGTTTTCTATCACCCCGCTTCGATGAGTATATGGGGAAAATTCTGGTGGAGGGACGTTGCCACAAATTCTATGGGAGTATCCCTGTCCACGCTAACCCTTTGATGGTACGCCAATGGGTTTTTCCATCGCGTTGAATTTATCTCACAGAACATATTTCTACTTCCTTCCCCCTTCAGATTCCCCAAGAAATGTTACAACTGAAAGGCGTAGAATGTGCATTACACTCCCGTTTTAAAAAGGATGAGAGGATATAAATCACCTAAATATTTTTCAAATTTCATATATAAATCGCTTAAACAGATGTATTGTGATTTTCATAACATAAGGCTCGTCCGGGTATAGACCTGCCGATATAGGATTATGCCAATAAAAGTAATCATTTTAGGGGTTGGGTTAGTGTAGTTGCTAGAGCGCTGGCTTCTCATCTAAGGAATCAGCATTCAAATCCCAGCAGTAGTGGATATTTTTCAGAGGAAATACGATCTATACTTGGGTATCTAGCGAAAAGACCTTTAAGTGCTTTCTTTTGGATTGCACGTAAAACTGTTGAACACTTAGCGACTTTCATTAATTGGAGTACAGAGTATAATACCGACGCCGGATTTCCCTCCATTTTTCTTCCATTCCCTAAGTACCTAATCCTTAATAAACTACTAATCTATATAATAATACTTATCCTGATAGCCACAAATAACCTCCGTTTTAGGTTGACCCATCAACAAGCCAAATATTATGCATTATTATTCTAACGAGACCATTCAAATTAAAATTCAGTTTTATTTTGTGAGAATATCATGGATGAATAAGGATACTCATTCTTTACACAGTTTATAGCAGTCAGGATGAATTTATTGTAAATGAGTCCAAAAGTGCATTTTCAATGTAATCATTAATCCAAAAATCATCTCTTCGCCACTTTTTCTTCCTTCGGTTTTTCAGGCACAGTAAGTGACCTGATATAAGGTGAAAAAATATTCTTACTCAGATACTGGGCATGATTTACGATAAAAAAGGTGAAACTATTAATGGGCTAGCTAAACTGAAAATAATGCGAATTAACCCTACAAAGATAGGTGGCAGGTATTGAGATTTAAAATGTAAATAAGTGACCTAATATTGAGAAAATCCGCTGACTTTGTCCTAATACCATAAGTTTTTAACGACAGGTATCGTCAAAAAATCAAGATTTGATGATAATTGAGGTAGGAGGATAGGGTTTTCGACTAAAAATCAGAATTGTAGTTGCATACTAGACAATTTTTTAATATTGAGAGAATATAAGTGGGACACTTTAAACTATTCTACATGCTTAGACGCTCATTGCATGAGCAGGAGAGGCACGTTTTGTAGGTAAGGCCAATAAAACTGTGCAGATCTATGAGACATAAAGAATGCTTTTGGCACGCATAATTAACCAATCACTACAGAGGAAAATATCTTGCAAAAATTCCCAGCCGTTTTAATTAATATGTTCTCAAATCGTCCAAAAAATCCACTTCGATGAGTACATTCATGCAACAGTTCCTGCCGCCGTTCCCAATAATACACTTGAGAGTATCCCGGCTAATATTTTTGAGCATATATGTTCTTCATTCTTCATTATAAACTTCCTAAACGGCAGTTATCTCTCCATTCTTCAATCCAGACAGATTGGGCGAAAAAGAGCCGTTAGATTGCCACATTAAAAGAAAATAAGAATGATGTTGTACTCACCAATAGCAATTAATTTCGCTTCTGCTGGCGTCAAACTTCCAGTCCAGGTAGATCTTCAAATTCTCCCTTCTGAAATTAATATAGATAAGAACCTTTATGCTATGTATTCAAGTTTCCAACAATTTACAATTCAAAAGTAATGAATGCACTATGATAAATGTGGGTAATCGTAGAACATGAAAAATATTAGTAAATCAATCACCGATTGCAGATGTTCTCCCATTTTTAAATATATTAAAGGAATCGTATGTAAATTTGTCTCCATAAGATCAAAGTTCTTTATAGCAAATCAGTATAAATAGTTCTTAAGTAATGGCTTTAATTTAAGAAAACAGTCAGTGTTATATTTCAGTAGAGTAATATACGTACGTACATACATGAGCGTTATATATTGACACCAAAAGTCCTTGGTATATTGTAAGCAAGGCTTCTGAAATTTTCACAAATCAGCTTAACAAGAGCGGCTTCAAAAGTATCCCATAAATGAGGAGAGATTATTGTTATACATATGAGATTAATAAATAGCTCTTGAACTCAAGCACAGGTTTTTGGCTGAACTGAATTCAAGGATAGATTTTTGGCCGAATTCAGGGATTCAAGTTAGTCCTAAATTCAAGAACAAGTTAATTCAAGAGCGCGTTTATAGAGGTATGAGCAAAAAATGCTAAGAGATCCCATTCTGGGCTGCCAAACTGCTTAAGAAATTTGTTCTCCTCTCAGTAAATTCTCACTTTACGTTAATACGCCTACTTGAGATAAATATATGCCCTCATTACTTTTTCCTCCGCATAAAATAGGTTATATTTTCGCTGAAAGAAGTATGGAGCTTTGGGGCTATTCGCTAATTCTTTACGCGGCCGCGAAGACGAAAGTTTACGTTTTCGTGGTTCGGCCGCGAAGACTTGCGAAGATGAAAAAGTGCTAATCGGTAGGCTTCACGAAGAGTTTTTTGTGCCCTCCCCTCCACCACAGGTGGGGGAAGCCGAGGATATCCTAAGTGCTCCTGTATGACGCCACGAATTTTATGACGTATACTAGTGAGCCAATGAGAGAAATTCGGCAGGCTGTTGTTCATTAGAAGCAGACGAGTAGGAAGAGTACGATCGTACAATAAAAAAAACATTCGGTGAGATGAGAGAGACATATTTGTCGTTTTGTCATGATATCCAAGAGGAATTGTTGATGAAATATTAATAAAATTAAATTTGGAGATCACTAACTACAATACTATTCGCTCAGATACTACACACATTCTCCTTGGATTGTTTCCTTCGAATCGCTTACTTGTCGTAAACACTCTGAAAAACTTGCAGAAATATAATAACGTCTCCGCATGCAGACCTTAAAATGTTTTATTAATTTAAGGTAAGCCAATTTCCGAGGGCCTGTCCAACCATGATTTATTAGACTGAATGATATTAAGCAAATTCCACTGTACAAATACGCGCCTTTAAAGTTTGTTGTCGATCCCGTGTTTCACAAAATAATAGGAGGAATAATGTTACTTTTGTTTCATACAAATATTTTAAGATGATAGTGGTTTCGTATTTGATTCATATTTATCTTTTCATCATGGTAAATAGTCGTTCTTTGATGATAGGTTTGTTATTGGTATGATATTGTCAACTTCGAATGACATTTAAAGTAATATCGTTGTTATAGCCAACTATAACCCAGAGATCTTCGCATTCGTTTTCATTACTGTGGCTAAGGAAAAGGAATATGTTCACTTTTAAATGTTTTTCAGATGCATTTATACATAGATGATTTAATAAGAAAGTAGAGCTACTCAGCGTAGTGGTCAGTTCCATTGAGAATCACCTGCAATCCAATAAATGAGTTTTAAATGGTAGACGAATGATAAAGTGGCTACTTAATTGTCACAGATCCTTGCAACCAAACTATGCACTTTATGTAAGAGATTCCCTTTAGCTTCTGACAGCTTCTTATGTAGTCATAATACTAGAATATTGACAAAAGTATTTCATATCATCAACAAATCATAATAAATAAACCCCTTGATCTGTATAGATATTTGAAACAACTTTTTTATATGGAACAGTGAGTGACAATAAAATATGAGCTGATCAATATTCATTCAAAAGGCTAACCATAATTCGATAGCATGGCATAGACAATCTTGTTGTAGTTTAAAAACTGATGCCTATCTTAAACATTGGTGGAGTTATGGCCAAATACAATTTTAGGATTGAATTGTTGTTAACATCCATTCATTCCACCAGACCCTCACTTTAATTCTCATATTTGCCTTAGTAATTAATGGTAAAGTAATGTAGATACACTGAATGTCTTGGGCTCCTGTATTTGCACTAATACTCGCAAGTTATGCTTTACCTTTCGGAAGTAAATAATAAACGACAAATACTACGTTTACCTATCAACAAATCTTCGATTTTTGTTGTTATTAATATTGTACACACTCTGTTATCGTGACACAGTATTTTAGAAGCACTATAACTTAAATTGAGATACATACGATGTAAGCAAACTTTTTTCAAAGTTAAACGTTCGATTTCTACATGCAATTTACTCTCATACAAACACACAGCAGCGAAATATGAGGTTAATTTAGGAGGCACTGTAACTTTAGGGAAATTTACGACGTTAATAAACATACTAAAATACATCAACACAATTTAACACAATAGTCGAATAACAATTGAATGCTTTATTTGTAAGTGGAAAACAAAACCAATCGCATACCTACCACAATATTTGTACGAATAAATGAGAAGTAAACACAAGACACAAAACAAGACTTAAAACCTGAGGTAAACAATCAAATAGTCCGTCAAACTTACTTGCATGCAATAAAAGTACTTCTAACGCAATAAAAATCACAACAGATTACCTAATCATATATGAATATAAAAGACATATAACTCAATAAGTGAAGTCGTCTGCTGGAGTTTTCGCGGCGATAACTCCGTTTTCGTGGCCCAGTCTCACCGCGCGAACTTCGGCACGAAACTTATGCGGCGTAACCTTCGTAAAGAGCCAAGCGAATCGCTCTTTTCGTGATTTTGACGTCATTTCGTGAGCCTGCCGCGAAACTTACGCGACGAAATGGTTAGCGAATAGCCCCGCTGGTATCCTTGATTTCGTCCATTTTATTGAGCTAAAGGATACTGGCTCAGGATTGAACACAGAGTAGGTAAATTAGAGAGTAAATAAATACTCTAATAATATAAAGTACTCCTATGCCTTTGAGATGAAGTCTGACAGAAAAAAGCATTTACGATCCACGCAAACATGACAGTGGTAATGTACCCGTGAAAATGTTACTACCAGGTTAAAGTCATAAATATTCACAACTTTCCGCGCTTGATTGATGTATTTTCAGTCACTTTTTACTAAAATTGAATTGGCAGCAATACAAGAAAGTGAAAGGCCTATTTTCTAAAGAACAGAAAATGTAATAGGATTTTTCGAACGAAATTTTTCCAGCGTGGGCCAATTTCCAAGTAGAGTTGGCATCATCCATTCTAAATAAAGTAATGTATAACCCTAGCACCTTACAGTGAGGTAGCGAGGTTGGCAGGGTCTTGGGCATCGGACCAAGAGGCCCAAGAGGATAAATATGAGAGATTCATGTGGACGTCACCACCAATTCTCGCGTAGTGCGACTTACTGAAGGCAAAAGAGGGATACAAACCGCACCCACTGCCCTCATTTGCGAGTGTCCTCGCGCTGCAGAGTTCTACTCCTGGCGAGCATTACACTCACCGATCTAGCTGGCCTTAGGGTCGAAGTTACAGTGGTGGGTTACTTGCATCTGGGCTGTGAAGTGTGGATATATCGGAGTACTAAAGCAGAATTCTCCGAGGCAACATCAGAATAGCGTGGATGAAATCTTCATTTGCGTCCTAGTTCCACTATAATGTAATGAAGTATATATTGAAGCGCATCATGCTCGTATTCCAACAAACTTCCTGGGTCTCCGACGTACATCGAATATTTATAGAGGAGGCTGTATAGTTCATTCAACATAGCTTTTCTAGAACATAGCGTTTAAATAGAACTGAGTTATAAAAAGAGGTAATGACGAAGAAAGGAAACTCTTTCCTCAAAAATTTCACACCAACAACTTCATTTAAAGGTTTCCCAATTATTTTCAGCAGGCATTTTTTAACCTTCATTTAAAAAATTCTTTTCGGGTTCATGCGAATTATTACCTGTGTAATTATTTTACATTCATTTTTAAAATCATCGTTTACTATACGTCGTACATGACTGTAATATATGGCCTTCTATGTTGATATTGGAAGTTTGCTTACCTACATACATAATGCGTAATGTTAGATTTATCGGATAACATCTTATTCATTTAGTGCATCTCTGCATCAAGCAGTTTTGGCTGAGATTACTTACCTTCACCCTTAAATAATTTAAAGGTACAAGATTATACTTTACACTTGCATAATTAATTACTACTAAGGAAAGAGAGCAAAACTCGCATGTTAGAAATCGGCTATATTCATGTACTTTTCCCTTCCCTATCCTTTCCTTCCATCTTCATTTTCATGGACGGTGAAATGACACCCGCACTCCATAGAGCAGAATGCAGGGTAATATGTAAGTAAAGTTGTACATTTTCAGGATAAGTTCCTTGAAATACAGGAAAGCAAATTTTATGCATTTGGTACTTTTGACAATTGCATGGACTATAGATTGGATCAATGCTATAGGTCAAACATTAATGAGCCGAAATTTTGAGAGCAGTTAAGTAAATTCTACTCTAAATCTTGATAAAAAGAATCAATAAACTTAATTGATTTCACGAGTTTTCCGTTTCTGATAAATTGTAAAATTGAATGAAATCCGCACCTTTCGATGAAACATCGTCCACTGATTCCGTTTTCCCCCACCAAAAGTCACGTTCCACGCTGGTCTTTCTTCAATTACCCTTTTCCGAATTTACGATTAGCGGCAAAGTAGCCGATTGCTCACGATAAATTTCCACCAAGAACAGTCGACACCTAATAATATCGACAATGAAGCCCAATTGAACGTGCAACAGCCACTGACCACAAACATTAAATGGATTTCGGGATGCCGGGACACAAACCGAGTCGGTGAACCGAGGAAGATGCGGTGCGTCAGGCACCATGCCAGAGCGACCTCAGCCAGTGGCCACAGGCGCGAGGCGGCCGCTCATTCCGACTATATCTCTCCAACAACAATGGAGGAAGGGCAGTGGGATGGGAGATGAATAGAGCAAACCCTCTAGCACCCTCCCCCCTCCTCCCTCCCTCCCTCAATCTCCTAGTGACGAAGCGCTTGGATAGACCAACACCGGGCAGGAATATTCATAAATAGATTGCAATTCCTCACCCGCGCTGTCCTGAATTGTAACGCATTTCACAGTGTTGGATCGCGGCGCATTATACCACGCGTCATGAGTGAATGGCATCACGCGACGTTGCAATGCCCGTCGAGCTCATGTTTATGGCGCATCAGCGGTCGAGGTCGTCACCATCGTCGCGCAGGTGAATGCGGATGAATCAAGGTAGTGCAGTGGGCGGTGGAGCGTAAAGGCAACCCCCTTGCAAAATTAATAAATGAGTTGTCAGTGAATTCAAGTATTTAGAGTTTAAGAAATCGAAAATATATTGCGACTACTGCGTTAGTGAAAATTGCAAAATCTTACGGGAAAACCTAACTCTCTCAGCCAAATGCCCCTTTCACCTAGTAGGTACACTTACATTAGACCAGATATTTACCTGTTATTTGGATCCAAAAAGAAAGGAAAATTATAAAACGCAGGATCATAAACCGTCAAATTTCGGATATAAATTGAATTCATAGTGAAAAATTAAATTCAGAGAATTCCTCAGAGCCAGCCATAAATATGGCAGTCAAATACTTTCTCAGTGAGTGTAAGTGTTAAAAAATAATTGGAAAAGAATAAGTGTTAGGAAAACATCTACCTAATTACACTTACTAAAATCGGACAGAGCTTATACATATTGGAATGTCTAATGTGAAATCTGACAGAAAAACTTCAATACATGGAAGCATCAGCGGTTCCTAGATAATAAGGTTAAATAATATTTCCCATAACATAGATTACAGGAAATAGCATGGATATGAATACCAATAAATCTCTTTAATACCAATGACGCTGCTCACCGAACCTTGTGGAAGCCGACTCACCATAAAACCAGAAGTCGTAGATCTGAATCTTATAAAGAACTAGGGATGAGACGTGTACACGTTTTCTTTTTCTTGCAAAATAATACACGTTAGCATCGTCCACCATCGATCACGAATTGCTGCCCTCTCTCCCCCAGTCACTTAATATGACTTGAGACCAGGTGAATCGTTATGAATCAGTGTGTACGATACTTCCTGGAATGACGGTGAGTCGGTGACTACTATCACCGCCTGCAGTCACATCTTACTCCCAGTGACACAGTTTGACCTTAGCAGGCTGCCGTTTTTGCAAGCATCGGTGCGGGACTCCAACACTATAGGCCTACATATCTGTTGGCCCACCGCTGAACGGAATGTGGGGCCAGAGACTAACTATTGTATCCGTCGGGACATGGTAAGACGTGTAAACGTGTACACGCCTGAATAAATAGCGTGTACGCGTTTACTGCAATACACGCTTTTGCCCATCCCTATAAAGAACTAAGATAAGAAATTCATTGAAATCAATTTATTTGCATCCAGTTTGAGGTTATATATATTTACTGCCGTAGAAGGGTTCGGAGTATAACTGCCGGAGTATAACTAAAAGGAAAAGTAAATACGACTACTCATTTCGTTTATACGTATTATTCGTGTTTCAGACAAGACGGCGCAATGATAGACAGTATATTTAATTGCAATACACCAGCGAAAATTAAAACTTGGCATTCATTATTAGTATAACATATTATATGAGTTACTAGTTACCTTTTATAGTCAGTTTTCCATATGTCAATTTAAACGTGACGAATCTCTGGCATATTTCCCTCGAGCTAAATATACCAATTACACAATTCACTTGGTATTTATTTTAAATTCATCTGTTCATAACCTCCAAAATCAATCTTTGCAAATAAATCTTTGCAAACGAAGAAAAAACAGGTTCTTGATGAGATTTTCTAAGCCTGCGAGCAGTTATTGCCTTTTATAACATTTTTACTTACCCTGAAGCATAACTGTAACCCGTGGCACTCAAAAGATTAGAATAATACTCACTCGGAAGATTCAAATATTCTATTTTCCAGAGTTCTGACACACTTAAATAAAAACCATATTTGCAATCACCTAAAATACACTTCTTTGTATTTCCTTGATCAATTTCAAAACAGAATTGGATGAAAACAAGCTAACAGTCTACATCGTGTGCATTGCAATTATTTTCTGTAAATATCATTATTAATGCAAAAACAATTACTGTTACAACTTTTAACCAGATAAGAAAGCTCAATACCACCAAAATTTTCCAAGCGTCCTTGATTTTTAACGCTCCTATTATTGACAGAATGTTTGCGAGGAAAATATCAGCTTTCAGATAACGTTTACTTCAGTATAACTTACATTCATTCCAGAACCTGACTGTCTCCGATTGAATTATTGCCCTGAACTCAAAACTCGTACTAAAAAACACAAGTCTAAACAGGAAAGGGAACCAGAGTATTTCATAATTGAAATGCGACGGGCGTATTAAGAAATATGCATCTATTAAAACGTAAAAATATTCTATACCTAAAGAACGACTAAATAAAAGTTTTAATCATGCCTGATGCCATGAAATGCCTGAAAAACTTAAGACTATGAACAAAATTAAGAACACCATGAAATTATTGGGACAAATGTTTGCGGAAATTTTACAAATCTTTATAATTGTTTTACATGAAAATTAGTGTTCGTAAAGAATTTCTAAGGCGAAAGAGCGAAAGGCGAAAATGAGGTTAAAGAATCTGGAATGAGAAAATAAAAGGAGCCATCGAGCAGAAAGACAAAGCATTCAGGGAGTACCTACTAACAAAAGCAGTCTGAGAAAGCAAAAGAAAATTACCATGCAATTAGAAAATGAACGTAATCGATTGTAAGACAAGCACATATGACACCATGGGATACATTTATAAGTATTATAGAAAATTATGCATACGGTAGACAAGAAAAAGCACCAATAAAATGTTAAAGCACCTGAACAAAACAGAAAGGGATGTTGCACGGATAAATATAATATCAAACGAGGATTGGGTTAACCATTATCAACAGCTCTGGTAAAGCCCAATTGAAGAATCTGTATTTGAAAAAACAGACACAACTGGTTTAGACCCCATCAACATGACAGAAATATAAAACGTATTAAAGAAAACAAAAAAAAATAAAACAAAAAACAGAAAAGCATCTGGACTAGATGCTATTAATTCTGAATTAATAAAGTATGGTCGCCCCCATTTAATTTTGACATACCAGACAAATGGAAAATTGCAAAAGTAAACCCATTTTCAAAAAAGGAGAACGAAGCAAGCCAGAAAATTACAAAGGTATTAGCCTACTAACTGAAGCATACAAAATATACAGCAAATTCATTCATGAAAGACTCCAAACATTTCTGAAGTCAATTTGCTCCTCGATGAACAGGCAGGATTTCGTAAGGGAAGATCATGTATTGACGATGTTTTTACTTTAAAACTGATAATACAAAAACGTATAGAATTTAATCTGGAGATACACATAGCCTTTATAGACTACCAGAAGGCATTTGATAGAATTCATCGAGAAAAACTTTGGTCCATAATGGAAAAACGACGGTTCCCAGTGTATTCAATTAAAATCATTCAATCTCTCTATAAAAATACTAAAATTGTAATTGATACTGAATTCGGCAAAAGCCCAACACAGGAAATTCTAACCAACCAAGGTGTTAGACAAGGGTGTACTTTATCGCCTACTTTATTTAATATGCATACATAGATTACTGCCAACGAGAATGGAAGAAAGTTGCACCACCAGGAATACAAATAAAAGAAAACCAATTTTTAAGCTCAATGCTATTTTCAGATGATCAAGTCATAGTTCAAGATAATGAAGACCATTTATAATTGGCTGTCCATAAATTAAATCTGTATCTAGGGACTATAACTTGAAGATATCTTTACAAAAAACCAAGACAATGGCATTCCTAGGAAAGTACCCAATCCGAACTAAAATAATAATTGAAAATAATATCTTGGATCAGGTATCACACTTAAAATATTTAGGATGCGATATTACCTATGAAGAGGACAGAGACATTTTAAATAAAACAACTAATTACCGAAGAATATGTGGGACTATAAGAAGAGCACTGAAGGGAAAAACTGCAAAAGAAACTCAAATAAAATTTTACAAAATAATACTATACGGATAAGACGCTTGGACACTTAGAAAAAGAGACTTAAAACAAATTGAAACGTCAGAAATGAATTTCCTTAGATCTGTGAAAGGCTGTACACGCCGGGGCCATAAACAAATGAAGACATAAGGAAAGAATTAGAAGTACAACCAGTAACATAAGTAGCAACAAATTATAAATAAAGATGGAGAGAACATGTTTAGCGCATGCTTTTAGAAAGGATTCCCGGAAAGGTTTTCGAGTATAAGCCTTAAGGTAGAAGAAGTGTTGGGAGGCTGAGATTGCGATGGTAAAAAAGCCTGAACAGGCAAATTGCCTAAACCTGGAAAGGAGGAAGAAGGAGAAGAAGAATGAATTTCTAATAAGGATAAATACTTGCCTATCTTTAAGTTTAGAGAGGTAATTCCCAGAACCACAAAAATTGCCACTTTCAAAAGGTCTTAAAGTTAATGGGAGCCGTTAATGGGAACTACGCTACAGATGTTCGTGAATGTATATTTCAGTGAAAATTTCAGAACAATATTTAAACGAGAAGGCAAATAAAATGTGTTTTCATTCCTAAATTGATTGATAGTAAAAAAAAAAGGCATTCCATTATTCTTTGACAATTTTATTCCATTCACTTTCAATAAACGCGTAGGTACTTTGGAATCAATATAAAAAATTCACATCTAAAATTTAAAAGGTCAACTGTATCCACGTCTCGAAATCAAACGTGTTCAATTGATAGTGCTTCATTTAAAATTTAGAAAGAGAGAGGATTAGCACTTCCAAACAGAGCGCTGAACCACAACATTGCTAGTAAACATCAAATTTGCATTGATATTGATAATATGGTACCTTAAATATTGTCTCCCAATACATTGCATAAATATTGCACAATTAAGTCGGTCAGGTAACAGGCTTGGTGAAAAATAGAAATAAATTGAGCCAATCCTAATCTACCACTCCAATTTTTTTAAATGAGGTCTTCGGCATGTTTACTCATCCTTGGTCTCTCATTTCAGGGCTTTTAATCTCCCATGGTCTCATCTCAGCCTTGAACATGAATGTGACCCTTCCCTATTACTTTATTCCTAATCGTAATTCTCGTTCTTTCAAGCTAGAAACCCCGATTGGAATCACGCTGATGCGATGCTCAGAATGTTGATTTCAATTCAAGCAATGAGGATAGTAACAAAATTTTCCTTTGCCTGAAACTCAGTAGGTACATATCCTGGAAAAATCCTAAATTTCCCTTTGAATTTGAAATAGTAAAATAATTTCTCATTTTATTTTCCCGTATTTTAATCCTGCATGGAATATTTCTTGGGTAATTCCTTCTGAGGCCCAGTTTCACCAACACGGATACAATAATTAACTCGGATAATTTTTGGAAAAAACGAGATAGTACAATGTTCCTGTTTTACCATTAGCATTATCTCGGTTTTGGAGGATTATCTTGGAAAACACTTTTACTGAGGATATTCCTCGGTTAAAAGCTTATCATGTGAGATAACCCGAACGTAGAGACAATATGGCGCGTAGGCGGCTTCATCAGCTCTTGAAAGAAACGAGTGACAGTGATGAAGACTTTGAACGGGATAATCGAAGAAGACGCCGAAATGAATACAATAACTTGCAGATGATTTTGCGATACTTGATGATGTGGATTTCGTCACGCATTTCTGGCTAACGAAGGCATCAGCAATTGCCATTCTCGCTGTCATTGAACGTAACTTGGAATTTTACTCAGACAGGGAAGGCATGCTCATGTTATCATCAGTGTATTACGTGTTATTTGCAAAAGGTAACATTGATGGTAAAGTATTATAATAATCATATTATTTTGGCCATTAACTAGCATTTAACATTTTAACAGTGTAGGCTCTGAAATAATATAATGTTTATATTGGTTGCTATGAAGCTCAAGTAGAAGGAAGATTGTTTTTTCCCCGGAAAAAGCCTAGTGCAGGTTTGGCGTGTTTTGATTTCAAACACCCGAGTATGATCCGAGCATTTGTTGCACTCGTCGTGCCATCGCTTGTGATTTAAGCTCCATCATAGAACAGAAAATCACGTAATCAAGGGTCGCTCCAGTGAGTATAAATCCGTAATATCGCCAGAGAGATGGAAAGAATTATAATCTGCCAGTTTCAAAATGATAATAATGAAATATTTGATAAGATTAAATAATTACAATAACCTGGGGATATTACAGTAAGGTGTAAATGGGTAAATGCAAGCTAGACTGTATATACAATGAGAGAAGTATGAAAAATTTACTAGCCAAAGGATTTCTTTCAATAAACTCGTGTTTTCGAAAACTCGGAAAATAATGGCGTTAGTGAAACACGTTCCACAGATTACTGGGATAATTATTTTATTCGAGTTTTCGTAAACTCCGATAACAGAGAATATTATCTTTGTTGGTGTAACTGGACGTAAGTTACCAACTTATTTCAGCCCTAACTCACGTCGGTGAAAAATAATTTGGGAGAGGAAACCTTGATAACCTGGTGATAGAAAAGCTCTCATTTTGAGATAACTCATTTAATTGGAACCTTTATGACGAGTTTGACGGGGATGACCTTCTACTGTTCATTGTAATTATTTCATAGTGTTATACTTTTGATGTTACTAACTATATTTACTAACCCGACCATTGACTGCCCTGAACTGCTTTCTCTCTTCAACTTTAGGATACCAACTCGATCCACCCGCACGCATTCACTACTCCACCTGCCTATTCCTAGGATATCACTCACCCAGCGCTCACCTTTATTTCGCCTCTCCTCCCTTCTTAATTCACTCCCTCACACTGTCGAGTGTCGATCCTTTTTATTTATCATGTAACCATTTCACTATGTAACTATGTCCCACCTGTCATCAAATTAAATATTTCCTCTTTCCATGTAGGGCTCTGCGTTGTTGATTTTTATGTTGTTATAGTATTTTTGTCCTCTGTCATGTTTATTTTTAAGTTTCTCACTGTATATTGGCGCTACTGCTGTATGTGAACAATGTTTTAAATAAATAAATAAATGTCTTTCAAAGTATCTTCCCCGTTGATCCACACTGTTAAAGAGCCGAGGATGGATCGAGATCTGTGAAATTGATTGTTTACGCATATGGTAAAGAATATGATTAGAATGGGTACCTACGTGAAATACACGGTCCTACTAATGGCCGAGTTTCAATGAACAATAGTCTTTGACATTTAAACATTATTTGAGTACTTTCAGAATTGTAACTATTAAAACTAATATTAGAAAAAATCAAAACAATGTGTTTCCCATATAGTGAATCAATCTATCATAATTTTAAAACATACGTTTATAATATGCTGATTAAAAGCCGACGAATAACAAATGCCAGAGAGCACAAAATTTTCAATGTCAATAAAAGAAATGAATACTTTCGTAAACTCAATTTGTTCTTTGTAGCCTATTATTTCCCGGATAATTAATTACAAACAAAAGTATTTTGCATCAATTTACGTCTAAATCAGTACAAATTTCTTATCTTATCGTGTTAAATTTTTACCGAATGAAACTACCTTAAGTCATTCATGCACCGATTATGACGAAAGAAAATTATGGATCTATAGTGACTCATGTGCAGTTATACTTCCTTTTTGTTTTCTTAATATTTCTCGTTTGTTTATGATTTTTACTGTAATTCGATAACATACCTGTGTTAAATTAACTGGAAAACAGACAATATAGCGTTCAAAAAATCTTTCTTGTGAGAGATGCATACTGGGTAAAGCTGTTGAGAAATACGCAGCAATATGCCGCATGGATTCCGCGACCATATTCTCATAATAGCCCATACGCTTCTGAGTCATTTCACGCAAAATTAAGGCAAGTGATAAATTTAATTGATGCGCTATATATAAAACCCGAGCGTGAAAACTGTTGTTACGCCCACACTTCCCGAAAAACATCAAACAAATCGACCATTAAGGTGAGGCAATAAAGAAATTACAATTCATTATTTTCCTTCATAATCTTACAAATCGAGTGCAATTGCGAAAACATGCTAAAGCTCTTTTTTTCCCGTCATTTCCTGCCCACGATTGGCCGGCCAATGGGAGCCAAAATTCATGGACACGCTCTCGACTTCATTAACCGTCGTTAAACCGGTGCTCGGGCGAATGGAGTATTCAAATTCGCGACACACCGGCCACAAAGCCCCATTTGCGCCCCCTTCCTCACCGCAAAATAATACGAAGCGGAAGTCGCCTTAACGACAAGAGAGCTTCCTCCGGTAGGAAATGAAACCCGAGTGAATGAAAAATTCAAGAACTACCGACCTACTACATTTGCGTTTTGAAAGCGAAATGAAACCAAGCGGCAAATTAAGCCTTCATTTCCTTGCAAATGAACTGCCAGCCTAAAATAGACCGAGACCGAGGGATCGCGTGTTCGAGGCTCTATTTCTCCATGCCGTTAAACTGCAACTTTGAATTACGGAATATTTCAACGTTAGTACGAAACGCAATGGACTGCTGGACTGCATGGTGACTGACTTTTTATCCCTAGGAGAAAGATGGGACTCGGCGATGGCGTGGTAAAAACAAAAGGGTTAATTTTCTTAAAGCTTATTTTTTATGCTAAATGAGGGTTTATGCATGCATCAATCTACGGTAGGTACTATCTAATCAGTGAAGGAAAAACTTAGTAAATATGAATCACGTATCCTCACAAGAAGGTATAATAAACATTTCGGAGGTAAATACGGCGGATGAGAGCCTCCCATTATGTTACTTTTAGCAATAAAGGATCATAGTCAAAAACAGTAAATACATATCTGAGGTCGTTACGGGCGTAAGAACCACTAATTCACTGATTTTCATTTCTACACCATATACTGTAGTTTTTATCAGGAACTATGAGTTTATCACTGGTATTATTCTAAACGATTAAGTTGCCATCAATGCCAATGGTGTCACATAATTAAAATCCTAAAATTAAGATTGTATTTACAATACGTAGTGTCTCCTCGTGAATTTAAAGGTATCATTAACAACCAAAACTCAATGTGTTCCAGAAATAACCTTTCAGGAGCCATAATTTGCATAACTACTTACTCTTTATGAGTACCAGATCTTTTTCAGCAAGGGGAAGGGGCAGCATGAAAGATACATTCAAGAGAATCGCGTCGTCCATAATTTTGCACACAGTGTATTAAAGTTACTAATTTTGCAGTGTTAAACTAAGAAAACACATGCTCCTATGCTACAATCAGGTTAACCCGTTCGCGTTAAGACGCTGTGCAAATACAGAACAAGTCGCAAAAGCTTAAGAAATTTCTCTAAAGCTCTGATTCTCAAACTTTCAGTCCCTCCAAGACTTGCTGCACCAGCCATCAGCGTCTGTAGAAATTCATGAATAATTCATCATATTTCAAGTTTAAATGAAGCACTTCGCTATAGCGACATTCAAAAAGAAATGGTAGATAATGCAGGTTTGGTAAAACAAAATATGCTCCAAAACAATAGTAATTTTCAGAACGCACTCTTTGCTTACTTTTAGGTGATGCACGGCACAAATTAATCTCTGTTTAATGTCATATTAATAAAACGCCAAAACTCAAAATCGAAATTTAATTTCCGTGGTATTGCTATGTTGCTGTAAAAGTAATTTTGAGATCGTTTGTTTTCATTTTTCGAAGAAACGTGCAAAATCTTGGTGAGTAAAAGTTATATAGGTTTACATTTTGACAATTGCTCAGTAATCATTCATTGCCACATTGCGCTAAAACTTTAGGGGAAAAACGTTTATCAATTCCTCTAACAGGAGTTTTGAAATTCCTACTTCACAGATTTTAATGCCAATAATTTTAGCTCGGAAACCTACTGAAAAGAATAATACTGACATTCCATAATATACTAGCACTCTTTAAAAATCCAAAACCTTTTCCTAATCAACCCATTTCTGCCTTAATTGGATTTTCCTTGACATTCCGTATCTCCACCATATATTTTACACTGTATTTCACTCTCTGCACCTGACTATCAAATTCTCGAGGATCTCCAAGAGCACACATCTCCTTTCTTAAAAAATCAAGCCTTGTAACCAAACAAAGTTGATCTCTCGATTAAGATCAGTTCATTTCCTATTATAAATCGAAAATATCAACTTGTTAATTTTTGAATGATCTAAGATTTTCCCGGTGAATCTGATATATAAATGTTTCATGGGTTTTCCACCAAGTACTAGGCCTCATATTGAATTGAATATTCGTGAAACATTTATTTCTCCTTTTTGCTAAATATTCTCACATTTGATGAGTCAGGAATCTTCCGGGTTGCAGCCGCGTTTAAGTTTTAAAGTACGACAGTTTCGCCAGCTGTCCTGCTCAAGTCTTCAGGCATATTTTCACATTTTTTTAATTTATTTATTTTTTTACGAATTTACATCAGGCGTTGTTACAGTGACAAAGGGAAACACATACAACCATGTGCTGGGAGGAAAAAAATCCAATTCTTCATATGGGACTTTTTCCATCAATGATAACTTAAAACCCATGTTCTCTGACGATTTAAGTTAAAATAGAAGACTGGACAGTATCAATGATGCACAAAAGCAAAAAAAAATATCAGCTTGAGACAGTGTGATAATGTTAAAATGTATAAAGTATCAATATCAACATTCAATTCAATGTCATTATTTATTAACAGTAAAACGTCATTGAAATATTCATGTACCCTTAAAATGGGATCACAAAAAAAACTAAGAAAAACCCTGATCTGCAAAGTTTAAAGGAAGAATATCCAAGCCAAATTCAATTTTCCAAGATTGAAACAAATGGATATGTTTTCCTGCGTAGTGTCGGTATAAATAGAATCTGACATTGAATAAGGGGTATGCAACATGGAAAAAAATCAAGAGGCATTGAGATCTCAGACTGCCAACGAAAACACTGAGTTAAAAAGTTTTGCAAAATTCAAACAAAATATGATGTGTTTTTGAGGAACATTAAGCTAATCCAGTGTGAGTACAGCAGGTTGCGAATTCCTAATCCAATTTTCCGCTTCCCGGCTATGGCTGTCATGAGAAGCAGTCACCCGTAATAGTAAAGAGACAGGGAAAGGTTTTCCTGTTTCCCCGGGGCGTATGCTGGACCTGTGCCATACCGGAAGAAGGGTGAATTCAACTGTTTTTGGAGACCCCAAAAGTAACCTTCACGCAAATAGCCATAAGCAAAATGGAGTAAAAATACATTTATTGCATTTCTTGCGAAGCAGCTGATTTTTTTGCAGTAAGAGTAAAGCATCAAGGCTTTAGTTTGGGAAGGAATTAGCAATAAAAAGTAAAATAAGAACTGTCTTAATTTGATTTCCTAGGAAAAATCATACTGATCTAAAAATAATAACTGATAAAATAAGTATAATAATATCTTTTTTGAAGAAAAATTTATAAAGGGCATAATTCACAAGCATAGAAATAATAAATTTCAGAGTTTGCTGATTACAAAAGTCGTACTTTAATACGGCACATATACAAATGCTTAGCAAGGTTAATAATGTTTATGTCGAAGGCTGCATTCATTCGGGCGTTTCACCGCGTCGTCATGATTGGTGGCGTCATTTTTCCACGTTGGCATCAATTTTCCCCGTTAGCGGGAATTGTTCAATTGAACAATGACTTGCAAAAGGGGCCTACATAATGTCGTCAATTATCGGCATCATTAATTCGACGTAAAGACGCCTCCTGGAGCGCAGGCGAAACTGTTGTCTTAAAGACAACGACGTGGTGAAACACCCGAAAGAATGCAGCCTTCAACTTCAACTCACCGCGGAAGCCGTCGCACCAACAACGTTTATGATGTTATCAAAATGTATTCGTCAGTGTTCTACCTGCTTTTCTAATGTAAGTCAATTATTATGTACGGATAAAGCATTCTGATATTAAAATTCTTTCCTTCTCAGGCAAAATAGCGCTTACTGAGAGTAGGAACTGAGTCTAAAAATAGGTTTGAGCCTGACTAGGTGGACGTCTTTCTTCTTGAAGGAATAGAGAAGTCACTAAAACACCTGAATCCTCTAATGTACCAATATGTTTGTCAAGTACATTAATTGTTTCACTAAATTAGTACTCCTATTGCGTTTTTGGCGTAGTATATGTGTTCAACATTTTTGCTATTTTTTATGACCCCGAAACCAGGAAATATGGCTAATTTGGAAAAGAGCCGGGAACATGTCACACATACACGATTGCAAAGTGATAGACGACTTTTTCCACGTGAGAAGTGAAAGGCTAAGGTTTATTTACATGACCACAGTTTTGCTATGTTCACACACACTGATGTGACTTGGTGAGAGTGTCTCCATCATGACTTGAGAAAAATCTCCCTCACACTTACTTCGATGAGTCTTATCAGCCAAATTTTTTCTTCAACCATGAAGTCCATTCATCTGCACCCATACCGCTAAAAGCTCCAACTTATCATCAAGCTTATGCTTGTAAAAACTCGAAATGCTACACCCAACCTAATCCTCATCTTTAAAAATCCGCCCCTCGTCATCCTTGAATCGATATGACACTCAGACTCTTTCCGTCACGTGCGTGCCCTCCATTTTTTATATTATTGAAACGATGGAAAGGACGGAAGAATCAAAAAGGAGACAAATTATTCCCGGCATCCTTCATTTTTTCGACATTTTCGACGCCGGTTATCCTTTCTCTAACTCACACCACAAACACACACACACACATATAAAGCCGGAAATAAGAGAGGAGCTGAGCGATAAAAAGAGGCTCTCTCGGGTCACGCAAAGGAGATGCGACGCGATGCAGTGGGAGCAAAAAAAAAAAGGGAAAAGGAAAAGAAAAAACGACCCTTATTATTTTTCACTTATTCGCAGCCTCCCTTCAGCACGGATCCATTTTTACATGGCAGGGAGATACCCAAACTTCAATAGCAATGCGATATTAATTCTGCATCGCAAAAGACACGCGTTACATTAAATCGCATATCGCATCGAATACTTTTGGAAATACATCACCGCCGACAAAAATCTGACACAAAATTGCTAAGTAACGTTTTCAATGGAGCCTTCTAAAATAAAGATCTCCTATCACTCTTTTCTTTTCTCGTTCTTTTTGTAACATCAAGCCGGTACACATTCCAGTACAAGTTCGGCTTTCCATGCCCCAGAGTAGACCTTTTTACAGAACTACGACCAAATTCACCTATATTCTCCTCCTTTAACTCCTACTTGCAAGATCTTTCTGCGATGGATGTTTACATGTTTTGTAGCTTATATGAATTATTTGTGATTTTTGGTGGTTCTAGTTGCTCTTTGTTGTAAATATATTTATTTATTTGTTGCATCCACCAAATTAAAAGCTCTTCGTGCTTTTCATGGTATTTAGCAAATCAATGAAAGATTTAAATAACGCATGATATTTCATTCCACTTCCAAATTCCAGGCTTCTGGGGAGATTCTGCCTAAGTCCGCTTTACACGAGGAATTATTTGGTACAAACGATGATTGTACGTTTGTACAATGTGATTTGTATAATGATTGTACGTTTGTCTCAACGAAATTAGAACAGGTTATTTTTTTCCGTTCAGGCATTGAGACAAGTGTTCATACAATTTTCCGCTTTACACGATAAATTTTGCCTCAAGCAAGAGTTCACGGAAGAGTTTGTTCAAACAAATGTACCGTGTAAAACGGCCTTTACTGATTTCTCGTGTTGAAATATATATAACAGTTTTACGATAGCCCACTGTTTATTCAAAACCTGTAACAATTCGCGTTTCGACGATTAACGTCATAATGTAAGAGAAACAATTGCACTTTTCCACAAAATGCTTTATTGCGTACAACGCGTTTCGGCTCTCAGAGCCATCATCAGGTACAAGACAAAGTTATAAGAGAGTACATCGCATATATATGTCTTTTCCGAGGAGGGGGGGGTAGTGGGAGGAGACCAGAGGAGGAGGGGAAGGATGAGGTAGTGGCTGGGAAAAATCAGGAAAATCCAAGGGAGGAAAGGGGGGGACGGACTAATCCTTCCCCTCCTCCTCTGGTCTCCTCCCACTACCGCCCCCCTCCTCGGAAAAGACATATATATGCGATGTACTCTCTTATAACTTTGTCTTGTACCTGATGATGGCTCTGTGAGCCGAAACGCGTTGTACGCAATAAACTATTTTGTGGAAAAGTGCAATTGTTTCTCTTACATTATGAAGAACTTCCACGATATCTCGCCTGAATCTGTTGAATTGATTAACGTCATATTCAAGTTGTCTCCTCTGCCAAGATTAAATAAACTGTGGACATTAACACCACTGTTTTCTTCTCGTCAACATATTATAGCATTTTACATCGTAAGGCACCGCATTTTTTGGTATATCGCAAAGATCAAATCAAGCGTAATATTGCTTGCACTTGAACCCGCGTGAAGTCGCATTATATAGCTTTGCAAAACAAACTACACCGCATAATACAATATAAGACGTTACATAGCATACATTGCATGATACCACATTAGGGCACCCTTCTTTATTCTGTGGTACCCAGACATGCGAACTTGATTCATACTTGTCCGCGTCTATAAAAGTTGCAATATCTAACCCCAGTTTTCCGTTTAACTTATAACAAATCAATCCATTCCCAGATTCACAATTTATGTGAAAGATTGCAAAGCATTTGTGTGAACGAATTTGCGTGCCTTGGCACGAAGTTAGCCATGTGATTGCTCGAATTAAGAATTATGTGATACGTTGCATTATAAAATAACCACAGTTATGGTCTGGTGAATAGGTTCGCATCAACAGGCCAAAATGTAACATGAAAAACACTTACCTCTAAACCTTCGTATTTTGAACAGTTCTAAAGTCGAGACAATACTGTGTACCGCAATAAATAGCATCAAATATTGCATAATATTGCTTTGAAACATACATCTTAATGCGATACATCGACATGACCGAGCCATTGATATCACAATGCGATATATCCGGGATACATCGCAGGTGATGCATCGCAATGTCACATAGCTCAAGCTATCTTCACGCCCACCCCTCCTTTAGCCTCCCCTTTGGGCAGCCGCGCACGTTTGAATAAAAAAATAGATCCGGCAGGGCACACGCGTGGCTCGTCCATCCTCCACCAGACTAGAGCGCGGAATAATTCGTCTCCTCATTCTCCCTCCGGAACCTTCCCCCCTGCCCTCTAGAGATTCCAGAACCACCCCTGAACACCCCATGCGAGTACGAAAAACACCCTCAGCCATTTACAAAGAAACTAACGTTTTTTTCTCTCACAAGTTCAGATAAAAACAGCACCACGGACGTCGGACGGGGAAACCGACGAACTTAGGGGAGAGGGCAATATAAAATCATCCGCAGACGGAACCCGCATACTCTCCCACGCACACAAACGCAAAACGGCAAATTACGTTTAAATAAGCGCGAGAGAATTGGCGGCTGCAGTAGTGGCGCGCGTGAAAGAACGCCTACATACGGGGGCGTGTTCGGAACGTGGGCACGGCGAATTAGTAGACGTTATGAAAAACAAAAAAATGAACATCGAACGGAAAAGGGGTCATCAACGCGAGCGCTTAGGGTTTCATGACATTTCGGTTGCGGAAGGAAGGCACTCAAAATTCGCTCTGCGTTCGGCCAGCAGACATTTGTTATAACTATTCTTCATGTTCTTTTCTTTCCGCCGGGCTTGGCTAGCTTCCCGCACAATTTTAGATAAGGGTTACTGCCCTTGCGTAGCTATTACCGAAGCCATCTACGCAGCCATCAAGACATACCCACTGCATTCGTACTCCGCATCCGAGAGAACGTAAATATTGCGATAAAAACACTTCGAATTCAAAAGGCAATCAAAGAGCATTTAGGTACATAAGGACTTCGGAAAGCGATATAGTTCGAAACGAAACGACATACCGATGTTCTCTGATAAAGTACAACAGCGTTTCAAGCCAAGAGGAAAATAGAAAACCGCCTATAAAGTTATCTACGATATAATGACACATATACAGCACCCTAAAATACGCCCTTGTGACGGCTATTATAGTACCAATTAGATAAAGAAGTCATTAGGACTACCTATCTTTACTACGGATGATGCTAGCGTTGCAGAAGACACTGGGATAAGCTGTATTTTGCCACTTAATGGCATATGACAGTGAGAATAAATTTGAATTTGGAATTCAGAGATATCCTGTACGGCTATGTTGAGGAAATAACATCAATAGAGTAATGACTCAATCGTGTAGTGCTTTAGAAACTTTACAAATACTTTACAATCAATAGTTCCAGAATGCATTTGAGACCAACAATTTAATAACAGTGATCTCATTAATATTGCTCTTTGCGACAATATAGCTCTTTGCGACAAAGTTATCTTCAATGTATATTATCCGTTAATTTAATTTTAGTTTCTTCAGACTTAAGGAATGCGGTGTAATCGTAATAATAGCTCGTTAAACTCCAAAAATTGCTGTTATCAATAAGCAGCTATTCTAATATAAGTAAGCCAGGCAAACATATTTTGGAAATAAGATGTAGAAGAATTACTTTCCAAATTCATTCAAGAGAGACAAAATAAATAGCAACTACTCAGACTCATATACTAAACTTAAACTAGGATTAGATGGTCGTAATATGAAAGGACAGGAATTTTAATTTATAGTTTACCATTGCCAATGAATGCCTTAAAAACTGTCGAACCCAATGTGCGTATATTACATCGGATATTATCAATAGTCTAAAAATATGCGGCTATATTAATTTCATCGTCTATTTTGCTTATCAAGGGATCCACTGGAAAATATCGAGTGAAAATACTGAGGCAGGTTATGCCTTAATTCATCTTAAATAGGAGCAAAACTATGATGAACGAATTGAAAAATAGTTTAACTCCTTTTTAGCACTGCTGAGACCAATGAAGGTGAGGATACAGAAATCATCGTCTCGGTTCTAAATGTCTTTACTGTAATCCTAAAATTATCTTTTTTAATTTTCGTCTTGACTGAGCAATACGAATACCTTTACAGCACTTTAAAAAGCACACAGCCAACCACATTAACGCCCTTCCCAAAGAAATAAGTAATCCTCAAAAGCAATACGGTGTTTCTTCCCGCTTGCACCCCTTTGTTCTAACCCCACACACTCAATATAACATAACACTTTAACCCGTCACTTTCCCGATAACCTTTACGAAAGGGCGTTTTCCTTCCCACAGTTGAAAAATGTTGGCTGTCGGTGATATGTTAATCAGGAATGAAACCAAGAAAAGCGGGCAGGGGAGCGAAGGAAGAAAGGGAGGGAGAGGTAGGAGGCCCCTTGGGAAAAGGAGTGACGAAGAGATGGAAGAATTGATGACAGAAAGAGAGAGCGGGAGGACAGGTCGGAGACGGGAGGTAGTGAGGGGACGAAGGGATGGAAAAAAGTAAGGTCGAAAGGTGGAGTTGAAACGTCAGATGTCATTCGTCATATGTCGATTCCGGATGACTTTGCCCTTTCCAACACGTGTAACTACTTGATAACGCTTCAAAAGGAGGGAAAACTTAAGGGTATATGTCGGATATGTCGGAGCAAGGGCCGGATTTTATGGGGTTTAGGATGGTACACCACTCGCATGCTCTATATAGGCTTTCATTTATGGTAGTAATATCTAACCCTCAGCCAAAGGTGTAGGAGTATCATCGGAGTATCTTGAACCTGCACATACGGCGGATATCCTTTGAGACATTCGCCTCAGAAAAATAATCACCCGTCACTAGCTTTCCTTGTCTTAAATGACGTAAATAATAAATCTAAAACTTATGCGTAGAGAAAAGTAGCTCACGATTTTAGGAATTTTAAATGAAAAGGAAGCATTTTCATTCAAGAAGATTCGGAGAGTTTTTTTCCGTTTAAACGTCATTATTTATTGGATGCATGCCTTCGGAGGTCATATAGTAAGGTACTTTGCGAGATGCCCCACCAAATTAAAATTCTGGCTGTAGAAGGAATATCAATATGTGAGCGCAAGATCTTATAAAATGAAGTATTTTTGTCAGTTAAACTCTCATAGCTTGGCAAATAAGTTGAGTGCAATATACTAATAAAATTCCAGAAATGTTTATTCCTTTGCTTAAAATATGTTTCTAAACTCTGCTCTGTTAGCAATTGACCTTTTTCTCTGGAAATGAATCATATTGTGCCCTTTTATGGACATGTGAGACAACTCCCTGTAACACGCCATTTTGGCCGTGTTGGCATAAGTATACAATTAAGGACGCCATTGTGGGTATTTTGGGAACACGTACTACCGCGAGGCAACAATACCGTTTCTGTATTATGAAAACAACTTTAAAACAATGCCGTCTGTGTTATGAAAACAACTTTAAAACAATACCGTTTCCGGGTTACGTAAACAAACTAAAACAACACCAGGTGTTATGAAAGCTGCAAGGCAAAGAAAGGATGGAAGGGGTAAACAAAATTATAATAATGAAAGGGGAATAGCCTATCAGATACGGGAGAAGGGGAGAAAACCTGGAATGTTCTAGAACATACAGGAGGGGAGGAGAGATAGTATAAAAGGGCTTGTCAAACAAGGAACGAGGCTTCTGCTTAGGAAAAAGTCACAAGGAACGTAGGGGGAGGACACTCAAGGTCTCAACGAAGTCAGCACTCACTCACTCAGGGAAGCCGAAGGACCGGTCATCGAGTGAAAGTCAGTCTGGAGTTTTTGCTGTGATAATTTGCCGGGAGTAAGCAGCTTTGGACAGCAATTACCAACGCCAGTGTCCTGTGTTAAGGAAGGATCCAGGAATCCGATAAACAGATACTGGGGCATAGAGTATCGGCGGAAGTCACATTGTGCAATATCCGGTGAAGTAGAACAAACATTATAAATTAATACGAATATATTTGAGAAGGGAACATATATTAATTAATTGATTAACCAAAGTGAATTTGTTTTCTAAGTGAAGAATAAAAGGGTTATTATAAATATATGTATTGTTCAAGTGTATCATTTTTGTGCATGAATTAATCCATTAACCTTTGCCGCCAAGGACTACCAAAAGAAAGGATCTCTCTCAAGGTAAGAAGTGATAAAGTGAAGGGTACCTTTTGTGTGTCGGGCTGATACGGTATATAACGTCGCGTGTTTAGGACCGCGTGACAGAATAATTATTAGAACCCCTGTGATAAGGAAATTGATAGGGGGTGACTAGTACATCCCATTCATCTAAAATGCATGACGTTTAGCATTCAAATTAACCAATAGCTGGTTCATTAATGTATCACCATTATTTAACTGTCCTTTTTAAGAGCGGTTACAATGCACACCAGACTACTCACAATGAAAAAGTAATATAAATAATATATAGAGAAATTCAAGTGATCAAATACCATGGAAATTAAATTTCGTGATTTGTGGTTCTATGCAACAGTTTTTGGATTCGTTAATAATTTTGACTGAAGTTTAACAGCTAAAAAAAACTAAATTAATTATATTTCACACATTTTGGTCGTTATTTCTGATCAATTTATCTTGATGAAATATTTGCTTGCCATTTTAAAAAGTCAATTCAGTGGTACCATTATCATGAAGACCAAAACTTAATGGAAAAAATTTGTTCACGTAAAAAATAGCGCCAAACAATGCTGCAATGCTATAGCATGCACCTGACGAGGGAACTCATAGAAAGTGGATAAGTTGTTTGATGGAAAAATTCAGTTAAGATCGTATTGTGACGAACATGCTGTGTATAAGAAGTTAACCCTAGAGAATGGTGACAAAAAAAACAAGTTAAATATTTACCTTTTGCTTCGTTAATTCACACAAATGTGATTTGCGACTCAGGCTCCATACAAAAGATTTGATTGAGCCCAACGCTTAATCTGGAAATGCTACCAAAAAAGATCCTAGGGACCATTCGCATAAATTATCCATTTATAACTATTTTACAAAATAACTAAAAAGGTTGCTCAACTATTAAAAAAAGTAATGTAAAAAAACCAATGTGATCGGCCCCACGAGCAGGTTCCGAGAAAACTGTTACGATCATTTCCCCCGAGAATATTTTAGTCACATTAACACATTATTATCTATGTATCACGAGTTGCCTGCAGATAATCTGGGTGCTCAGTAAAAGAAATACTTCACATTTATTTATATTAAATTAAGTAAGTTTAACATTACAATCATTATAAAATATTTTGATCGTATGTGTAGTAACTCAACCAAATTGTAGATAAATAAATAAAACATTGTATTATCTCTCATTTGCATTATGCAAGTACCTAATATAAGATAAAACGTTTGGCCTCATTTTGTGAAAGTGATTTCATAAACAAAATAGCTTAATTAAAACTTCATGCGTAATATACTAACACTATATTTGAGAACTTACATGACCATGGCTATGAAAACTTCGTCATTTTCTAGGTTTCAAGGCCACATTGAAAGTGGCAAAAGTGATCGAAATCGTCGTTAACTGGGTTTTCAATAAAATTTTAAAGAATTATTGAGTTTTTATACTGCCAAAATGTTAAAAATATTTAAACTCAGCAATCGTAGGAAATCCTCCATGACATCTCACCCAAGCTACCAATACGGGAAATAATGAATAATAATGAAGAATTAGCTCTAATCGGGTTGCCTTTGAGTAACAGCAGCTGTCTTATTGAGATGTAAAATATCATTATGCAAGGACGTGAGATCCTACAATCTACAATCTCTTTGGTAATGACATATGACTACTAAACAGCGTAATATTTATTAATGCACAAGCATTTGTGGCATTGATGATATACACGCGATGAAAAAAATAATATTAAAAGCAGAGGTAAGTATTAGTTCATCCTCGAATTAATCTACGCGTTATTGCGTACAACAAATAAAACCCGAGAAGTTCCCTCATATTGTTTCATAAACCTTAATACCAACTCTAACATGAGCGGATGATGGAGTTTCAATCCATGTCCGCCGTTGAAAGAATGAACAAGCTCCGAGCTACCGGATATGAAATCGCAACAAAAATAATATTTTGGCAATGGTTCGAGGAGGCTTAAACCTCTCACTAATCCTGTGGGCAGCAGTCTTTTCCATACGCCCTCTACATCCTTGATCCCAAATCACGAGCCCAAAATAAATAAACGAAAAAAAAGTAAATAAAAAAATCTTAAAAAAATATCCACGAGCAAAAAGGATGAATCGAGCCATTTGATGCAAGTCATAGTAAATTCATAACTAAACAAGTTGTGAAAGCACAATAAAAGAAAAAAAACCAAAGCAGTCAAGCCATAGAGTGTATTTTGCACGCATAGCACAATTTAATATAGCAGGGTAAAGTTTCCAAAATTATTGCATTTGTATACGTTTTCGTGTGAAGCAAGTACAGATCATAATCTCTATACGTTGTATAAACCTGACCAGAGTAGCTCGCGTTGTCAACATATTCTAATTAATACACACCGATATAGTAAATTCAAGGCTGAGGTAAAGGAATCAATTTATAATAAAGCGAAGACATGCAAATTGCCGCTGAGAAAAACTCGCTTTAGATCATTTTCAATGATTAATGAATTATTTTTAAATCACCACATATCTAAACTTATGAGAATATGGTAATATTTGCGATCAGAGATTTTAAAGACGTGATGGCCCTTGCATCAATTAACTATCGTGAATAAAAGAGAATTGGAGGCATTTACGAATTTTCAGTGTAATTTTTTCATACTTGGGTATACAATGGAAAGTCCTCAGAATGGGAACGGTTATTAAATTATTGCTGAAAAATATTTAAGCTCTTTGCTGCGGTGGATCCCTGCCATCAATACATTTTTCTAATTTTCCCGCACTCAGGCAATTGCCCGTCTCTCCTCGTTGTTGCGTGAATCCTGACATGGGTGGCTTCGGGAAACAAAAATAAAATAACATCAAGAGCGCACGTGCATGGCCTTAGCGGATGCAAATCTCGCGACCACGGATTCCATAAAACGGACAAATCCGTTGCACGAATGAATTCGCTCGCCCCGCACGCACAGAAACGGGACGCAAACGGGACTTCAAAACGCACGCACGTTGACCATGCGACCGAGAGATACATCCGTTCTTCTCCCTCCTCCCTTACTCCCTCCCTGGCCTCCCACTAAGCAATGGGCAAAAAACCCTAATTTATTTGGCTATTTATTATTTTTTAATGAAAATAAGTTGTACTACAAAAAAGAACGATATTTTCCACATTTTTTCGCTAGAGCTATCTGCACTCAAACTGTTTCCAACAAGAAATAGTATCAGGGGCGCAACGGATATTTATTGCGAGTCCACTCGCACTATCGTAATATTGTTACCTCTTCAGTTAAAAAGAACAATGTGATAAGCGATCTTCAAACTACATCTGTTCCATAAAATCACTGCTCTCGTATTTGTAGAGTGATTCGTACTAACTGTGACAGCAAACAGTTTGCAATAATGGGCTATGGAGTTTTGAATATCATTAGCGATCACGTGGAGGAAAGATTCATGATCGTGCCTCAGGTTTGTGTCGGGGCCACACTACTCTACTAGCTTATCACACCTAGAGACGTGAATGTAATACCGGCATTGGTGGAGATTTACCACTGGAATCATTATCCGCAAATAGGTGCTAATAAGAGCATTTCAAGTGCAAAACTTCGTCCTTCGGATGTGACGTTAAACTGCGGATGCATCGACGCCATTGGGTAAACTAACACCGACTTCTCTCCACGCTTCCTCCAATTCCAAGTCCCCACATTTCCTTCCCTAACATCTTATCCATCCCTATTTTTGATTGCGTAAATGATCTCAGCCTTCTGTTGTCTTCCCAAGTAACCAACAAACCAGGATTTCAGGGTGAGGTAGGATGTAGTGACGGGGTAGGAAAAAAAACAATTTGAAAACGCTTTCAAATGTATAAAATAGTTTTTTATTCATTTTTGCATGACCTATATGCTAGAATCAGAAAAATAATGTAGCAATCAAGCAAAAAGGGCAATCAGCAGCATTACAATGAAATTGTGTCGACTAACCTTTTTTTCCAACAGTATACCCGTAGACTAGTGGCGGTTGAAATAAACAAAGGAATAATAAAGTAATACGCAAACTTTATCCTTTCAATATAATGGCTGGCCCATCTTGTGACTCAGCCGACCAAGTTTTCTGGAGACCTAACTGCGCCATAGCGTACTTTGTCAAAAATACCACCCCAAAAAGCTAAGGGGTCAAGAATTCTCAGTCCCTTCCAAGGACGGTGTACTGCACTTGAGAATCCTTCTCTAAAGCACCCAAGAAAGATCAGTGCCAGTAAAATAAATCTCTACGGCAGTCTAAGTTCGAACTGCGGCCGTCAATAATGGTAGGTGGGTACTTAAGCCATCACACCAACCTATCCTATGGAGTTTTACAAGTAGCGTTAGTCTATATACCTACGTGCAATCTGCAATTTCTTCATTGCATAAAACAATAGAAAATCTGTTTGATGGATTTAAATATTTGTTATTTGTCCCTGTGTTTGAGAAAAAGATCGTTCGTTCTTATCAAAGTAAAACGTTTTATTTGAATCATTTGATTGAAAAAAACGCTTTAAATTATCGATTATTTCAAGCCACAAAACATTACCCCTGAAGACCCTGGAATCCTCCCCCACATGAGAGGTGGAGAATGAGAGTCTCACTCCATATTCTACTCGTCCCTATCCGCAGCAACCCTACGGCCCAATCTCCCCTTCTAGCTGACCCTTTATTCCCCTCCCAGCCTTCTCCTCTAATCAATGGCTTCCACCGCAAGCCCGCGCAATAAATCGGGACCGCTCCAGTGTATGCGTGCGTGTGTGTGAATGCTCAAGCATGTCCGTTAGCGGAGAAATGTCGGGAAAGGAGAAGAGATATATAATAAGGGAGAAAGAAAGAAGAATATGGAGAAAGCGATGAAATCAGGTAGAAGATTAGGGGTTTTTGTAACTTTCTTTCCGTACGTTTCTAGGGTAAAAATCAAGATATGCGTCAGAGCCGAGCGTAATGTCCAAACTGCAATTCAGTAACTTTCTACCGATAAATCTTCCATTTTTATGGCCCGAATTTCCGGAATAAAAACTGTTCACAACCAAATCTATTTTACGATTCGTATTCGAGAAGTTGCAATATTAACCCAGTAGGTTGGTGGTGGCTAGAATACTGGCGATCTATCCTGAGGACACTTCTAAAGCAATACTATCCTTTCCATGGAAGACTTTTGATCTTTGAACTTTGGATCCCTAAGTAGCCTTCGATAGAAATGGACTGACGCCGTCGCCGGATTTCTCCCTGAAACTAGGTAAAGGATGCAGTTAAGCGGTCTATCCTAATAAGGGATCAAGATTCCACTAAAAAATCTCCTGTTACTGTATATAATAATAAATCCTTTACAAAACAAATCTGTTGCGAGGACCTACAACACGACCTATACAATCTTGCAAGCATGGCACTAAAGAACATATCCTAATACAATCATGAAAATAAACATATAATTGAATTAAAACAAAAATAAATTACCATGACATGTTAATGAAGCTCAGACGACAGAAGGCAAATGCATACTTATTATTTTAATGTTTGAGTAGAGGTATATGGATATTAATACCCAAACCGAAGATCTAATAAATCCTTTCCATAAGAATTTTGAAACCTAAAATGTAAAAAGTTGAATATTAAAGAGTAAATGCCTATTTCTTAGATGGTAACATTTTGGTGTCATGTAAAGTTAGCTAATTTACTTTTACTTCTCTTGACACTTTCCACCTGGTCATCGGCCTATCGGCAATTTACATTGAATCTGCCACTGCCAAAATCGTTACCCAGATACTTCGAATTTGTAATTAGCCACTCTACCATCCCGTTACCCCTTATTCATCCATATACACTATACAGTGAAGTCTCGATTATCCTAGGGAATGTGAGCTGAGGCCATCTCAGGTAATCAAAAGCTCGGATAACACGGAAGGCCTATTTGCGTGAATACATTTCGGCAAAAATAGGATATTTCAATGATTTTCTCTTGCTAATTTTTTACATGATTAGGATATAATATATCTTTGAATGGGTTTTTATTTCGAGATCGAACTGATTGCCAAGTTCTGACGTTCGTTTATATGTCCTAAACTGTCTTCTTACATCCACAACACCAAGATCTGCATCTTAGATGATACGGAAACACGGTAAATCAGAACACGGATAATCAAGACTACTTAATTCTATTTATCAGTCAACTACAACATGGTGCCTGTTGAATTTCATCGGAAGGAATATAAAAAAAATGTTGCATAGGATTAAAATAATCCTCCCAAACTGATATAAAAAATTCATGCACTCTATAGTGGTAATTGACCGTGCATGGAGAGGTTGGAGTGAAAAATATCTTAAAATTCTCTGTAATTCTGTTACTAATTGAGCATTTAAATTAAGCCTAATTTTTCTCGGGCATAAGATTCCATGAAAGGCCTTTGCTATCCTCTCCGAGTAAATAAAAGTTTTTTTTTGAGATTGCGAAAAACATTAAGATTTTGGAGCCAAAAACTCAAACTTTAATCAGGAACAAAGTGAATACGAAAATATACTCTCTGTTTATGCATGAATTAAAAGCTAAATCCATTAGTTTATCATAAATTAAACATTCCAAACCTTAAATCAGAAGAGCAGTGAAAGGAGTGTGATTCCTCGGTTTGGCCATCACAAGAGAATGGAAGAAAGTTTAATAACATAGAAGAAATATGATAGTAGAGAGAACAGTGTGAAAGGAAGAGGCTGACCGCGAAATTCATGGGTGAATGTGGTATAAGAGACTCTAAAGAGAAGAAATATTAGAAGTCTTAAGAATGAGAGAGCGTGTATGAAGCAATATATATATTTATACATAGGTTCACGGAAGTATCACCACTCGCGATAAATAACAGGTGGAGCCAATAGGTATGGCATGATGGATTTAAAAAAAAAACAAAAAAGGAACACACAGTAACAAAGAATACTCAAATTTTCGGCCAGAAACGGTCTGCCCTTCTTCAAGAGTTGAGAGGAAGGAAACCTCTGCACCGAACCAAATACTTTTCATAATCAATAGATACATGGTACAGAGAAAAAGGGAGAGAGGATATGGAGCGAAAGGAAGAGAGGAGGATAGGAAGAGGCAACCCTCTTACCTTCTCGTCAGTATCGAAAATATATTACGGTATGTTCGCCGATCCAGCAAGGATGTGTGTGGGCGGGGTCTGCTGGCCAACGGGGGGTTCCAGAACAATAGGGTATGAGGAAGAAGGAATGCGTCCGGAAAAGGCGTGCGTTAAAGTGTATGGCCTGTGTCTCTTTTGTGTGTTCTCGCCTGTCGTCCTGATACGCGTTTGTGATTTTGTGTGGCTGGGAATGCCCGCGTGTTCCAAGGATCGATCCAGGAGCGGAAGCCGAAAATGCTTAATATGTTTATGCGCTCTTTTCACGGAAAGGGATGAGAAATATTCCATCGAAAATCTAATGGGAGGTGGGAGGAGAAGGATATGGAATATGGTTGGTTCTCGGGTTGGTAGACGACAGAAAAAGACAATCCGTACGGGAAACAGGAATTCGCGCGCCTTTTGTAGGCGAGGTAAGAGGAATAAGAAAGTAACGTTTTGCCACGTGAAATACGCACCGCGTTCATGAAATACACAATATCCGAGTCGCGAGAACTTGACGCGAGCAGACCCTTTTTCCGAGCGGGGAAGATTTAAGAGCAACCCTTCCTGGGCAATATGAGGGCGTTCTATTCATTTCCAGAAAAAAAGGAAACAGTCCAGGAACAAACAAGAAGCAGATATATCGATATCATTTTCTTCCCTATTCCATGATGCAATGCACCTAGCAGCAGCAGTATATTTCAGATCAAAGGGACTCAGAAATCTCAGCATATATTACGCTAACTGTAACTGGTGCTAATCTTAGAGCAGAAGTTTTGAGACTTTCTGAGTTAGTGATGACTGATATTAACTCGGATAATCAACATTTAGGATAATTGGCACGAACTATATCGACGATCAAAAAACAGTTAACGATTAAAAATTACAAAACAGATTAGATTTATCAGTGAAATGAACACTCCCTACGCTTGAATAAAACCAGTGTAAGCTTGACCCCTACACCGTATACTAATGTATCTCATTAGGAATATGCAGAATACCTATGTAAATTATTTACACGGATAATAAATAAATTTGACAATATAATTTATCACAGTTCATGACCTTAATAATGGAATGAAGTAACTAAACAATGCTTCATCAAAACTACCTTTCACAACAGGTTTTATGACTTAACAGTGTAATGTTATTTCTGTGATCAACATTATTAATACAGCCTATATTTTATAATATCATCCTACGAAAATTTGAAAGGATTCAGTTGCATAAAGTATAATTATTTTTACATTGAAATAGAACACATGTATCTATACTAACAAAGCCGAAAGACAACTGACTACAAGAGTGAATGGGGTATTTCAAATGGGACAAAATCTGAGAAATCATCGGCGAAATGGGTTTAATATACCTACCATTTAAACTTTTTCCTGAAGTAACAAAATGTCATCAGCGATCAGTCATCACCATCAGTCATCAGCGATCTTAAGATTATGATAACATCAAAGCTATTTTCTGTGTCTTAATGCTTATCAATAGCAGCGCTTTGTATGGAACTTTGTCTTGTGTTCCATTTTTGAGTTCCGAGAAAGTTTCCCTCCTAACTCCATTGAAAATTTAATAAACTAAATGATCGGTAGTTCTCACCCGAGAAAAAAATATATATAGCATATAGTCGAATGCATCATGTAAAGCTTCAACAAAACTTTAGTCGTTTAAAACAAACATTCCTTGTTTCCACAATAAATACGCACATTTAACAATTCCTCTCCTCACTCTTCCCGGCATCCTCGATGCATGGCCTTTTTTATGGATCCGCCCTAAAAAAAATAACACATCCCTCGATTCAACACCGAGAAATAACATCAGTGCAAATAAACCGTTTTTTTCACATATCTCTCAGTTTGTTATTTTTATCTATCCCTCGAACGTAGGTACTCCAAAACTAACGGCGAGTACACGAGAACATATACATGGATATTTTCTTTTTTTATATTCAGCTGGAGAATTAAAAACAAAAGAGAACTAAGCTATACACGGAACAATCCAATTACCGCGTTTCTCGCACCAACTCCCATTACACGAGCGAAAATAACAAATACAAAATGAAAACAAAAACAAAATAAAAACTTTTCCTCGTCATCCCCCAGTGCCGCAGACAAACATTCACGCAGCGAGGGAGAGAGAGAGGGGTGTGAAAGGGTTAAGGGAGGGTTACAAATGGGGGCGGCGGCGGGGGAAAGGGGATGTTCCGGCCGTAAAAATGTCTGAAATCCTAGAGAGGGAGGGAGAGAGGAGGAACACCAGCGCGCACAGTACTATATACCAGAGGAGGGAGAGGACGCTGCCCAATCGCACGAAGGGACGAAACCGCAAGGACACAAACTTCCTCATTGGGGAACTTTTTAAAGAGGGTTGGCTCGAGGCGACAAGAGACAAATTCATGGATAAACCACAGTTGTTTGTTCTCCGCACCATCCCTGTACATTTATCTCACATCCCATTCATGTTTAACATTTTAATCAAGCAACATAATGCCTAAGAGAGTAAGTTTTCACTAACACAGACAAAAGCTGACTATTTCAGGCTTAACATGGTGGCAGTCCTTAGGGCTAATGGTAAAGTAAATGCTATGATTTCACAATAATAATAATTAACACACAGGCATGGTTTCAACCCAAGGCATTATCATCGGGTGGCATCAAAAACAACTTGATTGAGTGGTATAGTTGAATATTTTTACAAAATAAGTGTATTTTATCCTTATCGGACGACCACATAAATCTCTACTGCAACTCTACGATATCGATACTCAATTTATGTTAAGCAGCATGATTGGTGTGCAGTCAGACCAGATAAGATGGCCTGAAAAGTTAGATCAAATTAATTTATTGATCGGAAACGAATGTTTACTACGAGAAACATTTTACTGATTCAAAAAACTCATGTCTACTAACTGACGATTAGTGGACATGAGTTTCATCAATTGGACGAGTTTTCATGCTGGGGAAATATTTTACCAGGGAAATAAAACCAGGCCTAAGAGAAATTCGCTGCAGGACTTCAATGCCGCAGTTAAGGCTAGAAAAACGATGAAATTCTTATTCAAAATACCACTTTAAGGATCGGCATGGGTGTTAATAGGTTCAAGGAAAGAGGCAGCTAATAAATGTGTATTAAACTAATCGAAAAATATATTTATCGCAATCATCTACAATATTAAGATCGTATATGGTTTTTAATTTGGCCTTGTAATACTTATAGTCTCACCAACGCAGTGAAATAATAGTCTGAAATAATACAGTGGTTCCCAAACGGATCGGAAAGTGAAGCAAGAGGATGCAAGTCGTCTCTATTTCATTACCAAAAAAATGTTTTTACCTGTTTTCCATAAAAATGACATACAACAGCGCTATTAAATATAATAGATGTAGATACATAACACTATGTTCATTTTCCGTTATGTCCAGTTAGTTTTAAATGTGATTCGTGGGAAAAGTAAATGTAATTGCAGAGCTTTGAGTGGTTGAGCGAGGGAATTTCGTAGCACTTTGATGAAATTTACTTTTTTCATGGATAAACCAAACTCCTTAAGGGTGTTAGACCAGCGTGAAAACCTTTAGGTACTCACGCATGCACACTTGGAGACTAGGAGGAGACCCCTAGCGCCGCCGGCCTTTTTCGCTCCAGTGGTACCCCTTTTTCCTCCACACTAACCCGCCCACTCCTGCTGAAGTGTTTCCCTTCCATTTCGTGCAACAACCCCCGCTCCAATTTCCAATCCTCTCTCCCTGAACTTCGCCGAACCCTCCCTTCCATATATTTCCTCCCGCCTCCCTGGTGCTGACTTTCCGTTGACCCTCCCTCTTGCTCCACACCCCTCCAGCATCCAACGCACCAATCCTCTTCCGCAGCACTGCGCTGGCATGATTTCAGACCGCGGGGATTCCGATATGGCACCAGGCATTGCGATCCAATCACTTCGTCCCCTAGCGCAACCCATGGAATGCTCGTTCCGAACCCCTGCCGATCGTTAGGACTAACGAGAAATATTCCCAGCTCACACACGGCGAGCGGGTTCTACCCGCGCAAGCGAGGTTATATGGGAGAGTTTCAAATGGAGGGAAAAAATATGGAGTTGAATGAACGATGGGGAAAAAAGAGCCTAATTTCGCAAACGTAACTTCTTTCCCCCCTTTCCATTTCGCCAATGCTCTATGAATGAGTACTCAGATTACACGGGTACTATCAAAGTAAGTATCACAGTACAGTAAACATGGCCTAATAAAAAAGACGGACGTAATGTAGAGGGTACTGTGACGCGGACGCAGGATCGTAAAATGATGACAGTCGAAGCTGCCTGAAAATTAGGTTTGAGTTAAATTTCGATGTCAAAACGATTCAAATATTTTTTAAATAATGAGATAAAAAATGAAGCAAAAAAACTAGAAGTACATATTGATATAAGTACTTTTTATGGCTCTATATGTATTAATCAAATCAATTTTAATAAAAAAATATTAAAGTTGAAAACAGCAAACTCTTTATAGATTAGGCTAAAAAAACTATTCGGTTTTTCGGCAGTCAACTTGATAGCGGTTTAGAATATTTTTTTCTAAAATGTTCTATCGTTACACCAGTTCCTACTATGCACTGACTTTCTTTGAAGACAGTGTTTGTGTATTACATGACTAGCAATTAAACTTCTCAAGACAGCATGCATGCGCGGTCGTGCACCGTCTCAGCGTCTCACATTCCGTGACTTACTACAGTCCCTAGGAAGACAAATAAATTACTATTTTAAAACTCGTTTTCTTCCTACTGTGGAGAAATCAAAGGCATCAAATTCCGCTTCTAAAATTTCATACCTTTGAAATGTATCTATCGAAGCATTCCAAAGGTATGAAATGGTCTATCGATACATTTCAAGTAAATCTCTGGATTCGATTTTTATCTTAGACTAACAATCACAAACCAAGACCTTGTAATGCCTGGATAGCGATAACTATAAGATGACACATCCTTCTCGTTAACTTAATGTTAATGGAGAGTTCAGTTTTTGTATATTACATTAGACTTTTGGTTATTTGGCATGAGATTTATCGATGGAGCACGAACTAAGTTTGGTTTCAGACCAAGAACATTTTTAACCCAAGGTTATAAAACCAGGCCTTCTTGATGCGCAGATTTCCATATATATTGTTTTCTACCCAGAGAGAATTTAACAGTCATGCGTATATTATAAACCGTAACGCACTTTTTTAACTCAATTTGTACTGGACTCTCTTAATAAAAAGGATTACATGCATGATTCAACAGAATGAATACTTGGGTCTGCTGCTGGTGACTTTGTCAAATGAATTATCGCGAATAAACGAAGCCATACATTACGACAAGGCTAAACTACCAATGCTTTCAAGGAGTCCCTGGATCCCTTTTACGTCCCTCATTCGACGAAACTTCCACCGGAAGAGATCGTTCCCTCAGATTGATGGAAACCCTGAGACGATTCCTCGCCTCATCGCCATCCCGCCTCTCCCTTATGACCGACGATCGAAGGCAAGAAACGACCGGAGACGCCAAAGACGGAAGCCCCTGAATTTTGCCGGGCCACTTGCTTCTAAGCCATGGACTCTACTCCATTGTGCATAAGGTTTCCCTAAAACTTGAGGGGAGGGGGGGCAATAAATTACAAGGATACGGCAAGTAAAAATGAATCTAAAATTAGGAAAATTCTTGAAGGAGGCAATCTGACGGCAATACCTGGTCGTGTGCACAAAGGAAAAGGATTTTGCATTAGCACAAAGCTCTTTTTCTCCCCCTTGGCTAAAGCCCAGTAATGGATATCGTGCTCTCTTCCTTCAGGAGTCTTAAAGAGCGTTAACTCAGTTTCTTCCGTAAAAGTTGTTATTGTAGCCATTACTCGAGCATCGTTTCCGTCGTACGTTCTCCCCGGAAAGCTCTCATTCACTTGATAATAGCACGTTCAGTCATGAGTAATCATTTACGATGCTCTTTCGTTATCCAAGGGTAAAATGAAATACGTAGATAGGATTAAAACAATTTTCTAAGTTAGATCTTTTCAGAAGAGGCACATAATTCTCATCCATAATATACCTACTGAGTAGCAGTAGTGAGTAGTTGTGTGCATGAATTTTATTTTATTCCTCGTACCCTTCTCGAACAGTAGGTTCAAACGATCAGTCTATGTATTCATATTATCAGCTTTCGCTGGCTGAATATTTCTTTAATATTCAGTAATGCTCTATGGAAAATATCACTAACACCTGATTGGTTTGGAATGACTTTAAAATAAGTCATGGTCCTATGTTCACACTCTTCACATGAAGATAAAATGTCCGCCGGTTTAGATTTCATGATGCCCTTGTTGTGGCTGTACAGGGGGAAAAGATGTTTTCAATCCCAGGCATATAAAATCACCACTTCTATCTACAGATTCCTTTTCCTCCTCTTTTGTCTTCAGGGTTTCGCAATTCCAAAACCATACGCCAATGTTGAATTTCAGGATGTACTGATCGTACGTAGATCTTTTGGGTTGTAATGAGAAGATTTGGATATTTCAAGACACGTCAGCGACAAAAAAATAAGGAGAATTCTGAGCCCTCTGAGTGGTCAATCAGTGAGAATCGGATCGGATAGAGCCTGCAGGTTGTAGAATTCCGGAATGAGCTGAGGAAAGGGGTGCCAGCCTACGAGTTGTGGAAAGGGGTTCACCCTAAATGTCTTCTCCCCTGGGGGCTCCTTACCGGAGGAAAAAAGTGGTTTGATGAGGAAGGGGAAAGGGAACGATGTAGTTGTGGGAGAGGTATGTGGTTGGAGAGACAGAAGCGATGAGAGTAAGGGGGAGGAGTCGGGCGAAATAAGGGACCGCTCCATGGATGGTGTTCGGTCAATCCGTTTGCATTATGAAAGGGTCGAAAGGTTGGAATGCGTGCGGTAGGGGGATCCGGGATAAAGAAACGATAGTTTGTGCCGGTGGAGGGCGGTAAAAGGAGAGTGCGCATGGAGGGAAATGGGCGTGAGAGATGAGATGGAAGACTGGGAGGAATCGTGGGTGGATCCAGGAGACCAGCCAAAGGGGTTGGTAATTTGGGATTGGAAAAAAACAATTGCCCTGCGGATGGCTGGCTCGTTCATGTTTTAATCTGGAAAAAAAAGGAAATAGAGATTTTGGTAGAAACAAATAACAAAGAGTCTTCAGCTGCTGAGGACGACATTGAAGAGGAAATCCTTTATACAATTATGATAATTCAAATATAAATGAAGTTAAACAGGAAGACCGACCGCGAAAAACCAATGAACAAAGACGGCAAAACAAGGAAGAAGTCCTCTCATACGTTAATTGTATTAGAGATTTATAATTGAGACTAAAAGCTAAGTAAACAATGTCAAATGAACGGCTAGTGGTAAGCAATCTTAATATTGTAGAAAATATGACCTTTCCCAGCTTCAAGTTGATCAAAAATCTCTAATAGACAGTGGTGATATGGTTTGAGTCAATTCAATGGTGAGCCAAGACAGTGCAAATCCAAAATATATGCATAATTCGAATTATGGTGTAAACTGCTCAAAAACCTAATTAATGAGATTCGCCTATTTTTGCAACTAAGCCTAGCTGGAACACTCACTAATGCCTTCTGCTTTTTGAGGCATCCTGGTGGTACTTTTTGTAAAGGTACTTCCAGTTTTCCGTGTAAATTTAAATAGTACTGGTACAATACAGCTAGCCTCTGCGGTTCGATTCAATTTTTAAAATACAAGTAAAACATTCCACACAGATGCCATTTTATGAATTCTAATCGATTCGAAAGATGAAAGTTATGATTTGCCCATAAGGATTTCGTGTTAATAAAATAAATGGCATTTTCAATATTTATCATGTGATATGGGATTAACTTCACACACACTGGACGATAAGGATTTATTTTTGTGCTCAGGAACTTCAAGGAGGATGATTCACCGCTCTTCCATCAGTAATGCCACCGCAGGACAAGGCATGAATGGAAAAAAGCGAAGAGGAATCTAACGAAGCCCCCTGGGATGAAAAGGAAGACAAGGGAATCGAGGAAGAAGAAGGATTGAGAGGGATGAAAGTATGGAACCAACCCTTCCCCATGCGTGTTCCGCACGGGGGAAGGGGGAATGAATCACGGAGCTCTACGTGGGCGTTCGATTCGACGGATCGAACGCTGGGATTCACAGATGCCGGTTTTTTCCCAATTTCGAAATCCGTTCAAAGAAATCACCTATCTCGAGACCGCGCGGCGTGCGGGTGGGCGATCATTCTGCACATATGTGCGAGAAGCAAGGGTGTGTGCAGGTATAAAGTCCCGAAGCCAAGGATGCCGCCTACGCTCTGGCGCTAACCTTACCTTTTCTCATCCTTCCAATTTCCTCCTCCCTTATTTGAAACTGAATTCCTATTCCCCTTCAGGTGACGGGACATCTCGACTGCGGTAACATTTTTCGTCATACTCGTCAGGCAGCAAGGATTAGTCTAGCATTAGTCGCAGAGAAAAATAAGTACTCACTATACTAAGCAATATATTTCCTTAACGTTTTCCAACATAACTCTGTGGTACTCAATTTCTCATATGAAATAAGCTAAACTTTTCTGTGATCGGCAAGTGAAATAAAAACTGTGTTGTAGACCATGCAATGTTTACTTCATGTTATATGACCCTATTTGCTCGGAGATTTCCGCAGCACTGGAATGATGATCTATATATTTTTTGGGATTCGGGGATAGTATTATGAAGACGCTGGCTGGATATTCAGCGAAACTGTTGTCTCACAAGGAAACACGCGGATTGAATCCCGAAGAATTCAGGGATCAATAAGCATTCTATTTCTGCGCGTCGTTACTACCATCCAAGATCCCCTCAGATAATACGAATATTTGGCTCTTCTCAGCGGAGAAATATAAAGGGTGAAGAATATTATAGAGCGACAAAGTCTACAGCATAAACAATCTTTATCCTTACATAATGATAAAAAATAGTCAACTGAAAATTTCGCAAACAATATTCATGTTTAAAGTTATAGAAACAGTGGAATATTCTGTTGAGTATAAGCTTCTCTTTGAACTCACTGAAAAGCATCTTTCCAACGACTCTTTTCTAGATAACCCAGCTCTTTGACCCTTTTCATTGCAACGACCGTTGGGATTTGATGTACTTAATTTCTCCGTGATCAAAAATATTCTACCGGAAAAAACATTTCTCTTGATGAACATGTATATCAAATATTGTATATCATGAAACCTCCAAATATAGCACATTATCATGATAAAATTCACAAAAAGGTACACAGATTGATCCATGGATTTCCCCGGAGACTTTCAAAATCCCCCGCAGGATGTAGAAAGAAAATTTCTGAAGGTAAACTTTCATTTCAAATCGATAAAACCAGTTGTATATTTTTCAATGGCAAATACATAAATCTCAAAGAGTTTGCTTCGAAATTAAATCTTTCAACATCTATATGAACTGCGAAAGAGCCAAAATTTTGAAAAAAAAATATTTATCACTCTATTCCCCATACGTTTATGTAACTAACAGAAACTTTTACCTATATGAAACCTATATTCTACAATAATTAATAACAAATCACTAGATACTTCAGATTAGTGATTATTTCAAACTCAACAGATTAATTAGCGACTATCCAAAAGAACACTCAAATAAAATTCATGATTTATGCAGATATTTATGCAATGGCGTTCCGAAAGACTTCTTTAAAATTGAAATAAATACGATACACTTTGAACAAGTTTCCTTTACACTTCTCTTTCCTTTCCTACCATGATAATGTAACAACGGCCATCCAAAAAAAAATTATAAGTATTAATACATGGAGCATAGCATACCTATGGAAATTACAGAGTCAATGATTTTAAGTCCTTTAGATCAGTTTATATGAAAGTCAGCGGAGCAAGTTCAGATTGCACGCATGAAAGAATGAAAACACATTCAAAACTTGGGGCAACATTATTTACCGGTGGGCTGACTTCAGAATAATCGCTTTCCAAATCAAAAATTTCCTCCCAAGTAGGAGAACAAGTTCTGTCGCCCTTTCAGCTGAAAACGTCTACTGCGGGGAATTTTTGAAGAGTGCTACCCTTTCACTTTATTATAAGTGGATCCCTGGGAGTGAATTTTCGAGTGTGCTTCAAGTCGCTCTTTTGAGTGCCTCATGATTCGCCTTTTCACAAGTTCCCGAAGGCAGACACGCTGGCGACGTTTTTATCCGCGTCTTTCAGACCGTAGTGTTGAATAAATCTCACTGTCTTTGTGCAAGTGTTTCGGGCGCAACATCGCCTTGCTTGCTATTTATAGTCGTAGATTTTACCCATTACTCTTGGGTAAGGAACCATTAGCAAAGAATCAACTGCGTGAGTCAAAACAAATTTAAAATTCAACTTCATCATTGAGGCCGTTTCAAAAATATAGCTTTCACTGATAAAATAAAACAGCTAATAACATAGTCTAGAAGATGTTAGTCTTTAGAATACCAACTCCTTGATGAATACATACTTATGCTGGGAGTATGTAATGGATGCTTTCTCCAGCCCGAGGGGCCGCCTGCACCACCATTTTCTTTGCACTACTTTTATTTTTAAAAACGCAGTCACCTCATTCTTAAATACTCAAAAAATAAATTAGTTTGGTGACTCGAATATTATTGAATTTCATGCATTGAAAGAAGCATGCAATCAGCATGAAAAGAAAGAAACATGACTATAGCAACAGCAGTATTGCTTTCCGGAGAAACTGTCTTATAAAAAATAGTATCGATTGAGGAGCTGAGAAAGTGTAAAGTCACTTCTCGGAATTTTGAAATTCCCATTAAATAAATATTTACAATTTTTTCACAGATTGTTTTAAATATTAATTATAATGCATACTTCGTTTTTCTTTTAGATTCTTTAATTTTTTAAATAATTTGGATGAATTTTTCATAACATCAAACGAAAAATGTTATTTCCTGCGAAACATGAGTTATATTACTTACACCAATATGTATCTCACCCCACCAATTATACAAATGGATGTATTTCCCTTCCGTTCCCTGCATACCTTAAGCATATATTATTTTCAAGGTTGTAATTCTTACATCATAACATTCGACAGCGGAAAATGGGCTGTTATCGCTGTCATAAGCATGTTTTTATGAAAGTCACATGTGGGTGTAGTCATATAAAAATTTCTTTTCACTGCATTTCACCTAAAGTTATTTAATGCCAAGAATTGTTTTAATTTTTCAGATTAGCATATTCTACCCCACTTTAACTCAATCTATGATGCCCATGCTTTTTCTCCCTCTCCCCTACGCAGCCAACAGCCCAAAAAATATAGCTTTTCTATTAAATTCTCCATACTCGGCAGTCTCCATCCAGGATACTACGGCTCCTTTAATGGGATCTTAGATTAATCAGTGCCATCGTATCAAATAAGACAGCTCGTGCAATCCCTTGCGAGCAATAACCCTGAGCGACGGTACGTGTTGTTCTGTGATGACGTTTTAATGCATGTATCTTGCGCGTAAAATCCTCTTCTGCCACTACTGTCGTGATCCTACGACGAAATGGTCCTCCGGAGCCTCCACGGAATTTGCAAGAGGAATTAGGTTCTCAAAACGAAAAACATTCTCACCACTCATTTAGACTTGATGAAATTCTACGTCCCATGGCAATGAAACAAGAAGTCCTGTTCCCCGGAATGCATTTCTCATTGTCGGGAAAATATCCTATTCGGTACATCCACGTAGAGTCTCCCATTGTTCTACAATCTCCGTAAAATATTAATCATCAAGTTCTTAGTGATACGCAAGTTAAAGCCATTATAAAACAACACACCCATCGGGGAAAATGTTTGCATTTCATTAGAAGGGCTTCCATCACGTTCTTGTTTTACCTTTTTGGTAAATATGTTAGACTGCATACTTTGTGCTTCATCGTGTATCGTGTAAAGCGGACTTAAGAAAAAATCCAAAAATATTCCAATAATTCATCATTAAGATTGGTTGCTGATTCTATGGCTGAGAACGGACGGGGAAATAGACAGACAGTAAGCCTAATCATGTAGCACTTCTTTAATAGACCACAATAGATGTAATCAGTCTTGGCGCTACTACGAAGGAACTCAGTTAAATTTACAAGAATAGTTTCTGTAATGTTTGTCATGGGTGCAAATGTTTCAAAACGCCAAATATCACTTTAGTTCATACTTTTACGGAAGAAAATAATCTCCAACGCAGTCCATAGCATGTTATCTGTATAAAAAGAAGTGTAATTTTTCTTAAACACTTGTTACAGACCTAATTTGAAAGGAGAAAACTGACTAATAAATATTTTATCGCAGGTATGGTGGATTATTTATATATCATCTGATTCGGAAGCAATGGTATCATGTAGAAGCAAGATTTGATTTCCCCTAGCGACAAGAACGTTTACATTTATATTCACCCTTAAACCCTAATTGTATGGTGCCACTTATTATTAGTGAAGAACAGTTGTATTTATAGAAATAAGTCATCTCAATTTATGAGACGTTGACGTCATCCAATCTGAACAGAGGTATAAATGCCATTCCTTTTCCTCGCACGATCCTCCATAAACCACCCAGTATTGCACCGCGAAGAGTATTATATTCGAGAGCGAGTATTTATGGATCACTTCCAATTTGGGAACCTGAAGCTAAAAGCAAGTTTCGCGTGCATAACCTTTAAATTTCAGCATAAAAAATGAAATTCCACCACCACAAGAACACAGTTCTTGTAGAATAATTTTCCTTTTTCCGATGGTATTAAGTTGGTTCCTACGATCCTTTTATTGAAGACTGATTAAAATAGGGAACCCCTTGTTCCATAATATGTCTACCATTATGTTTTAACGCCATTAACATTTTCAGCCTGGCACTGCAGAGGCTCTGTAGAACACGTCTAGCCATTAATAGGAGGAAAGGGGAAACAATGTTAGCTAAAGATAGAAGTGAACACACCGTTGCACTAATAATTGGGGAGTTAGCGAATGTTTGGAGAGAGAACCTTATGAGAATGGGAAATTAGCGTATGTTTGGAGAGAGAGAGTTATAGATATTTGGAGGAAAGGGAAATACAATAACTGGGAAACATATATAAGGCGCCCACAAAGTCGCAGGCGGGCATTCATTCAAAAGTGTGGCATTCAAAAGGAGGATTTACTTAGAGATTGTTGCTCAGATATTCGTGGAGATAAGTGCAGCCAGACGGAGACGCGGAGAAGACGGAGTACGCAGTCAGAAGGGGAACAGACCTGGAGGTTACATGGACAACCAGGGGACTGTACGACTGAGTGCAGAGCGTGCAGGATTGGAGAGAAAATACCGCAGGCCTGCAAAGAATCACCCTGGAGATACCCACCAGACGTCTGGCGTAACTATATCTACTTGTGCTTTCCAAATTGGTCCCAATACATGATTTATACAATTGATACAATGTCATGATTGTAACTAGAATTAGGGATTACATATAAGTAAGAGTAATTAAGACTGTTGGATGCATAAGTAATTGAGAGAGTAAAAGTAGGTAATTGCATAAGGGAGAAGGCGGTAAAGTTGTTAAATTGTGAATGCCAATGTTATTCAGGAACTTTTTGATAAATGCTTTAAAGTGACTATTAATTAAATATTTGCCATAAATGAAGTATATGTGTAATAATAGTTTCTCTCAACAGGAGTGTCTGCCTCCTGCCTATTGAAAAAGTTCACGAGGGTGGATATTATCAAACGCCCTAACACATTCAGAAAGCAAAATAGCACAATAAAAGCAAACACCGTTCGATGGTTATTTAAAAAAGCATGGAAATTTTATCGAATCTTTGTTTTTTGAAGGATATTGGATTTTTCCAAGCTTCTTTACTCAGCTCACAAAGATAGTAGAGTCAAACTAACCAATGTACTAATATCCAATTCATCCCGTCAAATTTAAAATAATACACTTATGCACACACACATACAAGAGAAGAACGCCGTCAGTAAAAGGGGGATAGGGGTGAATAACATTTTGTAATGGTGCGGAAAAAATCACTTTAGGTGAAAAATAACGATGAAGAACCAAGCGATAGAGCAGCAGCATATGTGCGCTTCAAAGTAAAATACCGATATAAATAAATTAAACAAAATAAATATTCCTTCCTCTCTTGATCTTGGGTAATATTTGCACTTTTTTTAAAAGGAACCACCTTAGTTTTTCCACGCAATGTTTTCTCCATTTCAAACTATATTAATTTTTTCAAATAAGAATATGAAATAGGCCAAATTAATTTATCGAAAAGGGATGGATGCGGCATAAACATTGAGTTTGTCTAGGTAGGTGATGATTAACATTTACGTACCCACTATAAAAAGCCTTCTTGACCATTTTATGCATGATGCAAGGGACGCTTATCTCACTTCCAGTATTTCCCCAGTGGATCCAGAAACTTTTTTTCCTATCATTATGATTCCCTTAATTTCCGAAAATAAATTAAATATCCCATTTCAGGAACTAACGGTATTAACTGACTCCACCGAGTCGATGAAAACAGTGAAATTTAATTAGCCTTTTTCCATTTGGTTCTCAATAAGAGCTCCTAAGGTCTCAATGGCTACTAACTTATGTTGTATGGTCTAATTCGTAATATGAGTTATAGTGAATGTTGAAGTTAACCTCAAAATATCCATCCTTCCAATACATATTGCTACAATGAACCCACTTTCTTACTAGAGCCCCCACTTTCTTACTAAGGTAGAAAAGACTAATGTTTTACGATATTCACTTCTGATTCTTCATCCAATGAAATAGTAAATAAATCCTTTCATAAAACAATTAAATTTTTCTTGCTTCTATAAAGATAAAAACTCACTTAATTAGCATATTCTTCGCTAAGTTTTCATTTCAACATGATTATAATTTACATACGGAGGGAACTGGTGTACCTTTGGATCTATTCAATTATATATTTCTGGTAAAAAATTTCCCCTTCCCATCTCAATCCGTAACATCTTCATCCTTTGGTTTTCTTTTGCCAGTTCTATTTTATCTCAAAGTTTCTCTGCTTACTATTTACTCATTCACAACAATTTCTTTCCCCATAAAAATATTCCCATTTCGTTTCTAATAGGTATTGCGGTACCTTTGAACTAATTTATTCGGATACCTCGAAGTTTGACAAGAGGTTTTTACTTTTTCTTTACGCTCAAGTTCCACTTTCACTTTTTTAGTTTCCAAAAGGCACTATTGAGTAAATAGTATTAATAATATTTTTTTAACTTTGCGACCAATTAAATTTCTCATAAGTTTCAGCTTCTAATTCTCTTCTCTTTCCACTTATTATTTTTCTTCTTTTGACCAATGTCATATGATCCTCTGCCATTCGTATATTTTATTTCCCATTCTCTTCATTTATTCAACTTTCCTTACCGAATTATCATGCGAGATTCTAGTTTCAATGTCCTCTAATCAGTCGGACACCGTGGAATCTTCCACGGCGTCCATTGTAATCACCTGATGGAGAAACTTATGTTCCCTACCAGTACACTTCTTCTGAAGGTCATTCATTATTTTTATTGCCGTTTTTACACTTTAAATTTACTCTTCGTTATTCAATACTAAGATTTACCACTACATCAGACTCACAGGGTTACTTCTGCACGTTGAAGAGGATTGCCTGTTCAATGAAATCCTCGATAAAAATATTTGTTTCACGAAGATACCTTCAGTTCAAGTTCCTTCCCCTGTCCATTCCACATGGGGTATCCCGCGATAGATCATTAATTTCATTCCCATGTACAAATAAATTGCACATAATAAAAGCAGTTAACGCCATCATATCTTTCACCTATTTTCCTTATTTACAGCCAGAGATTCTCGAAGAACCGGTTTACAATCTCTTAGGAAATATAATAGTATTTAAGGTTAGCATTTAACCCCTCCAGTTTTCGTCACAAGTTCCTTATCTAGTTTAACGTAAAATTCTTCGCTATTCCTGCATCGCAATGGTTTACTTCGGTTTAGATACATTCATCAACAAAAACGTAATCGATTATATAATTGTTTTAAAATGCTCAGCAATAAACTCAAAAGAATTTAAGTTAATGATATTTTTGGTGACGCACTTTAAATCCCTTGCGAGGTATTTCTTTTCACAAAGAGTCTACATCGCAGAAAATTTCTCTCAAGTTGTCCGCACTGCCAATGAAAAGTTTCTGAATGCTCTATCATGTCTCTTGTTCCCTCGTTTCTCTATCTGATCTTCTAACGAATCTAGAAACGCCATTTCCCACTCTCTAAGTATGATTCATTTTTTTACTTCTTTAACAGTCTTGACTACTACCTTTCGTTCTTCATCATCATAACCGTAGAGGAAGGAATTATTTTATCACAAAAGTTTTCTCTGGTAAAATTTATCTTCCTAAAGAAACATCCAAAAGCCAGCCAATACGATCGGAAATGCCCGGTAATAAAACCTATAGGTCTGTATTTTCTTATATCACGCACTTGATGAACTCCATGATGAGTTCACTACTTTAATTATCATGTGCATCCGCAATGCCCTTAAAAGCTTTCTCTGAATAAGATCGTGAGACGTAAGTCTCTTGCGTCAAATTTCAATTCCCATATATAATTAGTTATCCGTTAAAGAAAAAAACTGGGAATAATTCTTTTTCGAAAGTGCATTCTATTAAAGGCGATAGGAAGAGGGGGAAGTTCCTCTGACAACCAATCGATTCTTTTTATGCTCTTTAATTCGTGCAGAGCGTTCCACATTCGTACGATATTTAGGGCACTACGGCATTTAATTCCCCTAAATTGAATATTCTTCCTCTCTCTCTCCTTTTCTGCACTAAAAAGGTTCAAGAACCATAAAATTGGTATTAGCCCCTCGTCTTACTCATTCTTTTCTCCTGCTCCGAAAGAGTCATTTTCTAGAGCTCCCATCTTCCCCCATTGTCCCTCTCCAGAAGGAGAAAATTTCGTAAGAGTAGAGCCCGAAAATGAATATTATTTCCCTTCCCACGTCAAATGCACATATTCCCACCTTTCCCCCGTCGCTCCTCGCTTTCTCACTGCATTAGGCTACGCCCTCTCCCGTTCCATCCCGATGCGCCCTCCATCCACGATCGAAGTCTGAGGGGAGAGAAATGGATTGTCAACGTCGGAGAAAGAGGGATGAGAGCGTCAAAGGATAAAAAAAATGATAAGAGGGGAGGGTTAGGAGAGATGCACGTCGACTCTGTCGTGTTTGCATGTGTGCGTAGATTACATCTGCGCTCTATTAAGCAATGCACCCCGACCCAGTTTCAGGGTTTGAAGCAGGGAGTCGAATGAAATCGGTGAGAAAGAGTGAACACCAGGCACTCCAAAGGGAGCCTGTGTGTGAGAGAAAGAGATAGAAAATCCTTGAATCCTATCGCCTTTGGAAGTGAGACTAAAGGAAATGAAAAAATGAAGGTCAATCTCTGTATTTTTCCCCGGCAAGCCGGTCGCATCTCATAGTTACCATTCTTCTTCCTGAGCGAATGCGCCATCCCCCGTCAGCGCAGGAGAAATGAAGGTGATAAACCAGCAAAAGCGTCAACCGAAGTTCACGGTTTCGAATCTCCGGATGTGTGACAATTTTAAACCTCATCGCATTCCCATCCCCTTTATTCTCTACTCCCTTACTTCTTTCTGTGCTCAACTTCCTTACTTCACCAACCCCTTAACCGGAAACTCTCACCGTCAGAAATCTATCTCACTAGAACCAACATTAATTTCTCGACTGATTGAATAAGGAAGTACCGATAGGAATTTTCTTTCTGGAATGGATCCAACGATTGTCCTTTTCCCTAGACTAAGCAAGCGACCGATTTCCATTCCTTTGCGTATGTTGAGATATTTAATCATGTTCATGACTGATAATTTCAAATGCTGAATGAAGCCCATGAAATTTCTCAAAAATATCTCTCCTAAGCTAAAGACGCCATACATAGTTGAAGAAAAAAAAATTCAGCACTAAGAACCGACTTTACATTGTCTTACCTATTTTGAGGCCTATTTTACTTCTCAAGTATCGATATTACAGCATAATTTCCGCATAACCAGAACTCTAGTCGTAATTAATGCCGTAACCTGACTTTATGCAACCGGGACTGAATAAGACGGCGATCCGGTTTTTCAATGCACGGTTCGTCCTCGATACCCCAGGTATATTCAACAACATACTCACGGAATGACATACTTCATGGAACATTATCTCCTTCGTCGTCAACGCTAACGCCAACAAGCAGATATATGAATCGTCATATAGAGCACCATAAAGACTGAGCATACGCATGAATCACCATATAAACTTATTATCCGCAATGAATAATGTTTAAATGTAATGATGATGCCCGAAAATCAAAGTATTATTCATGCAAAGAACATATATTGAAAAAATAATCCTCGTGGACTAGGATTTGATTATTCTTTCTAGCTGCCGTGCAAACATGTCCATGTAGTACTCTTGCTCGAGTGAGTTGTGCCACAGTACAGAGATCAAAGGTTCTTCTTCTTCCCAGTTTCTTCCTAGAGTTGCGCCTGTTTCCTCCAATACATCCTCTTTTATTTTTAATTACTCTGTATTTATATTGTCCCTCCATCTTTTCCTTGGCCTGCTCACACGTCTTCTTCTTCCTGAAAGCTATCTCATATTTTCCTCCATTTTACATTCTGTCTATGAGACCCTATGCAACGTTCCAGCTACCACCCGTCAACCTATTCGTTCTCTGCCATTTTTTGAAGCTTTTTATTACTATGGTTTCTAGAACTCCTTTATTTATCTTTGGCCTCGTCTCTGCCATTAGGTCAGTATTGTTCTGACCTATAATTTGTACACACGTGCCTTAGTCTCCTTTCTTTCATACTGATTCTTCCAGATAAAATTATTTATTTAGCCCGCTATATTATTCGTCTAAATCACTTGTTATCTAAATTTTAGCCCTATATTTCCACAGTGAGACAGCTGTATTTGTCCGTATTTGAAAGAGATTTCCTGTTAGATTATTTAACCATCAAGATCTAATTTACATCTAAGCGGTCTTGCTTAAATTGCAATGCTTATATTTTTTCAAAGGATATCGTTATGTACAGCATTTAACCAGTTGTGTTGAATATATGTAATAATCTTTGTAAACTATCTTTATTGTTAGCTTGAAGGACAACGTTTTCGATAGCATGTCGTTTTTATTTCTCCTATCCTCTTTTTGTATTCATATCCACTTTTTACCTCCTCCAAAGCAATGCATAGCTTAAAGTCACCAAGGGCTTAGAGAATCACCTTGCCGAATGACAGCTCTGGCTGAAACCGGAGAGGTTAGTTCAGGTCCTACATTTGGCTGTATATATTTATCCGTATGTGTTTTGGATGGTCGCCTTGTTTGGGAAGTTTCGATTAGAGAGGATATGAATTTTTTCTTTTAATATGATTCGATCAAATTATTTTTGTAGATATAAAAATTAAAGGTAGATAGAAATTAAAGGTAGGTATATAATATTCAGTAGATTTCTCGATAGCTTGTCTCACAACCATTATATTGCCTGCGTCCGTACGTGCTCTTCCAGATCGAAAGCCTTTCTGTACTTCTTCCCAGGTTATGATATGTTCATTTTCTTAGTGACCAACCTGGTTACATTATTTAACCATGTGGAGCAGATTAACGCTTATAATTCGATGGTTCTTTCATTTTTCCTTTTTTAAGAATTAATGTTGTTGTACTAAAGTGCAAATATCATGCTTCTGTGGGCAACGGCCTACCACGATGCAAACACCGGTTCCCGATCAGTTACCGAAGTTAAGCATCGTTGGGCTCGGCTCGAGTTTTGAGGGGTGATCCTCCGATTCGTCCGAGTGCTGTTACCCCTGTCTGCACGTGGCAGACAGTAACTGCGAAATGACCTTAGCCGTCGAAGCACGTTAAACCAAAATACTATCATGCTTCTGAGGTCAAAACCATATTTATGCAAAAGGGTTACAGCCTGCTAAAAAGTAAAATGCTGTGAGATTAGCCGTGACTGTAACAAGAGCGGAGTCACCTGCTGTTAAGAACACGACTTCGAGACTCGGATCGAATTATTCAAACCGAGGAGATAGGAATAAATCGGTGGCTATGGGATTGAATTCCACTTTTGGTGGATTATTACGTCACCATGGATTTCTCGTATATATGGTTCGCATGGCAATTGAGCCAGCCATAGTTACACTCGACTATTTTTTAATTAAGTGGGTAATTTCAATTTTAATTTTCATACATTTGGTCAGAAATAATAAAAAGCTATCAGCGGCACAATACGTGCAACAGTCGTCGCAGTATTTACCCTCTGTTTTCTTTATTTAGACGAGTTTCAACCAGGACCCTTCCCCTCACATTCTATTTCGGCTTCAATATTTTTTTAAGTATTGCACAGATTAAATTCCATGCTACACTAAAGGTTTCTGCGATGCTTCACAATTAATTTCCGATGAGAGTTGATATCCATCCCCCGAGCGAAACATTCCAGTGGCTTTTTGTCATTAGGCTACCAGTATATAAAATCCATTAGGCGCAGGCACATTTATCAACAAATAAAAACAGTTAAATAAAAACTAACGGCTTGGGTAAAACATATTACGTTGATGCAGGCAGGCTGACCAAACATTATATTTCACTTTCCAAATTGACTTTGATTGTTAAAACACTACATGCAGTGAAAAAGTTCGGCAGACCGTACGAATAAACGAGAATTGAAGTGCTGTAGCGAAAAATTCAAAAACTCATTGCCAATTATAGCAAAAATACGTAACTCAGAGAACCCGTTGCTAAAAAGGATGCAAAACATATCCAAGTGGCTTTTCTCCTTTAACGCCGCTTCATCACACGCTTGGCTCGTCAAATTACATTCAGCCACAAATGCAATTCCTAAAGGTTCTGTGTGTACTTAGAAAACAAAAAATTATAGAATCTTTCATTTGTTAGATGAATATATTTTAATGTAAATTGAAAGAATTTTCTCCGAGTTGTTAACAATAAATAATATATTTTACGTCTGGGTCAATGAAGTGAGCAAAATATTGAAAAAATGTATTCCTTTATCTAATTAAGCGTAGAGAAATACGAATACGTTTTAATGAAATTCATCGCGTAGAAGTTTCATTTGTTATTGACCTTAAACCAATTCATAATGCACTTATACCAAAACGCTTATGGTCAATTACATCCTAATGTAAAACATGAAGTAACACGGGATGAATACAGCTTTTAAATCCACCATGGATGATAAAGAGGGATATCAAATTGAATATTCATGATTCATGTCAAATGCCCCAACGCTTAGTTGATTTATGTGTTAACTCGTAATTCTCCAAATGAAACGGTCTTTTTCAACGGCTCTCGTCGAATCCGAACTAAGAATTTTTTATCCCACACTTTGAGAAGGCATTACACCTCTCCTACCCGAAACACTCCAATAAGGAGTGTTTTGGATACGAGGACACAATACAGAGAATGTCCAGAGTCCAGAGAATATTTTCCCCCAATTCTCCAAATAAATTTTCCGAAATCAGCGTAAAAATCAAACATTCGACGGAAAATGTCATTCAACGTCGAACATGTACCTATTCAAATGATATTTAACCCCGAGTGTTCAATTATCTATTTACCTCAACTCCCAAACAAAAGGACCGTGATATTAACTCAGAAAATACCCCTTTAGCTAGCGTGGTGGCTGGCGTGCTGACTTATCACCCGAGGGTCTACATTCGAATCCAAGCAATGGCGGAAAATTTCATTTTTCGATAGAAACACCATCCGAGAAGTCCGTCATATGTGACGCAATTCTAATCACTACTGAGTGTCTTTCGTTAGAAGTTTTGAGTGATTTTCGTTAAAAGTTAAATAGTTTTCCTTCCATTTATGTTTCCACTGCCCAATCCTTGTCATGAACACTACTAACGGGGATAACTACCTCAGCTGCAGGTCGCATGTCGAAAAAAAACAACCAAAGATGATAATAACTCAGACCTAACTCCTGAGAGACATGTAGGAAAGGACTACAGGGATCAGAAATCTTTTTATCATCACCACAGAATATCGTTCTCTTAACTTCTTGTTGAATAACTAGATGTGAGCCAATGTTACTTGAACTGAAGACGAAGAAAAAAAAGCCGTCGGGGAACCCGAGACATCGAAAATGATCGCGCCAGAGCGTGATCAAGCATGAACCTCGGCAACTACTTCAGTATTCCCGCCGCAGTTTTCAAATGGTGGACGTGAATAATTCTGCCGTCCTCTCTCTCCTAGGTATGAAATACCAGTTCATTTTCATGGAAACTCTCAACTGATAAGATAGGAGAGCTTCCAATTCCCTGCTTTACCAGCGGTTGTCAACTTTTTTATGGCTAGAATTAATCCAAAAATTCATAAAAAATGTAAAGAAGAAATTATGATTGCATCGTATGATATTGCTAAAGCACCAATATAGATCAACTTAGTCCTGTACGATTTTATGATGGCCATTTTTGGAATAATAATTCAGTTAGTTATTTTATGTCGATCCAACAAGGAATGGATAAAAGATTCGTTCTCATGCGAATACTTCGTGAGGCAAAACGTTCAACTTGCAAAATAAAGTAGATTGTTAAGTCCCAAACGATAAATTGGTTTTAAAAAAGACATCAAACTCAAGTTTTATATTATGAGTTGGAAATAAATTTAAGAATTTTATGATCAAAATACTGTTACGCGAGTAATAACATCAAAATAAGAATATAAATACTAGCATAAATCCTTATCAAGTGATGGATATCATAGGTATATACTTATGCTATTAAAAGAGGCGAGACAAAAACACGTTGAAAAAAAGGAAATATTTCAAAGAAAAGAAATCTAACACCTAGAAATCACCACTTTAAAGGACATTCCTTCCAGAGCTGAACTTAGGTTACTCTGAAAATATTTTCCACCGATATTAGAAAGCTGTTAGCGTCAATGTCAGACCCACAGTAGGGAGCAATATACAGATGATCAAGAAATTTCTAACTGGTGTTTACATTTAATAAGATTAATGCGCTGCACGGCCAAACGAGTAATTCTTGATGCATGATAACAAGTTTCCAAACTTATGCAGAATAAAAGATGTACATAGTACCTGCAAAAACCAATATTTTGCATGGTGATTCAGCGCCAAATATTTATATTCCTCGGAAGTTCTAACTCGTAGCTTTCAAATTGAGATATCGGTAACACGATTGTCTCTTTCAGAGCCCGAATAGAACGCAAATGTCAGAATCCATATCACATTCCACATCACCTCAATAGACAGTATACGTGTGTAAATCATGACCACTTCCTTGAAAAAATATCATAATCACCGAAATATTCCTACAAACTTAAATGGAAACACAAAAAGGTATTTGTACAAAATTTGAACGGCGAGGATTTTGCATCCTAACTGACCAAGAGCCTTAGGTAGTACCTCACCGACGACGCGTCAATCAAAAAAGGACGCTATCGAAAAGGATGAAGGAATGGAGGATGTGAGTAAAGAAATGTATTCCATCTCTTTCCACGTAGCTGCATTCTCTGGAGCGTATCCTGCTGCGGCCCTCAACGAGGGGATTCATTCCATGAATAACGGGCAGTGAACGAAAAATATCTTACGTTCTCCGCCGCTTCCATTGCAGACCCCGTTTCCAGGGGATATTCCATTCGACCACTCTTTGTGTGAGCGGTCCGCACAAGATGCTCTTAGCTACAGAGCAGTGATATCGAGTGGAAACGCACAATTCGGCGAGGAAAATTTCTCCGTCATCCGGAACTCGAGTTTTATCTCGATTGCTGTTCGAAATCATGAGGGAAATAAAACAAATCATTTATATTCATTCGGGTCGGAAATCGGACATCCTGGTGTGTACATATTTCCTACTCTTTCCTTTCTTTTATATTTACAATCTTTTAATCTGAATGGATCTGTGGTCAAACTGGAGAACTCTAGATGATTAAGCAAATTCCTACGCCTAATCACGAAAAAGGTTTGTCAATCTTCTTTTTTAATGGAGAAAAAAAAAATTTCATGTCTGTCAAAATCGATGTTTCCGGCTGTTAAAATAAATTTAACGCAACCCAAATTGTATACGAAAAGCTATTTAATTAAATCTGAATTTCAGGAACAATAAGAGGAACTGGAAAACTTAACTAATTACATAGTCATTACTGTGGATCAAATACGGAATTTAATTTGTTATTATTATTGTGAACCATACAACTTAGGGTAGTAAAAGTATATTTGGGGAATTTGGAAAAGCAATCAGTAAAAAACAAGCGAAATTGTGTCAAGGTAATAATTATTATTAGGGTTCCTTTTACCCGCATGAAAAAAATAGCATAGCACTACCGCTTCCCCTGGATATCCACACGAGACCCCGAGACCTTATCTATGCTTCCAAGCCACACACTTTATGCGATGAAGAGCCATTATGAATTAACAAGGTAAGAGATATGGGCCACTTGTGTCACTTCTTCTGCCATCATGTTCGGCAGCTTTCCCCGGGACTTCTACAGATGTACCCATGCTGTTGAAGACAAAAAGCACAAGTTTCATAGCTGGGTTACTTAGACCAATGCTGACTATCCCAATCTTTTCAGAGCCAAGCTTTTTTGCTAACTGCGTATCAAAAAATATTTGAGCCTCTGAAAATATTCTTCCAAAAAATAGGTAATGAAAAACATCTTCTCTATGGAGCATCTTCGTACGTACTGGCTCGATTTACTACAACAGCCAGGTTTTCAGTATTCATCCCAGATAAGAAAACATATCTTTGTGCAGCAACTTCATAGGGTGAGTTCTAAAAGGGCATTTTACCAATCCCTCTAGCCGTAAAAGATATTAATTCCTGGTCGTTGACGAATTAGCTAAAACAGTTTAGGCTCAACTCATGCTGTGAGTAAATCATTTCGAATGGTCAATTAAACTGACGTATTTCGTAGAGATGAAAAACACAAATTACAAACAAAAATACTACGTATGGATATTGGAGCCGTGTTTTATTATAAACGACGTCATGAGGCCGGACGATGTTTGTAGACTGAAATAAGTTCTCATTCCAGGCTTGCAGATACCATAAACACAAAATGAGTGAAAGAATGACGAATGAAGAAGGGATGACTTTTATGAGTCATTTAATTCGTCAGCTTCAGTCATATATTTGAAATCTCAGAATCAATTTAATCATAATTCAATGAAAACAACTGTTTTTCGAATTTATATCAAATGGGAGGTTCTAACACCATTATTTGTAATTATTCGAAACTATTTCCACAGATGTAAAGCTTTAATCCTTACGTACTTTTAAAATTCAAACGTAAAGGCGCCAGATGAGAAAGATCTTTTTTTGGGAAATACACTCAGTAATACCAGTGGAGTATTCAGGCTCATCTTTAATCATACATTCCCTCTCCGTTTTAGGACTGCACAGAATAATTGATTCACCCGCAAGATAAACACGAAGCGAATCAAAGAGGTGACTCAATCAATCGGCACGAAAGATAAAACCGTAGGAGGCAACAAAGTAGTTACCAAAGAGAGTGATCGATTTCTTTTCTGGAATAAAAAAAACTCTCGGCCGCAACTGCCCCCTTTTTGGCTTTTGTTCCCACGCTCTTGTTTGTTTCGTGTCCCGTCAAATCCGGCCCTGGCCAGAGGGGCGTGAATTGGGTCCTCAATTCCAGATTTCAATGGTTGCGGATCGACGTCCCCTAAACAACTCACTCTCCTCTCACGTAGAATTAAGATCTTTTCAGGTTGAGCTTGGAAAAGTATAGAGTGTTCGTCTGCTGAGTGAGAGGTTCACGTGATCGATGCCTCTCGGCTGTCCCACCTCTACGTCGCAGATAGGGTTATTACCGAGCGGACACGTAACACACTAAAACCTGAGGAGTCTAAAAACTATACCTCCGAGCCGCGCCAGAATACATTTTAGAATCCGTTACTATAATGACTAACTCGTCTGCATAATGTTGTTTGAGCAAGAGTTTTCTCTAGTCATTACAGATCGCATGCACGAGTGTCATTCAAAAATTTAAGTCAATGTTAGAAGTATGAAGTAAAGAAGTACAGCATTTTCACAGATGCAAAATCTTTGTTCTTAAGAATGAACAATTCAATAATTACCTAAATATACTTAGTTAAGACTTTAATTTGACTCACCTATTTCTTTTACGCCTAAAGCTAAAACCGCTTTCACAATCAAAAGTGTATTTGATAATATAAAAAAGTATTACGCAGTGTAATAAATTCATTTGTTTTTCAAATATGGAAAAAATGTACGAAAAACAAATTTTTGCATTTTTGACGTGATATGTGCGAACAAATTTATCATTTTTTAGTAGTCTCCCCAAGGCGCAAAACCGCACCATATCCTATTGAAAGCATCATTTTTGTGTGCATAGAACGTATTTCGATAAGTGGCCAATATTTTGATATAATTAGAAGGATGATATTTTATACTTATATTTGAAAAAAGTCAAAACCCGTAAACATTTCTGTGTAGCGATATATTTTGCTCAAACTATCTTAAATTTGACTTTTTGAATTTATTAAACTGACATTGCATTGAGATTCCCTATTTTCATCGTATTTCTCATATCAATTGTCGGCAGAAATTTCTATACCTTTGGCGCGGAGAATGGTGAAATCAGGGATTTTCAGTGCCCTCTCCGGATGATATAATTAGTAGAAATATACTACTGTTTGTCAACAGCATCGGGGTGGCTATATCATTTACTGGTGAGGAGGCGTCGAACGTAATATTTAAAAACTTGGATTCAATCATCGACGATATGTTACGTCTGGGAAGGTACGCTTATTTTGATTTCTAACGAATTAAACACAAGATAATCTTCGATGAAGAGGGTTGAGTATTACAGAGTGTACGTACTGGCGCCGAGAACGGCGAAATCGTATGCTGTGGCTGTATATTGAATGATTCGCTAACCTTTTATTTCAACGGTCAAAATACCTAAAGGAAGACCCTAGATGAAATAAAATCTGTTAATGCAATTCCTATTGTTTAAAAATGGCAGATTTGGAAGAGTACTCCAGTTCAGAGCATAAATATAAGGATAACGATGCGAAATCTCATATCTATTTCGCATTGACTTTAGAAAAGGGTAAGAAGATCACGTAACCAAAAGAGAGCAGCGGGTACCTATTACGACATGTGCTTGTAGCAGCCTTTCTAAACAGAGCCGGGAAATGGGTGAGAAGGCCAAGCAATCACTGCAAATAGTCGATAATCATTTGACTGCAGAACGGACAGATTTAAAATGTCATTTATTCCACGCACAATAAGGTATCATAATAGTTGCGATGGATCAATCATATGAAACTCCCACCCTCACAAGGTAGAGTAGAATTTTCGCTTGTGGTTAATAACTTAGCATGATTACTAACTCTTAACACCGCTTGATTTGTCCGGCATTATTTTATTTAGTTTTCTGCATGTAGTAGTATTTCGAAGCATTCATAAATTAAGAGTATTAGTAATATTGACCACTAGATGTATCTTTAGCATTGTAATGAATGTTCATTTACGTAGCATTCTCCCAGTTTCTAATTTGACTGCGCATTGTTCCCCTGACTGCATTTTTGGACTGCGCCAAGCGGCCGGGGGAACGTGCGAGGTCCCGATTTGTGCTGGAAAGAGTGCTGCATGCCTGGTGTGGAATCACCCCGTGCCACACACCTTAGTGGTGGCTTGCACGGTACTTCGTAGATGTAGACTACTAAAAATAAAATTCTCGCAGATGTGGCATATTTTTTTCCAGAACTGCCCTTAATACATTGACAGCCCTGCGGCTCCTGGGCATTATACTACCCAGTCGGGCACGAGGAAAATGGAATTTACGCTGAAGAAGCGTGGCCGAGTGGCTCTCGGCCCAAAAGAAATTGTAACTGTAATAATACTTATCGCACGGATTTGATTAAAACACCATTTTCATCACCTCGTCAATTAGGGGACGATGAGCCGCTCTGTTTCTTCATTTGTTGTTAACTTTAAAAAGTTATAAACTAAGGTGAAGCGTGCCTTGAGTGGTCACCCTCCCCCCGCGGACCCTCTCTCGCCATCGCTAGACCCTTCCGGTCGAGCGATGGCGAGAGAGGGTCCGCGAGTCCGAGTTCGAGGACCGTCGAAATGAAGGTTAGCGCTCGCGGGGGGTTCGTCCTGAGATCCGAGCAGATAAAAATTTCTTGCGGTCCCCGTTCAGTGCCCTCAAGCCGAAACTTGAAAAAGGATATTGGGAGCCCTATTATATCTCATGACTAGGGTGGCAAAATGTACGGGCACGCCCTCATTTGCGGTAAACATTATCTTTAATGATAGGGCTGTGAGACAAGATGCTCTTGTGAGTGCTATAAAGTCGTTCATCTCACATCACAGCAACAACAAAGATTCGAGATTAAGCCTTTTGAGAGGCGTAGGCAGAATAACCATAAAAAAACAGACAGCGGCACGTATCACCGAGATTTTCATTAAGAAATGTGACGAAAACCGAATCATCTCTTGACAACTCGCTTTTATGTCCCTAGACTATCATAGACGTGTTTCTAGAGCGGCCGTGCAATTTAAATAATGTTCGTCATCAAACTCAAACGTATTAATGAACATTATGCTCCGAAACAAATCATTCAGCCCACATAACCGGGATGCCCGTTTTTTTATAGTAAGTTTTATTTTTTTATTCACGCGGCCCTTATCTTCATGCCCACTTCCCCAAAAAGGAAATCTTGTGTCTGATGGAGCAGTGTACGTGGCTCTAACACACATATACATGCACTCACTTCGTGAACAAAACATTTCAAAAGAATAAAAAAAGAATGAAATAATAAATAAATAAATAAATAAATAAATATAAAAATGCCAATTCCCACATGGCAGCAAAACCTCACCGTCGCCGTTACATCAACGCTTCCGTCAAAATCAGACACCGTGGAAATGGGAAAAAGGCATGGAAAAGAAGGGGAAACGAGTGAAAATAGAGAAAGAAAATACGGGGGAGGGAGGAGCGAAAATTCACGAGCATCCTTCAATCCTGATACCTTCGGAATTCTCGTTGCGACTACCCCACCTCTCAGCCCTTTTCCACTCTGTTTGTCGCTTACATTTTTAGCAGGCGGTTTAGTAACGAATAAAAGAGAGAGAGGAAGGTTGAGAAAGAGCAGGAGAGAGAGAGATATGAAACGTCATACGACCAGCATACCGGATCGGATGAAAATATTTTGGAAGAGATGCCTACGTCATCGGGGAATACGGGGAAAACTGCGACGACTACATGACATGCCTCTTTACCCCCCCCCCCCAATTCTCACGCACATCTAAAATAGAAGGGGATAGAATTTGGGCTTTGAATGGAATAAGAGCTTCCCACGCGACGTTAACCGGATTCCTATTCAGGTGGGGCGGATTTTTGCAATCTAACGTATATTTCGGTGCTGTGGGGTACATTGACTAGACTACATCGTCCGTCAGATGGGACGTTAAAATCGATTTTCTCTTACCGTTTTCCATGGCTGGATATGACACTTGGGCCCGTTTTTATAATCGCTGGTTAAATATTTTCTCGGCATGAAAAATAATCCTAATATGGGATCCTCACGGTTCCCTCTTAATGCGCTTTCGATATCGTTATTGAAAACGCAAACCACTGGAAATGGTAATGCTCATAGATACTGTCTTCAGAACACACTACATTAATTAAAACTAGTTATTTAAAGCAGCTAACAAAATTTGAAGGACGCGGATAACGGTTTTGCACTCATGAGCTCAATTGAAATATTAGGATAACGCAAATGCACGCGTTAAGGAGAACCCTCGATAAAGATCATGCAAAAAACCGAAATGAGCATAACCCTAACTAAGTTACCATTCATTTCACGTAAAAGCTGAGACATGTTGCGGTTAACGGTAACCAGACATTATGAACTCGGACCTTTATCTCCCCCCGCACATGAGAAAGACGGGAGAAGAAATTGCGTTGAGTTTAGAATAGAGGTTGGTTTCCCTAACGGAGTTTGAAGCCAGGAGGTAGCAGAAAGTTTTCTCAGATACTTGGGAAAGAGTACTTCAGGTATGGTAGCCCGTCCTTCGGATGGGGTCACAAATATAGGCAGTGGCTGCCAATTATATCAATACTGCCAATACGGAGGGCTTAGGTTTGAATCCCGACGATGGAAAGGATATTTCTCAATCGATATGACTTTTACTGAGTGCTCTGAGGAGATAACTTTAAGTACAGTACTCCGTCCGCGGAGAGGTAAGTTAAACCGTGGTCTCCCTAGGCGTCATTTTCCAAGAGCGGGTCAGAGCGGGATAATGGTCAACATTCCCTGAGGAGACGAAAACGGACGGCGGAAGTTTTCCGTCATCTTCCCGTCGATTAGAAGTTCATCACGAATGACGAGAGTATCAGCGCCAATTGCTTACCGTTCTTTTGGATTAAGAGTTCTGAACGGTTGCGAAGTAGCTGTTTGTTTTCATTTTTTATAGTACAAATATAAATTATCCGCAAAAATACGGAAAAATATTGCTTCAAGAATGTCAATTATGTTTAATTGTAAAGTTAAAATGTAAAATGGACAATCGGTAAATAAGTATTGAGAAAAAGTTCTCCTCTGATTGGTTTCCGTTGACGTAGCGTGACGGAAAATTTGGACTTAGTATCATCATCCGTCAACGGCTGGCCATCGTACTAGTTTCCATCACGACACAAGCACCAAGTTTCGCAAAACTCCACGTCAGGAAACGCCGACCGTAATCCTTAATAATGGCGGCAGCCATCTCTCCTTCCTACTTCCCTCCATACGACTTCTATCCAAATACCTTCCCTTCCAGCCTGAATCGCCGACTCGAGTGAGACAGACATGAATTACATGAGAACGACCTCCGAAAGAGAAGAATTGCAGCAGATACCTGCATCGGATTCTTTGAACCCCGTATTTATATTTCCCATGCATCGGTACGGGGTGTATATATGGGACGAGGTGTATTTCCCTGAACGAGGGGAGGGGGCGGTTTCCCTTTTCACCCCCTCCAACCCTCTGTGGAAAAAAATACTTGGAAGATGACGGCGAAGACCCTAAGCTCCTCCGCGGATACGACAGAAACTGATGAATTATTCACGCTCGGCGACAGAAAATACAGCCGCCCCTTTCCTTCAGTAGCCCGTCCAACGACAGGGAAGGGACCTCGGATTGAGAAGCGGATGGGAAAAATGGGGTCCCACGTTTCCTTGGGTCCCTTCCCCCGTTCCCTACAGCACAGTCCGCGGATATTTTTGGACGGGGGGTGGAGGGGTATGAGAATTTTTATTATTTCTCCTTTCCGCACCCTATTGGGAACAAGAGGGGAATGAGAAAGCGAAACAAGGAAAATCCTGGGGTTCTGAGAAATGGGCGAGGGAGAGGTAAGACTTTCAGGCGAGTGGGAAAATGAGACGAGGAAAGGAGGAAGGTGGACCAGGGATGCTGGAAACTTTCGTCTTTCCCGGCGGTGAAACTTAAGCTATCACAAGAATTTTAATCCCCTTTAATGAAAATGTAGATAATGGGTGCACAAATGCTTTGGCTTGCGGGTCATATTTCACAAGATGTTACTTTTGTGAGCCGATAAATACCAAAATCACCTGTTTGATGAGAAATTACGAACGATAAGCATCGATGGAATCAATTTCAACATGCCCAATTAACACATTGAAGACCGGGCATTTGTTTTTCCAACTTTGCCTTGCGGACGAATAGATATCCGGGCTGCTTTATTGCACTGAACTATTAAAAAGTTCATACCCCATGGCCTTTTCAAAATATTTATCTGAAATGTTCAGAATTTCAGTATAATTCAGGAGATGCATACTGAGATACATAACTCGAAACATGTATGTGAAACTACTTCTATTGCAAACTGTAACCAAATAAATTGGAAACTACATGTAAAAATAATCAATGTACGAAACTCGAGTTCATAAAAAGTGGCGCGCAAAATACGAGTATATAACTTGTGAGCCGTCTGCATAGTGCCAAATTTCATGTTTAATATAAAGTGAATTGTCATACCTATACTATACGAAGAGGATATATAATTATAAGTTTTAAATACTTCGTAAATATTTGTTTTTATTTCGATGTATATTTTAAAATAAAGGACTAATAAGGGACTAAAAGAAAAGGCGGAAGTCCGCAAATATATTATCTAAACCTAAAATAAAAGAGGAGTAGCACATGCAACAAAGAAAACGAAAACGATAGGAACTAGGAAAATGACGTAGTAATGTTTGATCCTCCGTTAAAGGGTGTGAAAATAACGAGTAGAGAGAAAAGAGCAAATAACATATAACTTCACGCTGGAGCTTACTGGTTGATAAATAGACTGTTAGACCTAGGTAAGCCAGACAGGGTGGAAAGTCCATAAATGATTATACATTGAGAAGATCATTTTTTATTGGAAGATAAGTACTTCGTACTTTTCATCTTTCTCTATATCGCGTCATTATTTGCGTATATTCCTGCAGTTCAACCAATGACACGCTACGTTTCATACAGACATGTTTGCGTCGGAAGAACCACAGTACTAGAGAATCAAATAACACCAGGTTCGGTACTGTAAGGTGAGGGGAAAGCTCACCTCGCAACGACTCCCGCATTGAGAGAGATACACGTATTCACGGTTGGAAGACCAGTCCCTTTCATTCCAACACCTGGGGTTTCTCACAATATTCTGATCGAACTATATCGATTTATTTTCCAGGGGGTATCCACAGGCAAAACCCAGATTTTAAACGGAACCCTTTCTTCCTTCCGTTTACTGCTCGTTCCGCCCACTCAGACTACCAAATTTCCCTAATGAGGAAACACATTTGCCTGATAATTATTCAGCTATATCGAGGGAATAAGTAATCCAGAGAAAAACATTATTCATTCCTATTCAGAAATTTGGGGCGTCTTAAGTACGAATGTAATAACTATCGTAGTTTTGTTCATTGTTCATGAAAATTCAATCACGAAGCACGTATGTCGTTGGTCCTTAAAATTATCAATATCTCTGCCAGCATCGGTGTGGGCTGCGTAACGTCCTCGCCTGCTAAGCCGAAGGTCGCGGTTTCGAGTCACGCCTGGGTGGGTTTTTCTCCCCTCAGGGCATGGGTGTGTTTATGAGTTAAATGTAAAAAAGTACTGTGCAGTCCTAATTTCGCTCAAAATAAAGTGGTCATTATTATTACAAATTTTGTCGTTACCAAGGTAATACATGATAGGTTTTCAAATTATATTATTATTATATTATTATTTAATAAAATTTAGCTAGTAATATTTTGTATGCATTTGTCCAGCTTCAGTATTTGGTGACTGTGAATCAGAAATATTGCAGCCATTGAACGCATTACGATCTTATACGTTTCTTAATCTGACCTGATTCAATTTACGACGTTTCAAAGACTTGACTCCACTATTACTATAAACGCCATGAAGGATATGGCAGGGTCAACAAACTTCGAAACGTCAACCACTGACCAAGCAGATATTACTCAATATATTTTCACGCAAGATGGATTAGTTAAAATTGAAACTTTTAATGTGGGAGATCAAGCATTAGTGAACAAAAATTTTGGATTGCGGCTTTATTTCGCGCAACCGTCCTGATGACGGCGACCTTGAGTGAGGATATAAAGAAAAGGCCGGCGTATAGTTTAAAATGGAGTTAATCGTGTGGGTGATACTAGACTGCAGTCTATAATATGCAGCGTGTTATATATGGGTGAGGAATAAAATATATAAATTGTGGTCAACGAAAAGGTAGACAAAAGAGTGGTAGATGAGAAGACGAAACTTCTGGAGGGGATGAAGAAAATTCAGGGTAGGTGGTTGAAAGAGGTGATGAGGTGAGAAGGAATGCTGAAGGCCGTGATAGAAGGAAGGATTTCGGGTAAGCGGGGAAGAGGAAAAAAGAATAGTCTTTCATGGCGGAATGAAGAGATGAAGAAAGACATTGTGTGAGGGTATTAGAGTCCTTAGGGTAGAGGGTACTGTGGGAAAACCTAGAGGATTTTTATTATCTTCCATTTGAACCTACCTTAACCACTATAATACATAAATAAACATTTATTATTACTATTTAGCTCCACATTCGTTCATTTTCGCATATTTTTTTTCAATATTAATCCAACAGGCACGAAAAAAATACATCGGAAAGCGTAAGAAATCAAACATTATTTTCAATCGCTCTTCGGGGGTGGATACAATAATTAAAAGGGCCTGTTTTTACCGAGGGCTGCAGCTTGTACCTACTAGATATGAGCGCCACGCCGGCGCGCCGTCGTCGCCGTGAGTTCGTGTCGACGCAGCGCCGCTGAGTGGAACACGCGGCACGCCGCCCGTCGCGACAATTCGATACTTTCTTTTCCGCTCGCACCCGCGGCCCGCCGCCGCCCGCGTTCGCTCGCTCAGTCAAGTATTTCACCAAATGAACGTGTGTTTATTTGTTGCGTGGCGTAAACAATGGAGGTAACTTCTACTATTATTGACATTTATAAAACAAAAATAAAAGACATTTACATAACACCTATGAAAAATCCGCCAACAAAAAATACACATTTTTTTCTGGACAGAATTTGGCCAACTAGCGGTAGAAAGAAACGGAAAACGAAGACTTGTTCTTGGTGAACAAGTAATTTGTGCAGTTTGCCTACGAGAAGCAAAAAATGAAGACGACGATGTTTTATTTTCAATGTAAGTTACTTTTTCAATGTAAGTTTAATAGTGTTGGTAGTCTGAAATTTCATTATTTCAGCATTAGGTATACGAATTAGTATTATATATAATTACCTTGTTCTCTAGGAAACTGCTCATAATTTTGTGCAATGTAAACCTTAAACCATCCACTGTCACATATACAAAGAAACACACAGCGGGTAAATTAAATATGAAGATAAGCGTTCATTAATTTTATCTTTTATTTACATTTCCGGGTCCAAGTGAAAGCTTACAGAAAAATCATAGTACAAGTAATCTTTTCAGACATATAAAAGATGCATATGGTTTAGATAAGAGCGATAAGTGGTCGCTGTCCCGAGATTTAGCTCTTTGCATTGCTAGATCACTGATTCCATTTGATACTGTGGACAATGATGCAATGATTGACTTTCTAAAAAAATACAGCATCATTTTTTCCGATGCAGACTTGCCATCCATACGCAATATAGTACGAGAAGGACTGGAAGATGTGTATAACAGTATGCTGGCGTATATAAGTGCTTTCATTTCGAAGCAAAGTCCTCATTTCAGTGCCTTTACTGTCAATATGTGGACCGATATATACAGACGGCGCAAAAATTTGTCTTGTACGTATCATTTTATTTCTGAAGACATGACCCTCATCAAATTTACACTGGCTACCAACGAAGTTACCAAGAAACACACTGGCGAAATAATCGGTGACGAAATTCTGAAGGTGTTGCGTAGATTTAAAATCGAAAAAAAGATACTTATTTAGTCACGGATGCAGGTGGTAATATAAAACTAGCTGCAATCTTATTAGGATTTGATTACCATCTCTGCCTTAGTAATAGTCCACATAATCTAGTCAACGTAAATGGCATCGAAAACACCAGAGAAATATCCAAACTTTGAAAAAATGCAAAAGGATCGTTAAGCATGTTCGATACAGGGCACCACGAGTTGAAGCCGCTGCATCCGCAGAACAGCAAGATTTACTACCTTCTTTTGAATAATTTAAATAATTCGCCGAACATCTGAAGATTGCGACTAAACCAACTCTGAATCTGAGAAGCAACTGAGACACCTGAAAGAGATTCAAGTTCCAGACAACATTTTCTGCCCCTTCCCACAATTAATACGAGCACAAGCACAAGATAGCATAGCATTTTTTTATACTTAAAGCATTTCTAATTACGCAAATCGCCAGCCTATTACATAATTCTCAATGAAATAGGACAAGGTGGTCTCGAATTATAATAAACTGAATATGAAACCATTGAGGCTCTGATACAGTTTCTTGAAGTTTTTAAGAAAATCGTTGAAGATCTAAGTTCAGAAACTCAACCTACTATGAATCTGGCTCAAGTATTTCGCTGGGAAGTACAAAGATTGCTTGAATAAGCGAGCGATTATGAGCCTCTCGTAATAGCTATGCTCAAAAATTACATGTTAGATGGTTGGAATCTGCCTGGAAGAAGTCTGGAATCCCGAATAAGACTAAAATTGCAATTGACAAATATTATTAATTATTATGATTTTCGTGCTTTATCGAAGAAAAAAACCCGTGTTCTTTGTCGTTGCAATGCAGAAATTTTCTCTTTTTTATTTATATTTAAGAAAGTTACATTTTGAACTTTAAGACAGATTCACATCACGCGCTTTGATTAAAATGTATGTTAAGCGAAGATAAAGATGGTAGTATGTACCTGCTTACTTACTTAAATGACTAATATGATAATTTTTCATTAAAAGTGAGATTTGTTATTGTAAAAAAGGGTAAAATTTAAGAATTAACAAAAACCATCGTTTATGACCTCCATTCCTTCATTAAAGAATAAAGAACTTTCTTTGGTTCCAACAATGTGGTTTTCTTTGTTTTGATTTTAAGAAATCGGTCCCTGCTAAATAGAGGTAGGCTATTTTCGTTTTTGACGAAATCCCGAAATTCCCGAATGAAGTTCATAAACACCGAACAGTCATTTTTAGATGCATTACCGCTTAAAAAAGTTTAATATTAAACATTTCGCTCCGCGAAATCCATACTATTTCGCGAAATCCATACTATTTCGCGAAATCATTAATAATTCGCGAAATCAGCGGCGAAATTATCATTTTTAAACGCGAAATTTCGTGGAACGCGACTTTTGGAATTTTTAGTAAGGACATTTAGTAGTTTTTAACGTGCGTAAAAACAATCATTAATCGCGTTAATTATTTTGAATCATATATTTTCATTGTTAAAACTGAGGCCATAAGTATTATTACCTCGTAAATCTCTGGAAAATTCATCTCACACTCAGGGAAATTGCCTCATTGTACTGAAAAAATGAATTCAAGACGTAGAATAATTCAAGGGGCTATAAAGCGATAATATTATATTACCTACTGATTATGAGTACCTATCTAAAATGTTTAAAAAAGCCATTTCAGGCGATCTATTCTACCATAGTTGCACAAAAAGGATAATGCTGCATATTTACAGGAACAAACTATTTACAGGAAATCCAGATTTGTAAATTTAGATTTAATTTTTATCATATTGAGGTCCAACACTAGCCCGAAAATATTAAAGAGGCTCACTTTTGGGAAACGAAGATCCGATTCGTATCCAAAATTAACCCAGTTTAAGTATAGATTTCCTAGATCTCAGAACATCAACGAAGGACACCATTCCAAACTACGCTTCAAAATTCTCTCAGAGCGCGAGTTACGATAGGTATACATGGCAATACTGGCAATACAAGTAAACAACCCCCTAAAAGAAAATTTACTGTTCGCATATAAATATGAAAGTTGTGGTAAATAAAAGATTTTTAATCAAATTGCATACATTTAGTTTCATAAGGAATATTTCTCTTATTTGTATTATTAGTGGCAAAAAAGGATGCTCGATACCTTGTGATAAAGGTCGATCGAGTTGTTTTTTTTTAGAAAGTATTTAATTTTGCTCGACGATGGAAAAATTGAGTTCGGTGTATGTTACTCATATCATCAGCGTGACATGGTACTTACCATGTCAGCGGGGTATTGTTAAATTACGACGCATATAACAGTGTTCATCGGTGTGATCAGTTTCTGTGAATATTCCGGTTTAATGCGGAGTTTGAACTATGTGATTTGGTGAGTTTTCGCTAAGTTCGCATGCAAAAGCGACTTCGAAGAACAAAAATTGGCATCATATACCGTGATCATTTCGTGTTTTTGCATGCGAATATGCCAGAAGATTGCTTCAAAGACAAGAGAATGATTTGTATTTGTCACAGTTTTGCTGTTTCACGAATTCAAGTATTAGGTGAACAAAATTACGTACCATCAAGTGCCTATTGCTTGAAAATTTCTGGCATTCCTTTGCTCCATATAATATTTTGTCCATCGATTTGTGAATTGTGCTCATTTCCTTTTACGTGGGATGAATTATCTGTATTTTGTTATAAAGTGTGCATTGTTTCATGGGAATAATGCACGCAAGGTTGATATACTTCGTGATACGTTCAATAAAATATTCGTATAAATAAGGTTTATGTACCTACCATTTCATTGATACTATAACTTATTCCATTTCTGTTGCGTGATATTCATAAAATTCCGTTTTTGAGGTAGAAAGTATGATGCGTTGTTGGATACCGCGATAAAATGAGACCTTACATAAAAAACGACTTGGATGCTCAAAGACATGCCCACCAGCTATAAATCTGGTTCAAATATAGACCCATCTCTTCCGAAACTTCAATCTGTATAAAGACGGCGGAAATTATAATGACGTCGCCACATGCTTCTACTGCAGGATCTGATGATTTTTAGTGGCTTTTCCTAATGTACATTATTTAATTATTCTGAGTGTTCTATAAATGAATTAAAGCTTACATTGCTGTTGCAAAGGATTATGTAGGCGTTTGCTGTGTCATGAACACGCTAGGAAATATTTATTTCTAAATTTTCTCCTCATGAGAAACTTGTAAGCAACTAAATATAGATTTGAATGTTATTGCTTTTAACTTTGCACTTCTGAAACTACGCTGTTATTTTGGAGTAGTACCATTCACTTGCTTAAGGTCGTGTCATTTTGAAAGTTTGTTTTCCTAAAATTATGTGTATTGATTTTACCCAGTCGAAATGAAATTAAACTGTGCCATAATCTGAAATGTTTTGCTTTTAACTGTTCTGTGAAGTTCCGTATATGCTGAAGAGGACTTAAGACAAACAAATCAGAAAGGCAGTGCTTGCTCGTACATAATCAGAGGGCAGTGGACAATTAACGTAGTGTCGGAATGTGGCGTTCAGAAGTCCCTTAAAGGATTTCATTTACCAATTGATGCCTCTCTCTGTCTCTACTCTGTGAGGTTAGAGTTTTTGCCAACGCGTAGTGGTTTGCCTTCTCCCTTGATGTCTTTGTGAATGCCGGTGTCTACTACCGCGCGCTGTTTTTCGCTTTCGAACTCGCCCGACCTATCTACACAACATCACGTAAAGGACTACATTGTAGCTGAATTGAGTTTTGAACATTTTTAAAGTGTATCGCTTAGTGAACTTAAAAATAAAACAGTTAAGTGGACGTGGTGAGAGGTCTCACTCGTCCCACTTCACGGTACTCGTATTGTGGAAAGAACGAAAGGCGGAACGACTGTTTAATTTGATATCTATAAATACTTAGGAGGTTGATAATACCTAAAGTTGTGACCGTGTTTCAATGAGTCCAAGATTATGAGAAAGAAGGAATTTATGTGTTCGATGAAGCGAAAAAAATTATGATGTGCAAGTTTTGCAATGCAATTGTGGACTGGAGTCAGAAAGACACATGTGACAAGCATGTCAACGCCAGAGCTTCTCAATAAGCTAATAAGGAGAGGGTGATGTCTGAGGGAGGATTAAAACGACAGGCTTCGATTTCCGAAACATTTGATGTGAGCGAACGGGCAAGGGAAGAAAAAGAAAAATTCACCAAGGACACGGTGAGGGCATTTGTGAAAGCGAATATACCTTTGTTTCAAGTTGATCACCCGGCTGCTAGAGAGTGGATGGATAAATATATTCCTGGTGCAGGTAGTCTTCCCCATTCTAAAACTTTGACGGACGTTTATTTAAAAAACATAGGAGAGGAAGAAGAATTAAATCTTAAAGAAATAGTTAAAGGGAGAAAGATAGCGATTTTATGTGATTAAACCACTGACAGAAAGAGTCAGTGTGTATTTGTAGTCTCTGAATCAATGTGTTGTGAAGGCTAAAATGGCTTTTCTTCGCAGCAGAAAAAGGAAACATCATTATTTGAAGTTTCTTGAAGAAAAACATGTTTCCCCAAAACTGTATCCCTCCCCAGTTCCCACTAGGTTGAATGCTTGGTATTGTTCCCTTAGATATATAGATGAATATCTTCCTTACCTTGCTGATTTTTTCAAGTTTGAAGTTAAGGACTCTAATGACAATAGCCTCCTTATCAGGTATTTCTACAGTCTAACTCTAGATGAACTAGCAGTTTTGAAATACCAGGTAAAGTTTGTAGTTTTTTTTATAATGGGTTTATTAGAACCAGTTTAGAATTTATTTAGAATTTTGTTGAGCATTGTTCATCGACCGTTGCCCTTTTAGAGACTCTTGAAGGTTCACATTATCCCTTTTCCCAAATCCTGAGTGTTAAGTTGTTAGACCTAAGAAATAGTTCTCAGTTAGTGGCAGATCGGCAGTTTCTATCAGACACTGCTAAACCGTCACCTGCTTGCCGCTCCAAATCTGTAGAAGCACAGTTGACAAATGTTGGAAAAGAAGCTGTGTTAAAACTTAATTCTCTTGTAGCTAGTGACCCATCAAAAGACTTCTGAGAGGCAATGGGTCTACTTTTCTACCCTAGGAGCATTATTGCAAGTGGGCTGCATGTAAATCATAGTTCGGCGTCTCAGGATGTAAAAAAAACTGCCATTGCTCAAAAATCTACCCATATTTGATTTTATTGAAGCTTATTCAGCTACCAAAAAATGCATCACTGAAGCTGCAGCTACTGGTGACGCTGATCTAATGGCTATTGTTCAGAGTCTTAAACCTGACTATCCTAAATTTGCAGAGTATGCTTTCTATTGTATATGTATTCCTGCCTCCAATGTTGACAGCGAAATAGCATTCTCAGTATACAGTAACATTATTTCTGACAAAAGGACTTCAATAAAGGCAGAGAATATGGAGACACTAATGGAACTCTATTTTGGCGAATAAAGTCAATTTTACTTATTGGCAGATATGTGGTTAAGAACCAATAATTTATTTTCCTTTCTTTTTTATGATTTCTATTGTTGTATTACTCAAACAAGCCTTGATGACCTTTTTCTTTAATATTAGATAAAAATTTGCATAAATATCACTTACTGTGAACGTTTTATTGTGTTTTAAATATTTCCGAATAAACATTATTTAACAGAAATTTCATTTATTTACCGCTTTTTTGTGACGAATCCACTGTTTTAGTCACCAAAATTCAGGAATTTTATTCACCATTTTTCACCAGCTCTACTGATAAAACATCTAAGGCCCACCGCTGCGCCGCCACCGCCGCCCGCCGTGAAAATGTTCAGACCACGCCGCCGCCGTGGAATTGGCCATCGGCCCTCATATCTAGTACCAACCCAATGGTAAGGTATGTGGTGTTATAAGAATGGGGTACACGCAGAAGAGAGGGACGCAGAAAGAATCCCAAAGGAAGAAGGGAAAGAGCGACGGAGGAGGAGGAGAGTAAGGGGAATGGGAAGAGGAAGCTCGCATATGGTAGATTGAGACAGAAAGAGACGAAGAAATAAAAAGGACCTTCGGCTCAGAAATTGACAAATAGAAGGCGAGGCTGAAGGGAGGCGGAGGAAGGGCGCCCGAAGGGAAACCAGGAAGAATCCCTTTATTGATAGGGGAAGGAAACGAAGACAGATCTGCGCAGTGTTCGAATTGGAGCGTCGCAAAGGGCGACAGAAATTCAATATCACGAAAAAAATCGATGTGTCTACATCGCAGTGTAAAATGTAACGCATCTCATTCTACGTCACAATTATATTACGCGATTCGGCTTTAGAGTTTTGACTTCCTTACTTTTTGAACACTTGGAACATCTTCCTTGGGGCCAGAATTGATACTTATGGTATAAATAGATACTATTAATGCTTTTACTGAGAATTATAAACTTCTCTTACTCTGCTTTACTCATATTCACTTACGCAAGGCACTGGTAATCTCTTTCGACGAGCGTGCAACCCATTTTTGTCAGTGGCCCAGCTAGTGTAATTTGTATTTCCCTTCGGCCAAATATATTTTTCGAAATGAAGCGCTTTTCAATATTTGAAGAAATTCTAAGTGCATGTTTATTATCATATTTTGGGAGTAATCAAAATACAGTTTGAAATAAAAGATTGAGTTTTAATCATACATAATTAAGAAGGACTTGGAAATTCTCATGCAACTAAGAAAGAGCCCGCGGGCCACTTTAAAATGTCCAGTGAACCAACTGAAACTCTCCCAATCTATCCCAATAAATAAAGATTTCTATTCATCTTTCTAAATCACTTTCACTATGATTTAAAGTTAATGGGATTGAACCTCGATATTGGATGTGGAAAGCTTGACCAAATTCACGATAAAACATATAATTTGCTGACGATGAGGTAACTTAATTCACCGATGTTACTCAAAATAAGAAACTTGCTGGAGACAATAGGCTTAATATTTCCAGTTTCAACATTTTTCACGAAGGTATTCCGCATAAAACGAGGCCAATGTCGGGAACGGATTGTTGCAAAGCCCTAAGTCGAATCGAAAAAGAACAAGACAACGCGATATCTCACAAATATCGGTCATGAATGAAAGTGAAAGGTAAAGCCTGGGATAAACATGAAGTGATAAATGCCCTACATCGGACGCTGCTCGACCAACATGTTTCCTAAGGAAATTTGAAACTATAAAAAAATTAAAATAACTCTGTGAGCATGGTTTCCATTTGTAAACTTAAAGTGAAAAATTAATTACTCTTTGTTTAGAAATAAAGATCAACATCACGCTCCTATCTCACGGCTCTATGCCTAGGTTATACAACTACCTTTCTAGACTTGCACGAAATCATAAAATAAAGTCACCGTTTTACCTTAATGTACAAATTGTTAAAATTTAATATCTAGCTATATTGTTTTGAAAGCTTGAGTGAATCAGATTAATAAATGTTTATTTCACTCACGAAAGAAGATAATTTTTCTCCTTGCTTCTGGCCTCTGTGATAATGACTGGATTATAGAGAACGCATCACTTAGAAATCAGAAGGCAATCTAAAACCATTTATAGAAAAGTCTATTTCAAGTCTCAAGGACCCATCGTGTACACGTAAATTTGCTCTTTTTATATTCAGAAAAATAAACAAGAAACATTTTCTGAAATAAGGTACCGAGACACTAGCGCTGTATCAGAAAATGCCACCCGCAGAAACATCGAGGTCACACCACTCAGGCCAAATTTGAAACAGAACAACTACTTTTCCCTCCCTCAACCTCTCACCGGAGTTTCACCTCAAACTGTCTTTGTTCAGATCGAAGCCGAGAGACAAAACAATCCGGCAATAAGGCGCCCTCAACAAACACCCGCCCGCCACCAAGCGGGATTCCCACGGAAGACGAAATCGCATCCCCCGACCTGGCGACACAGAGCAGAAAGACAAGCGAGAGAAAGCACGCACACACGCATGCACACACAAAAGATCCCCTCTTTCAGTGAGAAAAAACAACAATCCACGTAGTACGTACGTATCCACGTTACTTTTCGCATCCTTGGCACGGCACTTGGTGAAAATCTTCGCTTCCACTCCCACCTTCGCAGTCGGTTCGCTAGGAAAGAAGCCCGCCGCGGGGCATGATGGTAAGGGTGGAATTGTATGGGGGGCGGGAGAAGAAGTCTACCCATCCACCTCCTTCACCTCCTCCTTCAAAAGCGCGAATTAAGTCTCCTCCGTCCCACTTCCCTTTTGAATTTCCTCCTCTTTCCCGAAAAGCTCGTCTCGCACTCGAGGCTTCAAGAGAGAGTCATTACCTGCCGTCGGCACGCTCCAGAAGAGCAGAGCACCCCCGCCCGCCAACCCCACTCACCCTCACATCCCATTGATTCCCTCCCTTTCACTCTAATTCCGGCCGCGGCGCACTCGCTGTGTATATGTCTGAGAGAGTAAAGGGGGTTGGATTTGGAGAAGGTGGCCGTGTGCGGCCCCGAAAAAAAAGGCAGCGATGACGAACGAAGGAAAAGTCGAGTTGGAATAAGGATAAGAAGAAGATGAGGAGGCTGTGCTGTGTGTGTGTGTGGATGTAGGAGGAGTATGAGGTATCTCATTCCTCTCACCGCTTCCTTCTTACTCGGCATGTCGCGAGCCGCCAATCGGGTAAAAGCATTAAATTTACATCTCATATTTAAGTAATGTACACTTCAGCAGATATTCCGACGAGCAAAATATATAATCCGTTGATTTTTTCATCAGTAATGTTAAACTATACCATAAAAAAGCATACTCGATCATGTTCGAGCTTTATCCCAAAACCAAACTTCCTGTTACGAGTTGGCCGTTTACTAAAATGTGCGCTGATGGAATAGAAAACAAGGTGTTGTCTGGTTACTAATTTTGGCAGTTACGTACTGTCTATTTCTGAAGAGACGGTTTAAAGATGTCGTTTACGATTTGGTTGGTTACGAACATAATTAGCACACCTATGTTAAGCCTGCGTTGGGAATACTCCAGGGAAAAGTCGAGAACACAGGTATTCGAATATAACATAGCGATATTTGAATACCAAATTTCGAAATATATCGCCATCGAGAGAACATTGCTAAGATCGCATTTCACACCACAATACCGTCTTAGTATGTAAATTCCATTCACATGGAATTCGTATATCATCATTAGCAGTCATCCATCTTTCGAACATCAATTTATCATTACGTATCGCATGTTTGGGCATAGAGCAAACTCTAACCATCAGGACACACAAGGCAAAGCCCAATGACATGGAAACCCTTGTGTGAAATATCTGAACTTTGTGGTCGGACCCTCTCTGGTCCAGGGGCGCGGACCCTCTCTGGTCTGGGGGGGGGGCTAGCCCCCCCCCCCCAGAAATCAGAGGTTGTAGCTCACTTTGCTCGATTTGCAAAATCTCTTCCCCCCCGCTTACCTAGCTTATACAGAGTTTTTAAGGAATTTGCCTCCCCCCCCCCAACTTACTGTTTGGGGGCAACAACCCCCCAAGGTTGTTGCACCGCTGCTCAGGTCAGCGTGGACCAACATGGGGGCCTACTCCCCTATTTCACAGTAGGACCTCCCTCACCGCAGTCTAAATCCGCCCTCCCAAGGGTCAGCATGGGGGACCGCCCGTCTGCCCGTCGTCTACATACTCGTGATTCATTTAAGCTACTCAATCTTTTTTTAATGTTGTAAAGAGTGTAACCATTTATTAGTTTTTTTATAAATTGTTTTAACCACGAATATTTTGTGGTCAAAAATGTTATCACAATCCACTTATCTACCATTCATTTCACTAGCGGCCGGAAAACATATCCATGCGTACACGTACGTCGTATAATATGGCAAGTGCGCATTATATTTCTATTGCATACTACAATAAATCGCGTACTAATAGATTATGGCATTTTTTAAATTTAAATTATACTACCAATATAATTTGAAATACATATCATAATACATATTATGCTAACATTTCCAAAAAGCGTAATATCTCCAGATGACATTAAAATGTGAAATTTGCATTAGGTAATATACATTCATGTCACTTTTGCTCGGAATATATCATTCGATTGTACATGGACACATATTATTCACAGAAGTCACATTAAAAAACGATAAACTGCGATGTCTATCACCTACATATCGCATAGTTACATTACGTGAGCATCGTACATCACAATAGGGCCCTACTATTTTCACAGCCTACCTTCATCGAAAAAGATAGGAAATAAGATATGTATAATTAATTTTTCCTTTTCAATGGCCCAGGTAAAATGGAGGGTCTCCAGGAGAGAAATACTTAGCAATAAATATTTAGTACGGCCTTCTTCTCCAACGCAAGAAAACGAAAAGTCTATCAAAAAAGGGGAGCGATAGATTGATAAAATGTTAACCAGACAAGGTGGAAGGAAGTGAGGGAAGTTAGGAAGAACTCTGCGATTGGTAAGTCGCTGGTTTTACTTCTGTATCGATTCTGACGTAGGATGGTAGAGAGAGAGATCCTAAACAACAAGGTTAAAAACATTCGAATTTTAAGGATACAGGACCAGCCATGGCATTAGCACATAAGTGTATAATAAGAAAAATAATTCGTCTTGACCCGGACTTGAACCCATATCCGTTGATGTAGAGCACTCGACAGGTTCGAAACCCGGTCAGTATGACTAATTTTTCCTCTGTGGAATATCGCACTTCAAAACATTCGATGGGAAGTTGAATGATACGTTGATCACTAACGTGTAAAATTACGGTGTTTCCGCGGATAAACGTACAAATAGTACTGCTGCTACAAAAAGCAATTAGGAGATATTGACGACCAATTCGATGAGTGAATTCAACATTTTACAATACGACCGGATTAGATGACAATAATTGAGCATTTTAAGAGATCCTATTAGGTTCCTTAGATGTCATAGCAGGTGGGCGCCAACGGCATTTTCGCCAATGGTAGTGGCGGCTAACCCTTTCTCAACCCACGATAGAAACCACAACTATTTTAAGGTTGATAAATAGATTTAAAAAAAGATCATTAGGAGGAAAGCATAAAATATTGATAATAACTTTAGTATAATATTAATTAACGGGCAGATATGGCGGTATACCAATAGAGTTGGAAGAATGAGGACCACTTTCAAAGACAAACTGCCATCAATTTTGCGCCCAAGATGCACGAAACTTCGTGGTGATTGACCCATGTATCACGCTACAAAAATTGAACACACGCTATTTCCGCAATAATGAATAAATCGACTGCGGCGTCTACCTAGAGGTCTCAGGCTGGGAGAATTTCTTCATAACTATGTTGTGAATGTTGTTTGCGAATGTCATTGTCGGTTGTATATGCGAATGTCATTGTCGGTTGTATATGCGAATGTCGATTGGATTATATTTATAAGGGGAGGCAATTTGCGTCGTATCCTCATGGGTGGGTGGGACGATAAGGGAAGGATTATTTGGAGAAATGAGGAAAGGAGAGAAACCCGGTGTCTTAATTAGTCCACTCTCCTCTCCACTCCATGGCGTGAAGGGCCTTATATTTGTACATCCCTTCAAACCGAAGGAATTAATTTCTCTCCAATACGGATCGGGATGCCGCTTTAATATCTCCGCCACTTCCGGGGCTTAGTACCAGGGCCCTCAAGATGTGAAGCTACGGATGTTCCTCAAACTCTCTTTAGAGAGTGGACCGCCTTCAAATCAAAATTTTAAATGCCAAATCATTGATACGTGCAATAGGCCCACATGCGAGTTCCTCATGCATAAAATGTATGCAAGAAATTACGTTCAGATAAAAGAGCTTAAAAATTAGTGCACTTTTTTTCAGCGTAAAAAATATAAAAAAACAATAGTTTGACTAATTTTCCTCGTTCCACTCAGGCAAATCACAGTTATATAATAATTTTAAACAGTGCTTACATGAATAACAAATGCAATTCTAAGAACGACAAAATATTCATTAAAAACATGTACAGAAAAGAAAATAATTTACCATGTGTGACAAATTGCATCGATTAACTGACCTCTGAAAAAGTTCTAAAAATGCATTACGTGCATACAATTTATAAGAAATATAGGTCCATGAAATACTTTTACCGTCTATTTAGAACGGCCATAAAATGTTCAAAAGCTCTGATAACTCTGTAAAACCTGAACTACACGATGTATTACTTGAGTACACGTGTGAAAGTATAAAAAGAGCCAGATTAAGGTAGTTTGAGCGAGATATCACTTTACCTAGAATTCAATGAAAACAATTTTCATCATTTTTTTTAAACTCATCTTTCCAATGGTATCAAAATACCCTTGTCGAAATAATTTTAGATCAATTTTCTTAAAAATATAAGCTATTTTCCATGGGATAGATTACGGCTGTGTGTCCCAAAGGGAGAATATTGGAAAAAAAGAATTTCTAACGTCTAGATTTCGTCAAAAATAAGGTGTGTAGTTTGTTTGTTTTCTCAACTATTGATGAAATAGAATCAATTATTCACTGCAGTAAGTTTCACAGAATCACAAAAAAACTATCTATTGTGAATGCGTTTTCACTGTACGGCGTGAAAAAATGAGTCAAGTTAGAAACTAAAGTGGGTGTATAAATATATATATATATTTATATATAATGAATGTTTTTATTTTTTGAGTGAAAATTTAAAGAATATTTGGAAGATATAACTACATTTTTGCGCCATTAATATTACAATATTTACTTCATATTTCTTAAGACGCTGAAATTTAAAAATAAAATTCGAATATGGTCTCCATTATGACTAGAGAATTATTTCGCAAATACTGCCTTGAAGAATATTATCGCACTTGTTTAGTATTTAATGTATGAGAAAAGAAAATAGCAAATTTTAGAGGTTATGAAAAACGTTAATACAAATGTGTGTGTAAAAGTAGTAAGCGTACGACCTAAAATTTGCATTTCAGTGGAGGTAAAACTGAATTAAGAGCTCAATACAGCGAATAAAATATACGTAAGAACTAAATAAATACGCTCACAACAAATATTTCACCACTTACGATGGACATTTTAAGGAACAACTGACTGATTCAACGTCTTTCAAGGGAGGATTTAGAAGCCAAAACTTCACGAATTTAAGATCTTATTTTTTATGATTCCATGCATTTTTGGGGGAACAACAAAGAGGACGTTAATTAATCCAGAATTTTGTCCTTATAAAATCATTAACTTTCCTGAATTCCATAAACTTCTATTTCCCATCTCCCTGGATAGTTCAATTAATCGGCCGGCTGCATCCAGAAATACGCCTCAAAGCAGTGCAGAGAGATGGAAGGACGGCAAGGTTAGTGGGACAGGCGGATGATTTTTCCTCTGTGGAATATCAGATTTTGTTCTTCATATCAAAGAGAGGACACGTTTTATAAGGGTACCCAGAATATGAAATAAATTACATTAAAGTCATTTCACGGTGGAACCACCTAAGCACAGGTAACAGCGTATCTATAAGAGCCGGCGCTGTAAACTAAATGTGTAAGCCCAATTCGGTATTGTTACCCTAAGGCATGTACGCGAACTCCAGCGGCGTTTTTCGCTATACTTGAAGCTTTCGGGGGAGGAAAGTTTCGAAGGAAAGCTACGAGTAGACGCCGCAATGTCTATCTTCGTAAAACTTCGCAAAGAGCTGTGGATGGAAAAAAAAGAAACACGTTGTTTGTCTCCAGGCTATACGCTCGAAATGTACGTGTTCCTACCTAGGAACGTCGTTTTCTCTGGGCATTACTCATCGTCTTCCACGTAGCGACGACATTTTTCCTTCGTCCCACCCTTTTCTCCCTCCACATCCGAACGAGCTTTATTGGCGCGTTAACGCCGGCTTAAAAAGCGAGTTACGAGTTTTTACGACGGCCGGAATCCGAAGGGAAGACAACTTATAGGACGGCGATAAATTTTTCTGTGTGGTGATTGACTAATGACTGAAATAAATGACTGGGATGAAAAGAAAGGAGGATTTCTTTCAAGAGGGGCAAGGACCTAATCCGAGAAAAATGAGGGCTTGCCGCTTCTATGGATCCGAAGAAAAACATTCAATCATCTATCGCCTAGGTCCTCCCAGCTTTCAAACGTGCGGAATCATCCAAATTCTGATTTATGGGGATAGCACGTAGGTGTTTTGCAGCATGCATCTGTCACCAACGCATTTCCTGTGCGTTAAGTGTCCATCACATGGTGCAACTTTCTTTCGAATTTCGAAATTGCTTTCGAATTGAGACATTAGTATCAACTCCTTTTATCTTTGACTTGGTCGACATGGTCCCTGAGGACGATACCCGCCTCGAGTATCAAAACGTAGGCCAACATGGATCATAGTACCTGGTGTATAACCCGAGAAATTTCTGAGATACATCTTAGCTGGGAAAGCCTGAAATCTTACATCATGGTTCTTTTACTTTAGAGTTTCACAAATTTTCCTTTCTTTCTTGTATTATTTCTCTTCAGCATTCAAAAAAACTATTCACTGCTCATATTCTTGGAATCGCCACGTTTTTCAATTTTATTTTTCTCTTCCTGAGCTCATTAGTCCCTCGGTGTGTTACATTGGTCTCATTCTTACTCTTCATTGCACTCGACAACGTCCGCTTACATGCCTGTCACCAACGCATTTCCCACCTATTAACCCCCCTCCCTCCCCCCACCGCCTATCACCAACCCATTTCCTGAAGATACAATCTTCATCGTATTTCAATTAAGGTATTGAAACCTTCAAGTTTTAGCCCTACACTAATTCGACATGACTCTTTTACTATCGTTTGCCTTTTTTTGCACATCTCCAAAGCTCATCGCATTATTGCCCACTGCTCATCTCCCTTAAGTTTTCTCTTCAAATTCCCAAACCATTTTCCACCTGTCCAACTAACTGCTAAATGAGAGTGTCTATTTGCTCTCTTCATTCAGTTTAACAAGGAACACGATTCTCTATAGAGCTCTCTAACGAATATTTTATGACAGCAATCATTAATGAGTTGCTCTTTTATGCTTCAATTTTTGAAGGAGTGTTATTTCTACGATAGTTTTTCCTAAGTTTTCCAGCGGATGATAAGGCAAATTTGAGTGAGAAATGGATCAAAAGGCGATTTTTTAAGAAAAATACAGGTGAATTATACATCTAAAGTAAGGTTTGAATTCGTAGGATTGAGCCAAAGACATTAAACAACAGCCAGCCTTTTGCAAAACTGAGTCCTGAGCTTCAGCCTGTTTTCTAATTTTTGATAGCAAATCAAACCCAGAGATCGTGATTGGTTGAATACAAAGAAATACATTTGTATTCCTATCTGAATAATTCCCTAATTATACTCTCCGAACAGCCCATTTATCCTTAATGATCTGTTGAGGATCTCAAAAATTAATCATTTTAAGTTTCATCATTGCCAAAGTTTTTAACGATGCAAATAAAACAATGGAAAAAAAACGTTAATTTCTGAAATTAAAAAAAGGTGTATCTCCTGCTGAAAATTAACGCGGATTCCTAGTTAAAAATTTTATTACAGGATAATTTTATTTCAGTTATACCTTATAAAATGAATATGAGTTTTACATTTAACTTTTAGCCTCTGCTTAAACTTCAGTAGATGTGCGCAATTTATATTAAATATTATTGAACCACTTTCCATTTTAATTGGCAAGGGAATTTAAATGCTAAACTTTTTCAATTTTAGCAGACTGAATCACAAAGTGTAATCCTCCTTCTGCGATTGCGTTGATTGGCATTCAATATCCGATAATTCATTTTTAATGCAATAAAAAGAAAAGCTTTGATGAAATATTAATCATTATTTCAAAAATTAGGGAAGTATGAATAAGGGATTACAACAGAAAATCGCTTTGTAAATTCTCCACCGAATTCCAGTGAAATATTGATGGACGCTACCAATGAAATCCAAGCAAAAAACACATTAGGCTATGAACACCGATAACAAATAACCCTACTTCGTTGCCAGTAAATCTCACTCCGTTTTAACTTCAATCTTTTGGTATTATAAATTAGTACTCTAAAAGCTATAAAAACTGAACTTTGCTCATTAAAATTCCATATTGAACAGGTCCTCACCCCATGATGAAATCTGATAATTGTGACCTCGTCTTACTCATTGAACGACTAACTCCACTCCAATTATTATGTTATGTGTTATGCCCTAGTCGCGGAGCCAAATAGAGCGGAGCTGGAATTCAGGAAACTCTGTCTTTTGAAAATTTTATTTCAAGTCAAAAATAAATCAAACTACTGGCTCCTACATATTTGGAAATTCGGACATTATTTCGTAAGTTTCACAGTAGCTTTACTCTGAATCATCAAAGCCTTGATTAAAATCTGACTTTAATAATCGTACATCGTCTATAATGGAATCAGAAATTGTGTGCTCTTACGATATCAAATTATGGAAACAGTTGTTTCAAAATCTAGCTTAGAACACTTTACTGATGATGATTCAAAGCATTAGTCACCACAAAATCCGGTTTACAATTAAATTCTTTCAGATTAACTTAAAATTGAATAGAGAATAAAATACTCAATTTTTTTAAATTAGCTTTATAAATACATGATCAATGTGAATGTAACCCACACCATTATTTTACAGGAAATCTGGCAAGTATTTAGCAAAGCAAAGGTATTTAGCCATAGGTCGATTAAATATCTGATAAAACATCCTTTTTGTAATTAGTAGCATCTAAATAATATCTCAAATTTTCCCGATGTAACCTTGGAATGAGTTTATGAGCAATGAAAAGTTCTGTCATCTCTATAAAGTATTCAAGTATTACGTAATACGATTTATGTCATTTTTGACCCCCACTCTCCCTCCCCTATGTAAGATTTTCCCAACCACCCCCCTCCTTCTCAGTATTCCCTAAGACGTTAGATATTTGTATCTACTCTTCGTTGAATGCTCGCTTTCTGCAGTTTCATCTTTCCATAGAAGCCATCGTACTGCTTTGAACACTGAATATCATATAATTATGAAGTTTTGGAGTACCACATTCATTGACCTTGGAGGTAATGTAGCTAGTCAGTCAGGCGACATAATAGGAGCATTTGTGTAATGGTGAGGTTACGGAAAATACTCCATTAACTAGCGGATGCTCCATGTCACTACTATATCTCATTCGTAAATGAGGAAATGTTTCAAGACGGACAAAAATCTTACGCAAATTAGTTCCCCCCCCTACGTAAGACAATGTAAGATGATCCCAACCTTTCCCCCCTCCTCCGCCCCCAAATACGTAATACTTGAATGACCCCAAAGGGGGAAATTCTGATGCTAAGTAAGTACGTTCCACCAGGCAATGAAGGATGAGGTATACTCACTAAGGCAATGAGAATTGGTAGAAATAGGAGCGGGTCATGGAGCAGGCCCTAAAAGTCAAAGCAAAGTGGATCACTTCAACGAATACTCTTTTGTATTGCATCATAGAATCGAAAGGTTCGTGTCTAAGAGCTTTTCCATTGATCAACCCCTTCGTTTTCCCGCTGTCACTTGTATGCGCATTTCCATCGATAACGAGTAGCAAAGATTGATGGAAATATGTCACAAGTTTTCTTTTTATAAGCTGGTTTCTACACGGAAAGCTGGACAAACTCTACGCAAGTGGTAAAAAAATATCTACTACCCTATAGAGCCAGAAAACTAAAGGGAAGGAAACAAATTTGATTGATGAGCAAATTTTTCATGAACGGAAATGTGAAAAATGTTGCCTGAAGTGAAGCAATATCTCAAAGGATCGTGTTGGAAAGATTGGATTAAGTAGCGAGGTCACAACAATAAAACTGACCATAGGACGACGTCCTTGAAGAGGAATAGGGTCGAGTAGGTGAAGAATACATTTTATTCAAAGCGTGTCAATAATATTCATAAACGAAAATTTTTCCAATAATGATAAAAATTTTGCCTGATTGTAATGTATCAGCAAATTCTTCGAAGGTTGTATTTGGTCGAAGTGGACGGGGTTATGTCAACAAATTTATATCTCGCTTGAAATTTGGGATTAATGGCGTTGAAGGGCTGTCAGGGGGCTGTTTCCCCTTCTTGTTCCCATTCCCTAATCAGCCGAACAGAACATTGGCGAGTAATGTTTATGATGTCAACAGAGCTACAAATGAAAATGCGAGTTAAAGCTATGTCATATGTGACTATAAACCCAGTTATTTACATGTCATAAATACTACTTACGGTAGTAGCTGTATTAACGGCATTCGCCAAAGAAGGAAGACGGGCGTCCAATTTCTACATCTTTTTTCCACATGACAGGCGCTATGACAAGTTTTGCTTTTTAACTACAACAAATAATTAGTAAATTAAGAACCCCAGAAACTTATATCATTTTTTCAATTTACTTCACGATAATAAATTCTGTAAAACATTAATCTAAAGCGGTGCATAGAAACCAAATAAAGCTATTCTCCATCCGTTTTGAAAGCACCTAATTTATCACTCGGTTACACTTCCCTGCAAAATCATCCATTTTTCCTTGACTAATCGTTACGAAACAAAAAAGTTTCAAATGTGATTCACACTTCTTTTGTGCTTCCCATAAGTTCACGAAGTCAAGTTCAACTATCATTTTATACAAAAAAACAACACCAGATTTACACGTTAACCTTTCAAGGTTACAGTTAAAAGTTAATGTTCTCGTTGTTTACGATTGTTACATTTTTATCGCGAGTAAATCATAGCGCAAACCAGTTTCCAAGCTTTAAATTAAAGTAGCGAATATTTATGCCCATTTCTGAATCACATGCATCGACAATTCATACTCACACACTCCAAAATTTCTCATTTTCCGATTCCCTCATAACTGCCGACTGCATGCTCCAATAGTAATTTAATTATTCACCAGAAACAAATACCTAACTCCATGCTCACGAATGGAACTCGATATCTACTCCCTTCCTTTTAACAACGCCGCGTTGGCACAGAACTTCCAATCATTCCCTCCATTATAGCATGTCACACTACAGCACTTCCGCCATATCAGATAAAATCTGTGTCACGTGATTTGGACTAAAATATGTGTTGTTTAAAAATTTCTTGAAAATAAAAATAAAAAGAAGCTTTTTCCATTATCTTGTATCTTTTAGAAATAAAATGTTGATGACCACCTATAATATTTGAGATAAGTCATCACATCAGACATAGCTCAAGAGAAACACACACTTTGTGCATAAGGTGCTGCATTGAAGAAGTTGGCATGTTCGCAATGCAATTTAGAAAAAAACAGCGATGTAAAAGAAAAAGTTATTTGACTTTACTCTCTAATTAGATCCTAAACTGAATATTCGGCCAGAGTTTGATATATAACTCATAAAAATTTATTACGTGAGTTGAACAATATTTAGACAAGATCAACATCATTCTTGAGAAATGATCACCTAGTAATTAGATGTATCAAAAACGTCAACCACTTATTTGAAAATCTTAGAAGGTCCTTGGAGACACGAAAACTTGATGCGAAAAATTATGAAATAATGCGTACATAGTCCGGAAGAGAATTTAGATACAACAGTGGGGATATAAAGGGACAGACCAGATAACAGCGGAAGTCAGTTGGCATAAACTAATAGAAAAATAAATGAAAGCATTAATTTGGCCTCAGTGCCATCCTCGACTATTGGAAAAACATATTGAAACACACCAACACACGAATGCATATTTCACATTTTACCCCATATCATTGATGATCACTCCTTCCTCGACCCTTCTTCATTTTTGACAAATGACTGATAAAATCCGTGACGGCATTCCTAGGAGATGAATAGCCTAACAGCACGTAGATGAAGACAACTATATTGAATTTTAAGTCAGGGATTTAAAATAGAGTTACAAAGAATCATGATGAACTATCTGATCCAGAGCATGGTTTAAGCTTACTACATAAAATTCCCCAATATAGTCCACTTACCAGGGCTCTCAATTACCAATTAAAACTTTTAAGTGGAGAATGTTTGATAATTTAGGTTCATTTCGCAACATTGTTTTAATATTTTGCAAGTCATATCAATTAGTGATGCCATGTAAACACGACCGTAAAGATAATTCTGATTACATAATTCAAACCACGACCTTAGCATTTTCGGAGGCATCTACTGGATTTCCAGGAAAACGAAAAACCCTCCTAGAATAGAGTGCTATACTAGGCAGATTCATATGCAGATGAATGTTAAAGTTGATTTCTAAAATTTGTCTAAGTGACTCAAATAAATCAGGCACATTGATATATATAATGAATGGAAATAACTGTAGGAACATCAAAGATTATGATAGAAAAATAAATATATTTGTGGTAAGGCTTTCTCATTCAATCCCTGAATTATGGAATATTGGTGTCAATCATACTATTGGTGCGAGACGATTAGATACAAAAACGCGTGTTAAGGAAGAAAATTGATGGATTTTCGGAGGCATCTACTGGATTTCCAGGAAAACGAAAAACCCTCCTAGAATAGAGTGCTATACTAGGCAGATTCATATGCAGATGAATGTTAAAGTTGATTTCTAAAATTTGTCTAAGTGACTCAAATAAATCAGGCACATTGATATATATAATGAATGGAAATAACTGTAGGAACATCAAAGATTATGATAGAAAAATAAATATATTTGTGGTAAGGCTTTCTCATTCAATCCCTGAATTATGGAATATTGGTGTCAATCATACTATTGGTGCGAGACGATTAGATACAAAAACGCGTGTTAAGGAAGAAAATTGATGGGAAATTCAGCGAGGATGCAAAATCAAAATCATGATAAGATGCAGTCCCATGTGTAATATTCTTTGCATGATAACCCGAAGCTTGTGGGTTTGAATCGACCATGAATATCGTTACTGAACAAGAGGTAATCTTCCGCATTGAAACGAGTTAATTTTGTTCAGTAGCATCAGCCATGTTGGGGTCTAATTGCTACAGTACATAAGGATACTAAACCAAGGGGTTCCAATCAATCCACGATTAAGCACACAGATTTGAGCCTTGGTCTTAAGTTAATTATACCTCAGGAGGCTAATAGTCACGACCAGCGGAGAGGCTACATTTGGAATACAACCACGCCAGACCAGAAGTTATGCGGCGCGACTGAGGGTGGATTAAAGCGGGACCCGGAGGTAGCAAAAGCCGAACGCCATCGAGAATCATTCCAGCGAATGACACTTGAAGGCGCGGACGTGCCATATTCCATTTCCATTATTGGCCCTTTGTGTCAAAAATAAATAATTGAGCGGATGACGGCATTTCGACATGGGGATACAAATTGGGTGCGTCCAGCGACACCGACGACAAAGGCGTGCGAGGCATAACATTCACATCGAAGATTTACGTCCACTCCAGCGGCACATAGAAGGGGATGCTGGAGGTCGAAATTGGTGATTTCATCTCAAATTTTCCGAGTAGATCATTTTGAAACATATTTTACGAGGTCAATTGGAACGCATCGTCATATCCCACGAGAGTGTTTGAGAGGACCGAGAGATATATTTTGCTAAGCTAATTTTCAAATTTTATGAAAACGTTCAAGACCCGGGTTTCAATAAATAAGCATTATCTTCGGATGCTTTTACACACCTGATCTCACGTACACATAAACTAACGTTGCCAAATATTGGGAAAGGAACATGAGGAGTTAATAATAACAATAAGAGTTAATTTTGGAAATCTCCACCAGGGGCATGCAGGGAGTATTCATTAATGATAGGAGAGTCGGCTTATTCAAGTATTTTTAGAATTACAAGCTTCTCAAGAGTTGAGATCCTGATTCCTTAAATCCAACCCACAATTTAGCAATTTCCCTTCCTCTCCCACCACTCACTCCACGGTTCCGTTATTTGGTTCTCAACCATTCCGTCAACATGGCTAAACTAACGAAGCATAATTCTCTCATATATGCCCATTAATGGAGTAACTAACCTACACCTTTTCAAGACCTACTCATTCCAAGCCTACCCCTTTTGCTTTTGCTGCAAACATTACTCAGGTACCCCATTCTCACAGCATTTAGCCTACTCTTATGTCAAAATAAGCTTTTTTTTAACTGATACAGCCGTGCAGATTTAGTGACCAAACATATGAAGGGACTTGGTTGGGAACCTCTAGCGCATCTAGGCTGCACGCAAGTCTAGATCCTAGCACAAACGAGAATAAGGCTGACACGGAGGATATTATTGCATCTCTTCACTACAACTACAGGACAGGAAAAAGCTCCAAATTTAGGGGAAAACGCTCTCGAACTTGTTGGTATTCAAAACTATTTATCTACGCTCTATTTACGACAGCAAAATAAACAGGGTGTAGCATTATTTCTTCAAAACATATCTCTATAATAATCCATTTTATTTATTTTTTTACTCATTCCTTTTTCCTCTTCCCTCCTTCATCACTGGTGTCCACACGTTCCCCCACCGAACGGCTTTGCGGCATTTCGCGGAATGAATAGACGTGCTATTCAACCGAATATCATTAACAGGATATGGCCAATCAATATGCCTGTCGCCGCGAATAATACCAGTGTCGGGTTCGCGAAAGGGAAGCCGCCGCGTTTCTCGCGAGGCCAGCGGGACGGGATTGAATGCCCAACCATCCACCGAAAAATCACCCAACCTCGAGGAATAGGCACCCCCATGCTCCCGCATCATCCCCTCTTTTAAAACCCCCCGCACACGACATCCAGTCTGCTCTCACGACCCCGTCTCGTCTCTAATCCCCGCGGAAAATATGAACGCAAAAAAAAACCTTCCCCTGCTCTCGTCCCCCCTCTCCCCTGAATATTCACTGTTCCGTGCTCTATCTCCGGCATGACAAGCGAACCGCACCACCCGCCCCCGCTCCCACTTCCCACGGCGAGGTTGAGCAAAAAAATAAAACACTTGCGAAAAACGCATGGAGAATGTGTCCAACAAAATTAGTTTCCTCCGTGTCGCACATGCTGCACAACGCCGGCCAGCATTCAAGTTTTTTTTGCTGTTAACAACATCAGAGCGAGTTCTCGAATCGTACAGCGGTTCCCCTTCGAATTTCTTATCCGCATACGATATGGACCAGAGAATCCGCACCTTATCCTCTCTTCCTTTCAGACAACCCGAGCTACCCTTACTGGCCAAGCCCTCAATCGCCAATTTTCTCTCCAATTTTCAGATATTAATTTTTTTACAGTCACTGCAAAAGGAGCCCTAGTTTTCCACATGGAATCCAACAAATATCGTTGTTGAATCATCACACACTCAATGCTTATTTCCGACCATGGTTTTCAAAGATAGATCAAGGAGAACCAACACCATAATAGCTCTATTTTCATAAAAACTGGTTATATTGCGATCCATAGACCCATTGTCTTTTTTGGCAATACTTTATGTTTTCTTTCAACGATCCTCTTATAGGAGCAGTTTTTTTATCGGCGCTCTGAGTTAAAGTCAATTTACTCACGCTTATCCCATTAATCTTTATCCTTTTCACTGAATTCTTCATAAAAGTTCTAGCGTATAACCAGCTAAAAGATATATGAAAGGGAGCAATAACGACTGGCAATTCCCAGCGGAACTCTTTCTGACGTTTACCGTCCACTCTTTTATTCCTGTGCCACCCCCATGCTCATATCTAATTGCTTAGTTTGAATAATGGTTAATGTTTCACCAATACAGTCGAGAGAAGCAGATATAAATATGCCAAATTTATAGATAAAATAACATTCATTAAGTGTTTCTAGTGACCGTCACCTGGTGATAACTTTACAACCAAAACTGATAGTCTATTGAAATAGTACTAAAATAGGGGAACACGCTAAAATGGTAGTGCTATGTATTCTCGTTATAGGCAAGTCAAATCATGAGTAAGTCGTAATAATTTGGGACCCAGCACGCAGGCGCGGCTTAAGGCCTGGGCGACAAGGGTGACTGCCCGGGACGCCGTGATAGTGAAAAAAATTTTTTTTCTACGTTTAACTGGTGAATAGGTTTGATAAGCGGGGGGGTGGGGGCGCCGGAATACTCTCTCGCCCGGGTTTAAATTTTGTCTTAAGCCGGGCCTGCCTGCACGGAAATATTTTATACCCGAAATAACCAAAATACAAATGAAATCCACATGCTTCTCTAAAAAAAAACCGCTGCTTATGAACTGAGTGTAGTGTAACTGATGGAAGTATGAGATTGTGGCCAATATGAGTATAAAATTTCAAATTGTAACGAAGGATAATATTTTAACAGCCTCCTACGCATCCACAAAAGCGTTAAAATAAGATACATAGACTTTTGAAGAGAAATGTACAAAAATTCGTTCTTCCCATGATACCACAACGGCAACAACGGAAACGGATTGGGAAAAATATGTCTAGACATGTCTCTCTTTCCGTAATTTTCCTCATCCAATCCCCTACTTCATGTCTCGTGTCCAAACACCCTCTGTTACACACTATTACGGCGCGGACCGAGAAGAAGTAGGTTAATATCGAGAGTTATTTCATAACAATACGGCTTTAACAATATTGCTATTTCACGAGTCCAAATGAACCTTCGAAGGAATGCTGTTTACATTTGATTGACATTAAATAAATAGTAACTCGTAAGAACAGGATTGCATCAGTTCTCAGAAATTAGCATATACTATTATTACTATAGGCGAATAACCTAGCTGCCGTAAATATCCTACAGAACGTATGTCTACTCTTCATCAGTACTTCTACCTGTATATTCCCCTCTGCTTTTTTTATACGATCCCCTTACTGATCAACCACCTCACTCACCAGGCTACGCGCGGGTGAAGCGGGCGAAATCTCAGCTTTCTACGCATGAAACGCATGGATTCCACAACATGTTCGCTGCACGTGTTGCAGCAAGAGAAACGCAAAGGAAAAAGAGAGGGACGGAAGATTGGGATAAATAAATATGTCGACGAGAGTGTACACCTGATAGGTGCGTTATTAATAAAATTTGGAAAAACGTAACTCTAAAAACAAGGATATTATTATTGCCTTGGACCAGGTTCCAAGAGAGCGTCTAGCTCTACCCGCAATTGTTTTTATGCTATGAGTGCAGCAAAACAACTCTCCTCCATGTGAATTACTGGTCAACCTTGTAAGAATAATCTACAGAAAAAATTATTAAGTAACTATGTATAAACGATTGGCACTCGGAAGCGCACCACTTCGTAAAATGTAACTCCCCTCCAACCAATCACCTCTAAAAGCCATCGTCTGCAATTAATTTTAGAGAGGCTTAAACACATGTAACATTTAAACTTCTAAACATATAAAATCGATTTTAGAATAAAAATATAACTATTATCTAAACAATATACCATTTTTAACATTAATTCTTATTCTAAGGTTCAGAAACTTGGTCACCTTAGAAGGAAGATGAGAACCGTCAGAGGAGATTCTAGAGATGTGGGTGTAGAGTTAATTGGAAAAGGTTTTCTCGTTGAGAGGAAAGCAAATGTTAAAGTGGTATACATGGTAGGAGTTAAAAGTAAGCTATTAGCACCGAGTTGGAATATCTTTAGGTACTCTGTGCTAATAGGTTTAATTCAAATGAGGCAGCGAAAGTGGCTGGAGGACGTTATGAGGAGTAGTGACATACTGAAAATGGCTACAGAGGGGAGAACTTGGATAAGCCTAGGAGAGGGAAGAGAAGATAAAAATCTTAGGCGATATGAAGTGAGGTAAAAGATAGGACGAGTTTTATAGGTACCTATTTAATATTGGAAAACGGATACCATGCGCTCGCTCGGTCGAACGCCTACGCAGGCGAACAGCGTATAGGAGCTAGGCGTGACCTTGGCACCATGAGGAGCCTTGCACCTTTGAAAAGTACGCAGTATTCCGAATCATAACGCCAAAGGTTATAACATTAACCTTTTGCAAGAAAAGCTACGCGAACTACGCGCTAAGTAAAGCCCCTCCAAGACACCTGCATAAAAAACCCAAGCTCTTCTCTCCTCTACAACTCTCCCACCGTGTCCCCAACCCGTTCATTTCCAAAACGACAACCCCACAACCCGCGTCCCAAAGCGTCCGCATCAAACCAAACACCCACTCGGGTCTACCACACACCGTCGTAATCCCCCCCTCCCATACCACCCTGCACATTTGAATCAGCGTCCCCGAAAAGTGGTGGAGCGGAGTGGAGGATTTTAAGTGCGCCGAGAGAGAGATACGGGTTTGTGCTAGCGGGTCGGTGGTGGGTCTTTGAACCCCCTGTAGGGAGACGGAAGAGGATGAATGTGTGAACGTGCGGGGTGACGGAGAGGTCAAAGGAGGGCTAAAACGATGAACTGGGAAGGAGGGGGTGGGATAGAAAGGTTGAGGAAGGAAGGGATTTAAAGGGATCAGGTTGCTGAGAGACACGCGAGAAGGACGGGATGAATTTTTAAAGCATGAACACATAGTATAGGTAGAGAGGATATGAGTTTAGCCCATCCCCCGTCTCCATGTTTCGTAATTATTTTTTTTCTTCTGATTCATTTTTGTATTATTATTATTTTTTAAAGGGTTTTTCATTTGTAATTACGCCCATCCAAATCCGTACGCGTGGGAGATTGTTTTGAGCAAGGTCTCTCACACACAATGGCTCGCATTCATGAATCATGAGCATCAATTACTCAAATCCCGGACGGCAAACGTCATTAAGAAGTAATTGGCAATATTCCCTCCTCTACTACGAAAGCGTCTACTACCCTACCCCCTGACGTATTACCGTGTTGTAGATACACCAATGTGTCTGCACTTCGCGTTCCAGTGAAAAACAGAGGAATACTGAGCAGCAAATATTGGAAAAGCAATTTATTTGATTTGCTTTCAAAAAGGTCAAGGCGCATTAGCTTTTAAGTCTTCGTAACCGCTTCCAAGGGAGCACATTAAGTTATCATTCCATTTACTTTGTGTTCGGGCAAGTTTATAAGAGTCCTATTAGTGAAAATCGTAAAGGAATTTGGTATTTTAATCATTTATTTCATGATGACGTATTTCATCGAACGTATTTCGTTGCTATCATATTCTTTCATTGCCTGATTCACGATACATAGTTGTTGAAATTCATCATCCTATTCTTACCATGGAGACCCCTTAAAATGCATCCATCTAAGAGTTTTTAATCTTACATATTCACTTGTCTATCATATGTCTGATCACCTGTGTCAATGCCATCAATTTTCTTGACCTTCCAAATTGAATGGTTTCTTCTTTCATAATAACAGTTTTAAACCATCGCAATAGCATTTAAAGCACATCATTTTATAGCCCATTTATTCGTCACCTTATTCCACTCACATTACAACTCAGACATTCCACAAATACTCATTTCTATCACATACAATCTACATCTGTGGTTAATCAGAGACATCGATCTTTAACTTCCATTCAGGAAAATAGTACCTATATATTCTCATGCACCGCTAATACCATTAAACTAAGCTGAAACATATTTTTTATACTGTAGTTTTTCACACAATAAGAACAAGCTTGCTACAAATATATGTTCTTTAATCCTATATATTACTATGAAACGCAATCCTTCCTTCCTTATATTAAAAATTATTCATTCGATTGCTCCCTAATTACGCCATTCACCCTCATTTTTCATTTACGTTTCTGATCAAGCAAACTCAAATGGCAATAATTAAGAAAATTTTATCCAATACTACGACATTTACGTGATGGTTTTAATGTAAACTAACGTAGCACAATTTATAATAAATTAATAATATAATTTGTACTATTCCACAGACTTTATTAGACGGTACAACGCGTTTCGCCGACTTAGGGTATCATCAGGTACAAATTCATAGATCGATCTGTTTAATGACCGTAGTTTTTTGCCGTAGTTACGGGGTTGGCTTGAGTGAGGAAGTTAAGGGGTTAGTTTCAACCACCGTCTCTAAAAAATCAAATAGACGGTCTAGCCATGGGTTCCCCACTTTCCCCCCTTCTAGCCGAACTCTTCCTTAATTCATTAGAGGAAAGAATTTACAATTCTGACAGTCAACAAGTGAAACTTTTGATTATTGGTTCCGGTACGTAATTGATATTCTCTGCCTGTGGACAGGGACTAACCGCTGCGCCAGCTAGACTCCTACCTGAATTACCTCAACGCACTTCATCCTAACATTTCCTTCTCCATGGAAAAAGACGTCAAAGGCACAATAAACTTCCTTGATTTGTCAATTACCATCACAGAAAAGATACATGAGTTCTCAATTTACAGAAAATCTACTAATACACACCACATAATTCCTAATGATTCCGTTCACTATTTTTCTCAAAAACATGCTTCTCTTCACTCGATGATCCACCGCCTCCTACACAAAAATTTCAATATAGAACTTATGACAATAATTAATATAGCGGCGAGCAATGGGTAAAATCCCAATCTAGTACATAGAATACTACGGATAAAACAGAAAACAAAATCAATAAAAAAAGATTTCCTCCGCTCAGCCCGCAGAACAAAAAGATTTCAAGGGATGCTCTCTCCCATTCCTGGGAGATATCTCATAAAATTTCCAATCGCCTGTTTACCTTAGTTAATGCAGCCTTTTAACCATTCATTAACCATTTCAGCCATGAACCCTTTCCAAACTCCTAGTTATTGGTAAAGAAAAACAAGAAAGACTTCTCAAGCCAGGCAATAATAAACTTATTTGCGATAAGTGCAACATTCCACAGAGGAAAAATAATTCACCTTGACCGGAATTTTGCAATAGTTGTGACACTTCATACGTTGGTCAGACAGGTAGAAACTTCTTGATACGCTCCAAGAAACACGTGAGGTGTCACAAAAATAAGGATTCCAGCCAGCTCCCTCTTTGCTAAGCAGCTCCTGGAATGCAACCACAAAAGCGATTTTGTTCCCAAAATTTTACAAATCCTCTACAAGGGATTAAAAATGGATTCTCACGAGTAAATCGAGATAAGAAGGCACTGGGCAGACCCTAGCACGGCCCTTTGTAATGATCAATTGTTCCCGCAGACCTCCCCATTCCTTGACGAGAAACTAACCTTCAGAAAAACCAATCATTCAAGCCGCCTGTCCGCGCTCACACTTACAATCAACGATATAACCACCTCCTCCCTCACTCAAACCAACCCAGTAACTACGACAACAAACAACGGTCAATAAACAAAACAATCTATGAATTTGTGCCTGATTATGCCGTAGATCGGCAAAACCCGTTGTATTGTCTAATAAATTCTGTATAAAATAACAAAGTATATTATTTATTACGGATACTGTAGACTTCCACGAAGTGGAGTGTATTCAGATAGCACTAGTTAAATGGAATAATTCTAGATGTTTTTTTCAGGTTTCAATCAAGTATGTGTGCACATTATTTTTTTCTCTTACGGAATATGCACAGTTTTAGTAATATCTCCGGAAATGGATTTTTATTCCTTTCGTGCGGCATTATCCTTGCATATGAATTTTGCCTCTTTCACTACGCATACAGCGTCCAATATGCTCTTCAGCGCTTATGTAATTCAATCTTCCTCTTCTCAAAATTTATCTCCCCCAGAGGAATAGAACACATTCAAGGCGCTCACGGAGTACACCGTATGATAAAACTTCCCCATGCAACAGAGATACAACCAACACTCAATTCCCAACCAATATAAGAGGTCGTAATTCAGCCATGGGGTCCCAATTTCAGAATGCTAAATAAAAATATTTTACAATGGGTCTCCTTCCTTGTCGAGCCTCCCCAAAAGGAATCATTATGTCTAGCAATAAAATATATGCTCCTAGAGTAATAATTCTCCGCTGGAATACGTACATTTACAAAAATTAATCTCAAAACGTGACCGTATGTCTTTTTAAGCCAAGGTTCTTCCCATCAAGGAATAGAAACTTCACAGACTTCAACTAAGAAGGCATACATTTATTAGCATCACTCTCAATATCTGGCCCATCAAGTTCAAACAACCATGACGTGTATGCTTTCAAAAATATGTTCGTATCTGACCCGCGAGCGCACATTAGTGCGATATTTTTCAGAGGTTATGCCGTAAAAGGTTATACCGCGGCTAGTCACCGGTATCTTCAAAATTTGTCAAAAAGAGCGAACAACTCATTGTGTTCCATGTTTGGATTTATCCACTAAGCCTTGGAGTACTACAATGACATCATATGTCTGGCAGGCTAGAACAACTTTTCCTATACAGCCCTCAACAATCCTCAGGGGAGAAGGATGCCTCGGTAGTTTAACTGGCTAACGCACTTGGCGCAAAATCGAGGGATACGGGTTCGAACCCCAGTCAAGGTGAATGATTTTTCCTCTGTGGAATATCGCACCAATGTTACCTATACAAAAACATAAATTCATCATCAAATACTCTGACAAAGATAATCCGTGTGCTAGAGTTTGCTAGTTAAAATTTGAAATTTGTACAAGCATCCCTATATCCATGCTCTTTCCAAATATTTTCTGATGAAAGTTGCTACAGATCAACTTGCATAAGTTTCAAAAAGCTACACTTTTAAGTATTCAAATAAATTAAGAGAATTCTGATTATAACTAAATTAATAAAGCTACCAAATAAACGTGCTACGCAACATGTTATCAAATATTTATCAATTGGAATCTAAAATGTACACAAGTTTGGCCTTTTCCATATGCCATGTAAAATTTTATTCACGCGAAATGGGCTCAAACACCTCCAATAGGAAGAAGGTCACAAGTTCCCCACAGATAAAGACTTCTCCTAATTCAATGGAAAGCTTTAGATGACAGAGATATCCAAAAACTTTATTTCAAAATCTTCAATTCATTTAGGATTCATTTAAATTGAAGGAATTAAATCTAGATGTATGGTACTTATATTTAATTAAATCTATATCCTCAGCAATCTTAGATGCAAAGGTATGATTACCACAGATTTGGGATATTGAAATTCAATTCCATTAATAAAAAAATTAACTCCTTTCAGGATTCCTCGTTACAGAGGAAGAGACGTTGATCCCCAAGAAAACGAAAAGTCTCTCCGATACATCCAATTTTCAGACATTCCAAATCTCCAATCATTAAATTTTAATTAAAATATTTTCACGATTTTTTTTCTGCACTTAATACCATCCAATTGTGCTATCTATATCGACCTCAGGTAATTAAATCGAGTTTTTTTTACCATATCTAAGAAATTATTCCTGCATAAAATAACGAAAAATTATTTTTTGACAATAAAAAGGCACTTGAAGACGCAAGATATACAAAAGAATTGAGAGAGCTAAAATTGTGGGCAATAAGAATTTTTTCCAAACATAAATTAATGAAACCACTACATTTTAACAATGAATCCGCCATAATTCTCTGATTGCGATTGGGTTAGTTCAGGATACCAATAATCACTTCATTTCCTCATAATTGCTTAGAACATCATTGGGCAATAGTTTTAAACGGCCTTTTAGTGCTTCAAAAAGTTATAATAATATAAATCCAAGTCTTTCTGATAGGTTTTGCATCGCCAAGACGGTATGCCACTGAGAACACGATTACTTCAATCAGTTACGACCACATTTTGATAAGAAACTGATTTTTCTACGTATTACGGGATAGAGGCATCATTGATTCTTCGAATAAATTAATGAACTATAAATTAGAATACCCTTATGCGCTGCTCTCATCATCAATGCCAGTGGTCCAGTAGAAGCAGAAGAGAGTGATTGTTTCATGTCTGCGGGTATTTAATAGCATAACTCAGTCGCTAAAATTAATCTCATTCTTCAAAGTGTCCATCACAATTTACAGTAATCATTTGGTATCCACTTCAATGTATTTCAGTGCCACACGCCAAAATTCTGGAAGTGAATCACTAAAAGAAACCATTTTCTTTCGCCGCAAGATTTAAACTGTTCATGGTAAAAACTGAACATGTAAGCTACAATTGACAAAGACTGACAGAAGTAAGGCATAAGATGCCTTACTTCTGCCACAGCTGCAAAAAAATATACGTGTGAGTAGCTGGCCCATTTACCATAGGATTAGAGAATGCATCGCACAGTTCCGTCATAGGAGAAAGCATTTAATTGAATTGCCCCTGTCGTCCGTCCCAATACATTAGTATCTCTAAATTAGAAAACAACACAAAGCGTCTCCGTTAATATAAAAAAATTGATCTTTCTACAAAGCCTCTGGATTTTTCTTTGATAAGTTGAGAATTCACATATTGGCAACACCAATAACCCAGAAAATATTCAATGTGAGTGACTGCATTCTTTTAGTGACAAGAAGTTTATTAATTCATTTGGTACCTTAATAACCTTGCTTGTGTTTCTTATAGGTTTTGCATTCATAAATTTACTGTTTGATGTGAATAAGCAATTATTTACAGGGACCAAGAATATCTGAATGGAGATAGAATCGGGGTGAGCTCTTTTCTACGTTGAGTTTAAATAATGAAAATTCGATCTGATAGCTTCGCTTCTCAAACCACGAAAAGCCTTCAAACAAACTTATCCGTCAACAAGACGCAGCTCATAGTCAAAAACCACGAGATAAATTATCATTTCCCGTCAACTTCACAAGAAGTAGCGGAATTAGGTTCCTTGGGTTATGCGACTGTTTTGGTCGCATTGCACCACGAAGGAGCCTTCTTTTTCACATAACTTTCTACAAAAAAATTAAAGTGCTAAACGTTTCACATTTATAATTTTTTATTTCATGTTCTAAACAATGCCTGTTTCTGGCAAAAAGTTTAACACACGGTTAACTTATTCATAATTATCACCTAGAATATACTTAAGTTCTCTTTGATATTCAGCCTTTCAATTTGCTGGTAACATCTTCCTTTGGTGACTAATGATACTTCATAACAATTGGCTGATGAGAAATATTAATGCTCTCAACCATCCCACTCCCTTTTAAAATCACCTTCTAGTTAACAAATCTGATTTAAACGGAAAGAAATTTCAAAATCCAGATAAAAATGCCATCGACACTGATCTTTTTGGAAAAAAATTAATCGTCTAAATATTTTCTAGATCACCTTTTATTTTATGCCTCTGAAACAATTTTCACATGTAAGCATTTTTCAACTATTTAAAATCAAAATATTTCTCCCCACACGCAATCAAAGTTTTATCATGATTCTTTCCCATGGCAATTCACCACTCACGATTTGAGCAAAACTGAATTAAAATTATATCCAGTAAAAAATTAACATAAGATTACTGACTTCAAATGAGGAGGGCCTGGGTTCAAATCTCAGGGGTTATGTGATATGTTTGTATTTCTATATATATTTGGGTTTTAGCATTTCAAGTAAAGCACTCTGTCCGTCTGGAGGAACGCTAAATCATGATACATTTGCCGCCTTTCGTTTAGCGGATGCTAACGTCAGCGGCGAGCTTTTCTTTCTTCTATTTCATGCATTCCACCACTATTCCAACGCATTCCTTCCGGATCGAAGCGCCGAAACGTGCAGGAGAGACTGGTTCTTAGAATACATATAACAAAAGATGATTTCAATGACGATTGTCTAATAGAAATCCATTGATAAAATAAAACAACGTCGTCAAGTTTCTTGCAAACTCTCCTCTTTAAAATCGCAGAAAAAATCACCCACAAGTACACATGTGAATCAGATAGATAAGTGTTTAACTACCTCGATTTGAAAAATTAGATCAATTATTACTGAAAGTTAAATTGTTCTTTTTAATAAGTCCGGGTGTTTCTGTCAAATTCTAGTGACCTATATCGAGGACTACACCAAAATAAATACGGGGATACTCAAAAGTTAATTTTAAAAATGTAAAATTAAAATAATGGTTTAAAAACACAAATTATCACTTATTTACAGACAAAATCATTTATATTTGATCCCAGGCGAATTAAGTAAGAAATCGAATTTACATTTTTTTAAATTTCAATTACTGTCAAAATAATTAAAATCTGATAGTAAAATATAAAAATATTAATTAATAAAATATAAAAATATAATATTAAAATCTGATATAATTTTTCTACTGGTAAAACACCGGCCTCTACTATACGTGAAATGCATCTGATTCAAATACTAATCCTCAAGGGAAAATAAATCGACCAATAAATCCTAAAACTAAACCTCTTCCGAAAAAACAAACAGCAAAATGTATACCCTAATTATCTCAATAAATTGCTAACTTTTCATCATCAATTTGCGTAACGAACGCATTATTCTCTACTCCACAGCGATTAACATTGTGACATAGGCATGAGGTTGGTAGCGCGAGGCGAAGCCGTAAACAGTAGTATTTGGAAGAGTATCTTCCATTGCCCAGCCACATAAAGCGTTCACATTACGTTTCACAAAGTTAAAAAGTTTTACTCCATTTAAGTCGTTTTTTGTACGAATAAACTCTATAGCTGTGATTATCCGGCATTCAGACGATAATATAGTGATTTCTTCTACGCTAAACCCAAAAAATGTTTCCCCACTCGGCGGAAGCTCGCATGATTTTCCGTCAACACAGTGAAGATAGAGACAAAAGTAAGCCACATTAATATGAAAAATACAGCATGAACCGAGATTTAATTTAATAATTCAAAAAAGCGTTGCTTATAATACGCAAGTCTGGGCAAAAAATAACAACTCGTGAACCAAATTCAGTCATTATAATTGATAATTTTCAAATAAATTATCGATTAGTTTCTTATCTCTCCTTGAATAAAAACTACTCATGGAAATGATCGTAATTTCGTGACGAGGAATATTAAGAGCGTAAATATCCCAGCATGAATTAGATAAAAAGCATTTAATATATGCAAAGGTAACTCAAGTAGAAAAAATGCTTATCATCAATGATATACAAAATAGTATGTAGGGAACCAAGTTCAGCGCAGTGATATCAAGTCAACTGCGGAAAATAATACTGGGTGAATTCTAAAATATTTTCAAACATCAGGTACTCCTCGCTATAAATAAATATAGAAATTAAAACTGCCATAAGTATTGGATTTAACTTCCTCATAAAATATCAGAAGTTATTAATGTCCAAATAGTTCTTTATTGCCATATTAAATGAAGCCAATTCATAGAAAAACCGTTTAAATTCTGAAAATCAGAAAATTTAGAGACATGAAAATTCCAGCTGTAGTTAAAAACGGTGAGCCAAATATATTCCAACGAAATGTAGATAGGCAAAAAAAGGTATGCACCCTACTAATGAAGCACCAGATAGTATGCAGAAACGGAGGTTTAGCGTGATGAATAAAGCCAGTCTTAGAAAATAAGTTTTGGAGATTTCGAAAATATTTCGCCTTGCATTGAAAACAATTCAAAATAAATCCTCTTTCTGAAGTAACACACGAAAGAATACATTCACTCAGCAGTTCCTACTACGTAAATCTTGTATCCTCTCGGCCTCGTCTTAATCCGGCGTATTCCGAGGGCTTCTAATTTTCTCTCGGTGATACGGGCCACACAAATTCTTCCCATCCCCCACCCATTATCTCCCATTCTTTCACCACCCAACCCCTACTCTTCCACCACTTCAATGGGTTTCAATCCTTCCTATTCTCCGAAGAACGGCAACGGCGAGTGGACGAGAAGCAGTCACTAACCATGGTAATGATAAAACACGTACTTTGGGGAAACTCTCGGGAGAGAATCTTTATTCCCTTACTGATACCGCAGCATATTATTCTACGGCTTAAAAAATGTGAAAATGGATAAACCCTTTGAAAATTATAAAAACGAAAAACCTTAAAATTAAATACACTGCTTAAAATATCCTCTTTTTCTTTCCCACTCCTTCCCTCTTCTATCTGTCTCTCTGAACGACAAAAAATGACCTCGTTCATTCATTACAAAACTTTAATCTTTTCAATCACCAGGAATTCGCCGTTGTTGAGCACACAACATCACACCGCAACTTTCAGAGCTAATTAGCTTTACTTTCTCCTTCTCCTGATAATGTTGAGGAAGGAGACAGATGAGAAGAGGTCAGGAGAAAGGAGTTTCAAGTTTCCAATAGTAGAGAGTATTAAGATTAGTATGAGAGTAGGAAGACAACGTACACTTTACCTTTTTATTTCGAGGGTTTAAAAATATCCATTGCTACCGCAAAAGCACAAGATGAGAGATAATAAGCGATGCTGGGACTCGGTGAGTATGGGGTTTTTCCGTCGTGAAGGAAAAGAAATCTCTCCGTCTTCGGGAAGGAATTCCTCTTCCTGCAAAAACTCCGAAAACTCTCTTCTCCCGTCACCCAAAACAGTCCGAAAAACTCCTCCGCCGATCTCGGATGAAACGGGAAGAAAAGGACGGGGATGGAAAATTCAAATGATTCCCCGTGGAGAATTTTTCTCTCGACGGAGATATTTGAAAAATCTTGGTCCTCAGGAGATGAAAGTTTGATAAAAATAAAACAAAACAATTGAAAAATAATATTCTCAGCACGATCCTTCAGGAGCCCTCCTCTATCTCACCTCCTCACCGTGACCCTTTTTAATTCCCTTTTTTTAATCCTTTAAGGGAGGTTATCCTCCCTATTTTTTATATCCACACGGCTCCACTCTCCTCTTCGCTGGGTCTCTTCGAGAGGGTCCCGTAAATTCTCTTCCGTATTCTTTCCGGCTTGCTTGACAAGCACGAAACACGCTTCCCCGTAGTCCATTGAGTGGGGTGATTTGGATCTCGACGCCGAAATAAAAACTTATTTCAAGCAAAAAAAATAAGAAACTATAAAAAACACGATATTCAACCTCCCTCTTCGCCAAAACTCCTCAAGTAGCAGTGGGAGCGGTAAGAAAAAAAGAAGAAAACGGGAAAATTAGCGGAAGAGGAAGGAAAAAAAACGATATCACGGAAACACTTGAACACGGCGGAGAATCGAGGTAAAATTCTCAGCGAAGCAGACGACGAACTGCGGCGTGATATGCGAAATAAATCGAGGGGGACTAAAGAGAGAAGGACAATAACGAAAGGGTACTCTCAAAATGAAGAAGTAACCCTCACACCTCACGTACGTACGGAACACGCATAATTATCCACCCGAATATCGCGGCTGATTCGAGATAAAATTTTGACGGAAGAGCGGTAAATGAAGACAAAACAGAAGAAACGACGAGAAAGAGATAAGGAATCAAATCAAAGGGAGATAAAGGGAAAAAATAAATGAAAAGACACTGAACAAAACTGAACAGAACACCCCGACGAAATTACCGGAATTCAAAATTTCGGACGCGATAAATCCGTTGCCGAGCTCTCGGACGAGAATACGTCTGGCCGAGAGCGCGGGGAGTGAAGATTCCGTTTTGACCCTTACGCTACACCCGAACCTACGCGACTGGCTGAGTCGAGAAGCGAGCGAACGGAGGGGAGGAAGAGGCGGAAGAGGGGAAGGAGGAGAGGGGAAAAACGGAGGGACTCCCCACGCAGTCGCCAGTAAACTCCCCACCAGCGTCCCCAACCATTTACCTTCCATCCCTCCCCCTAACTCCCCCACCCCCCTATCCTTCTTGCTCAAGACTCACCCTACGCCAATTGAAAAGCGGTGAGCTTTTACGGCTGAACAGTATAAATGAAAAATAAAATCGCTGTTTATTTGGGGGTCAGCTGAGGTCGTTTGAGGCATCGGGGGCAGTTGGTGAGGCTGGGAAGGGTTTTGGCAAAAGGGTGGAGAGAAACCCGGCGTCGGCATTAACTTGATCTTCACAAAAGGCACCCATGTGGACCACAGTTTTTCGTCGCATCCGACAGACGGAGAATTAGTGATTCATCCGTCGTATGGGACGTTAAATGCGGTCTTGTGGTTCCCTTGTCTTCGTACGTTAAGTACTGATGCCGACGCCGGGTTTATCTCCATCCCTCCCTCATCTCTCGAATAATCTTACCCTAACCTACCTATCCACCGTCTTCAATGGCGCAAATTAACTCAGTTGTCGGTCGCCATACTCTAATACCCTGACTAAATAACCCCGTGCCATTCATAAAATTAGCATGCACACCCTGTGTAAGTTTCTCCACGCAAGCCCATATCCTGATTCCCAAATCTACATATACTTGCTACCCGCGAAAGCTATGTCATTGAGACCCTTATTAATTCGCCCCGCGGGCCGATGCTTATTTGAGGTGGATAATCTGTCATTTTACGGCCGCAAAGGTAGGGCCGAAAGGACAAGCAGACTTCCGAAGAAAACCTCAGATTGATTAAAGGCAAATCACCGTCGTGAAGCTCAATCTCGGCCAAGTAGCCATAGCCCATAATCATTCCGTCATTTAAGACTCGAGCGTACTAAAGAGCATATTCCTGTAGGGGACTACTGAATGGCGCTGAGAAAAAGTTAGCTTTTTTAGCAATTAACTAACCTTAGCATGATGGGGAATCTATAAACCTGATGAATACTCGGTACACTGGGTTAAGACTCCCTCGGAAGAAGTGGAGTGTGTATATTAGTTTACTTCGTAAGCGTTCAGTGGATTGACCAACTCGAATCGAGAGCAGCGGCGTTGGGAATTAAACGACAAACTTGTAGGCTACCTTCCTGCCGTATTATTCAGCTCGAGTTCAGCCGCAAGCCCTCAGACTCGACTCATAACACCAAACTCAAGACGAAACCCACTCTGCGGATCATCTTTTCTTCCCATTCCCTTCCAATCATTCCCCATCGCACATATTTCACGTGTTAGATGGAATTATTAAAGATAAACTGAGTTCCATTGTGACGGCTAGCGGACAGCTCTCAAAGGCAGCTCTCGCAAATATTCCTGGCGCTGCGCAGTGGACGATTCAACGGCATGGCCTACGGAGTTTTCAAAATCCTGTGAAACGGGGGAGGAAGGTTGTTTAATGTGGAGGGTTAGAAAACCTTTATCACTGCTGGAAAAACAAGCACTTCGAGAAGTGGGATGACTTATCACTACCTGCCGTCCGGTTTAAACTCATCTCACAATGGCACATAGGGTGCATCGTAAGATAGTAGCAATGGAAAATTTTAACCACTCACCTATTAGACTTGCGTGTGTGAGTAGCATGCCTTCTTCGCGCAGTAGCTAGGTTCCTTAGCTTCTCTCTTTCCTTTTGCCTCCCTCCATTCCCCTCCGTCTTCATTTTTACCTCCCCTTGTCGTTGCGCAAGTCAGGGACTTCGCGGGAGCTATACTCATCCGATCGTCAGTTGCTGTGTTCGCCCGCCTCGGGCGTGTGATTCTGAAGGGCTACTTTTCATGAAAATCTTATTGCCATATCGCCGCAGCAGACCTCCCTCGCCATCTACGCACAATTTCCTGAAATGGCCGATTTCTATTTTCATTTTACTCGTCGCTTCAAGACCACTCTTCCGCCAACACACGCACGGGCCGTTTAAGTATTGTGGCTTCTAATTATGCGCATGTAAAATTTAATCTTTAGGTCAATAGGAATTCTAAGAGTTGCATCGCACCGATTGGAGGGATCCAACCGTCAACTGTTGTTTCCACCCGACTGAGGCGTAAAATTTTTGAGGACGCGCATAATTGCCATAATTATGTCAGTAGTACTAATTATAGTTGGGTATCGCACAGGCAGGCATTTCATAGCTGATGTGATAAGGCGGATTATCCATTCTCTGTCAAAAGTGTATTCTTCCGAAACGGCTGATTCAACGGATGTTCATATTACTCGATCCTCTGAGAAAGTCCCATGAGTGAAGCGCTTCGGCTTGGTTTTCATTCCGAGTCTGGAATTCTTGCGAATCAGTGGGGAAGCAGAAGGACGCAGGTCGACTTTTACGCCGCACCGGCGAGCTAACCGGCAGGCCATTACGTCCGATCCCAGCGCCGCTGCACGCGAGTCGAATGGGTGAGTCGACCGAACACCGTGCGTCGCAGTGAGTAGAGGTGGGCACCACCGATGGCCATTTTTCGCACGACGGCGCCGCCTATATCTCCGTCGTCGGCGCGCAATCGTCATGGATTAGATGAAGTTTTTTTAATTCAAATGGTTCCCATGAGTAACGTCGAGCGGTGTATCCATCAAATTGTCAATTACTGTGTTCTTCCGCCTGACGCGTCAAATTTTGAAGAACTACTTTAAGCCTGGCGAACTTTCTTGTGATATCGCCAGATGAGACGCATTGGTACGGGGAACGTGAAATCAGGCAATTTTTCTCTCGTCTGTTAAAAAGATAGAAGATTTCTCTGTTAGAAGATTTCTCTGTCTGTCTCTTGTCATCAAATTTCTCAGGGGCCGAACCACCAGAACTTGACAGAAACACCCATGCCCTGGGAATGCGAAAAACCGACCCAGGTGGGACTCGAATCAGCGACCCTCGGATTTGCAGGCGAGGACTTTACCCCGCCGCTACCGGGACCGGCGCCTTAGAACTGATTTTAGTGTTGGCGTAAGAAATGTTTTAGAAATGCTTAAGAAAGGTGACCTGAATATACTGCACTGCGGCGTAACTGGTCGTTCAAAATAAAAACTTCATGTGGGATTGTATTGTTCTTTCTCCAACCCTTCCTGAGTTCAGTTCTGACCAAAATGTCGTGTAAAACAACCTTAATATATAGGTATTTTAGTATATTTTTCCACCCTTTGTACCGTCCAAGATTACTACACTTCCCCTTCAACTCTCAAGATAGCCCCACGTTCCCCCTTCATCACCTCTTTAGAATGTTGTGAACCCTAAATACGTCCTTTAGCCGATTTTGTCATATCCTATGTTCTACCATCCTAAATCATATTCAATCCTTCACCTGTTGTCTTTCTCTCGATCCTCCCCAGTAAACATACATGGCTGCAGCAGCGCTTCACAAGGATGTCAGCGCTGCAAGTGCGCGTCAGCAGCGTCTCAGCAGCGCTCTCATAGGGCGAATTATCGACAAACGCATCTGATGCGCATTCGCAGCTCGTGTTTGAAGCGCAGCAGCCGCAAGATGCGCAACTCTGAACTGAATTTGGAGCTTAAATCGAACTCGATGCATGGTAGCATGAGTTGATACGATACTATTTCAGAGATTTACCGCAGTATATATTAAAGCTTAAAACATTTCCAATTCGGGAGAAATACATTGCGGAAGTAGAGTAAAGGAACTTATAAGGTACCAGTAGCATAGAGAGTGATATTTAAATATTGCTACAGCCTAGTAAGAACAAACAACAATGAATTTTATTCGATTTCACTTTTTCAAACATTCATTCCTTCCCATCATCAATAACGAGAAACTCCCCATCATCAATATCAAGATACTCGCAATCATCAATTTCCGTTAGGATTTACTTAATCTGACAGCTAAGGTCATTTATTTTACTTCAACTTATTATTTGATGCCGTTTCCTTAGAAAACAAAAAGGAATCAGATGAATCCAAAAATGAAAACAATTTTTTTTTTAAGTGTGATCAATTTTTCATTCGACAATAACCCAATAGCTCGTGACTAATTTTGACTGCAATAAATTAAATTCGATATTCAACCCCCTTGTACTGTCGTCACTTTGCATAAAATTGAAAACCCTTTGAAACCTCCCAACCAGCAAGAGTTCTTCAGCATGTGGTTTACATCCATATGGGAAACATTTATGTTGCTGGCGACTACTGCCTCGGAACTTCAAAAATAAAAGTGTCAATGTAATCATTGGGAAGTTTTTGTCACTACTCGCAAGGATTCTCGCCTTGTTAAAGATTAAAAAAAAACATTACCGCTCATCAGATCAAATTATTGGCCGTTGTCGCACTCATTACATGAGAATAAGTGAGTTTTTCGAGATGCTCACTGGTTTGCACTGCGGGTTCCCGCCACGGAATGAACAGATAACGCAGTCATACAGTGACTTTAAGCAGTAATTAATACGGCCAGTACGACCTCTAAGCATAGAGGTGGAAAAGCGATACGATAAAATTCCGTACTAGCGTGTCAATATTATTCCAGTAGTCTTTCGTGACTACGTATTGGGCACGAATATGAGGTAAGCTTGAGTAATTTTTTTCTAAATCGTAAAATTATTGATTAATTATAAATTTTTAAAGCTGAGGCGGGCGTAGAGGAAACCTGCTGATGCCGAAGCTCGCGTAAGGTGGAGTCATAGTATGGCAGAGTAAAGGGAGTCACTTAATGGTGAGCATTCACCGGCCGGAATGATGACGAAAGATAGACTCTAATCCTAAACAAATTGCTACAGCTGGAGAATAAAAAATATTGCTCCTCCTCAAGTATATTTTTACAAACTATTTAAATGGGAGAAGTAGATTAAGAGCCCTCAGGTTAATTATGATAACAATATGATTATAAAATACATTGTAGCACGCAAATATTGACGCAGAATAGCAACGACTGATTGACTTTGACAGAGCGAGCACGTAAACATTTACTTTGGCCCGGTTTAACAATTTCTGGTTATCGTTAACTGCAAGATGACGCAGCTTTTTCGTTAAATTTTTTTTACAGCCTTTAAGTAAACTGAGAGTTCAGGTTTTGAATATCACATCAGCCTGCCGGTTATTTGACGTAATATTATCGATGGGAGAACATATTACCATGTTTTTCATAACGAGAAAATATTGGGCCCTGATGAGTTGTTTCCCCAACCTCACCTAACGCCTGTGCTGTCCTCCTCTTACATATAATGCCTGGATTAACAACTATCTCAGAAGCAGTTTCGCTATTGAGGAATGTTGTTTAAAATGCTTTAAAAAGGTACATTCGCATAGACGCGCCAGTAAGTACCGATTGAAATCCACGTTTTTCGACGGGAATGTGTGCTTCAAGAGCGTATGGAATAAATAAATGGTTAGCATTTATGCATTATTATTTCATTCGCGTAAGCACTAAAATTTTCTGTTTCCAGCGCTTAACAGTGTGTAAGCATGCCACATGGTCAACTTGGGATTGAATTATGACGAAGAAGTCTTCTTCGTTGTTTATCTACATGATGCCCAACGAGCCGCCATTAGGGCGCCTTAGTTTTTGGAAAGAATGAAGAAAATGTTTGGAAAAAAGGTAATGCTTGAGCAACGTTTAAATTGTATCACCGACCTCTGCAAAATACCCCGAAGGGACAGGTTTAAAGCTGTCTAAGGCAATTCTTACTAATTCCTTATCGTAATGGCAAATAAATCTAATCGTAAAAAGTAAAAACTAAGCGTAAAAAAATAATGAATCCCCCAACCACCCCATAAAGAAATGCTTGAAGTTGCTCGCTTTATGCGTGTAAATCTATCACTCATACCTTAACGCCAATTGCATTGTACACCCATAGCTGTCTTCCCTCATTGATCCTTCAGAAGCAGAGCTATTTGAACTTCCAAAGAGAGCTTATGTAAAATTTTAAGCAGGGTATTAAGTCATGTGCAAATAAATTTAGCAATACTTAATGCCATCATCATCCGGCACAGAAAAGGAGTGTTCTCACTACGCTTTTCCATCTAGTGAAAACCATTGCGGACTCCAACAGCCTTCAGAGGGAGTTAATACACCTAAAAGACACCTTCCACGCGAATGGCTATAGCCTACGAGAAATAAATTTTGCTTTAAAAAGAACGTTCACCGCCAATGGAGCGGAGATGTTGGAAGAGAAACAAAAACCCATCGCTAAGGTTCTTCCTTATATATCATCTATATCTAACAATATATCGAGGATATTAAAACGACACAGAGTGGAAACGATACATATACCGCCTGCTAAAATCAAAGATTTCTTGGTCACCTGTAAGGACAACCTCGGCCTGAAAACAACAGGGGTATACCGCATACCAAGCGAGTGTGGTAGGGCGTATATTGGCGATACAGGAAAGACCATCGAGAAAAGAATCAAAGAGCATGAAAGAAGTATTAGGCTTTTTCAACCGGAAAAGTCTGCATTAACAGAGCATAGCCTTGACCATGGACATCGTGTCGATTTTCCAAATTCCACACTACTTTCCCGGGCGTCCAAATATTGGGAAAGAATAACGAAAGAAGCGATATTGATACAGATGGAGCAAAATAATATCAATAGAGACAATGGCTTCAACTTAAGTAGGACTTGGCGCCCAGTAATTGAAGAAATTCAAAGAACGCGTAACGGCTTCCATAACAATGGGGCATCTGTGGCTATATATAACCGCCAGCATCCTCACTCAATTCATTATCCTGATGACGATGGCTGAGTGAACCATCAAACCGTTGATACATTTAAAAAATCTTACCCGGTGTGAAACCCGAGAAACTTTCACTCATAATACTTAATACATTTCTGATTCAATATGATTTTGAGTTTACCGATTATTTTGCCTCCAAGTGGAAGGTTATGCATTGATGAAGCATTTTTCTTATTTAACAGTTGCCTATTTTATCAACCATATAAGAAACGAACTTTAGCAAATTGCATCAAAACACTGGAAATTCCGTACTTGCATAGCCATGTTTTAAAAGAGATGATTGGTGGTATAAGATATTGCTTCCAAGCAGGACCTGCCTGAGCAACGTGCAAAAATTTGCTCCTGACGTAGCATTTCATAAATAAATTGAGGTGATGTGATTTATACAACCGCAGCTAATTTTTCACTGTTGAAAAAAACACCATTCGTAAAAATTTGTATGAGCTTTTACCCAAATTATAACGTCATATAGTTTTTTCGTAACGTAACTCGGGAGTTCCAGTCATGAATTCGTATTTAGAGCATGAAAATATCTTCAAACAAAACGATAGTTTAATATTATGGACATTTTAATTTTTAGCAACCATGTTTCAGCAAATTATTGCTTTTTTCTTGGAAAACTTCACAAAGGAGGAAAGTTTAAAGAAAGTATCGTATGAATAACCAAATACGTGCAAAACGATGTAATTTCTCTCGCTCCACATTTTCCCCTCCATCACTTTCTTTAACTTGTCCTCACCTCTTCATATTATTTTATTTCTTCCTCCGCATCTTCACTACTAACTCTCTTTGCCCTTCCACCTTCTCCAAATTGTCCTTGCATATCTTCCTTTTTCCCTGTTTGCCATCCCCATACTTCTCCACACCCATATCTCAACAGCTTCCATTCGCCGCAAATCATTTCTCTTAGACCAATTTTCCGACCCATACTACGGTATGCTCCATAATTTAGTGACAAGTGGACCAATTCTTTGATCTTCGTTAATGTTTCTATAGCCGCATTTCTATCTGCACCACACGTCCTCGCTAATAAATCTATTCTTATCCAGAAGCTTTAACAATACCCCCTGCTTTGTACCATGCACTGCCATATTTATATTTCACCACCCCAATCTACTTCTATTAAATTCTAATTAAAAATAACAATTGCCGATAAAATTAATTTCTCGAAGGAGAAACGGTGAGGAACACGATTTAAAAAATCACTTCGGGGCCGCTCAACATAAACCGGTCGATAACATTTCTGCTTTCTCCCCATTGCTCGCCGCCCCTCCCATTTTTCCTTCTTGTAATCCTTTCGACTCTCCACTTTTGTAGCCACAAGTCTCATTTTCGCCGTCAGTAGACTGAATGCCAACGGAGGTACGATGTGGAAATTTTTAATTAATGCAGCGTCATACAGAACTCGATTCCGTGTATCTCTGCTTTGGAGTCCCACCTCAGTCTTTTCCCTTAACCTTGATCCCTGCATGCACAACCCCAATTTTTTTCCACCATTTGACCTGATTCATACCCTCCTAAGCTCAGTTCTTCAACTTCAGGCTTCAACTGCAGGTCTTTCCGAGGTTAAAAAGGCCCTCGATATCATTAATATGCGTCTCTTAGGTCATCTTTTTGATCATCAAAAAGATAAAGAGAAGAAAAGAAATGAGGTGCTATCGACACTAAAATAATGAAATCGGAAAAAATGCAAACGAACCTTTCCTTAATTGAACAGAGCAGCAGATACGTTAAACCAGGTTTTAACCGTAGTTGTCAGACTTATCAAAAACTTTCATCTTCTATTAAAACCATGCCTTCAGGAGTAGATATTTTTATATTTACACATGTTTCAAGACTGATTGTGAGAAAATGTCACTTATGATAGGAGATTGATAAAAAAAGACGAGGGGAAAAACTGAAAACTGTTATCATCCTGGTAATCGTTTCTCGAAGTTATTCATGATACCATTTTTTGTTGGTATTTCATTCCAAAAAAGGCACTCTTTATTCACAGTGCTTCTGGCAAGTTACTAAAATATTATCTAAGTATTTAACGAGTTATTCCCATAAATGAAGGAGTTTCTCTTTCTTCCACTAGAGTTTGGCAGAGTCGCAACAGGAAGCAGAAGAGGCAAAGCTCTTCTTTGACTAAATCCATTAGGTAAGGAGAACCCGTGCTTTTACGTTTCCGGAAGAAGAAAGTGACTACAGAGCATGAATCTGATTGAGGGGTATTGTTGTAATATTTGATTAATTAGCAGTCGACCACACATGATTAAGATGAAGAATACTAAGAAGTACTATCATACTCAAAGATAAATTTCACGATTAAGCAATCTGAAATTTTTGATAACGAATGAATAACATCCCATAGACAAGTATTCCGAGTCACAATGAAGATAAAAGTACATCGTTTTCAGCATACAGCAAATTTGCTTCATATTCCTAATTTCTCCTCACATTCCATTACTCCTGCATGTGGTTAAACCACGAATTCTAGTCCTTCATTCTAATAATACGCATCAACAAACGAATATAATTGTCAATAGTTACTTAAAAAATACAAGATATATCCTTTATCGTGAATATTCAAATAATACATCAATGAAAACCACAATCCTAAGTAAAAAACTTTCATTTTTGTATTTTTTTCGTACATGATAGCAGATATTGATGTTCGAGATAATTTAGTAAAAATTATCAAATTCTAATAATTCAAAATAGCAGAAATGTTCGGAAAATACTAAATTACTACCATTCAGTGCCCATAATAAAGTTCCGCAAATTATATCCCGCTACCATACCATTTAAAAGGCACGCTATTAAGTGTTCAGGTCTTCTCCATTTTCTGTGAAATTGAAATACCTTCAACCATCAAGATACATATAAAGAATTTGTTTCTGATAATGAAATAATCCTCTTAGATTTGATAGTTTGAATTCAATTTTAACAATATAACGGCCTACCAACAACGTTATACTAAACAAAGAAGAATTAGAGCCGAGGAGTAGAATTAGGATTCATGCGGCACGGTTAAGTAACAACAGATGGGAGCGCAGGATTCAGTGAACCATTCGAAGATCGATGAGGCAGATCGAAACCGGAATCGTGGGAAATCTAATCAGGGGAATTACCCCGCATTTTTTTATTATCCCTTCCTCAATACGGCTCCACTCCACCGTATCCAACCAGAAACCGCCATCACGTTATGTAAGGATTACTTCATGCGCGCAGCGCGAGACGCGCAACCCGAAAAAAAAGAAACGAGCGAAAGGAAAATTCGAGAGGGGAGGAGTGAAAGGAGAAGTAAGAAGAAAAAGAAGAAAAGGAGAAGCGACCGGTTTGAATGCTGACTGGGTTGAAGGAGAGACGCGACAGAGCGCCAGGCATCGTCCGAGATCCAATATATATTCCAGGGCGAGACGGACTGGAGGGGCTAATGAAATAAAGAAATCCAATAAGTCCTCTCTCTTCGAGAGAGAGAGAGAGAGAAGTGATGGCGATTGATGTAGGCTCAAAGTCGAAGGAGAACGGGGACGAAGGATGGGAGGAGTGTGGTGGGAAGAAATAGGATGGATCAGCGAGGCTTGAGCGAGAATAGCGTCGGGTCTCAAGAGGGAGCGAGAGAGAGAGTTAATAAGGAGACGGGAAAGTTGGTCCGATCAGGAGAGGGAGGGGGGGGAGTGGTGGAAGGATGTCGAAGATGAATATTCGAGTCGCGAGATCCATAATTGAGGGCACACCGGGTTGTGCGCGGGGGGGAGGGGGGAGAACGAGAGAGAGGGGACGAAGGGGCAAGGGGAGGAAATGTATTCCGCGGGGGGGGTTTGAGGAATTAGTCTGCAGCCCCTCCCCCCTCCCCCCCCCAAGCGCACCCGAAGAGGCTGCTGAGGTCAAGGTACTCGCAGAATTTACCTCATTTACCAATACGAGAGAAAGTTCAACCTCCCATGTGGTCAAATATCTATCACAAAAACACAAATTTCAGCCCCGAGGTCAATTGTATCGGTTCAATCTCAAAAGAATGTGGAATTAAGCGCCTCCTGCCATTCCCACAGAAGGACTTGGCACCCGGAAAAAATGACACAGTAGTTAAAGTTATTGAAATTGCATTGTAATTTTCCACATCTTTTTATAAAATAGCTTTCTATGGGAATTCGCATCATCATCGGATACATTGAGACACCTGATGATGATATGAGATTCCACGTAAACATCATCGAAACGCGATTCTACGATTCTGGGTTCGCTCTGAAAACGATATATGACTTGAGTAATTTAATACATGCACACCACTTTGGTTTACGAATTTTTGAAGTTGTGAGTGCTGAGATGAAACCAGAATTGTCTACTAGGTAGTCTGTGAGATTCGAAGGCGGAGACTAATTAGGTGTCGACAAGAAAGATTACTTGAAAATAAAGAAAGGAGAGGAATAATTAAAAAAAAAAAATTTCAGTATGAAGAAACAGCATTTCCCTAGGAATAGTTCGTGTGTACCCTTGTCCCAATTGAATAGTATTCGGTCCAAATTAAGAGGGGTACACGCAGGATTATTGTTCCATTGGGTTCTATTCTTTTGATATTTGTCCCAAGTAAATGGCTGCTCCAAATAGCCGGTGTCAAAACCATAAGGAATCTACTGTGTGAGGCAAATCCTTCCAGACCACCCCTAATTTCGGCTGTAACTTTTAACATTTTCATTCAACCTACACTGCCTAAGGCCTTCTAGAAGTCCTAGATGCAAAAAAAGACATGGTGGCAATATTCTATGTATCTGTTATCGTCCTCATCACCCCTCACACCTCGTGTTTACTTCCTTTCCTGAACTAGTCTGTACCTTGTCTCTTCCATGCTTTCCCCATTCCTCTTTAAATAATTATCGCAGCAACTTTGGGGTCGTGCAACGTTAAAATTCTAGTCCTCAAAAATCAGCTCCATTTTTCCATTTCCAGGACAGACACGAGCCTCTTAATTTTGGTGGCACTTTTTCAATCTCATTTTCGAGTTCCTAGTTTCAATGCTATATAATTTGCATATACATATACATTGTTATACTGTAATTAAATGTTACTCAAAGAAGGTAAATTATTCACAAACAAACAACTAAGAAAAAATTACGATAAATCTATTTGTGGCACCTTTGTCTTTATTTTTACCAGCGGATCTTTACAATTAAAAAATTTTGAAATTATAGTATCTCTCGCGCAGGTAAGGCTAATATTTTCCCCCATTGCACCGGTCTCGATTCACGACGACCATAGGTGACCAAAGAAATTTTTCTCTCTTCTCAGCCAAAATCTGAAATGACTTCATAGGTTCTTTCAACCGTGAATTGTTTCGGGAGAGGGAGATATGTGGGAAATCGTGTTCGGAGGTCATCCGAAGCACTTTTAGCGAATACAAAGAGTTCAAATTTCACGGTCAAATTGACTCCAAATGGGCATGAAACGCGCAAGAAATACACGAATTTCAATCCTCGGCAGACCACGGAGACGGCCGCTATCGCCTGGCGGACCGACTTGTGAAAGTTATACACATTCACCTATGATTCAATAAGCAATTAGTGATAATCAACCTTGCCTTTCACTGTAAATTTCGAGCATTTTCCTTTCTTCAACTAGTAGTTCTGAGTCCTGGGTTAGAACCTCATTTTTATGAATTTCCCCGGTACATCCCTTAGTTTTTCTTGAATCTATCATATTGTGTGTGATATAGTGGACTCGTTCGTTAATTTAATGATCAAGCAAAACACAGAGGAATTATGCCGATATAAATTTGTAACTACTGGGAATGGACACTCACCAAACGTTTGGTCAATAAATTTTTCAAATTCAAAGAACTGCGGAACTGGCCGCGCAGTAACTTTAACGGAGTCACCCGCTGGTGGTCACACAATTGTATGAAATTCACAGTGAAAAAATCATTCGCCTGGACTGGGATTCGATCCCAGACCCCCCGATTTTCACTCTCACGTTCCCGAACCCAGACCCCCCGAAATCGGGGGGTCTGGGTTCGAATCCCAGTCCAGGCGAATGATTCTTTCACTGTGAATTTCACACAATAAATTGTTCATTAATATTAATTATGTAAGAACAATTAAGTTTCAAAAGCCCGTTGTCATACACGCCCACTAAAATAAAGCCTAAAATTGGACAATAAGTCAATAGAACCGGTCTACGCAATAGAAACTGTGCATGATTTCTAGTATGGTAAATTCACTCTATTCGCACAAACTGGAACCTCGCTATACCTCATCTCACCGGAGGTAGGATTCGTAACAACATTTTGAACTCAAATGACTTATTAGCATTTCGTTCTTGAGAAAAAATATCTACATTTATATTCTCTAATACTTTGTAATTACTAATAACTAATATTCTTTTCAAATTCATGTCATTCTTCGCATCAAGTGAACAGCAACCGTGAAAAAAATGCATATATTATCCATCGAAATACGACTTCAAAAATACCACGATTACAAGGGTCTTTTATTAAAGGTCGACGTTTCCATGATATATGCCGCCATGCTCACAAGTACGCTCTGGTGTTTTTGAATTGCCATCCACCAGCTATTGAAACACGTAATGATGTCTTTCTGTATCCTGCATTAATATTCTGTATTCTCGGGAAAGTCTACTCTGTTTTTTAAAATCTCATGTTCACCAGACTAAACAAAGTACTGAGCCCTAATTTCCATGCTACCAAACTAGTATTCATGAGTCTATAGTCAAAATATGTGACGGCGGCAATTTCATTCAAAACTCCGGGTACTTGAACTGAACTAATAATGAAGTTTTAGGAAATGTACGTCTGAGATCGTACATAAATGATAAAATCATTCAAGAAAATCAGTATAATACCAAGCATTTGTTTTACAGTACCGAAGCCTAACCTGCAGGAACCTTCATAATAATACAAATCACGATATCAATCGGCCAAATGTCTGAGCAATCACTGTAAATCTGATTTTAAAAATTCCATATTGATATGCAAATTATATCTTTAAATTTATTATATCTTTTTATCTGGCATTCGAGTATAGCTACAGAAGTCCATAATGCGGAAGTGGCAGTGCTGCTAGCACACTGGCAAACACTTAGGATGGAATAATTATCGTACACATGAAGAACGTCAAATACTGAAATAGCCTCTAGAATCCAATTTTCTCTTTAACCCTCATTTTGCATTTATATGGCACTACCTTAACTCTCTCTATGTTTGTAAATATAATTTTATAAAATTATAACTAAACTTTAATACCCTCTCCTTGATTATTTCTATCATCTGAAACAACCATTCCCAAATCCCTTTTCTATATTTATTTTCATTCATTTTTTTCACCGATAGCTCCCTCTCCCCTCGAGCTAGACTAGCTCTAATTGTTTCCATCAATGCAATGAAACTTAGTTTAATCTGTATATTTCTTGGACCCATATATATAAACTGCCCGTGTCCAACGTTTGCCTTGTATTGCACAAATTATTTCCACTCTCAAAATATATAAACCTATTACTAACAAAATAGACATCATATATGTCTTTTGATGAGTATAATATCGGATTTTCAATCATATATAAGGAAAATGACGAAATTCATCTACATATTTTCCCCCTCAGATCCTCGAGCCTGTTATTAAAACAAATCAATTGCCTCAGATATCAACATATGGAGAAATATCCCATACTCATCATTCATCTTGGACCACCGTCTACGTGTAATTAAGTTCCGCAGCTTAATATTTAAAAAGGTAAGCGTTTTCTATTCTCCATTCGCAAATATTTAAGCTGATTCCTTACGTAATTCATCAAAATTATTTACAGAGCTGAAAAGTTTAATTTCTATGTACTTTGTCAAGAAAGATTTATGCAATTCGTCGAAAAAGTATTTTTAGGCCGCATAGAATACAGCAATGGCTAAAAATAGATGGAGAGTGTGGTAATTTCAGGTACATTTCACTAATATATTAATAAAACAGTACTTGAAACCTGCATTATCAGGGATAGTTACTGAGCCATATTTAGTGCATTGAAAACCATTAACCTAAAATATTCGTTTCAACGTCATTATTCTTACGGCATGCAATGTAAAAAAGTTTTTAAAACAAAGAATACCAAAAAAATACACGAGTAAAAAATCAAGTAAGACTACGCCCTTAGACTACCATTTTTTTCTCCTTTACAAATACCCATAAGTACCAATGGGACACATATGTCCCATTCGTATTTATGGGACGGCACATATGTCGCATCTACCTGGGACAAATATGTCCCGTTGGTAGTCAAAGGGTTAATTACAAGGCCCTTTTCCATTCTAGAAATTCCTATTGACCAGTACACAACTGGGATGCCGATAAGACACTGTAACAAGGATTCCTAGAAATTGCCCATGATAGTATACAAAAATGGTTATTATCGAAATGCAAATAGGTCCCTTATAATGAACTGAATTATTTGGGTGCATCATCCTCATCTGTCCCACATTTGAGCAATAAGGAAGAGAAGTTGAGAATGATTAAATATTTAAAGAAGCTGCGATCTAGAACAAAATATATTATAGGCTACTTTTGAAATGCAAATATAACCAAGCGGTTAGTTTGCTAGCTAGAGTTATAGCTTCCAATCCCAAAGGCCTGCGTTTGTATCATCGGATTAGTAGAGATTTTTCATTAGAATTCCCACTTCTAATCGGGGGCCATGTGGAGTTCACTTCAAGTATAGAATTGAACGAAAAAACAGTAGATCCCTTATCGTCTTCTGTTAATTTCAAGGTGATGACGACACCAGGTTCCTCTCTACTCCTCCCACCATTCCTCATATAATCTTTCCTTTACCATCCTCAACAGCGCAAATGGTCTGGGCCGGTCTCCTCCTTAAATAACCAACAAATTGATAGCTTAGTGAAAGTAAACATCAATGAACGAAACTATACCGACCTAATGTCCAGGATGGAAACGAAAATGTTACAGCTACAAATAGCGTATGAATTTTCCTTTTCTCTTATACTCATAAACTTAATAGCACGTGGTGCGATACAATCTTAGATTATTACCTGAAACAAAGCTATATAAAAATAATAAAACGTTTGCAAAATAGCGTAAGCGAGGAATGTCACTCAAAAAACCGCTCTTTTCTAATTCCCCCACTTGAACCCATTATCGACTGAATTAATTTAACAATGAAATCTTTACCATTTTCCATTTAAAATCACACAAAGATGCATGAAAGGTGTCAATGTGACCATGTAGTAACGCTGGTCCACAATGGGTTAAATTGATATTTTTTTCAAATATACTGGGATTTCTGGAGATAACGAGAAGGACAGTAATGCTTCCGGCCGAAAAGAGTCAGGATGACATACTAGGTATGAGAAATGGGGAGTTAGCTGGAAATTGTGTTTCTCCGAAAGAGAGGAAAGAATCTGTAATATTGAAGAGTTGGGAATTGGAGGGAACAGAGAAATGAAACGTCGAAATACGACTTCTTCAGGAGAGACATAACATTTCGATTGGAGAGAATGGGACAGACAAAGGTCTCAAGAGAGCAAAATAGCTGTTATATCGGTTATATCTTAATGAAAAGCGTACCCTACCTGGACATAGATATTCGAACTCTATCCTCAACAGTCTGATCAAGTATATATTTGAAGAGATTTCCATATTTTTACTGCTATGAATATATTTTATTACTATATTAAACATTTGAATTTTCTCATAACAGAACAAACTACTCTATTGTATTCACTACATGAAATTCCTGAATTATTTATCTGTTTGTAAAAGAAACTGTCTCGTTCAGTTGTTCGCAAAATATCATTACTGAAACTCTAATGACACGATTTTATCCATCGAACTACATGCAATTCACTTGAAATTTCGGAGTCTATGGTAAGCGAAACGTGTTAACTTGGTAGAGCACTGATGTGTATACAGGGGAGCTAGGGTATGAATGCGGGTGAAGCCTCTTTGTAATCGTCCAACTAATCTCTAAATGTTGTGAATTTCGGGGCGACAAATGTTTTTCGCGAACCAAAAGCGGTTCAGGGAAAGGAACTTACCACATTATCCTGGTATGAGACTTTTAAACATACTTCAGCTCAGTAGACGTGATTAAACTGCATGATTCGGTAGTAATGGTTTACAGAGTGATGATATCGTCAATCAATGACAAATAATTGTTACGTGAACTCATAGATATCAGAAGCATTACAATAACACCAGAATATCTTTAGATGAAGCCAAAATTCTTTTTCTTACAGGTTAACCTAAAAAAAAGAATACTTCCGGCTGGGTTAAAACTAATCCCATACAGCGCTTTGCCTTTAATAAACAAAAATATGACACAGAATCTCAATCCTTGTAAGCTTTTAAAGCTAATTAATGCCTTAAAATACGGTAGCAAGAAATTGGGATTCACGCAAAAGTCAAATAATATGGAGCAAGTAAAAACTGTGATTCATTTTGGGTTTAAAAGATAGCATAAAATAATTGAGATATGCAACACGAGTATGAATAGTTTGCAATGAGATAAGATAGACCAGACCAATATAGAGGAAATATACTTACGAGACTGATACATCGTATTGTGATTACGAATATTCAAAAGGATCTAAAAGATCTGACTTATTTTTAAAACTTAACTTTTCATTATAGTACAATTCAAAGTTAAAGGCAGACTTAAAAGTTGTGATTTTCCACCATAAAAGACCGGAGAGCGTATTTGGATATTCTTAGAAAGAGCCAAAATAACGCTTCAAAAGATTTTTCTACGTCCCCAAAATTTCATTACTCCATTCGAATCGTACTCGGAATGGGAATTGCGGTGGCAAAGTTCAGATTATGGATCCTAAATACCGCGTCCCGCAACTTATTAGGCAGTAGAGAAATCATCCAGAGTTTGGGGAGTTCCGACGTGCTCAGAATAAAACTTCAGCCGAAAATATGCAGGAAAAATAAATTAAAGAAATGTTTTATGTACTCGGTCCCTCCGGTGCGTGCACTGCATGTTCACGTTTGTGAGGAATTCGGCCGTTTATATTCCCTGGTTACGCGAGAAAAAAGATACGCTTAGTTGCGTATCTCAGAGAAGAATGTAAAAATGAAAGAGCCAAAGCTTGTCACAAAGTGAGAGATAAATGGGACCACAAATCAAGTTCATGTTTCTATTGGTTTTAATGGAGAAAATAGTGCATGAACTAACTACTTTGAGCGTGATACACGCCTCCCTTGAGTCACAACTTCCTGCCAATGCCACACTGCGCACGAATGGAAGGAGTTCTGATGACCACATCCATTTATTTAAAAGTACTAGCTCTTAACTATTGAAACATTATTACTACAATCTACCGGATAACGTAGGTTTAAATGGAAGAGAGTAACATTTCTCAGGATTTCAAAAAGCTCAGGCCCCTATCCCTGATTTTATAAATTAGGTTTCGAGATTTTATAATGGGTATTCTAACATAATCTATAGTAGGTAGTCTACCGCATTCTGAGTTTGGCTGGAGATTGAAACTGACAAAAATTATGTTTCACCGCCAAACCTCCATCCTCTCCGCTACTTCTTTTTCACTGGTCCTCAAGTCTTTTACAGCTTACCGCTTCTACCTCAAGCTTTCAACCGCTATCTAAGATGTTATCCTATTCCTCCCTCTCTAGTGAAGCATCCTACCTTCATCCATGGCCTTAAGCATCGCCACATTTCTGACAATCTACTCTCTCCTCCCCAAACCACTCCTTCGCCTCCTTTATTTACTCTTTTCCCTACCTATCCATAGCACTTCTATTTTTCTTTTTCAAAATTAAAACAGTATTTATTTTCAAAACAACGAATGGACTTATTCGAATTAGGCTGTTTTTTTATATTAGCCAAAATTAAAATAGTAGGGCTCAGTGCATGGAGATGTATAATTTATAATAATACGAATGATCATACTGATGATGAATGACTAAATGGACTGGTAAAGTATGAAAAGCGTCACGAACACTTGGTTACCAAGTTATCCTTTTCTAAATAAATGCGAAGTCAGTGCTAAATATACAGTAAAGTATTGTTAGGAAATTAAATTGACGTCACGACTTTAGCAGTCCATTCATGCTCTGGGATTACCCATTGGAGAAAGTAAATAGTAAATAAATTCCACTCGAATAATCGTATTCCACTCAAATAATCGTAAAACACTAATTTAGCCATAAATAATTAAACATTAACATCAGAGTGCATCAGACCACCAGGTTGGGACAGACTCGTGGTTTTTACGTCAAGTTTTTTAGTGAGAATATAATTTAATTTGTCTTTGAATTACTGAAGAGCTGAGTAACACAATGTGAGAGGGTAGGGAGTTCCAAAATGTGGAGGCAATAATAAGGAAGGAATTAAGGTTAAGTTTGGTACGGGCTTGGGGAATGGGAAGGAATCTAGGATTAAAGCGGGTTATCCGATGTGAAACACTGGTCCTGGTGGTAAATAGTTCATATAGGTAGGTGGGATTCCAGTATAGGAAGAAAGAGGAAAGAAAAGATAATAGTAGGCTGCAATTGGAATTTGTCTTCGAGAAGCGGTCACAGAAGTAGGCATTAATTTTTTATGGTCTCCCTTAAGGTTTGCGTAGTACGGTATGGCGTTGAAGGACGGATATCATCCGGGCCAGATCAGCCGTGCCTAAATTCGGAGAGTTTACCCAGTTGAAGGATGAAGTTTGTGGCTCAAGCACTCGAGATGGAATTATTCAGCGATGGCCCTTCGCATGTGCCAGCCGTCCCTCGTCGAGGTTGGTCCCCTGGAGCTCGCCAGACAAGTTAAGGGGGGTCGCCGACCCCCACGTCCCCAGAGTCGACCTCTGGTCGTGCGTTGACGAACACAAACAAACGTAACCCTCGAAAGTTGGCTCAATCCTTGCGTTCTTCCGCGAGAACCCGTCGGATAGCCAATTCAATCACTCCCGAAAAGTCCCTGCAGCAATACTTAACCTTGAAAATCCCACCCCGACCTCTCTTTTTACCTCAGTTTGACAAAGTTTACTATGTTTTCTGACTTAAAGCCTAGATTTAATCTACTCTTATCAGCATAGGTAAACGTATGATGATGTTAATGGGAATATTATACAAATATTACTGTCAGAAGAAGAACTCAATTTGCAAGCTGCAAATCGTATCGTAAAAATTGTGTTAGCTGCTATTTTTAAATAGGTTTGAACGACCAATTTCTTTTCTCTTAAAGAATCGATTACTAGATCACACAGCGAGGAAAATGGCAACATTTAGTGGAGGGAAAGCAATCATTTTAAATGTCTTCCATCAGATTGATTTCGAGCTTGCTCCATTACCTTAAGTGTTTACCATGTATGGAGTGTTATTATACTATCATAAGCAATCGGTACAATTTTAGTTATTGCTTGCTCATGCAATTCGATTGTTAGGTAATGTAATTTGCATACTCTACTCAATACATCAAATTAAAATCTTCGCAAAGAGTAGGTAATAATGTAGGTTGCACCTACGCTTTGGTCATTTTGAAAAGGTTTTTCAAAGAATAAGGAAATTAGGGAAATATGTTGATTGTGTTAACATAGTATGAATAACCCGTATCGCGATCCCTAAGAGATGCGAAAACTTAGATTGCAGTTAAGCATATGCAAATATACAAAATGTGAGAATCAAGCTTCCCACAAGGTGGAAAAAAACTTTTGTTGATAACCCAATGAATTCGTGGAAAAAATAAATTCAATTATTTGCATATTCATTTGTTTTGTGATACACAGTGCTATTCCCTTTTCGAATGAGGTTCCGAGTTGAATAAATGAGCTTAAACAGGTTTTCATTTCTTTCAATATTCATTCAACCGAGGAGTTATTTCATTCACTTTTCTTGAGATTGATGTGTGGGTTTATGTGAATTTAACTAAGGTATTTAGGATAGTTTTCGTGAAATTTATGGCGTGCATTAATATAGTTTTAATATCAGGTCCATTTCCTCTGAGAAATAGATGGGATTTTCTAGATACACCAGACTTTGCACAAAAACGTCAGGCTTTTCCAGGTACAACTTGCCCTTGTGCAAGAGACAGACAGCAAAGTAGGACTACATTATTAGGAGTGCCATTTTTAAGAAGCTTTTTGTTTAACACCAATCCAGAGAAGTTACACGTTTATAGCACACTTCCTGTATCTTTGCCGAAATTTATCAAGTAATTACTCTCAATTTACCGTCTTGAGACGCGAAGAAATTTATGAAAATCGTTTAGCAAAGGCAGGAGCTAAAGCAAATATGAGAGTTTTCTCCCCACTTCTAAGCAGTCGTTTGTAAAGGATGGCGCAAACGGTCTCTGAACCTTGAGCATGTTCGTGGGGCGTGTTTCTTGAAACCATATATTATGCCATCAGGGTCTCACTTAATTTGAGCTCTTGCTGCATTCTGACTCTCGCGCTGCTAAAACTTCCTTTGGGTGGAGTTTCAACTGATTAATAATTCACATCTTTCCTAATGATTGCACTACGATCTCCTTGAAATTCAAAGTAGTTCATGTATGCTCTTTCCATAGAAGATTAGGAAGTGAAATACTTCTTTAACCAAATTATTCCCACTCAAAATGTGTGAACGAAATACTGAGGAAATAACAATCTTAAAAATTCTGAAACTCTTTGCAGGTCGCACGCATTTGCATATTGAATGAATTAAATTCAATGCATGAATAGCTTATCAACTGTCGATGTGATGCATTTTAAACTTATCCAAACAGGTTTAATTAATATTCCCAAGACAAAAATAGTGCAAAATGGTATTGAAATGACGCTTCTTATGGTAATAAGTAAATGGGTTGCGTGCTTGAGTACCAGCAAAGTTGCTATTTAGAAGATCAATGTTTGAATATCAGCGCTGGAGAAGACTTTTCAGAGATAGGTATAAGAAATTTCCACACGAATGTAATATAAAGCAAACGCTCCGTCCGTTGAATGGGAGGTCAAACTGCGGACACCTTGGCGCCATCAGGAGCAAAACATTGCTGACATCGGGTTTATTTCTACCGTTCTCCTACTCACCATTTATTCCTATCCTTACTATTCTATAAACTTATCCTTACTGGCCCAAATATCTTCAGCTGCCATTCACCTAATAGTAAATACTACGGTTTGCACGAACATTCAATACAATTCAATAATGGGAAGAACAATAGAGACACGTCTAAAGGAACACAAGCGACATCTACGACTTGGACAACCGGAAAAATCATCTATCGCCGAACACGGCCACGGATTCGACCACCTCATCCGACTTTACGAAACTGGGATACTTTCCCGCTCCTCCGGATTTTGGGATCGCCTGGTCAAGGAGCATATTGATATTCTCATGGTGGAAAACAATGTCAACCGAGATTCAGGCTTCTCCTTGAACAACTCCTAGAAACCCGCCTTGGCCACAGTACGCAAAAAAACTGCAATTCCACAAAAAGACGGGAAACAACACAAACTTACCATTCCGCACCAACCAATCATGCAAAACCTGATAAGGGTGGGAGAAAATGTAAAGCAAACCAACATCCACCTCGACACTCATCTGCCCTGATGACGATGCCCGAGTCAGAGTATCGAAACGTTGGCGAACATGGAGCCATAAACCGGGTGGGAAACCCAAGAAAAGTTCCTATACATCATTCGCCGGGAAAGCACCAGATCTTACTTTTTCACATTCTTTAGCATAGTAAAATATACAACGACACAGTGCATACTACTTTCGAGTCTCCAAAATCTTAAATTCAATATACAAAGATCAAACTATGGTCAGGTACAATGCACGTAGTGTTAAATCTCTGCAGAAATTTTCTTCGACAGTATTCTGTCACGAAAAGTAACTAAAGACGTTTTATTACCTATAAAATACAACAAAGGGCTACATGTGAATATTATTCTTAAGGCTAGCAAAGATATGTATGTAGGGCTTGCCAAGGAATGTATTTTGGGATCAACAGAGAACATTAAACTTCTATATTCGAAAATATTCTTTGCAGAAACAGAACGAAATTCACGTTATCTATAAAAATGGGAACTCTCATTACTCTGCCACCAAAGAGGATTGGCTTAATCTACTACCATCGGATGAAAAAACATGGGGAGGCTATCGTTTTTTCCCAGCTCGTACATGAAACAACGAAACAACGCCGATGTACGTCAAACATTAAATAAAAGTGGAAAATATATTATGAAACCAGGCGTGACTTCGTGGAATGAGGCAACTTTAACCGAGCTGCAGATAAATAACTTTGAACAGTTCCACATTAATTTTTATCTCCATCGATTTCAAACGTGGATGTTTGGAAAAGTGGAGCATAAACTAATACCTACTGGCCTTTAAAACGTGTTTTGGAATAGAATGCTTTAGTTCAAAAGAATGGACACAAGTGAGAAATTATGAGCTTTACAAAAACTCTGAGGAAGAAAGTACTTTATGAATCTACATGCGCCAAAAAGGGACATAGCGGAGCGCTTATATCCTCAGCAGAAATAATTTTATTAGCTATTGTACATGGAAGAGGGGAAAATAGAAGAACCCATGAGAAATACCAAGGGACAAATTTGTACCAATGACAAAAAATAGGGATGTGAAAAAGAAGAACTACGTGGAAATAAAAGCACCCAGTTAGAAAAAGTAGGAAAGATGGGCTACTGTAAAGCAACATTAGAATCGAAAAAATAGATGACAACGATATTAACGACTACATCGTCATTTTCAAGTAATATATTCTTACGCCTGATTTGTGATACAACATTGCAGTTCACATTTTTTGGCAGAAATCCATGCTTAAGAGAAAAACAACATGAATGCGAAACAAACAAACAAATGCAGGTAAATATGGACTAATAAAGCTACGTGGAAAGGGGGGAATTGGGATGAACGAAATCTCCGATGGAGAAATGGACAAAGCGATTAATTATAGAACGAGAGCTGCTGGACGAACGATTCGGAACAGTAGTGACGGCTCGAGATTTGATGGAAGAATTAAGCGTGAGAGTGGAGGAGAGGGGAAGAAAATAAAAGAGAAGAGTGGGAGGAGGATAAAGCCAGGGACAGCGAGAAAGACGGGCCCACGCGCTCGCAAGCCCATTAATCGTAACCGCTTCACACCTGGCGCAGAAGTTTTACCCGGCGACAAAAGAAAGAACACTTGTGTGGATGTGTGCCGGATGGGTATGGGAGAGGGGAGTGTGGATCAAGGGAGGGGAAGGGGCTTAGCGGGAGGTTGTCGGAGAACTCCTGTCGCGAAATGGAGACAAAGTGATGGAAACAGAATCCCCGTGGCCACCACGGACACACAGGCGCCGGGCGCGGACGCTGTCGTTTCCGCGCCCAAAGCACCCGCACACCTCTCCCTCCTCGTACCCATTGTTAGGTCTCAACGACACACACATATACGTGTGAGCGAGAGTGTAGTGGTCGCGGAGACGAAATGATTGAGAGTAGAGGTGTGTTCGAGAGTTTTGACGGAGAGTAGGGGATGTATTTTCAGTGGAGGTGGGAGCGGCAAAAGGTTTTTCAGGCATTGGAAATGGTGTAGGGATCGATGGGGTGGATGGAAATGCAAGCGCAAGAATACTAAACACCAGAGCAATAAGCGAAAAAGGGGAGAAAGAGAGATATAGAGAATCCGGGAGGCGTGAAGGTATGAGCGATCGCGTGCGTGGGACGGAATAATTTACGAAGCACGGTTCACCAGTTCGTTAACATCGTCGAGGTGCTAAAGCTTCGGTCGGCTTCGGAGTCATGGCAGGTAAGGATTTCATTCGTGTAATGCGACTTCCGTCAAATTTACAACCCGTTGAACTTTTGAAAGGTGCGACGACGCCTACCGAGTGGAAAATTATGACGGGCCAAGCGCCAATCCGATGCCAGTTCTAATACAGAGAAAGGAGCGATGAGTCTTCAATTCGAAGTGACAAGGATGATTTTTTCACACATTAAAATATTTCACAACCTTTTCTGAAACGAATTTGGAAAAGAGAAATATTTTATTTTCTAAAAACTGAAAATAATATAAATTATTTTTTAATTACTTAAAGCAAAGCAAAATTGTAAAATGGTTATTAGAAGGACGGGATTGAAAGGCCGTAAGGACTAAAAAGAGTTATCGTGGCACTGAGGTTTCTAGAAAAATGCAGACCACACGACTTTCATCTTGACAAGGGCATAAGTCTCACACTACATCCGAATACCAAACTAAATCGACCTAAATAACTACTCTGTCATACAGATAGGCACAAGAAGTCCTTCCCACTTTAACCACTAAAAAATAAAACAGACCAAGGGTCAGATTCACTAAAGCATCCCTCATTTTATATTTATTATTTATTTAATTTATATTTTCAGTCTCCTCACAAGTAAATAATAGGTTCATTTTGTACATACTATGTCAAATCATCCCTTATCTAAGGATATACATTTGTTTTTCGACAGCCGTATGCAACAGTATCCCTATATATTCGACGATTTCTGACAATTTGAGCATCTGTCCATTTTTAAATCCTTTATGCTACAGACAGCTCGCAGGATATTGCGAAGGTGTAAATGTAAAATCCAAACGATGTGAATGAGCGAGTCTACGTCCACTGCTACAGAAAAATTGCAATGAAATGTAAAAACTGTATTGGAATGAAAAACTGTAAATTTGTTATTCCATATTATTTTATTTATATATACGGGTTTCAACGCTCAACGTCATCTTCAGGTCCAACCCGAGTCGTATCTAAATAAAACAATGTGGAATTACAAAGTTATATTTTTCTATTCTAACATGAATAGGTTCCATTAAGTTATGCCTGGAACCACCAAAATCATTTTTCACTGGAGATTCCAATAATTAAAACCGTGACCTTGTAAAAGAGTGAAGTACATAAAAAAGAACTCCGCTAATATTGTGCAAATTGCGCCGCAGGATTAGAAAAGTCCTAGCATGCCTTAGAAATGCCAAGCCTGCATCCCAAGATCTAGAACTTTAATAACCGTACGAAGCTGGATATATTGACCGAGTTATCAGTTCATCAATCAATACCAAAAGTTCATCAAATAGCAAAACCATTTGTGTACATAGTTTTTGCGCAAATCTTTGAGGCATTAAAATGCATTCTAGGTATAGATATTCTCTGGACGTAATTTTGGAAACGAAGTTGACCGTATATCATATCAACTATCAAGTGACTTGGGGGAGAAATTAATGATAAGATACTTTTCCTGATTTTGCATCCATTCCCAAATCGTATACTGAAATATACCGCCCCACAACTTTTGTAGCCATTAGGATTGTAATTTCAGGAGAGACATTTCAATAACCAGTTGGCAATATTATTTCATAAAATCGTGTTTATATATAATTCCATAACGAGTATTAGCATAACTTATTGCTACAGGGAGTTCACTCAGTCCATTCACCTGATTCTATAACGTTGGCATGAAGTACTCGATACGCTGGGTAGAAATGTGTAGCTCAACGAAAGTCTAAAAATACTAGTGAACTCTTCTCAAGTTTCCACCGGGTGATGTTCTCCATTGTGGCCGACGTTTCGACAGGAGACATTCCTATCATCATCAGATATGTGCATATTCTAGAGCCCTGGATGAAGATAGGAAAGTCTCCTGTCAAAATTTCGAGCACAATGAAGAATGTTACTCAGTAGGAAGCCCGAGTTTGCCAGAATAGTTCACCGGGAAATCAAGAAATTTTTCATCAAAGCCTAAAAATATTTTCCAAAGCCAAGAATTTGACTGTTCCTCATATGGCTGTGAAAACGTTGCTTAGGTGGTAAAATTTTGATTTGGTACAGATTTCTAGTAAAAGCTTAAGAAATTGTATGCTTGTAAGAAAAGGACGCACTCTAGCTTTGAATCCCTCGTGCCATATTTGTAATGCATCACCATGTAAAAGTAGCGCGAGCCGTTGATCCTCAGGAGAGTGGATACCGAGATGTTTCCACGAAGTGAGAACATACTTCCAACCTAACCTGTCCGTGTAGGTACTCCTGAATCTATAGATTAGCATTCAATGCAACACACAGGCATTACTTCTGTTTGATACCATGACCACGTAGCATATGGGTAAACCGCGGAGCTGCGCTGCAGCCGTCACTGGGAGACGGATAGCTAATGAGGTATTTATTGCATCTATTCCACGGTCTATGATTGGCTCCATTTGTCCCTATCTGATAGTATTTGTCTCTAATTGCCAATTCATAGTCAATTGCCGCTTCATCTAATTTCCACTTCATCTTAACGTCACTTAGCCTCGACAATTACTTGCAATATCCTAATTTAAAAGCTCCGGATTTAGAAATCTAAACGAAAAGTAAACATGGACCATTGGAATAAGAGACCGCGGACGAAGAGAAAACTTTGACTCTGGAAGTGACTGCTTAGGACCACGTTGACGGATAGGCGGATAAAATTAGGATTGAGTGAGTTTACACAGGAATAGAAAAAGAGCAGACCATCTACAACTACATACCACACTGAACTCCGCAGCAGTGGCACGTGGCATGGGTTGTTAGGACACCAGCCATGAAAGAGGAGAGAATAGGAAAAACGAGGAGGAAGAGGACAAAGGCAAATTGTACTGTAACGATTAATGACATACCTTATGCTAGTGTCACGCTGTTTTTGTTGTAACCAATAATGACGTATGGAAAGAAAGAATTTCTGTACCTACCAGCACGCCAGTGTATTGCTCTTATTTAGTCACTTCTCTCAGTTCTATAGATATAGTAGGGGGTCAAAATAATATCCTCTTTGTCATACTAAAACTTGCCTGATCGGAAATGTTCATGTAATCTAAGCCTTGCGCGTAGCCTCCCAGTCTCTAATGGCTTCAAACCTATTCCTTCCATCAGCTGTGGAATACCATACGGAAAAGGACCAGATGGATAGAGGCGCAACGAATTCTAAGAATAATTGGAGCAAATCAAGATAGATGCAGGAATCAAAAACTATCCGTGTGTAAGATAATACGCATTGAATAGATGAAGTGAACCAATCTCCGGAATGAGAAAACATAATACGATGGTGGAAAAACCCGAGTTGATGACATTAAACTGTTTTAAAATATTATTTGGCTTCTCTCTCACGTTTCCTTTCTATTATACAAAATAATTTTAAGTAAGAATAGATATAAACACCAAATACGGCGTGACTGCTCATTTGGTATCCTTCGCCAGCGGTCCGGACGCTCCTGCGGAATTTTCTTCATAATTTCATTAGTATTTTCCAGGAGAGAAAAACAAGATCGATAAGGCCACATGATATTGTTGTAATCGGCTAAAACACGCCCAAATGTCTAGATAATATTTCTTGATTTCCCCGCGCGACACCTCAGTTATCCAAAGATGGTTATCACGAGTGTTTTATAACGCACCCCACCTGTAGTCAGATCCGAGAGACGCTAGCGGACATTTTCACTTAAAATCAAGATGGTGAAAATTCCTCTGGTCCAGGAATTAATGAGAAGCCAATGGAGACAAGGAAGAAGAACTGGAGCTCCCTCCCAGAATATGTCAATTTTGTATCCCATTGGGCTAAAGTTCACGCGAGTATGTCCCATTTGATAACTGGAATAGGTTTACTGACTCTACCGACGCGACGGAACAATTTAATAATATTTCAAGTCGAAAAAATATTAGGACCACATTTAATTTGTGCACATATGATTACAAGGGAGAATCCACCATAATGCACGTTGAAAATGATACAAGAATAATATCTTACTTTTTGCCTTAATGAAAGCATGTTATGACGCTTACAGCTATTTGCAGTTTTCGACGCTGTATTCAATTTTTAGGCAAAAATTATGTTTTAATATGTTTCTCGAACATTATTACGAAATATATCATTTGTTCCAAAAAGCTACATGTTAATAACATTTATTTTCCGAAAAAACTAAAATGGAAAGGGCTATTTTTCACTTTACCTGTAGATATCACTGTTAAGAACACGCATGCAAACTTTCACACAAATCTATACATAGAGAAAAATCGCTCCAACGACCTTAAAATAAAATAGCAATTGAAATATGTAATATAACGCGTGCGTAAAATGAAAGCATTCAGATGGTTCGTTCACAAAAAACTTGAAATTCCTCACAATGAAAGTCAAAGAGACGAAGAAAGAATGCACGCATGAATGCTGACACAAATTCTCCCGGCTCGCCCCTTTAACAGTCGCATGACAGGTGTTTTGATTCACCGCTCGGCGTGATGTTTGTGCGGTGTGCCGGCAATCTATTCATGTCATGCGCAGCCCAAGTCGACGGTGCCTGCATGTTCTGCAGATTGAGGGGTGGAAGACGGGTCTTTGCCCCCGCGAGGGCGTTCGCAGCCCCGCGGGTTGAATGATTCGCCATACAGAATAACACAAATCAGCAAGTATTCATCCATCTCTCTCTTATTAAATAAATAGGTTCTTAATACTCGAATAGCACAACTCGATCATCCAAGGTTTTCCACAAAATTTTGCAAATGAATTAGGAAATTGGAATACGCTTACCGTGATTCCCACTGGGTTGAATTCTTAATTCTAACCAAAGTTTCGAAAGGAGACTTTCCTAACGTCGTCAGGGATCATTATGATTATCAACAGCCTTGATTATAATAGGAAAATTTCCTTTCGAAATGTTGACCACAGTGAAGAATTTAATCCGCGGGGAAGCCAGAGACGAGTTTACCATGAAAAATCGCCGTAAAAGCATCAAATCTTTCATTACGGCTGCCTTATTATATATACGGTTAATTACAAAAGGCCTTTACTGGTAAAATTTTGTTGAGATAAAGATTTAAATGCTTTGTTTAAATATTTCACGCAGGAGCCGCGGCATCTTTTTCCCACTTTTTCCAATTGACGCAATATTGAAATTCACGTAGTTTATGTATGCATGAACAAATATTGAAACAGGAAATTAAACAATAGAGCTGATTTCTTAAAGATCCGAACTTAGTAAGAAAAAAACTGACTAAATAGTTCCACATTCATTTTCAAATAGCAATTGCCTACATGGCAATTGCAGCTGAAAGAATTTAAAAGCATCATATAGCGATGGGCAACGGTTTAATTTCCACCCAAAGTTTATTTTTTCTCTGGGAATAATAAGAGAATGGCTGGTCTTCGCAAGGTTATAATTGGCAGATGCAAGTAATAGTAGACATGGCATGGCTTTCTAGGAATCATAATTCCATGATTATTAGAGAGTTCTTAAAATGCATCTGAGAGCCGCCACGCAGTGTTCAGGTAGCAGCTTTGGACAATGTATGGATGAGGGAAATCGATTTAGATGAGCTAGAGGACGAAATGGAACTTATGCTTTAAGTAACAGTACCTAGCTCTGTTTCTATTCAATCGGTGAAAGGTTTAGAGAAAAATCATTTCGAAATACATCTCTCCATTTTGCCATTTTTCTTTACTCTACACAACGTTTACTGGGCTAAATTGCTGTCCTCCGAGTCCATCAGAAAGTCGTGTGAGATGATTTTCTCAATTAGATATCCAAGACCTGGCGTGTAACTTCTCGAGTCTTGTCCGAACATACCTCTTGTCACATTACGCTTAGTCACTTTCTTGTCGCTTTACGCTTAAGTCTTCTCTCGTAACTGAGAAAACGTGCTACTTTCCATTGTGTTTTGTTAGTGCACGATTTAAATGTCTTTACCGGGTCTGTATCACATGGAAGTAGTCGGGACGAGGCCAAAATATGGCAAAGTAAGATATTATTTAATCGGAATACTTCATCATTATTCGCTTGATATATCCTTTCTCATGAAAGAGAACTAAAGTATTAATACCATCTGTCGCTCCAAAATATCACTGATGCTTAACTTAGAAGGCTGATAAGGAGTCCTTGTCGGATTGTTAAGTCACATGAATTCTGAGCCCAGTGACTCAACGGATTAATAAATGAAGTTCAAGTGTCTAAAATAAAATGTACTTGAGCCAAGGACAGAATTAACATACCTAATTAATTTATAAAGGCGCATTTAAAAGAGCAGATAAACCAGTAAGATATCACAATTGAAAGATAAGGGGAAAATAAAGGGTGCCTTTTATATGACAGACAAAGTCGTCTGGGCAGATTAAATGTCAGGGAAAGAAAATGCATGCACCCACGCACAGTTCAGCTTCACGCTTGAAAGACCATGCTCAGGCATTCCATTGGTTCCGGGTGTGACCTATGAGCGTTTAATTTTAAATTTTTACATCAAATTCTGCAACTAAAATATACTTGAGTACACATTTAGTTAGCCATAAAAGAAGGTAATTTACAAATTAAATTTCTATTCAAACAATTAACTAGCACCGTTGTAATTGGAATAAAACTGTGGTTCCGGGTGTGACTCACACATATGACACTCAATAACATAGACTTTTTTAACCTGTTAACTCTGTGAATAGGTTAAACATTAAACATTGATATTAATATCAGTAAGATAAGAGTAATTGTTCTTTAGTTTAAACTAATGGAGAAGTATCCAAAAGCATAATTTTTCTAATTGTGAATTTTTTAATAAGTTCCGGGTGTGACATGGTAAATTTCTGTGTGCTACCTAAATACTCTTTCTGCTTTCCTTTATTAGTAAAATTCTATTTTTCTTTCAAATTTTCGTAATGGCTCAGTATATTTGATTAATTAAGCTCAATTTAAAATTGTAGAACAAAAACACTTTTACTATTTTTTTCATATTTAGGCTCACTTTAAATGGAATGGCTGTGCTCTCCGAATAAGCTCTCCAGCTTTGGCGAAATATATATACAAAACACAATCCATACTTCTTTACACCTACCGCTGATACCGAGAGTAAGGTTGCATCACATAAGGATACTTACTTGACCTACGACTACGTCAGGAAAAGCAAATGAAAAATCACACATTTTCAACTTGGCCGTCTAAAAATTACTGACTGAATCTATGGCTCTTGCTACCGGGAAGCAAAAGTAAGATAATAACTACGCAGATTATTCTAAAAATACCCATATATTATTTAAGAATTATTTCATTCATTTCATCGTTATTTCTATTGAAAATGCAAGTTGTCCTCAGAAATTAATTGTAATTGTTTGCTTATAACTAAAAAACAAGCACGTTCTGATTCCTCCACTTTTTCATCATTTAATATCCTGGATAATTTCGCTTAAGGTAGTTTGAGCGAAAAATCACCACCTGGAATTTGATGAATTTGGCCTCATTTTAAAGATAAAACTCATATTTCCAATGATATCAAAAATCAATCCCTTGCCAAACTACTTTTCGAGCAATTATATAATACAATTATATAATAAACAAATATAAGCTGTTTTACATGCGATAGGTTATGGCTGTGCACCCCAGAGGGAGAATATTAAACAAGTTAGGAACTTCTAGCACCTATATGTCGTCAAAAAAACTAACGGTGTGTAGATTGCATTTTTTCTCAACTAGGTATTTATAAATATATTCTATCAATCACCGCAGTAATTTTTACAGAATCGTAAAAAAAACCTGCTGTTTTGAAGGGTTTCCAGCCATACGGCGAGAAAAAATTAGTCAAGTTAGAGACTTGTGTAGCCTTATTTATTTAATTACTGAGAACTTTGGTCTTATATAGCTATATCTTTGCGCCATTAATATTATAATATTTACATCACACTTCTTACAGACTCTGAAATAAAAAAATAAAATTTTAATATGGTATCCATAATGACTAGGGAACTATCTCGCTCAAACCACCTTAATGCATCTGAGTTCTGCATAAGAGGCATTTCGGTATGAAAAAAACTTTTTTTTCCTCTTAGCCCATTCTTGCTTTTAGTCCAACCTACTTTCAGATCAACTAACAACTCTACAAAAATGGTGTAAAGATACGAATTTACTGATCTTATCAGATGGAAGACCTTTATTTCTATGGGTAGCACGAGAATAAAAATCTAAGAGAAAATTTTATTTCACGTTGGGACCTCCCGAACATGTGAGGCACTTCACCCGCATGCATCTACGGTGCATATATTGCCTCCGAATATTGCGAATCCCTCTCCGGTCCCCCAAGGATCCTGGCCTGCCAATAGGGTCTAAAACCCTGAAATCCTCGACCTGACTCCGTCAGTGAGCTCGAAAGGGACCCTTAGCATGTGCGTTACATTTCCATCCCACCTCCCCGGCTGGCTACCCACCTACCCCACAGCTAGAGACCTCCCCCCAGGTGGTGATGCCGGCAAGAGAGAAGTCGAATGTTAAGGAGGGATAAGGTTTAGTCCCCTTAATGCCCATTCACGCAACAATCCCCCTCACCAGGCGCGTTATACGGCTCGAATATGCTTAGATGAAAGTAAAGCCAGGGTTCGAGGCTACTGGCCATGTTACCAGAACACACGCATTGTTGTTAGCCATAAAATACATAAAGCCGTTGTCCCACGGTAAAATTTGGATGCAATATTTTTACACAACTTTGCTACAGCAGATGTTCACCTTGTTATTTGCTGGATTTGTATCCAAATATCTTCTGGTCCAAAGTTTTAAATACGATTCCTGTGGGACCAATCGATAGGAATATTCTCTACATTTCCGTCTTAAGTCTGAAAGCAACCAATCAGAGGCCTCCAAAAGAGAAACATCGCTAATCACTCTCATGAAGTGTTGCGGTCACAGGAATTGGAGTTAAGAGTTTTTGGATGTCTCAGACTCTTTAACTGAATAAAATGTAGAGCTCCTAAAATCTCGGGTGAGAGGAAAAAAATATTCATCTTCAATACAAAACCTAAATGTACAATAATAAGCTAATGCGAGAATAACCACTGCCCTCACTATCTTATCAACGCCTTTCATTTTTATTAAACCTGTGCAGCCTATTCCCTCTGCTAAAACTGCCATGAACGCGGAACCTGCACAATCTGTAGCCGTTCATTTGTTATTCCTCTTTGAGGGACAAATGTAGAACACCTTGTGAAACATCAGGTCGTTACAAAATTTGGAAAAAATGAGTTTGGATGAATAATGTTCATACAAAACATTGTACCTAAATTTTAGCGTGAGACACCAGCTTAATCCTAAGGGTAAAAAGAAAGCGGCAGCCACCTCACCTACATTGGCGACACGCCCTCAAGGCAACCAAAATGTTGCCGGTTAGAATCGCACCTAGGATATGGTTGGCGTGCTTGCCTTGGGATTTAGGTCTTAGATTGAACGATGCAACTATTGTTTCCGCGGGACTCAAGACTTGCTCCTGTCAACTCGGTAACGAGACGAGACCGAGGTCGGCAATTTTGGACGAGACGGTACCGCTACTTGGCGAGACGTGACGAGACCACCGCCAGGAGACTTTCGAAAGTCTCGTGAGAAAGTGGTGAAGAGCTATGAATAAAACAATTGGGCACTCCTGGCAGTGCAAATAATTCTCCTTTGTACCTAACATTGGACGTAACTAATTATTTAAATTGAGACTTTCTGGCACAAATAAGGTTGAGAAAGATTTTTCAAAAGATTTCCTCTCCAAAAGAGAATTACAATTCTCACCCAATGACACAAATATATGAGTGTCTTCAAGAGCTGCGGGAAGAAAAGCTTGAGTTAAGCTCTCTATTTTTTCATCATCGCTATAAATATTTTACAATACATAGTTAGCGACTAACTTTGATCGTTGGAAGATTTAATTACAAGTTCCAGGAGTGATTCGAAACCCACCTTACCCTAGATTCATTGATATGTGTAATAGCGCGATATATCCTCTGCGTGTGTGTACGATTACAATGTCTACCACTTCCGCTAAGGTTTCCATATACGCTCAATGCATCTGCCATCCACCACGTTTAATGACCCTGATCACTTAGTCAAATACATTTATTGAGGTAATATATGCTTCTTATTCGACACATTTCTAAGTACGAATGTTTTAAGCTTTTTGGCCTACTCAAAGTATTTGGTGAATAGTAATCAATTCTGAGGATATAGCATCTTTAAAAATATATCCCTGACATATTTTAATATGAGCTCTTTTCCGATTACATTTTTTCAAATTTGTGTCAAACGGTTTAACTGGTGAGGAAATACGTGGGGAACTTCGGCGTCACAAGAAACTATAATGACCATATATTTTTTCTAATGGACCTTCTTCCACGACAACCTTTGTTAACTACTTATCTTTCGGCTGGAATGAGTAACTGAAGACAGTTTGGAGGCGGAGACAGTTTGAAGTTTTCATTTCGCTTTCTTTGACCCCGACAAATTATCTATATTTACGAATTGGGAATATCTTAGAGGCACTCTTTCAGAAGAGAGAAAGAGATAGCTTATTAGTAAGGAAATACGGCCCAGCACATTAGACAAAGAAATGGAAGACGACATGAGCAGGGATGACATTGTACCCGGTATACTTGATATTGAAACACTATGAGACATGAAAAGGTAAAATTCGATAGGAATAGATAACCCACCTGTAGAGTTTCTAATGACTATGGGAAAGAACGGAATAGGAGAACATTTTGCATTTATTCGTAGAAATTTTGAGGATCAATTGGAGTCGGAGAACTTCGTGAAGACAATGCTAATTCCAATCCTACCTTTAAAGAACAAGGCAAAATTTTGCGAATACTATCGGACAAGAAACTAAGAATCCCACATGGCTAAAGTAGTTCTTATAATTATAAACAGAAGGCTAGACAGCAAGGCAAAAGAATACGTGGGTGACAACCATTTTGGATTTAGTAGACAGAAGGTAACGCGGGACGCTGTGGGCGTGATGAGGACGCTAGTAGAAGTAAACCTAGAACATGGCCAGGATATTTTTGCTTGCTATGTAGATTTCGAGAAGGCATTCGATAGGGTGTATTGGACGAAATTAATGGAAGTGGTGAGGAAATTAAGGGTCAACTGGAGGGACAGACGTCTAATTCGTAATCTGTGTATGAATCATATCTGCGTAGACCTATGTAGATAGGTAGTAGACAGCCTATGGAGAAACGGGATGGGCCGTGATAAGAGTAAGGCAGTGATACCCACTATCTCCATTGCTTTTTAATGTGTATTCAGAAGGAATGGTGATGGAGGCATGGGGGAGTGGGATTGGAATGAAGGAAGGAGGGGATCTGATGAAGTCAGTGAGATTTGAAGATGAACAAGCGTTGGTTTTCCAGTCAGCCAAGGCGTTACAGTCAATGATGAATGCGTTAGAGGTGCAGTGCAAAATGTATATCTTGAAGATAAATCAGAAAAAAATGAGATTTTCTAAAATTCAGAAGTCTGGCTATATGGGTTGGAGGTCAAAAAATAGAGCATTTTGAGCATTTTACGTAGCTGTGTAGTAATATGGAAGAAAAAGGGTTTAATGGTAGGGACATCAGATGTACAATAGGGTAGTTTCCTTCATCAAAGAAAACAGAATTCATTTATTGCGACAGGTGCCCCAGCATAAACGTATTCATTAAACGCAAATTATTTGGATTAAAAAGTCTTAGTTTACAAGTAAATTGAATGTTAATTTTAAGTTCATTTGAAAAGGCTCGGAAATGGCGGAACAGCGGCAGCTCTTATGATGACGTAACAGGTAGATAGTCGACATTGCGAGGTATATGGAATTGTCATCGACTGTACTTACTGTAGTATTTCAGAGTCCCTAAAATCTGGTAAACATGTATTAATATACCTCGATTAAAATGCTCAAATTTCGGAAAGTCTCCTCCGTTGAGCATGCCATTAAAAGAAGTTTTCTAGGCTCCTACGCTACCTGCTAGTACAGAGCTACCGCGAAGGAGTTCTTCGCGGCAAGCGTCGCATGCGCAGTGAAATGAATAACGAAACTGCGTACCTGTGACTTCGCGTTCTGTGGTGTCCCGGCCTAGATGTTTACGTTTTGATCACTTTCGTTTTGACAAACATTTCCTTTATCTCATCTTCTATTCCTTTCATTTACCATTCCTATCATTCATACCTTGCATATTTCATTAGTTACCTTTCATCATCAGTTCCTTTTGCTGATATACAAAGCCACAAGGTTTCATGAGAAGAGGTTCAATGACTTTACAAACTGGTTTTGTACGGACAATCTACCGTAAGTGGATGTGGCCATGGTGGTGGAGTTCTTTAGAGAAGATGTTCGGTTTAGTGCAGGTGAAATCAGAGGAGTAAAGCAAGGTACTACTCTCTTCTGACAGATTTTAACCACAAAATTCTCCTCTTCTCGATTAGTGGAACCGCGACGTAAGCTTTCTTGCTATCGCTAAATGTTGTTGTGTGACACTGCGGCACAAAACAATTTTTATAAAGCAATGTTCTCGGAGGCATGTTACTAGTACTCCTTGGAGAATATGATGCTGATCAGCTGATGCAGTGAATCACGAGTTCCCATCAATGGTCTGTGATCACGGTGAGGGGTGATCAACGCATTTTAGTTGTTTTAGTATTTGCTCAGACATAGTTTGCTTCGAGATTTTGCCATCCATTATGCTATTGACGGTAAGCCTTTTTTGCTAATTTCATTTTCTGGCAATGACACCTCGACAAAGTGGATGAATTAAAAATAATGTGTAATCGTATCATAGCTGCGGCGCAGCACCTGCTCTCCGTATAGTTATTAAGTGACGATTTCGTGCTTGCTTGCGGGAAATATTTCGAAATGAATACGAACAAAATGGTTTATTTCATGCTTTTCATACTAACTTTACCTAAAAAATAGGAGCTAGCACCATTAATTTGAGAATATATTATACTATACGATTTTCATTCCCCATACCGTAACCATAAATGTTTCATTATTTTGATGAGGTTTCTCTATGCGACTAGAGCAGCTAAATTAATAAATAAAGCTCATTTCCATTTTACACCAAGTTTACTTTTGTTAATAGTTTTTTTCCCGTCAATAAATTTATTATTATTATTAAAGCTTTTTCGGCGGACGTCGTCTGCAGATAAGCAGCGGCGGCGAACCACCTAGTGGCAGATTGCGGTAGTTGCGTACGTACCTGTGACGTCACACGTAGGATTAACCAGCATGCAATTGTTCGCCGTCGCGTTTTCGCGCCGTTGAATTTTTTCACTTTTTAATATATAAGGAAAAATACTTAACGCCATTTAAAAATCGAACGGCTTCAAACACGTACTCCAGGGGTTATAAACTTCAGATCTAGGCAATAAAAAAAAAATAGGAAACCACCCTATTGGCCTTGCTAAAGCATCTTCAAAGAGAAGGGAATTGATGAGGGGCGTCTGAGAAAAGAAAGAACAGGCTGGCGAAAACTTTAATTTGGAGTGTGGCGCTGTATGAGTAGGAAACTTAGTCATTGCGAAGGGAGAATGTACATACTTAGACTTGAGGCGTTTGAGATGCGGGTTTGGAGAAGGATGAAGAGGGTGAGCAGGGTGGAGAGGAAAACGAACGAGGAGGTATAGGATATAATTGGAGAGAAGAGGAAGCTGGTGGTGGAGGTTCGGAGGAGGCAGAAGTGATGGAAGGAAGGGCGCTTTGAAGGGCGAGAGCAGATTGAAGAGAGTGATGGAGGGGAGAACGATTGGGGAAGCGTGGAAGAGGAAAGAATAGGATAGGAATTCTGGACGAAATATGAGGTGGACGATATGAAGAACTTAAGAGAGATAAGATGGCGAGCCATCTCTACTACGGAAAGTGAGATGAAAGCCCAGATTTTGGGAAGCTAGGATTAGGACTGTCCAAAAATCTACCAATCAGCTGGTAGAATATCTAAATGAACACTACTTTTGACGGTCTTATTGCATAAAAGTAAATAGTTCATGTAATTTTATTTTCACAATTAAATTGAATATTGTTGGATATCTCAGTTGCTTTTCCTTGTATAATTTCAACATCCTAAACATTTTTATCTAAAAGCTCTTGTCATTTCTAAATTGTGACTTAATTTTCTTCTTTTTTAAGTCACTGTATCCAGCACAAAAATTATATGTTCTAATATCAAAAAAATATACATTTCTTTTTCTTTTGAAAACGACTCGAGTCTCGTACAAGACTCGAGACCGAGACGAGACAGGTTTACGCGACTAGACTCGAGACAAGACCCGAGTTTGGAAAACAAGGCAGAGATGAGATTGTTCCAAGTCCCGTCTCGTCTCGCGACAACATTAGATGCAACATAGACTTAGAATTTGGATGAGCTAGAATCTTCTACCGCTCATACTTGAAGAAAGAGGTCAAGATGTCTGTAGCTATTAATTTTAGCAACTGGTAAATTTGGCAGTAATTTGCGAGTAACATGAATGACAACAAAAGAGCTTTACAGAACCGTGTAGCTACTGCCACTATGGTTTCCACTTCCCCTATCATCGAGCTTCAGCAGCAACAATTATGTAGAGTTAGGGAATGCTAGCATAATCTTATCTTTTTTTTACTTTTTCACACCAACCGAAACTTACCAATCCCGCATTGGCTTGCAGTGACTCCCGACTCCATCCATCGATTTTCTACTTGATACAATTAGTTATAATTTGCAGTTGATTTATAGAATAAATACTTATGTAGTTTTTTAATTAAGTGCGGAGTGACTTTGAGCTACTTTTGGGTTGTGGTACACCTTAGAAAAAAATCCAAGATTAAATTTGATGGTTATACTTGTTCCATTTGGCGCTAACATTTAACGTGAAGTGACATATTTTGAGCTTAAAATAGTAGCCCACAGCTTCTAGCCATCCATATATAAATGCATAATAATAAATTGAATACATTCTGCACATTTACCGCACATGCTTCAACTACTTTTAAAAAGTAAAATTACATGGAAATAACTGTTGACTCGTGATTCCTATTGCATAAATCCTACGTTCTTTCTAACGTCCTATCTACTTCCTGCAGCTTACATTTTCAGTGATCGAGTACCAAAACTCCAAAAATCTGTGCTATAAGAATTCTTTTCCCTACACTCCTTCAATCGACTCAAAACTGTAACCCTAAATTTCCTAATTTTCATTGTATTTTTATGTATTTTTAATTAATTCTTTATACCCTCCTTTTGGTCCGGGCTGCATGCCAGGCTTATTTTATCTCTGGAAATGAAGCTTTTAATGATGATAAAACCACAACAGTGTCCTTTTCCTCTTTTTCCCATAAATCCGTACAATATGTTTTGTCTCGCGTATCAAGTATCCAATGGAGAAACGTAGATCAAGGGCGATAATGAGCGTCCTTCCTGAGATAATGAGCAGCCCTTTCTTTATTTTAGCTTCTTCTCAGTTTTCAACGAATTTAATCATCATCCTTTGTTAACTACATACCTTCGGCGTGTATCAAACTTCCACCAAAGCAACTCATTGCCAATTCATTGTTTTATGAACGACGTTAAACACCATATTCAAATCTACTAGTCGAAATAACTTTCTTCTGATTCAAGAATGAAAATCAAATCCTCTGTATGCCAAGTGCCAACTTTTCTTTCATATGACAGGTCTACAAATGGCATCCGCCAAAGGGGCCATTTCTATGGCACCTTTCAGTATCACTGAATGCAGTATTCACTCTTAAGTATTCTTACGTAATCAACCCAATTATTTATCAATTTATTCTTAAAACTGTTGATACACGTTGTAAACTTTGAGTATGAATCGTGAAACAATATAAAATAATTTTTATGAAAAACGTAAAATACAGATTTAGTGTATATTATCTGCACCTTCAAACCTTTGGCCGAGCAATAGAAAAATATGCAATACCTAACTATCCCAGTGCATGAATCATCAAATTTTGCTGTTCAATTAAGCTTTTGTAAGAGCTATATGAGTTATTTTGATTTTTACGGATTTATCAAATAAATACTGGAAATATTCCTACATTTAAGCATTCGTAGGTAGTGCAACTAAAATGCAAAATCACTACCACAAAGATGTATTTAAGTCTCATTTATTGTATAAAATGATCAGCTTTGACTAAAGCATTGTAAGAGGCGAGGGCGCATAGGGAAGACCTAGAAAATTCAACCTCTCGTTCATCAGTCGAGTTCAGCATAATTCAGATTCACCCAAACAAAAAGACCCGAGGAGCTGTGCTTATATCGATTTATCACAAAATGCTGTTTAAACACATAATCTAAAGTTCTCAGTATATATCTTCAAGTTCCCAATTAAATATCATTTCCAAAGAATACGTATAAAGTACCTCCCGTTAAGACGCACCTCAAAGCATGCTCGAGTGGTGTATACGACAGGTGATCTTTACACGGACTAGCTGTCATTTCCACGATGGATCACTGGTGAAACATAACTGCTTACCCTTAATGTCAGCCACGTTAGTGTATCATCCGACGTCTTTTTATGGGCGAAATGGACCACCCTGCCACTTCTTGTAACACTGAGCGTGGAAAAGCGAAGTGCAGGCAGAATTTTACCACTCGGAATCTTGCCCTCACATGAAGAATCCTCCCAAATTTGTCATTTCTAACGCTGCCACAAATGTTATAATATTACTGCTATCCATTTAAATAAAAATATAATACTCTGAGATACCCTCCAAACATTAAGGGCACAAGCGTTCTTTTGAAGGAGAGAGAAAACCAAATCAAATGCCATGAACGATATAAAGTTCAACAACCATTTTGGGAACAAGACCGAAGTTGCAAGGCCGATGTCACAAGATCGAGGATCCTAATTCCTCTGTGGCTAGTCCTTCTTCAAGATCAGGGATAGGCAAGACTTTGCAACAGAAGGGACAACCTTGTCCTTCACAACTGCTAGAAAATAATCGAAGGTGATACATTTAATTTTACAAATAACGAATTGCTAAGGTAGATCGATAGAGAATTTTCTTTAGTCATGATAGGGGTAATATTCGAATTATATTGTAAAGTTTTATCATTTTAAAGAAGGATGAAGTAAAGATAGTAATATTAATGACGCAAAATTGTCATGACTGATCTTCTTAGTAATTAAATCAATATGAGTATTTGAAGCTTCAACTCCACTTATTTTTTCACGCCGTATGCTGAAAACTCCATAGCAATCAATATTTTTGTGATTTTATAAGACACATTGGGGTGAGCAAATTATTTATTGTTCAAGTAGTTGAGAAAGCATACGAATGGCACACCATGAAAATCCTGGCCTGACCTGTGCGTCTAAACTTTCTTTCAATAATGTCTCTCTGGGGCGCTTTAAAAAGAGATCGTTTTAAAGCGCTCACGCTCAGAAATGAATTCCGCGATACAATAAAGCGTACCTAGGCGTGTAAGAGAATTGGGCGACACAAATTTTCAAATCCACCGACTCGGATCGCGACGTCGCGCCGATCGAAACCACTGACAGATTTGCGATGGGTCGGTCGGCAAGGTATTCAATTCACACCGCGATGTGTAATGCTCGAATCCGAACATAGCAGAGAACACCTCTCCCCTCTCCTCCCTTACCTTTAGAGACCCACCCTTGACACGCGGGAGAGGAGAAACAGTGAGATGCACACACGAGATGGAATGATCACAGAGACCCCTTCACCACTCCCCTCTCTCCATCTGCCGACCCACCCCCTCTCCTTTCGCCCGTCAACCCCAATGCGGCCAGGCGTGATTTACGGCCGTGCTATGGATCACAGATCACAAAACTCGCCGACCACCCCCCCGACAGAGAAACCCACCCGCACGCCTAACTCCGGTTTACTCACGGCCCGCACAACCTTTCCCTCCCCCCCCCCCCTCTCCTACTCCCCCCAGTCACCATAACCCCCTCCTCGGCTGCCAATCGCTTTGCGTGCCAATCTATCCCTTACCCCCGTCATTCATACATAGTGCTTCTCCTCCCATCTCACAGTTATAGGGAAGGGCTGTGCTGGGAGCCGCTGAAGACTTGGGAGGTCGCACGCATTAAAAAGACCATGCCCCATAGCACGATATCCTTTTCAATAGCACAAATTTGTACTTCTCTATTGTTTATTTCGGCAACCGGTTTCAGCTAAATTGAAGCTTTACAAAACGATGCCAGCACCAGTGGAACTGTGCGTTGGCGAGAAGTGGTTTCTCTCAAAGAGGGACAGAATAAACATCACCTCAGCTGAAACGGAATTCCAAATCTGAATAGTAGAAGGTTGTATATTACAAGATAGGATAAGAAACGCAATCATATGAGAAAATTTAAACATTCTTAATTTACAAAAAAAAGAACTCAAAGCCAAATGGTGACTTCATCTCTACCAGTTTACCACTGACAGCCCTGCATGCCACCAGAACTCAGAGCACCATTCTCTCTTACCCCCCTCCGTGTTCTCCCAAAATACCAAGCACCCCCACTTGTGAATTAATTCCTCCCTGTGTATATGGGCTGGCTGAGACTTCAGAATTTGCTAGAAGATACTTTGTCAATTGAAAACCGGTCACAAATAAATGAACTAAGAAAATTTACAAAGTTGTCTTATTAAAATAGATACCCATCGTTTCCACAAAGTAACGTCGGTAAGCATCAAATTTACCCTTAGCACGAGTTTCTCTGAGATTTCCTTATATATTGTAAAACATCTCCACATATTATATTGTTTGACTAAGAAATCGAACGATTGCTCGAATACAACTGTCTGCGAGTGCGATGATTTCAGAATAATTATATTTTTCTCAAAGATATTTTCACAAAAAAAAGATGGAGGTGCAACCCTGGGGAAAATAATCGAACTAGCAACAACAAAAAACGCCCATTTTCTCATATTTCACAGCCATTCATCCCTCGTGACTATGGTATTGCGTAGCCAAGTTATCTCTCAACATTTCCAGAAGCAATAGTTCGTGATCCTGTTTGAAAAAGCAACATTCACTAACAAGTTTAAGGAGGCAATGATGTGCCTTATGTGCAGAGCTGGTCATCAGCAAATGCCATATGAAATGAATAAACTTTTTAGTTTTTATTCTCCAAAATACGATTTTATTTCGCTTGCCAACAAGGTTTTGGGTTATGAGGTCATTTTTTAGGCCTTGAAAATGACTATATGCCGAAACATTGGTTTACAATTTAAATAAAAATAGCATTGTGGACTATATAAAGTTTACTTCATTTCATATGAACAATAGAGTACCACATTGTTACGCCGGAAAACATCAAGTAAACAATAGCCATCTTTGTGATATCTACGATTTCCTCCCCGAGTTCACCGTATCATGGGAAAACACGACAACATTTATCATGCGAGACATTTTGTGCGATATAATGTAGCAGAGAAAATCTCAGAATAACTTTTACTATAAGATATGGCCTAAAGATTATAATAATGTTGAGATGTCGTGAGGTTCAGGTTAACACGAAAGAAATTATTTAATCCCCAAACGACACAATCCGAGAAGTAATAATCATGGTAGGATGTGAAGCTTTCTGTTGAAGAAAAAGGAGGAGGCAGAGTAAGTGAACGGAGTGGGTGATAAGGGGCGAAATGATACTGAATACTGATAGAGGGGAAGATGCTGGGAAGGCAAGAATGGGAAAGGAACTTGGAATAAACTTTCTGGATGATGAAGGGAGGTATTCTTGGAAGGATAATGAGGCAAGGAGAGACAGTATAGGGAAGAATGTGCCATCTTAACAAGAAATAGATTAGGAGATTACAATATTTCTGCATTCATTTAAGCCTTCCTCAATCGGAAGACTTTTTAATAATTACAACTCATCTGTGGAACACACAAAACTTAAGAAATACACAAGTGGGCAAATGGGCACACGGGACTCCTACTCACACTCCATTCGTGAATACAACAAATATAAGTGAGGCACAAACCCGACCGGAGGCTGGAGCCCTATTCACGAAGTCCCCTGAATATTTGAGACTCGACAATGATGACATTTTCGCGTCAAAGCAAAGAAAAATCCCGATAAAGCTATTGAAAATTTGACGTTTGTCGAGACTGTAACATCACGTGCACGGTATTTTCTAGATTCTAACAAGTCGAATCCTTCCTGAAAGAGGCTTCTGAATGAACATCATTATCGTCTCTTTCCTATCCCAACTACCTTTCCCATTTCTCCTTCTTTTTCACGGATAGTGCTCTAACGCCCCGACCTACAAGCTACTTACGACGGATCGTAGGGTAGTACGCAGACGCAACTCACACATTCTCTCGAGGAATAAAAACGTATGACCAACAAGGGTGGAGAAGGTGACCCTCTCCTCATTCCATCAATGTTATAGTGGTTTCTTATTGGCCTTCGAATTTTCCGAAAGAGCGAATTTTGAGTGCGGAGACGGTCCCCAAGGAGTTTTTGGGACTTGACTCCAAAAAATACGGTTTCAGTAAAATATTCGGGGTGATCCAGTCAAAGTGGGAGACCACCACCCCACGATGTTCAAACAGCCAATCTCTCCAAAACTGTAAGGGGGTAACTGGGATTTTTTACACGTATTCCCATTGGGTTTATAATTTTCCATACTTATTGGGACAAATGATATGATTCCGAATCCCCTATGTTTACACATTTAACATGGACGCTTTCAATTAGATTTTTTCCAAAACCTCATGCTTAATAGACTGATGACCACTGTTGCAAAAATTATGCTCTTTCATAAAATTTAGCTAATATTATTGCTGAAGTTATTGGTGGCGGGCGAACCTTTTTCCTAATATTATTGCGTTTATTGTTCGAACATTAACCGCAGATAAGCTTCATGTTAGACTTCTTACTATCTCCACTTCGCATATTTTTGTGTGTATCATTCCTTTGAAATTTAATACTTTCTTTGTTCTTGTAACATAAAAAATCCGCTAAATATGGCATGGATCAACGTGGATTTGCATTTGTCCAGTGCCAGTGAGAGGTTCTAGGCAATACTAGTGAATCAGGAGCCTCGAGTTACGAAACCTGCCTATCGCAGCACAGCTACTAGTAAGCTTTACGAGTGAATCCACACTACGGGTGAATCCACACTACAAGCGAATCAAGCCGCGCGAAAATCAAGGAGCACTTATCAACTTACTCCAAATAACATTACCTGATAGGGACGCCACGCCGAGCACAGGTATTCACCGGAACATTCCAGACGCCACGTGGGGTAATCACCAGAATATTCTGGACGCTACGTGAGCGATAACAATGCAAGAAAGGCAACACTGGTAACGTACAGATTGAAGAAGGTAAGATAGGTGTTCCAGAGGGGTTCAGTAAACGATCCATCGTGCCACCAAAGAAAGAGAGCAGTACGTTATAGTCTACTCTTCTATACTAAATTCAGATTGCTTTTGCATAATTTGTTCTAATGGTTCAGGCATCCATATTTCATAGCGTGTATTTATGGTAAAACTAGGTGACTTTAAATGAAGTACCTCGATGATATAATCATCACCGAGCAGTAAATAAATGAAGTCTTACTTGTTAATAATAAGTTTTTAATCAATACTCCGCAAATCGCAGTGGATGCTTATGGCTCACGGACGGACAAAATACAACTAAATAGACAACACACTAAAGCTTCCAGCCTAAATCATACAACGTCAATATGGAAAAAATATTGCAGTTCTTATCCCAATTTTCCGAATTATTTATTCTCAAAATAATTATAATTAAGGATGTGTGGCCATAAATATATGATAGTTCCCCATGAAATTAGTCTTATAGGTGGTTAGGAAAAAAGTCTATCGACTGACAACTTCTACAGCTATATGTACTCGACGAAGTAGTGATTGGCTTATTAATGTAAACTAAACTAAGTCGTGCAGCTGACATTAAGCCATAAAATGTGTTTTAGCACAGAGAGTAATAAGAATAATAAGTGGAAATATTTAATGAAATAATTATTCCAAGGAGAAAACGATACTATGATTGTGAATCACTTTCACTGATAACCTTTTAGCTTTAATCCTCATGGTTGGTTTTACCATTTCGGATCATAAATCTGATATAAATTTTTATACAAAGAGTACGATGTAGCTCTAGGTGATCACTCACGTTACTAATAAATTAATTAATTTACCACTAGTGCGCAGGAGAAGCAATCCACCTATTTCCTGCATGCAATATTTGAGGATTATCCAAAGCAAACCAAACACTGGAATTATCTGACTCGGTAACCAGAAATAATAATACTATACCAAGACAAATTTTCAAGGGAAAAAATATGAATTCAAGGCATTTCAATGTTTTTGTCCCGAATATTTAAGGGACAATTTACTTTAATCTTTACTTTGACTTGAGTTTCCGAACTGTCACCGTTGTTCCATGGGAATTGATATTTAATGGAATTCACAAGCAAGTAAAATGGTTAGGAAGGTGAAAGAAAAAGGAAAGTTGCTTTTTACCGGACTAATAGAAAATAATGTTGGATACTCATCGCTGCACTTTTCGCTTCTTTACTACCATTTTGTCAATTGATTCAACATGAAATTTGTGCTGGAGGGGAAAAACCACATCATTTTGGCATTTGTTTCCACATAAATCACCGTCAAAACATATATTACCATAATTTGAAAGTTGGAGGCAGAAAGGCAGTATCAGGAAACGGAGCTGAGAAATTCTAAAAATTTGCAATGTATGAAAGATATGTCTCCCGCTTCCGTTAAATATTTTATCGATTATCTTCGGCGGAAAAACAAAAGGAACATTTTAGCGCTTAGGGAGCCCCAGCTCAGCCCCGTGCATAGGTAAGGACTAGTGTTCCACCATCTCTCTTTTGCTATTCATGAGTAACGAAAAATGGCCGGAATTTTTTTTCAGTTTCTGCCGGATTCAGTGAATGGTAAGTATTTACGGCGTGGATCCAGTTTCAAAACTCCCATAAACCATCATTTTTCCTGTAAAGGAGCGTCTTCTCGGTTGTCTTATCCCGGTACCCGAGACGCTCAGCCACTCAAGCCTGGCATAGCTTCTGGGCATAATTTTGCAAAGAGTTCACCCGCGCATGCATCCTCTTAATCGCTAGAAAAACATTAAAGAGTCCATCAAAGCAGGAAAACGATTACGTTAGACTCTTTATATACTTCTTCTCTCTCGTAGGAGTTTTGAAAGGGGGTATTCCTGGAAAGTTACGGCAACAAGATACCGTAAACAATATGCCTACTTCCGGGGCCATCGACAAGAGAAACAATGTAGTACATTCCATGTGCCTGTAAATTATCACAAACATGTCTTTCCTGGAAATGGTGTTCCCATCCCCCTTCCAGGGCTCCAGCAGAAGACACAATATGTACACATCTGTGCGCCAGTAGCACGACAGTTCTTTTAGTTTCCATTACGCAGCCTCTTTAGCGTGCCATGAATATTCAATTAGACATTCGTGTCGGCTGCTACCTTACTGCTTCCCTTATTCTACGTCTCCTTCTCCTTGCTCCCCTCTTATCTCACGTTCTCTCCACCTCCTTGGCACTCGAGCAATGATCTCAAATGTATATCTTCTCCCTCTCTCTCCCCCTCTCTCCCCCTCTCCCTCCCTCCCCCTCCCTCTCTCTTTCCCATTTACTCTTTATTCTTTTGATGCCCCGAAGAGATACAGAGAAAGGAAAAGGTGCCCTGGGAAATTTAATGCCGTTCCAGAAATCATAATGCACAGTAATGGCTGCCCAGATTTCTCGCTTCCTCTGGTTGAGCTACGAGGCATATAAGAGGATTTTTTCCGGGGTCTGCTCGGCTGTCTTCCGACCTAGCGCAAATCAAATCAGGTGTCCGAGCAAAAAATGTCTCCGTTAATATGGTTAACAGGAGTTCCTTCTGGCGATTGGACCTTTAGGCCTTTTTTTACCCTTAGTAGGCGGGGTCAACCTTTTCCATCCTAGAAGCACACCCTTATTTTTGCGAACGCGAATTTTCCCTGCCTGAAGAAGGGGTCAATTGGAGCCACTCTTTCTATTTCTACAGTAGAGTATTAAATGTTGCCTTTTACTTGCCAAAATCGCTTCCAGTTTCCTTGAAGCCAATGATAACAGATCTTCGCTGTTTTTACGTCCTAATATTAGGGGATTTCTAATCGATATGGAAAATATTAAGGAAAGGAATTCTAAGGTGAGGTGAAAAATTTTAATCCCTTCTATTACCTATTAATTAATACATATATGCATAATTCCAACTAGTACTTATACCTTGACATTACTAGCAGAAGAACAGAAAATATTGGATGCAATGTACAATCGTGCCGATCAAGTAGACGGCAAGAATCAACAATGGTATATTCTCAAATAGATTCAGATACAAAATATGCATGATGAAACAAATAAGAAGCAGAAGAGCGAAATGATTTTACTCTTTATGAGGCAGAACACCTGAAAACTCCTGAAAAAATTACGGAAAGAAAAAAAATGGCATAAAGAACTGGCGAGGATGAAATACATCAAGAAAATTGTAAGGGACGTAATATGAGGAAAACGTAAGGATTAAAACGGTTATCTTAGAATAGAATGGAGTTTATATCATCATCAAGCCAATATTTAGATTGATGACTGCCAATGTTCTACAACTACATACTACCCCGTGCGCCGCCGCATGGGCATATGGAATGGAGTGTTAGGAGACGAGCCATGAAAAATGTAGGGAACAGTAAAAAGGAATTACAAGTGGGTGAGGACGAAAGTGAACTGTATGCAGACGTAGTGTCTTAGTATCCAGCTCAGTTTATGCTATAGTCACCAATGCGTGGAAAGAATGAACTTTTGCATCCGCAACAGTTCCGCAGAGTATATCTCTCATTCAGTAGCTTCAATCAGTCCTTGAGAATGGTGTGGGTTTGAAAAAATATCCTCCGTGTCCTACTAAAACTCGCTTGATCTGAGTTTTTCTAGTAGTCCTAGGCTATCGTGTAGCCTCCAAATCATTAGCGGCAGCCAAACTAGTCCTTCCATTACCTGTGTTGCACTTGTTGTTAGCTTATTGCAGTTTTCACTGAAGCATGAGGCTTTCCTATGAGTTTTGTTTAATTTCGCGAATTATATCTCACTGTTCAAGAGCCCAAATGCTTGCAGAGTGTCCAAAATGTGACCTAGCCAGGACGAATATCTATTAGCATAACTCGCTTGATCAAACCAAGTCTCCTTAGCACAGAACTTAAAATGTTTTGTATGCATTTACTATACGGACATCTTCAGTTTCGGTGACACCCAGGTGTTTGACGTCATCTCCCCGCACTTTACAGGTATGACACTGGTATTTATTATTAAAGAACAATACGCAATACACTTTGGAGGCTTGGACTAAACAATTTATAATAATGTACAACCAGTTTCGCTGACTATGGAATGATCAGGTACTACATATGCGTCACAACAAATCGAAAGGTATTGCACAACCATATTATAAACACTAATTCACAGAGGTGGGGGGAAAGTGATGTGTGGCAACAGGGAAAAGAAAGGAGGAAGGAGTGCTGAAGGTCATCCATATTATTCATATTTAAGAAAGGAGAACGCCAAAACATTGCTAACTAACGTCCTATTAGCATTATTTCTGTATTTTACAAACTCTTTGAGCATATTTATTTATAATCATTTAAATTTCGAAATAAAACATCAGTTTAGCAAATATCTACATGGATTCGTAACGAAAAGGTCAGCCGCAAATAATCTGGTTATTATGACAGAAAATATGTGGTAAATGTAATGGACAAAGGATCTCAGGTGAATGTAGTATATCTATATTTTTAAAAAGCTTTTGATACAGTAAACCACAATGCTTTATTGAGAAACTACATAAGGCTCTTATAACCGGCTCCTTATTAAATTTATTGAAATCTTACTTGCATCAAAGGAAACAATATGTTATATTCAATACTTCTGATGAGTACATCGCTACTTCTGGAGTTCCCCAGGGATCCAATTTAGGACCCCTTCTTATTTTCGTAAATGATTTACCGCCCATCATAAAGAACTCTAAGACCTTAATTTATGATGATGATGTCAAGATATTTAGAAAAGTAAACAATTTGAGGGATTGCTCTCTACTCCACGTTGATTTAAATTGTTTGGTGACATGGTCCCTTATGAATCGCTTGTATTCTAATTTTGAAAAATGCATAACTTCGTCCTATTCAAGAAACACTCGCTGTATCAATTATACATATAGCATGCAATATCATAATTAACCAAAATGAATGAAGTTAAAGATTTGGGAGTTTCATTTGAGACAAGGATGACTTCTGTTCCCCACATTTTGAATACAACATTGTCTGTCAGTAAAATCTTTGGTTTTGTTTATAGGGTATCAAAGTACTTTAAAGCATGTAAAACTTTAAAAGTGTTATAGTTTTCTTATGTTAAAAGTAAGTTGGAATATTCATCAGTAGTTTGGACGCCATACTCCAAAAAATTCATTAATGAGATCGAAAAAATCCAAAAGAAATTTATAAGATATTTGTATTATGCTTGTTTTAATATTCAAGAGAATTGTGTACCTTAAGACACCCTATTGAAAATGCGCGATTGTCAAAGTTTGGAACAAAGAAGGCATGTAAAAGATTTCATGTTCCTATATGACATTATAAATATTGGTGAATGCCAGTTTTGTTTGGATAACATCAACTTGTATACTTCCAACGTTTGTTTGCGGCCTAAGTCTCTGTTTTATCTAAAATATGTAAAGCGTGATTATGCAAAGAACTCGCCATTAAATAGAATATGGGCAAAATATAATTCATATTGCAGTGCTCTGGATCTATTTCAAGTTAGGAACATATATTGTAAATCAGTATTTGATGTTGATTGATCAGTATTAATTGATTGATTTGATGACTGTGACTGTATTTGGATATGTATTAATTTATTTTGTATTCTTAGTTTGCTCTTTAATTATTTCCTTGGGCAAACAATAAACCTAATAAATAAATCCTATGCTTATCGAGATTGTGGGAGAGGGAGGGCGGGGGTGAATAGAAGGGCTAGGTATAGGAGAAGGGAGTGGGGAGGGAAAAGGTTGTAATTTCCCAGCTTCAAATCATCTTTGTGGAGTATAATTCTAGTAGCTCCCACGCGTCCATTATAATTATTTAATAAAGAGGTGGTTTCAACAAGTAACGCCAAATAATGTTGGATGTAGTAGTGTGAATTCCTTCCTAAGAAGCGTTCTGCAGTATAGTTAATAAGATTAAGTTCTAACCCTCACACACACGTGTTTACATTGTTTTTATCCGATGAGATAACCTCTCAAATCCGCATTTGTGGCAATTCTCGGGAGATAACCGCATCGTAAGCAAGCAATTTAATTAGGTTGCTCACTCTAGAATTTATGTCGTTCATATAAATAAGTAACAACAGGGGCTTCCTTGTGGGACGCCTTGCGGGACTCAAGCCATGTCGGAACTAATACCCTCATCTATTACTTTTCATTTACGAACTTTTGGATAATGTCGTACGTCCAACTCGCTTTGAAAAATACACTTCCCTGGAATCAAACTCGGCTCATAAGAAGAGGAATATTGTATTATACCAATACACCTGCGGTGTTGGATGATGATTACGATGACCTATTAATTATGATTTCTCAATTAAAATTAAGTCATTGGCAGCTAAAAGGAAGGGTAGAATGAATTAATAAAAAAAGACGTAAAATGGCAAAGAAGATCACCTTGTACATCTCATGGTTGTTTAATTACTATTCTCCAAGCAAATCATCACGCATTGGAGCTCATTGTTCTCCTTATCACAGTTTTCATCATATTCCTATTTCCTCCCATTCTTTGCAGGACTACTTTATTCTTAAAATATTCTTTAATGATACATTTCAGGGGATAAACAAAATTACAAAACAAAATGCAATAATCGGAGGCCTACATATCATGAGTGTAGAACACCTGTTTGTACATAAATACTTAACAAATAAAGCACACTCTGCAAATCAAATATATTAGCAACTATTTTAGCGGATCGAAGACCAATTAGAAACACTATTTTAAGATTCTTGATAATATACATTTTGGGGGTTCTTCATTAAGCCGTACAAATGCACAAGTTCTGAATGACCTTTAGAAAAATCGATAAAGTTGACTTTCTCATTTAAACATCCTCTTCCTTAACTTTCAAGGTTGTCACATTTCAACGTCCGCTTAATCTAAATTCTCATTTCCATCAATCATTTCCGCAAGATTGCGTTCATGCAAGATGACGTTTTATTTTTTTGCAATTATACCAGATATCATATTTAACCCCCCCCCCCCCCGCCAATAAAAAAACCTTTTTATTCGTACGTAAAACGAAACACGAAAAGCTCCAACATTATCAATCTCCCGCTATGGTTGCAGGTAATAATATATGATTCAATTACCTGAAATATGACAGCAAAGAGTTCAATTTCCTTCCGAATGAATTCGCGGATTATACGACCAATTTCTCACTGCGATCATCACTCCGGAATCGGTAAATCGACCCTTCAATCAAACGGCTAGTAATGACGAGTCATCTGATTTTATTTCGCGCATCAGATTAGAATGAATGCATAAGGTAAATGGATGTCCATAAAAGTGCTCTTCTCGTATGTTACCGATATCAGCTTTCGGTGCCTATAATGCTAAATTGTCCTACAAGAACGACCACTTTAGGATGGGTAACGATGCGCGTAACAAGGTAAACGTAAAACCATTGGGAGGTTCTGCAGTACTCGTAAATAATGCGCTGAAAATGCTATTTTAAAAGCGATACCGCCGAGCTCAAATCGGATCACGCCACCGTTTTGCAGGGAAATCGGTCTCATTCTTCCCTCTTTTTTTCCCTATCCCACGTAAATGGAAATCGTGTTGTGGTTACCCTCGTTTGGGAAATATTCACAACAGCGTTCCCACCACCGCTTCGGATTAAAAAACAAAAAAGAGAAGGAAAGGACAATTCCGTACCAGTACCAGAACACGTTTATTCAAACATGGCTCCGGGTTTAAATCGCTCAACGGGACGCGATAATACTACTCGACGTAAAAATAGGCGATGCGGTCGTCGGAACGCCTGTTAAGGTGAACTTAAGAATCGTTTCATCTCCGTCATGTCCACTGTTGTCCACTAAATGAAGGTCGGAATCGTGGAATGCATTCTGCAGGCATAAAACTGCAAGCCTAATGATTACAGGAACGTTTTATGAACTGATGAAAGCACCACATCTGTATCATGCACGGAGAATCGCGTGAATGGTGTCCGACATGGAGATTTACGGCATCAAGTGTGGGGATAAGTTCAAAGTGTTTGACGGATCGATTCGTGGAATGAAGTATGAGAAAAGAGGACAGTGAAAAAGGAGTGAATACGATAGCAAAATTGTGCCATTCGTGCACAGTCCCACCGTTGGATGTTCAAAAGGCTCACTTTTTCTGACCTGAACAACGTGAATTCGCACATAACTATATTACATAGCATTTTAATACGAATTTGACTTAACCAGACCCAAATATGAGGCCAATTTTATGACTGATTTCTTCATGAGACCGATATTTTACTGAGGATTAACTTCAAGCTAACGCCTCATCCTACAAGTTAAAGAAATTTATTTCTACGGTATCTAGAGGTTGATCTTAGCTTGAATTTTATTATTTTCATTAGTCGATCTCTCGAAAAAATCACACGCGCTGAGCAAATTAATTTTTGGAATGTCATTGAAAACATGTTGTCCACCAATCACTCACTTCTCCGGCTACGGCATGTGTCATCTACTCCCGTAAATAAACTAGCAACAACGGTTGTAATCAGTAGAAATAATGTTGAAAAGGTGATAAAACACCAAAATAGCGTGTTTGTTTTTAATTATCTAATGTTATAAACAAATCTAAATCAAACTCTATAAAAATAAACTTTAAATATTATTGTGCAATTTAGTTCCAGTTTAGTTCCAGTTTTACTGCCTTAGTTGTATATTATCATATTTAAAAGTTCTAAAATAAAATACTCTACCTTAAAATACTCTACAGTACTGACTCCCAAGTTTTTCATTAAGTGTCCCGGAAATTTTTTTTGGACTCAAATTCGGTCCCTTAACGAATTTTCCCAAAGATTAGGCTATAGACAAATGGATTACTCGAGACAAAACCTTCAAGATGTGATGTTTCATCAACATCTATAGAGCTGTTTTCGAGATAAATTTTAATTATATACCATTATTACTCATTGAAGAGTGAAAGATAAATATCCATGTAAACATTTTCCGTTTCCAAATTTAGTATGTACAACTGAAAACATTTACACCATACAAGTTAAACTTTCATTTTCAATTCTTTCCACATAATCACAATCATATTTTTTGGGAAGAGAACACGTACGAACAATAAAAACGTATAAGGCCAGACAAAGCTTCAGCAAACAATTTTAGCGTTCTCGTACATCATCCATCTGCTGTAATTCAAATGCATAAAATAAAATAAGCTTTCGTCAATATTATGCATAACGTACGAAGTTTTGCAAGCGTTAACCCAGACGGTTACTCCTCTGGTTAAACAAAAACAAAACAATGGATACAACTTCATTAAAATTTTCATTCGCCATGTATATTTAAAGCATCCTCTTGAATTATTCAGCCAATCATTAACATTTCCATGATTATTGGAATTGCATCAAATTTAATGTTCGTCAGGATAAAAAAAGGCGATGGATTGGAATGAGTGTGAATCATTCGGAAACTGAACAGCAAGTCCAGGATTCAGAACAGAGTGATTTCCCTGGGCATTTCTAACTGATCTCAGGCCGCTAGGACTAGGCAACAGGATTAGTCACGGGAAATAGGAACCCTGAAAGAGTGATTCTGCATACTGATCTTCAGGCCTCACCCTACACTTCTATTCTACAGAATTCGCACGTTTGACACCAGTCTAATTCACTCATGTCCGGGTCAGTGATATTTCCGATTGGGTGAGATGCACACTACGAGTGCATGCAAAGGGTTTCATTGCTGATTCTCCAACTCAAAATTCAATTCAGAATAAATTTTGCAAATACGTAAGCCGTATTTATGTTCATGCTATATATAATACTCTCGAACTGGCAAGTTAAACTCAGTAATAATCAGAGGAGTTAACGAAATAACCGCAGCGAAAATAGCCGCTGATCCTGCATGTCAGCTGCTAGTAATTGATGAAAACATAGTAGCCGATCTTCCACACTCGTTTTTCCATTTCCAGAGTTAAACAACTACAGACGCCTGTAGGGTGAGCAATAGGTCGCGGAAAGGTGATGATTGCCGATTAGAGTTCCCGTTACTATATAAATATTTCCCAAGGATCGCAGCATCCGGTATTAATACTTATTGGTCAACTAATTAAACGCTATCATTATTGAGGCATAAAAAACACCAGTGCAGACGGAGATACGTTTAAGGAGGCGACAGGCAGCTATCAGTAACGCTCACCAAAATCAAACTGCACTGAGAGCGTTATGATGCTACCGCATTGTAGGGGAAGGACGTTACAGAGCAATAGAGGCAAGTTGCACTTTTAAAAATACATAGCTCTTTCTTAACTTCAAATCTAAACTTCATTCATTAATAACCTTCACCACTTCCCGAATAACGGGAATGGTGCAACAAAACTTTCTCTTACACAAATTACATTTGACAGACATGACAACTCGATTAATAATAAGTGAAATTAACGGTACTCACCATTTCAGGTCCGATGAAACTTAGCGAGAAGTTCATATTTTTTCTGGAATTTATCAGATCTCTATCAGTCTTCATTCTCCCAAATCAGCAAGCACTTCAATGCCGCGACTGTTATCTCATAGGATGAAAACTGACCAACAAGTATTTTTGGATTTGCCACGGAGCAGGTTGCTCCCACCCGCATAACAACAGAGCCTGCATCTCATTAACGAACTGAAAAGAGAAGTAGGAAAAGTAGAAATTCGTGATGGTATAAATTGACTCACCACGAACCAAGCTCAATGGTGAATGAAATTAGTACATTACAATTAGAGTAAGGCAGAAGTGTGCAAATTCAAAGCTTCTCCCCGAGAAATATGTCCACGTATTGCTTTTTTCTCGATTAAATATCACTAGGATGAAAAATGGACAAAACATTTTGATCACAACTATCCATTATCTATAAAACTTATCTCAGCTAAACCAAAATTAATAAGCCTAGGTAAGGAATAATAATAAGGTAATAAGCATAGTTGAGGACAGGCTAAACTCGGTTTCAACACAACTAGCCATATCCCTTCTCATTATGACTTGAAAGTCGCAGTCCAGGAGAGAAATCCTAGCAATAACATGAAAGCGCCTGAATTTTAAATTGAGCTCAAAATTTATTTAATATTTTAATCCATCTTTATATCAATATAATCTAATTATATATCAAAATAAGAAATCTAGGAGCAATAAATCAGCTGGTAATAGAATTATAGGAGAGCGGAAGCATACTAAACTTTATACTGATGGCTACTGATAATGATTACGTTAATGATGGCACAGAAATAAAGCGGTGAAGCTGTACTGAAACCCCTTTGTACTACGTAACACATACTGTTCCTATTTGCTGACATGATAAACTATATTTATAAACTTTGATAAAAGAGCCAGGATTTCATTGAGTACTAATGACGTCCTAAAGCGCGGTAAATTAAAAGAGGGCGGACATAGGTAATAGTTTACATGCGACCAAATAATTGCTCCATTGCCACCAATTGGCGTAGGAAAATAATGGACGTAGGCGATAATGGCGAGATATTTATTTAATTGATCGCTCTAGAAAAATTCACCAAACAGCGGCAAAAGGCAAGATTATTAAGTATTGGTAAGATAACTTACATAGGTTACTTAAAAGGCATTACTCTACCATATTCCGTAGAGTAATCACGTTGGCAGAATATCTCTGGGTACACGGCGCTCAGTTACATTGTAAAGGTACGCTAAGATGAAGGTGTTCATTAATCTTGGGTGCAAGGATGTAAACTATCTAAGATCAGCCCAGCGCCCATGCCTTGACTCATGAGCAACCTCAAACCCCATTCTATTGCTTTATTTGCCTTTACCGACCTTCAACGAAGCCAATAACCATAAACTGACCAAGGTCAAGTATGACTGCTGGTCAAGCCATACTGCTTACCATAGTGCACTAGCGTGGGACTGACATTTCAAGGGAATTTTCATTTGTCAAGATCATTAAAACTGTCAAAAAAATAAAAAAAGTCTCGATGCACATTAACCAACTTTCCTTCAAGCCCAGGGTTTGGAACTGTAGAGTGTACAATCGTCACTGGATTCCAGAATGAAGCCCTCACTTATCCTTGGCATATAACCCAGCAGTCTTTTATATTAATCTCATTCACTTTGTAATTTTAAAGCTCCCGTTTGCGTGTATCTCCCCTAGTCCCAGTCACTAGGTATTATGTTTCCTTCAAGTCCAATGGGGGAATACGAGAAGTGTTCAACCTGCTCAAATTTTATTCTGTGTAGGAAATTTTCGTATCTGATGACAACCTCATTACCATGATTTCTTAATGCTTTATCTTCACCTCATACCCATGTCATCGATCCTCATTACATTTTCAAAATGTCCATAATTCTTCCGCTGAATTGCTAACTAACTTCATAATCTGTAAATTAAGCTGAATTAATTAGATGCCCTCATTCCAATCCACTTTCCAATGTCCTCCTTATCGTTTCTTCGATGTGATTCTTATATGTGCTCGCGATAACGGGAAATCATATCCCATTCACCGTATTACTCTCCATTAGTAACCCTTCCGTGCACATACCGTGGTAACAACAGGTGTACTAATACGTTTAACTCTAGTCTGATTGCATATGACTACTCCAAGATCATATTTTGCGATATTTGCACTATTATTGACGACTTGTTTTAAACAAATGTGAAATTGTCTTTTACAACAGAAGCCTAACCAATATCCAAAACTCAAATAGATGCACCCGGAATAAATTATAATTTTTACAAAATGAATACTTTGTGTGTATCACTTAATCCATTCGCCTGGTATTTTTAAACCAAACTTCTTTCCGCCTAGTTCAAGTTTAACTTCTTTTCCTACGCTTAGGAAAGGAGTCTTACTGCTGCAACGAAAACCTTCCTCGCCGGAAAAATTAAGGAAATTACTTCATAAAATAATGCGTAAGCGCAAGTAAATGTTTCTAAAAATATCTTCCAAATACCACAAAAGTAGCACACATGAGCACATACCACATGAGTAGCAAGTAAGGCATAAAAAAGTAAACGCCATGAAAAACAGCGATGTTGACCTATTATCTCGTCGACAAATGTATTTCTGTTCATCATAGTTTGCCTTTGGCATATCTCGTGAGGTATGACACAGGGGAAAATGAGGGAAAATCTAATCACATTTATCACAAATATTTACACGATAGTTCTCACACCACGAAAGTATACAAAATCTATGACAGTATCCGAATAAAGGTTCTATCATTTGAGGATATTGGCAGCAGTTAGTGAGGCCAAAGATAGTCAACTGCAGGAACCGCTGATTTAACGAGGCTAACTTTACCTCTAGAAAACTTTTTCCATTAAGAAATACCTCCCATGATACAAACGACTGCTTACCAAGAACTAAAGGGAAGCATTAACACAAACACAGGGAAAAATTATTTTATTTCCTGAGCACTCTGTTATAGAATCGATACCAACGCGAGTGGGGAGGGGGATTATTCGAAGTAGTTTCCTCACCCTCCCGTAACTTATCGCACATCATCGTCAACTGGCTCCCTTCCCTTCGCTTCCTCATTCAACCCTCCCAAAAGCTATTTTCCTTCCCCGCTCCACGTCCCAACGATCTCCATCTACAGACATCCTCGACCCCTCGAGCCCCCCTCTTACCCTTTGAGACCCTAAAATAATAAATTTTCGTCACCTCGTATCCTATCACCCCTTGTCAACAAGAAACTCTTTGCCCCCTGCAGGTGGCAGCACAGCCTAAATTCAGCCAAGATAAGATGGCGTCCAGGATCTTTACACGCGACTTGAAGGAGTGACATTTAGCAGGAAATCATAGCTTTTTTTCGCATTCTCTCTTGGGATTTAATAATTAAACTGTGGTTTATGACACAAAAATAGAAATAAAACGGATTGTCCTGTTGCTTCCCTGGCTAAAAAATAAATAAATTACGGTCAATATGTCACACTAAGGTCAAGTGGCTAGAGTGCATCTACATACTTTTATGCGACATATTTCTACATCATGATCACACCCTTTTCCCCGGCAGGTGGCAGCACAACCAAATTCAGTCAAGATAAAATGGCGTCCATAATCTTCCCACGCGACTAGGAGTGGCATTTGGCAGGATAGCATATCCCATTATTTTCTTAAGTTACTTAAGGTGTGTGTTACTTACTGTTGTGCGTGAGAAGAAGACATTTTCGTACCTCACTGTGCCAAAGTCCATCTCTCAAACTTTTTCACCTCCGACAGCTTTCAAGATGTAGAGTGGGATTAAATAATATCCTTCATGCACTCCTGTAATGGCGCATTCAAATATTACGAAAGACGTCTTAGCTGTCTTACGTTGTCTTACGTAGGGGATGTTGGGGTCAATTACCATCCAACGTAAGACATAATTCACTAAAAAGAACGTAGTTTTTAGAGTGACAATCATCGCGTTGTTTTACTAGGAAGCGTTTGTAAAAGCTAAAGTATATGTTCAGTAAAAGAACTGAAAAGTAATACAAAAAGCGGTGGTAATTGGGTCAGAGCTCAACAGCAACATGAATACTGGCTTCGCTTCGGCTGTTTTGGGTTTTTATTACCTCCTGCCGAAGATGTAAACAATTTCATGCTTATATTTTACGACGTGTGCCCTGATAATATCCAACAATAGTACCTGGCATATTCTCCACATTCCCTGATGTCACAATATTTCAATAAGAACTAGAAATAATGAAAAGCTTTTTAATAGTTTAAACCGTTTCCAAGATCAACTTCTACGATCACCAGAGGCATGATATGATCTGTGCACTGCAGGCTGCCGATTTTTTTTATGCCGACAAACGAAAATCGTTGGTACCGCCACCTCATCTACAATATGCTGTGCTCAGTATTCTCCTGGGTGACTTACATTCCCCAAGACATCGTTCGTGGATTAGTTAATATGCATATTCTTCTGAAAATTTACGATAGCTTACGATTGGAAGGGGAGGGTGGGGGTGTTAATGAAATTTTACGTTGTCATACGTAGAAGGGAACGGGGGTCAAAACGAGTCCAAAATCGTATTACATAATGCTTGAACGGCCTTCTAACTTGCGTTACGAGAATTTTTCTTAGCCTATCGTCCAACCTCCGAATCTCTATCGTCTTCCAGTCAATTCTTTCCTTCACCTGTGTTACGCTATCTATTCGCTCGAAGCATTCTTTTTAAATTAAACGTGCGGCTTTCCTTTGCATTTCGTTTATTTTGCGTTTTAAATATTTTTCTCTTGCTCCCAAATGTTTGCAACGAACGGTAATGTGTCCTTACTGGAGCAATGGTTAAGCAGTCTAGTTAGGCGACATTTTCAGTTTCTCCGGTTTCTAACCCCGGTAGTGAAGGAAATTATTTGCTTGTATTCCGATTCCTCCTTTATGTTACTGATGTTTACTTTATGTTCAATAGGTACTTTGACTATTACATTAGAAGTTAAATTGTGGTCCCCTTGGTCTCTATCGTTAAGAGCAGACTATTATATGTGCAGCGTTTTACTTACAATTATTATCATTCACTTCAGTCCTAAAACATTTTCTCCCGGTTTCAAGTGCAGAGTCGTGCAGAAGAGAACAGAATGCCATGAGATTATTACACCATTGTGTTTAATTTATATTGTCCACGGTCTTCATTCTAAATTTCCATCTTCTGTTAAATTTTATTTTCCAAACAATCACCTTTTGCTTTGAATTTATAATCACTGGGGAATGTAATGTTCACTGCGAAGGAAAATGAAATTCTTTCGCATGAAAAACACTTGAACAAAACTTTTTCTGAGAGAAATACATGCAATCCAATTTCAAATTCATTTCCTCTTGCTACCTTCATACCCCACTCTTCTCAACAGATACCGCTCAGTAAGCTATATCCTTATCAATAAAAATGTCCTTCTTCAGCAAAAATAATAGCACGCCGCAGGAAATGACAGGATTACGATATCCAACCTCCCAATCTCAGGAAAATAATATGCTTCAGGAAACGATTCGTGTCCTTTGGTGGAAATTCTCGGAAGAGCAATAACAGAGAAAATTATACATAAAAGAGTTATTCAATCGATCTATAGCCCTAATTCGTTCCGCTTCTCGTTCTGTTTCGATGTCATAACCAGGGTAGTCTTGTAATATTTTTCAAAAAGGATGCAAAATCTTTAGCTTCATTGTTCATTACAGGCCGTTATCATGAATCTACTCATTGAATTAAATAGCTCAGGTTTACCAATCGTTCAGCTATAGCTACTAGGCATTTGTATAGCTCGCACGTAACAGGATATCTGGGGAAAACTATTAATCTTATTACGTAATTCACCGCGGTAAACTATAATTTAGGATAATACTGGTATAAGCTACATTTTTAAAGCACAGTCAAATAGCATTATTTTGCAGAAAATTAATATTAATTGTAAAATGTGAACTGTTTACAGCATAAATACTTTCCTTTATAAAATTACCACAGCTTTAGTCCAGCTACTAAATAACTGGTAAACAAGATAACAAGTACAGAGGAAATATTAGCCATTAAAACAAGAAGGAAAGGAATAAAATAATTTCTCACAAGATATTCAACAGAGGCTAATAACAAGCATCATAGATACGAAATGCAGCAATAGGCAACAAAATTTTGAAGACTAAAAAAAATAGAAGATAGTTAGGCAAGCAAAAAAGTGAAAAAAATAGATATTTCGGATGTCATGAAGCAGGACCTCCATGCTGCGAAAATAAATAGTTTCTAGAAGTAAGATAATTTAAATTAAAGCGAAAAGTTTATAAGTAGTTCTTACTGCCCAAACAGACCTTCCTTTTATCAGTATAATATCCACGGAAAAAAAACGCTTATCTTCCTCTATCCAGGGGGTAAAAAAATAATAGCAGGACACGAGCGTAACAAGTTCGAAATTTCCTGGCCACAAGAAAGGACAAAAAGGGTTCACCTAAAAAACGACAACTCCCCCCCTCTGCAAAATAGGTACTATCCTGGACATACTGAACTTGTCCGCTTTTCCCCATGCTAGTCTCCCGACTCCTCTTTTTATCCCGAGGACTTCATTTTCTGAGAACCTCCATTTCTTTCAGGGTAGTTTCTCACACAAACCTCCTTTTTCCTCTCTTTTATCCAAGGATCATTGCTCTATTTTGGCCACGTCATGTTATCTGAGCCTCCCCAGGAAGGGTAATGAAATTACTTGCAAAGCGGCATCGACCTGGTTGTCAAGGGGGAAAAAACAACATCCGATACAATATACCTGTGCCGGTTGGTTAAGTAAAAAAATCGTGCGGTGCTCGAATGCATAATTTATGCCCAGCTACTTAAATTGGGGAACACTCTAGGAGCCAATACATTACCATCCGGTCCGACGAGGCAAAAACTAGGGGAATTGGCAAGCCGGGTGATGAATGAGCGGTGTTAAAGGTTTAAAGTGGATCTGCATTTGACCTAGATTTCCCCAAAAACACGACGCGTTTACAGAATACGAGGTTACAAAAAAATGAGATTTTGCGTGAATTTTTCACGACACTTCCGGCATGAATAGACATGCACACACGTAGACAAACGCGAGGTTTTGTTAATTTACCGTAGTTATTCAGTGGGTTTTAATTTGGTAATGAAAAAAATCAAACTCAGTGATTTAATTCAGCGGAAACAATTCAGGCTTACATTTTTAAAGAGGACTATCTCGGCAAATGCCAAAAGTTGTCATTTTCTATTAAAATTAACGGTCGGCATGTGTCAATTCGCGAAGTGATTTTATAGCTGCTTTCATTTTGCCCCACATCTGCTTAAAGCTAAATGGTTATTCACAAATGAGTATCATTCCCAGGTAAACATGCCGTCAAAGAAACAAGATTTACTTAATTGAAAGCTGAGAACAGGCAAATTAAGGAATGAGATTTTTCTGAAATGAATCTACACACGTATTAAACGAAGTACCAATCAACTATAATTTGAAAATATGACTAGAGGTTAAAGGGATTAGAGAAACGGAAAAATAAAAGGAAAGAATATGCAGAAGGAACTGATAGTCAAGAACATAAAAACATGACTAAAAAAGATATTTTACCGATATTTTGCTAATAACGTATTTCTCAATAAGGATCGGGCCAAGATTACACGCGAGAGGGCGAGCAAAACTTCGATTCCTATAAGATACGAACATGGAGAATGAACGTTTCATCTGTAATACGTAAATTATTATTTGCCTTAGCCTATACTTCGCAAGGGGAAGTATTAATTTAGTTAAAATGCTCCCTAAACTGCCAATATTTCCCCTAGAGGGATGGAAGAAATGTAGGATTACGTCCCTGGAAAACTTTAACTCAAACAGTCCACCGTTGTATACCTACTAGCTTTAGCTCAATAATTGTTGTGGGATGATAGCATTTCGAGTGAATATGCATGAATACATTTCTCGGAGAGATTGATTGTATCGTCCTTGGATGGTTAATGGGGAAGAGTTATGGCCTAGATGCGAAAAAAGCCTCTCGGGTATTCCTTTTAACAGCAGACAAGGGATAACTTAGGGTGCGTTACGGCGATGACGGAGTGCCTCAGGGAACCATCGAAGAATCGCATTTAAGACTGGCCTTTAAATAAAATTTAAATTTCATCATTGTCACATCAACTCTTACCAATTATTCACAGAGGCTAATATACCACTTTAATATGTAGTGCTTACTTTTACTCACGTGGTATTCGAGGCTGATATCGTGCATCGAAATATCGGTGGCTTATTATATTTTTCTAAACAGTGGAGTATTTTTAGCGATTATTATATTTCCTCCATGACATAATAATATCAAGATAACACCATTCCTCTAATTATTAAAATACTTTATTTTACCTAAATTCAAGGAATCAATGCCGTAGAGGTAAGTTTTCGAAAGAAAACTTTTTTTTAAATTATTAAATAGATAATCGCTGTGAATATTCATAAGAGACGGAGTAATGGAAGGCAGGGACCACTTATTTCTTCGGATTCGTGGAGAAAGAGGAAGGTGTTGACCAAAAAAGGACAATGGAAAATTAAAAAAAAACAGCGGGGGTACAAGAATTTAGATCCTCAATCTGTTATTATTGCTAAATATTGGCAGTATTAGTAGTTCCGAGAAATAGTGAAACAAAAAGCACCGAGAAAATGCCAACGTAATTGTGAATAATTTGCCGTCATTCCTAAGACGTCAGTCGCTATTAATTAAAAATACGCTCTGCACAACATTGAAAGTATTATAAGACCTTTTTAACCCATTTTAATTGACTAAATTAATAAATATTTTTATATAATGTAGCTATTAATTATAAAAACAAAAACAGGTAATAAAATTTGATAACTAATATCATGGGTAATTATTCTATGAATATTAATATGAGGTAATAGTACGTAGGCACCGAATATCCCTATTTAGGCTTGCTTAGCACAAGCACACTTGCATGCATGTACCTAAATAGAGCAATTTTCAAGCATTTCGTGGAGAGAAATTAAACCTCAGGGTAGAACTACTTGCTCTTACCAGTCAACCAGAGGTTGCACGGCTCGGCTTCCTCCCACTGAATTCGAACTAATTTCTCTGCTTTGCTGTCATCTGCTCAGTTATACAGCATTCTGCATAATTAATAATAAATCTCCTACCACCATTTCCGCGTATAAAATCTAATATATGACGCTATGTAGAGTAATGAAATACTGGTGCAAGACGGAAGTGAGTCAAGTAATAAAAGATCTTAGGCTTTCCCGGCGAAAAAGTAATGAGTCAAGTAATGTTGCGAACTATCCCTTCAAAACTTCAATCTAAGTAGACGGATTTTTAAGCCCACAACACTTAAGGTTTCACCGCAACTTACAACGTAGGATATAGACTAATACGAGCACGGCATTCACGCTAGATGCGCATAGCCTTTGGATTACTAAGCTATCGTAACATCAATCTAACTACCTCAGCCAGCAACATCAATTCTGCAACAGAGTAGGTAATCACGGATCAAAACTACAGGTTGGTTGACGGAGATTTTTTAGTGGATTGCCAATCCATACTCATCGTACATGGATAATTAGGGAAATCAAGATTAGTCGGACAGCCAGCTTAAGCCTTCTGTTAACGCAATGTTTTTCAACCCATGGGTCGCGACCCCCAGGGGGGTCGCAAAGGCATGATGGGGGGGGGGGTCGCCGTAGCAAGCTGGTAAAATAAAAAGCAAGGATTATTGGTCCTACACTACAATAAAAATACAAAAATTTCAGAGAAAAGTTTATTTTTAAATATTACAATCTACACCTACACTTCATTAAAGATACAACAATAACTTCAGTGAAAAGGCTGTGCCTGTTTATTTTTTACCAATATGTCGAATCGTGGTTCTATTTTTGAGACTCAAATAGAGGATTCGCAGGGGGTTGCATATTCAAGAAGGTTGAAAAACACTGTGTTAACGAAAGGCTCCAAAAGGAGCACCCAGCTTAACGTCCCATCCGACGGACAGAGTGCTAGGCCGGACCCTTAGGCCCGGCTTTATTTCTGGTTGACGTTAGCCACAAGATGGCATAGCCTTGTCGTTAAATTAATGTAAACTGTGATTTTAGGCTTTGTATTTTCTATCATACTGCAGGTTAGTCGACGAGAACGTTATCGATGGGAAAACGTATGAGCATCGGCTTTAATAAAGTGAAAATATTTAACCGGTGATTATAAAGGCTGGCCTTTAAAGTGCTCTCCACATTGGACCCACTCATTTCCTTATTCCATCCCTTTTTCATGGACAGTGTCTTCACATGCCGTGCCATACACCCTAGCGTTGACTCACGAGGTAGTATGCAACTGTAGATTTATAAATTGGGAACGTGTTTCCATTGGATTATTTCTGCCAAACAAAACCAATACCCAAAAGAACTACGTTGGAAACGTATCCAATACCACTTTAATGGAATTTTTCCCAGTGCGCAAAGAAAGGAAATGGATGCAGTCACGAATATCGAGTACATTCAAAGTAACTCTCTCTCCCCCTCTCCTTACTCTCCTGTTAGCAAATAGCATCATATCCCCGTTCCCTCCTTCCAATTCCCCCGAAAGCTCATCTTTCCTTCGAGTCGGAAAGATATTTTACTTTTACATCCTCTCCACACGTACACCGGAACAAAGAGAATACACGCGCTCACTGCGTCACCATTTTTCACAATTCGTTGATGCAAGGCGAGAAAAATTAGAGCCATACAAAAAACAAAACACTGAGTCACACGCCAGTACGAAAAGTAAATAACTTCTCCACCTCAGAGCGTTCGAATGAACGATGGCGCTGTTTCCACCGAGGTTTTGCTTCGACAGCGGTTTGTCCTAGTCATTTCGTATTTCTTTTTTTAACGCTTGGCTCACCGGAACGGAACAATGGAAATATCATTATATTAGGCCTGTGCTATCTTTAGATTTTCACGCGGGGTCCAATTGACAATCACAAAAATGTCCGAATAAAAGACTCCAAGGGGAAGGAGAGAAAAAAGAAGATAGCTACAGTGGCTGCATAAGGAAAGAATGGATGCGTAATGAGTGAGTACCTACGCGGACGTGAGAAGTAGGAAGCAGAATAAGAGAAAGTTTTTTCGACGAAGGTGAGCTTAATTCCAACTCCCGAGATATTTAGTGCAAGTGGTTTTTTTCAGAAAACGTAAAAATTCAAGTCACTCACACAGAAAAAATGTGAACATTTTTGCTTTAATGTTATCTACTCCCAGGCTGGCTCCGGAATAAGTTTCAAGTGCAACTGAAAGAACGACTACTAACATGTATTAATATAAAGATAAATTGAAGACTGTAACTGTTGAGGAGATCATGAAATATATCTACCACGATATTTTCAAAGCATGTGAAAAATTTCTAGAAGATATTGTTTACTTACACAAAGCTATGTACAAATTAAGATTCGGAAACTACCATTTTTCCCTTTTCAATGAGAATTCCAAAAACTATATCGCAATTATGAGCTTGAAAATAAATTACATATTACGAGAAGAAGAAGGTTCAGCCGCTTGGTAAAAAGGTGAGTAGTAGAGTAAAAATTTGCATCGTTAATTAGTTGTGTCAGAATACATTTTTAACAAGTTTAATGTTATTTTTGCTAGCCAAGACTTTTTTACTCCCTAGTCGTTTAGTACTTCGTTTAAAACCATATCATCATATCATATCATATATCTTCGTTTTTATGACCATGCGCATCTCCACCATTAAAATACACATATGACTACCGCTTGGGATACTGTTATGCCTCATATGACTAAAATGGCCATTATATTGCATTAAGACAATGAAAATCCTTATATTAAGCAGTATTGTATTGAAATAGCGACGAGACGTAAGTCAGGAGAAAATTTCACAAGCATTATATGTCGTGACGCTCTCACACCATATCTTTACTTTTAAACCTTTCGCCAGATTAAGCCGCAGTTTTTGGACGCAATCAGCCACGAGCCAGTTTTTGTTTACTCTGGTCACTAACGTTAATAAACTAGGTCAAGGAGAGACAAAAACCAAGACAAAATGAACCTCGACTACAAATGACCACAATCATATAGTCCACACTTACATATTTTTCACACTTTTCCGTCTCTCATTTTCAACGCCAGCAGGGTGAAAATTTTTCAGGAATTGTGAACCTCGTCTTCAACGCATGAAAGCATAAAAGGAAGAATGCTTCCCTTCCGTAAGGGCACCATCTACTTTCTAAAGGGGCTTCAAAGTCGAGCATATTACTCTCGCCAGCAGTTTGGCGGGGAGAATAAACTCGCAGATCACTCAGGCAACCGTCTCCAAGGAATTTTAAGCAACACATTAATAGATCTGCCATGCTGCAACATATGAGGTCCTCCCACCCCAACTAAGTACTAGGTACACAATATATCTCACGGCAGCGATTAGACTTAATCTCATTACGGATATAGAGAAATGAACATATTTTTGTTACGTACTCCAAAATCCACATTAGGCGCTTGGACATTGACCACGTATTATACGGTAGGAAAGGAAAAGACTCAAAACTAATGGCAGAAGAAATGATCGGCTTTTCCCGACACGAAATTTGGCAAACAGGCAAAAAAAGACTATATGGCTTAATTAGGTGATAAAAACTTGTTGAGGCTTTACTAAGTCTCAAATTGCTCAGATTAAATATATTGAAAGGATGGAAGCTTCGAAATACAGGCACCATTTAGAGGCCGCACGTAAATAAATGTAACATCCCCAGTTTTTCTTAACATATTCTCAATACACGGAAAGAGTATAATTCACAATAAAATGAAAGCAATGAAATTTCCTAGGACAAAGAAAGCGAGACTGGTCATTAAAATAGGAGGGCACCAACTGGAGTTAGCACAACAATTCAATTGCTTGGGTTGTATGCTGTAGGAAGACGTGTAGTGTAACAAGGGCATTACAAGAATTCCGATAGCGAAGGAAGCGTTTAGCAATAAGAGGAATAAAAGGCTGTGAAAGAGTTTAATATGGTGTGTAGCGTTGGATGAAGCAGAAAAGTGGTCTGAGAAAAGAGGACGAGAATAGGCAGCAGGCGTTTGAGATGTGCGTGGGAGACGAGGATGAAACAAGTGCGATGTAAGGAAAGGAAGACAAACGTGGAAGTGCTTCGTATGGCGGGTGAGGAGAGGAAACTTCTGGAGGAGATTAGAAGGTACAGTATGTGGTTAAAGCTAGTAATGAAGGTCGAAGGGATGATGAAGGGCGATATAGAGGGGGAGACGTTGGTTAAGTGGGGAAGGGGAAAAGATTTTATGGACGGGATTCGGGTAGGGTGTATACTGACAATTGTATTGTGAGATTAAGAAAAAATAATGTAACGAAATACGAAGCGAAGCGCTCGTGAAATTGTAAAGAATGTTACGCTCTTTTATTCAAACTTACTTTAACCGAGAGATCACCCAATAAATAATAATTATTGTCGACTTTCTGTCCTTTCAGGCCTGAAATTCGCTTCTAGTGTCAACATATTTCGATAATAAAACTAAAATAATACTCATTTTATCGTTAAAAACAATTCTTTTCCGTACTTGATGAACGATTAGAAAATATATATAAATTCACTCGATAAATTCATTTAATAATTCCTTTCGTGAAATAATTAGGTAGTGTAATTATTACCATTCTTGTTTTCATTGTTTTAACAATAGTCCATGTATTTGAATTTGTTAAATTGCTCATCGGATAATTCTCTTCCACACCTGATGTCCCTCAAGACTTGCAGGCAGGTTATTTTCTGATCCGATTTATTTCACTATCGTAACTTAGCAAGTCAGTATTATTGTTTCAAAACTGTAGGTATAGAAAAATATATTAATATCTATGAACTTAATGTATTTCTATATGTTTGTTACTTAATTCTAAACCGAAATACCAAGTGCAGAAAAAATCTGAATCACTTGAACTGCGAAAATGTTCCATGTCGAGAATCTGCAGTCGAAATCACGAAAACAGAGCTAATGAAACAGCATTGAAACTTCCGAAAAAGAGCATCCTAGCACTTGCGCTTCCTCGACGCGTCGCACACAAAGGTCCGGGAAACATGGACTAACTAGGTCCTTTGCGGACCTTGATAATTGGTCTTGCTTCGTGTGACTGCTGAACATAGTTATAAATTTAAACAAGCTTCGTTCCCGTCACCTCCTCCTGCGCCTTGGTTGCTGAAGGGGTTACACAGAACAGTTGAGATACTCATAGTTCAACTAGCGCCGAGAGCAGCTACACGCTCGTGTTGCAGTGATTAAGCGAACAATTGAGGAAGGGAAATAATCAATCATCACTGCATGGCAGGACGAGACTGTTTCCGCTAGCTCGTCAAAAATGATTTGCTCCAACATCTATTTGCTAAAACATCACCGCATACTCTTAATATCTTGCGATCACATAAAGTTATTAATACGATCAAAATGAACAAGCCAAACAAGCACATTTAAAGATCCGAGTAAACATCATATCATACATCTTTCGAGTAAACACTTCAACAGGAGAAGTCCTACGCAACGATCGTCGTCGGGAATTAATTCACCTACTTTCATTCAAACCCTAAATTCCAAAAATGTAGTTATTATACATTATCACGCTACTTTCCCTTCCCCTGTGTTTATTGCCATGCGCTTCAAAATTTAATGGGATAATTATGGCGCAATGAGTCCTTTTTAAGGTCGCGCTTCCCTCTACATCGTTCGTTTACTCATCCCTTTCTGTCTCATTTCCTGTATATTCTGCAACTCCATCCGAGGATAATTGTTAACGGGTATAAATTAAAAATGATGTTACAAAAGCGAGTAACTGCACAATAGACTTCCCTGGCACTTCCGATTATGTGGACTTGATGGAGCACACATAGGAAGAAGAGGGAAGTAAAAGCGACGAGAAAAATGGCATATTTTAAGTAGGCTACTCGAATACATACTACAATAGTACAAATACCATAGAGAGTTTCTGAGGCCGTACTCATACAGCAAATAACGATAATAAGAAGCTCAAATACTAAAATTACTTTTTCAAACATAAGTCGATCATAGGTATACAGCTATCGTCAAGTATTTGATATATATTCATTCGTGCCTTCGGAACACATTATCATGATCTGATCCTCAACCTACACAGTATTTCATTCGACGATATTTCTTAAATTAAACTTAAACACAATGGTGAGTAGCACAAAAATAGATTTTTAGAATTAAATTCTTTCATTCAGGGAAACTGGCAGCCATGTATATTAGAATCATGCAAGCATAAATACTTCGTATTTAATGCTGCAACAAAATATTGCATTAATATATGGATATGCTTTATGCCTCTGCATATTATTTCGGTATTATTACTATATTTTTATATATACTATCGGTATTATTTACGGTCGGCGTCGTGAAATTAGCTTAAGAGGTCTATTTTCACGTATGTTTGTGCTCTTTGAGGTAAATTATGCCTAATAACTTCATACAAATTGCATTTACTGACATCACCTCTAAGCCTATTACGCTATCATCATAAAAAAAATAAGAAATATATAATATAAAAGTTTTAATCGGAGCGCAAAAGCCATTCTCTTTAAGGATACGGGACGATCAACCCTGGATATTTCTATTGCTTCTCTGTGGATTTTAAAACTAATCATTGGATAAAGAGACCTCCCAGAGACACACAAGACTGATTTTGTGATGGGTGAGCATTTTAAATCCAGTAAAACGCTTCATAGGCACGCGGTGATGCACCAAAAGGGGAGGCATTTAAATCGGCGGCGGCGGCGGTGGCAAAGATTTCCGAGAAAAGGAAAAAAATTAACGACAGCCACCAGACCACTCCGTGACCCCGTTCAAAAACAATAAAGCCACAGGTCGGGAGATTTTAATAACAGTGACTCCGCGAAGGAAGCAGAGAGAGAGAGAGAGAGAAAGAGATATATCCCCTGCGCACACACAAATGAAAGCACCGCGAGAAAAGTTCGTAATTTTCACGTTTTCTGAGCCTAATCCCTAGAGCGCGCTAATATTTCCTTTCCACTTCTTCTCCTTTCCCGGTACACATCTCTACCTCTCTCTCTCCCTCCACCGAAGTTACAAAAAAAGCAAAGTAAAAAATAGCGCCGACCGTGGTGTGTGAAGGATGAGGTGAGGGTGGGAGATGCGAGAGGGAGGGAGAGAATGGCCACTTGTCCGACCATTTGGGTCACCGACGAGATGAATCTTACTCCGACGACTCAGCGCCCGTGTATGTGTGGGTTGGTGTGTATGTATGCTGCAGAGTGGGGCCGCGGAGTAGCAAACGTGGTATGGGAAAGGAGAGGAGCAGAATAAAGCAGGGTAAGAGTCGGGTATGAAACGGTAAGGGCTAGTGTCCTCACCCCCTCTACCCAACCTGACTCCAACACATCTTGCTAAACGCATGTATTCAATTGGTGTCCCGAATGTCACCGAAACCCACCCACAAAGAGGACCTTTTTTATTATGACTAGCACGATATCAGTTTTTTGTAAGGTCCAATATCTATATCCTGCATTCCGGTACCCCGATAGCACCGATCCGATACTGATTATGCGCCGAATCAGATTTAAGCTTTTTTTAACATACCTACTTGCCTCCTTTCCTCATAAAACGATTTTATTAAAAAGTAAAACATACCAATACCCTGTTTCACAATGTCTCGTTGCCGTTGACCGCAAAATTACGCATTTTTTTTGACTCGATGTTGACTGAGAGTTCGGGTTTTCAATATTACTTCAGATTATCGGTACTGGAGCGTTATAGATAGGAGAACGTATTATCTTTAGTTTTAATACCAAGCGATATTTAACAAAATATTCTATACTCGTGTATTCTATTTGACTCCGAATGCCGCTGTAACCACCCACCAAAAGTACCTTTACTATTAGGGTTGGCTTGATATCAGTTGTTACGATTCATTCCGATATCGATATTCTTCTTTCCCGTATTCCAATACCACCAATCCGAAACTGATTATGGATAATATTAGACTATACTTAAATTTTATGCCTTTTTAACAAGCCTAATTCCTTATTATTCCTCAATAACAAATTTTATTTAAAAAAAGCATTATATTTTATCCGTCCCTACTCATGTAATTCGGTGGTTGGTTATACAGGGATTAGATTGACTGCAAAGGTAAAATACTCTATCAAGGATAGGGGGGAGTACCGGCAAGGGAACGATTATTAGGAAAATGGAGCAAGGGTGAAGAATAACCCCATGTTGCCATTATTCCAGTCATTATGAAATGCGCCCAGGGTTAATAGTTAAAGTCCATCCGACGGACGGGGAATACTACCTACTCTTGGAATTCTCTCTACGGATATCCTTAGCAGGGATAGGGATTTCACCAAAAATCTGCATCATTATTCGAACCCGGATTGAAAAAGTATGCCACCATACTAACCCTAATCATATATGCCAATTGTAACATCTTCTACCTTCTTTCTCCCACATTCTTCCTAGACTTGCGCCTGTTTCTTCCAATACATCCTCAGATTAGTCCACCTCTATACTTCCCCGCCATCATTTCCTTGGTCTTTCAACGCCTCTTCTTCCACCTGGAAGCTTATCTAAGGGAATCTTAACTATTCCACCATCCACAATACCACAAATCGAGGATAGCGGGCTGCCTCGATGACACCATCTCAAAGAATAAGTAACATCACCCGACGAAGATTTCAATCTCAAATACTAACCTCAACTGTAAGCCGTATGCCACCAAAAAATGCAAACAACGGTACTTCGTACGCTTTTACGTGATGAACCCGCTGAAGACCTTTTAGTTTTTCATTAATTTCCAAATGCTGGTATATCGGTCGATATTTCCAAAAGTTGTCACACTAGAATGATGAATGCAAAATGGACGGCGAGAATTACAGATGAAGTAGCACTACGAAAGGATGGGGAGAAAATAATCGCAATGAAAACTCAAAGCAAGTACACAAACTTATTGATTAAATTCAGAGGAATAAAAATTAAATTCAGAGGCAAAAAATCCAACTAAAATAATAATGGAAGATAGATGGAATAGGAGGAATCACTTAATAATAATAAGGATATAATACACAAAGAAAATCATGAAGGAAGATGAAGATACGGTAAACAATTTTACGGTTCACCTTCAAAACTATGTACCAAAGAAATAACGTAAGGTAAAAATCTATATTCAATATTTTCGGTGCATAAAAGAATATTAAGGATATTTTTAAAAACCTGACGAAATAGTTATAATCCTGGATAACACTAATAGTATGATCATAACAGGCTCCTAAAAACAAACATGGAATGTTACAACGAACGAGAAGAATTACCGTTGGAGATCAAGTAGAGAACGTATGGAAGAATATTAAAGCTGAATCAAGCTTTTCTTCGATTGATGACTCCTGAAGAATATTTCGTTAAAGTATCTGATGGGCCGATACTATGGATTACCGGCAGCATCGGCATCGGCCGATTCATATCAGGCCAGCTCTACTTTTTATCATACATAATTATTTTTCCCCATATACACCGCGGCGCAAACTACCTTCAGCGCGCAACCTACTAACAGGACCACAACAAGAGCTTGGCCTTTCGGGGTCGGTCGTTCCCCAGGGTGCATCTCCTATTCACATTCTCTCCAATCTACTCCTCCTCCCACGGCCCTTTTCTCAACAAGCCAAACCGCTATCCCCCACCCTACACGAATGGTTTCTTTCTCCCTTACACACCAATACCATTGCTTCTTCCTCATAGTCCACCGTTAACGTCTGCACGAGAGGGGCATACCCCCAGAAGGGTCTCTCTCTACTCCAAAACGCTACCAGAACTCTCAAACCCTCCTTCCACGCTCCCACTTTCGTTCTCCCAAGCCCGAGAAAAAAGAGAATAACCCCCAGAAGTTACTTCCTCATCCCAACACGCCGCGGTACAACGTTGCCAACCTGGAGTCTTCGGTATTACTTCGCATGTTTATCGTCTGGTAGTACATCCTCCCTAACAAACGTTTCACTGCACCCTGGACAAGACGCCCGACGTTTTTTTTCTCTCTCTAGTTTTTCTGTGAAATTTTTGTATTTAGCTCGCTCTACATAAAAGGCTTTTGGCTAAGGCGTAGAAAAGCGTGGTGGTACGAGCAAAACGAAAATGGGAGATGTAAAAGGTATAAATACAAAACGTTGATTGGGACACTCCTGAATGTGAGAATATGATGAGTCGCGGGTATGAAGGTGAACAAACACGAGACTGTACAAATACAGAGAGACATGGGATTGAATTTTGTATTTGTTTTCTGAATTATTTCGTTGGTATCGCAGCCTTCAACAGATGCAAAGTCTGAATCAATACTCATACACTGGATAAAAATATGTTTCGAGTCATGCACATGCACACACGTAGATTTATGTATTAAACATCACGCGTACGCATTCAAATACAAATGTTAGCACATAAATGTGCATCAATACTTTCAAAGAAGTTTTATTCTTGTCTTATCATTTTTTCCAACGATAATCACATGAATGAAGACTGCAACCATATATTTATAAACCGGCTTACACTTTCATAAAATTTTCACTGCTCTCACAACATTTCTACCGAAAGGAAAGACTTAAAATTTGCTAAAGAAATATTATGTCAACAAAATTATGAAAACATAAATAGTATTTTTTTGTCGCTAATTTACTATTTTTTCGTGGCTTCAACGTACTCAGCTACATTGCCACAACGCTAGGCAGGAGATATAAAACACACTTTGTTCACAATATGTGCATATACGCACGCAACACGCACGCAGTTTGATTATGAAGATGGTTAGTGTTTAGCCTGGGATGGGATTCACGAGTATTGGAGGCGCAATGCTCGTCAAAGCAAACCGACTCCGTATATCTCCCTCCCTGACTCGCTCCACGCCCCTTGTTGCCAAAGCATCATCTCCTTCGGGAAATGTGGGTCACGGGGTCCGCCAGACATGTTCTTGCGACTGATTCGAGAAGACTAGAGGGAATGGGAATGATTTTTGAAGAGAAGATCCAACGCTAGACTCTCCATTCAATCCGTGTACCTCATCCTTTCCCCTTTCGACCCTTCTTCCTTCATATGAGTGCGTGGGAGACAGCCTCGCTGGCACGCCTATACAGTTCCCAAATATCCAGGCGAACGTAAGCGTGAATACTATAGCAGAAAAAGAAAACACAAGTCATACGGGGATGTTTAATGTTAAGGAGGCAGCTAAAGACAAGAAAGCAGTACGTGAGCTAATGTGCTAAGGCAGGGGAAATGTATGGATCAAATACCTCGGCCACTGGAAACGTGGATCGGAAAATAATTCTACAAAATGAAATAAAAGTTTATCAAAAACCACTCATGAGAAATCAACACGCTCAGTTACGCAGCTATTTTGCAGTCTTAGCAGAAAGTCGAAAAGGTACATAACCATATATTTTAATGTCAGTGAATAACTATTCCATGACTAATAAAAATCAATCAATCATTTGATATGAATTCTAACTGGAAGTAAACAAAACACGTGTGGAAGATAAAAGATGAAACCACGTGTTCCCCTTTAAAGAGAACAATTTGAGCAAATGGATTCATTCGCCTACCTCAGGGGCAGAACAAAGTGGAAAGAAAGCTGAAGATGGAAGAAGAAAGGAACAAGGTTGCATGGGCATCAAACAAATAATAGCACAACAAATAGGGCGTTCGTGCTGAAGAGTCACTCGCAGCACCCAAAGAATAAACGACTGAAGACTAGAAAGCAGTATATGTGTAAACTTGCATGCTATCTCCAGCTCGGCATGGTTCAGAGTTACGGATCATTGGAAAAGCGGACCAGTAAAGAAAATAAGCCTTTAAAGTCTGGTGTTTGAGGATAATGCCAAAGATCAAGCAGGTGGACAAAGCAAGAAACGAGGAGGAATACAAAACTGCAGATAAAGAAAGAACTCTATAGCATACGCAAAATGAAAACATGGGGGATTGAGCACGACAAGAAATATAATAAAAAATTTTAAAGAAAAGGAAATGAGGGACACGGAAGGGAAAATAGTCAAGAGTCGCGACTTTTTATGAAACATCTGAGAAAAAAACTGTAGGGAAGAAAAGACGTTAGCGTAAGATAGGGAAGAATGTAGGGCAGAAGTGCACAACTCTTTGGATTGAATGAACAATGATAATGACGTGAGGGAGGATAAGATATAGAAGGAAAACATACACGAAGAGACAACGAAATCCGCAAAAGAGACGAATAAGGGTGAGGGAAGATAAAAATCCAAGAAAAGTGACCTAGAGTGATCCAGAAAAAGCCCCGAGTGAAGAATATTGAATTTGCCATGGGCCTTGAGAGAAGAAAAAGAGAGAAAAATAGAAAAAAAGCTGCGTGTAAGCGAAAACACACAAACATGCGCACAAACTCGAATCCTTGCTCCCCCCAAAGGGAATATTGGTTTTTTTAGGATAGGGATGGGAACATCGAATAGACCACGCGAGTGAGGTAAGGAAGAAAGAAGCACGTTGGTTCTGCGGAGGAAAATATTTTCCTTAACCGGGAAACGAACCACAGAGCCTATGCTAGCCGAACAGCCGTTCTCCGACCCTCTATGTCTATGACATACAAGCATACGGAAGCGCGTATGAATGCGGTGGGCACGTGAGATGCGGAGAATAGCATCTTGAGATGTAATTCGAAACCGACGACCTGAACCACGTGCATGCCCCGTTGCATCTCCCAAAACCAATGCAACACCCCTTTGTAAGAAGAAATCTGATCCCCAACAATGTCTGCATCTTCCAATATCCTCTTGCTCTCATCTTGCCATTAATCTTCTCTCCGTTCGTCTGAATAAAAAGGCACATAAAACGGTGGCGTCTTATCCACCGCCAAGTTTCATCTGCCTATCTTCCTCCCTTACGAGGCCTGTGCACCGCGTCCACGGTTTTATAAGGGTTTTACTCCTTTTAATACGCCGACAGTAAAACGCTGCTTAATATGCTGACGGTATATTTCATTAAACCCACTGCATACTTTTAATCTGGAACATTTCTGAGTCATTCGGTTCCATGCATCTTTTTTTTAGATTGAAGTTTCATGGCTACTTATTTTAAGATGCACTCCCATATAGTTTTCAACTTCGTTCTCGTATCTCTCGCTCATCTCACAACTGACTCGTGCGTTCTTCGTATACCTTCCTTCTATCTAAGAAAGAAAAAAAGAGTTGAAAATAAGTTTATCCCTTCGCATTCGTATACTAGGGGGAAGTAATACCTATATGCCCCCAAGGGTCACGAACAAGTAGCCCAGGCATTCGATTGCGCGAGTAGAAATGGTGTGCCTCAGTATACGACTGCCACAAAATATAGATGGTACCTTGGGAACACAGAAGATAAAAAAATCTTATTTACACGAATATTTATGAAAGTACCTATTTTTTAATTTTTTCTTTCCTATGCCACGGACTTCGCTTCAAACATTTTTTAATAACGTCTTCCGCAAAGGAACTAGTTTGCCTGGAAAATGTTTTTTTTTATCCACAGACTACATTATCATTGCTAGTTATACATAATTTTTCACAAATCTACGGTCCGCCTCCACTTAATGTAAGGCTTTCCAAACTTTTATTACTGATTCAGGTATTGTTCTCAGGCTCTGCACCAGGTAATAGGGTGGTTTCCTATTTTTTTTATTGCCTAGATTTGAAGTTTATATCCCCTGGAGTACGTATTTGAAGCCGTTCTTTAAAAAATGGTGTTAAGTATTTTTCCTTATAAATTAAAAAGTGAAAAAATTCAACAGCGCGAAAACGCGACGGCAAACTATTGCATGCTGGTTAATCCTACGTGTGACGTCAGAGGTACGTACGCAACTACGCGTACGTACGAAATCTGCCGCTAGGTGGTCCGCCGTAAGCTGCTTATCTGCAGACGACGTCCGCTGAGAAAGCTTTAATAATAATAAATTTATTGACGGGAAAAAAAAACCATTTACAAAAGTAAACTTGGTGTAAAATGGAAATGAGCTTTATTTATTAATTTAGCTTTTGCTTTAGTCACATAGAGAAACCTCATCAAAATAATGAAATACATTTATGGTTACGGTATGGGGAATGAAAATCGTAAAATAATATATTCTCAAATTAATGGTGCTAGCTCCTATTTTTTAGGTAAAGTTAGTATGAAAAGCATGAAATAAACCATTTTGTTCGTATTCATTTCGAAATATTTCCCTAACTAGAAATCCATTCCGTAACATGATGAGTATTATTTTCGCTCTGGTTTGGTGCTCACTATACGTGGAGTGTAAGAGAATAAATTTTACTAAAAACAACTACACTGCACAGCATACTATAGAAGATGGAAACTTACAGACTAAAGAAATGTTAGCTCCTGACATATTTCTGCAGACATGTGAAATTGCTCGAATATTTTGACCCAACTTTTTAAAGAAACAAGTTTGACGTATAGTTTACCAATATTCCTAATTATGCACTGCGACATATTTTGCTTCAAAAATGTTCGAGGGGGCCAGTCGGAAAAAAATAATGGCTACAGAAATGAAATACACCTCAAGAATTCACTATGAAACGGTTACCTACTGTTTCCTACTATGTAAGTTCAGTACTATAAATGGGAAATAATGAGATTGGTACACAAAATATTGAGAAAAGCAAGCACGAAATCGTCAGTTAATAACTATACGGAGAGCAGGTGCTACGCCGCAGCTATGATACGAATACACATTAATTTAATTCATCCACTTTGTCGAAGTGTCATTGTCAGAACATGAAATTAGCAAAAAAGTCTTACCGTCAATAGCATAATGGATGGCAAAATCTCGAAGCAAACGTATGAGCAAATACTAAAACAACTAAAATACGTTGATCACCCCTCACCGTGATCACTAAGCTGAGGACATTGCCTAAAATGCCTATTTTTCTTTACTCAGGAAACCAATTTTATGAAGTTTTAAGTTCATTTAGGATCATTTATGGCGAAATTAAAGCGATTTTGTACTGCCTAAAAATGCCTATTTTAGCTGTTTATGCCTTTTTCTGCTGATATCGCCTATTAAAGGGCCTAAAAAAGCAATATTCTTCTCAACGTCACCAAGCTTCTCTTTAGTGTAGACCTAGTCAGTTATTTCAGTTTCGTTTTTAATCTATCAAGGTTGAAATAATGTCATTAAACATGCATAAAGAAAAATAATCCAAAGTATTATTATACAAAGAGTAGAAAAACAACTATGGTAATTTTACGTGATGGGTACATGCGATGGTTTCAACTGTCAAAAACTTGTTTTTGAAGGTACCACTCAGTATAGCTGAGTTTAAAGGCAGATCAACTTCAGGAAGTATGCCTGAAGTTGATCTGCCTTCACAGCCAGTATTGATATTATGGGGAACATTGCCTAATACTGCATTATACTCTGCAGATAAAATTATTGAAATAAGTGAGGTATGTGACAGGAATAATGTGTGCCTCCGATACATCAGTTCGAACGTCTTTTTCACCCACTTAAATGTACACTTCCATTCCATGCCAAGTGGTCTGGTGGTCCCCGCTCGACCATCACGGATTTCAATGAAATTTAGTATGGACATTCACACATATTCCCAACACACATTTGTAAATTTTTACGTTCACCGTTGGTATACTTGCTGATATATAGTATTTTTTTACCAAATGCCGCAGCCTTCTTCAGTATGACTATGAGATTTCGGTAACTTTGAGGCATAGTATCTCACGGGATATTTTGATGAGAGAAACAAAAATTGGCTAACTTGTACAACGTTTTATGCTCTATTAAACAGTATAATAAAAATAACTGTAAAAGCGACTTCCTTGTAGAAAATTCAGGGCGAAACTGGCCCGAAAAATTGCGGATCGAAAAAAAAATTAAAATTTTGGATTTTTATATTTCAGGAAGTAAAGGTATATTCAACGTGAAACTTTTAGCATGATAACATATCGATACACGTTTTATGAATTTAAAATTGCATCTTCCAAGTGCTTTCCATTATTTAAAAAATCGAGTCAAAATTTGACACATTTTGTAAAAACTCCAAAAATAGGGTATTTTCTCCCCACTTTTACAAAAAAAGACCCCCTGGAATTTATTTTGGATCATTTTCATTATAAAGAGAATGATTTGAACCCTCTAAAAAGTATATATGGTCATCGCAGGCATATAAGACCCTAAAAATAGGGACAACGTTGAGGATGACATTTGTAAAAACGACAAAAATAGGTTATTTTCTGCCCGCTCTTACAAAAGAAATACCTTCTGGATACTATTTTGAATCATTTTCATTTGAAAGAGCATGTTTCAAACCTCTTAAAAAATTAGACTTGGTTTTTCATCGTGAGCACATACGGCCCTAAAAATATGAACAACGTTGCTATGGTGGCGTCAAATGCATTATGTTGTTTGTCGCCCTGTTTGTTTAATGTAGAAATTCTTAGTATATTGCGTTGGTCCATGGTGACATTGCCACTACCAGTTCAGGCATTTGAACCAGTAACCCCATCACCGTAGGGGTCACGCTCAATTGCCATGCAATACCAGTCACAGGTGGGTTTCTTGGTTGAGGATCTCAAGCCTGCAATTTGGTTTCTTCGACAAGGTTCAAATCCTTGTGTGGATATCTATCTGGTTCCAAAGCCAAAGGTTAGGCAGCTTATCCTAGGTTCCCAAGCCGAAGCTCGTTTGTTTTTTTTTAGACTTGGGTAAGGAGACTATACTAGAGATTTGGGTTAAGTCGTGGCCGTAAGGCCGTTATGTATTGAGTGACTTCGAGTTTTTATAATTGTGAGTGATGCTATGTATTCATTTCTTGGATCCTTCAAATTTCATCTTAATGAATCCGTTATTCCACTAGAGGTGCTTCTAGAATAGTGACAACTCTTACTGGGATCGACCAACTCTTTGGGGGCGAAGTAAATAATTGAACTTTCGTCGATTTATCGTTTTTTTATTTTTTTTCATACCTTTGGTTAAAAAATATTTTAAGCGCCTATTTTAAGTGTTTATTTTGAAATTTTTAGTGCCTATTTAGGCTGCCTATTTATTCATATTTAGTGCCTAAATTTCCTCAGCTTAGTGATCACAGACCATTGATGGAAACTCGTGATTCAATGCATCAACTGATCAGCATCATATTCCCCAAGGAGTACCAGTAACATGCCTCCGAGAACATTGCTTTATAAAAATTGTTTTGTGCCGCAGTGTCATACAACAACAATTAGCGATGGCAAGAAAGCTTACGTCGCGGTTCCACTAAGCGAGAAGAGGAGAATTTTGTGGTTCAAAGCTGTCAGAAGAGAGTACCTTGCTTTACTCCTCTGATTTCACCTGCACTAAACCGAACATCTTCTCTAAAGAACTCCACCACCATGGCAACATCCACTTTCGGTAGATTGTCCGGACAAAACCAGTTTGTAAAGCCATTGAACTTGTTCTCATGAAACCTTGTGACTTTGTATATCAGCAAAAGGAACTGATAATGAAAGGTAACTAATGGAATATGCAAGGTATGAATGATAGGAATGGTAAATGAAAGGAATAGAAGATGAGATAAAGGAAATGTTTGTAAAAACGAAAGTGATCAAAACGTAAACAAATAAGCCAGAACACTACAGAACGCGAAGTCACAGGTACGCAGTTTCGTTATTCATTTCACTGCGCATGCGACGCTTGCCGCGAAGAACGCCTTCGCGGTAGCTCTGTACTAGCAGGGGGCGTAGGAGCTTAGAAAACGTCTTTTAATGGCATGCTCAATGGAGGAGACTTTCCGAACTTTGAGCATTTTAATCGAGGTATATTAATACATGCTCACCAGATTTTAGGGACTCTGAAATACAATAGTAAGTACAGTCGATGATAATTCCATATACCTCGTAATGTTGACTATCTACCTGTTACGTCATCATAAAAGCTGCCGCTGTCCCGCCATTTCCGAGCCTTTTCAAATGAACTTAAAATTAACAATCAATTTTCTTGGAAACTAAGACTTTTAATCCAAATAATTTGCGAGTAATGAATACGTTTATGGTGGGGCACCATTCGCAATTAGTGAATTCTGTTTTCTTTGATGAAGGAAACTACCCTATTGGCTTCATATTGGCTGAAGTTTCGGAAAACGACTTGTTTTCCATTCTCAAGGCGTGTTACTCTCTCTATGTAGGATTTTACACTGAACTGAATTGACCGTTTGGCGAGTCCAACAATTAAGCTCAGGTGACATCTGATTGGCTGATGTTCCTTTGAAATCTTTTCCGTTCTTTCCTTATGTCTTTCATGCAATTTATTATAGGTGCCCAAGTATTGATCAGAGGAAAGCCAGTATCCCGATTGAAATTTTTTGGATTAAGGTGGATTTCGATAGCTTCCTTGATTATGCGGTCCCAGTAGCGTAGCGAGCGGCAAAAAAGTTTTGCATCTCACCATCGAATGGCATGATCTTCATTGATGTTATTCTCCGCCACTGCCGACTTCCCTGGTTGCGCTAATCTAAAATGCCTTCGGTGCTCTTTCAGCCTCGTCTCAACCGTGGATCTAGCCAGATATGGTTGAAACATAAGGTATTAAAGCTTTGGCCAATGGATTTTCAGGCGGCTCCCCCGGATAACTCTTGTTTCCTATTGGAATTACTTAGGGCCTTAAAAATCTGTTGTATGCCATAGCCGTTCTGTGAAAATTTTCTTTTTAGGTGGTCCAACTCGGCTGGGATGCTCACTTTATCCGATATTAATTTGACTCTATGAACCAATGCAGATAATACGGCGGCTTTTTGCGATTGATGGTGGTGGCTTTGTCCATTGAGGTACAGGTTAGTATGAGTTGGCTTCCGATAAACGCTATGCCCTAAGCTTCCATCTTCTTTCCTGCGGATTAAGATATCAAGGAAGGGAAGTTGGCCATTTTCTTTTTTCTCCATGGTAAATGTGATGCTCGGGTGTTGGTTGTTCATGTTGTTTAGAAATTCCTGTAACGCAACTGTACCATGTGGCCAAACTAAAAAGGAATCGTCTTCATAACGGAAAAAACATTTTGGACGGCGGGGAGCTGAAATGAGAGCTTTTTTCTCAAAACATTCCATGTAGAAATTAGCTATTGCCGGTGATAACGGCGATCCGATGGCGACCACATCCCTCTGCTCATGGAAAATCTCCTCAAATGAAAAGTAGGAAGAGGTCAGCACGTGATGGAAAAGCTTGACTGTTTTAGCATCGCTTTTGCTCTCCAGCAGTCTCAAGGTGTCAGCAAGAGGAACCCGAGTGAAGAGTGACACCACGTCCAGACTAACCATCTAATCAGTCGGATCTAAACGAATATCCCTAAGGGTTTTCACAAATGCTTGCGAGTTCTTCACATGGTGTTCACTAAGGCCCAGGAATGGCGTTAGGATGCCCGTTAGATTTTTGGGAACATTATATGTCGGAGAGTTTATTGCACTGACAATCGGCCGTTCCACCCAAAGCTAACATTTTAAAGAAATAGAGGATTTCCCTGAATTCCTTGAGGAAAAACACTTCAATCATTGTTCTTCCTGCTGACAAGGGCAATGCCACCGTCCTTATGAAAAGTGCTGATTACCGTCATAAGATTTGAGATTTACTTACGGACAGTGCATACAGGAGAATACCCCGAGACCCCACGGAAACCGTTAGCAGAAAGACCTTAAAGATAATTAAATGAATGAGTCTGTCACAAGAGACAGCTAAGAATCTACATCCACGATCACCAGTGCCTCCTAGGATTTATGGCCTGCCCAAGATACATAAGGAAGGAACACCGCTTAGCCCGATAGTCTCTCTTCGAAATCTACCTAAAAGTGAACCGATTGCCGATGGAAAAGCTTGACTGATCACAATCATCTTCAAAAAAGTGAATCACAGGATGTGAGATTTACTACTCCTTGGACATGACCCAAACGTATATACACAATTAAAACACTTTTCCACAGAATATACTGTATTCTAAGAAACAATAAAAGTCTGCTCTCGTAAAGCTGTATTTGTTTTACTGATGGTAATTGGTCCCAATGAAAAACAGTACAACATAGAGACGCTGCAAGCGTACCCGGTGCAGCGGAATAATTCATATTTTATTTAAAATATGTACATCCCTATGTTCAATAACCTTATCAGAAGAAAATAACCTAATATAAAGGAATAATAGAAAATACAGATATTCCTACGGGGCACAATTTCCTTTCATTCATTCAACTGTCAAATTTTAGTCAATAACTAGGTATATGAACCAAAGCACAGATAGTACATTGGATTTACATTATATATCACTCCACAAGCCTACAATCTTCAGAAAAACTTAATTGTATTCCATTTCTCTCAATACCCTGGACCATTTTAGTTTTATAGATAGGAGTTGTTCCATACCTTCCACTCGATATCTTTTCCCTTCTTATCAAAACTAGGAAGTTCACTACTGTACTATGAAAGAAGCAGAACTATTTTCACTGTATCTTCTCGGAATGACTGCTAAAAACCGAGGCTCCACTTCTCGGACTCTAAAATTTCTCCATACTGCTCCTCTCACTACGTTTAATTCAACTTATTTTTTCCTTGCTTCCTGATCACTCACCGGAGATAAGAATCGTTGTGCTCGGCTTGAATTTAAAGGGTTTATTCAGCTATTCGTCCGAATACTGTTTTCCCTGTCTGCACAAGGCAGGCAATGTACAAAATGAACTAAGTCGTCGAAGGACTTAGAAGAAAAATACCACTACTTCTTTCTCTCCTTAAGTTTTTTCTTCGTCATTCATGCAACATCTCTTCACATAGCATTCACGCTACTCATTTCCATAGTCCTTGGGACTCCACCCTACACCTTATTTATGGCTTTCTAATTATTTCTGTAATTTTTATTCCCAATTTTAACTAGAAGTACTTGTTCTCTCTTTATCAAGATTAATTCCCCTTTTTTCTAACGTAGTTTGTCCTATTAAAATCAGAATAATTCTAATACTGAAACTTTGTTTCTAATTTCCACTAAGAACATATTCCTTGCATTGGCCGAATACCTTGCTTCAGTCTCTTGAGAGTAGTATCATCCTTGGTAAACACTTTTAGCAAGAATAACTTGCCTCAATTTCGTACAAAACATTGATGAAAAACACTATGCACTATCCTTCTACTTGTAAAATAATTCACTTCATTCTATACTCAATTATAGTGAATACAGTAATACAACTACTATTTTTTTCGCCTTATATATACTACACTTAAGTTTATCCGGGGGTAGAAATTCGACTGTTTGACAAATATCGGAATGAAGATAATAGTGGAATACTCGTGTAGATTTTTGAGTTTTTATTCCTATTTCGAAAGTTATTACTTCAAAGCAGGCCACCATGATGTGATGCAACGAGAAATAGTCAAACACGCCATGGGAAGGAATTATGTGACCGTATTTACAAAAAAAAATGCGACTAAATTCTGTTGTTATCTCGCCAGAGCAGAAGCTCGGAGCGTGTAACAAAACATGCGTGGAAAAATTTGGAATTCCAACACTTCCAGCAGAAACGTCAGAAGGTCGAACTTGCCCATCAGATTAATTCAACCATATTTTCGATGAACGTTGTTCCGGGTCAACTTTTTTATCACTCCAGCAAACACGCTCGCTCGTGGTATCCAACAAATATAATTGGGAACACTTAGTCGAACCCGCTATCGGAATACATACCAAACTTTGTAGACGGGAAGAGAGATACTCGTAATTCCCAAAGAGAATAATTTTATCCTATTCCATAGTTGGAAACAGAATCGTCAAAGAAGCTGGTGATGTGAAAAACACGGAAATAAAATGCGTTAGGAATTTTTTAAATTAAATGTTCAGAGAATGTTTTAACGAGACGAAAATCATCTGGAACTATTTTGCCCTTTTCACCCAGTTTTATCGAGGATTCACCCCATGAGAGTTAAGTTAAAAGTTTACAGGCAAATCTTATAGGTCTTATTCTTGCTCCTAGCCATAATCCTTAGTTTTAGTGGTCCGCTTTGGTAGTGAGTCCCTATCATTTGCTTCTCTCAAGAGAATCCCTTGAGGTCACACCACACTCCTCTATGTCACTTCTCATGTAATTTCTATACCTATTCATGGATTTTCCTCTGCTTCTTTCTTGGCTTCAATCTTCCCATCTTCTGTTCAATGTATTCCTTTGAACGCGGTTCGACATATCAAGACCATATAATGTTTTTAAGCTCAACTATTTAAGTTAATATGCTGTGTACGCATTCGCAGTTAACTCATATAGTAAGTATGAATTTGAAATTAATTAGGCCTATTTAGAGTACTAACACCTACTCTTCACAAATAAGAAGGGAAATTTATATATAATTGCTGGGACTTTTGTCTATGTTGAGGAATCCTTCAATATATGGTATTCTAAAAATTGATCTTTAGATCTTTAAATAGTCTCTGCTTGAACTACGATCCTTTCGAAGTCATCACTGAACATCTCTAGTAATATTATCCATTTTCTCAGGGGTGTGTTTATCTTACGTTTTTATATCCACTGTCTCCTCTTATATCGTCCAAAATTCTCGTATTTCCTCTCCCGCGCAAACGCCTTATTATTTTTTTAAATTATCTCCCTTAATTACCCACTTTAGCAAGTCGTCAACCCGTATTACGTCCCCTATCCACTTCTACAACCTCATCCACACTTTTACGACTAATTCCTTTTCTGTCGCTTCTCTAGACCCTATAGCATTTCCTCGTCTGCTTTCTTCTAAATAAACAAAGCCACTATCTTGTGGCAGTCATTTTTCCTTCCTAATCAATGATTCCCTGCCTTTTCCCATGTCTTTCTTGGCCCAACATCGCGTTTTAATCCCCCTTAACGATTAATTATTCTTTCCCGGTATATTACCGTTAATTTCCTCCAGCTGATCGATTACACTACCCAACATGAGTAAAAATCAGCATATGTACCCAGAGTATTACCGAACTAGTTAGACGTTAATAAATCATGGGATGAGTAATTATCTCCTTTATTTCAAACATGAATATACCAATGGTTTATTCCAAATATTTTCCTATCCCAAGAATTGCATTTGGTATCTCCTTGTAAATTTTTGACTCAGAATTTTACACTCCCTATCGTTAAAATTGAATTCCGAAATTCACTTTAGCCAATATCCTTAATAGTAATTATCCTTCAACGTTTGCTCTACTTACGCCTGGAGTTGTTGCCTAAAACAGTAATACTAGGAAACTTGGCTGATCATTTTCCGAGAGTATAAATTTCATAATGAATACTCTACTACACCATTGCATAGCTACCAACAACTCATATAAGTATCCCATTCAGTTCTCCACCGAGCCTTTTTTTTAAGCAATGAATATAAAATAAATATTGACCGATCAGAAGAAAATGTTGGAAGGACCGATCAATAGAAATATTTCCAGAAAAACTACATTATTTATTCACTTCCTTTAACGTCAATTCGTTGCCGTCAATATACGCCACATTAACGATAAGAAAACGGAGACAGCGAAAATTTATTCACGTGAAGAATCTTTTGATAAAAACCCGAAGTTGAAATTTAATTGAAATATTAACGAAGACATTGCTATCAATCGTGACAATAGGTATAATTCGCCATGATGGCAGGTAAGAAAGAAAGTTCCCAGAGGAAATTTAATTGCAGTTAATCTAAACAAGGTAAAGTTAAAGATGGTGAATATAAGGGGCATTTAGAAGTTCGAGGATGTAATGGGAGGTATAATGCTAGGTTTACCAGGACTGTAGAGGGTAATAATAGACGCCTTGCTTAGAATGAGGGTCGGTAGTTCGTGATTCGTACTGAAGAGTATTGTTGGGCTAAAAAATTATTGTTTTCGGGTGAAGCAGAGCGTTTAGACGAAGTATTCAATCTATTAATTACAGGACCAACTTTTACCTGTGGAATACCTAGAATTTATTTTGTAAACTCTTTATCTTTTCTCAATATTGGCAAGAAAACTTCAAGAGATTTCTATGAAATATTGTCTTCAAATGACTCTCCAGCATTACAAGGCTTGTGATCTCCTCTTCCACCAAATATTTTGGTCGCATTAGAAACGATGACATCGTTACCCTACAATTAGGCAACAGGCAAAAATAATTTAGGTCATATTCTTCTCCTTCAGGCATAACCTTGAGAACGTTCATCTTAACAAGGCTAACAGAAACTTTACACTTTTCCACTTAAATGTTATTGGCACCCAATTATGGTTTCAACTTATACGCAACATTTTCAATCAAATTTCGCCGCAACATTAAGTATCCTCAAACGATAGCCAATTCGTAGATTGATAGTGTGTGAAGTCCGCACATTATCCGCATTACAAATATGATATAAGTAAATATAACTTCCATACTCACACAAGGAAAATAATTAGTAGACGCATTTTTCTTAATTTTAATATATTCTGGCATTAAAAAATTTCCTCACGGGTTTCTTTGGTAAATAATGACAAATTACATCATTCAACGTCTTAACTATGGTTTTTATTAGAAATAATGATTGATTTTAAACTTTTTACGCTTTCGTTCTAAATACAACGAGCACCCTTCAGATGTTATCACTCCATTCCATCAAATTCCCCGTCCCACATTTTCTTCGTCTTGATAATTTAAGCCAAGTTTAGTATGGTTATTTGAGGAGGCGACCAACAGCTAATTTCATATGTGTACTGGGATATGATAGTTATTTATTAAGGGAAATAAATTGGGGAATTCGAGGAAGGATGGAGAGAATACCGGTGTCGGCGTTACCCTGCTCCAAATTGAAGATCGATACACCTCTGAAAAATCTCTGCAATTCCTAGATGCGTACCCAGGCCTTCGGAATGGGAAGTATGTAATCTAGCCGCGACTCCAACACGATCCTACTTAGCCTTTCTCGCCTTTTCGAAGATCTTTTTACCACTTCCGTCATCCCTTTAAGCCCTGATATATTCTTCCCCAACGAACGGAAGAATGACAGTCGCAGCATCCACTGAGAGCTTTAACGGGAAACACGTGGTGTTAACGTGTTAACTTACCAATGTTTCTTATACGCTAGATGTGTTGCATAGACATTAGGATACTACAGGTATATCGCAGAGCAAGCCATATTACAAACTTTATCTGCTGACGTTCTGAGCTATTGGAAATGCCTATAATCATTAAATCACGCTTAGCTCTTTCTGCCGATCTGTTTCTTTGTCCCCGGAACTCAATCCGAAGAACGGAAAAGAATATTGTAGAAATGCAACCAAGGTTCTTAGCTGCATCGACCGCATTACAAATATAATATAAGTAAATATTTGCTATAATATAAGTAAATATTTGCTATAATATAAGTAAATATTCGACTAAAACTACCTGCAAACCTTAGTTCTGAAGAAAACATCTGACTGGATCATTGATTAATAAAAAGGATAGATGGAACCATGTGGTGCGATAGAACAGGGAAACGTTGAAGCCATTAAAATACGTAATCGGTCGTATTTAATGCATCTGTGGTGCAATTAGCACGCCGAAACATAAGTATTAGTTTCAGAATTGTCGTGATACCGTAATAATTTACCTGTAAAAATGCAAAATTGAAATAATTTCGGAAAACAACACTGCATCATTCATAAAATTTAGGTGCAAATTTCACGTGATGGCCACGTTGGGAGGATAATAGATAGTTATCACAGAAAAACATGCTTTACTTCCGTGCATCAAGATGCCATCTACCCTCTTCTTAAATCTATGGGATTGATCAATTAGAGGGCAACGGCTTGCCACGATGGAAACACCGGTTCCCGATCAGTCACCGAAGTTAAGCATCGTTGGGCTCGGCTCGAGTTTGGAGGGGTGATCCTCCGATTCGTCCGAGTGCTGTCTGCACGTGGCAGACAGTAAGTGCGAAATGACCTTAGCCGTCGAAGCAAGTTAACCAAAAATACTACTACTTGATCAATCAGAGGTGTGAAGCGATAAAATATAAGACTGTGAAATAATGCAATATCTTTTAATTCATGACATATCCATCCTGCTGCAATGGCACTTATCGAAGTACATACAAGGTTTAAATCATCATAGCTGATTCTTCGTCAATACCATTCCGCATACTCCACTTCATAATTATATGTCTATTCACAAATTAGTATTTGCAACTTTCAATGATTTCTAAAAAAATTAAGGAAAGTGTACATTGTTTTATAAGTATCATGCATCGTTTATAATGACTCTAATAGAAAATACACATAAATTATTACAGATTTTGTGAAAATTGGTTCATTTTCCGTATGAAATACAAATATGAATTCAAATGCTAACATAATATGAGCCATCGTCATCCCCTTATTCCATAACTTAAGCCTATTCTATTAATCCTAATTATAACGTAGGCATAATCAAAAACTTCCAGTCAGTCTGCTTGAGATTTTAAGAGATAATATGAGGTTCTCATCAAATTGAACTCAAGTGTAAAGATCAGTTATGCCTTTCTACTAGTAAGTTTAGGAGAAGTTAAAGGTAGAAATTAATAGGCTCTGCTATCTGCGGTTGATAATTAGATGAAGAGAATCCAGGTTCCTCAAATAAATTTCAATGAGAAAAAAATCCATCTTGGCCGAGAATTGAACCAGGTCATGTGAGATTTTGATGGATTTATCATGGTGAGTGCTTCTTTTTCTCTAATAAAGGCAAAATTGACTTTTATTTTCATTGACATCAAATTTCCGGCAGCGCAATGGATCTTCAATTTTAGGTCACTCTCGCTAAATTTGAATGCTGATTCCTTATAAGATTTTTTTAACTTCGAAAGGTATGCAGTCATCACGCAATTGTTCCTAACGTGATCTTTATTAGACCTTTATAACATATTTAAACGATATCTGGCTTGGACCTAGCAGGTTTAGTAAGTGCAATAAAGCTATAACGAAAGATTGCGATGGAGATACTTGCGTGAAAGAACATTAATTGCACATTTCTCAATGAGAAGGAAACATTATATACTCTTCGTTTTTCCGCAAAAAAAACTCCTTGAATAACTTTCAATAGAGGTCATAGAGTGAACCAATAGATAGCAAATAAACAATGCAGTAATTGGCATTGGCCATTTAATCAGTGAAGGCTGTTTGAAGCCCAACAACGTATGGAATCAACACATCAGAGTGAGGGGACTATTGTCTTACTGTGTGTTGACAGTGGTTTTCCAAAGAATTATTATTCCCAGAGAATCACGGATTTTTAACGTAGGCTATCAAATTACTCTGTCAGAATCCAAATGACCAGTTCACAAGATTACCACATTCTCCGTACTACAACATTATTAGTTTTTCTCCACAGGATGAAAATATACATATCGAAACACTTCAGCTGCTCCTAAATTATAAATTTTGGAAATGTTACTAATGAGTCCCAACCATGGATTTTGATAAAACGACTACAATAGGTTGCCTTTCTTCGAAATCTATCGCCTAAAAAACCGGAAGCGCTACATATGAGATTTAAGTGTGGTCAAAAGTCCACCATCTGGGTTTCCCAAATGACGTCATTTTTAATCAAATATAAGCAATATTTCAAAAAATAAGTATCCTTCTCGTATCAATGTTCCTCTTTCACGCCGTGCAATTTATTACAATGCCTAGACAGGAAACAGTTTTCCTCATCATTTGGCATCAGATCACAACTTACAGTGGAGTTCTTGAACTCCGTGCATTATTAAGGAACAATAGAAAACATACAAATAACATTTTAAGACAATTGAAATTTTCTGTAAATATTTTTCTTGCAATGGAGTAGACAAAGTTACCCTGAAACTCAGAGCGATATCAATTTTTTGGTCTAACAAGGAACACTAACGAAGTGTAACGCGCCGATTTGATTCAAATTTGGCATGTCCGTAGATGTAGGTGAAAAATGAATTCTGAGAAATTTTACGTGCCCTCGTGGCCTACGAGCCGAGATATTAGCAATCAAAAATCCGCGAAACGGCAACCCGAGCCCCACGCTCTGACGTCACAATTACCGTATCTGCGATCCAGCCGCCCGCAGAGAGCGAGCTCCTCGCGGCCGGCGCGGTGTCGCGATCTCGGCCGCTCGGCGGAGCGATAGCGGTCGTCATTCGTCTCTAGGAAAGAGGCTACGTAGAATTCTCTCGCTGTTCATTGCCTTCCCTCAAGCAATGAAAACATATCTATTCGCCTCATAGTGAGCAAGGGAAACTTGCCGCGATGTACTCTCGATGGCTCTACGAAGGGGACCAGAGTGGACTGATGAAAGCAACGACCACTCCCCCTCGGCCTCCCGCTGACGGGATAACCGCGGCGGTGTGAGTGAATTGGGAAATAATCCATTGTCCTTTAGTGGGAGGTCCGCAGAGCTCGTGCATTTCAAAAGAATGTACACAGACTGGCGCTTTCCAAGAAGTACGAATCCTCAAACAATTTGTGCGTGCTGTTATAAAATCACCCGAACCTCTTTCGTGAATGGTATCCTATTGGACGGAAAATACCAGAGCATACAGAATAGCAAGGAAGAAAATGAGGAATTTGTTAATTTCTGCTTTGCCTTTCGGATTGTTCGGACGCATTCACTTACCTCCTACACGCCCGTTGCTTATGACTTTTGGAATGAGCTATAACGCCACAATTTCTGCAAATAATTAGTTTTTCGTAGCTTCAAACATTGGTCGCGTTCAGGCGACACAATAGTTGCGGCACCGGTGGAAATTATCTTCTGAACGCTCTATGGTTACTCACCGGTGAGTTAACATGTTGCGGATCAGGCGCCATTTTTTCCACCGGGATTCATCACCGGTGTGAATCGGTAACATGTTGAGAAGCAACATGGCTGCCCCCATTATGATGTCGTCCCATGTTCATTCCGCGGATTGTTTCTCCTCCTTCTTATTGCCAATAGATTTATTCTCCTTCTGACGACTTCGTGCCTAATAATATTAGATATATTTGGCATACAATCATCGTCGCGAGTGATGAATAGTGCCAAAGCCCTTAATTCTCCGTTGGTGCCCATTTTCATACTAATGGTCTGCTGTGGATCCACGTGACTGGGGAGTACTGCTGGAATTTTTTGGCGTTCTGACGACGACAACGGTTGCGACTCACCGGTGTCTAACCGGTACCTTACCGGTGAAGTCGCCTGAATGCGACCATTGTTTAGGCGACAATTATGGCCCAGGTGATAAATCCTCTAAACGTGTCGCAGCTGATGAAGAGCAAATTTCCAGATAATCTTCCTTTTTCGGAAACCACTGTGGAAGAAACCTAACTGGCGGAAAAGTTCGTACGTAAGTGCTTCGTGAGTTTTAAATTACAAAATTATTTTTAAAGCAGAACATATTTCTATTTGCATCATATCAAAGAATTATCATTATAGTGTGTTTTAATGTACGTGTTGCAGCGATGCAGAAATCCTATGTGGAAGATGACGAATACCTCTGGGAGACCGAAGACGATCTCTGTGAAAATGAGAGGAATGAGGAAACTGTTGAGGGTAATTAAGAGAGTAGCGGTGAATCCGAAAGGGATGAAGATGTTTCTCCTACTTCCCCTTCATCTTCAACGTCGTACGACTTCTCACCGATGAAAAAACCAAGGCCAGAACCATCAGCGCTCCAAAAAAGAATGGCAGTTGACTTTTGGAATTCAGGAAAGAAGGAAAATCTTCTGACTGGAGACAGTTCGGCACAACCTCCGCTTTATCACAAGTCGGACACAACTGCATAGCTACGAAAAGCAGGTAATGGAAGCTGGTGCTTTAAGGGAAAAGTACAGATTAATCCGTGCAGCTCTTCTCTCCCTCTTCAAGAGGGTCACCTATAGCGGTTCATGACAGAGATTTGCAAAGGTGGGCTCTTGAAGAGAATAAAAAAACTGGATCAGGGAATACCAAACTTAAGAGCAACTCCGGAGATGCCGACTCCGGCTATGGGCATGGAAAAAACATCACAATATAGTATCGCGAAAGGCGACAAAAGTTGTTTCCGAGAAATATGCCACGGAAGTACGGTCCATCACGGTAAAGGCCAAAGAATTCGTCCAGGAAGTGAGAAATGTGATTGAAGGAGGTGCATCGCAAGTGCTAAATACTGATCGGAGTTGTTTCAAAAAAGAAATTCATTCCGGTCGCACACTGGAATTTTGCAGCGTGAAAATAGTTGAGTCAGTCGTCCAGAGAGTACATGCAACCACCCATTCTTAAGGCCATTTTACACGATGTAATATTTTGTGCAAACGAATTTACGTTTTTTCTCAAAGAAATTATAACAGGTTCTATTTCCCGTACAGGCATTGAGACATTCGCACAAGCGTTCATACAATTTGCCGCTTTACACGATACATTTTTCCTCATGCAGGAGTTCACGGAAGAGTTTGTACAAACAAATGTGCCGTGTAAAACGGCCTTTATACGATCCAGCCGACAATTACAAACGAAGTTGAGCTCCTCTCCCCTCTCCTAATATGCTTGCAGGAAAAGGATGGAAAATTTCCCAGAAATGCAAACATTTTTCAGTCCTCCAATATTCATTGTGTTGCATCAACCTCTGGGCTGCTGACGAAAAAAATTCTCATGCAGGAATATTTCGGACCTGTTCTTTTCCCAAAAATAGATGATGATTGCGTTCTTTTGGTGGATTCCTGGGGCCCTTACAAAGATCAAGACGCCATGGCTGAATTAATACTGAAGAATAAAATAATTCATGTGAATATGATACCCCCGAAAACAACGGGACTTATACAACCACTAGACGTGTACTTTTTTCGACTGTGGAAAGATTTCGTGCGCATAGTTTCTGATCGAGTGTTATTAGATCAGTAAAATGTGAACCTTTTCCAAAACAACATTTTTAAAATGTAATCGCTCACGCATTTCCAGTTCTATGCTCCAAAGTTAAAACATTTTATGTTTGCGTGGTTTAAGGCAGGGTATTTAGGGAGAATGCCACACAGTCACATTACTCCTGTGCAATATTGCTTCTATGAAAAAATATTTGGCAAATACTGTGAAAAGAAAGACTGTGGGGACTCAGTATTTATAAAATTTGCCCATTGTGAGCTTCGCCTGTGTTTCAATCAGTTTTTTTCAAAACTTCCATTTCTGTGTATAAATATTTTTATGAAAAAACGTAATATTTATTTGTGGCATTTTTTACATCCACCATCCTTTATATTAAACTCACATTGCATCATAAAAAATTAATGTACTGTTTATTAATGCCGTATTTCGGATCTGTGTCGAAAGTCAAATAAATAATAATTACGATTATTTTTAAGCTTTCTGCAATTTCTAAGAATTTGCTTTTTATAATTCTCTGGATCCATCGCATTTGGTAGTTTTTTTTACGTTTTGCCTTTCTTCCTGGAGGCGTCGTCAGGTAAAGAGACATGAAAATACCTTACAATGGCCTTTACCTGACGGCCGACGCTCCAATGCTTTTCGCAGAGCCAAATAATTGAACATTTTAAAATTCTCTGATACTGTCCTCTGATTTAGATTACATTCGAAAATTCTAATAAATTCTCTAAATAGAGAAGTAATAATGCTTTCATATTCTTAAGGGAAGAGAAACCACATAATTACATGTCATTCGTCCCCCAGTATTATCTACGCATTGCTATTACCATTCACATGATAATGTCAATTAAATGTTACTGCCATATACTAGCACTGAATATAATTTTTATTCATTGCGTTGGAGATGAGTAATGGCTATTAAAATATTGCTTTACTGATTCACACATCGCGTTGACTCAGACGTGACGCAGTTTAGGTTACGTACTTGACCAAAAGAAAAAAATATTGACCATAATTAATTTACAAGCAAAATCCAGGATTCGAAGCACGTTTTCTTTGGGTTAAACGTTTCCCTTGTAAACGTTTGTTTCCGTAAGAACAAACGTTTCCCTTGCTCACCATGGGGCGAAAATATATGATTTCATTGCTTGAGGGAAGGCAATGAACAGCGAGAGAATTCTGCGTAACCTCTTTCCTAGAGACGAATGACGACCGCTGTCATATCGCCGCGCCGCCGTCCACCGAGCGGCCATGATCGCGACACCGGCCGGGAGGAGCTCGCTCTCTGCGGGCGGATGGATCACAGAGACGGTAAATGTGACGTCACAGCGTGGGGCCCGGGTTTCCGTTTCGCGGATTTTTGATTGCTAATATCTCGGCTCGTAGGCCACGAGGGCACGTAAAATTTCACAGAATTCATTTTTTCACCTACATCTACGAACATGCCAAGTTTGAATCAAATCGGCGCGTTACACTTCGTTAGTGTTCCTTGTAAGTAAGAGTGGCTTTCTTATTCCAAGCACCCCTTTTCCTGCTACCCTTCCGATTAATGTATAGGCCTGTACAGGCACAGCTGGTAATTTAGTCGAGTAGCGAGTTAAAGTTACCACTAAATAAATTTTATTGTTTCAGGTTTGACTTCGTGGAAGTGATAAATATCTATTTTGAATGACAAAACAGATCGCAGTTTTAAATAAAGTGTGGAAAAGTACAAAGTTTTTTATTCAAAATGGATACCACTAAATAGTTTAGTTGCTTTCTACGTGTTCAAACTAGAAAAGGTAGCGCGTGAATTCAATGCGAAATGTAACGCCTTCATTCCAGTGAGATATTTTGGCTGCGACTGAACTTGACTAAACAAACGTGTTCAGACCTGTTCCGACACTCAGTTGTCCAAGGGTGGGGAAACCCACTTGGTCAAAAAAAGAAATAAATGAATAATCTTCTCGGCTAAATCGTTTCAATAAACGACTGGACTAAACTTTAATGTCCGCACACAGTACGTAACCACATTATTCGCAACTTGACCAAATTAGCTGTGTATACGGGCTTATGAGATCAATATCGTCTTCTCCAGTGTATTCCAACCTCCTTGGTCCTGACACACATCAAGCAACAAAACATATTTTCTGGCACCTCCAAGTGCTGGTCTACTAGCATTAGAGAACAAGTGTTAATTAAGCGATTGTTTTCGATTGATTCCTCAGGCACTAAGACCTCTCACAGCCCCCATACGAGTTAGGCTCCCATCACTGAATATTAAGGATACATCTCGATTGTACATTCTCTATCCCAATGCTCTGGCAAAAATATTAGCTTAAAATATAGAGGAAACTTAAAGTATGCTCCTCAACATTGAGCCATTAGGTACAGAAAAACGTGCTTTTCTCAAATATTTTCAAATATATTTTTAAAAATTATATTTAAATAATTTTACTAATTACTATAAAACTGTGTCAGAAAATTCCTAACTCCTCAGTTTTACATATTTGAACATAAAAACAAACTGGGTAAAAAACAGTATCAAAGCCAACGATAAGGTTAACAACGTTGAAGTAAACAGAACGAGAGCTGCCGGAATACCTCTGAAACCAGTAAGGAGAGTCATCATAAATTAATACGAAAATGAGGGAAAAGTTCGTAGAGAAGTTAGAAAGAAAACCTCATCGCCAAAAAAGAGTAGGTATGGTTTTCTGCTTTAGATACGATGAAAGAGACTATATGTATCGATATTTTGTGGAAAGCGATAACATTTGGATAGATGTACCGCGATGCAGATGTCAAATTTAAATGGAAACAATTTTTGTAAAGGAGTATAAATTTCTCCCAAAGCAAAGCTATTGGAGATTTTTGAGGCACAGAGGATCGCTTACAGTAATCGAGACTAATACTTAAGTGACTGAGGATAAATCAAGAGCAGAAATAGTAAAAGCATATCCACATTATAAGTTAGAATTTAAGTTGCATAATTTAATTGGACCTGGAGTATTAGGAAGGAGTGTTAATCTACAGAAAATGAATGACAGAATCAGCAAATGCGCATTAAAATTATTGATCAAAACAAATGCTACAACAACAAATATTAATGAGGACATAAAACATAAAATTTAAATGTTAAACATATTCCTACAGTCATCATAATTAAGGAATGCGGAATTTAACACGCGGATAGTGGAGGCCACGCTCTCTAAACAGACACAGCTAAGCAAACTGGTGACCTCTTATCCAGATTTGATGATGTGGATAGATTCATTTCGAGGTAGGTATAAGGTGAATAGTAAATAGAACAATTTAAAACGGTATTCTACCGTAGATCACTATAATAGCACGCCTAACTGATGAGTACTTATGCAAACATTTCCCCAGACTAAGGCGAAACTGGAGGCCCACGGAAAACGTTTTGCACCATTTATGCCCTCGACCAAAATGAATTTAATCCCTAGACGCAAAAGGGGGGGCAAAAGCACACTGCGAGGAAAGTAAGTAAGTAAGTATCCTTCAAGATTTTCTCAAAACCCGACCGTTCCCACGGAATTGAAAATTCGCGCTCGCAACATAGGTTTAAAAGGCCTCACACAACGACGCGTCTCCGGGAGGCGCAAGCCGTTAGAGCGAGGCCAACAAACATCCCAATTGCTTATGCAGGAGCATGCTCGCTTATTGCGGCTCCGGAACGTTAATCCGCAAGAAAAGCAACAAGCTGATGACGATGATTATGGCCCTGGTGTTTGTCGTGGAAGAGATGCTCGATCCCTCTGCGGTCGTGAAAACCCCTACTGCCACCCCTTTCGGAGGTCCCTGCCTACCTTCACCCCACCCCTTTGCTCTATAGACACCGCACGTATATCCCCTCCTTTCCTCTCCCCAAATAAGCCTAGGATACGACCTCTCTCCCGTGCAACCCAGATCCACCTACATCCCACCAAGGTTTTTTTCTCATCTTCACTCCAGTCTCCGGTTCCATATCCAAACTGCACATAGTACTCCTCTCGCCTCATTCCCCTTCTCAACCTCCTGTATACTGCCCTCCCCGCCTCATCTCGGACACAAAAGAAGGGAAAAGAGAGAATGAGGACGGCCCGCGATAGTATCTCGCCACCGCCGTTGGAACGCGAGGAATAGGAATGCCACGATGCCCTGCAAGAGATACCCGCATCAACCTTCCTCTCTCACTTCGCCATCTATCTCCAGGATAGTAAGAGGGAAGCCGCCAAGAAAGAGTGAGTATGTACGTATGTACCCCGCATATATGCGTAGATATGAACACATTCATTCACGGAAACAGGAGTTGGTGTGTTGGACTTGGTGGGCGCTTGGTGGGTGGGACTTCCAATACCGGTGGGCCCGAGTTCGGATCCTGGCATTTTTGAAACGTACACAATCGAAATCTGATATTTACTTCAATGTTGTACTTAGAACATTTTAAGGCAGTTTGAGCAAGATTTTTCCCTATTCATAATAGAGACCATATTAAAATATTATTTACAAATTAAAGAAATTGCTAGGTGGCTGATACTCACTGGAACTATGAAACCTTCTTTACAATGAGCCAAAATTCATCGAATTTTATGTGAAGAGAAATCTCTTTCAAACTACCCTAAGTGAGCATTCCGTCAAGTGGAACGTCAAACTTTTGACCCCTGGGCGCCTAACGTATGAAGTAATATTGTAACATTCATGAACAAAAATTGTATTCCGAACAACTGAAATTCTCAGTTTATCTAAATATATACATGTATAAGGCACTTGACTCATTTTTTCACGCCGTACATTAGAAACGTCTTAACAACCGATGATTTGTTTCGATTCTGTAAAACTTGATGCGGAAAGTAGTTTATTTATTTTAAAATATTTGATAAAGCCTCCAAACTACTCACTTCTAAATTTCTGACGTGATCTATACGTTATAAATTCCTTATTTTTTTAATAATGTCACCCTAAAGTGCATACCCGTACCATTTCCTATGAAAAATAGCTGATATTTCTAGGCAAATATCTCCAGAAATATCAAGGTAGGTGGCTGATACTCACTGGAAATATGAAACCTTCTTTACAATGAGCCAAAATTCATCGAATTTTATGTGAAGTGAAATCTCTTTCAAACTACAATAAGTGAGCATTCCGTCAAGTGGAACGTCAAACTTTTGACCCCCGGGCGCCTAACGCATGAAGTTAGCGGATACCGAAACAGTTTCTCTACATCCTTATACATTCCCTCAAATCAATCCTTCCTACTTAATTATCGCATTAGTGTGGTGGCTGTATTACTGCATTGCATCCTGAAAGCACGGGTTCGAATCGCATCAGTGGGGAAAGTATACAATAGACAGCCGATATTTACTTTAGTACTATGGACTGCATTTCAAGTAGTTTCTGTCCAACCTTTCGCTTTCGCGTTTGATGCTCAGACCACTTATGCATACAACCGCTTTAATATTATGCATTGCGTACAGACAGAAGAGTAAAAAAAAGGGATAGAGAACACATTAGATAGACAAGCGCAAGAATAAAAGGTGGAAGAACGCTAATTTCAAACCAAAAAGTTCAACTAAAACGGAATTCAAACCAGTCTTCCAGTTTTGCATAGGGCTCCCCGACTCAAAACTCGAGAATTAGCAATATATAATCAAGTAGCACGAGGCAGCATACACATTCAAAAGGAACTTCATAATACCGCGTGTTTAAAATTTTATATACGAAAATACTATTTGGCGAGGGGGACAAAGCTTTGTTACGCCTGCAATCGAGAGTTTTGTAGCCACATATCAAGTAATAAATAATGGATGACAATAAAAAAATTGCATTAAAATTCGTATCAAACAAGCGAAATCAGAAATGTGTAATAAGAGCGTTACCTTCACAGCGTAAAAAAAAACAAGAATACGTTGTCTTTGATTGCGATAGAATGGCAATACGGTACTCGTCAAATTAAGTTTTGTAAATTTTGGTCGAATGTCCATGGAGACTGATACAGTGCACTTAAAAATACGGCAAGGTAAAATGGTTAAATGAATACAGTATTCCATTTATTCGATGTCATCAAGCCGACCGCTGGCCCGGTAACACAAGAATGGCCCGAGTTCGAATATTTCATCGGGCAAATACGTTGTTTGCTTTAGGATTTAACTATTAGGATAGATGCTGCGATAAAACTTTAGCAGTTGGAGCACCTTCAACATGAAATCTACTATCAATAATATTTAAGTACTATTTATTATTAATGTTGAATATAAGTATTACCTCAGATTCCCGTGGTGAATGTAGCGTCGATCAATCCTATCAAATGATTTACGAAGACAGCCACACGCCAGTTGCACACGACACTATACACTACATCACTACCACTGATCACTGCAATAAAAAGGATAAAAATTTCGCCGCGGTGGGGAGCTAAGGAGGACACGACACTATACACTACATCACTGCTATCACAACCACTGATCACTGTAATAAAAAGGATGAGAATTTCGCCGCGGTGGGGAGCTAAGGAGGGGAGAAAAGTCAACGTCACCTCGTCACGACTGCGACTAGCCAATCATAGCGTTTGGCGGGAAAATCATCCGAGACAGTCTTCCACCCACCTCCCCTCCGTTTCCATGGAGACGACTAACCAAGGACACTGGCGAGCGCAGACGAGGCGCGTCGGAGTGAATCCTAAGAAAAGCGTCTAAAATGCAATGAGCGCCCAAAGTTTTTTCACGTTAAAATAACTAAATAACATCCGATTTTGCTCGGAGTGTCATCTTTGTGGGTGGAAAGAATTACAATTTGCTGGAATTACTATTGAATTTGCAGAACTAGAGAATTTCGACGGATAATTGCCTCCAACATTTAACTTTTTTGTTGTCTCACCCAGATGAGATTGCCAGTGCCTACTGGGTCGCTTGGTCGCTGCTTTGGCGTTCTTCACCCAGGAATATGCATTTTGTTAGTATTTCGTATGCTCCACGTAATTAAGATCACTTGTATTTCCTATGAAGCGGGATACCCAGGGTAATTTGTTTAGTTTCACTAACGTCCAATACACGATAGCCACAATGGTTTTCATTACATAGAAGGAGAGAGAACCTGTAGAACACTAAAGAGGTTACAAAAATAATGAAAAATTATTTCTTTAGGGGCCATTCAAGTATTACATAAGGTGATTTTGGCAACTTTTTGAACCCCCTCCTCCTCCATGTAAGACAACATAAGATTTCATGAAACCCTCCCCTCCTAATCTTACACAAGTTGTCATACATTTTTGGAACTATTCTCGTAGATAATAATACATGAACTATTCCATGTCCAAGTGAGCAAACATTGACCTCACAATCGCCGATTTTGAAATTTTTTATTACAAAATCATAACCGGCCCTTTTTAGAAACGAAGAAATATGAATTTTTAGTCAGATAACGATTTTCGATATTTTGCGATTCACAGTAACTTGCAAACACAACGTCTTCACAAATCCGATGTTTCCAAACTAATGAACGCAAGGAACTGATCATACCTTTTGCTATAGTTTACCATAAACTCAGACGTACTACCGCAGCTGAAATCTCACGAAGTAAGATTTTTCGTCCGACGATAATTTAACAAGTTGATAAGAAACTATCTCGGAAGTAACTCAAATTTTATGTAAGATTGTCTCGGACTCCCTCACCTATGTAAGACAACGTAAGAAAAGCTCAAACCCCCTCCCTCCCCGAAACGTCTTACGTAATACTTTAATGGCCCCTCAGACAAATGGTCTTACGTAAATGAAATAAAGTTCATGCAGCAATCCAGGCAGTACCTGAAAAACTTTTGAGAAAAAAATGGCCTAAATATTAGAATTTTTATTATTTGCATTTTTGAAACCAAAGCTGATGACGCTGCAAAATTATAAGCTTGATAAGCATGCTATTTTGAATATGAATGGGAATCGGAAAGACGCAACCAAAAGAGAGTTAGATAATATTCCAATATTACCTAAATCTCTTTTGCTAACTTAAATCATTATAATAAAATCCAACACTACCGTCCTGTTCCTACCGTATTACCCTAGGGTGAAACAATATGGAATTGCTAAAAGCGAGTACAACAAGGATTTTCTGACAGAAATTGTTTTATTTGGGACTAAAATCAGCCTAAGTAACTCCTCTTGTTACCCTTAAGTTCTTATTTAAGAGTAATAAAAAGCCTGAGTAAATATCCACCTAGTATTCCAAAAATGTTTTAATCAAGTAAAATATGCTTTATATTTCCAACTATCATATTTTAAAAGTAACGTCCAGTTCAATGCTCCTTAAAAATTACACTTTGGCCTAAGGAACCCCTTACAAACGTTATATTTTCAATCATTGCGTTTACAAATGATGTGGTACGCAGTCACGCGCACGGGTGCGAGGTTATACACCGAAGACGGTGAAATTCACCATGAAAAAATCATTTGACTTGACCGGGATTCGAACCCGGATCAACCAATTGCCGGTCAGGTGTATTATGTTTTCATTTAGTTTCTTTATCATTAGATAATAAGTCCACGTGGCTCATATAATCACTCTCGTTCCCTCACTGACGGTTGGGCTGGAGTTAAATTGCCTCAATGAAATATCAATACCTTCTTCACATTAAACTCAAATTAATGATTTACCCAAGCTTTATAGATTGGTCATCAGCATTCCCATTAAAAGCTAATTCAGACGTTGGCCAGGGAAATCAAATGTTGATTGCTGACACAGGCTAAAATAAAGGTGGGTATATTTTAGAGTAGAAAACCCATTTTTCCATCTAAAACGAATTGTAGATATGTGAAAATTGCATTCAATAATTAAAACCTCCATTTATATAATAACCCCTCGTAAAATTTTAAATTTAGTAACATGAACTAAATTATGTAATGTAACGTAAAAGTATGTAAAAAAAACAGGAACCATTGCACCGAAATCAATGCTCTTCTAGACAGATTTTTTTGAGGCTTTACGAGAAAAAAGGAGGCGTAGATGGAGTCGGGTAAAAACTAGAGATAGATGCTGATGATAATTCTTATCGACCATTTCCAGGAGATCTCCTTCCTTAGGTGGCGGATCTCTGTCGAGATAAGGCAGAGGAAAAATGCAAGGTTTGAAAAAGAGGAAAAGAAGAACTGGCGTTAAAGTATACTGCGCTGAAAATGGATATTCCAAATAAGAATTTTCCACACTTAAAACTCCCCTTGATTAAAGTAACCGGTTTACACGAGCCCAGCATGTTCAAATGGGTGATAAAGAGTTAATCTAAATGAACTCATCAGTCTTATATATCTTTCCGTACGCTTAACCAGCGTGATTAAGCTCATTTTTGAGAACGAAGTTTCAAGAGGGTAATTTTGTTCTGTAATCAGCGATATTTCTAGTTCGGCGTAGAATTGGAACAATAGTAATTAAAAAATTAGCAGCAATCGCGGTCATTACCTAGCATTAATGACCATCATGGTGAAAAGAAATACTCGCTATGACTGAATAGCTTTCTTGGCAGGTCGATTTCTACGCCCGTTGCGTCAATATTGGTTGGTTGGTTATTTAGGGCAAGTGACCGATAACATAGGAAATTTCTGGAGAATGAAGGGAGGGCAGACATAAACCTGGCATCGCCATTAGGTTACTCTTAACAAAAGGCATTGCCTATGAAGGTAGATTCAGCTACTCAATTGCGAAGGAACTATTAACTGTAAATTAAATTTAACAGTTAACAAACAATAAGAGCATGTTCTTTTACTCCACGTGAATTAAAGAATCTCCACTGAAGTTGTTACTTATTGCAAAATTATGAGGAAAAATATTGCCTTTCACAGTATTTTATGAAATTTTTAAGCGGAAACAATGGAGCTATAGGGCAATGAAGGTTTAGGGGAGGGATTCAAGGGGTTGTGGTGTATGGCAAGTTTCATTTGGAATTAGGGGTTACGCCGGAGTGGAGGAGGAAGGTAACAGCAGTAAAAGTAAACAATTTCAGAGTCAAATGTTGTCGTCCGTGAGTGGAACGAGGGTCTTCGGGTTTGGAGGGTGGGGGAATAGGTTCTTAAGGATGATTTCAAGAGTTATACAACATTTTAGAGACAAAGATTGTTTTAAATTTCTATCAAACCTTTACTTAACCACAGATTTATTCTCACACTCACACGAAGTGGGTTCGGATTTCGGTGACTTATTATCAACATCAGGTTCATGGGTCTCTTGCTTGCCTTTTGTCTCTTGATGATGGAGATAATTCATTCTGACCCGAGTCGTGATAGTGTGAGAAAATATGTGGTTAAGTAAAGATTTGTATGAAATTGTGTATCATGCATTACCACAAAGTTACAACCGAGAAAGTATTTATTTAAAGATTGTCTTGTTTTTCGGGTGCCAGATCAAAGGAAAAGTTGTATAAATTGATTTTTTTTAAATATTGGAAATGACCCGGCGGTAACTTTTACCAAATGTGCTAATAATTAAAGTTGATTTTATTAACGGTTTTGAATTCTGACCCTAGAACACATGCGCTTCCACGGATGTCAAATGTCACGGATGACCGTAAAAGTGTTTATTCTACCTACCGCCTCTCCAGCTAAATCCCCATCTCCAACCCCTTTAATCTTTTGCCTCCCCCTAAAGATCCATTCATTTTATACAACCAAATCGATATTCAGTCTTTTGATTGGAACATATGTATATTCTAAATCAAATTAGGAACTGATTTAATCTTATTCCGATTCAAATTACTTTTTGCCATTACATTTCTATTGTCAGCTAAACAAGGCATTTCAAAAGAAATACAATACTCTATTGATTGTTACATTAAAGATATCTCAGTCAACGTGCTACTTCTTATAATAAATGATAGTGACTTCACAAAGAATGATAAAGAAAATTGAGAGAAGAACAGCACGGATACATTGTGCACTTTCGTTAAGAGATCACGGCTAATGCTTTCTCGTCAACTCAGTGGTGCTAATTTTTAGAAAAAAGTATTCAAATTGTATGTATTAAGAATACTTAGACCAAAGCGCTATCAAAAGTCACATCGGAAGTGTTTCCTCCCTTCAAGCAGGCTGTAAATAATGCAGATAAAAGATATTCATAAGATATGCCAAACATACTTTTACCGTACATTTAGCAGTACTAATACCACGTTACATTACAAAACAATAGGTTGGTGACGAGAACGATATCATAAAACAAAGGGATTAATCGTCGGACAACGTCAATTAATCCACTCTTTTTAGTTGAATCGTGAAAAAATTGGCCTCGAGTAATAACATGACTGAGACAATATCCTGAATGGTAATGAAATAGATGTGACAATTTAAACTAAAAAAAATATATTTTCCGATTTTTTCATTCGCGTTGCCAATTTTTCCCATTATTGAGGTGTTTCTTTAAAAAGTGGATATATCGCATGGAAAATTTGAGCTTGGCGCAGGAGCGAGTCAGCGTATGGAATGGTCTCTGAATATCAAGCGAGCCTTGGCGCTTAAAATGCAAATGACTATTCTGGCCCGCAAGCATTTCTGTGATGCATGTGAGAGAGAGGTTCTAAATTAGTCTTTCAATCCGAAAGAAAGGTCCAGAGTATTTTTCCCTTTCCATAACCACAGTTCTTGTTCATTTAGACTTCGTATAGGTATGTACAGAAGTGGTCTCTCCAGATGGACTTCATTATCCATTTGCAATGAGTCTGCTTCCTGCTGCCTCACGAACAAACCCAAGGGTAATGCCCTTAGCTCTAAGTTATTCTTCCCTACTATTTACTTAAAATGGTCGATTCAAAAAATAGGATTTATCTCGTGAATAGTAGGAAGGTTTTCCGACGAAAAAGTGAAAGAGAGATGCTACTTTGCTCTGATTAGGTCACATCTCGGATATGCTGCAATTATTTGGGAACCCATGAATAATAGTTGATTCGCGAGTAAAATAAAATACTAAGTAAGCCGCATGCTTCGTAAAACAAATTGATTCAGTGCTAAACTGCTTCATGGTTTGTGTTCTAACACCCCCAGCCACATGTCTCTGCGGCGGCTCGTAAAATAGAATGTAGGTATACATGCAGATTCGTTTTCCATTTTGTTTATCCACCTGACTTTCAGTTTCCGTCTCCAGCAGAGAAATTCAATGGCCGCCATTCTTCTTCGTCTCACATTTCCAACGGTGCACACAGCACACCGGAAAACACAGCCTTGGTCCAAAGAACGTCAAAACCCGAACGAAATTTCCGGTAAAGCTTCCTACTTCAGAAACCATATTTCGAATGAGAGCATGAGATGTTTCCTCATCGCTCACACCTCCTTAGCCATCAGGCGAACCACATTAGTGGAATTTATATCAATTTAATATGTCTCAGAGGAAAGTGTTACGTTTTACCCGCACTTGCTTCCCCAGAATGGGGATATTTTTCCACCCAATATATTTCCCCCTGCAGCCGAAAACGCCACTATTTCGACAAAAATGTAAAGTGCATAACACTGCTTAAAATAATGAAAACCTTCATTCCCCTGACTAATTCAAAAGTTAAATATGTTTACTGAGTATCTGTATCTGAGAGAAATTAATATAGCTCGAAAGTTTTTCTTTTGGGAGTTAGACCAACGAATATTAAGTAAAAACAACCCTTATTCGTTGTTTGAAGAGAAACAACACAGGAGGGCCAGAAAAAGATTGGAGATAACTGCAGATGGTAGCTGTTTATTCTTCAATAGAATAAGTTAGCGAATAAGGTGATATTATACCAACAGTTATTTATGCCTAGGTACTGACTACTGACTCATCAATACCTAATTGAGGGTGGATGAAAAGAAACGCAACTTCCCTTAAATGAGGAAAACTATAATTACGACCGGGATTCCGATGTACTATATCACCTTTAAGTTTTTATCCATCCATAATGTTAAAATTCCACGTGATATTGCCTACACCTTCTGAATTTAATTCGTAATTGATTGGCTTTTTTCAGAGGTGCCCTACAACTGAGGCCTTTTGCGGCATTAGGGATAGGCAGGCAGGTTAGTTAGGATGAGGATACTTGACGAGTGGAGAAAGATGGAGTAAAACCTGGCGTTCACACAGAGAAATACACTTGCATCTTTCTATACGTCACCCAAATATGGATCGGAATTCAACTAAAATGTCTTAACTGCCGGGATTAGAACCCAAGGATACGAGTGGCAATGATTAGTATTACATTTTCATTAACATTTTCTTCCTCAATACACGGAATTCAGAGTTGGACGTAATATTGCGGTGAGACCACGTAATTTGGGTGACAACAACATTCAACATGTCCCCATAATAATTGTGATGGTATATTGGCGTTTGCAATAAACCTGTCTTTAATAAACCACCGCATATACTATTTCAAGCACCATAAAAGAATTAAAAACTCATAAAAGTTACTCTTTCAACGCTTTCGGAATATCGATCATCACAGATTCATAAAGCAATTTTTTTTAAATAAAGGAATAAGGAAATAAAGAATTTTATGATTTATCGATCATCACTCACTCAATAATGTAGTCGAATTTTATTGCTTTGAATTGCAATCTTCTGCCTAATGGGGTATCAATTTAAAATCCGATATTTACTCTTGTTTTCCTAATTCCCAGTGATCTGTCGCCTTTCCCACCTTCACTCGTTCAACATTCACCCACAGGGTAGTATTTTAAAATAAGGTGAAGTTTAGTTACCCAAGAGTGTACCCAATGAAAAACTAAAGCATGCCGCGGAAGAAACGATACCATAACACGTGACATTACATCAATTCGGAAGCCTTCCCTTTCACCCGCGAACAATATAATCTCCGGCCCTTTCGCTTCAGCCATGGGGGAGCACAATAACCATAAAGTAAAAGAAGAGGGCACCCGATATGGAAGGTCATCGGTTTGAGTATAATACTGAACCTTCTTCATTACTTTATTTTTTTAACCGACCTCTTAGAACGAATCAATTGTGCTCGGCATATAAATCAAGGGGCACACGATGTGTTGCGACGCCCCCATCCAATGTGTTACGACAGCTTTTTTTTCTTCCAATGGGTAGGGAGCATCCCCCCAATCAATACAATCCCTTTAACTCTCATCTCCCCCATAAACTCGCAACGGTTTTTTTTTCTCTCTTTCTCTCTCCTTCCTCCTCCCCACATACCTTTTTTCGTAGGGAGGGAGTGAGACCGGGAATAGAGGTAAGGGGGAGGAAGGGAGGGTGTGGAGGAAGGGTTTTAAACTGCCTGAGTAATGGTCGGGAAGGTAAACGCGGCTGGTCATTATCGGATGGCGCCCCGACTCCGCCCATACCCCTAAATCTCCCGCAAATATCTATCCAAACCCCCATGAGCCCCCTCGCGACACCCCCTCCCCCCCACCTCCTCCCCGCTTTAATAATCCGGTTCCGATGTACACCCCGAGGGGTATTATTATTTTTTTGTCGGCGCCTATCCGGGAGCTTGGCGTCAGTGGATGGCATAGGAGTGTGAGATGGGATCTACCACATCTGCATGCTACCCGGTGAGCCACCGCTAGGGTGTGTGGCGGGGGATGTTAGTACCCCCCAGCCGTGAAGAAGGGAGAGAGTAGGGAGAATATATGTAGTGCATAGTGGAAAGGAAAGAACGGAAAGGAAAGGTTTGGTTAGGTGTCTATCTCTGTTTTTGTCGCCCATATTCGCAAGAGGCGCTAGCGAAAGGGGGATACGATTATACATACATATTTTACCCTGCGAGCTGTCGCAGTGGTCTGCGGTGGGGATTTTAGGACACTGCCATGGCAATGGAAAAAAGGAGGATTTTTTTGACAAAAAGAATACATACCTTGTATCTTCACACGATAGAGAAGTCGTGAATCTACCCTCACCTATCCCGTGTGTCTACATATATGACTACTAGGAATTTGAAAAACATCGTCTTGAAAATTATACAAGAGCGTTGGCACTCTGGTTGGCCAAATAAATTACCTTGTGTATATAAAAACGTACCATTTTTTCAAAAAATGATGATATTCCACCTTTGAATATAAAATAAGGGAGGAGATAGGGAAAATAAATTGAAATTAAAATGTGCGAAATCTGAGGCATGCACTGGTGGATTAGTGTCTCGATCAGTCTCTGAACGCGGACCATTCACGAATACTGCTATATTCGTGAATGGTGCGCGGGAAGTTAGGGGTTCATACACCTATATGTAAGTGCATCTCTCTCATTTTGTCTCGTCTCTTCCACAAATGCAATTTAGGAGCAAATTTCGTCCTCAACGTTTATTTTTACGCGATGCCAAGCCGGGAGCAACGAGTCAGTGGATGGCTAAAGAGAGCAAGAGGGGATTTACATGTTCACACTACTCGGCGAGCCGGGCGCGTGGCAAGGGATGTAGAGGATAATATAATATTACTTGACAGAAATAGAGAATAAGGTGCATGAGGGTGGAAAGTAATAATCATAGTCATTTATTTTCTCCGAACTTTTCGGCCTCTTTAGCTTGGGTACATGCAGTACTTTAATACAAAGTTCAATTTAAAATAATCGTAAAAAAATAAATAGAGATAAGTACCTTATAATTATATAATATATAGTTACCTTTCATACCACTATTCTAATACGAATGAATAAAACAAATTTTCCACCCACTGCCAACAAAATATACAAAATATGTATGGAATCAATAAAAATCAATACAAAGGATAGAATGTAGAGACAGAGTGAGTACATGATTTTAAAGGAATTTTAAGAATTTACATTTCTAAGCATTTTCAATAATCTGGTAATTTCTTCGGCGTCACCTTGAATCTCGTGCGATCTGAATTTGTCTCGAACCCTTTTCCTGGTGCGTAACCGCAAGAGTCTCTGGGGATATTGCAGGGAGAGTAGGGAACGGGAGAGCGTTAGACCGTCGAATTTCCAATTTTTTCCTCACCTGGGACGGACGACGCTATACTGGCGATCAGCCTTTTTTTTAAGAGAGGATGGAGATCGGGATGGGAGGGTAGGGAGGGGAAGGGGAGTGTTTGGGGTGCGGCCGATTCGATTCGCTTATCTCCGAGAGAGTAACGAACAAGCAGTGAGGACGTCGGACTAATCCGGGCCTGGTTTTTTACCACGGGAAGGGAGAGAGCAGGGGGGAGGAGCGGAAGCGAATGGGGGACGGCTGCGAGAGAATGTAAGAGGAGGAAGAAAGGGGAGAAGAAGCAATCCCTGTGCCTTCAGGTGGCTGGAGCGGTAATCGTGGTCATTGAGTGCACATTTTAATAATTTTTCAATCATATCGAAAAAAATACTAAGACCACATTTCATTCAAGTACATCTGTTTAGGTGGTGGTGGAACTCATCATACATGCAGTAATATAAATTATTTAGGACATATTTTCACACATTTACCTTGACTAAAGCATTTACTACTCGAGTTTTCGGCGTGATATTCTAAATTAGGGAGGAAATCTTATTTAAATGTTTTTTATCTTTGACTCGGTGGGAACCCTTGATATTTGTTAGCAACCATTATAATATTATGAAACATATTATTTCACATTTATAAGAAAGTCAGTAGATACGTTATCGAATTATTACGATAGTTATCCCATGTGCCATAAGGTTACTTGTTAAAATAGTATTGAACTACCAAAAAATTAAAATCGGCAAAATGCAATTTCTATCTCCATCAGTAATGATAACACGTATGCAAAGTTGCACGCAAATCTGTACCTACAAATTCATTCGCTCCAGCCACGTTTGTTACGTTTAACTTGAAAATCTTTTAAAAAAGAAGCTTTAGGAGGTGATGTGTAAAGAGACCGAGTCGGTTTAGGTGCCCAACGCTGACCTCCAATGAAATTGACACGGGTTCAAACCGCGGAAGCTGGGCGGTGGAGATATTTCAGTGTACCCCGATCCCTACCTGTATGCTGTATAGGGAGCAGGGACTAAGTTTAAGATGTGAAAAAGGTAGTTAATTTAAGAAAGTGCTGTAAAAATTAACTTTTAGTACGATACACTGCATTGTTAGGGCCAGATGGATAGTTAAGGAGCACAGAAACCCATTTTGAATAACATTTTGCGAGACGTAATAATTTCTAAAAATTGGCACCCAATCGTTCCCTAAGGCTTTCATGGTTTGGAGACGGAAAATTTGGTTTCTCTCAACTTATTTATAACGCTCAACAACTCATTAGTGGTGGCACTAAAATAACATAACAGTTTTAATGCAACTGTTTCACAATCGAAACAGTTTCAAAACGAAGCAGTTATGTGGGCAACAGCTTGAGGCACTTTAAACAACAGGCGATCGATCGGTGCTGTAACAACATGGCTAGTAGTTCTGTATTCTATGTAATAAGAAGTTTTTCACTCAAATAAAGTAACAATTTCATTTGGATTCATGAAAGATACTTCACAGATCAAATTCTATCTGCGACGATGGTTGGCTGAATAAACAAGCAACCGCCTGGAACAGATTTTTAAAAAACAACAAATTATAGCTTAAAACCACAACGCAGCCACACGTGCAGTGCAACTGAAACAGAATAGAAGACGAAACAGCTTCAGCTATCCATTGCCGCTGCACAGCACGGAGCGCAACAGCGCAGCTGCGGAACGATCACAAAACTAATCTGTTGTTTGCGACAGTTATTTGAAACTGTTGTCTGACCGAAATAGTTCCGGCAGCGGCCGTTTCGCTCCGGCAACACTTAATTCAACGACTACAAGTCATGAATTTGAAATATGTGACCATCCATTATGCGTGTAAAGATCCGATGCTAAACTGTCTACAACTTTCGGAATTTTGAATGGAAGACGTACCTAGTCATGAAGAAGGGTTCCAAATCCAACTATCTTATCTTGACATACACCTACCTTCCATCCCTTAACTAATTAGGTAGTTACCTCCATAGAATATGATCATGACCTTTCACGGCAGTTTTCTCCTAATAATTATGAAGCATGGCCACAGCCGCTATTATCCACCCCTTCGCGCCTCATCCTCTCTGAAATACCCATTTCCTATACTTTTCTTTCACCAAATATACACAAGACATGCATATTTTCCCTGCCTTTGAGAATGGAATGTGGCTAATTAAAACTAGGCCCGTGAATAAACACTGAAAAATGCATTAATTTTTTCATCATTAATTTATTATGTTTCATTCCGATTACTTTAATAGGACGTATTAGGGATCGGATCAGTTTGGGGCCCCAATACTATTCTCTCATCCCCAGGATCCTTGTCCGAAGTTCGTTGACGACTTGGATTTTTTCTGGGAAATCCCGGTCCCCGCTTGAGTTTCGTGTGAGAAGCACCGTCTGTCGTGAGGGACGCTAAACTTCTGGACCCCTTGGTCCCATTAAGTTCGGAGAAGGAAAATGTCGGCATCAAGTTCCTTTCCACGCTTCATTCATTATCTAAATATTTTACGCGGAATCACCCAAATAAGCATGGCATTTCCACTTCTTCTGCGTCCCAGTGTAATGATACAAAAAGTATATTCTGATAATTACGATAATAATTCACGATACCTAATCAATGGCTAAATATTAGCATATTAATTTTCTCCCCTTTATGAATATCAGCTACGTATTCTCCTTCACAAGATGACTAAGATGACACATGCCTAAGTCACTGGAGCGGATATAAAATTTGAAGTGCTAAATGGCCTTTAGGAACGTTAAATATGATTCTACCAATCTATGTCGAAAATTCCGGTAAAGCACCGAACAAATACGAGCAAGAATTTAACTTCTATAAAATTAAAAAACTTTATGCCTGCCTATCATAAAAATATGGAGAAAAATTATAAATTGTTTTACAAAAACACTTTTATCTGAAAACAAAGACAAAGGACGGCACAGAAGGGTGGTCTCCTCCATTTGCTTCGCAGTCATAAAGGTATTCACATAGCTACTGAATGAAAAATAGACAGGAGATTAACGATTTTTTAATAAACCGAAGCAAGATGTAAACGGACTAATTGATTATCCGATAGCATGCTGTTCTTTGACGATTAATCACTAGAACGTCAAAGCCAAGGAACAATTTCATCATTACTCATTGATGCCAAATGCAGTGGCACTTTTTTATTTTAACTCAAAATACTGTTGAGTCATTTATAATCGCTGGCGACTTTTTTGTAATTTTATTCACCTTTGTCAACATTTTTAATCGTGAAAGTTACAAGTTAAATTTAAGGGTTTCAAGTGGAGAAGGCAACCTACTACTGAGGTTATTGGTATAACGTAGTAGAGGTGGGCTTCTAGGCATTAGTAAGATTATTTGAGGAGTGAAGAAAGGTAGATAGAAACACAGGTTTAAATTTCACTCACTATTAATGAAAAGCGTTCAAAAGACGACATTATTACTTTCTATTCGATAGACGGTGTATTGCATTTAAGCTCCCTCATTATGGCACGCATTTAATAACTTAAGGACCATATAGAAAAAATGAAAAGTGTTTTAAAAAATGCCCAACTTTTTTTCTTGTTATGATTAACGCACAGCTTTGGACAAATTTGATGGAAAACAAGTGTAATGAAAGAATATATATTTTAGGATATAAAATAAATTACTATAAGGTATGATACCAGTTCCGTAGTTTTACGATTATTTGTCCTTTTCGTAGTTTATTGATTTTGTACTTATGATGAAAATATAGATGAAATGATGATGATATTTTAATAAAATTATGATGAAACTAGTACCTATGGTATGAACATGTGTAAACATTATTTTTCCATTAGTTTCACAGTAACTTTTTTAACTTTTTGTCTTTTTTTACTTGATTACTATATATGAATTAAACTCCACCACTACCAGGATTCAAATTTGCGATCGTTGCATAGTTAGTACACAAGCCACCACACAATTCCTATCTCCTTGAGGATTCAAAATTCTAATCTGTGCATCAATAAAACTGAAAAATTCCGTTTGTTTTAATGCTGTAGATTTCCAAATCCCTTTAAGGATTCGAACGAAATCTGTCACACTTGTTCCTTAGGATCTAAAAGGAATAACTGGCTATATAAGAAAGGCCCAAGGGTCCTATGGGTCTCTGTGTGGGTTCTTTATAGCCAACTTTTACTTTCATAAGAAAAGCATTGTATTCAGTGCAGAGGTTCCTTTTTTTGCTTTTTTAAATTATTTGCACTCATGATATAAGCTTTGTATCGGATGACTGAAAAAACAAAGTTTTTAATCTTGCTTTTGCTTTTCGATACGCTTCATTTTTTCTAATTTTTTTGTTTTAGGTTCCAAAATCATACATTTTTGCAATACTTCAAAAAACAGAAATTTTTATTTACTTGGCAAACACAGCCTAGACATTAAAAGGGGTACTTATTCCCGAGACACGCCAAACGTTAAAAAATCAATATCAGAACGATTGTTAAGTTGGAATATTTTTCACCTCAGCCTCCATATGTGAGAAAATAGACTGCTACATATTCAATGCATATTCCACGTCATATTGGGATGATCTTATGCGACAATTTAATTTTTTTATTCCTCCCGTTGAAATTCAACGGGCGCCACCTTCTAGTTTGGATATACATATATTGATTGCGTTTACTTCCCACGAAGGTAACACGGCGACGACCAGCTTTAGAAGAGGAAAAGGACACTTGACCGAAGCAAGGTGCTAAATGGACACGACCGCTGGAGCCACACAGTAGGCACGGATTTCTCAGGAACCCTGACCATGCCGTGTAATGTGATGGCGCCGACATCACGGTGGAGCTGCATACTGACAATGAGCACGGATAGATGGCGTATTCTCCCGTCGCGAAACACTCAACGTTGCCTTCCTGCTTTCGTCACTCTGACTGAGCGTTATACATCTACATGTAAGTGTAAGCCGCCACAGGGGCGTGTGGAAGGGGGTGTTAGGACAACAGCCATGTGAATAACAGGGAAGAGGAAAAAGGAATTGGAAGAGCGAAAGGACGAAAGTGAAGTGTATGTTAACGGAATACCTTAGTATCTCACTGTTTTCGTTATGGTCTCTAATGGTGCGTGGAAATAAGGAAATTGTATACCTATCAGATCGACAGAGAAAATAAATCTCTTATTTTTTCACTTCTTTTAGTTCTTGAAATATAGTGTGGGACTAAAATAATATTCTCTATATCTCCCTGAAACTCGCGTGGTCTGAATTTTTCAAGTGATTTTAGCTTGAAACATTTAGCAGAATGAGGGCTCCCAACCTACTCCCTCCATCAGCGGCCTTTCTCAGTTGCACAGTTCGGAACGAAGCGTGCGGCTGCTCTTTAGAAGTTGTTAGTTCGCGTATAAAGTCTTCATGCAAGAGCCCCGAATGGTCGCGGCATACTTGAGATGTGGCCATCATTGTGATTCATCGACTGCCTTACACGATAATCATGAAAATTCAAATTACGATTTTCATCCATTGGGTAATGTCTTGCTAAAACAGGCAATAGGCGGTATCATGCGACAAAATGATACATCGCGCGATGCGTGATTTAATACGGAGTATTAACGTGTTTACGATTTGAAGTCATAAAAAATTAAGGGAAAACAGTTTAACATGCTAAAGTTGAGTGATGGAGGTGTGCAATACTTGAGTTGGTAAGGTTTTTACATTGAACATGGCGTTAAATGCCGCATGAGAAATAAGTAAAATTTTACGACACAAATCTCAAAACTAAAGACGTTATTTTAATCCCCTACTTCATGCTAGTTACAAGATATCATCGAAAAAGGAGCATTCATATACTTTTCCTCGCAGACCCTGGAGATAACTCACAACATATAATGAAATGAATTTAGTAGCATAGTGGAACGCAACACTATGTGATATGCGATTTTATTAGACATAAGGCATTTTATGATTTGATACGACACCAATCTATATGCGATATTACGCAACAGGAAACGATTCCCTGTATCATACGCTATGCGACATATTATGTTATCCCTGCATAAAAAATGCTAGTAAACTATTCGGTAAAACGTAAGAGATTCTACGGATATTGTTGCGCTTTCCGTAGGAATAGTTTCTATTCTATGGATGTGTACGGAAAATGAGGAACACGGAAGATGTTATGTTCCATAGACGTAGTTTTGGTAGGATATACAACTTTACGGAAAATTTCTCAGCATTCCTCACAAGTTCTCTCTCTTTCGGAGAAGTTTAAGATAAGAATTAAATGGTCAGTTATTAATGCCAGTTTGAGGATTTATAATGATTAATGCAATACAAATGGTATAGTAGTGTGTAGAAAATTTCTAGCACTATCCGAGTTCTATGAATTTAAGTATTTCCTACCGAACTTATCAGGAATTTCTACATAATGTGCCGTGGAATTCTACATAATGTGCCGTGGAATTCTACAGAAAGTTGAAGGGAATTCTGTAGAAATTCCTTAAAAATACGATTCAATATTTAAGGAATATCCAAGTAACTGATCATTAAATCATAAAAAAATTATAGAGTAAAGTGAAAGAATTTTCAGGCAGGGCTATGTGAAAGCAAAATTTGTATAGCATAATGCGTTATTGAAATATGAGCATCGCACAGCACTGCTTGGTAGGTTGTTGACTGGGAGACGGGAGTTCTGGCGTGGATGGGAGAAGAGGCAGCTAACGGGGAATCGACAATGCCCCCTGGAGATGAATGGCGTTACTTAACGACCCCCCTTCCCCCGTGCTCCGCCTCTTCCTCCGAGCATCGCCTTTCCCCGCGCTCATCAATTACGAATTATTAAAGCCGATCTTTGATATGGGAGAGAATGAGGAGAGATGCAGAGATGCATTCTACAGGAGGGGAAGCCAATGGAAGACGTCCGCAGGTCGCGAGGTCGAATGGGAACGGGTCAGCGTTTCCGCCAAAGTAATCGGACGAGTAGGAGACATGGTATTTTGGACGGAATGGCAAGGCCCCGAACAGAACTCGTAAATAACAGCATGCTTATGCACTCCTCATGTTGTTCTCTTACTGGGTGGGAACAGCAGATAGACCCGAATACTTAGATGGAGGCCTAACAAACTGGCTCTGTTGTTACAAGTACCATAGAGTAATTATTATTATTAGGGCCTGCTGAGGTAGATTTAAATGAAAGGTAGTAAATATTCCTTTGAATTTTTGCAGGCAAAGACTCCAGTCTACCAAAAACATTTCTTTTTTCAACTCAGCATACGACCTACCTCTCTTCACCCCTAGCATAGAAACTGTTATCTTTCTTCCCCTTCCCCGCTTACCCAACACCCTTCCCTCTATCACGGCCTTTAGCAAACCTTAGTTCATCATCCAACCACCTACTTTTCCTCCACCTAGTATCCTCCAAATTTTTCTTATCCTCATCCACAATCCAAACACTTCCTGGTTTGTCTTCCTTTCCGTCCACCTTTCTCTATTCTCCTCCGCACCCACATCTCAAACTTCTCGTCTTTCTTTTTCGGAGTTCACGTTCATGCCCCCTACAACGCCACACTCCATATCAAGCTTTTCACCAGCCTCTTTTTTACATCCATTATTTAGGTCCCCGTGATCAGCTCCCTTTCTATTATTGAACGCTTCCTTCGCTAGCGCAATTCTTCTTCCAATGTCTTTCCTACTATGTCCATTTAAAATAAAATGGGCATAAACTAATGACAACCCGAAAAACTAATGAAGTATATATGCACAAACAGGGTATTTGCGTAAGTAAGTACTTGCACCTAGTAATTACTCTACTTCATCAATCAAAGGAAAAATGACGTTATTTTGGCCATAATTATATTTCCTGTATGATCAGGTTATTGTGATGGAGATAGTTTTGACTTCCCAGCCCAAATTCCCAGGTTTGAATCCCGGGAAGCTAGAAAATTGTTTACAGCGGGATCCAGTTCCCTACATTGGTTTGATATGTTTTTGGTCTCGCTATGTTTATGCTTTTGAGCACTATGTAAACAAATCGATATCATGAAAATCGACAGGAAAAATGCACCAATTATTTTTCTACAAACATTCATAGAGCACTTTAAGTGAAATAATCCATCCTCTGGGTGGGACACTAAACCATGAACCCAGTCGGTGGTGGTGCTCACAAAAGGGGTTGATGGCGTACACTGCGTCATAAAAATAATTTTTTTCGGGGGAAAAATTGGGATTTCAGGAAATTTGGGGGGAAGGGGTAGATAATATTAAATGTTGTGAATCGGGTGGGGGAGGAGGTGAATCATTGAGCCTGGGAGTATGTGCGCGAATGAACCCGGTGCTGCATTTTGCTGATAAAAGACTAATACTGACGCCGATTTTCTCTCCAGCCTTCATCCAATGTCCAAGTAATCCTTCCCTTAGTTTCCATTCTATTTTGAATAGTACCAATGACCACAGTTATCCGTCGCTTTCCTTAGTACTTCCTTATTCTCTCTTACTGATTTCCATGTTAATCGAACAAATTGTTTCAACGCTAGTTTCAAAACATTCATTCATAGAGCATTTATTAGCGATTATGTGATATGAAACTATAACTTGAGCGATTCCGTGCGAGAAAATGACCTGTGGTGGCTGGAACCGAACACCCTCGAACGCCAGGTTGAGCAGGGCCGGGGGGAACATGAGCATACAACCCGCAGGGAGAAGTTGTCGCCGTGTCCGTCCAGCCCGTGAGTCCCTCGCCTATCTCCTCCTCCCACCCTTCTGCGCCCAATGCCGCCGACGCCAACAAAATTATTTACGACGCGTGATACTTCTGGGGCTTCTGGGTCTCGCCCACTGGGGAGAATGGAGGGTAGGAGCGGCCTGGGGATAAAAGACATGGGTTCCATACGGTCTCGGTGGTGAGGGTGGACGGTGTTTCACGCTATCAAGATAATGCTTATAATTAAGATAACTCTTTGAATAGTAATGGAGATATTAACATGCTTAATTAGCGATGAAATGGAGAATAAAATCAAATGCATTCACACCGACATCATGAAAATCGCTCTAAAAAATGCACCACTTTTTTATCAAGGGGCTTTTTGCTTTGTCTTTCATCAGTTGTCCAGAAATCCGAACTTCCAATTGAGTCAAATTTAAATCACACAATCCAAGTAATCAAACTAAATTATTTTTAAAAAACTGTACCAAACTTTCTCTAGCCAGTAAGTCACTGAATTTTTTTTCTGGACAGAGTCATCTGAATTCACTGTCACAAAAACAAGGTACAAAATTCCACTAATTATTTTATTGCTGTCGACCGGTTTCGACGACTAAAGCGTCATTTACAAGACAAAACAGTTTTTTCTTGTAAATGACGCTTAAGTCGTCGAAACCGGTCGACAGAAATGAAATAATCAGTGGAATTTTGTACCGTGTTTTTGTGACAGAGAATTCTATCTTCAATTTCCACAAAGTATCGCTACAATCGATTAATTAGAGTCATCTGAGTTCCTTAGCCTGTTCTGTATTGTCAGTAAAAAATATAAAATATAATAAAAGAAATAAGAAAGAGGTTAGCTCCAGCAGAGAACCAAATTAAATCTCGGAGGCCAAAAAAATGAGTTGGAACCAAATCTACTCGAAATATTGGGAAGTTTTAAAATTCACCAACTCATTTTTCGTTGGGTAATTAGAGAATTGTTTAGGTGACCGCTCCTGACAGTAACATCAAAGACGTGTCGCGCCTCTATGACATTCAAGAACCTGTAATAAATATGCTGTTCGATTCTGCCAGTATCACATATCACTCGTTTGCACGCAATTAAGAGGAAAATAGCTAAAAAGGCATATGTTATGTTATCGACTCCACGCAATCCAAGGTTAAAAATTCGCCGACAAGAAAGGGAAATTTAAATTTATTATTATAAATCAACTGAGCATGTGATAAAACAATATAACAGGAAATCCAAATTAAAGGACTGGAATAAGGCTGCAAGTAGGAAATTTAAAAACATATACTATTGTCCCCCATTACGGTGCCAAAGCAAAAATAATGAATATTCTTTTACAACAAAATATAGGCTACCTAGCCACAAAATTGTAAAGTAATTGAATAAATAAGGTTTTAAACGATTCGGAAATACATTTCCGCGGCTATTTCATGATACCATCCGTGTTGATTAGATTTAATGATTTAGATCGCCCAGAACCCACAGTGCATATAAGCATTATTACAAATATTAGAAAGCCTTATTTTATTAAGTTCATCTCATTCAGATTCATTTCACGGACGACCAGTTTGAGAACCATCGTCAGTATGGTCACAAGCTGCTGAAAAATTCAGCTATTCCCACTGTTTTCTTTCCAGGCAGCCCAGGCACATCATACTATTCAAAACGAGCTCCTTCTAAAAACGAGAGTTCTAGAAGAAGGAAAGAGAGCGATTCATGATATAAATGATTCCAGAAGTAAAAGGTAAATTAATCTATTCTATTCCCATGTGTTCATATACCTAGCTCTAATCCTGTAATTTTCATTGCCTTTTTCGAAGAAAACCTAGGCTTGCTAGCGAAGTATAGCGATATGAGCAGTTTTTATTATTTTCTTTTATTCTGTCACCAAGTAGTTGCTGTAAACAACGATAATACCTGCAAAAATGTTACATTGGACGTTTCAGTGGAAGATTTCCTGGATCCAGATGATGAGACTTGAGATGAGGGAGTTATTGAAGGAAATTCGCAAGCTGAAAGCTCAAGTCAGTACATTGATTTATATACAGTGCCTCATTTCTGTTTATTACATACGGCTCATCCCATGTAAAATTACCTAATTTTAGAACTTGGATTTTCTTCAAAGCTTTTCCTTTAGTAGCAATGTTTCGCCTTAGATACGTTTTCTATGTTTTTATATTCGTGGTTCTTTGTGCCTAGGTCACCCATTCATTTACAAAGAAATAGAATTCCCGCTGTAAACTGGATCCAATTTTGAGGATTACATTAGACAAGAGTGTGTCACGACCTGGCTATAATGACCTTCCACACAATCATTTTGAGCAGCGCAACAGACGGAGAATATGTGACCTGTTTGGTGATTTACATAGTGCTTAAGACGTATCCCAGGGCAGAAGCCTGCAAAAAACGTCAATTACTTTCTCGAATCCTCAGCAGCGTGTCTTTTAAGTTTAACCAATTATTTTCGAGAATTCAGCATAGAAGCATGAAAGTTCTTCTCTAGAATAAGAAAAACGAAAGAAATGGCCGCTCTGTTTCCCAGGAAGTGATTCAAAAATGTCTATCTTTGCAATGGAATATATCATAAACTAGACTTATTATTTAATTTATCACGTTATAGACCTCTAGTATTATCCATTTTCATGTAAATACAGATAACTGCATTCCAATATCTTGATTCTGGTTATGGCAAAGTCTTGCCTTGGGTTAGAGCAATCTTTAAAGAAAAATAGGTTTCAAAAACAGCTGTGTACCACGGCTCCTTTTGACTTTTAGCTTTTACTGCGCAATTTTCAAACATCTGATAACGAATCAACAAAAAGCGTAGCATTTCCCGAAAGGAAACAGTCTCCATTTTCACCCAACGCTTTAAGAAAAAAAATAAGAATATTTTTTCCACCAGATCCTTTGAACCTACGAAATACGATGATGTAGTGTTGGTAATAAGGAAAATGGGTAGCCAGTAAAAGTTTTTCAATCACGAAGCGTAGTTATAAGTTATTATAGTACACATTGCCAAAGGTGGAAATAAAGGTGACCCCGCAAAACAGAAAATGCGCATGAATTAAAAATTATTTCACTCTGAACACTCGATATTAACATAGGAAGTTATTTTGGATATAGGTTTCAGCTATTTGTCTAAAGTGACTACGCGAGTTTAACTATAAGATGAGCCATGCCGTAGGTGGCTAAAGTGTCTAAGACCACTTTCCAAAATGTGTAACATTTGGGCAGAAGACAGCGTATGGAGATCGATTAAAAAAATTAATATTATCTATTTATGGTGAGACTTCCCACAGTTTCATTTCTCTCGAGAGTAAATGCAAAAAAAGGCACCAGATAAGTACACATAGTGAACATCAAGCAGAGATACACAGCAACTTATCTTTCCACGATCTTGTTTTCACGTGACAACGATTCGTAATTGCATTCACGATAAACCTAAATTCACTACCGGTCTGCACAAGTCATTTTAATTGAGTAATAACGCATTTGTACAAATTTTCAATCAAAATCAGCTTTTCTAATGGTAACTTATGCAAAATCACCGCAACATTTGGTAACATGTGAGTTCTTATTCAAGTGCCATCGATTTGTAGAGCTGTATGGAGAAACAACTTAGTAAGGTGAAGGTTCATCTTAAAATATTAGCGTTTCGCTATGTTTGTGCTGCTCCTAATGTGTAAGGCGCATGAAAAAAGAGTTCTCAAATTGATCTGTTCGACAGTCTAGCTCTTTTATCTCGCCACTTTTATCCGACAAGTAAGGAGGGGTTTGGTATTACAATATATATTTCGCATGAGTCACATATTGACATTATTTTGATACATCTAGTTGGTTAATTCCGTTGGCCTTTACTCATCCAGCGGCCCCAACCCAGTCCCTACAATAGCTGCTTGATTTCTTGAGTGAGTTTGCGGGATTTTTTAACTAAACATGTTAATGTTTCCACCTCAATTCATCCATTCTTACAGTCCTTCTTTACTTGGTCTCATATGCTTTCGAAATACTCGAGATGAATGCCGACAAGAGCAAAATGATCTCTGTCTTATATCTATTTTATCCAAGGTCCTTCCCGCTATATAAATAATAAATCTCAAAGACGATTCATCTAACTCCGTTTGAGGGAGCCGTTGGAGACTCGGGAGGCTACACGCTAGGCATAAATTACTTGAAAATTTAAGATTGGGCGAGTTTCAGTACGCCACGGAGGATATTATTTTGACCCCACGATCTCTAGAAATAATAGAAAAGACAAAATTAGAGAGATATACTGTCGAGCTTTTAGATACCTACAAAGATTTCATCTTTCCACACACCAATTATGATTGAGACAATAACAGCGTGACACTAACACATCGTTATAATGCAGTTCACATTTGCCCTCGCCCCCCTCCCTATACCTATTCCCTCCCCTTTCATGGCTGCGTCCTAACAGTCCCTGCCCCACACCCCTCTGCAGCGACTCGCAGGGTAATATCATAGATTTACTCTATGGTAATATGAATGTAGAGATGAACTCCTCCACAATATGTTAGCATCTCTTATCAATTGTAGGACGCTCTTTCCTTCATAAAAAGTTTACGTATATAAAGAGAAGCATGGGAGGCGTTTGTCATTCATTTACCACAAAAAGAGGGGTTCGACCCGTTCTTGTTTCAGTTACTTAAGAGAACAGTAGCACCTTAAGCTCTAACTCATAAAATTTTGTGATCTCTAATTTTTATATTTTATACCCATTATTTCAAACGAACCTCAATTCACTGCGGATATTTATTTTAATGTTCTGCCGAAGAGAGGAAGAATTTTAAATTACGAAATAACGCAGCTATTTCCATATTAAAACGCCACACGTCTGCGGCGTGCACTCGCTATGAAGTCTTGAGACACCATCCGTACTAAATATGGTAATGGCCTCGAGCAGAAGAAAGCTCGAATAATTTACAATTGATGCTAAACATTCAGTGTGAATGGTGATTGACGATGAAGAGCCAGTATGGCAAATCTGTGAAAAGTAATATGATGGAATCAGAGGGAATAACTGGTAAAAATAATCAGCTCCATATTTAACGGGTGAAGATGAATCTGAAAAAGTGCTGTCAAAATAATTCATCATCAGAAATCTAACCATGTGGTTCATGCCATAACATGATCGGGGATCATCTTTTAGCAGGCTGGACAGGAAAATAAAGTTTGCAATCCACAGAAAATTCAACAGTTTATTCCTTTCTCTGGTTGCTTGGCTAATGCAATGAAAAAAGCGTCACTGACTCATTCATCCAAATAGAGAGAAACAGAAAATAATCAGCAAACAAAAATTCTTCGCATGAGTCTACTGGAAAATTTAGATAATATAAAGACAGGCAAAAGCTTTCTTTTTCATAGAATGTGCAAAGCATAGTTTGTTATTATTTTCATTCCTTTAGCATTCAGCTTGGCTGAGGAGCCAGTGCAGGTTTCTCGAAAAGCATTTGGGTTTTGATAAACGTCCAAACTTCTCTCACCATCATTTTGACGAAGCAAAGAGTATATGCGTGCACCCGAGGGAATCCAAACACCAAAAAGGAATGAACGAATTTGCAGTGCTCTATGACAGAACTTATGATTGCAAAAAAGGTGTATTCGGAACGCAGATATCTCCCATGATCCCACCTGCGATGAGCACTTTTCCAGAATTTCGTATGTTCTTAGCTCACGAGTTTCAAGTCAGATAAAAGGCGCTCATCCATCCTGGCATCCACAGGGTACTGAAAAAATTTCATTAGGCGAGGCGGAGGAAGGCTCGCCAAGAAGCTAAGGAAAAAGAGGGGAGAAATACTCATCTTTCATTTTTTTTCTCAGGCCAGATGATGCAATCCCCGCGTTTCACGACGAAAATGGAACCACATACGGAAAAAGGGATTCAAAGAATGTAACAAGGCGGGTGACTCCAACGCTTGGTCGAAATATGCCCCGGGATCGAAATAAGAAGCCCAACAGCCGTATTAATATGCACATCAAGTTATACCTGGACAAAGGAGTATTTCCTAGTCATGGACACAGTACGAATGTCAATGGAACCAAAAGTATTATCCAGCTTCGCAGTCATTTGAAATTTTTTGATGTTAACTCAGTTTACCATAGGTTCACATTCTGCGCACCGGTATTAACACCATTTGGAGATAAAATGACGATATAATTACTGGTTTAGGGGAAGCACCGGACTAAAAACCTTAGATTCAGGAAAGCCTCGGAATTTCAGAGCTTCAAAAATGTAAGTATAGCCAAGCTATAGTGTTATTTTTTGAGAAAATATGACTAGAATGTAGAGAACATGTAGAGCATTCTCTCATTTTAAATTTAGACCAAATGATGCCATTTGAAAGTTGGGATTTATCAAGGCGTTGACGTCACCTCCACGACATTGTCGAGATCAAGCTCTTCCTGAATAAGTCCACTGGTCTAAAAAAGGTATGAATACAGCCGCAGGAGCTAGAACTTTTTAAATGAAAACGTCTTACGGTTTGCTCGCATTGACAGTAAACCAACTGGAGGTATTACGTAAGGTGGAGAGCAAGTTAGCGCCATGCGCATGCGTCATGAGAGAGGAAATAGGAAGACAGTCGTCATTCGAAAAGCTGGGAAGCCACATCATACCCCACTCAGATGATGTGGCAGTTACCGTCCAAGCCTCCACAAGGAGAGAATTAGTGTGTTAGGCTCGGATGTGCATTGAAAACATATCATAAGTACTGGTCAGAAGGGAATAAACTTAGGCTTTTCCAGGGAAAAAAGCTAATGCATGGTTTATCGTCGGAAAATTTCTGGAAATTTATCATTGAAAATTGGCGGAAAACATGAAAAAGGTTTGTGGGTGGTTGATGACGAGAAACTAAACTTTCAATCACATTATAATTATCTTTCCTAAAAAGACATATATTTACCACACACCAAGAAGGCAATATCGTTCTGAATAGTGAAAAACAGAGAAAAGAAAACACATAAATTCTGCCTTCTTTGTATTACCCGATGCTATTGCCACCGTAAGCACGGTTGAATCGGTAGTACCACCGAGAGGTAATATTGAATGTTTACTTAAATAATGATATCCACCTTTATAATAGTCCAGGGGTCCTCAAACTTTTTTGGTTCGCGACACACTATTTCGCCGTGCGGAATATAGTGGCCCATCCCCAATTCAGAAGCAACCACACGAAACCGCAGCAATATTGTAATATTAGGTATGGACAAAGCATTTCTAACTTTTTAGTTTGTATTGCATATATTTTCAGTTCTATAAGTTTAATAAATAACACTAATAAAATATTTAATACGCAAGCCAGTTTTTATGTATTCGTACTTTCCCAATACTTATTTTCGCGACACAGTCCAGCAATTTAGCGGCATACTAGTGTGCCGAGGCTAGGCCTGTGCGATTATTCGATTAAATGAATCGTCGATTCAATTACTTTTACAATTGATCGATTATTTCATCACATCGATTTCGATTGCGGTAATTTACTCGAGTGTCAATTGTTGTACAGATGTCAATTGTTATTCAATTCACAATTATCGTCCGCTAATCGATTAATTGACGATTATTTATTCGCTATGGATTGTAAATTACACGTTTAAACTTTTTCGCTTTTGCTTGACGCCGGCCGATGCCCGACGCTGCTGGTGCACGCTCTCGCTCGGCGCCCGGTCTCGGCCCTGAGTGTACAGTCTGTCTAGGCTAGGTTCAGCGACATTCCAAACGTGAGATTAGAGGTCGCCGTGGTGGCTGGAGAGGACCACCACCTACCCCTCCCTCCAGAAGTTAGCAAGAAGATATCTAGCTATCCCGGCAACTAGCACAGCGTCTGAGAGGTTGTTCAGTCTCGGTGGGAACATTGTCATCGACACACGCCAGTGTCTGTCGGATGAACACGCTGAAGATCTCATCTGCCTGTCTTCAGATAGCGATCTATTCCTTAAATGAATTTATAAAAGCAAACTGAATTATTTTGATTTTTTTTCAAATTACTTCTTTCTTTCTTCTCATAGCCAAAGGAAAGCCTTTGAAAAGCACGATCCAATTGAGTCCTGTCAATTTATTGGTAGATGTCAATTAATTGAGCTATGACAATTAACTGACACCCATTTCGATGTCAATTAATTGGACTTTGTCAATTAATTGAATGACTTCAATTAATTGTCATTTCTTCAATTCCCGACAGTTGAATCGACCATATTTCCAATTTTTCGAATAATTGATCGATTTCGATTTTTCCGAAAATCGCACAGGCCTAGCCGAGGCACACCTATTGGGTTCTTTCGATTTGCGGCTGTAGCAGGCGATAGACGGCGATCGCCACGCCGCGGTGCTTTCGATTTAGCTTAATCGCCGTCTATCGCCGCCTGCCAGCGGCTCTCTGCTCCGAGGTGAGTCGGCGATCGACGGCATCTGGGTTCGATAATCGTCTATCGCCGAACTCAAATGAAAAGCACTGTTTGTGAACCCCTGGAATCGACAGCCAAGTGCTGAAAAATAAACTCACCCACTATCGCTGCAGCTATGTTGTCTCCCTTATCACGCCCGCCGAGTCCTCCGTCCTCGTGCACTTATACAAGTACTTGAATGAACGACAACCACTAAAATGCAACACTATATTCACCACTTACTAATTTCCAGATGCGATATGAATCAATTCTTTTTTATTCACACGGTATTCACAAATGGGTAACACCACAACATCTGCACTCCCAAACACAAGATGAAAACCATTTCCACAACTACTCTCGAGTATCGAGAGTGACACTCCGGCGAGTGGTACCACCCCCATTCCACACTTCCAGCGTACATTACAGCTAATTTATTCGCAGATCCTCACAGAAGACAAATATTTTTAGAAGTACCTAAGGCAAAAATCTCCTCACAAAAAAAACTCGCTCATTACTCTAAACCGAAAACCTCGCCCTCAAGGATGTCTCACTCGCCAAGACCACACTGAATCCCTTGCAGCACTTCGACTGAAGATTAGCAAAATGAAACTAACAAAATAACGCTGATTTCTATGCTTGTTCGTTTCATCATCGCTCTCCACCTACCACGATTGCGCAAGCATGTAAAGTGAAACATAATATTTTTAATGGGTATCTACTTTCTTCTAGCAGTGTGATGGGGGAGATACGGGCGAGAACTTCCAAGGAAACCACCTGCGGCGGTATTAAGTTTCATCCGGAGGCTTTTTTGGAGAACTTTGTTTCCCAAGCGGCATTGAATTTCACATGTTGAGACATAAGTTATTCACCGCGTGCAACACGATCCAACACCCCAGTTCACGAGAAACATGATATTTCTGATAGGGATATGGATGGACGAGGTAGAAAATATCTTGACACCACAGAACGAGCTCATATTGCTGCGTTGTGAAATCATTAAACAAGATAAAGTCGCGAGAGGAAAGCCAGGACATGGCGTCTTACTAGAAGGACGGCAGGGGTCATTTGACCCATTTTCAGAATTCAAATTAATTTTTCTATATGCAAAATATTTTTAAATCTTTCGAAACTTTTTTGACTTTCTTCATTTCTACCTGAAATTTAAGAAATTGACATAAATATAGCTCTTATATTTTTTGTTACCTGTTACAAGAGGTTATCCCTAGAAGGACGGCTACGGGTCATATGACCCACAACTTGTTTTCGCGCTGTATCTTTATATTCCTCTTACCCTTAGGCTCGTAATTGTTTATGAAGGTCCTATTACTCGGCGGCATGGTAGCCCAGTGCCTCGTTGTGAACCAGAGGGTACCCGGTTCAATGCCCGAAGATGCCTCTGGACACCCACACACACACGCACTTAAGACTTCGTAGCGGACGGACGTGTTTCGGCGGAGCTCCCGCGGTACTACTCCTGCAAGTGCGACTTTCGACCTCACGTTACGTGAGCGTGTTTCTACTTCACTTTTACTAGTGCAGTACTTCATTGTACCTCATCGTTTACCCCTGGACCTGTGTTCATCAGTAAATTACATTGCCTAGTGGTGATTTATTTTGGAAACGAAGAGTTTTGACGCAGCCTGTTTTTCGCCGGCCTCTCGGAGCCGGGGGAACGTGAAGACAACCAAGTGTCTTCGCTCATTCGTTAGTATTCCCTCATTTAAACTTTAATTACTTCGTTACCACCATGGATCATCTCAACTCACTAACTTCCACGTCTTCGTTACCATCACTTTCATCAACTGCTACAGGTATGAGAGTACAGAGCCCTCCATCGTCATCTGATCATTACCTTGACATCTCTCGTCTGCCAACCCCAACGATTTTTTTATTAGGATTTAGGATTTTTTACTAAAAACTTGTCAAAAATTAGAAGGCTCCGAGAGATATGGACACTATTTCTACCCCGGCTTCGATGACTTACAACGCGGCCAATGTGTAGGTGTGTAGGTCAATATGAGATCTAATAGCGCATTCATAGGGTCTCAGGTGTCACGACTCTTTGACAAAAACCCATAGTTGATAATAAAAATCAAGCATAGGGTTTGTGTGGTGGCTAAAGTACTGGATTCCCATCCAGATGGCCTAGGTTTGATTCTCGGCTAAAGTTGCAAACGTAAATGCGATCCCTACTTGGGTATTGTGTGGAAAACACTTCCAATGCAGTACCTACTCCGTTCTTCGAATTGGGCATTGCACTGGGAACCTCTTGGCGCTTTCGCCAAGGTAGGCTGTAGCCGACACCCAGTTTCTCTCCACCCTTCCTCCATTTACAAGTATTTCTTCCCTTGTCATCCTATTCTACCCAACAATTTTTGTTGCAGGTATCGATCGACTCCCCAAAAAGCCAACCAGTTTGACAAGAAACTATCGAATTCACAGCCTGGATATAGAGAAACAGAGTAATATAAGTCTTCCAGCATTAGTTCAGCAAATAAATTCAAAATATGAATAAAGAAATACCCACTTACATTTTGAAAGGAATTGTGCCATCTAATTATCAAACCATGAAAAGGCAAATATACTTGCCTCTTAATATGAACAATTTTCCAGTTATTGCGATTGCACAAATGATGTGGTACGCAGTCACGCGCACGGGTGCGAAGATGTACACCAAAAAGAGTAAAATTCACAGGTTCAACACAGGTTCCACACTTACTACATTTCCGAAACAACGGCAAATCAGCGGAACGATGGCGAACTTTATTTACACATGAGTGTCCCCCTACCTCTGGCCTTACGTCTTCATATTCCCAGGATTCTTTCAAAGTTATTTCCCTTTGTAACCTTTACTCTTAAGTTACAGTACACTAATGTAATCACATAATTCAGATAATGATCACAATTGGAGGAAGAAGTACGAAAGATATGTTGAGCAGAATAGCACAAGCAAAACATATGTGAGGTTTCATGCTCGCATATTATGTCACGTACTGTTACCAGCAGGGACAATCCCAGGGGGGGATACATCTCCCCCCCCCCCCCCCCCCCCCGAAAATTTTGGTCTTACGAAACAATTTTAACAACTAGATGTCGTCCTACTTGTCTTTTATATGTATATATAATTTAAAAGGTAGTGTCTCCCCCCCGAAATAAATTCCTGGGTTCGCCCCTGGTTACCAGTAACTATGTTTGGTCACGCCGCATGGCATGTTATGTTTGGAGAATTCTGTTAAGGTTAACGTGGCCTTGAAGCCTCGGCGATGACAGCAGCAGAATGAAGAAGGTTGGGAGCAATAGAAAGGAAGTTATAGAAGAATGATGAAGATCGTATGGACGGAGAGAATCACCAATGAGGAAGTCATACAAAGAGCTAAAGTAAAACGATGCTTAATGAAACCCCTGCGAATTCAATGAACTCTTACGATAATTATCGTAAGAGTTCATCAATTATAATTGCACACATTCTGAGACGTAACGGTCACCTGAAAACTATAAAGGTGGGAGAAATAAATTGGACGAATTATCGAGAAAGACTAATGATGGAATAAGCAAGTTGTTAATGATGTTAAAATGAAGAGACGCAGGAATGAAGAGGTTAGCTGAAAGGAGAGCTGCAGCAAACGCAATTTTCGATGACTGCTCGTATTACGCCGCGTATTAAAGTGCACGCATTACCACGCGAGCTGCCGCAGGGGCATGAGGATAGGGGTGTTGAGACACCAGCCATGGATGGGATAAGGAAAAGGCGTCGGAAGAGGGAAAGGATGAAAGTGAACTGTATGCTAACGGAGTATCTTATAGTGTCCCGCTCCGTTTTTGTTATAGTCAGAAAGGTTCGATGAAATAAGGAACGTTTGTATCTATCAGTTCGGCAGGGTATATCTTATTTTTTTCACTTCTGACAGATCCAGAAATATGATTGGGAAATAGAATAATATCCTCCGTGTCACTCTGATACTCGTGGGGCCTGAATTTATAATGTACTAGCTGTGCCCGGTATGCATTGAAATAGCCTCTTTTTCTTTCTAAGTAGGCACACATACAAAGCAGACACATTTAAATGTACAAAATAAATGAAAGACAATGACTTTTTTATTAAATTAAAGTTGAAAAAAAATTATTCAAGTGCTTTGGGACATACATTATTTTTGGTCTTACCGCCCTCTGCAAAAACAAATAAATTTTTCGGCTGTCCCATTCGTGAGTATGCAACATATAATTGACTATGTGAAAAACATGGATTTTCCAGATTTAATCCACACACTGGAAGCGATTAACCTTGAGCGTGGTTGATGGTCATTGAGAAGGCAAGGCGAACGGGGAACTGTAGTCGTTTGACTACAACTATCAAATTAGTCCCTGAACCTGGCCTTTAAATGCTGCAGGCGTGAATACCCATTCATGAAATCGCTATTAAATGGATATTCACGCCTGTTTGCTAAGAAAATTTCTATCGTTGAAAAGGAAGGAAAATTGATGAATGTAGAGATAAGAACGCAATACTTGGACAAAAACGAAGCGTATCAGAAAATTGAATGGAAGAATTAAATACAGCATTCTTTTGTGCGTTCTATGAATAGCATTTCCATCCAATATCATGAGTTCAAGTACATAATTTAAAAAAGCAAATAAAGAAACGCCTGCACCGAATTCAATGCTTTTCTTATGGGAGTAAAATTTGACGATAATCGGGTAAAAAAACCCAAAAATTGCGATTTAATAATTGAGAAACGTTTGTGGGCGCGCGCACAGCAACTCACCAAAGTTTCATCGTAATCGGATGAAAGGTATTGGAACGCATAGAAGACGAACAAACAAACATTATTTTTTAGATATAGATAGGTAATCTTAGCCTAGCGTGTAGCCTCCGGGTCTCTAGCACCTCCCAACCTATTCATTCCATCAACTGTGCGACACTCTCTATTCGCCCGTAGCAATTTTCAACGATGCGTACGGCTTTCCTTTGTATTTTACCCATTTTGTGAGTTAAATCTTTCCCTGCGGGGTTCCAGATAATCTCGGCATATTGGAGATGTGGCCTAACCAGAGAGAAATAGCATGTCTTCTTCCTATTTGTCACCAATCAACTCCAGTTTCTCAGCTAAATAAGTCATGCTTTTTTGTAGCAGTAATTTGGTTTTAATTTCCAAGATGACGGCAAAAACCAAGTGTGATGAAAACACAATTCAATAAATTATTGATTGCCTTGCAATAAAATTTCCAAACTCGCTGATATAAATTATAAACCAAAGACTTGCGACTCCCGATATTCCAGCAAGAACTCTAACGACCAGGGAGGCATTATGCTCACACTACTACCTGAATTTATAAAGATTTTATAGCGTACGTACTACCATTAGTTGTATAGTTTTAGTAGAACCGTGATTCCATAAGTAAGCTTCGCTTCCATTATTTTATTCCTAAATGCTACCAATATTTAATTAACTAATGCAAAATAAACAATAATTGCTAGCTCTACAAATATATCCTGGACGAATTCTCTAATTTAGTCAAATACATACGCAATAGGTACATACTCATTATTAGGAATACGCTTCCACGGTGAGTTTCCTGATTGCAACTACAGTGGACTATTTTACTAAAAATACCGTTGTATTTTGCAACTGCGAGTGGGATTTATAATATATAAAGTTGATATGCAGGTTTTCCTCACAGCTTTAAAATTTAAATTAAAACGGAGAGAAATACAATGGAAGTTGCATTCTCCTTCCCCCAGTAGCTGTATTTATTTTAAAGATTTAAGCTCAAATTTACATATTCTAATCTTAGAACTAATTGGATCACTACACATTCCCAGGTAAAAGGTTTTACACTTCGCCTCGAAGAAAAATAGCCTCCACATTTCCCATTCCATAGGAGGAGCAGCATCGTGTCCATGACATGAACCGGTATAGCCAATGATTAAATTCTTCGGCATACTCAACCAATCTCGAGATTGGTTGAGCATGCCGAAGAATTTATAGGTAGGTACCAATTGTTTTAATGAATCCCAAATTCTACTTCACCCTAAACATGAGGACGAAAAACTACAATAAAATTGTGTCCCTCCGTAGGTTTCACATTTTCGGAGGAATATTGGCTTCAAAGCTAGTACTTTTTTACATATTTCATTTGTAAAATTAAAGCAAAAACCTGAATTAGAAGGTATGACTGGGCATGCAATGACCGCTTTTCGCACGGGCGTTAAGATTATTCTAAGCCCAACTCCAGCAAACTCATTTAGATTCGTTCGGATGGTTCGCATTAATTTCCTGCGGAGATCCTTCTCTTTATCCCCGGAAAGCCGGGAATCCACTGAAAATATCAGTTTAAAATCGGGCCATCGCACAAACCGGTATAACCTCCGCGGAAATGTATTCACCAGAGGCCGAAACAAGAACGAGTGGCAGCGTTACTTAATTAGAAACGTAAAATATTAACAGAGCTTATTCCTTTTAGTAAGAAGAATAGAGGTATGTATTCGAAGGACTCTTCCCAAAAAATAACCAAAAACTGCTACCGAAAAAAAGAAAAATGGAACTGCCTCTCGATATACTACTGGACGAAAAGCGAATATATTATCTACCACTTACAGGAGACATCGCGTGACTTATGTTCGGGATCCAAACGAGGCAATTATATTCTGAAACTTAGACTGTGCTGAAACTATAGAGAGAATGCGGGAAAAAAGTCACGGCTTTCTTCCACATAGGCCGGGGTTCGAGAGAAAAACGCTATTAAAGAATCTTCCCGCGTATAAATCCTTTGAAGTTCACGCATCTTTCAACAAAGCTCGCAGCCCAGTGGGATGAGGCGCTCATCCGGTTATGCCCATGCCCTGGCTGAGGTTTGTTCCCAGGTTGCGGCATTTTTTTCTTTCGAATATTTTACGGAATTACTGTAAATATTACTCCCATACATTTACGGCAGTAGCAACAAATTTTTTAAATTTTCAGCCTATTTGCTGGATTTTCAATCAATCCCTTTGGGAGACTTTCGAAGCTAATTTAGGAATTCTTGTTTTGCCGAAAAGAGGTTACACATGCTGACAGACCTAATATGTTTAGCTTTTGAAAATGCAAGGATACTTCCGTGAATAGGATGGGCTTCGATTGGTCGTGGGTCTTTCTCAAGGCCGTAAACAATGAACGGATTATTACTTTTTAATTAGCAACGATGTACTCACTTAACATTTCCCAGGAGCCGCACTCGAGTAATGACTGAAAAGTCAAATTTCTTCAATTGGAATAAAGGTGAGGTGGGAAATGAAATAGTGTTATCATTACGTGATATTTTTTGTGCTGGAATATCTTCCTCTCCCCTATGATACAGGCTCCGCTTCAATATAATATGTTGCTCCGCAAAAAGGTCAGAGCAAACTTTTTTTACATAACCTCGGAAACAGTTACCATCTCTTTTTTTACCTATATCATGTTCACTATTGAACAAGAAATAGAGATACAGAAGTTATTACTAGAACGCGGCTCCTGGGAAATTTTAAGTGAGTACGCATCGTTGTATATTAAAAAGTTCAACAGATTCAGACGAGATATTGTGGAAGTTCTTCATAATATAAGAGAAACAATAGCACTTTTCCACAAATTTCTTTAATGCGTACAACGCGTTTTGGCTCACAGAGCCATCATCAGATACAAGACAAAGTTATAAGAGTGTACATCACATATATATCTTTTCAGAGGAGGGGGAGGAACCTAGAGGAGGGGGGAGGAGGAAGTAGTGACGGAAAAAACCTGGGAGATATCAGGAAAAACCAAGGGAGGAAAGGCGGGGGGGGGGAGGGAAAGAAGAAGGACTCACGGTTTCCCTCATGGTTTAGTCCTTCTTCCCCCCTCTTTTCTCCCTTGGTTTTTCCTGATTTCTCCCAGGTTTTTTCCGTCACTACCTCCTCTTCCCCCCCTCCTATAGTTTTCTTCCCCTACCCCTCCCCCCTCCTCTGAAAATAAATATATGTGATGTTAAATCTTATAACTCTGTCTTGTACCTGATTATGGCTCTGTGAGCCAAAACACGTTGTATGCATTGAAGCAATTTGTGGAAAAGTGCTATTGTTTCTCTTATATTATATTAAAAAGTAATTATCCATTCATTGTTTACGGCCTTGAGAAAGACCCATGACCAATCAAAGCCCATCCTATTCACGGAAGTATCCTTGCATTTTCAAAATCTAAACATATTAGGTCTGTCAGCATGTGTAGCCTCCCAGACAGCACACGTTCATGGAATCCATGATGGAAAAACTATGGATGTATCCATAATGGAATGAAAGAATGGAATCAATATGGAATGTTCATGGATTCCATAGAGAAATTTCCACTTCAGCGACGATGGAAAAGTCGACGGGAATTCGGATGGATTCCATCCGAATTCCATTCGAATTCCCTCCACAATCCTTGATACCCAAGTCAAAAGAAATATTTATTAAAATATTCATTGACGGCGATTCCTTAATCATAACAGATTTTAAAAACTTGCGTGCATAAATTACATTTTAAATTGTGCTTTTTTTGAATTTTGTCTTTTACTAAATATGGATTTAGCTCTTTTACTGAAAATGCACTTCCTTCCTCGCACTTCCCATCCGGTTGAGGCCGCCGGGCCAATGGCGATGTCGCTTTGAATTATTTGAATATCTACGTAAATATTGCGCTGAACGTACGAAGCATCTACATATTTGATGTTGTTTGAGACACCTTTGTTAATGGTATCATCGAGAAAATTTTGAAATTCCAGTGTAATCAGACATCCCTTACGTCATCAAGTGTTAATACGAATCTTCAGCATGAACGTGTGGATTTGCGATGCCTACGTTGATTTTGTGTATCAAAGTGAAATTCGATGCACGAATGCTACAAATTGTGTCTACATAGTTTCAGTGAGACCATATACTGTTATATTTCACTTTGTTAGTGGGGAGCTTGTGAGAGTTCATCTTGGGGAGCTACGCCAGAGCAGGAAGCCTGTGGTACTGCTGGTGAGTATATCTATATCAGTATATTGTTATATTTCCATATCACTGGTTGATTTTCATCAGTAACCAAGACCTCTTGAATCGATAATCATAGTTAAACGTACAGTAGCTGGATTTCATGTGGGTTCAAGTGGTGAAGTGTAGTAGACCGCATTTTTTGAGTGAATACCCATGTTTGTGGTGAAAGTAGGTTACATGTTACTGGCTCTTTACTAAGCACATATCAAAACCTAAATGACTTGACTGTTTTAGTGGGGAGTATTTAATGTGTGGATTTTTCTGATCTAGAATTGGGTTCTGCACATAATGCATATCACAATAAAGTTATTGGTTAAAATCTTGTCCATCGTTCTGTCAGTGAAATAGTTAATTTTTTAACATTATCTGTCTACCATTTATGCTAACTTCTGTAATTTTCACTTTTCCATGTGCTTACTACTACCTGTAAATTATGAAGGATTTGAAAGTGAAGAATTATGTAGGAATAAATCATTTGGCTATGGTAGGAGAGTGGAGAGCTGCAGCAAACCAATCTTCAAATTCACTGCTGACTATGTGTGAATAAGCCACCTACGGAAAAGAGAGCTGTTACTCGGTAAAGTGTAATTGGCCCTGCTATCTTGTTAAATTTTATGAAATGAGAATTACTTTGTCAATTTCTAATTATTTTCGTTTTATTTCTTTGTTGCTCAGGGTTCAGTCAATGGAAAGTGTTGAAATGGAATTCGGTGCTGAAGCTCTGGAGGACCTGGAGTCTTTGTTGTATAGGTACTAATGAGGTAAAAGACAACATCCAAGAAAAATGGGGTCAGAAGACTAAGGGCATAAGCCACAATGACTGAGAAGAACATAAGGGCATAAGGGCACATAAACATAAGGGCACAATGGCTGAGATTAAGGGCTAATGCATTTAAGTACCTTTCTCCAAAGAATCATAATTTTCCTTTAATTTAATTTTACTTAATTACGAAGAATCTTGGAGAATTGATTCAGACTCATTAGTCTGTGTTTAGGGTTATAAATCTAGCATGACCAGTGTTGTTGGGTCTTAATAGACACTGCTTTTGAATGGCAATGTGGCAGCTCATTCTCTGGGAGTAAACTGTGAGGAAGATGGCTGTTAGTTATTGAAGTACCTTAGACTTAGGCTTGTGACAAGACATGGTTCAACCAGCCCTTGGTGTCCTAACCCAGTTTAATTTGCTTATAATGCTGGGTAGTCTTCTGAGTTGGACTGCATTATTAAAATTTGGTTGGCTCTACATTTCATTTCACACCAACTATGTACAGTGCGAAGACTAAGTAATTGTGCAATTAACTTCATTCCTTAAAGCTCACTACAATGGGAGATGAAATTTGTCTCCAAAATGCTCACCATATATCACAACTCAGAAGCCCTCTAGTTAATAATGAATCTCTTGAAGAGGTTGTTATAGATAAATGTCTTAATCTCAACTTATAGATAAATGTCTTCGGATTATCTCTTTCATTTGGAGTTGGAAAGATAGAGTCTGGGGCTCTCCTGGATGTTATATGTTCTCTGGCAAATTTTGATAATTGCAGGGTAATACACTTCAATTTTGAAGTAATGACTTTACAATGTTCATTTTACTCTCTCTAAGGGAAGCTATGATCTTATACAGTAATACCTACCTGTATCATGCTTAAAATGTTATGATCTCACAGTGTTCTTAGTATTCCTTATATCCCAGTATTTGTTTTTAACATTCAAGTGTATTGTGTACATTTATAAGCTCTCACTTTAAATTGTTCTTTTTTTTAATTATTTCTTAGGCTAATTTTGAACATTGCGATGTATTGTGCTGAAAATAAATTTATTTTAGGTAAAATTTATATGGTTTTGGCATTGAATCATTTATCTATTTCCTTAATTTAAACTATAATATTCCCAGATGTGGTTTCATTTGCAGTATGAGACCCCTTTCAGTTAAGGTATTGCTTATGGCGTTCAGAATGAGTTTTATAAGTCAGGATGATCAATTACCGATGTACCATTCCTACTTACAGGTGTTTATCATTATCATGCCTATTGAAGCATTCTACTTGGATGGTAAACCAAAGTATTTGCAATAATCAGTGCTGTATAGTAGTATTGCCCCACTTCACTAGTTATGAGTTTTATTATTAAAGGTGGGGTTGTGTTGTCCTTGATATTTTGGGCTTGAGAACCATATGGGAGGGTGTTAGGTTAGATTGGTCATTTTAAATTGTGTGTCACATCAAATTCTGCACAATTATCTTGGAGGCAAAGAGGTGCATAGTAGGAACTTTTTAAATGATTTTATGACAGGTAATGAACTAAGTGCGGAGGGTTTGTTTTTTAATTACCATCCAATTGGAGGGCACTATTATTCATGCAGCACGAAGTTTCTTTAATTTCATTTGATAGTTATTGATAGTTCAATTGCAATTTTTGTGTGTACGATGATGGTGCAGTTAAACTTAAATTTAATAATGCTAAAAAAGCACTACCGCAACAGGTCACGCTATGTAAGTGCTAAAATAAAGGTTCATTAATCCATGCATGTATCTTTTATGAGAAGTTATCAGAACTGGGTGTTTAAATGCACTTAAGGATTTGCAGCAATGCAATAAGGGATCATATGGTGTAATTACCACTACGGCTCCTCATGAATTCTATGTAGAAATACATTATTAAATCCATATTTAGAAATTCATTGTGAAATCAAAATAGAAATTCACTAGGTATGGATTTTATTCGGTAATTCGCCATGGATTCCAAAAGAAAAATCACCATGGAAAATCTCCATGGATTCCATATGGAAAATCACCATGGATTCCAAATGGATTCAATGTGAAATTTCCATATGAATTCCATCTGGAATCCACATGGATCCATGGGATTTAGAGGACTTTTGAGCATCTTTTCCATGGAATATCCATATGGAATCCATATGGATCCATGGACTTTCCATCATGGATTTCCCATGGAATAAAGATAGAATCCATGTAGATTACATCCAATGTGCTGTCTGGGCTCTTTTCGGCCAAACAAGAATCCCTATTGATCAAGTAGAATTGATCGTTCCTCTTAATATTACATATCACTCGTTTGATAGGTATTGTATGCATTATTATAAATGTAAACTTGCTTTTCATCAACCATTAATTTAGAATTTTTTTGTTTTATGTGGATGCACTCAGTGTGTACACTGTACAGCATTAGGCTATGAACGGTAGAATCCCAGGCTTGAATCTAGGTGAAGTCTCTTTTGCCTGAAGCCTGAATAAACTCGGAGCAATTCAAATGTTTGGATTTGGAATTTTGACTACATAGAAAACTTCAGGTGACACAGAAATGAAACTGCCCCTTGGTCCTGCATGTGAAAACTTCATATGCAGCGAAACCACCCCCTCTTCACTTGGTGGTGAAGGGGGTGTTGGTGAAGGGGGGGTGGTGACGACCCCTCCATCAGATGCTTCTAGATGGTCACAGTCATTAAAAACCTCTCTGTTTTTCCCATAACTCATCATTTAGGTACACTGGCTCTTTCTCCATCCACTGGTGCAAAACATGCCACAATCACAACTCTTCAAATATGCATCTACTTTCATGCAAACCCAGAGCAATCTTAGGGAAACAGGCTATTAATTTCTTACCAGCAACTACTCACTTCAGAATAAGCCTACACCCTGACTACCATGCACCCTATCATTTTAACTTTGATTTATTATTCAAATGATATGTTAACTATTCACCAAGAGATACTGGAATAACTAAGGACTAAGAACAGACAACACAGTTTGATTTGTGACATCCATGAAAATGGACAAATCCCTTGATCTATGAAATAAATACATGTAATCATCCCCGTCCCTTACAAGAAAAGAGCAGAAATAAGCACGGGTTCTAGAAAAACTTAGCCTAAATGTACTTGCAAAATGATGAAAGAAAACATGGAATAATTCCTGTATGAAGATGAATCAGGCTTAAGGAACATAAGGGGAACAATAAGTCCAATCTTCAACTTGAGGCTTCTCTAAGAAAAGAGGACACAAAAAGCCAGTTTTAATATGCTTTGTAGTCACAACCTGGAGAAATAATTTGACCAGTTGGATTGACATAGAATGCTAGCTATCCTAAAGAGCATATTAGTTCAACACAGTGATAGGAGAACAAAAAATATAGGATGCATGAAGAACAGTTGGCTACAATGTGTAGGAAGCAAAAGAAAGGAAATGAGTGAAACAAGGATGAGCTTTATACTAAATATGTAAAAAAATAAAAAGTAATAAACACTACACAGTGGGTGGAGTAAACATAAAGTCGTCAGACGAAATAAAATATCTGGGAATTACCTTAACTTCAAACATATCGTGGAGTTAGTTTAGTTTAGTTTTATTTATTTGTCCAAGGACCAGTAAATACAAAGAATTTGCGTACTGGTATAAGACACGTCATGTAAAAACATCAAGCCATCACATTATCACAACATTAACAAATCACATTATCACAAAAGCCAAAAAATTATGATCATGAAAAAATCAGAAAAATTATCAGGAGTACACACATATTAAACAATTGCAGCAAATCTTTAAAGAAAAGAAGATTTATCAAGCTTATATATACACTACTATAGTAGGAAGGTCCTCGGATGAAAAAGTGAAAGAGAGGTGCTACTTCACTTTGGTTAGGCCACACCTCGAATATACCGCAAGCATTTGGGACCCTGGACAGAAAGATCTGATTTGAAAATAAATAAAATACAAAGGAAAGCTGTGCGCTTCGTTAAAATCAGCTACGAGAGAACAAAGAGTGTTTCACTGCTTTTAGAGGGATTAGGTTGGGAACCTCTACAGACTCGGAGGCTACACACTAGGCTTAGATTGCTTGAGAAATTCCGAACAAGTATGTTTCAGTGTAACACAAAGAATATCATTTTGATGCTACCCACCAAATCTGTAGCTTGGACAGGAAAGATAAAATAGGAGAGATACATTGCCGAATAGATATAGGTACCTATAGGTACAAAAATGTGTACTTTCCATACGCAATAAATGACCATAATCAAAACTGAGATCCACTTTCAGTGCCACAATGACGAAATACACTTCACCTATTCACCCACCTAAAGCATTCTCCTTTACACCTTTACATGGCTGGTGTCCTAACACCCCCTGCCACACACACACATGTGGCAGCTGGCATGGTATTATGCAGATGATTGCAAGATCTAGCAGTATTTATGTTTAGCATGCTTCGACGGCTAAGGTCATTTCGCACATACTGTCTGCCTCCCAAAACTCACTCAAAACACTTCACCTTTTCACCAACCTATAGCATTATTCTATATATGGCTGGTGTCCTAACACTTCCTGCCACACGCCCATGCAGTGGCTCGCAGGGTATTATGTGAGATGTTAGGCGTTCTTGGGAAATAGTACAATCTTGGGACATGGGATCTCAAATTTCTTTATTAATTTTAAAATTGAGAAGCTTCCTTTAGCACTTGCAACATGGGAATCATTAAAATGATCCGCAATGCTATGCAAGTATTATGTATATATTCATTTTTTAAGGCATGTGATTACCTAAGCTTCACTAATAGATTTCTCTTTTGGCCGATAGCTTTTCTGACACAATGCATTTCAATATTTTTAACTTATCAAATAACTCCTTTCCATCAATGTCTCCAAATTTTTTTATTAACTAACAACATTAAATAACATTTTCCCAAAAGTTTTCAATTACTCAACAATTCATCGTCATTTCAAGATTTCCATTTTTTTATGTGCCTAACACAAAAATTAAAAATTTTTACATTAACTCTGAAACTGCTCCAAACTTTCTTTGAATGTAACCCAGGCAGAACTCGTACGTGCCAGAGATGTCTAAATGATGTCTCGAAGATGGTCTAGAAACGGTCTCAAGACCATGGTCGAAAAAACCTATAACATCCCACACAGCACAAAGTGAATAATATGCACATAATATTCAAATATTATGCGAATATTATGCCGCATCAATGGTATAAAACGTGCATAATATGTACATAAAATGTGCATATAAATGGTATAATGTCCCCATAAATTGCGATATATGCGCATAATATGCAAAATATATGCACTGAATGGAATGGCATAATTTTGGCATATTATGCGCATATATACGCAATTTATGAGGACATTATACCATATATATGCACATTTTATGTACATATTATGCACAATTTATGCCATTGATGTGGTATAATATATATTTGCATATTATGCACATATATACGCAATTTATGAGGAAATTATACCATATATATGCACATTTTATGTACAAATTATGCACAATTTATACCATTGATGTGGCATAACATATATATTTGCATATAATGCACATGTATACGCAATTTATTAGGACATTATACCATATATATGCACATTTTATGTACATATTACGCACAATTTATTCCATTGATGTGGCATATTGTGCAGATATATACGCAATTTATGAAGACATTATACCAAAATATGCACATTTTATTCCATTGATGTGGCCTAATATATATTTACATAATATTAGAATACGATGTGCATATTATTCACAATTATTTTCAAGGGTTACTCGCAGGGGTCTTTGTTCACAGGGGTAACAGAAATGGATATTTGGGAAAATGCTGGAAGAATGAAGAGGAAAGGTGAACAGGTTAAGGTAGCGAAAGAAGGGAAATGTAAGGTAGGAAAAAAGGATAAGTGGGCAAGGAAGGGAAAGCGTAGCGTCGATTGCTAAATCTAAAAAATAACTGCAAAATAGCAGTTCTTAAAAGAACATATCTTCTAGGAAGGAAGTGTAGAACAAGGCGAAGCACAAAACGAGGCACGAGTCGAAACACAGGGCGGAATCCGGCACGAGGCGAGAGAACGGCAAAGCGAACGATATAGCAACCATGGCGTGGGCAACTTGTTAAATACGATATTCTTTTTTTACGACTACGGTCCCTGACGGTAACATTTCCAACTACGATAATTTTCGGGGAGGTGCAATTGACCATGTATTTCGTGAAGTCATGGCTTTGTGAACATCTTTCCTTCGCGCTCATAAAGATAAATTCATATACCGACGTTACGGCTGAAAAAGCGAACAAAAAATGCATTTGCAGAATGATTAAAACAGGAACTGGTGATTCAACCTTCATGTGCATACCTTCCATGTTTATTCACCAAATATTCAAATATTATGCACATAATATGCCATTTCGTTCTGTGCATATATTTGGTATATTATGCGCATAACTATTATACCATTTTCATCAGCATACACCACCGTGATATGCCTAACTCTATTGAAACACCATGTATTTCGTGAAGTTATGGTTTTGTTAACATCTTTCCTTCGCGCTCATAAGGATAAATTCATATACCTACGTTACGGCAGAAAAAGCGAACAAAAAATGCATTTACATAATGATAAAAACAGGAACTGGTGATTCAACCTTCATGTGCATACCTTCCATGTTTATTCACCAAATATTAAAATATTATGCACATAATACGCCATTTCGTTCTGTGCATATATTTGGCATATTATGCGAATATATATATTTTTGTTATCGCATAATTATGAGGCTGGAGATTTATATACGTAAGACAATAATGTAGTGGGCATTTTATGGCATTCGCCGATTTTTAGGGCATAATTTTAAGAAATGATGCACATTTCATTCGCCGAGATATTCTGAAAATATGTACATATTATGCAAATATTATTTACAGTTTTCGATGGCATAATATTTGCATATTATTTGCATATATTGCATATTATTCACATATTACGTACATAATCGACGGAGTATTATTTACAATTTATACTATACTATTTACGCAACTTTTATACGGTATAAATTTTGAGTGTGCTGTGTGGGATGTACTTGGCCATGACCAATCCAAGACGTCATTTCATTGGTTTAGAAGACATCTAAATGACGTACATTCAAGACATCATTTCATTGGTCTAGAAGACATCTAAATAACGTCTTGAAGATTATTAAAATATTTTAAGAGCAATTAATCACTTTGAATGTGCTATTGCTTGATGGCATGCTGTACGTTATACTACACTTCCTCATATCTATCTAACGTTTTAGTGACTACATCGCATTATCAGCAACCCTACGACTCTACGCACCTATTCTCGCACCCATTTTTTAAGTATCGGCGTGGAGAAAGTCATATATATGTAGTCACTTCCGTGGATAAATGTGACTTCGAGAACTATAATTATTAAATGATAATTCTGCAATAGTTTGAGGAAATACCATAAAATCTCGATTACAGTTATTTGGCATTAATTAATGTGAAATAAATTTTAACCTATATTGCCACTTAGTTTGAATATAAATGCAATATTACTGAATATAAACAAGATTTTTCCAGTTCCCGCACGTTACCTACAGCGTCGTAGCTAGGGGCTGGCCAGGCAGGCGGCTGCCAGGGGTGCAACCCTCAGAGGGAGCACTTTGCAGACCCACAGCCTGCGGGCCGCTGGGGCACAGGCACACAAAATCAAAACATGATGAAAAATGACTCACATGAAAAACTTGTTTGGCACAGCGCAAATATTTGAAGACGTTTTTAAGAGCTTTTGAAGGCATGAAGGCTAAAATATTTTTCGATAGGCGCGAACATTTCCAAGTCCAAATTCGTATGAATATATAAAATAAAAATATGTTCTTCAGATACAAGTGCAATCGCTTCCAAAGCTCATGAATTGCATTTTAAATGATATTTTTGGAGGTTTCGATATTTGGCACTCAAAGCCACTTCAAAATTGATATGGATCAGAACAAATATTTCTAAGTCCAAAAAAAGTCCACAAAGAGCAACAAAATTTTTCCCCCAACTATGAGTTAAATCGACTCCCAAGTTCATAAAACGCATTTTAGCATCATTTTCGGAGATGTATCGACATCGGCTGCCACTGCGATTGAGATCGTCGATGGCCAATATAGAGCACCGGTAATGAGTTCAATATGCTTGGAGAGGTCTTGAAGACGTATACGAGGACGTCTTCAAGACCTCTAAAAATGAAGTTTAATACCACCCATAAATATAGCTGAGAATCTTACTAAGTTCAAAATTAAGAGCAAAAAAAGCATTCATGTATCAAAGAACACATACTGGCACGCTATAATACTTGTCACCAAGATTTCTGGACATCAGTTACGGTGGTCTTCTTTGGTCTTCCATGACCAAATTATGACCATTCTGGCGTCTTAAAGACGTCTTCACGATGTCACCTTTCCACTTGGGAACAGGTTGGTCAACAAGTGGATAAAAGAACTTAATTACATAAAGATGATCTTCTGGATAAATTTCTTATGCGCCATCATGACATTCATTTTCATAGACTTTCCTTTTCCTAGCAAACCTCACTTTTGTGAAATCTGTAGTGGTATGCAATATGCTTCTACGTTGCATGTCCCATTAAAAACTTAAAAAGTGCTAAAACCCATTCCATAAGCAGAACCCACAAGCACGGAGCCACTCCAGTCATTGGTGGCCCCAAGGGTGGGGCAAATTCCCCCCCTCCAAAAACCATTTTGCACATAGTTTGTTATGAATTTCCTGGACGAGACCCACGAACCCCCCTTTTCCTGGGGGATATTCCAAGAGCCGCTGGTGCCCCCCCCCCCTCCCCCAAACCTCCGGTCTGGAGCTGTCCGACTCCAGTTGGCTTCTTTCATGCCGTTCGGGAAAGATATAAAAAGTATGGGTGTATAAGATCGTCGGGATCGGACGCACCCTCGCCTTTCAGGCAGGCGAGAGTTTCCCCATGCCGAGTGAGAAAGGCAAGCCCCGGCGGGACCCCCATAGGTGTGGGGCCCAGTGCAGTGGCACCTGTCACACTACCCTAGGGACAGCACTGATGAGTGGTTAATGTCCAACCATTCCAATTTATTATTCACATAGAGCAATTAACATCATCACAATGTATTATTGGCCTGGTCCTAAAATTTAAACGAAAGACCATTCTGTAGTCTCATTAAGTCATTTCTATTCATTAAGCCAGATAACCACCTTTCATCTGTGTAATACAATCATGAATACCACGGAAACTGTCCTGCTTTGGCCATGTAATGAGAAACATGTGATATTAATGTGTTATACACAGTAGTGATTTAACGGAGGCAAATGCATGTGACACCAACCATTCTAGCTCAAGCTAATGACTGGTTTACTGCTAATAACTTAGTATTGAATCAAAATAAAACTCTAGTCTCTTCTTTTTAATCTGAAACATGAATGTATAGTGATCATTGGTGAGCTCAGACCTTTTTTTTAGGTGGTCCCTGGAATTGTTAAACAAAACTAGCAGTTAAAAATTGTATTTAAGAAATTTGGAACATTTTTCAAATATGAATTGTAAAAGTTGAACAAACAACATTAGGTTTTTAAAAAATAAAAATTGTATGCACGTGTGTATGCAAAATAAAAGCATGTATGTTTCGCAAAGAAATGTAATAACACACCATCAATCATTGGCGGCCCCATGGGGGGGGGCAGCAGTAGGGGCAATTGCCCCCCCCCAAAACCATTTTGCCCACAGTTTGTTGCAAATTTCTGGGACGAGACCCACGGACCCCCCTTTTCCTGGGAGGAATTCCATACCCCAAGAGCCTGAACCTAGCTGGTCAATTTGTATATTTTTTATAGCTTGCTCCATGTTAAAGATAATTTTTAGAAGTACATATATGAAATTACAGCAAATATCCAGTCATGATACAAGAAATCAAAACTGTATTGATGAAACTCGCAGCAGACTGGCTAAATCCCAAAGAATGTTACCATCTAGAACAAAGTTTTTCAATGTGTTGCCCATATCTGCTCATCGTGCCAATATTAAAAAATTTAGAGCAGTTATGGAGAAATGGCTACTCAACAAACCCCTGTACACAATAGCTGAGTATTTAAACTTGACTTTTCCAGCCTGTATTTCTAATATATTTAAAATATCCTGTGTATAAAATGTTTTAATGACGATATATATCACAATTTGTTGTTTTTAACATGAATATAGAAATTATTATTATGTATTATACTCTAATGTAAAATGAAAAGAAGACAAGGTCCATGGAGATCAAAAATGTCATGGTTGAAAAACCTCAAAGTGGTTTGAGCAAACAACAAGAACAGATCAGCTGTAAAGAAAGTAATGGTAGGCAACATGACTGCCAATAATTTTTAAAAGGTCATGCTAATAAGATAAAAACAGACATAAGAGTTGGAGGTATAGCAGAAGAGGAGAGAGGCCCTAGAATTCCCAAGTCTGAGATAGTACAAGCAATGAAGAACATGAAAAATGGAAAGGTAATAGGAATAGAAGAGCTTCTTATTGAGTTTTTTAAGTGTTTAGAAGAAGAGGGTCAAAACTAAATATTAGAAATGTGTAACAAAATATTTGATAACGGAATATGGCCAGATGACTTGGTAAATACGATTATGATACCAATCCCAAAAAAAGCAGGCACCAGAAAGTGTGAGAAATACAGAACCATTACTTAGTCTAATTTCACATGCAGCTAAAATATAGTTCAGAGTTCTGAACCTGAGACTCCAAGGAATAATGGAAGAGACTGTAGGTGAGGAGCAGTTTGGCTTCAGAAAAGGAAGGGGTACAAGAGAAGCCATTGTACTGCTCAGGATAATTGGTGAAAGATATAGGAAAGAGGAAAAGGAGTAACCCTCTGCTTTATAGATTTGGAAAAAGCATGTGACAGGGTAAAATGGGATAAACTGATGGTAATTCTTAAAATAAAGAAAATATACTGGAAGGATAGGAGGCTGATAAGGGAATTGTACAAGACACAGAAGGTGGCCATAAAAGTTAATAGAAAATTGACGGAATGGATGGACCTGGGTAGAGGGGTAAGGCAAGGCTGCTGCCTTTCACCAACACTATTCAATATCTACATTGAGGAGATAGTCAGTAAATCCCTGGAGAATGGAAAAGGGATAGGAATTGGAGGACAGGAGTTAAAAACCATCAGATTCACTGATGAAATGGTAATCTTAGCCAATGACAACCAGGCACTTCAAGGAATGATATAAAGTTTAGAGGAAGGAATGAAAGACAATGGAATGAAAATAAATGTTGGGAAAACGAAAGTTATGAGAGTGGATGATGGAGGACATGTGAATGTTATGACAAACAAGGGAAGAATAGAGCAGGTTAGAAGGTATAGATATCTGGGGAGTATATATGCTCACTCACTCTTCCAATCTCCCATCAGTATACTGACGGAAGATTGGAAGAGTGAGGTAGCAATTAAGTCAAGAATAGCTATGGGAAAGGAAGCTTTTAATAAGAAGAGAAGTGAGTTATGCAGTGGTATGGACCTAGAACTGAGGATGAGACTGGTGAAATGTTATGTGTGGAGTGTTATGTTGTATGGATGCGAAAAATGGACATTGGGAAGGAGAGAAAATGATAGGATCAATGCTTTTGAGATGTGGGTGTGGAGGAGGCTAGAGAGAGTGAAATGGGTGGATAGAGTAAGAAATGAGGAGGTGCTGGGTGCTGAGTTAGGGAGGAAAGAACACTACTGAAAACAATACAGAAGAGAAAGGGAAACTGGATGGGACATATTTTAAGAGGGAAGGGAATTTTAAATACATCAGTTGAGGGAGAAAAGAGAAGAGGAGGAAGAAGGCTGAATATGGCAGACAAAGTAAAGATAAGAAGAGTACAAGGATACCAAGGAAGAGGACCGGGGCAATGAATTGGAGACAGCTTTGGTGTTTGGGACCTGCCAGTAGGCAGAATACCAGTTGATGATGATGACTAGGTATCACACCAGAGAATTTCTGTGCAATTAACTTTAACACTACACATTTCCATGTGATGACGTCATCATAATTTACGATTAGATAGACTACAAAACACTTGACAAAAATTTTTTAATATGGGAAATTTCTTTTCCTTACCTCTCCCATCACCAAAACCCTCCCATTCTCTTATCCTTCGATTTACTTACAGACAATGAATAAATATTTCTTTAAAATGAAAATGAGTGACAGAATATGTAGTGACCATTTTAATCAACCAAATATACATGCTCATTATTATTTCCTTGTGGTTGATGGAGTCAAGTCTAAACTTATAATGGCAGACCTGTTAGAACCTGTTCATTCAGCTAATTTCTTCCACACTGCCATATCCTTACATACACATCTTCCCCTTCAAACCCAGTAATTTCTTCATACCCTTTAAATATAAAGACTTGGGTACTCCACCTTGATTTTCTGTCCACCCCATCCTCTCACAATATTTACTCTGCTATTACATATTGCATAATAGGTACTTCATTCTATACACTTTGATGGCTGAGATAATTTTGCATTTAGTGTCTGCCACAAGCAGACAGGGGCAACAGCATTAGGAGAGATTAGGATGACCACCAATCCAAATCTGATCCAAGTCCAACAATGGTTAGCTTTGGTTACAGAACAAAAGCTGGAGTTTCCATTATGGCAGGCTGTTGCTCCATTGTATCTTTTTCATTAGTTGACAATCTCATACTTTCTCAACTTGACCAACCCAACAAAGCACAATCCTTTCACATGTCTACATTACTGGAATATCCAGACCTCATTCTTTCACAGTCAACACGATTCAGAACTTACTTCCCCTACTCTTTTACAAACACTCCTCTATTAAACTTAACCAAGGCAGGCTTCACTTCATAGAAGGTAATAATATCAGTATTCATGATTAAAGACAACTTAGTATGTACTTTTCCACAAAATTTTGTATAAAAGTACGAAGTTGCCTTTAATCATGAGAACTCCTCTAGTAGGTACCATATTGGTGCCAACTCTAATTGAATACCAGTGAAAACTTTACAAGTCTAATACATGATTTCCCCTCAAGTAAATCTTCAGGCTTCTCCTAATGGCTGAAATTAAAATCGTTCATTTTTCTCTTCTTTATTTTAACAGGCATAATCAAGTATGTATCACCATTTCAAACCTAATGCAAAGATAAATTATGATAGAATATTTCATTTGAATCTTATGTTGTCATTAAACATTCATGATTTCAAATACCATAAATAATTATTTTATTGGCAAAAAAAACAAACAATAAAAACAGTTGAGGCTTGCCCAACTTATGAGCTGAATAGTAAAACATGATATCAGAGTAGTATTAACATTGAAAAGGGTATAATATGTAGAAATAAAATGTCATAAAAAATATATATCAGATTCTCACTTATAACTCGACATACCTAAAAATTAGTGCATAACCAAAACCTTTGAATTAGCAGAATGGACATTACCCTCGGACATAAAATGAGCAGGTAGGTATCTCTGATTACAAATGGCAAAAAATGAGAATCAATTTAAAAAAAGTTTCATAGCAAATTAACAACTCCAATCCTCATATCACCCTATCCACACACTTGTGATCAAGATGGACATTCATATAGTTGGTAAAACCACAGAACATCATCAAATTACATTGGCACAATACAGTTCTCTATGGGCTGTTCACTACCAGAGGCAGCTGAAGGACTTATTTTTAACCCTGGCAAGGTCTCTCCATGGTGTCACCCCATGGTATTTTGCTAATTACAATTCTCACAACTCATTATTTGAAGGAAGTTTGTAAATATTATTTCCTTTCAAATTAAGTTATGTCCATTGATAAATATATCATTTTACTGTAAATATATTCAAAGTCAATGTTTATATAAGTTAAAAAGTTTTGGCACCCCCTTCTAAAGGTTGCATCTAGCACAGTCACTTTGCCACAGAAGGGGGCAAAACCATTGAAAATAGCAGTATCGTGTAAACCAATGCTCTACTCAATACACACTGAATGTGAGTGCAATACATCTAGTTTCATAGTTAATCCAGCTATTCTATTTTAACAATACATAGGTACTAAAAGAAACCATGTATTTCTCCTTACTTCATTCCACCTTCTAATCTAATTCTGATCTGTCCCAGAACACTGCTAACATATTCTTACCTCCAGAGCAATAAGATTAGTAGAGTGACACTAGAGCAATTTCTCTCAAAACCATATATCTCAATAGCATGTACGTTGATTTATGTCAATCCCTGCCAGGATACAAAAAAGTGCATAACAAAATGACAAGAAAAAAACCTCAATCTTGTACATTCTGAACTTTTTTACAACCTTGCCATGATACCAAATAAGTACAATGACATGAATAGCACTTTAATCTTGTAAATTTTGAATTTCTATTATGTCCATCATTATTTTATGCTTTAATTTTCTTCTCAGAATGGGAGACCTTATTGACTTAAGTTCATGTGCGACTAATTTTCCAAAAGTAAAATCAGCATCTTCAACAGGTCGGTCTATCAACTTTTTAACAGCAAGTTCAAGGGAATGATGAAATGCAGTCTCATGATTTCTCTTCCTCCTGCTCCCCACAGTATCTCTTGGAGGGTCTCTGTCAGCTAGGGGGTCAATAACACAAACATCTTCGCTTTGATGTTCATCTACTTGGAGATCATCTCCAAGAAAACTATCCCTCCTTACATTTTCTCTGACCAAATTTCCCCCCTGAAGACTTTCACTCGGTAGAGCATCTTTCTGGAGGTTTCCCTTCTGGAGATTTTCTCTTGTGAAATTTTCTCCCTGAACGCTCTCCCTCTGAGGATTCTCTCTCTGAAGACTTTCCCTCTCATTGTTTTCTCTCTGAAGACTTTCCTTTTGAAGGTTCTCTCTCTGAAGACTTTCCCTCTGAAGGTTCTCTCTCTGAAGATTTTCCCTCTGAAGATTCTCTTGCTGAATATTTAGAAGATTTTCCTTCATCAAATTCACCCTCTGAAGGCTCTCCCTATCAAGCTGTTCTCTCTGGATGATTTCTCCGAGTAGACTTTCCCTTTGGAAACAATCTGTGGTTACTTCTTTCCTAGGGAGACTTTCTGGAGTGTATATTTCACACATTTGGGATTCTTCATGAGAACCATCTACTGAATCTTCTACCACAGTCACTAGATGGTGAACATCTTCATTCTAGAACACAAATTCCAAAAATATGTACTTTAGATATTAGATAAAAATAATAAATTACATGCCTAAGTTGAATATTACTAGTGAAAGCAGGACCTCTGGAGTACTGCCAAAGTGATAATATATCAAGACAATCAGGGTAGCAAAATGCATCTATACTATTCCTAATTATTTGTTACCTTCATAAATACATATAGCATTGATGCAAGGAATGGAAGTATGTTTTAGGAATGATGGTCATATTTTTTATAGTATCTCTCAAGTACATATCCATACAAACTCAAATTTTCACACGAAAGTCCATCCAAGATAAGAGAGAAGTAGAAATACACTAATTTTGCTTAGATATAAATGAAAAGTAAACAAAGAAAAATATCATACAACTTAAACAAAAGCCACCATCATGGATTCTTTGGTCACTTCATTCCCTTCTCCAAATGGCATTGTATGTGTTTACGGAATTAAAAGCCCACGTGTTCACACTTGGACTCTTAGCCTCAGGCAACACACACATGTTCATGAGATTAAAAACCTCTTCCTGCCAATGGTCACCTGGACAACTGAATTGTATACATATTAGTCTTATTTCCTCTGCTTCTTTTGAAAAATTGGATTTATTCATTAATTCAATTTACTTGTCAATTGCTCTCCTCTTCAATTAGATAAGGTTGAGCAATTTGAACCAAGCATAGCCCATTGTTGAGGGTAAACAGTATATGCAGTCATTTCCTGTTATAAGTTCTAGCCTTTGAAAAGATAAGAAAAAATAAAATTTGATGCATTCTGATTTCTGTGGGACAATGGATCCTCCCTCACTCCGTGGAGACATTTTTTTTAACATTCTTTGATGACTTTAGCAGAGAAATATTAATTTGCTTTCTGAAAAGTAAATATTTTCTCCTGGAAGAAGATTAATGAATAAGATTTTCAAGGTGAGGGTGAAAAAAAATACAAAATGCAAAACCAAGTGCTTCTTACTGGCAATAGTTCAAAATAAGTAAACCTTAATCTTCTAAAAGAGCTATGCAACCATGGAATCAGGCATGAAATAAAGCTAATGCATCTGCCTGAGCAACCCAATAGAACTATTGTAGTAAAGGCCTGTTGCATGCTTCAGGGGGGTAACCTGCGAATGGGTATCTCCCTAGAGACATATAGGACATCTGTTTACCTTAGGAATGGGTCACCCAGTGTCAGGTGGCGCCACCCATTGGCGTGAGTGATGTATGTGCATATTAAGTGAATATGTATGTTTGATTAGTCAGTAGTAGTTCAGCTCTTGTGATGGACACATGTTCTTTGGTAATGTCCAGCATGGCGAAATAAAGTGAAGTTACTTTGTTCAAGTTAATACGCTCTGTTATTCATTTGAACCTACAACCAGAGTTAACATGGCAGAGTCGGTCTGGTTCAAATTTAAAAAAGTGCATCCAGTATATCGATATATTGTTGTGTCCCGTAAGTGCCACGTGTCTCGACAGGTCTAGGTGTGCAACTAGCCTAACATGGAGAGTGCAATGAGAGCTCCTTCCACACTTTCTTTCGAAGGTAACATTAAAGAAAACTGGAGAAAATGGCACCAAAAACTTGAAATATATCTAAAGACTACGGATCTAGAATCCAAAGGTGAAAAGAGAAAGGTTGCTGTTCTCTTGCATGTAGCAGGGGAGGAAGCCATGGAAAAATTCGATACCCTTGGAGTGTCGGAGGTCCAAAAAAAAGCTTGATGAAGTGTAAAGGCTTTCGAAGAATTTTGCACACCTAAAGTGAATGAAAGTGTTGAGCGTCATGTATTTTTTTTCGCGTGCCCAAAACAGTGGTGAAAACTTCACCAGTTTTGTCACTGATCTTAAAAAGTTAAGTGCATCTTGTGCTTTTGGCACTCTTCGAGATAGCTTGATAAAAGGTCGTGTCATATGTGGGATACGTGATAACGAATTAAAAAATAGGCAACTTCGCGAAGATAATCTTACGCTAGAAAAATTTGTAAACATATGTAAAGCCGCAGAACTAGCCGAAGTGCAGATCAAGACGATGGATAGTGATAACAAGATACAGGAGATCAAATTGAAGAAATCATGGACTCAACAGAGCAGAGCGTACAGCAGACCACGACAAGACAGTCAACCGTCACAAGCCTCCCAGAGCAACACTTACATTCCCAGAAGTGACGTCAGGCATCGAGTGCAACAATGCCAGCGCTTCTCTTGCTCAAGATGCGGCAGACAGCATAAGCCAAGAGAATGCCCGGTGTATGGCAAATTTTGTAAGTCTTGTAGAGGAAAAAATCATTTTGCAATTGTATGCAAAAAAAGTAATGTAAATTCAGTAGAAACAGATCTAGACTCTTTATATATAGATATCATAGATGGTGCACAAAACAAAAATGATTATTACAATACATAATAGTAAAGAATGGTATGAAACTATATTAGTTAATAGAAAATATAAATTGCCAGTGAAATTAGATTCAGGTGCACAACGTAATGCAATTTTGCTTAGCGAATTAAAAAAGATTGATGGTAACATTAAAACTGAAAAATGTCACATGAAATTGTCTGCCTATGGTGGGCGTAAAATTGAAGTAATTGGCACTTGTAAATTATGTTGTAAGTTTAGAAATAGAAGTGAATGTGAGCTGGAATTTATTGTTGTAGATGGTGAAAATAAGAGCCACCCTACAACTATTGGACTACCTACTCTGTTAAAATTGCAATTAATAATGCGTGTTGAAACAATACTAGAGCTAAATGAAAAAAGTATTTTTTTAGAACATAAAGATATTTTTTCTGGTCATGGCATAATAACAAATTTTGAGTACGATATCAAGTTGAAAGAAAATGCAAAAGGCAGTATTGCCTCATGTAGAAAAGTACCTGTAGCTTTGATTCAATCGTTAAAAGGTGAATTAAATGAGATGGAAAAATCCGGGACAATTGAAAGAGTTTTTGAACCATCTGAATGGGTTAATCCACTTGTCATTACACTGAAAAAAGATGGAAATATAAGGATATGTTTAGATCCTGCTGAATTAAATACGTATGTATTACGTCAACACCATGTTATACCTAGTTTTGATGAATTGTGTGCACGAATGCCTGGTGCAAAAATATTTAGTACTTTAGACGCCGACAGAGCATTCTGGCAAATTAAGTTAAGCGAAAAAAGCTCTCAATATGTAACTTTTATTACACCTTTTGGTAGATTTAAATTTAAAGTCATGCCATATGGAATCTCTTCTGCTACTGAAATTTTTCAATGTTGCTTCTATCAAATTTTTGGTGACCCATTTTGGTTGACGATCTTTTAGTTTGGGGGAGTACACCTCAAGAACATGATGTTAGACTTAAAAGGGTACTAGAGAGAGCAAAATAAAGAAATTTTAAGTTTAATTTGAAGAAGTGTCAAAGAAAATTGAAGTTAAATATGTTGGTCATATATTTTCTGAAAAGGGCATTGAAGTAGACCCTGATAGAGTTAATGCTATTGTTGAAATGCAAGCACCAAAAAATAAGGATGAATTTTTAACCTTTTTAAGAATGCTAGCATATGTGGGAAGATTTGTTTCCAATTTGTCTCAAGCAAATTCAACTCTAAGAAATTTAACAAAAAAAGATGCTGCATGGTTTTGGGATTCTAAAGCTGAAAAAGAATTTCTAGATCTAAAAAATATATTGATGAATTCTCCCATTTAAAAATATTTTGATGTAAATGAACCAGTAGTTTTAAGTGTAGATGCATCTCAATATGGTCTTGGAGCTGTAATACTTCAAGAAAATCTTCCTGTAGCATATGCCAGCAGAGCTTTAACTGATAATGAAATTAGATATGCTCAGATTGAAAAAGAGGCTTTAGCAATCGTATTTGCATGTAAAAAATTTCATCAATATATTTTTGCAAAAGTTTTAATTGAAAGTGATCATAAACCTTTAGAAAATATTAAAAAAAACAATTGATCAATGTCCAGCCAGAATACAAAGAATGAGATTGGCAACTCAAAAATATGACATTGAAGTTAGATACAAACCTGGTAAAGAACTATTTCTAGCTGATGCTCTATCTAGAAATTGTATAACAAATGAAAAAAGTAACATTGATCAAGATATAGATGAACATGTATGTTGTATAGTGAGAAATTTTCCCATCAGTTTAGAAAAGAAAGAAATGTTTCAAGAAAAAACAAAAAATGATGAGGAGTTGCAAAATTTAATGAATTTCATTAACCATGGTTGGCCAGATAGTAAAAAAATGATTCCTGATTGTATCAAACCTTATTATGGATCAGCTGATGAGTTTTCTATCATTGAAGGTATTGTTTTCAAAGGTAACAAATTAGTAGTGCCAAAGAAACTCAGATCTGAAATGTTAAAATTGATTCATTATGTTCATTTAGGTGTTGAAAAATGTAAAGCTCGAGCCAGAGAAATTTTGTATTGGCCTTTAATGAGTAGAGACATAGAAAACATAGTTAAAAGTTGTTTTGTATGCAACAAATATCAAAAGCAAAAAACCAGAGAGCCATTAATGCCAAGAGATGTTCCTTCTGAACCCTGGCAAATGGTCGGAATGGATCTTTTTCATTATAAAAATTCTGAACGCTTATTGATCATCGATTATTTTAGTAAATATGTAGAAGTGGCCAAACTACAATCAACAGATGCTGGTAGTGTAATTAATATACTAAAAAATATTTTTGCAAGATTTGGTATACCTGAAATTGTATGTTCAGATAATGGTCCTCAGTTTAATAATTAGCTAATGAAACAATTTTCAAAGGATTGGAGTTTTAAACATGAGACTTCTAGTCCTTATTGGCCTCAATTAAATGGCATGGTTGAACGTTATATTCAAACCATTAAAAAATGTTTAAAAAAGTAGAGGAGGACGGGAAAGAACCCAACCTAGCTTTGTTAGAATATAGAAACACATCAATTGACAAAAGTATTAAGTCACCAAATGAGATAATGTTTAAGAGAAATGTAAGAGGTATAATACCTATAAGAAATACAAGTCAAAATAAGTCTGAGTATAATGATATAAGAAACAAACTAAAGGACAAACAAATTTACCAAAAAATACTATGATAAGAAGGCTCATCAGCAAAGAGAAATGAAAGTTAATGATAAAGTTCTGGTAAGAAAGGATATGAATAAACCTTTGGTACCTGGAAGGATCATTGATAAATGTGATAGACCTAGATCATTCAGGGTACAATTAAATAATAATAGCCAAATTGAACATAATAGCCAACACATATATCCTTTCAAAGGCAGAAAGGAACACTTTGATAAAAGCATTGTTTATAACAAATCAAAGTACATGTATGATGAACTTAATGTTGATAATGATTCTTCCACTGTCCATGTTAATCTAGATGTAAACAGTGGCAGTAGTTCTGGTACAAGTGGTGTAAGCCTGGACTCAAATGTATCTACTCGATCTAGTAGAGTTGTGAGACCACCAAGGAATTTAGAAAATTATGATTGCACCTAAAAAAAAATAAATAAATAAATAAATAAAGCTAAGGGGATGTCAGGTGGCGCCACACATTGGCGTGAGTGATGTATGTATTAAGTGAATATGTATGTTTGATTAGTCAGTAGTAGTTCAGCTCTTGTGATGGACACATGTTCTTTGGTAATGTCCAGCATGGCGAAATAAAGTGAAGTTACTTTGTTCAAGTTAATACGCTCTGTTATTCATTTGAACCTACAACCAGAGTTAACACCCAGTGCCAGAGATGAGCAAAATGCTCCACAAATTGCATTCGAAATACAAAATACCAAATACTAAAAAAAGTACATATTTGAAATACAGAATACTTATGCAGGATGTATGTATTTGAAATACATATACGCACACATATTTTAAAATATGTACTCAAAAGGAAAAAAATCCAATCAATAAAAATCCTAAGAGATCAGAATTCTAAGTGCATAATAAGAGCACTACAATATTTACATATTTAACAAAAAACATGGGTTCCCAGGAAAGAAAAAGTATATTGTCATAATAATAGTCTTCCAGTACATTTGGGCAGATACCACCAAAATAAAGGCTTAGTTTAAAAAATATCAGCAGGAATCCAACAACAGAAATAATCATTCCCATATTTTTCTCTCATTAAAAGTTAGATTACTCTAAGTTCAACATAACACACAACCTACTCTCACAAGGAACACCCTATCAATCTTACTTCATACCAAGGCATTACTGCCCCTTGCTCCCTCTCCTCTGCTCTCATAGGAAGATCACTACAACCTTTTCTTCTTAAAATTACTGGGCAACATCATTTACATAGTTTTCAAAATACATATAAATAAAACAAGTTCTTGTTTAATTTTGTGGTATACCATAAAAAGAGAATTTAATGGTGTGCACCTGATGATGATGCTCACGCATCGAAATCCAGGTAGTGATTTTCTAATTTGTGTAGTTTTGTAAAAGTTGCCATAAAATTCTCAAAATACATACAGCAATTCTCTCCCTTCATGATTTCCTGCTAGCTTCCATTAGTGATCAATGTGAATGGTCTCCTGGACATCTGGCTGAGCTGAAGCTTGTAAAATTATGCATCCTGCATTTTTGAAGGTAAATCAGGGGTTAAATAAGTCCCCAGCTAAAAAAATATTCTTTTGCAATTTTTAATGCTGAATGAATGTACTTGGCCAGTGGCACTAACAGAAACATGAGAAGCACCAGTGGTGCACGACCCCCTCTCACCTAGGCTCAATAGCTCAATGCCCCTCCCCCGTGTGCAATATTTTCTAAAATCTCAAACCCCTCTCCAAAAGCCCAGGTCCCTGATAGAAATTTGACATTTCTAATGATTTTCTGACCTGGCCCAGGCACAATTCTGACAATTTATCAGACACAATTTGTGTCATGGCCCCCTTTGTGGGCACCACATAGTAGGTCATTGTAATAAATAAATACAGTGTCCCATTGATCGTGTGTTATTTCTAACCTATAATTTCAGACACTTTCTTTCGTGCCACATGGATGAAATTTGGTAACTTGGTAGAAAAAGGTCGTAAGTTTTGTTGAGTGCAAAAGAAATTTTATAAATATGAACTTTTGACCCCATAAATAGGGTCCAACCAAAAATCCAAATTTTGCCTTATGGGCATTCAATGTTAAATTTTTCGAAATACAAAAAAGAAAGAATTTCTTTGCAAAACTTTCAATTTGTAGGTTTTTGGGCACAAGAAACACGATGGAAGAACTTTCGAGTTCGAAATTGCAACCGTGACCCCTGAAAGGCCAGTCAAGGTCATAGGGGTGACGAAAAGCGAATCGCCGCTACAAACCTGTCGAATCATAGGTTTAAAAATGTGCCAAGATCGATGGTAAGGTCTTCAGATCCCTCTTGTCATCCCTTGACCTTCAAGGGTCACTCAGAGGTCACCGGGGGGAAAAAATGAATCGGGGCTACAAATGTGTCGAATCATAGGATTAATAAGGTTCCAAGGTCGATGGTCAGGTCTTCAGATCCATCTTGTCATCCCCTGAACTTCAAGGGTCTATCAGGGGTCACAGGGGTGACAAAAGGTGAATCGGGGCTACAAACATATCAAATCATAGGTTTATAAAAGTCACATGGTTGATGGTAAGGTCTTCAGATATATCTTGTTATCCCTTGACCTTCAAGGGTTACTCAGGGGCCGAAGGTCACAGGGGTGACAAAAAGTGAATCGGGGCTACAAACGTATAGAACATAAATTACAAAATGTACCAAGACTGATGGTTTGGTTTACAGATCCCTCTTGTCTTCCTTTGATCTTCTAGGGTTACTCAGGGGTCAAAGGTCACATGGGTGATGAATAGCGAATCGGAGCTACAAAAGCGTTGAATCATTTGATTCAAAGAGTGCCCAATACGTTAGTAAAGTCTCTCCAAACATTCTCTGACATTCAACTGTTAGGGGTCAAAGACCACTAAGTGTAGCCAAGGAAATCGGGACAACAGACGCATCGATTTGTAGCTTTGAAAGGTTGAAGAATTAGATGATGAAGTTCTCAGATACTGCTCGTCGTCTCCTGACCTCCAAGGGATACGCTGAGATCCATTGTCACAGATGTTAGAAATGACAAGACCGGGAAACATAATGAATCTGAGACTTTTAATGCTGCAAATGTCAATAGTAAGGTCCTCAGATACCACCTGTCATACCTTGACCTCTTTGGGTCATATGGTGGTCGTTAATTTCGAATTTACAAATCAATGACAAAATTTAATTATAATTTTAAGAAAATTCCTTTTATTTCAATAAAAATGTTTTAACATATATTTCATTCAATAAAAGACCAAACAAGGGGCTACAAACGTATCGAATTATTAGTTTAAAAAGGTGCCAAGGTCGATGGTAAGGTCTTCAGATCCCTCTTGTCATCCCTTGACCTTCAAGGTGTCACAGGGGTAATCAAAAGTGAATCGGGGCAGCAAACATATCTAATCGTATCAAGTTTGCCTTCACAGAACGTAAATTCAGCGTATGTTTGAGAAGTTTAGGGAGAAGAACTGCTTCAACGTTGAACACCACAAGAAGGGGGACCATACCAGACATCCTTTTGAAATATCAACCTCACCGGAGTAGAGGCAGGCAGTAGTGGCTTTGGTCTTGAAATCTTATTGCACTCCATCCGCCGTCGCCGCTTTCATTGAACATCCCCAGGTCTACCTTGCAACAAATAGTGAGGATGCTAAAATTGAAGCCGTATAAAGTCAGAATGGTGTAGGAGTTTTGTAAGGGAGACTATGGAGAATGCATCCACTTCTGCCACTGGATGGCTGAGAAACTGAACGAAAACCCTACGCTCATGATTTAGGTAGTTATTTGAAGTTTATTGATGCTTCGTGAGGATATTTTCTGCTTTATTCGAGTTTTGATATAAAAATATGTTTGTCTATTTCAGCTTATGGTTCCTAATGAAGCCAAATTCTTTTTATACGGGGCTGTTTCTTCCATTCACGCTAGGTATTGGGCTGCAAGCAACCCCGACGTGTGGGGTGAGCGGTCCCTTGACAAGCGTGGCGTGATGATCTTCATGGTTATGGTGGATACTCCCATTTTGGGCCGTAATATTTTTAGAAGAACATTAAAAAATAAACTTTCCTAGCTATGCTGTAGGAAAACCTGTTCCGGGACATGGGAGGGAGAACTACGGCACCACTGAGGTGTGGTTCCAGCAGGATGGAGCACCTGCCCATATGTCCTGGGCGGTCATTCATGTACTCAAACAGATTTTAGCGAGCGGCTTATTATGATGGGGACGCAGGTCGCATGGCTGGACCTCATGCCCTGTGATTTCTTTCTTTGGGGATTCTTGAAGCAGTTGGTTTCCAAAAAAAATATTTCCAAGCAACAAAGACCTGAAGAAAGAAATTACAAGATGTGCAAAGTTCATATCCCCAAATATGCTGGAAGACACATTCACACACGCTTAAATCGATCGCTTTCAATTGTGCCTGGCACGGAAAAATAGGGCACGTAGAGTGAATAAAAATTGATTTTTCATTTTACTGCTTCGACATTTTCATAACAAATTTTGATAATGAGTTAATTTTGCATATTTAATAATTTTTTTGAATGAAACATATGATAAAGCATTTTTAATTGAATAAAAGGAATTAACTTTTCTTTCCGGCCAAAAACCTATTACTGGACATTAAAGGAAAGGCATGGTAAATACTAACTTACTCAGATGGTGACTGGCAGCATTTTGAGGAAAGCATTATATGATTCAAATTCTTTGCATTTGTGATTTTTATGTATATTATTCTAGTGATAAGAGCAATAAAAGTTGTAAATTTTGAATGGAGGTTAACAATTATTTTAAGTTCACCAATGCATGAGTCTCTGCATTCTTAAGGATAGGCATTGCTTCAGCAGCAGGATGGATTTTGCTTTGCGATACCTATACTGAAAAATATGGTGGCCGACTGGGAAATATTGTCAACCAAGATGTCAAGTGTGTTAATTACAGTTACAGCTGACTTTCGTGTCAACTTTTGCTGATGTTACAGATATCTACTTTAGCTCGCGTTAGTGAAATCTGTGCTTCAATTAAACATTATTTGGCCTAAGTATTTACTTTTTCAGCACTTTTAGAAGTCATTTTCAACGTTTTTAAACCCATTTTCAACTCTTTTGAATCCCATTTTTAACTGATTTTCCCATGTTTCTTTTTACAAAGCAGATGCAAATGAATTCCAAATGAATGAAGAAAATGAATTGAAAATCAGATTAAAAACAGTTGAGAATGAGATATTTCTACCAGAGTATTAGCATTATTATAATAACCTTTTGTAATACTGCTTTTAGCTAAACATTCCATGTAATACAAATTGAATTCATACGAATACCTTATTTGCTGAATTGCTCAGGAATTGAGCCTACCACTTGAATACCAATTATGGTTGTTCAGTACACATCCATGACCATTAGGAGGCTTCATTGTATAGTTTGATTAATTCTAAAAAGTAAAATTTAAGACTTATAGCAGAGCCTTCCCATTGATTCAAGAGGTGATTCCTCTATTAGTGGTATTCATGTTTCCAGTAAAGTAGTTATAGGTGCACTGTTTGTATTCAGCCATTATTGGCATTGAAGAGGTAGACTCAATTCCTGAGCAATTTGGTAAATAAGAACATCCTATGAACTAAATATTTGTTGTGAATGGAGTGTTATCTAGCTTTTTTCATTATTTTAGTAAAATTTTATCATACTACTTTTAACTAAACATTCCTTGTACTACAAATTGAATTCAACGATTGCCTTATTTGCTTAATTGCTCAGGAATTGAGCCTACCATTTGAATTCCAATTATATATGATCAGTATATATCCATGACCATTAGAAGGCTTCAGTATATGTATGGCATACGTATACAGTATAAGGGTTGTAGCCGCATACGGTATAAGCCTGAAAGCTGGCGTCTAGCCATTGAGTACATGTGGTACATAGGGAGGTAGCCAAAAAAGTTGTATACCAGTATACATCCAGAAGTTGGTAAGCATACATATATTAGCTGTTCTTGATATATGGTTTGCTGTGTGGATTAGGTCAGAAAAGTTAGTTATATAATCACACCAAATTAAAAAATATGCCCAACCCCGCCAACATATGAGTGATGCGGAAAATTTGCTGAAAATCGGGCATATTCCAAAAATATACTCCGATAAAATGAGAAAGTGGTCACCACAAAGCCTCAGAAAGTTTAAGAAATTCGGCATGTAGGCAACCCACACGATGCTCCAGCAGTCCAATCAGGGCTGCATTAAATATCGTCTTTTAAGGCTGTTTTACACAAAAGATTTTGTACAAACGAACCCAGCAGCACACATTCATGGAACCCATGATGGAAAAACTATGGATGTATCCATAATGGAATGATAGAATGGAATCAACATGGAACGTCTATGGATTCCATCGAGAAATTTCCACTTCAACGACGATGGAAATAAAGTAACATGGAATCCATTCGAATTCCCTCCATAATCCAAGATACCCTAGTCAAAATAAATATTTATTAAAATATTATAATGACGGTGATTCCTTCATAATATGTAACGGATTTAAAAAACATGCGTGCATAAATAAAATTTTAAGTTGTGATTTTTTGAATTTTTATCTTTTACTAAATATGGATTTTGCTCTTTTGCTGGAGTTTACGTTCAGGAAGCCACTGGCCCACCAGGCCAATGAATTTTTTCGATGTCGCTTTGAATTATTTGAATATCAACGTAAATATTGCACTGAGTGTACGACTAACACATTTGATGTTGTTTGGGACGCCTTTGTTTATGGTATCATTAAGAAAGTATTTGAAATTCCAGTGTAATCAGACATCCCTTACGTCATCAAGTAAACCCCCGATATTAATACGAATCTTCAGCATGAACGTATGGATTTGCGATGCCAATGTTGATTTTGTGTATCAATGTGAAATTCGATGCACGAATGCTACAAATTGTGTGTAGATTAAAATCTAGGAAAAGTCAATTCGCAAGTGAGTGTGTACGTATATTTTGCAAGTTAAGTCTAAATGGTCACGCCTAAGAAGAATTGTGTCGTTTTCCAATAATTTCTGCGTACTGGCAAGGAAGGTGCCAAAAGCCAGCTGTAATGCTGCACCTGAGACAGAAACCAGTGAGCATAATTACTAATAGGTACTTTATTACTTTCATATTTCTAATAAACAAGTTAGCTGCCATAAAACTTGAAACTAGATGTTAAGCAGTATAATCATTGTCTCATATTTACAACCATATTTGTTTTCTTGCAGCCATAGAAATAGTTTCAGTGAGACCGTATATGTACTGTTATATTTCACTTGGTTAGTGGGGAGCTTGTGAGAGTTCATCTTGGGGAGCTACGCCACAGCAGGAAGCCTACAATACTGCTGGTGAGTGAATCTATGTCATTATATTGTTATATTTCCATTTCACTGGTTGATTTTCATCAGTAACCAAGACCTCTTGAATCGATAATCATAGTTACGTACAATAAAAACCTACAATAGCTGAATTTCATTTAGGTTTAAGTGGTGAAGTGTACTGTAGACCACAGAATATCTCAGGCCCATAGCAAAGTTATTTCTATCCTTGCCACTTTTTGAGTGAATACCCGTGTTTGTGGTGAAAGTACATACGTTACATGTTACTGGCTCTTTACTAAGCGAACGTCAAAAGGTAAATGACTTGACTATTTGAGTGGGGAGTACTTCATGCGTGGGTTTTTCTGATCTAGAAATGGGTTCTGCACATAATGCATACCACAATAAAGTTATTGGTTAAAACCTTGTCCATGGTTCTATCAGTGAAATAGTTAATCTTTTAACATTATCTGTCTACCATGTGTGCTAACTTCTGTAATTTTCATTCTTCCATGTGTTTACTACTACATTTAAATTATGAAGAATGTGAAAGTGAAGAATTATGAGGGAATGAATCATTTGGCTATGGTTGGAGCATGTAGTGGAGAGCTGCAGCAAACCAATCTTCAAATTCACTGCTGACTGTGTGTGTGTGTGAATGTGTGAATAAGCCACCTACGGAAAAGAGAGCTGTTACTCGGTTCAGTGTAATTGGCCCTGCTATCATGTTAAATTTTATGATATGAGAATTACTTTGCCAATTTCTAATTCTTCTCATTTCTTTTTTGCTCAGGGTTCAGTCAGTTCAGGGAAAGTGTTGCAATGGAACTCGGTTCTGAAGCTCTGGAGGACCTGGAGTCATTGTTGTATAGTACTAATGGGGTAAAAGACAACATCCAAGAAAAATTGGGTTAGAACACTAAGAAACATAAGGGCACAATGGCTGAGATTAAGGTTTAATGCATTTAAGTACCTTTCTCCAAAGAATAATTTTACTTTAATTTAACTTAACTACGAAGAATCTTGGAGAATTGATTCGGACTCATTAATCTATGTGTGTAGGGTTATAATCTAGCATGGCCAGTGTAACCAAAATACCATAAACAACCGCACACTTGATATTACTGGTAGTTTCAGGTGTTACTTGGTGGAACTTATTCATTATATAAATGAACAACTTAAACTTTGTGGTTCCACAATAAACGTCACAATTTGCAAAACATTTGTTAGAGAACAACCACTCCAGTGAATTTGAAATTGAAGTGTTGCATGTATAAAAGAAAGGATACAAATTAGATGCATTGGAGCAGTTAGAAACTTTTAATTGTGTACGCTGCAAGCAGAATATTGTTAATGACTTTTTGTACAACTCCCACTCACCCCTCCTAAATCTCCCATTCCCCCCTCCCAAACCTCCTATTCATCCTAACGACCCAGATAGAAAAAAACCCTCCCCTTCACTCCACCCTCCACCTTGACAGCCAAACATGTATAGGTAGGGACCTGAAAAGTGGTAAATAAACTCGAGGGAAAGCGGTGTAAAAATCATAGCCCCAGCAGTGCAAAAAACGCAATTTCATGCTCCGGCGGTGAAAAAAATATTTACGTATTTCTCAATTTAAACAAACAAAGAATTGTATTAGAGACATAAATTGATATATCTAACTTATTCTATCTAATCTTCATTGATAGTTAACAAAATACACAGATATGCACAAAATACAGGCCATTACAAAGGTGACTCAATGGCCACCCAGCCTGTGAGGACTGTGTTGTGTGGGTTGCCTATCACCAATTTCTTTGGTACTGATTCTTTGCGTATTCAAAGCGTAATGTGAAGGGACCCTAAAAAGTGGTAAAAAATCTCAAGGGAAAGCTGTAAAAAAATCATAGTGACAGCAGTTTAAAAATCTTGAATTTCATGACACGGGTAAAGAAAAAGTTGTTTTTTTATCAACTGAAACATATAATGGACTTCATTTTTTACTCATGTTGAAAGATATAACCATTTATAAATATTTAAAATAAGAAATAAATATATTAAGAAATTACATGAGAAATAAACACATACAGGAATCACATAGTGTGACATAACTCAGTCACATGAAGAGCCAAAGATTGTTAAGTTGTATTTACAAAGTTTCTGGGAAAGCATTGGTTCTCAAATCACTTAGTATATTTCCATATGAAGAAATAGGTCGCTCACAATTCACATTTGAACATGGAACCCACAACCCACAACGATGCTCAGCAATGTACGGAGCCCATAAAGTTTTTCACCTATTTCTTTTACAGTAGATTGCATGCACGAATAGCCAGTAAGTAGTACTGTGCAGTCAAGTGTATTCATAAGATTAATGGATGATGCTGTCTGCACAATGGATGCTTCAGTGTTTTGGATAATGTTCTTCACATCAAATAATTTTCCCATGCTTGAAGTTAAGTTCTGGGCAGTATCTGATGTTAAAAGCCTAGTTAACTTAACCTCACACAAACTCCCTAGATTTGTAAACAGTTGTATTAACCCTTTCAACGCTGACTTTCCTTCTGACTGAATGCAGTTTTTTTGGATTTATTACTAATTTGTCAATTGAAAAACATATTTCCTTTATTCATTTTAAAAAATCTTTAAAAAAAGTGATAAAAATTTTTTTTTTTAAGTGACGTGAATTCACATCGTCAGCCGTTCATTAGAGCCTGTTGTGTAATGCTCGGTAGTATCACTGCCCCTGAAATATTTTTTACGCTACTAATTTTTTTTATTTATTCCTCTCCACTTTAAGTACAAGAAAATACTTCAAAACTTATTATTTTTGTAATGTAAGTGCGAGCTTATTATTTTCTACCCGTTTAGCTCATTATTTATCTATTTAATAATATTTCCGTACTACTTTTAGTTGCAATATTTTGAGCAAATTTTTCTGCCTGCCGGGTGGACCTTATGCCGATGTTCTGAATAGACGTTTTGTATGCTTTCAATAAGATGATTTTTAATGGGATATAGTTATGAAAATCCCTTACAACACAACCTTTGACTACATTTTTCAATGTTTTTGAGAATTTCACGATATATAATTATGATATTTTTTGGAAAAAATTATTCATTTACTAATTTGATTTTTGAGTATTTATTGCAATTGCAAAAAATATAAATCATTATTTACAAAGTAACATGTAATATTTACATCACGACACACGTATGCATAGATACAAAATACAAAATAATTATTAAAAATTGCCAAAATATTAAAACATTTTATATATTTATACCATTAATTTAAAACATCCTAAATTTACTGACTTCTTTCCTTAGATTTTGCTTTTTTTCATACATATACATTTTTATATACACTTAGGCTCTGATGTTCCTATGGAAGGAGACAAAGCATGGTTGAATACAGAGGGGAGGGTGTCCCTCGCATGCAGGGCAAAAATACGTAGTGTCTTTACGTATCCCCATCTTCTGGCATTCTCGGCACCTTCTTTGTATTGTTCTCTTCCTTTTGGTTTTGTCATCTGTTGGGAGGGATTGAGGGAAATGCTTTGACAGGCCTATGCCTCTGGAAGGGACTTAAGGGGAAGGGCGAGAAATGGCTGGGGAAAGAAGAGATTTTATGACCGAAAGCCGAAAGTCGTATAGAGAGGATCTGGTGTGAGAATTTTTGTAGAGGTAGCAGCTGTTCAAAAGAAGAAGGTGGAAAATGTGAATGCCCAACTTCTTATACCATTAGAGCGTTTTTCGCTCAATTGGATAATATGACATCATCTGATCAGTATGATCGATGCCACCCATTGCCTCATTGTATCTAACAATTGCCTCAGGTTTGGGTATAGGCTCCCCTCCCCTTCAACGGTGGACATCAACCATTTCACCACCATACTGCGAACTGATCATCAGTACCTCTCTCCTGTCTTTCCACTTCAAGATTCAGACACCGTCTTCAGTGAAGGCATTCACAACTTCTTTAATTTTTTTTGAAACAATATGGGGAGGATTACCCTTCCGGTTAGTTCTCAGAGTTCCGGTACAATAGGTCTTCCGCTCTAGTAGTTGGTGGGCCAAATTGACGCTATTGTAATAATTGTCCATAAGCAATGAGTGGCCAGCATCAAGCTGACCCTCCAGTAGTTTATTTACAACAGTGTCAACGTGGCCTCGGCCTCCTACGTCAGCATCACTAGAGCCAGTGTACATGATAAATCTGAGAACTAAACCAGAGGGTTCTGTAAGCATATACATTTTTATACCGTATTTACGTTTTTTTCCCTTCAAAAACATTCGGAAAACTAGTCGTCCCCTCCAGAGGAGTATAGACTCATCAATACAGAGTTTCTGCGTTGGGATCACAGCATTGGTCATGGTGTCATGGAAGAGGTCAATTAGGGGACGTATTTTATAGAGTCGATCAGTTGGCTGAGGCTGACCGGGTTCTGGGTTTTTTGCAAAATACCCGAGAACCTGTCACGGCTCATGCAGCCCCGAAAACAAGGAAAGTTAAAGAGAAAGTCCGTGCTACAAAAATCGGCTATCCTGCTCAAAGGAATGGTTCCCATATGAAACAAGATGCCAAGGAAAACAAGGAATTCCTCCTTGTTCAACGGCTTCCATTTAACAATCCTCGCCTTAGGAGCTACATTCTGCGCCTTTAGCTCGTCGGCAAATCTATTCGTTTCTGTCACAGTAAGGTCAAGAATATTGTCAGTCAGTAAGAGGTTAAAATAGTCTCTGGGTTCATCTCCTTGGGTTGGCGCAGTCATGCCAGGGGTCTTTGTGAATGGGATTGGGTCTTTTGTCGGTCTGTCGGAAGTCCAAGAGTACGAGGTCTCTCTCAGTCTGGAAGTGGTGGCATGCAAAGAAGGGCCTGGTAGGCCAGACTCTGGGGATAACTGTGCATTACCCTGCGAGGGATCCCCTTCCTCCTTTGATTCATCCTCGCCGCTCTCTCCCCACTCAGTCTCCCCTGAAAAATTACTCCCTTCGTCCTCATCACTCCCGCTATTATCGTCTTCCCCCTCAAGAAGCCTCTGGAGTTCCACCACATCCGTTATAATTTTGGATACCTCAGGCCTCCGAGACTTTGGTGGGGGTGGATTTATCGAAACATCCAGAGGCTCAGGAGTAGTCAACGGCAGGGGACTGTCTCGGGATGTTGAGGGCTCTCCCTCGAAGTCGTTTCTTCCGCTGCAACTCCCCTTTTCTTTCCTCCTCGTGTTTTTACCATTCTATATAATGAAATACAATTAGAAAAAAAATAATTGAAACCTGAAAACATCAGGTATATTATCATTCAATAATACAATCATGAGGTTATCTTACCTGCAAGGTTTCCAACTTCTCTCGAACTCTACCCCACTTCCGCGGCTAATATGCACGAGTCTTTTGTTCTTTGGTTATTTTTAGAAAAGAAAATCAACAATTAGTATTATTGTTAATTTATTTCAATATATTATACTGCTCAACTACATTTAAATTATTTCTTCATAATTTAATTTAATTTATAAAGCTTTACATCAATCTAAAATCATGCGTAAGAAAGAAACTAAATAGAATAAAAGGTATATATTTTTTGGTGTTGACAATTTATTTGTTCAGTAATATTAGAATATTAGTCCATATACCTAGTTACGTACTGATGTGAATTACGCTTTTGACTCTTTTATTCGCCACGTTTTTAAAAGTTCATCGAAGGTGACAAGCGCGTTGTGTTCTTCAGTTACATCTAAAAAAGTTAATCCAAAGTGACCCAATATCACATAATTCAGGAAAATATCTTCATTTTATGGGTAGAACTATGGGTTCATGAATGCGTAATCTGACATTTATCTATTGTTTGGGGCATAAGAAAAAAGGAATGTTCCTTTTTTTCTTATTAGCTGAAACTTCAGGCAAATGTGGTATCAAACTAAACACTACACAACTCGAGAACTTTTTATTCTAAATCATAACAAAGAAATAGATTTTGAAAATTCTATTGATTGAAATATTTCAAATTTGATCCTGATTATTATATTTCAGACGTAACAAATTAGGAAAAAATAGCGATTCATCACCATGCACTAACATGTGTCTCAAATTGTTCACCGAGGGAATTCCAAAGCTGACCGGCACAACATCGAACTATCCTTCAAACAAAGCACCCCTCTAGGAAAATCCCCTCTCTCACACCGTCCTGTTCTCTCTTTTTACTTTTGCTCTACCCACTCATCCCTAATCCTTTCCGGGCTGCAATAAAGCCTCCCCACATCTGCGAAACTTTCACCAGCAGAGTCCGACTCGGTCGTGGGTCACGGCACCCTGGCAAGAGACCAGACAAAAGGACTAACGAAATATTTTCTCTGAAATAAGGAGAATGTCAAAGACCTAACCCTGTTGTTTACCAGTCTCCAACCTCGAAAAACACCCTCTCTCAGAGGCTGCATGTTTGACGGGAACTTACACTTACACTTAGGTAGATAGTTATTTTTCTCAAATATTCCAACTATGCGGGTCGCAGAAACAAAGTATATAATTAATAGGATAAAAGTTTACTTGGCCTAACACTACGCGAATTAGAATCCTTGAGGAGCTTGGTTAAAAATATCAAAATGTTCAGTGAGATCGTGCAGCAGTTTTTTTATTCTTACGCATGCTTTCCGGCATTATATTGATTACAAACAACGGCATAACTAAACGAGTAAGTAATAATCACCACCCTTGGAATTATTCACTAATATTGGTAATAGTAACGAATTTAAAAGGTATACTGAACAATGCTACATGCATTTGTTATGGTTCACTGACAGACGGATTAACTCTGCAAAAAGTCGTGTGTTCAAAACTAAATATACAACAAAATAACAATGTGAATACTCACCAAAACAGGAAATACTCGTAGACCGTTGTAAACAGGAAATAAACAATGTTGCAATGATTGATAAAGACTGAAAAATAAAATTGTTATATTTTATTAGTAAACACGTTCTTGAAACAAAATAAAATAAAAAGAACTTCATAAACTACTGGTTTACTCACCAAAAGTGACAACAAAAGAAGGAAATTGAAAAAATGGTTAAATTCCGGTGTCAGAATTTTCAACAACAGCAAAAATGCAGACTTTTCGGCTGATAGAGGTTCACCTGTAGGATGTAATTACTGAAAAAAATCATAGCCTGGATGATTTTAGCGGCACATAAGATGCACATTCCATTAAAGAGCAGTAAAACCTAATTCCATAAATCATAAACACAAATATTCAAGAAGCAACGATAATGTAACGAAAAAGTTCAGAAAAAAAATTTAAGTTTACCTCGATAAAAATTATAAAAAAACTTCATATAAATCCAAATACTGCAAATATTCTGTTGGTTACCTGTATATAAAAAACATAAGCGCATTAAGGCTAGAAAATAAATATCAGATTACGTATTATTACAAAAGTAAATAAAATGCCACACGAAAAAAGTAGCACTTACGCACCTCCAAGAGTAAACAAAGAAACTCGCAAGATACACCAGAGCAAGAAAAACTGACCTTCCCCAAGCAAAGAGTGGAGTCTCACTGATGACTGAGAGCCCACTCGAGCTCTTCGGGACGGCTGAGGCACTGTGGTACCGTTATATACGGAGCAGAGTGCTGGGCGTGAATTCACGTCATGCCGCCAGCGGGTGGGGTAGTCGGGATGTGAATTCACGTCATGCAGCGCGGAAAGGGTTAACTCTCCCCTCCTTACCACTGACTTAAGGATATTAATGGTGGAAGTTGTCTGAATGCCTAATAAACCTTTACTAAGTATCTTAAAATTTTCAAATAGGCCATCAATTCTACTTTGCAACTTACGTATGAAAGGAAATGATGATCCCTCTAAGGTGATGATGGAGTCAATTATCTGTTGCCCATGTTCTTTGAGAAAAGTTGCACTGGCTTTGTTTATTTGAATATTTTGCTCTTCTAATTTAGCTAAGTGTTTCACAACAACACCTCCCTCATCCACAGTCTTGCTAAAGTCTGCCATATCCTGAATATGTTCCCCAATATAAATTGCTGACTTGAACCAAGTATTCCATTTTTTCATGACTGGTGATGGAAGGGTATCTGTTTTGATTCATCTTCTGGATAGCGCTCTTTTAAGAAAGAAATATATCTATGTTTCCTCTTTCTAGTGTTGAGAAAGAACATTTTTCCATTGGACACTCATAAATTCAAGTCATGAAGCTCTGTAGAAAACAAATTGGCCACAAAATTTAGCTAATGGGCCCAACACTAAATGTGTGTCATTGCAGGGCAGAGAACGTTACACATTTGGCCACACAAAATCATGTATCTAGCTGAATCTGTTACTAAAGCTATGGCATTGTCGTAAGAATTTTCAAATTCTTGTATTGCAGCCATTACAGCTCTGGAGCATTCAATTGCATTTGCCTGTTGTAACATTTTAACTGCCCCTACAAAAAACTTCTGCTCAGCGGTGCAGGACAGTATCCTTAGCAAGACAATGAATACCAACCGACCCTTCCTATCAGTGGTCTCATCACACATAAATTGAACTTGATGGCTTTTAACTGATGCGTTTATCTTTTCTTGGCAACTTGTGGAGCATATTTTGCGCTGCAGGTATCAGCACCAGGAATGTCTCCTGCTCCTGCAGTTATTCCGAAATATTCAACACAATAAAGTTTTGCTGCTTGCAAAGTTCAGCTGCTTAAGTATGCAATATGCAATGCCTCTCAACGAATCAGGGGTGCTGGAGGATATCCCTCGGAAAATTAATAGACATAAAACGCAGAGACATAAACTTACCTGGAATGTCGTCTTGGATCGTCTAATTTTTCCAAAGGTATGTTAGCTTTCATCAGAGTACTAACTGTGTCACAAATCTATTCCTCTTTTTCTTGCTTTACTTTTTTTGCATTGCTGATTGTGTCTTATATGGACAATTGTCGCTTATTCAATGTCCGTCGTCGTCCTTAAATATTTTTCGATTTTTGGACATAATTGATGTGCTTGCTGCTGCCCCTTATGTGCTTCATGATGAAATCTTTTCTGCTGCAGTCGATTCGGATGTTACAAAATTCGCACATCATGATTTTGCTTCTTGTGTCAAATATATATAAACCATCGCTTTCAAACTCCTTTTGGCGATCAAATATGCTGACAGTTTTTGGCATTATGGTCTACAGAGATACCTTTTGTGATAATCAGTAGCTCCGATCGAACTATAAACGTGTGGTGACTCTAGTTCATCCAGAGATACTGAGAATATTAGTGTGTCCTTATCTAGTACTTTTTATCGCCCCGCCATGCCGGTCACTCTCCAGCCGCCGACCCTCCACCACGGGCGCCGAATCAGTTCCCTGCGGCTTGGCGTGATTGCCGTCGCGCTGGAGTCATATCATAAAGTCGGCTACATAATACACTCAACATCAGTCAGTAAATTCGATAGTTTATCCTTAAATAACTCTTTTTGTCTACCCGAGGAGTAATTATACGACCCGTCAGTCACAGCTTAGGTGGAGCGCTCTTTGAATAAGATTTGTACGTCCAATTGACAACTTTATTTGTCTCTTCACACAACCGCTAAGACATTTAAGATACTCTTGTCTAGCATTGTTATTGGTCCAATTAATGCTATGCACAGACTTACTGAAATCATCTTTCATAAGAGCAATTGCTTGAATGGCAAATTTTCTTAAGAATCTTTCGGAATAAATAGGTACATACTATGCAAGTCATATTTCGGCGGTGCGACGAAAACGATGCGCCCCCACCCCGCCACCATAGATGCGATTTAGGGAGACATACGCAGATATCATGGTCACGCGCATCATCAGACTGGTGATAGCGGTGTGGTGACGTTAATAATTATGTATATATTTCACACCATGAGTTTGCAAATATTTTTTCACCAAATGGGACGATGACTTTCATTACGTGTTTTACATAGATATAAAAATAAAACTTAAAGAATTTCATGTTTTTTCACAAAATATCGTATGATAGGTTTCAAAAATGTGAAATTTCGCCCAAAATATTGCACTAACAGCCAAATACCGTTAAATTTATAATGGCAATTTTTAACTTATTAGGGCTTTATACATCAAAATGACAACTTTTATGATCTTTCAAAAAAATTTGCGAAAAAATCCATTCGCGAAAGTTAAGGGTCCTAATGTTTTGTGTAACAGCGAAAGTTTTTTGAATTTTATTTTAATAAGTAAGAAATATGTGATCGGGGAGTAGGTTACACCAGTTTTGTTGGGTCTTAATAGGCCCTGCTTTTGAATGACATGGTGGCAGCTCATTCTCTGGGAGTAAACTGTGAGGAAGATGGTTGTTATTTATTGAAGTACCTTAGAAATTACTTCATGACTTGGATATGCTTCAGAAATTTGGAGTTTTAAACTGCTACAATGGACATAGAAGACAAAATTTAAAACCCTTCAGCCATATTGTGCTCCTAAGAGCTGGTTGTACAATGTCTGGTTATGGGTTAGTGATGAAGACTCTCGTGATGCTATTGAGTAGTCTTCTGTGTAATTATGGCTCTAGCCATTACATATTTGCTTGTGACAAGACATTGTTCCACCAGCCCTTGGTGTCCTAACCCAATTTTCGTTCACTGATAAATGCTGGGTAGACTTCTGAGTTGGACTGCATCATTAAAATTTGGTTGGCTCTACATTTCATTTCACACTGTAACTATGTATAGTGCTAAGGCTAAGTAAGTGCTGAGTTAACTTCATTCCTTAAAGCTCACTACAATGGGAGATGAAATTCAAGTCCGCAAAATAATCACCATAGATCACAACTCAGAAGCCCTCTCGTTAATAATGAATCTCTTGAAGAGGTTGTTCTCAACTTATAGATAAATGTCATCGGATCAGTTCTTTCATTGGAAGTTGAAAAGATAGAGTCTGGGGCTCTCCTGGATATTATATGTTCTTGATAATCTCTGGATACAGTGTTGTTTTATGATGTCATTCTTCAACTAAGCTGTTATTTAATGTCGTAATTTATGACCATGGGATTGTATCATGTTTAAAGCCTGAAGTTGTGACTTCACATTGTTCTTTTTTTTTAGCTTTTTACTTGGCTGCAAGTTTTGATCATTTCAAGGTAATACGTTAAAATTTTGAAGTCATAATTTCATTGTGTTTTCGCTTTGTGGCACATTTTGCACGGTAATACGCTTCAATTTTGAAGTAATAACTTCACAATGTTCATTTTTACGTTATTACTTTACTTTACATTTACTATTTACATAACAGATCTTTAAGGCAAGTTTTGATCTTATACAGTATTACCTACCTGTATCATGTTTAAATTGTTATGATCTCACAATGTTCTTAGTATTCCATTTATCGCAGTAGTATGTCCTCGTTTAAAGTTGTCCCGTTTAACGTTGTTTCGCAATAACGTTGTCCAACAATTAAAACCCTTAATCATTCAACGTCGTCAGCGCTTCACGATTATGTCGTTCAAATTTTGCGCAACCAAAAATAATGAATAACGATTAGGACTTTGGCTCATCTGATGCGTAATTTCCATTCGGTGGAAAAGTTTGGCGTTAACTCCCCATAGCGTGTGTAAAAGGTTCACCTGAGTGAATAATTATTGCGTTATTTGTTTCATAACTGCTATATTTGCTTATTATTTACTACTCTTTTATTGGGGGGCAATGCATCGGGTGATTTAAAACTCAAACCAATGTTAGAGTGCCATCTTGAATGGCATGGTATTAATAATCCATGGATCCAGGAGCAGATATCTACGGGAAAAAATACCTGAAAATCCCATGCCGCCATAAGGTAGAATTGGTGGTAGAAAAAGTTGATTCACTGCTGTTTGAGGTTAATGGAAAACATGTTTTTCGTGTTGAATTAGTGTGTAAGAGGAAGTTTTCTAAACCGTCCATGATGCAGTAAATCGTCGAGGGTGATACTGTTCCTAAACAATTGTTACGAAATAACAAAAATTAATTTTGTAAAAAGCACCGACCTTCCCTACTTCACTCACTATGTTAACTGATTTCCTACGTCTTCGAGATCGCAGTGAGTGAAATTTTTGCCCATCACTGTGTTCGCATGCGCACGCTCCCGCAGTGAAGGACAAAAATTTCTATTTACTCAGAGGGAAACCGGTGCTAACAGAACTAAATATCAGAAATATAGGAGGGAAACCTGGTGCTTATTCTTTTAAAAATGCCTTTCAGTTTGTTTCATCTAGATATGAAGCTCTCTGACTAGTGGTGCCATCTGTTCGACTGTCTGCATAATTAAAATACGCCGTAAATCGGTGGAGGATGACGCGAAATAGTCCATAAAAACACAAATTTTTAAGGAAATTGGCAACTTTTGTGCATTAATCCATTGATAACGCCTTTCAACCAGGTCCCCTGTATTTTTAAATATCAACAGTAAGTTCCTATCACCTGTAGTTTTCGTGCCACCAGGATAGAGAATAATTCCAAAATTTCTTTTGTGAGTGAAAATATCAAAGTTTCACCATTAAAATGTTTTAGAAAATTAGTTGGACCGCTTCATTCAAAAATGCCATATATCCAACCTTTTATCGCTGTGCTGTGCAGAAATCATTATTCTTATGAAATGAAGAATTGTTAAGTTTGGAACCAATTTTAATTATTTAAATTGTTTCTTACGGAAAATACTGCATTGTTTAACGTAGTTTCCCATAACATCTACTTTTCCAGGAACGAGTTAACAACGTAAAACGAGGACACACTGTATTTGTTTTTAACATTCCAGTGTATTGTGTAAATTTTTAAGATCTCACTTTAAATTGTTCTTTTTTTAGTTATTTCTTTTGGGAAATTTTGAACATTGCGATGTATTGTAAAGAAAATAAATTAATTTAATGTAAAATTTATATGGTTTTGGCATTGAATCATTTATCTATTTCCTTAATTTAACCTAATATTCCCAGATGTGATTTCATTGCAGTATGAGCCCCCTTTCAGTTAAGGTATTGCTTAAGGCGTTCAGAATGAGTTTCATAAGTCAGGATGATCAATTACCGATGTACCATTCCTGCTTACAGGTGTTTATCATTACCATGCCTATTGAAACATTCTACTTGGTTGGTAAACCAAAGTATTTGCAATAATCAGTGCTGTATAGTAGCATTGCCCCACTTTATTGGTAATGAGTTTTATAATTAAAGGTGGGGTTGTGTTGCCATTGATATGTTGGGCTTGAGAGCCATATGGGTGGGTGTTAGGGTAGATTGGTCATTTTAAATTGTGTGTGCGTCACATCAATTTCTGCACAAGTATCTTGGACGCAAAAGGGTAGTAGGAACTTTTTAAAAGAATTTATGGCAGGTAATGAACTAAGTGTGGAGGCTTTGTTTTTTAATTGCTGTCCAATTGGAGGGAACTTTTATTCATGCAGCACTTAGTTTATTTAATTTCATGCAGTATTTATTGATATTTCATTTGCAATTTTTGTGTGCACAATGATACTTCAGATTAACTTCAATTTAATACTGCTAAAAAAGCACTACCGCAACAAGTCATGATATGTAAGTGCTAAAATAAAGGTGTATTGGTTAAATAAATGTTATTCCATGCATGTATCTTTTATGAGCAGTCATCAGAACTGGGTGTTTAAATGCACTTCAGCTATTGAAACATCCATCAAGCTCGCATTGTTCTAATGTCCGCTGGACTTAGTACATATGTAGTAATTTAATAATGAAATAGGGCAGCCTTCAGCTTAGTGTTAGTTCAAGCTAAGCATTTGCAAGAATGCACTAAGGGATCATATGGTGTAGGAACCATTACGGTCCCTCATGAATTCCATTTAGAAATACATTATTAAATCCATATTTAGAAATTCATTATGAATTCAAAGTAGAAATTCACTATGGATTTCATTCGGTAATTCACCATGGATTCCAAATGAAAAATCTCCATGGATTCCATATGGAAAATCACCGTGGATTCCAAGTGGACTCAATGTGAAATTTCCATTTCGTTTCTCTCTGGAATCCACATGGATCCATCATGGGATTTAGAGGACTTTTGAGCACCATTTACATGGAATATCCTTATGGAATCCATATGGATTCATGAACTTTCCATCATGTATTTGCCATGGAATAAAGATAGAATCCATTATGAATCCACCAAATGTGCTGTCTGGGAATGTACGTGAGATTGTACGTTTGTCTCAACGAAATTAGAACAGGTTCTATTTCCCATGCAGGCATTGAGACATTCGCAAAATTGCGATGATACAATTTGCCGCCTAACACGATACATTTTGCCTCATGCAAGAGTTCACGGAAAAGTTTGTACAAACAAATGTACTGTGTAAAACTATACTTTATACTTGCCTGAACAAAACTATCTTCAGTCTCTGCTCCTTCATTGCTGAAATGATGGGAACCACTCCTTGCCGCCCGCACTTTGCATAAAAATAACATGTCATCGAAGTACCAAACTTTCGTGTAATCGGTTGATAGGGTGCCATTCAGCTGCCGTCTCATCTTCGAAATACATGCTTGGAACGCTGACCGCAATGCATTCCACCTCACTTTTATTTCTTCACCTACGAATGATATTCAGACCACAGTTAACTCAGCCATATGAATAATATAATACCGCTATAAAAAACACAACTGCAGTATTATCTCACCTTGGGTATCAGGGCGTACTTCTGAAATTACAGCAGCAATATGATTCATTGCTTCTCTACGTGCCCGACGATTGTGGTAACTCTTATGGAAGGGGTCATATATAAAAGGATGTTTCTTAACTTCTTCAATTAGCATGACCGTAGCTTCTCTGCTCCATTTCCCCATGATGGAAACTAGCATGAAGTATCATAAATCCCGAGGACCGCGATACACGGCTTATAAGAAGTTTTAAGATGAAAAATCGCAGGTTGTGATACGGTACCAGTGGGTCAATTTGTGACGGTTCCTGTAAATTATGATTTATAAATCGTTTCTGCATGCTATAAACCCAATATTCATTTAAATGTAAGAGGCGCATGCGTAGTTAACATAAAATGTTTTTACTGTTTTCATAACTCATACGGAGCAAAATCAAGGCAAAAATTCTTCGCAGCATACAATGATTCATTGTCACAAATATGATACATAAGGCATTTAAATGGGACTGACTTTCAACGGATCTTCGCTCTAGCACGTATGGCTCTAGTGAACAGCATCGGGAATAAATAATCGGTCTCACCGGTCTCACACATACTTAGTGACCGATACACTAATTTCCAGGCATTGAATGCAAGCACGAAGGTGCATATAGACTCACAGTTTCTTTAAATAACAATATTTTAACTCCACAGCTTGAATATGCATAGTTATTACAAGAATGTAGAGCAAATACACGAATTACAACCACCTTCTCGGAGGTCGGAGGCTTGCGAACCTTGCGACCGTGGACAGTGTTTTGTTTACATTCGGACGATTCGGACAATTGATTCCAATATTTGAATTGACATTAATGATGAATGGGTGCTTTTTATTTTCGTAGTAATCTTTGTGTTCAACCATTGCTGAATATAGAAAGCAGCAACCATCAATCGTTAGAATAATAAAAAAAGGAATCTACGGGGAAAAAACCCATGGTATGTCTTGAGTACACAAATATGGGATTACTTCTGAACAAAGAATCTAGTGAAATATGAATGAAATTTCCCATTATATTTCGCAGTTTCACGTATGCCAAAAAGCAAATCTCTCTCAAATCCGAATCAATAAATTCATGAACACAAATACACGGAAGCACGGTTGACGAGCTGAAATATTTGCTGGTAAATGTATCCTAGCATTTACCATCCACGGTACGCTCATGCTTGTCATGGAATGGATATCTAGGAATATTAATGTATACTCCAAGATCGAATGTATTTCGAGAAATGGTAATAGTGTATTTGAATTGGATTGACTTTGGTGAGAAATTATCATGTTATTCCTTGAAAATTCAATAAATATAAAGGTACATTAAAGCAGTTTGACTTTGGCGCCACTAACGTAGTTGCATGGTTGGAGTTGACATTTTGAAGATATCTCACTAATGCCTCTTAATTGTTAATGAGTGCATTATTAAAAAAAATTGTTATTTATAATACAAATTGGAGTTTTGTTTTGTATATGTACGCATGCTTTATCATTTAGTGATTTAGTTACCACATGACTCTGATGGTGGAGTTGATCTTACTGGCGCCAAGTCGTGGAGAAAGGATTTTATGAGAAGATCTAGAATTAACAATCAAGTTGTTGTCAATCATGACTGAAGAATCTCAAGGTAATGCAATTGTACCTTAAGCTGCATTTCTTTACCGTTAGTGCATCGTGTATTGAGTCATATATAGATACAGTGTGATTCGGGAGATGGTGGCTCTTCTGTTGTGTGTATTCTTTACTAAGGCCCTTTAATTTCTGGTTTTGAAGTGTTGAAGTTTAATCATGCCACCAATAAATATGTGAGAGTAACATTCAGTGTCCTTTTCATTATTGCTTTCCCATGAGCCTAGAATTCTTTATAATGCATGTTTTTCCGTTAGTGTATTGTGCATTCAGTCATATATACAGTGTGATTCGGGATAAGGTAGCTCTTCTGCTGTGTGTATTCTTTACTAAGGCCCTTTAATTTCTGTTTTTTTTTGTTTTGATATTTGAAGTTTGTAATTATGCCATCAATACATTTGTGAGAGTAACATTCAGGGTACTATCCCATGTAGCACAGACGGTTGAGCCAACGTTGGGAAACGTTGCCACGGGTGGGGAATGGTTCGGTTACCTTTTGGCCGTTTGGCCAACATTGGAACACTTCCATTTGCACTGTTATTTCTTATCTGTTGGGCCAGCATTGGGAGATGGTGAAAGTCTCCATCAAAAGAGTAAAATAAATAGGTGCTCATTTTGTAAATATTTACTGTGTTTATCCTTTGTTTTCTGTCATGAAATATATTCTTGATATGTAGCAACATGTTTAGCCTGTGGTTCATCCTTCGACCGAAAATTTGGTATAAATGGGAAGCTTGCAAACGAATCGGAGAGACTTGGGTTCTGCCAGTAAACTCTTCATTGATAGCTTTGAGTAATTAATTTCCATTGTACATTAGATTATTGTTATGCTTTTATTGGTGCATTCATCAGTTTTCTCATTTTCACATTCGTAACGCTGAATATACATATGTATATTCAGGTTTATAAACCAGGTGGCCATAATTAATTCAGGCAGTATAGAAGCAAGCATAAAGAAAGGAGTGAGGCAAGGCTGTGCACTGTCTCCCATATTATTTAATGACTACATCGAGAAAGCCATCCAAGAAGTTAAAGAAAAGTCTCCGGGAGTGAATATCCATGGGGAGAAAATCAGCATGCTAAGATTTGCCGATGACGTAGCAACAATGGCAGAAACAGAAGTAGATTTAAAGAAGACGCTAGGTAATATGGAAAGGATAATGGCCAGATATCATCTGAAGATCAATAAAAAGAAAACTAAGCTATTGGTATGCAGTACAGGAGAAAGGAAGCCAGGACCAATGTCTAACTAAGAAAACAAAAAATCGAGGAGGTGGAAGAGTTCTGTTACTTTGGAAGCCGAGTAACCAGCGATGGACGAAGTAAAAGAGAAATTGCCGGTAGAATTGCCCAAGCAAAAAGGGGATTTTACCAGAAAAAGATTCTCCTTACAGCTGCAAATACAAGCGTGGAAGTGAGGAAAAATTTCATTAGAACATACATCTGGAGAATTCTTTTATATGGTGGCGAAGCATGGACAATAGCAGCAGCAGAGAAGTCCATGGTGGAAGCATTTGAACTGTGGTGCTACCGAAGAATGATGAAGATAAAATGGATCGACCGTGTGACAAATGAAGAAGTCTTAAGAAGAGTGGGAGAAAAGAGATGTCTACTGAAAACCTTATAAAGGAGACGGGACAACTTAGTAGGCCTTGCGGTCGGGTAGGTAGTTACTAGATAGTGGTCCATGAGTTAACTCTGTTTTTTGTTGCAGTTATCAATTCCTTTTCTCACATGCATGCCACGTGGGAATAGACTTGCACCCCTTCTACACTCCAAGAGAATGCCTTGTTTACTCTTCGTTTTTTTACACTTGACGCTCCCCAGACTCTTCATTCACCCTCCCTTGGTGCTTGGGCTACTCTTTATTCACTCTCCGATAGGAACTTCGTTGAGACTATGTTTTTGCCAGGGTACGGTTGGTGGGTGGTTGGGTCATTACAGTTGGTCAATGGTTGGCAAAACAGCCATAAATAACTGTTGCCCAACCGTTATGCACAACGGTTCACCAATGTTGGCCCAACTGTTATGCACAATGATTCACCAATGTTGGCCCAACTGTCTGTGCTACAAGGGTTTCATCTTTGCCTTAGTGCTTTTCCATGAACGTAGAAATTCTTTATAATGTATTTTCCATCAACCTATGTTTTATCATATTATTCTTCTTTCATGAGCACCTCGTGAATTATATAGCCATGTAAGTTTTTCTTGGAATAGTAATGGCTGAGTTCGTATTTCTTGCAGATGCGGCTGTCCTGGCTCACGATGACTCTGATAACGACATGGAAATACTTGGCACTCTTCTGGAAGACGATTTAGTTGCAGATGAGAGTGTAAATGGTAATTGTGCCATCACTGGAGGTCTTCCAGAGTGGAGACGTTTTGTGGATATAGTAAATACTAAATAACAATTTTGAGTTCATAATAATTTTAATGTGCTGTGTGAGGCACCTAAATTGTTTTGCCTGGTTAAGGTGCATGGTGCAGGACTGTTGATGATCTTATTGAGAAGGCCTTGTTTTACAGTGAAGGGATGTGAGATAATTCCAGAAAAGAGTGGTATATTGGCATCTCAAGGAAATGAGCTGGAGACAAAGAAAGAAAAGAAAACTGAAAATCGCCTCCGACTCACTGATCTCTTTAGTCAGAATGATGTTCCAAGCGTTGTTCATTCAGGCGATACGGATTCATCGGAGGATGAGGACAACAAGTATTTCGAACAGCAGCATCTTAATGATTGTGGGAAATCCGTGAAAACCATCATGAACCACCAAGAGGAAAACAATTATGTTAGCTTACCACGTGCAGGATCCTCGGGGCTGAGCAAAACCTGGAAAGAAAAAGGACAATTGGCTGCACCTGTTAGTAAAACCTCAAAAGAGTGCAATTCACTGAAGTTTGACCCAATATGTGGCATTAAAGTAGTGTAAGTTCTGTTTTATTTGCTGTTTAACTTGCTATTTTAGTATTTCCAAAAGAATGCCAGGCCACAGGTTGCATATTTTTTATACTACATAACCCTTAACAGCCCTTTTCTATTGATTTGTATTCTTTATAGGTGAGAAGTGCTTGTGATTTTTATTTTTCCTATTATCTTAAACTCAACACAATATTATTCTCTCTTCTCATACACATAGACCATGGAGCACATACCGCCTAGGGTGTGTATATCCCTGGTTGGGAACTGCTGTCTCAGAATAATGTCTTTATTTTCAGTAATCCTCTTGTCTCTTCAACATCCATGCAAGAAAAGTTGGTTGGGCGAAAGCTGGTCACAATGTCTTACATACAAAATCATATAAACAATAGTGACTTGGATGCTGATTGGGTGACAATTGGGGTGATTGTTCAGAAATCTAATGTCCAGAAATCTCAAAAGGTAATGAATGGTATAAGTTTTTGCAAAGATAATGTTTGAATTGTACAAGCCATTCACAAATTTTTTTTATGTTTGCAGGGCTCTCAGTATTCAATTTTAACGCTCAGTGACTTGAAATTAGGCTTAAAAAAAGTGTCTTTGTTTTTGTTTAGTGGTGCATTTAAAACACACTGGAAACATCCTGTAGGCACTGTGATGGGCATCCTTAACCCAAGCATTCTCAATAACAGGTATTCTTTTTGGGCACTACACTTGACAATTTTCTAAAATTATTGCTTTATGTTTATTGCAAAACTTCCGTGAACCATATATATTCTGTTGTGTAATGCTTTTGATATTTTTAAAGGGATTCCAGTTGCATAGCCACATTATCTGTTGATAATGCTCAAAAAATATTGCTGATTGGCAGCTCAAAGGACTTCGGATATTGCAAATCTTGGTAAGGAACTATCGTTTGTTTTGACTACTAAGCTGCTGGATACATAATACTCCCTTTTATCCAGCTGCCAAGGGACTGTGTCTTTGGCTGGAGAAACAGTTATGCAAAATACCATTTCGGAGAGCTCTGAAATGGTATTTTGTGTTTTTAGCATTGTTCAAATATCAATCCATCACAGCTCCATAAATAGAATGACATTGCTGCCAAAAAATTAATTCGTGCGACTCTTTATTCAAAACATAAGTTTTCACCGAAAGCTTTGAAAACAATTCCAGTATCATATGGCCCTTGGGTAATTTCTAGAATTTTCTATAAAACACCCAAGTTACCTTCTAGATAAAGTGCTGTACAGCTAGAGTATGACCAGATCAGAGGGCATTATTCTGTAGCATGTAAATTTATTTTTTTAGCAGATGTACAAAAAATCATACAAGAATCTTTGTTAGTGTTTAGTCATTGCAATTCCAATTAGTGTTTAGTATGTGGAAAAGCTAATGTAATTTCTGTCATTTGTGGTTCTGCTGAATAATAGTGCTGGACCTCCTGATCAACTAAGTACCTTTGGGTAGTGACGTAGCTTGGGGGGTGGGTCCATGGGGTCTGAATCCCCATCTTCCTGAAATTTGAATTAATTTAAATGAAGGACAGTAAAGGAATTTTTTTTTGTTTTTTCAACAACAAATTTCTGATTTCATTTATTATGTATTCTGAAAAAACATTTTCAATTAATGTTCTTGTTATTTTCAAACAAATAACCTTGGGCATTGTATTCTTTCATAAATTTGCTGAGCAAAAACCTCAAAAAATCGGCTGTCACACTGCAGTTGCAATTGCTTAATTGCCTGAACTAGACATATGCTTAGCCACTGTCACTGATGATTTTGATGATGCTGCCACCAGTCTTCCATGTCGGCAGCACGGCACGGCTTTCATATTGGACCATTTACACTGGAGAAGTTGCTTATAGTCAAATTTCTTCGAACTTTCAGGAATGTGGTTAAACTGTTCTCTGATGAAAGTCACTTGGCTATCAATCTATCCCTCATTCTTTGCGTGTAAATTCTTGAAGTTTTAAAACCTTTTGAGAAGGACTCCACCTTAATAACAGACATGAAGATCTCCATGGAACAGAAGCATGATCATGGTTTCATGTCACTGATATGTACATCATTGCTTCTTTATTAGATCCACGTTTCTAGAACCTCAGTGAAGTAGAAGAGTATTTCACCAGCTAAAGGGAAACAAAAGTACAAATTACAGTCATGCGGCCTAAACGAAACAGTAGTAAACTGGATACGCGACTTTCTGAGTGATCGTAAGCAAAAGGTAGTTCTTGACGGAATTAGCTCTGATGTCGTTAAAGTGACATCAGGTGTCCCGCAAGGAAGCGTGATCGGACCCCTTTTGTTCATTATATACATAAATGATCTATGCTCTCGAATTAGCAGTAAAATACGTCTATTCGCCGACGACGCTGTCATCTATCGTGAAATTAGTGATCACTCTGACTTTGAAACTCTATCATCGGATTTAAACAACGTTCATGTGTGGAGCCAAGAGTGGGGACTCGAACTTAATCTGAGCAAATGCACGGCGGTACATTTCTTGCGGAAGTCGTCCAACTATTCCCATGTATATGCTGTGGATGGTGTTAACATAAAGGCGACAGATGAAGTGAAGTATCTAGGAGTTACGATAACTTCGGACCTTTCGTGGGGAGCACATATAAGAAATATTTGTGGCAGAGCTCTGAAGAAGCTAGGATTCGTCAAGCGTATTGTGGGAAGATTTTCGGATGAAAAAGTAAAAGAGAGGTGCTATTTCGCACTCGTCCGGCCACACCTTGAATATGCAGCGAGCATATGGGATCCGGTGCAGAAAGACTTAGTCCGGGAACTTAATAAAATACAAAGGAAAGCTGCGCGATTCGTCAAAAACAGCTACGGGCGTACTGACAGCGTTACACAGATGTTAAACGAATTAGGCTGGGAACCGCTAGAGACTCGGAGGCTGCGCGCTAGGCTTAGATTGCTTGAACAATTGAGAATAGATATCTTTCAGAGCGACACGGAGAACATCATATTAGAACCCCACTATATTTCCAGGTCCGATAGAAACGATAAATTAAGAGAGATATTTTGCCGAACGGATAGGTATGGGAATTCGTTTTTCCCCCGAACAATAAGGGACTTCAATAAATGCTAGGCGTAATTTCATTAGAGCGTTTCCTTTTTATCTTTAAGCGGCTGGTGTCCTAACACCCCCCGCCACACGCCTATTGAGGCGGCTTGCGGGGTAATATGTAGATGTAGATGAAAAGCTGATTTCCTATGCTGCCAGTTAATTTCCCAAGTCAGTAACATAGAAGACAAAGAATTATGCAGTATTTTCTGCAAATTCCATTTTTTCAACCATTTGAACAATCAAAAGTAATGGGGATAGAAAATTTTATTGTTTCCTGCTTGACATCAAGGAAGTGAAAGATATCCATTTTAGTAAAAAAAAACTTTTTACTTTTACACACTTCATTTATTTTTATTTTTTCACACTTCGTTTCGAATCCTCTTCTTCATAGTAAGTCTCAGGGCTAAAATAGCTTCTCTCGTTCCCCTTCTTTTCCTAAAGCCGAATTGGTCTTCATCCAGGAATTCTTCCATATTCTGTTTCATCCTCCTGTAAATGATTCTGGTCAGAATGTTTTGTGTATGTAGGGAATACTAACTGTTCTAAAGTCTTCACATCTCTTGGCTCTTTTCCTCTTAGATACAGGGATGATTTACATTCTTTTTTAAGTCCAATGGCATTTCCCACTTGAATAAATGTCATATTAATCTGTATAGCTTATTAAGGGTCCTCACTCATGCATACTTTAGGAACTCCGTGGGAATTTCATCAATACCTGGCATCATTCTCTCTCTCAAGTCCTTTACTGCAGCATCAAATTTTTATATAAAAATGGAGTATCCTTTTTCATATTCATCCATTGTGTCTTCATCTTCTAGTACCCTGCTACATATTCAGTGATTTGCTAGTGTAAAGTTTCTCTAGGTACTCTTTCCATCTCTTTGCTTTGCCCTGAATTTCAGTAAGAATTTAATTTCCTACACTCCAGATGACATAACCTTTGACTAGTTGTTCTTTTATAGTAAATTCTTACAGCTCTGTAAGCAGCTTCAACTTTTCCCTGGGAGTGATTGCCTTCCACTTCTTAACATAAGTCTTTCGTCCATTCTTTTCTAGCCTTTCTTGCTTTATGGCTGACCACTTCTTTAAATTATTTTATGCATAGGCTTTAATCATTATAAATTGTGTATATAATGGCTTTAATCATTATAAATTACCTATGTTTATAAAATCAGGATGGCCACATGTCAGGGAAGTCAGGGAAATGTCAGGTAAAAGAGCTTGTCTGTCAGGGAAATGTCAGGGATTTCGACTTATGGCCTGGCCATACAGGAAACATGATTTTACCTTCGAAAGCCTTACATCACATAGTGAAGACATTTTTTTCATTGAGAGACCGAAGTACAAAGGAAGTGCAGGAATCGTTAATGATTAAAATGGAAGTGAATTCTTTACTTCCTGAAAAAATTAAAATGAAAAGAGGTAGTTGGACTTCAGTTGTTTTTGTTAGGGTTTGAGGAGGGATATGCCAGCAGGGCTATTCCAATCATCGTATGGCCAGGCCATAAGTCAAAATCGATCATAACTACGGCCTTGGGACATACATATGGCTTCGAGCGATTCTCATCCGAGCAAAAGGCCATAAGTCGGGCGGTAGCTAAGGCCTCAAGGCTGTAATATTATGACCTGCCTAAGAGGCCGTCATAAGACAGGCCATACGATAAGAGAGTTGCCCACCTCGGAGTTATAAATTGATTTTGCGCATCAATTATTGATCTTGTTCTGTTATATACCAGATCATTGACCTAAGTTAGCAAAATGACGAAAAATAAAGTTTCTCTAATTTATAGCCATGCATAGCGAAGTTATCAATTGCAATCTAAGTAACCTTCTTCTTCACATTTACCACGATGCATCATTTGTGCAACTAACTATTCCTGAATTTTGCCCCTTTCCCTAATAAATCTCTTTCGGAACTTTGTTCCGTCTTCCAATACTTTCAGCAAGGGCAGTTTTTCGGGGAAGTGATGTGCAGCCAGGGACAAGATTTTTCTTTCACAACGCTAAATTAACATTCACATACACCCATGACAAGGGAGAATACGACCGTCGGGTGGCCAATTGAGCTCATAATATCTGGTTCGGTAGTTAAAGATTATTAATTCAATATGCCAAAGTGAGACGACACCGTAATTGTTTAAGAAAAAAGCATCTAAAAATCTTAGAAAAAGCATGTTGCGATATGTAACTCGTTTGAAGCGACTTTCAATGCAGGGATTGTGATAGCCCAGTGGATAAGGTGCTCGCCTACGGTAAGAGTAATCATATGATTGATTCCCGCTCGTTGATAATATTTTTACAGGTTTTTATTGCTTTACTTTTTATATACTTAGTTCTTATCATGGTAACTTCACTGAAAAATATTCATCGGCAATTTAAAAAATAATTAATGTGTTGTTAACAGGGTAGGGATTGGAGGAAGGGCGGTTATACAGGGCGGGACAGGGACGGGTAAAATTTCTTTGCTTTGCCAGTACGGAGCTTTCACTACGCTAGGATCTTCTCAGGTACGTATTTCCCTGACTTGGGTCAGGTCAGGGCAGGGGTGTTGAACCTTTTTCTCGGCCATCGGGTGGAGTTAATCTCTGCCCCTTTCCACTTGGGGTGCCCATTACGGCATGCGGTCACGGTTAACTATTTTTCTATGCGATTGTTTTGCTAAAAACATTTTTGCTACAGCCTCGATATTTATTTTATCAGAAATGAATTATTTTAGTTTTAAAATGTCTTTACAGCTTTTAAATGAAATTCTACCATTAATATTAAGCTCTCTAGCAACAAAAATTGTATCAATGGTTAAATAATTAATTTCGGCATTGTATTTCACACTCGGAAATGATTTTGATGATTATTCAAAAAGAGAAATTATTATAAATTTAAAATGCCCTTATTCAGGATATTTGCATCATCAGAACGCGAATCAAACAATTGGTACTTAGAAATTTTCGCCGTGTTAATTCATGAGATGTACCATCTACGGAACTCTTGTTTTTGGAAATTTATGCACAGATCATATTCATCACGTACGAATATGTTGATTATGTAAACATTTCCCAGCCTTTTTTCTATTATTCTTATTTCTAAAATCACCCGATTTTTAGGAATATGAAATTCTTCGAAGTGAATGTTATAACTTCAACATTTGTGTGCATCGGGATTCAAAACACTGCCAGGAATCACTGTATTCTTTAGGCGGAAACCATTAACCAACGAAAACAGAACTGGAATTGTCAGCTTTCAAGATCAATTAAGCATGAGTAATTACAGGAAAAATAAACATTTAAACTTGACTAAAAATATGGTTGTCAACTCATATAAAAGAATAACATTCAGTTGTTTACCTAAAAACATAACAACTCCCTAACTAACTTAAAACCATAGAAAAAATCACTCCCTAACCAACTTAATAACTATGTAATAAAAAATTAGTTTAGGGATTCCTTTACACCTGATCTACGTTCAAAATAACGGTAGAGCTCCATTTAAAATTTGTAGTTGTAGAGCTAAACATAAGGGATGTACTTATAACCCTCAATTTGCAAATCACCAAAAACTTTGTATGTTGCTCCACTGCACCAGCAAGCAACTGACGGCGGACACCTGCTGTGAGTGGGGCTCGCACTGCGAAGAAGGTTCGAGATTATCCTCTCCGTCCGACCATGAAAGGGTACCTACGGCATCCTGAGAAGAAGTCCTTTATGACACACACCTTTTAAGCCTGCTTTAGGCTAGCCTAGCGGCAACCCTGTTTTAACATGTCGTTCGTTTGTTTGCGTAGAAAAATTTACGCTGTGATAAAACGTTGTTCGTAGCGAAAGGGTTAAGTGGTAATTCATTTGTTGCAACATGTTGAACAGATTGATTATCATTGTAATTTGAAATAGAATCAACATTCAATTCAAGCTCTATAAAAATATTTATAATAAAACATACTTCTTTTACAGCATTGCTCATTGCTAAGTACGCAGCCTCAGTGCCGGACAAGGCAACTGACTTTTGCTTAATTGATTCCCAACTGATCGTTGAATTCCCTAATTGCATAACAAATCCTGTGTGAGACCATCGGTCATCTAAATCACCAGTATATGATGCATCAACATACCCTTTTACATTGATATTACCAGATCTTTCATACACCAGACCATAGTTTATTCTCCCTTGTAAATATCGTAGGATCCTTTTAGCTGCTAGCCAATGTGAATTGTCATAGCAAGTACTAAATTGGCTTAATTTATTTACTGCATAGGTGATATCAGGGCATGTATTCACCACCAAATACATTAACCCACCAATTAATTCTCAATAAGGTACATTGTTGTCATTCATGAAATTAAAATCCTGTGCTTTACATAATTCTTGTCCCAAAGCCATTGGAGTGGCAACCGGTCTACATTTTTCCATGTTAAATTTGCTTAGCAATTTCTTAACATACACAGCCTGGTCAAAAGTAATTATGTACTCCACCCTTTTTATCTCTGGCAACTCTCATACCGAGACAATTTGTTACATTTCCAAGCTATTTTACATCGAAATTTTCTGAGTGATGCAAACAGCATCTCTTTTTCATGTTTATTATTTGAAAACACACATAGATCATCAACATACAGAGCTATAACAGTTAGATACTCATTATTATGCTTCATATACACGCATGGCTCTGGTTTCAAACATCTATAACCAAATTTTACCAAAACATAGTGAATGCTTTCATTCCACATCCTGCTTGACTGTTTTAGGCCATAAATGCTTTTACAAAGCAAACATACCTTATCTTGAACTGCAAGACCTTCTGGTTGCTCCATATAAACTTTTTCAGTTAGATCTGCATGAAGAAACGCTGTTGTGACATCTACATGATCAATATCTAAATTTAATTCATTACCAAGACCAAACAGTAACCTTAGTGTTGTATGATATACTACAGGAGAACAAGTTTCATGGAAGTCAACTCCGTATTTCTGAGAGAAACCACGGGCCACTAAGCGAGCTTTGTAGCATTCAAATTTACCAGAAGAATCTTCCTTTACTTTAAAAATCCATTTGGATTCACAACATTTTCACCCTTGGGGCGACTTACAAGTTCCCAAACTTTATGTTTCACTGAAGAGTCATACTCTTGCTGCATTGCCAATATCCAATTGGCTTATTACAATGCCTCTTTGGCTTACATAGGTATGCCTCTGGAAACATCAGTCACAGCCTGAAAGGATATATCATAATCCTCAAGCCACTTTGGAGGTCACCTAATGCGAGTAGATTTATCCTCTGCTAAAACATTGTTAATCGAACCATTGTCATCATCACCTTTTGAGATATTGCACTCACTGCAAACAACATATTCCTGAATCACTTCATTACTTCCTAAGTCAGATGGGGAGTCTACTGTTGCAGGATTTACTATTTCACTCTCTATGAATATCACATTTCTTGAAACAGTTACTTTACCAGGATCTATCGGATTAGCCAATCTGTAGCCTTTTGATCCATTGCAATAGCCAATCATTATACAGGGTTCAGATTTAGGGTCTAGTTAACCTCATTTTTTTGCTTTCGGCATATTTAGGAAAGCTTTACAGCCGAGAACACGCAAATTACCCAAATTTACTCGTTTTCCTGACCATACCTCTTCGGGAATTTGGTAGTTAAGAGCAAATGTTGGACTTCTATTTTTAAGATAAATTGCTGTACTAGCTGCCTCAGCCCAGTATTCCTTGCTAAGCCCTGATCATTGAGCATTGTCCTAACACGGTCAAAAGCCTGAAGTAAGGTTCCCAGTCATTCTATGTTTTCAGCAGTCCTGTTTTTATTAATGTAAAAGTGTCTCAAGTCAATAACTAAATTCTAACTTTTTCTAAGTATCCTTCAGGAAAAAAATATATATTAACTTATTTTATTCCATTTTAAGAGTGAATATCTATTACCATGCTGAGAAATGTAAATTTTCTTCATTATTTTATTCATTGATGTTACCTCAGTTAAAGTACTAATTGTAAAATAGGTTTATTTTAGTTTTAAATTTTTAAATTTTGTTTTTATGAAAAATGCCTTTTGAATTAAAATACAGTCAAACCTCCCTTAACGGACTCCTCCAAATAGCGGAAACCTCATAAAAACGGAGTTTTTCAATCCCCGGCAGTAGAACATGGAGACTTATGGAAATAATACCTCCAAATAGCAGACACTCTCAATAACGGACGCGGACAACAGAAAAGAAACATTTTTCCTTCAATTACCTCCATTAACGGACACTCACGATGAGCTATTCTGTAAAAATGTGTCCTCTCCTGAACAATAAACCTCATTTCTTGAAGGAACTCTGGAACTTTTCCAGGCCAAAGCTTATCTTAGCAAGCATCTTTTTGGTGCAGGATAGCCGTTTGAGTAGGGGGGTATGACGTTATCACCGAGAGAGATGATGGTCAGGGTCTGGCACGGCACAGCAGGGAGTGTAGGAGAGGAGGAAGTGAAAGGGAAGGAAGACACTAAGGGGCCTGGGAGCAGCAATGCAACGTGGACCCTCTGGGGATGCAGATAGGAATGTGAAGTGGTGAAGGTGGCAAAATGAGGGCTTCTAGACCTTCTACTGTCCATGCAAAAAGTCGAGATACCAGAGTTAGAGATTTTATATTTCTTTAACCAATAAACCTATTGCAACACAGTAAACTGCATATCAAAGGTAATTTATATGTCTATCCAACTGCTGTAATTTGTTATTTTTTAGTACTGTTTAAATAGGTATTTTTTATGTGAGCTTGGATGAAAAAAAGGTACGCTTTTTGCGGTACAAAAACGTTAGCACCACTTCATACGTTAATAACTTAGAAACTTACCCCTGTACCCTGTATTCACAAGGAATTTTACACAGGTAAACAAGACTATTAAGAGTAAGAATATTGAGGTAGAATGTTGTAAAAATATAAATAATAACGGATAAAGTTTACTGCTTTAGAATATGCTATTTTTATTTTCGTGAAGGCTTCAGCGGAGTTTTGTTGATGAAGAGAATGGTTTTTCGGGTTTCCATCCACGTTTATCCATTTTTGGTGGAAAATATTTCTACGCAGACTCCCATCATCACCCTCAACAGAAGAACGCAGTTATAAAGACACTTTTTCACCGAGCATGCTCTCTGTCTGATGCTGCTTCCATAGCCAAAGAAAAACAGCATCTCCTGAAAACCTTTCAGATGAATGGCTTCGGTCGAGAAACAGTCCTGAAGATATTAAAAAATGACGACCAGAGGAAACAGTTGGATCTTGAAAGGACCGCCGAGGAGAGTCCTAAGGAAAAACCAAAGGCATATGCTATCCTGCCATACGTCACCGGAACCACAGAAAAAATCGCAAGAGCTCTTTGCAAACACAATGTCATGACGAGGTTTAAGTGCATCAGGAAAACGGCAGACATCCTCCTCAACTCCAAGGATCACCTCCCGGAAGACATATTTGGAGGAATATACCAAATAAAGTGTAGCTGCAGTAACTCCTACATCGTCCAGACTTCAAGAGCACTAAAATGCCGGCTCCATGAGTATAAGAGGGCCGTGAAAAACGGACAACTCCGCCAGTCGGCGGTCGCGGAACACCGTGGAGTGAGCCAACGCATGACATAAATTTTGACACCGCCGTATTATTGAAAAAAGAAGCCTGCTATTTCCCTAGAATCATACGGCAGTCAATAGAGATAGCAAAAACACCGCAAAATTTCAACCGAGAGGACGGCTATACCCTCACCACCGCTTGGAAACGGCTCTTCAATAGTACCGAGCAATCACGACACACCTCCACCCGAAGGCGCGAAACCGGTATAACATAAAAAGAACGGACCAAACCCTGCAATCCAACGGACCTGAGGAAGCTAGCTGGAACGCTGGCGAAATATTGTCCACCAAAAATGGATTAACGCGGATGGAAACCCGAAAAACTATTCTCTTCATGCTATTTTTATTATTTGAAGGCATACGAGATATTTTAAAGTATCGTTGGCAGCGGATAAAAGCCCATAAGTTGAATATATGAACTAAACCATTTGTGTATTACCCTTCTATTTTATTTCGATTTTTATTTATCTTTCATTTTGCTCCGTGTTGCTCCCCGAGCCAGTGGAGCGGCGACAGGGGAAGGAGGGAGCATGTTGCCACTTCCTCACGGGCCGCAACCGTGGTCATTTAAATGGAAATTTCTCAAGGAATACGGAAGCTTATTATTGTATCGTACGTCGCACTGTCCTGCGCAATGAAATGTTCATCAGTTTGATGTATGCTGTGTATTATGGTGTGTATCCTAACTGCTGATGTGCAAAATATTGACACGTTTCCCTACTCCTGATGGGGTCTTGAATCCTCCTTGCCTCCTGAATATGTCCACGGTAAATGGAATAATTATTCTGCACCTGGTTAACTGTTTTCCACCCAACCATACTTCAACGAATAGTGCTGCGAGCACCAAGTTTCGTTGGTGTAAAATATTTTGTAACCAATGTAAATATCGAACTCTTTGTAGAAAAGCATGTCGAGTTGCTGCAATCGTAACTGACTGCATCATAACCGGCTTCCTGTACAACTTTTTGTACTGAAGGCTGAGATCAATGAGGATAGATCTCAATTTATTGTTATTAGTGGGAAATCTGGCATGGAGCTGACCAACTTATCTTTTAAACTCTCTAGGGTCGGATACATACTCAAATAAAACTTGTGGATTGTTCTCCTTACTATCCCCAAAGTGAAGTCGTCCATGTATATTTTTGGTCGTCCTAACTTCACTTTTTTCTCTTGTGTGAGGTTATTCAAAACACTATTTTCTTTATCACTCCTCTTATCCCTGGATGCAATCCTTTTTACGGATACCAAACTATTTCCCAAGCAATCCGCAAATATTTGGTAGACGGGAAACCAACTGTCTCCCTTCTTCCTGCCTTCCCAGCGGAAGAAAAAAATTGTACTGAAAACCATACGGACCTCGGCCTCGGAAAAACGTGTTCTTGGACCATAGTGCACCTCTTGAGGGTCTCTTTGCTAATACTATTCATTGGTTTCTTGCCTCTCCAGGAAATGAGTAAGTAGGAGTAGGACCCCACGGGAATTCATGACTCATATGAGGTAATGTGGCAACACTGTATAACTTTCTCCTTATTCCACTGGTAGGCATCAGCGCATGGTGAAGCTAGCTCGGAGCGTAAAAATGAAGGAAAAAAAGGAAGAAGAAATAAAAATCAAAATAAAATAGAAAGGTTAAACCACAAATGGTTTTGTTCATATATTCGCCATGTGGACTTTCATCCGCTGCCAACGATACTTTTAAGTATCTCGTATGCTTTCAAATAACGAACATAGCATGTTCTAAAGCAGTAAAATTTATCCGATATTATTTATATTTTTACAACATTCTACTTCAATATCCTTACTCTTAACAGTCTTGTGTTTACCTATTAAAAATTTCTTGTGAATACAGTGGTAAGTTTCTAAGTTATTAACGTATGAAGCGGTGCTACCTTTTTTGTACTGGCAAAAGGCATAGCTTTTTTCATACAAGCTCACATAAAAAATATTTAAACTACTAAAAAATAACAAAGTAGAGCAGTTGGATAGACATATAAATTACCTTTGATATGCAGTTTACTGTGTTGTAATAGGTTTATTGGTTAATGAGATATAACATCTCAAACTCTGGTATCTCGACTTTTTGCATGGACAGTAGTGTCAAGCTTGTTCCGTAAAGCTTGTCACTTGTCAAGCTTGAGGGTGTAGGGTCAGCGGCGGTCATCCCTGAAGAGTGGAAGTTTCCCAGGGTTTCTGGGTGGGGGGGGGAGGTACAGAGTCGATGCTCCTCACTTGAAGAGCGTACGCCCCCAATTTGTCTCTCCTCTGTTACAGCCTGAAAGCTACAGACGTCAGTCTCTTAGAAACATGACTTCTGGAGCTGGACCCTGGCCCAAAAGGGTTCAAATCGAAAGGTTCCGGTGTGAGGGAGGGAGGTGAGGAGTTTGGCATGCTCTCACTTAATGTCTTTGCGACACTAGCTTCAGTATCTCCTTGAATGTCGTGAGGTAATGAGTGAAAACGCAAGAAAGTGCTTAGAAGTCATCCATCAACAAGTGTTTTGTTACATAGAAAAATGGCTAGCAAAAGAATTAGGCTGTTTAAGGGAGAAATTTGACATTTTGCGTGTGTCGGAGACCAAAAATTAAGTGCACATGCAATCTGTGAAAAATTTGTAATTGGGAAGATGCAAGCGAGTGACATCATTAAGAACAAGGAGAGATTGCTGAAAGAAAGGGCTGAGGACAAAGGTGAAAATGTAAAGAGCCAGTTTCCGAAATCGGACGGTTTAGCAATTGATAGTCTCACGCATGAGTGGTTTTGTAGGGCCTGATCATTTAACATTCCAATATCTGGACCATTAATCCAAGAAAAAGCTCTTGAAATTGCGAAAGAAATTGGTGTTTTTGACTTCATGGCATCAAGTGGCTGGCTTCAGAAATTTAGAATGTGTCATAACATATCATTCAAGAGTGTATGTGGAGAATCAGCTTCCATGAGTGAGAAAACCATCTGTGAGTGGAGGTCCAAACTTGAGGATTTGAATGAGAATTATAGCAAAAAGAACATTTTTAACTGTGATGAGATGGGAGTTTTCTTTCAAGTCTTGCCAGATATGACCATGTGTCTAAAAAAAGAAAAATGCTCCGGTGGAAAATTATCGAAAGGAAGAATTACACTCTTGTTGTGTGTGAATATGGTAGGTGAATTTGAATGGCCACTTGTGATTGGAAGAGCCTCCAAGCCACTTTGTTTTAAGAACATGAACGTAAACAATCTTAGGGTGGACTGGCGAGCTAATAAAAAAGCGTTGATGAATCGTGATATAATGACTGACTGGCTTACAACATTCGACCAGAAAATGGGAAGGGAAAGAAGAAAGATGATCTTATTTCTGGATAATGCTTCATCCCATCTACACTTGAAGTTAGAAAATGTCAAATTAATTTTTTCCCCACCAAGCACGTCGTCTACTGGTCAACCTTTGGATCAAGGAATAATCCAAAATTTCAAAATGCATTATAGAAAAAGGATACTGAGATACATTTTACTGACAGTTGAAGACAGAATGCCAGAAAATGCCCTCTCTAAAAGGATCAATGTTCTCTTTGCCGTTCTTTGGATAGTTTTGTCAGTGAAGGACATTAAAGGACAAACTGTCCGTAACTGTTTTGTTAAAGCAGTATTTTGTTGCTATGATGAAAACACTGTTGCCATAATTGAGAGCTCTGGCCATGAAGAGTTAGAAGCACTGGTCAAAAACATGGGGGAGAAGTGGTTGGAGACTATGCCAACATAGATGAGTGTCTATGCACAGAAGACGAATCCCTCAGGATAGAAGACCGGTTTTGTGACTCAAAATCATATTCAAAACCAGAGAATATTGAAAGCGACAAAGACAGTATCGACGGATCTCAAGAATGCCAGATTAAAATTCTTACAGTGAAAGAGACTTTGAGGAGTATCAAAGATATAAAACAAGTTTTTTTGAGCAAAGGAGATGTCACAGGACTGCAGTTGATTTCGCTGGTGGAATTGCATGTAGAGAAACAATTGAGTGAGTCTAACACGAATCAGCAGAAAATTACTGATTTCTTCTTGCAGTAGTGGTAAGTTTCATGAAAATTTTGAAGCTTGATATTTTTTGCAATGGGAAAAGTATGGCAAATGGGTTAAAATGCTGTTGACAAGCGTAAGGGATACATAATTCTTACCTTTTTAAAATAAAAATAAGGTTAATTTTTCCATATTTCTCTGTGAAAATGAGGAAATAGGGCAAAAGGAAAGACATTGTTCCTTAACTGATATAATGTATTTGATTTGTTTCATAAAATATGTGCGTATAAATATTTCAGTTACTGTAATTAATCTATTTTAAACTCTAAAAGGCATGTACATACTCTCTTTTCCAGGGCCCACGTTTTCGACTTTTGTTTTGAATGTGATGTGCTACTAGCTGCTCTATAAATAAAAATTGTTTTATGATTTCAATCCATAATATTTGTTAAAATGTGCTATTTTTCAAAATTAAGACAAAAGATAAATTAAATATATTAAGGCCTTTATATTTTAATATTGCCTGGCGTAGTTACTGCATAGGGAAGCGTGTCCTAATTTCGGTCCCCTCTGAATAGCGGACACCTCTCAATAGCGGACACCTCTCAATAGCGGACGATTTTTCCAGGCCCAAACGTCTGCTAATGGGAGGTTTGACTGTTCTGAATTTCTAAGATTGTAGTGAATACTAATTAGACCCATATGTTAATGTTAGATTTGTATTATGAGCTAATTCTGTGTTCTCCCTGTTGGAGAGTAAAAATAATAAATAAAATCCAATTGGATATATAATGGTTTTTATGCACTTATTAGTAAACATATATGTTCTTATCTAATGAGCATACTTTCCTGAATTTAACCACCTAACCAACAAATGTTTTTCTTTTAATTATTTAAAGGAAAAAGAATGGAGAGAAATGTACTGCATTTGTCAACATGGGTGACTGTGAATACTGTGTTTATCATGTACAATCAGAATACAAGAGGTTCTCTCAAAGGTCAGAGCTTCAGTCACCTACTGGTGGAAGTCTTCAGGCTTTAAAGAACAAAGTTTTGGGAAAAAATGAGGTAAGTGGTTGCTCTGGGTGTCTGCATTATGAAGGTTACATTGTTGATGGAATCTTACTGGGTATTTTTGACATACATGCTCGTCTTCTAACTTCCAAGTCTTCTTCTAAGAGCTGTTCCAAGACAACTTCCTAAAGATTTCTGTTTCATAAATACTTTGAAAAGCTATGTTAGTACCTGCATATTTATTATTTCTTGGGATGAGCGGGATCCCGAAACTTCGGGAATTCCCGAAGTTTTTGGCCTTCCCGAAGTTCGAGACGGGAAAGGTCTTTCCTGAAAATGCTGTTTCGGGAAATGTTTTATTTTTTGTTTTCCAACTTCCGGCCTTGAAATTTAAAGCAATCACTTGTTGTTTAGCGCATTTACGATAAGTACAAATGATACAAAAGTGAATCTATAATATTCCTTTTGAAATTTTAGAAGAGAGCATAATTTTCCCTCAGGATCAAAGCATTTGTCATTTCATGAAACGAATTTTTGAATTCCCATAGTACCTGTGCCAAGCTGTCCTAAATTTTGCATACCTTCCGAAATTTCAGGGGCAATGACGAAAGAAGAATACATGCATGCGCTAAAACGCATGACTAATAACTTCCCTATTAACAACAATAGCGCAGAGATATGTAACAACAATATAGATCTTCCATTAAAGTATGTAATGCATAAAAAATGGATGGAAAAGGTACAGAATTAACGGAGAAACGACGCTATGAAAAACAATTATTTTTAAATATTAAAATTATTAATTTTCTCAATAACGATGAGAAAATTTAAAAAAAAATAATTTTTACTGGTATTTTTTAACTCTATTCTCTCCGTCACAAGGTACGTGGAATGATTGTGCCCTCCTTTGATTCATGTGAAAAAATCGTAAAAATAACCCCTGCAGCAGCAACGTGCAATTTGGTTAAAAACAAGCATTCCTCATTCATGAACGATACTGATTTTACAATAAAAATATTTAAAAAATGATGTTAAAATACTAAATGGTTGTACTCGGAATATTTTTCTAGATTAGATTAGATTAGAAAATTGGTGGAGTTCCTCAAGGAAGACCTAGGGCACTTAGACCTAATGGTCCATTGTGCTAACCACCATATATGTGGTCACCCATAGAGTCCAGTCGCCCTGCTAAAGGATAACATGTCCTCCACGGGGATACCACTGACTTCATCTAGTTCCAAAACTGGTGAGCCCAGATGCCTAACTCTAGTCCTCATCAAGGCGGGACACTTGCAGAGTACGTGTGATGTTGTTTCGTCCTCTTCCTCGCACCATCTGCATTTCGCCGAGTCTGTAATTCTCAGGAGATGAAGGTGCCTCATAACCAGATAGTGTCCAGTAAGCAGTCCCACTATCGTACGAAGTTGTCTTCTATCTAATGAGAGAAGCTTTCTTGCTAGTCCCGGTCTGGGTTCTTTTATTAGGAGCTTGGCCTGCCTAAGCCCCTGTACATTTTTCCAGATCTCTGAGTGTTGAGCTAGGTTCCACTCTTTGATCTTAGCGATCCCTAAAGAGGGTGCAATTGGTATGAAAGGCTCTGGTCCAACTGGGATCGCATTCGAGCCTTCCTTGGCCAGTTCATCTGCTATCTCGTTTCCGGTTATACCTGTGTGGCCAGGGACCCAGAAAAGTTCAACTTTGCTCTGCCTGCTGAGGGAGTCCAGTGCTTCCCGACATTCCAGCAGTAGTCTTGATTTGCACCATGGGGAAGTGAGAGCTTTTAAAGCTACTTGACTATCGGTGCATATGCGAATTTGTCTGCCTTTGTGGCAGATATCTTTAGCGATATAGGCACAGGTCAACAAAGGGTAGACCTCTGCCTGAAAGACCGTAGCATGTTCCCCCAGAGAAATTGAGAGCCTTCTGTCAGGTCGGCGGCAGTATATTCCTGCTCCTGCTCTTCCTTCTTTCCAGGAGCCATCTGTAAACCAGACATATGCTCCATTGTCCTTACCTCCTTCCTTGTCCCACCATTCCCTTGTTGGGAAGTGGGTTTTGAAGAGAGGCGATGTTTTGTTAAATGCGACTGTCATGTCGTCTGTACCCATTTTGCAAATGGGGTTCAACTCCCTGAGCTCCGTCCATAGTTGTCTGTGACCAGAGAGACTTCCCCTGTCACTCCATTGTCCCTGTCTCTTGAGACGATAGACTGCCATCCTAGCTTGAGTTTCGACCTCCACATAAAGTGGTGCGAGGCTCAGTAGGGTTTCAAGGGCCAGGGTGGGAGTCGTTCTCATAGCTCCCGTGATTCCCATACAGGCCATTCTTTGTAGGTGGTTGAGCTTGCACCTTGCGGTAAGCTGCCTTGTCTTTTTCCACCAGACGATTGAACAGTGTAGAAAGGCGGGCTTCACCACTGCAGAGTAAATCCATTTTATCGATTTTGGCTGAAGTCCCCAGGTTTTGCCGAGGGCCCTTCTGCAGATCCATAGGGAGGCGCATGCTTTCTTGATTTTAACCTCAAGATGCTCTCCCCAGTTGAGTTTGGTGTCCAAAATGACTCCGAGGTACTTGACCGATCGGGATGGCTGTAGGATCCTGCCTTGCAGTAAAGGGGGGTCGAAACCATCTCTCTTCCTCTTATTGGTAAACAATATGAGTTTAGTTTTATCAGGGTTCACCGTCAATCCTGTTTCATTGCACCAGACCATCGTTCTGTCTAGGGCTTTTTTTTATATTTTAATATTTTTCTAAGTAAAAAAACAAAAAGAATGGAAATAAAAAAGAAAAATATCTATTATATAAAAGTATAACTACAAACATCTCAAAAACCGGCTGATAGATTTTGTTAAAAATTCTTACATATAGCAACGAACTTTTAGCGAGTGCCTTCTATTACAAAATATATTTTAAATGGTAAATTTTTGTAGTAAAATGCCTATGCAAGTCCTTAATAAAAGCAGCAAAAAGTATGTACATATATACAATCTAAATGAATAGGGTTGAATGGAAATTTGATGCACGATTTCCTAATTATATGGGATACATCTATATGTTAACCATGGTTACGTATCCGATTTATCGCAAATTTTAATATTGTCAAATACTCAGAAAAGTATCATTTGCGGTGAACGAAGCGTGGCTGCATCTTTATCTACGCCTATTAGGGCAGTCAATGAAGACCTCAAAACATTAAGCTTGGGAAATAATTAGCATAAAGCTGAATTTTATCCCACTGATAGACTACTACCAGAGCAAAAGTTTTGCCAAAGTCCCAAAAAATCCCCCTGTAGCTTCCCACCCCCTCGAAGGTTCAAAATACCAATATTTACGGAACACCCATTATCTCTGTTACTAATGATTAGATCAAGTTCAACTTTTTTCTGTTTTTTTTATTAAATCATCTACAATATTAATACCTAACATATTTACGTTTAACCAAATAGTTCTTGATACATTTAAGAAAATATTAGGAAAAAGTAGGTTTTTTACTTTGAAACTTTTTATTTTTGCACTATAGGTTTTTTATGTGTCATTTTATGTAGAAACCCTTCCTATAAAGTTATAGCTTACACTTTTTTGAATCTATTGATGTACAGTTTTTTTTATTTTTGTGTGATGCTAATGCTGGGAATGGGGAGAAAGCAAGAAGGTTTGGCTCTTTCCCGATTCCCGCCCCAAAATCATCAAGAAAACTTTTTTCCCATCCCGTCCCATCCCGAAACCAGAAATGCCTTTCCTGCTCATCCCTAATTATTTCAGTTTTGTCACATTTGATTACGTTTATCAATGTTGGTATTTTAGTTATTTAGACTTCTAATGTGCCCATTTTTAAATTTTCACGTGAGGACAGTGATGGGATTGACTTGATGACTCATAATTTTCTGTGTTAGTCACAGTGACACACACAGTCACATTTGGTGATGTGCCAGCCTAGCTAGGCAGTCTTGGGTTCGAGTACCACTTTAATCTTGGATGCACACTTTAATCTTGGAGTCACACATCGCTGCAAGTGAAACTTTTTATTCCCCCCAATCAAACACAGCCTGAAAGGACACCATTTTGAGACAGTAAACAGAGTGGAAGTGGCCTCGACAAATGCTCTCAAGGACATCATGGTTGCTACCTTCCAAGAGGTGTACAAAGCTTGGCACACACCCTGGTATGGTGTATAGACGTTCAAAGGTCCTACTTCAAAAATTATTTAGCCTATGTAGCCAAAAGTTCAATACATTTTTTTCTCCGGATTTAGTCCCATTAATTTCCGGTCAGACCCTGTATGATTTTGGGCATATTAGGGTTGGTTCTAATGGTTGGCATATTTAGGTTGGTTTGCCCAGGTGATCATGAAGCAAATCCATCAATATATGAACCCAGTGCAAAGTTGGGATTAGCATTATATGCATCAAATTCCTCACTTTACAAAATGTTAGTTTTCTATATTCCATTATTTTTGCATTATGCTCGCTTTAGTGCATTTTTTATTCTCTTATCTTCTTCCAATGTATCAAACTGAAAGCACTGGTAAACCAACTCTAGTCTTCACCCATGTAGCTCTATATTTTCTATTACAGTAGAACCTCTTTTTTACAAACCTCTAATTTACAAAATGACACCAATTTACAAACCATTCCGCCGGTCCCGATCTTTGTATATAGGAAAACCATGTAAAATGACCTCCATTTTACAAAACCTCCATTTTAATGATTTACAAAGCGAGAAGCCGGTCCCTAGGAGTGACTGACCTCTGTTTTACAAAGTATTTGAAATGGTTTTGTCGCAATGTTTTGAGGTCAATGCATCACTCAATGTGTAAACATTCAGCATTATGCAAACATTTCAAGAATGAGAATTTCAAATTCAAGAAATTGTAGAAAAGGTATCGAAAAACCTTAACAACATTTTTAAATTGAATGCACGCTGCCTCTGCACATATTTTTGGGTCACGTCTAGCGATGTTTTTCTCTGCGCGAACGACTGAAACAACGGGTTGCGCTCAGAGGGTAATAAGTAAGCAAAATCTCAAGTAAATCAAAACATCTCAAGTAAACAAAATTTGGCCCGATTATAAGGTAGATATTTATTTCACTTATACTTGTGGTCAACTTGAATAATATATGATCCTGGATACAAAGACTTCTTTTCTAAATCGATTTTCACGTCAGATAAAAAGAAGAAAGAAATTACTAAGTTTCCTCTTCATTAGCTGTAATTTAAATGGCCTATAAGCGTAGGTTATAATAAAATTTACGCCAGGGTGTAATACTCTCTCAGGAAACGTGAATTGGCCAGCTTATCAAGTCTTTCTTGATGATGGTCAACTGATTACATTGTAACCACAGTCTACACGGAGTAGACGTTACAATTGTTACAATGTCTTCGCTCTCAATAGCTGGTTTGAGTTTCTTCTTTCACTTGTTATCAGTTCCTATGTCATCCGAGAGTGGCTCGCACCTACAACTTTGTCTCTAGAATTCTTTGAAGCCAGAAAATTACACTGTAAGCTGTGAGCGAGTGAAAATATTTTGGTTTCCAAGCAAGCAGAAGTCATGCGCATTCAGTCAAAATCACTCTCAACGCGAGGTGGGCTGTGTTTGTGATATCCCGTGTGCCTTTTAGTAAAACAATGGATAAAACATCGCTGAGCAAAAAAAAACGAGGAAGTCCGTGAGTTTGCTTACCAAAAGGTCGATAATCAAGGAAGTACGTGATCGCACGCAGACAAAAACAGAAATTGCACAGAAGTATGGCATTTCTTTATCGACATAACAACAATCATGAATTCAAGCGAAAACATTTTGAGTCATAACAGCATCGTGGAAAATCAACTACATTTCGTCGTCGAAGTTTGAACAGCTTGATTTGCAGATGTATTATTATTTTTTTTTTTTAAGTGTTGACGACCGTGAGTGCAACTTGCCTATAACCAATTCTGAAGGAGAATGCTCAGATTTTGGCCCTTAAACTGAAGTGAGACAACTTTAAATGCTCAAATGGGTGGCTAGAAAAATTCAAGAGAAGACATTGAATCACTTCACTTAAAATCTGCGGAGAAGGGCGTGTGAACACAAGATGTTGAGCAGTGGCGTGAAATGCACGACGAAATTGTGTCAAAATATTCCCATTGGGACAGGTATCATTTAAGAATACTAATTTTGAATAATACGTTATTTATGTTCAAATTTCGATGCACTTAGGATATTTTATTTTTCATTAAAGTTTTACGCCGTTAGGTAAGAATTTGCAATTGCGACTTACAGCCATGAAATTTCTTAGTTAGAATGCATCCATGGCATTCCCATGTTAAAATGGCCTCTTTCAACACAAATTCGACTAGCACTAAACATATCCCCTGAGCTAATTAATGCATATGCTTAAAATACTCCGTGGGATGAATTAATTCACTTATTCCCCTTATTATGATATCTACCAACTTGAAGCTACAATAAATTAATTCAGTTGCAGCAGCCAAGTTCACACCCAAGAACCCTGTATACAGGGTTCTTGTTCACACCATTATAAATTTGTAGAAAAATATTTACCAGTTTTTAAAGTTTCTGTTAATTTTTGTTAAGGAGAGCATAAAAAATATGCCACCATGTATAAGAAGTGTAGGTTTCTAATTTCCTTTTTTTCTATTAAACATTTAACTGGATGTGCAATTCATTTTATTGAAATATTACCTCCCTTTTAATCCCTTTTATCTTTATGAAGTGCGCTACTGAAACTGGATTAGGATTGTTGAGGTTTCGATTGCTTGAAAGATAACCTCCAATTTATAAACCCTCTGATTTACAAAGCTCATATTTTTGGGTCCTTTCAACTTCGTAAAATAGAGGTTCTACTGTAGTCTCTTTTTTATTTCAGGTCTTCTATGGTGGAAAGAGTTATGTTGCATCCAAAAAAACTAGCAAAAACAAAGTAAAAGACGAGCAGAGGTTGAAAAAACTTTCAGACTTTTTTGACACTCCAAAGCTTGAAATTGAGCAAAACTCTCCTTTGATTTCTAAAGGACTTAGCCATTCTTATCAATTGAAGGATGCTGACCGACTTAGCCAACTGATGCAGAGTCCTGGTAGCAGTTCCTCAGTGTCATCCTCACAAGCCCAGTCATCTCCATCTGTGTCAGTGAAAAAGCTATAATTGCTTGGTTAAATGTTAAATGTGTGTAATAAATGGTGTCATTAATTCCATTTTGTCCTTTGTTGCAGTTTGAAGTCATCAGCTATCACAAGAGGTAAATGTGTCCTGGAAAGCTTGGGTAAATTAAATAAAAAAAGTGAAGCTTCGCCCTCTCAAATTATGCAAACAATTGGTAAGCAGGCAAAAAAAGTTGAAGCAACACCATCTCAGGTCATCCAAAGTCCAAAATTATCTCAAGCACTTTTGTCTCCAATGCTTGGTAGAGGGGCAAGTGGTGGGGGAAGTATTGACTTGGACTGTTCCTTCAATCAAAAGCAGAAAAATAGAGCAAAGGTAAAATTAAAAGCCTTGGACATAATTGAATGGAAATTGATAAAACCTGTTAAAAAGAGAACAGAACTGACCATTCCTCCAATTTCAGGTTCATTATAAAATTATCAGGTCCATATTTCAATCAAAATACTGAATTTACAAATGCAATCTTCATCATTAAATTATGCATGTGTTCATGCATGAACTATGTAGTTAAAATCTTTAAAATGGCTTTATTAATGATCTAATTTCATGGCAAATAAGATGATGAATTGTAACCTCACCCGGTCACACTTTCCTTTATATTTAATAAAATTATACAATGTGTGAAGAAACAACACATTTAAACGTTTACCTCCTTGCCGAATTTGATTCAAGGGTGATTAGAACATAAACACATACAAATAAAACACTTCTTATAACATTTGAAACATCACTTAAAAGATGTTAAACCTTTGTTTAAAACACCAATATTTAAGAATTTACTAAATGGTTACTATTGGGCCAAATTTACAATATTAACCCTTTTAATTTAAATTTTGCATGTTAAAATTACTTTACAACTGGTAAACAATTTTTATTCACGGAGGTTAGTTTTTTTTATATTTTCTTTCCAGTTTAATCACTCTCATACGTGATCGCGGTTATCAATATTTATTGAGTTCGTAAGGGTCCTTTCTTTTTACTTTTTCTTTACTGTCTATTTATTTTACACTTATCGTGTCATGAACCTTCCTTTCACTCTCTGCAGCTACGGGCATAAGTCTCTGTCTTCCCCTCGTTTCCGTCGTCAATTTGGGCCGTGCATCTTCCTCCTCGGGTATCCTTCCTGTTTCTCTCGCAGCCTCACAATTACCTTATTTTGGTAATGCTCCTCCTATGGGAACCTTCTGTTTCCCCTTTTCCTGCCGTCTTGTCTCCAGATTTTCTCATGATCCTTCCGCTCCGCGTACCTTTACGTTCTCGACACCTTGCTTATCTCCTATTGTTTCTTGTTGATCTCTCAAGCATCGCCCATTACCTATTGTTAGCTGTTTATTTATCTCTGTTGTTCTTAACTCTTACATAAATATTGATTCTATTTTGGCATTCTATTGTTATTATTAGGTGATTTCTTAAGTTGATTCTATTATTTATTTAAATGATGCTTTATTTCCTGATTTGGTGTGGTTGTTCGGTTACAGCATGGAGCAACTCTAGTTTTAGGAGGGCCTTTTCTAAAAAATAGTTATATATATGTATGGTACATCTTATATACATGCGTGAACCCATAATACAAATGCCGTATTTTTCATAAGTCTAAGAAGATGTTTTTTTGCCTTCTGGAATCCGAAGAAAAGTGGGTTCATCTTACAATCAGAAGCAAAATCATCAACCTGCAATTGGATTGCTTAATCTAGTTATGTGTTTACGTTGACTAGTGTAGGTATGTACATACAACTTAGTATGTTTGCATTTACTATTTTTTGCTGTTTTTCTTCATGCACAAATGCTGGTGAACTGAATTATTAAGTATTTTATTATTTATTACTATCATGTACTATTATTCAGAATTCATTTTTTCCCTTGTGGAGTTCCATAGAAGGGGGTTCATCTTAGATTTGGTCAAATACGGTATGTGAATTTATCATGTGTGTTCATCTACATATTTTCTGATATTTTCATTGCAAGTTGAGAAATAAAAAATCACATATATGTATTCTGTCTAAGTTGTGCCATAATAGCCGTATAAGGTTTTATTCGTTGCTCTTCAACTGCACGCTTTGGTGCAAGTTGGAAAATGTCAACCTGTCACTCTATCCTAAGACCATACCCTCAATGTGTTATCAGGGGATAAAATTTTTTATGTTAGTGAATGTGTATTTTGTTTCAGCTTCAGGCTCTTCAATGGATTAAAAAAAATGGACCATTACAGAAAAATGACCCCAATTCCATTAAAAAAGAAGCCAAAGCAAGTGTCTCAGGCAAGAGGAATAGGGATGCTGAGGAAGAGTGTAAGTATATTTCTGGAAACTCCTAAGCATAAAAATACATCTAGCGTTTGCGATGTAACAAAATCATTGCTTGTAAGAAAGTACATATTTTAGAGGACTAAAATTGTCTTAAGAGCCCTTAGGTTGGGAACTACAAACAGGGTTGAATTAATCAGGGGTGCAAGGGGGGTGGCCGCCCCTGTAATTCCTTGGAAAATAGAAAAAATGGTGATCACAAGGTATTCCATGCCCCCCTGACTCCTGGGAAGTAGCACCCTCTCCCCCAATCGAAAAAGTCTTAACCCACCTCTGACTTCAAAACTTCTGAATGTTAAGTCCAATCTAAGCTAAGGTAATCATCCGGAAGATGGCAGGTGTCAATAATGCCTGTGTGTACTACTCCAAAATAATATTAGATAATCAAGTTTTCCTGAAGTGTGATTTTGGATGTAATACTTCTTATCATGCTAGCAGTGCGAACTTCTTTTATCGATGAAAATTATACTTGATGCAAATTATGCCGATTTCAACTAGTGACTATCTAGTTAAAATTCAGGCCCGGCAAGAAGAACTTCACAGTGTAGTATTAGATCTCCAATCTAAACTGACGGACTGCTTACAACTGATCGGATCACAAAAGAAGGAAATTAGCTCTCTTTATGATGGGCCTGCAGGAGAACATGATATTTATATGCTAGAGGCATCTTTTGAAATCAAATCTCTGGTTGTCAATTAAATTTGCTATTGCTGATTTTAGAGAAAAATATGGGATTTTCAGCTAAAATATAAATGTCAGACAAATATGAAGCCTAAAGAAATCAATAGATAAAAACTTTATTTATTCAGCCATCCGATAAAAAAATCCCGGGTCTCTATCTTGAGTGAAAGTACTTTAAAAAAGCAAAAAATGAAACCACTGCACCGAACACAATGCTTAGTATGGACCACCAGGGAGGGCCTTTGGGGTCCCCAAGGGCTTTTCAATATAGCCTATGATACAGCCAGATATGTACCTATATTTTCTATCTACATAACAATTTTCAGCTCATTCGGTCCAGTAGTTTTTGAGTGATGGAGTCACAGACGGACATCCAGACACCATAATATTTTTATATATGTATAGCAGAATTACCCCTTCAAATTTCGGGATAACACTTCCTTAATAAGTTATCATTTAAGAGGAGAATAGATTGAAGAAAATGAAAAATTTCATTCTTTCGGGTATCCGATAACATAATTTTTAGCTCTCTATCTTGAGTGAAAGTATTATTTAAAAGCAAAAAACTTTAACCATTGCACAAAACCCAATGCTTTGAATTGCTAATCAGGTTAACTGAGCAAAATGAATTTCCAATGCGTTAAAGACCACAGCTCAAGGAAATATGCTGTTGTTGATTTCTGAGAAAAAAATAAACCACTGCATGAAGCCCAATGCCTAGCATTCCTAATCAGCTTAACTAAACTAAATCAATTTTAAATGTGTTAAAGACCTAAATCTGGTTGTCAAGGAAATATGCTATTGTTGATTTCTGAGAAAAATGTGCGTTTTTGCTGCTTAAAACGTGGTTTTCAGACAAATACGAATAGGAAAAGATAATCGATTGAAAGAATTAAAAACTTCATTCTTTTAGCCATTTGATATAAAAATCCCAACCCTCTATCTTGAGCGGAAGTAGTTTAAAAAAGCTAAAAATTAAACCACTGCGCAATACCCAATTCGTAGCTTAAACCACCAAAGGGCCCTTTTTGGGACCTTTTGTGGCCCTGAGGTATTTTAAAATAGCATAAAAACCTTCTCCTTGAAAAAATACATATATGTGCCAACTTTCATGATGATCGGTGAAACGGTGTCCGAGTCTATTAATCTCGGACAGACAGACAAACAAACATCCATTTATAAAAAATATTCATAATATTACAAGGTACCATAGTTGAAAAAAATGAGAAAAATGAAATGTGAATAACTTCAAAAGTTTAAACTTTTTATTGTTTAACATTAAATTATTTAAACAAATTGTCATTTTATCGCTATTTTTCAGCAATTTGAGATTTTTCAAATAATTTTAATTGGAAATGAGCCATTATGTGCTTTTTAATCTAGTTTCTTCACCGTGATATATGATAACGAATATTTCGTGACATCGAAAACAGCCATATTGTAAAATGTCCGTTATTCGTCTGTTTTTTCGATTTTCGCAAAACACTTGAAATTGTATTTCTTATTTGGTGAGGCTAACAATTTCACCAATTTTCATCAAAATCTGAGAGGTCAAGGGTCAACTCCTGTCCGAAGTGGCATGGAATGACCCTTATGCAACATGACATCGCCGGATTATCAAAAACACCGGATTATTGGAAAAGTACAAGAAACAAATACAATGCACCAAAAAACTATTTAAATTATTAATATAGCAATTAAATGTGGTGATGCTAACTCACTCCTGACTTCCTCGAGCGTGAGTCAAGAGAGAGCCGAATAAACCCTGGACACTAGCACGAGTCTACAAAGAATGGTAACGCTTCACTCGCACCCAGCACGGGGAAGGAATAAATAAGGGAATTAGGTATACAATTATATGCATACAGAGTTTGATTCTCTCCGAAATTATCAGCCAACATATGCCATTGAATCATCACCGAGAACCAACGTAGGAAAGGAGTTGGAATAGGACAGTAAGGAACATGGTAAAAAAAATAAAAAAGGAATGTGTACATTTTAATTTTAATAACGTTTTACGAGAAAGCCATGTATTGTTTTTGCTTTTTTTTATGCAAGTGACTCTATTAAAACGTTTTCTTGCAGTCTTTTAATTGTAAGAATATCCTCAGCTTTTACATAGTTTTCTTCCCTCCACTTAAGACACGTATTGAAGGCATTCATGGCGTCATCGTGTTGCACTGTGCGTAATATCGGAAGTGTATGTGACTCTAGCTCATCCTGGACGTTATCTTCTTCTTGCACATTGCTGACTATCTCACTATAATCTGTCATGAATGTAAAATTTTCCTCTTCACTTCCGGTTAGCCAATTAGTTATGTCATCAGCTGTTGAACCAGGTGATTCCTTTCCGCAGAGTTCTACTGTTGCTTCTTGAAGATTAGAATTCAAGACTGCCTCACCAACACCATTTTATGATTCTTCTATCGCCTTGTTTTCACTGCTACTGGAAGCTAGTGGTTGCAGTGGCCAGTTTCTTCCAAGATGAAATTAACATTTTTGAAGTCATATTTTGCCATGCATTTGCAAGATTAAATACCACGTCTTGGAGGTTCATTTCTTTCAGATATTTCTTAATATTATCACTTTTTACTATCACACTGCATAAAAGATTCTTTTTATTGTATGGTTTTGTGTTGAATCACATTTTTATCCATTGGTTGTAAAAGTGGAGTGCAGTTTGATGGCAAGAACATAGCCTGTATAAATCCATCTCTTGATTTTAATATTTCCTCATTCTGGTGGCCAGGAGCATTATCCAAAATTAGCAAAGCCTTTGCTGGTAAAGTTTTCTTCCTAAGAAATATTTTTATCGCTGGTACGAAGTGCTCGTGAAACCATTCAGTAAACACTTCCCATGTTACCCATCCTCGGCTTTGATTTTTGCATGTGACCGGAAGGTTTACATAATTAAATGCTTTACCAATTACTAACAAGTCAACTTTGTCAGTACCACTAGAGTTCACATATGGCATGTACGTAATTCTGTCTTTTGAAATTTTGCGTCCGGGCGTACTTTCTTTATCTCGATGAACAAATGTTTTATGAGACCGGAGCCTCCAAAATAAACTGGTCTCATCTGCGTTATAAACTTGCCCAAGACTTAGTTCTTTAATTCTTTCTTGAAATCTTTTAATGAAAAGGTCAACAGCTGAGACATAGCAGGATAGTTTCTCGCCTGTTATAGTTAGAAAACAGTGTCCAAAATGCTTTTTGAATTTATCCAGCCATCCATCACCTGCTCTAAAATAATTCATAGTTTCCTTGTTCATAGTTTGGTTGTAAAAATATCTTGCCTTTTCTTGAATAATTTTGCTGGAAATAGGAGTGTGTCTGTTACGTTCTTGCAAAAACCAATTGTAAAGAGCATCTTCATCTTTAGGGTACTCAACAGATTATAGAGTCTGTCTGTTACTGGGAGCATCTACAAAATACCCTGCAAGCCACCTCAGGGGTGTGTGTGTGCAAGCCACCTCTCGGGAGCACTGTCAGTACTTCTCACAAAACACTCTTATCTTGTCTCTGTTTTTCCTGATGTCATATATCGTAGCATGTCCAACACCATTGTATTTTGCTAAATCAGTTAGTTTCTCAACTTTATCGAGTTTCTTGATTATTTCCATTTTAGCACTCAAAGTTAACGTTTTATGCTTACGTTTTTCAAGGGGTGACATATTAACCCTTTCGCGACAAATGCCACTAATTTTTTTGCATTGCCAGTACGGAGCTTTTACTACGCTAGGATCCTCTCAGGTACCTGTTTCCTCAACTTGGGTTGGGGCCCAGAGGGGTTTCGAACCTTTTTCTCGGCCATCGGGCCAAGATAATCTTCACCCTTTTCCACTTGGGTTACCCATTACGGTATGCCGTCGCGGTTAACTTTTTGTTAATGCAATGTTTTTGCTAAGAACATTGTTGTTACAGCCTCGATATTTATTTAAACGGATATGAATTATTTTAGATTTACAATGCCTTTACAGCTTTTAAATGAAATTCTACCATTAATATTAAGCTCTCTAGCAACAAAAATCGTATCAATTGTCAAATAAGTAATTTTATCATTGTATTCGCACTCTGAAATGATTTTGACGATTATTCTAATAATACAGTTAAACAGGAAGCATTCTAGATGTGATGTTAGTACTAATTAGCAGTTAAGACTAATAAATTAGTGAATACATAATAAAGTAGCTACACTAGCTATCGAAAACTCTTATTCATTTGTAAAAAAATGCCAAAATATACATTTTTCATTACTGCTAATATGGTTAATTATTGTTATCTGTCCATTGTACAGTCTATTATCCTAAGTTTGTGTTCATGCTCTAATCTACCATAGCACGATATATCGGGTTAAAAAATGTTTTACCTAGATATACGTTAATATAATACCCTACAAGCCAAAACTGTTGTTTTCAATTACAAAACACCTGATTGTAGGAATAAGAAATTCTTCCTAGTGGATGTTATACCTTCAACATTTGTGTACCTCGGGTTTTGAAGGACTGCAAGGAATCACAGTATTCTTTAGGCGGAAACCATTGACCAACAAAAACAGAACTGAAATAGTCAGCTGTCATGATTAAATTAGAATGAGTAATTACAGGGAAAAATAAACATTGAAACTCACGAAAAATATGGCCGCCACCTAATTTGAAAAAATAACATTCAGTTGTTGAACCTAAAAACATAACAAGTCCCGTACTAAATAAAACCATGAAAAAATCACTCACTAACCAACTAAATAACTAACAAAAATTAGTTCAGAGATTCCTTTACACACGAACCAAGTTAAAAATATCGGTAGAGCTCTGTTTAAAATTAGTGGTTACAGAGCTAAACATAAGGAATGCACTTATAATGCTCAATTTGCCAATTACACAAAAACCTTTAAGTTTGTTATTCCTCTGCACCAACAAGCAACTGACCGCGAATCCTGCTGTGAGTGGGGCGCGCACTGCGAGAAGAAGACATTTATAAGCCAGGGATGTGACCTGGAAAGGCATTTTACGTTTCGTGCCGTACCTGGGAGGCACCCGAACTCGGAGTCTGAGCCTCGGCGTCGAAGGAGACCCAACTCTTCACCACGGGTGGTTTATGGTACCAGCTGACCAGTCACTCTATAGTTTATAACTTTTTAAATTGAAACATAAATCGCACAATTATGTTCGTCTGTTGCACTAGTCACGCTGATGAAAATGGTTTTTTCATCGCAGTCATACGATAGATATTAACCATTTTACGTGCTTTAGTAGTTTAATGTACATTAAACTGGCTTGGTTTACTAATGCATGTAAAATGGTTAATATATATCGTATAACTGTGTTTAAAAAAGCATTTTCATCAACGTGAATAGTGCCACACAAAGATGAACATAATTGTACAATTACTGTTTAACTTTAAGAAGTTATAAACTATAGTGTGAGTGGTCAGTTGGTGCCATAAACCAACCACGGTGAAGGGTTGGGTCTCTTTCGATGCCGAGGCTCAGACTCCGAGTTCGGGTGCCTTTTCGGGTCACATCCCTGTTTATAACACACACCTTTTGGGCTTGCTTGGGGCTAGCTTAGCGGCACACCGTTCTATCTCGTCGTTCGTTCGTTTGCATCGAAAAATTTATGCCATTTTATAAAGTCATTTGTTCGCTTGCGTAGAAAAATTTACACCGTTATAAAACATCGTTCGTAGCGAAAGGGTTAAAAAGGTATTGCACGTTCTCAAATTAAAACACTACCTATAGTAACTAAGAAGTTACAGAAACTAAAACTCAGCCAGTTTGCTTTTCTCATACAGCGAAATGTAAAAGGGCACAAGACTCGTATACACAACACATTGGTTCAAGCAACACTAACCTCATAGAATTGTGTAACTTGGTGTAATCGCTCTTAACGATAGGTTGAGACATGCAGTGGTCACATGATCTGTGGACATGACACAACCGAGTCATTAAGGTTGTTCAACCGTAAAATGACTTAAATGTCATTTTATTCATATTCTGTCTACTTGTAGAAAAAGTTGTCCTCTATCTGATATGAAAAACAAAATAATACCTTTCCACGCTATTTTATTCTGTAATTTAACTTGAAATTACATGGTGTTCAATGGGGGAATGAGAGAAACACGGGGGAAAATAGTATTTTTCCATAAAATATAAATGCCATTTTTGTGGAAAACTGTCTCTAAGAAGGAAATAATCCAGAGAAATTGAATAAAAATAAAATACTGGCCTCTTACCTCCTTATTTTTCTATTTATTGAAGAATTAATGCCGTAATTGAAGTCAAAATGCGGTAATTCGTAGGAAATGGCGCCGCAGTCAGCTCCTATGGCTGGAAAAAAGTGCTCATTTAAAATACATTCATGGAATAATCTGCATATTTTGTACCTTACTTTTGGATTTCTATAGGTAACGCATTGCATCAAATAAAAGCAGGATTTGTTTGACAAAATATAAAAAATGTGGAATTTAGTACAGTGTGTCCTCGTTTAACGTTGTCCCGTTTAACGTTGTTTCGCGATAACGTTGTCCAACAATTAAAACCCTATATCGTTCAACGTCGTCAGTGCTTCGCGATAACGTTGTTCAAATTTTGCGCAACCAAAAAAAATGAATAACGAATAGGAATTTGGCGCATCTGATGCGTAAATTCCATTAGGCGGAAAAGTTTGACGTTAACTCCTCATAGCGTGTGTCAAAAGTTCACCTGAGCGAATAATTATTACGTTAATTTGTTTCATAACTGCATGTTTGCTTATTAATTACTACACTGTTATTGGGGGGCAATGCATCGGGTGATTTAAAACTCATACCAACGTTAGTGTACCATCTTGAATGGCATGGTATTAATAATACCATGTCCGAATGGTAGATCCAGGGGCAGATATCTACGGGGAAAAATACTTGAAAATCCCATGCCGCCATAAGGTAGATTTACTGCTGTTTGAGGTGTATCGAAAACGTCTTTTTCGTGTTGAATTAGAGTGTAAGAGGAAGTATTCTAAACCCTCCATGATGCAGTAAATCGTTGAGGGTGATACTGTTCCTAAAACTTTGTTACGAAATAACAAAATTTTTGTACACAGCACCGAGTTTCCCTAGTTCACTCACTATTTTAATTGATATCCTACGTCTTCGCGATCGCAGCGAGCGAAATGTTTGCCCTTCACTGCATTCGCATGCGCACGCTCCCGCAGTGAAGAACAAAAATTTCTTTCACTCCGAGGGAAGCCGGTGCTAACAGCACTAAATATCAGAAATATAGGAGGTAAAACTGGTGCTTGTTCTTTTAAAAATGCCTTTCCAGTTTGTTTCATCTAAGATATGAAGATCTCTGACTAGTTAAATCATCTGTTCGACTGTCCGCGTAATTAAAATACGCCGTGGTATTTGTATCATAGCGTCCAGTCTGGGAGAAAATTAGTTTCACCTGCTTCCCGATCACCTTATACCACCTATTTCACTTATATTGCTACGCTACATACGCGCATTTACCTTTCGTTTGCTTCATAAATCCTTTTTCTTTCGTAAACTATTCACTTAAACCTGTGATGTAAATCTACTTCTGGACGCCATATTGGAAATACTGACATTTTACTCCTAGTTCCCCCAGATGGCGCAGCGGTCGAGCAGTGTCTTCATTTTCTATACCCACCGTCCATGACTTTTCCCGCATTCAACTTAAAAGTATTCCCGCTTTTCGACGGCTTTATCACACTCAGGAGGGACGGGTAACCTCTCGGAGCTACCCTATAATCTTTGGAGGTACTTCATTCCACTGCCTCCATACGGAACTTTCATCACCAACTCGCCTCTCGCCGTAATTTTACGCAAACCAATCACCATTGGGGTGGGTTGGTTTAAAAGGGTATTAGTGGAAATAAATCGTAACTATCCGCCAAATAACCTATTTTTCCGTTCAGAAATGGCCTTCTCGACGCCGCGTACTGTCCCACCTTAGCACCCCTGTTTCACTCCACAGACACGCAACGTTGTTGGAGGGGGAGGTTGGGTAAGGCCATATTTTAGACGTGAAATTAGTCCGTATCCCTCTACCGGGACTTCCAAAAATCTCGCAATATGGCGTCAAAATATCACAAAAAATACGCGAATTTGGTCATTTTCAAACTTTAAATTCACCAAAAATAAGAATCTCACGCCCTTTTTCCTTATATTTAATAAATGCGCATTCCTTTCACTTTCCTTTACCATTCATGTAATACCCCTTACTTTTCTACTATTCTCACACAAGAAATCGTTATTGTTATGAAATGAAGAATTGGTGAGTTTGGAACCGATTTTAATTTTTTACATTGTTTCTTATGGAAAATACTGCTTCGTTTAACGTTGTTTCGCTTAACGTCTACTTTTTCAGGAACGAGTTAACGTTAAACGAGGACACACTGTATTTGTTTTGACTCACACAGTCGCGGCGGAACCTCCTTAAGACGGGTCCATGCTAGCACATTTCGATGAGCCGAACAGCGAGCTGAATGCGCAAATGTCAACTTTGTAGCAGACTGTTAGTGCAAAATTACGTTTGTCACGCGCCCGCTCGACCTTATTTTCTTAGATAACTTGTTTTATTTTCCCGATACTGTGGGTCACGTAATCAAAACTTCATACTAATTATGCACGAATGTAACAGACGCACACCTGCATACATAATGACGAAACAAATACTGACTACGTGTTGAAAATTCTTTCATTTAAAACAGACAAAATTATGCTAGCGAAGGGAGGTCGCCAGCACTGCATCCCGGATTACGGGACGTGTCGGATTACCGCAAGGCCGGATTACAGAGATCGTACTGTACTAAAAAATCTAAAATTTTCGATTAACTCATGTTTAGAACCAATTAAACTCCTTAATAATGATTAGAAAAGACCAGGCTTAATTTTACTGAACTGTCATGACACAGGGCTCTGCTTGAAACAACGAGAGCAACAAAAACGGTTGGGTGAAAATTTTTCTACTTCTGCGGTGTGAAAAAAGCAAATTTTGACAAGGCATTCTAGCTTAGGTCTTTCCTTTTCTGCAGCTCAAATCTTCATTTTTCAAATACAAAAGAAAAAGTGTTCGGCTTTTCAGTCGGACTGGCATTTTCAAAAAGTCACTTTTTGTATTAAATAAATGAAAATTTTCTCAATCAGGTGGAGATTCTGGGACTAGTCAAAATGTGTCACCAAATAGCACTCAGAGTAAGAGTTCTAAGGACTCCTTATCACTTAAATTCAGTGCTGAAAAAATGAAGGAATTGATGGAAAAAGGCTCCAAGCATGCTGAATTGTTGGAAATTGCTGACTTAGAGGCTGAAGATAAATATTTTCACAGCCTAGAAAAGAAAGAACAAATGGAGGAAAAAATGCTCAACACTTATAAACTTGAGTGTAAAGCAGTGAGATGCTTAAAGGTATGTAATGCTTTAATTGATTACAAATATTTTTAAAAGTTTGATGAGTCAGGTTTGTTTGCTTTATGTAGCGATTTTTATGGCAGAGTATGATTACTGCTACGTGAACATAATGCTTTCTTATAGTGATACAACCAGCCACGTCAAGTATGAATATTACTACCACCTCAAATGTTAATTCCTGGGTTCATTGGTACCTAATCATTGAGGTCATAAACTTTAAGCCTTATGTTGTATGACATTTGTGAGTTGTGGTAAAGAATGGTGGATCTAGCATTACCTGGCATTACAACTTGTAATTTGAAAATTTGAGAGGACAGTTTTGTCCTACATATTTATTCTAGGATGTTGAAAATGAAGACTGTCTTCTGGCATCTGAGCTTTTACATCTGTATTTAAATTAAACTCAATCCTATAATGACATTATCATGCTTATATTAGTTGCATAAAAATGAATTCATCATTGTAATAGTTTGTATAAAATAGCTTGACGTAAATGATTAACCAATTATTGTGGGTTATGTGTATCAGTGCATCTTGAAATTGATCTCTTTGAGTCTTACAAATTTTCGCTTGTTTCAGTGCAAGTATTTGGCATTTTCTGCATCAGAATATTGCAAATCAGAAGGCCATCCAACTAAGGTTGTGAATGCTGTGAAACGTTTCTTCAAATGCCATGACTGTGGAAATAGGACTGTGAGTCTGGAGTTGTTTCCAGTGAAGCCTTGCAATAACTGTGGAGGTGCACATTGGGAGAGAGCTCCAATGATGAGAGTAAGGGAAATAAAAGTTGCCATTTTTTTCTTTGTGCTAAAAAAATATTTCCCTTGTAAGTGTAATTCTTTCTGCTATGAATTATACTACAGTGAAACCCCGTATTTGCGTTATCGGAAATTACGTTTTCCCGCAATTTACACCACTTTTACGAAGTCCCATTCCATTTCCTATGTTTCCAATGTATGCAGAACCCCGAATTTAGACTACATTTTTCAGTTTTCCCGCAATTTGCACCACAACGCGCTCAATCAAAATAAAATTTAACTTTCAAAGTCCATTACTTAAGCATATAATCCTTTGTTAAACACTTTTTGACTTTGTCTTGCTCATATTTGCGGAAAAAATACGAAAGAGAGCAGTAATAGGACCTGTTTGAAGAAAGAATTTGAATTTGGCGGGGATAGTTTACAGCGCCACTCGTAGCAGAAATTGGAACTACGTCAACTCGACAATCTGCCAGGAAATGGTACAAGGTATGAAATGAATGCATTGTAAGGCTAAGAGCTAACTACGTAATTTATACAATGTAATTAAACTTGCGGAGGAGTATTCATTTTTTACCGAAGTAGAAACTTTGGAGAATGAAAATGGATTCTTATCCAGACATGATGAAAAATGAAAGAACTCGTACTAGTGGACAACAGATCATTTGCACTGCCTCGATTCCCGAGTTATAACTAGGATAGGCTACAAATGAATTAAACTTTCGTTATCGTACCTTAATTAGACTGACTCATAAAGTTTATTTTTTAGTTGAACAATTGTTTGGACTAGTCAAACATCACGGCTGATCAGATTCTCATGTGTTGTTAAGTCATCCTCAACTAAACTGGGGCGTAATTTTATCCTGCTTGGCAATGGAAAAGCGAGGAGGAAAAAGGACTTTTTCAATCAAGGAGACAATTGAAGTTTTAGAACAAGTCGATTCTCATGGTGGAACTCGCGTCGATCTAGCGAAACTGCTACGATAGCCTATCTCTAAATTAAATACTATAATTGTGAGAAATCGCGATGGGATTCTGAAACAATTGTTTCAGAATCCCATCGCGATTTCTCACAACCAGTGCGGTAATTTGTCTAAAAAGAGAAAATATGTTAAGAATTCTAAGTATGGATAAATGGAAGGGTTACTTAAAGAGCGGTTTTTGAGTGCTAGGTCTTCAAATATCCCTATATATGCGGTGCCATCATACAAGAAAAAGCTCTGCAAATCGCCACAAGATTGGGAATTGAAAATTTCACAACATCCAATGGTTGGTTGGATAGATTCAAAAATATTATTTTCTGAAGTTAATATATGTATTATTATTATTTATGGGTAGGGTCCACAGTTACCATGAGTGAAGTGAATTTTTAAGAAGCTGTTTCTGTAACTTTTATTTATTATAATATTTTATTTATTTATTATAATTTGATCTTGATTTTGTGCGATATGTAGTAATCCCTTATTTTCTGTATCAATAATGAAGGAAAAAATAATTTTCACATTTCTATTCATCTAAGGTGTTCAATGTCTTTTTTTCATCGTATATAAATTAATGAGAAGAGCTAGTTCAATGAATAAATTATGACACTGCTCTTTTTCAGTTTATCAGTCTATTTCTTATTTTTACCCTTACTCCAGTGAAGGAACATGGCTGTAGAAGTGAAAATTCTACTTTTCCTGCAATTTGCACTTTCCCGCAATTTGAACCTTTTTTTTAGGGTCCCTACAAAAGTGCAATTTAGGGGTTTTACTGTAATTGTAATTTTGTTATCCCCTTTATCAGTAGTTTTCGTATTTCTGGATTGTAATGACTCTCATGTGTATTTTAATTTTTATTATTTTTAGGAAAAGAAGGGTCCCGTCCTTCCCTCCGAAGTATTGTCCATCAGAGGCCTTGAAGAGAAATATGTTGGTTCTATTCAAACTGGTGGTAATATCAATCTTCTTGTTCCTGAGTGATTTATTTTAAATAGTATATATGTATTTATCTAATTGACTAGGCTTCAGGCTATTAAAATTTTTATAAATGTTTACTGATGTACATATTTATGTTAACTGTTGTAAAAAAATTTATATTTTTATAATTTATTTGTGTGTGATGAGTGTATTTAGATCTATTTTTCCAGCATGTAAATTGGCTTATTCAAATTGTCATGGAGCTGCGTGTACATGGAAGGGAACTATTAAAGCTGTGAATGATGTAAAACTCTATGGTTATTATCATTGCGTGTATGCTTGTTAATGTTGGGGCACATAGGTATCCATTTTAATCTATGCTCGGTATGTGAATGGAATTAAACTCTGATTCTTCTTATTTTTATCTAATGAGAGAAGATGTGCTCAGTGCACATTACCTTACTGTAGGAGATGAAAAAATCGAGGCATTTATCTGCTACACTATCTGTTAACCAAGTTTTGTAGTCTTGAAGAACTATACTTCTCACCACTTTAGAATTAGAATTGAATATTAAGCTTAGGTTGTTATATTTTAGGATTTTCATCTTGGTTCTTATCACATATTTGATTTCTATTTAACATTATTTTGTTGTTTTCTGTTGGTAATTAAGTTTTTTATAAAAAAACGTTTTTCGGCATTTAAAATAGTAAAGATCTGCAAAAAGGAGTGTACGTACATAACATAGAATGGTAGGTCCTCTTAAAAGTTTCAATAAAGTCAGGGTTACCACTTATGTTATAAGCAGTTGATTGCACAAATTAATGCTCATTTTCTTTGCTTCAGTTTTTTTCAAGGTGAAGGTATAAATATATATTTAATGGGAATACATACAAGGTAATAAATCTAAAATTTAAGATGAAGATTTTGTTGGTAGTGTTTTATCATTGTCTTCTGGTTTTTTGTGCATCTTTTAGAAACTCTCTCTCAACTTAAAATAATGATAATTCATGAATTTTTTTCTGGTTTCACTTTGGGTAAGGACCTTCATCTCCACTGATGTCTCAATGTGTGACTTACTCCAAATATGAAAGATGTCAAAATTACTATTAGAACTATAAAATATTCTGACTATTTGGAGATAATAAGTCTAAAATTTTTATAATAACGATCGCAATCCTAAAAGCCCATATAAGTAAAAGGAATGTGACGTAGAGGAAAACAGCCTGGGCTGTTTCAAAATAATTATTTTTAAGTTTAACTGCGAGATCGAGAAAGCAATGAAGACGTTAAGGGTAGATAATATCCCGCCAGAGTTACTTATAGGAATCTTGAAAAAAATGGCGGACAAAGATTTTACGAGCGATGCCTGAGAAAATAGTATGAAAGGATTCAGTAGGTCAATGCATGAACTAAAAAAAACGTGTTTCATCTACAGCAGTGAATGCGGTGGAAGACTAGGATAAAAAAAGAAAATGATAAGATGATTAGAGAAAGTTTCACTGCAAACCTAACTTTGAGATTTGGTTCGTACTTAATATTTTTGCAAATGAGTAAACAACAATAATTATTTGCGAGCTCTGAAAATAACTCATTGTATGTAGCGTCGAATGTCACACTCAAAACAGAAAGGAAAAGATCTATTGTCTGGGGAAGGAGAAGGGAAAGGTAAGAAATATTGTGAAAAGGGCAATCATTGACAGTAAGAAGAACGCAGATATCACGAGAGAATGTGGGTATAAGTTTTCCCCTCCCAAATAAGAGTACAACCTCCATTACAAGAGAAAAAATATCTGGCGTAACGCGCGGGTGAAGGAGTGAGAATGGCAAGCATTAAATTCGGTACAGGTTTTTCTTTAATTGCTTTTTTAAATTACTTACACTCAAGGTATTGGATGGAAATTTGTATCATAGAATGCATAAAAGAATGCAGTATTTAACTCTTTCATTCAATTTTGTTATAAGTTTGGTTTTTGTTCAAGTTTTGCATTTTCATCTCGAAATTCATTAATTTTTTATTTTCTTTTCAACAATACAAAATTTCCTTGGCAACCAGGTGTGAATGTCCATTTTATAGCGATTTCGTGAATGGCTTTTCGCTGGGCTGCAGCATTTAAAGGCCAGTTTCAGTGACTAATTTGATAGTTGTAGTCAGACAACTACAGTTCGCCTTGCCTTCTCAATGGCCACCAACAAGCTCAATCGCTTCAAGTGTGTGGATTAAATTTGGAAAATCCATGTTTTTTACGTGGTCAATTATATGTTGCATGCTCACGCGTGGGACAGCAGTAATACCAAATTCAACACCAGCTGATGAACTCAACGCTTGCCTCTAAGCATCGCATCTTTGGAGACATGTGCAGAAACGTTAAGGACCAATATGTGCGTAAATCTGCGGCGCAATGTGTCATCAAAATTTTCAAAACAGATATTGCACATTGGTGAGGAAAAGTACAAGTTGATGCCGAAACAAAATATATTTCAATTCCATTGAACTTTTGTGTCTTTGTTCCATCGATCGAACAATGAATTCAGAAAGTTTTTCCACAAATTGCCACCAATTACAAAAATCATCAATGATTTGCCAACGTGCTATTTTGGCAGCAAAAACAAAGTGTCAATGCAATCAACTATGCCATCCACGAACAAATTTCGGTCGAGTTTGTCACCTACAAATCGATTGACAGCGTTATGATTGAGGTTGAGATTTTTAACTATCCAATTGAGTTTTTAAATTCGTTGGATCTTTCTGGTGTACCACCACACAAATTGTCACTCAAACTCAAAGTGTACCAACAATTCTTAAGCGCAACATTAATGCACCATGATTGTGCAATGGAACCAGGCTCACTTGTCAAACAACTGATATGCCCAACTTCATCGAAGCGACAATTCTGAATGGCAAGTCAAAAGGAGGAGATGTGCATATTCCACGTATTCCCATCATTCTCACCAACATGCCATTTGATTTCAAATGACTACAGTTCCCCGTTCGCCTTGCATTCTCAATGACAATCAACAAAGCAATTGCTTCAAATGTGTGGATTAAACCTAAAAAATCCATGCTTTGGATTAAACCTAAAAAATCCATGCTGTGGATTAAACCTGAAAAATCCATTATTTTCACATGCTCACGAGTGGGACAGCCAAAAAATTTGTTAATGCAAGAACAAGCTTACTAAAGTAAGCTTTGTAACAAAGCAGATTGTTTACGAGTTGCTTAATCACGTGTATCAGATTCATATCAGTGAGAAAGAATTTGTGTTAAAAGTTGCGTATTTTATTTGTACGCAGAATAAAATTTGGTGCAGCTTTGTTTGCATTTTTTAAAATGCTTACACTCATATGACATTGTTTTTTAAATGCTTATCATTAGATTACTTAAAGAACAAGGTTTTGAATTCTTGCATTCGATTTTTCGTATACGTTTCGCTTTTTCCTAAAATTGGATTTTAAAGCTCGAAAATCTAAAATGTTTGCACTACTTCCACATTAGAGTATTTTATTTACTTTGAAACCGCAGTATTGGCATGGAATAGAAACTCATACCATCATTTGTGCACTATGAACTCCTGTGTAGGTACAAGGAATTCATTGGGCTAGGTTTCTAATTCGTTCAGGGACCGATATTGAACCCAGAAAAGATTGGTGGGCCAAGCCATGAAAAGTATGGAAATCAATGGGGACTTCAGGACAGAGTATTTTGTTTTGCGAATACACAAAAAATCATTAATGATTTAACAATTGTCTCATTTATTTTGTACATGTAAATGTTTATGCTTTGAATTTGTGTGACTACTGTGAAAGAAAAAGAGGCATTGCAACGCATGCCGAGCACAGCTAGTATTAATATAAAATTAATATTATACAGATTAATAAATAATATTTATCTGTTCTTTACTTCATACTATATCGAATTCAAGATACTGTTCAAGTTTACTTTTGGATAATTCCTTGTTGGACTGTCTTCATTCTGTGGCAGTGGTAACTGCTATCTTGTAAAGCTCCTATCCGGAGCTTTACTATCTTGATTCATGTATACATCTACAAAATACCCTGGAAGCCACCTCAGGGGTGTGTGGCAGGGGGTGTATTCACAAAAATGCATTACACTATACCCTAACGTTAGTGTAACTATGACTAATTATGCATTAGCATAAATCTCTAATGCTTGTCACGAGGAGAAACCTCACAAGCATACACTACAGATATTATCACAATGGAGAGGGACCGTTAATATATGTATTTTACAACTACACAAATGGACAGAGACTCAAGACTTACGTAGAAAACATGCATGGCGTGCTGCTAGTACCATGGAAGAAGATACTAGGTAACAGATAAGGATTCAAGTATTACGGAGTACTACTACTACTAGCTACACTACCTATCGACAAACCTAGATAAAAGTCTCAAGGCCGCTGTTATGGTCCCGGCCTATGGTGTGAAACGCGACGTGATTCGGGGTGAGTTTAAGTTGAAGGCGGGAATAAAGGGAAGTCCAAGGGATATATAGCGAAGAGGGCAACAAAAAGATCGTTGCGCAGTCTATGGGAAATAAGATGAAACACTATTTTCTTCCGGGGTGGCAGAGAGGAAAAAACGCACTTCTCAGGTTTGACAGCTTGATATTTCTAGATAATTGGATTCAAGAGCATAGTATAACTTTGTATGAATGCGCATACTTAGCATGATAAGCGAAATTCGTGAGGCTAATTTAGTTTGAACTGCGTGAAAAAGACGTTTAGGGTGTGGCCAAAGTGGACATTATCCCAATTATTAACATTAGTTTCTCCATTTCCTTTTTATTTTACTGGATATCTCTCTCACGCATCATGAGTGTCTCAAAATCAAGACACTCGTTGAAGCAATCAATACATATCCTTCTCTTGAAACCTTTAATAACAGCAATTTATGGCATTTCAGGAAATCGCGGGGCAGAAATGAAATGCCGCGCGCTATGAATTCATCATGTACATCACCCAGCTTGTGTTCGTTCCCACATGAAACGAGAAAAAAATGTTCACCAAGAACACAATAACCCCCTCATGAGCCTTCTACAATTTATACAGCTATTTACAACACAGTAGGTACGTTGGGGATGTAGCTCAGTGGTAGAGCGTTCGCTTTGCATGTGAAAGGTCCCGGGTTCGATCCCCGGCATCTCCAAATTTTTTTTCTGTATAATATTTGTTGTCATTTAGTGAAGGTTACGTAGATTTTTGAAATGGCGTTCAAAGTTGTGGTAACTTTTTTGTTTTACGCGAAAAACCAAAGCTGAAAAAAATGGGTCCAGTTTGCTGAATGAGAACTTCACAAACTTCTATTGGTTGTGTCCTTCGGTATTGACAGAATCTATATGAGGGCTTTTGAAGGTTAATACCAAAATTTCTATGCACATAATATTAATTTCATGAGGTAGAACTGTAGCCCATATATCGAGGGCAATGGATTTGAATAGAAAGTATATTGCTGGGTAAAATATGGCCAGCGCTGTGTTCCCCTCCCAGTAGCATATGCTACTGGAAGGGGAATGAGACGATGTCAACACGACTAAGAAGCGGAGACCAAGATGCACGTCTCGAGATGATGATGGCAGCATTCGTTAACATCCTACTGACACTCCCATCACTGTTGGCGGAGTGGCTGTGATAAAGAGCACATGTGATAATAGAAGAGATTTGATCAAACTTAAAAAAGCTCCTGTATAATGAGAAACGACCTCCATGATAAATTGCTGGCCGGCAAGAAAGCCAGCAATAAGCAAAACTAATTAAACGGCGAGGTTAGATGTCGCTAATTCATACCTCATGGATATGGACCATTATTGGAATATTTCAACTTTCATGGATGATAAAATATTATCAGTGTTGAGAATGGACATGCTTAGCAATGGTAAATGTAACTTAAGTAATTGATAGAACTTTTGTGAGCATTTCCCTAACAAAAAAGAATATTCCTCCTGTTTGTCAGGTTTCACCTAAAAAAAACATAATAAGGAAAAAAATATCTGGGCAAATATGTCTGCATTTTCAGGGAGCAATGATGCTGCTGCGTCGGGACCACTGTTAAGAACAACACCTCGAATGATGACCGAGGATTACGTCCAAATCCTTTGAATTGTTAACAATTAATTATCGCCTCCACACATCGAACGAAGTAACGGAAGTTTTAGGTTCATATCCGCGGTATGTATGATTTCGCTGAATATCTGTGAAAGCATCCAAATTCACCATTTGCTGTCAAAAACTGGTCTTAATATTTGGCTCAGCTTTCTTTCGTACAGCAAGTACAGGTAACACCTTAGAGAGATTGCCTTTTATTGAAAATCGGGAAGCTGCTAAGCTGGTGTAGACACTTTTTCTTTCGATTTTTATTTCAAAAATTTGTGTCAGCTTTCATTTGTATTCTTTTTGGTCAGTACTCTTATTTTGTTGATTTTCACTTTAATTATTAGTTTACTCGTGATATGAGCACATTTTAAATCAGCCAGAATGACGCACGTATTGCTCTTCCACTTAAAACGGGATTAATTTGGGTAATACTACTCATTTTTATGGAGTGGTCTGCTTTGAGATGATAAATTAGTTGATATATGAGTTATGTATGGCTTTGAGTACTTCTTAAATGGCAATTTCGCAGGTTTAACATCAATTCCAATGATAAAGTAATACTGAGTGTCAGTTGTTTGTATTTTTGTGGAATGTACACTTTCCTACTATTTTTTCTTCTTGTGCCAGTCTACTCTTATAGCTTCACTACTGCGTATTTTACTTTGTCTTTGGTCAGTTTTATTGGCTATTATTTGACCATTCATTGACATGATCACACCTTTTTGACGTTGTAGCAAATTGTATGATTAATGTGAATTGGTTTAAAATCATACATTTTTTTAATTGCTGCTTCTCTACTGCATGTTTTATTGTTACTTTTACTGGCTACAAATTGGGGTAAATTTAAAAATGCATGTCAAAACCACTAAATCCATCATGGCCGTTTATTCACTCTTAATCAAGCTGAACCCTGGCGGTTTTGCGGTGAGTGAGAATGCTCAATAGAGCATTTGTCGGGCGTTTCCCGAGCGTTCCGGCGATTTTCGAGCTTCGGTTGAGCAATGCAAATGCCTTGTGGGAGCTTTCTCAAGTAAACGCCTTCTGAACGCTTTTATAATGCTCTACTAGGCGTCCCTTCGGCATTTGCAAGCACTCCCCCAAAGGCTTACAGGCAAACTCTCAAGAAACGCCCAACAAAAGCCTTGGGATGCTTTCCTCGGCGTTTGTTTGAGCGTTTGTAATACTGTCTACGAATGCTTAGTGAGCGCGCGTTGTTACGCCGATAATGAATTCTCATTGAATGCTTTTCGCGAAAGATTTCCAAAATGCATTGGAAATCCCCTACTGGTAATGCTTAAGCATTAATCATCGTAGATATAAAAAGTATTTATTAGGTATTTTTATGAATTTTAGTGGATAATGGTTAGTAATATGATACAGCATGGTATTAAGATGAGAATCTTTTTATCTGCAGAATGAAAATGTACACGTTTTTACACAAACATTTTTTATGCAAATTTAATCAGATAGGAAGATGAAATCAATTTTTAGGTGCAGCTGCGTTCAGTTGACTTTGAATGGGTTGTAGAAAATTCTGAAAGAATGTAACAAATCTATCAATCGCTGTCTTCACTCCATCTACTGGGTTTGGAGAAGCAGTGGGCGCTGGGTCATCTGCGAAAATATTTGATTCAGGTTCCGCAGGTGATCTTGACTGTGCATCGTCCTAGTTCAGAGAACGTAAGAAATAATTTTTAATTAGGAACATCATATTAAAATGAGATAAATACAGAAAATTGAACAGAAATTCACTGTAATTCTAAATTTCTATGAGGAAAACGGCCCCCGGGAATTCACTTATACTAAAGCCCCAGTCGTGACCGACAGAGTTACATGTTACCATGAAGCACCTCCTTCAGCTTCAGAGTTCCCCAATCCTTTATTTTTCTTCCCCAAAACCACCATAACCCTTTCGATCAGGTAGTTAGTCACAAACCTTACCAAGATCCTGCAATCGGTCGAGATGTAAAGCTTATCCTAACATTCCCGTTCCCATCATTCAGTAGGTAGGATAAGAGGAAAAGATAGAGGAGCCTCAAGTATGTACTTACATAAAGGAGTTATTACGGGCAGAATGTTGGGCGGCAGTCAACAAATATTTGGTTTGAATGACCAATGATGAGCCAGGATATGAAGAGGTGAATAGTAATGGCGAAATGGGCGCTCTTTGATAGAAGAAAAGGACTTTAAGGAAAAGCAGGGAGTATGACATATAGCGTAGCATCATACATTACACAAATCCGGCAAGAGAATGAGAGCAGATTGGGGGCGTTTAAGATGTGAGTATGGAGGAATATGGAGAGTGTAAGATGGAAGAGAGGAGGGCGAAGGAGGACGTGTGCGGATTGGTTGGTGAGGAGTGGAGGCAGGTGTAGTGAAATATGAGGGGCAGAGTAAGTGGATGTAGCAAGCAGTCAGGGGTGATGGAATGCTGAATGCAGTTATAGCGGGGAAGGTAATTTGTGAACGGGATTGAGGGAGGAGAAGAAATTACTTTCTAGGTGAGGTGAAAGGTGGTAGGACGCATGCTGTGGTGAAAAAGCATAAACTAAGAAGACGAATGTACCTGCGACTATATTGAAGAGCAGACTGCCATGCTTGTATATCCATCGGAAATCACCTTGATCGGTAGACTACCTCTTATAAAGAAGAAATTCGACAGTGTCGGGCGATATATGGTGGAACAGCATTTTAGTACTTAAATAAAACTACAGTAATTGTAATTTACATTAAAATTTAAGTGGACAATACAATTACTGTAGTTTTAGTTAAGTACTCTTATAAAGAATATCACTGTTCTCCCTCCGAACGATTTAACGAAAAATTCCGGTCTTTGCAATTACTATGGTTACCAATGACAAAGGCATGGACCACAAGTGGACGTCCAGAAGATAGAATGCCCACGGTTTGCCTCGTAAATAAATCATATTCTGTTAAAACTAATAATTCGAACTGAGTTTACTCTCCCGTAAACATTTCTTGCATCATGCCCTTCATGTCACCTAATAAATATTTATATTACCTTCATTAGCATTAGTTATCTCAAATTAACATCTTTTAATGGAACTTACCAAGAAATCAGACTCTCTTGAAGGGGCACTTTCGACCATGAGTGTTCCTGTGAATAAAAATGGGAAAACATTATCTACTTATTATTTCATCATATTTTAAACTATTTTTTCAATTCAAAGTAGATATTATTTTTAGTGAATACGTAATTCCGGCAGTAATTTTACCACTTATTACTCACCTGTGAGGAACACTGATAAAATTAAAGCTGCGACATACATCTTCATTGTCGTTGATTTTAGAAAGACTGAGCTTTGTTCTTGGGCTGAGAAGAAAAATATTCCCGTTATTTATTGAAAATATTATTAATTTATAGATATTTTGAGAGATATAAGTGAGAAAAGGACTCAGTTTAGATAGTGTATCCTGAATATGCGATTGCTAGTGCTTATATTGTGTATTCAATTGTCATTTGGCTAGTTTACTGCTCTAACCGTAACTTGCGGTCGAGCCTATTTCATCGAATTCTTCATCATGGGCCAGAGATTAAAATTAAAGTTAATATTTCAGCACGCAAAGCCTTAAGGCTTGTTTATACAAAGTCTTGAATAGTTTTTTCGAATGAGTGATTGATTTTCTTCGTTAAAATTCGTCGTACTACCTACCATATATACCGCCCTAGTGACCGAAATCTTGTGTTGCAAGGACTTGCGTGTTCAAATGATCCTTATTGCTGGGAATATTGATTATTTTTTTTTGACCAAATGTTAGTCGAAGGGTACTATCCAGTTAAATAATATAACTTTGTACTTCTACACACCTAATTAGAAAATGCGATCGGTTTCACCTTGATAAGGTAAGGAAGGTAGTCCGCGCAGCGTCTGCACCTCAAAGAGGTGGTTTCAAAAAGGCCTCTGACCCCAGTGAGGCGGCCTCTTAAGTGATGATGTGACGTTAAAAACAATGTGGGGTAAGGAACATGATAATGACCTCTGTTATCATTCCTATGATTTTTTGTAAAGTATAGGTAAATTGAGAATATGAATCCTGGAAACGACATTGAGTGCTCATACTCTCATTGAGTGTGTGTCGCGTCAGCAAGCGAAGGAAGGGCGCGGCGATCGTCAAATCGAAATCCTTTCGAATCAGGAGCGAGGAATGCAGAATTAAAGGAGACTCAGAAAATTACCGCTACATTTAGAATAGGGGCGTGTAACTTAGGGACGGATCTGAGGGCATGGAAGTTGTAATGTTTGTGAAGTTAGATGGATGGATGGTGGAGATCACCGGAGCGATTATAATCGCTCCGGTGATCTCCACCATCTGATTATTTTTGAGCTCTGATATAAGGTAGAAAAGTGGTCACGGAGAGGATAAAGTAGATGATGTGCTCAGCCAACTGAAAGCATTTATTGGGAGCAATCCAAAAAGAAAGCACTACACTATAATGGAGTATTGGAACGCAGTGTTGGGCAAAGGTAGGCATAGCGGTGAAGTAGGGGAATACGGGTTAGGAGAAAGTGATGAAGTGGCGAGAAGGTAGTCAGCTCTTTGCAAGAAAAATGGTTTTATAATAACAAGTACATGTTTTACTACCAATACGGGAGAAGGTACATTATTAAAATATCGCGTTACATAGGGATGTATCAACTTGGTTATATCGTGGTAGGTTGAATATACCTATGTGTGCATCGTTCTTACTTTACCCAATTTTCCTTGACTGGTAGATAACCTCTACTAGTAATAATGTGTAAGATCAAATTGGATGGAGTTAAGCCACAGGATGTGGTAAAACCAGTTTTGATTCTGATTCAGAAGTAGTACAAGAAGTGGTTTGCGAGAACTATTGGACTATAAGTTTTATATTTCATCAAGAAAGTATAGCATTGTAAGAATTATTTGCCAAGTCTAGATAAGAGGATGACGCAATTCATAGGAGAAGAGCCGTTTGGATTCATGTAGGGAGGAACAACTCGTGATGTCATATTATTTTTGAGTAATTAGACAGAGAGGAATTTAGATAACGATCAAGTGGTGCTCACTTGCTATGTTAAACTCGATTATGCGTTCCTGAGTAGACTAAGAAAAGTTAATTATGGTACTTATATATCAAAAAAGAGGAGGAAGAGGGGACTGATAACAAACCTGTGCACGGCCCATACACCGTCGATAAGAATAATCGTTGGAAAATCCTTGTGAACAGCTTGTGGGTGGGGAGTGAGACAGGACTACCCTTTATCGCCCGCACTCGTTCGGAAGTCAATAGTGGCAATTTTCTACATAAGAGTAGAAGAAAGAAATATAACTAAGGTAAAGCGCTCTCTGAGAGTATTCCGGGCGTAATAAGTTGTAGCACAAAGGGTGCAAGAGAATTCATTAATTGAAAAAATTAGACAAAACTTATGAAAGTATACCTGTGCAAGGTTCTTAAAAATAGATTATATTGGAGTCTGATGTGGAGTGTTGCGCGCTATTGATTTTATTTATTTATTTTTTTACCACTTAAGGTAGCGCTAACCTAGAATTTTTAATTACAATGAAGCTTGCGAATAAACACCATTCCCTGGGTTGTGAAAAAATTACTCAGGTGGGAACTCACGATCTTAGGGTCAGTAGACGGAGACTTTACCCCGCCGCCGCCGAGGCCGGCTGTGGTATCGAAACATTGGAGGACGTTTGGAAAGTTATAATTCTGTGGAAGAAGGTATGATGTCGGAAAATGAGCATTCTGGATGCAATGAAAAGAGGTGAGTAGAGCCACTTTGGAGCATGGGGGAAAGAGGACGAGAAGAAATAGGACTCGTCCGAGATGTGGGTGTGGGAGAGAATGGAGGAAGTACAATGAACCGAATGGGGCCATTTAGTGATAAATCAACGATGAAACTGACGTAGATATCTAATAATGTAATTGCTAATCATAAGTCTCAAAGGATGGGTCAGATACACTAAAGAACAAATTCATGCGGTGGAATCACCTGCTAATTTGAAGGACAAATTTCAATGGGATATTGAGCGGAGGTGGATGGAGTGTTAAAATCCAATCCCGATGGCCCCCGTCCGAATCTAGGATATGCCAGATATTTTGCAGTGGAATTCCGATCCCTACTTGGATGCTATGTGTAGAGTACGGCAAGTTTATTACTCATCCGTCGGATGGGACGTCGAACTGTAGACCTTTTGTTTAGAGTAGGCTCATACCGACGCAGGGTTTCTCTTCACTTTTCCTCCACTCCACAAACTTCCCTTACCAACCCACCTAGCTGTCACCTGGAAAAGCGCAATTCCCACTCCAAGGGTTTGAATCCCAACTGTGGCGGACATTTTTCAGTGGTCAACTCCATCCCTAATTGAGTTATGTTAGGGGGGTACTTCAAGGACGGTAGTTAGTACGCCGGATGAGATATTTAGTTGTAATCCTCTTGGCGCTTTTCGTTTAAAATAGGCTAATGCCGACTGAGGGTTTCCGTCCCCCCATATTTTATATATTCTCATATTTTCCGCCAATTCCCCTTACCAACCTATCCTAACTGACACAAATTACCCCATTCCCCTAATTAACAAAGCAAACAACCAAGAAAATAGGGTGGAGAAGGATTTATTAAATAATGGAACCTAGTCTTCACTGTTAAATTTTTAATCTGTCGAGCTCCATTTTTAAATTAACGAAAAGATGCGACACTATCGTTTCGTTGAAGTGAATTTGAGTGCTGTTTCAAATCGGAGCTTAAATTGCTCTGGTAAAAACAGTCTCTAAATGAGAGGGTAATTGTGGAATCGAAACTCCTGATTTCGGCAACTATGATGATATATACTCTCGAGAATTAATACGTTACAGTGATTTATTAATATGATGACAAATTAAAGCCATTTTTACAAATATGTGAAAATTGTTCAATAACAGAAATACCCTTGCTGTGCAGCAAGTGTGAACGTCCTTGGTGTGAGAGAAATAGTAGTATAGGCTTAAAATTTAAAGCGGATTGAACTTACCTCTTAGTTTTCTGCTTGCTGTTAGTCTTCTGATGAATTTGAATTGCGCACTTGGGTATTTATAGGTTCCTGCTCAATATCAGAAAAAGCGTCGGAGTTCCTTCAGGTTTCTTAATCGCGTGCGTTATCCGCATGATATTTTTCGGGAGCCCCAAGGAAATGGTGAAACCTGTTTCTTTCAACCCGTCCATGGGAAATTCCCGAGTAATTTTTTCGCTTGCTATAGTTCCTTTACCTTTTCACATTGCACGTCTTTCCCATTAATTGAAAACACCAAGAAAAATAGTGTTAATTACATAAAAGGTATGTATGTCACAGAACTTATCATCTGGACGTTATCCATGTGTCATCCGCAATTCTCTTGAAACTAGCAGATGCAGCTGTGAATGAAAATTACGCTCTTCTGGCATGTTTAATTATGCTAAAAAATGTCAAGGACGAATTTCACTTCATCGGGAACCACTTGATGATACTGCTTTCAACTTAAATTGGCGGCAGTGACTTATTCATATTTTTTTTATTTTTACGAGCCAGGTTTTGTTGCGTTGCAAATCGTGATTACCGGAGTCGTCCGAATCAGTTGGATACAATGTTCTATATTTTTCGTTGGCTTCTTACAGTGCAATAATGCATATTCCTGACTTCTGAGAACATTGATAATCCAATCACAATTAAGTGGAGACGATACCATAGACGAAGGAAGGAAAAAAACTATATTGTGTAAACTTAAACTTATTGTGTAAAACCTATACGTATAAATCTGTACCCTCCGCCTTTATGTGGAATTTACATTTAATCTGCACTGTCTAACAGTCACCTCCACGAAATTTAATGGTTGGCGTTCATGTTTTTGGACATTTAATGCCCTGGATTTGGCAAGTACTCATTGTCATATGCTCACCTAGCTCCAAACGACAGATTTACCGGCATCCTTACGCTACTTTGATCACAGAAAATACGAAACTTGTGATTCTGCAAAAAGCAGGTTTCATCCAGGCATGAGCGAATATATTATCTGATTCTGCAATGAAAACTGATTCCTATAGAACAGTTTTTATTTCCTTTGATATAATATCTCAATCAATTCCTCCTACAATTGGTTAAGATGTTCTGGGCTGTAATTACAATAATCTTGATCTAAACTTGAATTTTGTAGATCCCTCTAACATCAATAAGTGGGAACAAAAAGTTGAAAGTGGGATGGAAAAATGGCATCACGATTTACTTGTAATCCTGTTCATGTTGGTGAACAAAATTGTAACCTCCTACCAAATTCTCAACAAATCACAGTCAAAGGAAGCAAAGTTCAGCGAGCCTCTAAGCCTCCTGAGTCCAAGACTTTAAGTCAATTATCCTATACAGTTTATAAAATTAAGTAATACTTAAGGTGGAGCTAGTCTTCACCGAAATATCGGAAGTTTTTATCTGTAAGTGTTCTTTTTTCCGTGTGTATATTTTTTATCGGCCACCCTCTTGGCATATTGTATATATATATATATATATATATATATATATATATATATATATATATATATATATATATATATATATATATATATATATATATAAATATATAAGGTGTGCATCATACACGAGGATATGTGTGAAAACCTCCGCCTGTTCAGTCGGGCGCTTGGCTCTCTGGCACAATACTGTGAAATGTGTATTCATACTACAATATGCTGTATAATGCGCCGAAGGAAACAGACGTTCTCCTTCATAGTTATTTACGTATGTGTCTTATTCCAACCTCTGCCGCTGTCTACACAATAAGCAAGAAAAACGTTTTCTCACTTTTCTTCGAAATACTACGGTGCACGTCTCGCACGAGGTCGCGTGGTATTCGAGTGAATAAGGTATTTCCTTCGCGATCCTCAAAATATTATTTTTCCGTCAGTATATTAAACTAATAAGTGTTTACACTACTGAAAAGTTGGGTTTTCAATGTAAGAAAATTTCTTTCTCTAAAGAGTTTTCCTTTCCTTGATTTAAGACTGGTTTTCCTGCAGGCACATAGCAGCTACGAGACATAGGTATTTGAGAGGCTCAAGATCGCATTCGACTGTTTGCTCTGAACGGTTCCATCGGAAGACTTGTCGTGAGGTCAGAGCATCAGTTATACAGATGTACCTGGGCATGAATAAGTGATAATTCGAAAGGATAAATCATGTGACTTCTTTTATAACATCTTTTGATTATTCGTCTCTGAAGGCTAATACAAAATTATCAGTACTTAGAGGCTTCCAATTAACCCTTTCAGCCTATGTGTTCATTCTATCTCGCTATCTAGCAGTTTACAACAACAAACTACGCAACGATTCAGAGAGTACCTCACCCATTTCTTGCTTGAGATAAGGACTTTTTGTCTTTTTATTTTCATTACTTTTGGAATTTTCGTTCGCGAAGAACATACTGCTTTTCTTATTCCCTCTCATTCCAGTGATAACCCGTTTTTATACTTGAAGCCTTTACTGACTTTACTGGCACCGATGCACTGAGAAATATCATTTGGAGTTGGGGAAAATATCAGTTAAATGTGTAGGAGGTAACTTTGAACGAAATCTGAGGGTTATACCACAGTTTTATTCCTCTTTCGGACGCAACCGTTCTTAAAGGTCTTGGAACATATTTGGATATGCGGACATAATTATTTGCTCCATTCAATTTGTACTATCGCTGATCACCCATCCAACACAGGTGTCTCCATGAGTTCTTTAAGATGTCTTTCGTCAGAGATATATGAGTATTTTTATGATACAATATCTCGATACGTCTCCTATATGCATGCAGATTAGTCCATGGATGATAACATATATTTTTAAAGGAGGAAATGTGAAATATACTGCATTTCCTATCAGTGGGGAGACAGCTCGAGAGAAGGTATAGGAAACCTTATGGGAGCATTTGAGCAGTCGTTTTTTCGGTAGTGGGAGGGTTTTACAATGATAGTTCACTCAAGGGAATATCTCAGACCAAGGGAATATTTTATCTTGAGCTGACCAAACCACTTATTACTCTGAAGTGATATAGGTTCATAAGGAACACTTCGAAGTGTTACCGTCGTGTTTCCGTTGAAACTCGGCACATATTTAGTCCATTATGAAAAAATAAAGTCTGTGAAATTTCCCGTACCCACGTGGCTAGAGCTGGGTATATTGGTTTTAAGTTCAATGTTTTTTTAAATTAAATTTGAAATTTAAATATCCAATCTAAGCTTTGTGTGTAGCCTCCTCAATCTGTAACGAACGGCTCCCAACCTAGTCCTTCCATAGGGTGTGTAACACTTTCTGTTCGCTCGTAGCAGTTTTTCAACGAAGCGTGTGGCTTTCCTTTGTATTTTATTCATCATTAGTCGTTCAATCCAAAGATTAGTTTAATGCAGCCCTCCCCTCTTCCCTATCTAATGCTAGTTCCCTTACTCCCTCGCAGTTCTTCTTGTGTACATTCCCATTGATTTGGTCTATGAATTTCTCTTAGCATTCCTCTTTGGACTTTTCCCACAATTTTTCCTTTAATTAGGTATATTCTTCACGAACTTATTGCGCCTCAGGCTGTGCCCAATCCATCTGGTTCTTCTTTTCTGTATAGGTCTCCATACGTTCTATCTTTTCTGGTCTACTTTTACAATGGTCCGTGTTTCCGATCCATAGAGTGCCACGCTCCACACGAATGTTTTTGCACAGTTTCCTTGTTTCTAGTTCTATCGTCTTTGAACACAGTAGTTGTATTTTCATCATGAACCCTTTCTTAGCTTGGGCCATTCATATGCCAGTTGTACTTCTTCCATCCCAAATAATGGTGCTTCCGAGGTAGGTGTAGGAATCCACTTGCTCAAACTTCTCTCCAATTAGCGTGACTTCTGCTTTCAGCTTCTTTCTTCTGCATATTAGGATTTTGGTCTTCTTCTTATTTATATTCATTATTTATTCTTTAAGAACTTATTTGATTTTGTCCAGTGATATTTGAAGATCATCACGCTTTCCTGCTATGGCTGCGATATCGTCTGCGAAGTGGAGTATGTTTATTTCTTCTACGTTAATCTTAATTCCTTTCAGTCCCATTACTTGTGCTTCTCGTATAGCCTCCTCCAAGTATATGTTGAACAGTGCTGGTGAGAGGTTACATCCTTGTCTACCTCCTTTGTTAATTTTAGCTTCTATTTTTCTTCCATCTTCTAAAATTCTTCGCAGATTAAAACTTTCTGTGGAATTGCTCGGGGACCGCTCGCGGCCTCCAGTGGCGTACGTGCCAGAGCAATGAGAGACGTCGCCTTAAAGATGAAGGTGTTGGGTCCTTGTACTGGTTTTATCTTTTCCGGTGAATTAATTCTCATTTTACACAGTAGATAACTCTTTTTACACAGTAGATGTCTTTCTTAAATAAACTTTTCTCAATTCTTTGATTGAGGATGACGTTTTCAGAAGGGATCACAGCATTTGGCGGTCGTTCCAGGTGACCTCGCCCAGTGCTGGCATTAAAACCGTTTAACACGAGAAACTTTATTACGCAATTTTATTTGCAGAAATTATGAGAACGCGGGGACGGAACTACAGCAAGGGTTATTTACCCATCTGCCGTTTATACATTCGCGCATACATTCTAGCAATTCGCCGCTTTACACGATACAATTTCCAATGCACATCCATACATACATCAATTTGTGCAAAAAAGTGTCTCGTGTAAAGCGGCCTTTACTGATACATTGATTTGCTTTAGCCCTTGATTTAAATTTGATGTGATTTTCCCCTCGATTAAAAACCACTGCCAGGTTGTCAACATCTGTCAAGTAAAGTAAAAATATAACTATGCGCGGCCCTGTTTCTGACTTTAACCAGCGGAATTTTGTCACTTTGAATGATGGTATGAAAACTATCCACTTCTTATTTTTAAAAATTCAATTCTCGTTTCAATGTTTTACGTATTTATCAAGTTAATTCATTTTCTGGCAAGCCAAGCATTTATATGCCTTATTCTTGAAAGGCTGGGTGATGGAAATTAAGTTTTGTTTAAGGAAGCAGGGATGTTGAGAACCCTGCGAGGTAGTTGGACTAGGAAAAACAAAGAACTTACGAAGCGGAGAGAGTAGCTCACCTTCAACGGTGATGTTGGGCTGAATTGTGTAGGAATGCGTGGTGGCATTCACAGACTGGGTGACTGATTTCACTGCTTTTGTTCCGCCATATTATGAAGTATGACCGGAAGAAATATCTTTTTTGAATAAATATCTCTTTCGTGAAAATTAACAATTTTGTGAACATTGCTAAAAACGGGGTCATCAACAGCGGGAAATATGACAACAACGCAGCGGTTCCCCTTAAATTTTCCCTTTCTTTTTAGTATAGTATGCTTGCAGAGGTTTTTAACGGGTGTTGCTTTTACAATTAACGTAATTGACATCAGTGAGCGATGGGATTCGTAGTATTAATCTATTTTTGAGACACTGTGCTATGAATGTGCTCAGAAAGGAAATAAACTGACTATTTGCGTCAGCCTGTGTCGCTTTCTAATTCACATAGAACGCGAGCCACAAAGATGTGAAAAAGGCTGCACTGTAAATCGATTGAATTCACATCACAAGTTGAGGCTCAAATCTTGAAGCACCAAGCGATAAACTATTGCAGAGTCATGGAGAAGCTCAGGTGAGAATCGCGCAAAAATATTAACAAAAACTGTTAAAATATTTTTACATGATTTCTGAGCGTCTTCAGGCCTTTCTCGGCTGAAGATGGTCATATACTTCCGCATCAAGTACGAATAAATTGGCTGGATGTCGTTAACTAGATTTTCATATGTGGATGTATATGTGCCCACAACTTCGTAAAAATGGTGATAGAAACAGCCTCATGCATACAATTGGGCTGGTTTTTTTCGCATAAGACATGCACGTAGTCCTTCATCACATGCATCAAAATATTTTTAATGCTACTGCTGAACTTTTGTTTTCTTTAACTCTCCGTATGCCAGTATCAAGCCGAAACCACTGGGTGCTAGGTGGTTTTTCTTTCCGAAGTTCCCACTAGTATTACAAAGATTTATATGAAATGTATTACTTTGTGCGCTAATGAAGAGGTCTGGGATCTCATGTCCCCTAGGTTCAAGTGGAACAATACAAAAAAGTGAAAAAGTACTAAATAACATTGTATTTGTTAATCCATTGATTTGGCCTTGATATAAAATAAATGATATCACCAACAAGAAAAAAAAACAAAAATACATAGCTTAATTAAATGAACATTGGCTTTTTTATAAAACTACATTACATATCAATCAAAAAAATATCATAAGAAATATAACTCATGTAACAATATCAGAGCTATCAATTTGAGCATGAGTAGAGATATTGAAATAATTTTGACCGGAATAAATTTATGGACGATGTTTGACAAATATGTTGAGGGGGTGAATTCCATAGTCTTACAGCTTCAACCGAGAAGGAGTTATGGAATATAGTATTTCGGTGACTGGGAATGTAAAGTATGTCCGGGAGGGTGCGCAGAGTTCTTTGTCGGACGTCTGTGGTGAATAAAAAGAACTCCGTTAAGTAGTCAGGTTTTCTGATTTTGAGGATTTAAAATAGGAAGCATCCTAGCAAGTATTTTCTTCGGTTAGGCACGGTGAGAAAATTTGCTAGCTTGCGTGCATGTGATATGTGATAAAATTTTGGGATCCAATTAATGAAGCGAATACATGCATTCAATTAAATTCAATTCTGAATTCCTACTTTCAAAGTGTGTTCACAAAGTCATTACAGATTACATCCGTAAAGTTAAATGATCACTTCCAGCAAAAGATGCCGCCTATCGATATTTGCACTCACGGAATAGAAAACTTGCTAAAATAATTTAAGTCCAAATAAATCCCCAGGTCGTGAAGAAATTCCTGCCCGCGCGTATAGAGAATTAGCTTGTGAAATAGCACCCTACTTACAGAATGTATTTAGTAAATCTATCAACGAACACAAAGTATCCATGGACTGGAAAACTGCAAATGTCACTCCCATATTCAAAAGCGGTGATAAGGAACAGTCATCGAACTACAGACCGATATCTCTCACATCTATCTCTTGCATCTACAAGTCCTTGAACATATAATTGTAATTTCAGTTATGAGACACCTCGATATGCAGAACTTGTTAACAAAAACGCAACACGGATTCAGAAAGGGAAGATCTTGCAAAACTCAATTAGTACTTTTTGACCACGATATTTTAGTCTCGGGTGAACATAAAGTTCCAGCTGATGCAATTTTCCTTGACTTTAAAAAGCCATTCGATGAAGTTTCCCACAGTAAGCTACTCATGAAATTAAAATCCTACGGGTTAGACGCCGACGTAATTTCCTGGATCAGAGAATTCTTAAACAATCGCGTGCAAAGTGTTGTATTAGATGGCGCTATCTCTAATCAAGTAAAAGTCACATCGTTTGACCCACAGGAAAGTGTCATAGGCCCACTTCTGTTCCTTTTGCACATAAACGACATCGGTGAAACAGTTGACAGTAAGCTTAGATTATTTGCAGACGACGCAGTAGTTTATAGAGAAATCCGTAGCCTTAATGATAAGCAAGCGCTAACTAAGGACCTCGAGGCAATACAGGAGTGGTGCGATGCGTGCAGGGGCGGATTAAGGTGGGGGGGCGGCCGCCCCCCCCGTAATTCCCGGGAAAATAGAAAAGATGGTAATCATTAAGGTGGTTCTTCAATGGAAGTTTTTATTGCACCAGCTCAGTATACAATGTTTAAATATAATTGGAATGTGGTGTAAAACCCGGGAGACCTGCATCTTCACAAGAATGGCATTCTTTACATCGTTTGTAAACGTTTTTCAAATTTGATTATATAGATTTACTCAATAATTTATTATTTCTACTATGTAATAAAGCCACACCAAAACTTCGTTCCAAGCGCTTCATTTCTTTTAACTTTCCGAGGGAGGTCCGCCCGGACCCCGTTTCGTTGAGATGTATTGCATACCCCCCAGGCGCCGCGGAAAGTAGTGAACCGCCCCCCCCAAAACAACGACCTTAATCCGCCCCTGGATGCGTGGCAGCTAGAATTAAACCTGAAAAAATGGGTTGTTATGAATGGTTGGAAACGGAAAAACGCTCCTTGTAACAGCTATTGCATTAACAACAGAAAATTAGAGACTGTAGAATCGGTTAAATACCTCGGATATAAACTAATGATCTCTCGTGGAGTAAACATATTCGAGAAATTACCGGTCAAGCTAATCGTAAATTTGGATTTTTTAAATGAGTACTTGGCAAGTGCGACGATAAAGTTAGGGAAATCAGCTACTTCTCCCTCGTTAGACCCCACTTGGAATATGCTGCCAGTATTTGGGATTCTTATGAGATAGGCTAATCTCGTCAGTGTTACTGACCTTTTGCAGCAACTGGTATGGGAAAAGCTTTCAGACCGTCGATTAAAATTTAGACTCAATCTATTATGTAAGTTCCGAACCGGTCTATTCTCTGACGACGTTGATAATATTTTACGAAATCCGACATACTACGGTAGATCAGATCATGAGAATAAAATTAGGGAACTAGACTGCAGAACGAACATATTTAAAATGTCATTTTTTCTACGAACGATAACAGCTTCCAATGAGACTTTTATCTAGGTCTGTCGTTAGGTAGTGTAGCTCTTAGTAGTAGTAGTACTCCCTAATTATTGAATCCTTATCTGTTACCTAGTACTAACAGCACGCCTTGCATGTTTTCTACATAAGTCTTGAGTCTCTGTCCATTTGTGTAGTGGTAAAATACATACATATTAACGGTCCCTCTCCATTTTGATGATATCTGTAGTGTAGTAGTGCATGCTCGTGAGACTTCGCCTCGTGACAAGCATTAGCGATTTATGCTAATGCATAATTAGTCGTAGTTACACTAACTTTAGGTTATAGTGTAAAGCATGTTGGTGATTACTCACCCCCTGCCACACACCCCTGAGGTGGCTTGCAGGGTCTTTTGTAGATGTAGATGGTACTACTAGTTAGTAGTATCATGCAATACATGGTGTCAGGTGTAGTGATTAGAAATGACAGAAGTGAAAAGCGATACGTCGTGGTCCATTCCGCAGCCATTTTCCTTCGTAGCAGAGGACTGGTCGAGATGGAGCAGAAGGTTTGAACGATATAGACGCGCCTCGGGATTGAGCAAACAACCGGAAAAGGAACAGGTCGACGCGTTGATTTATGCAATGGGCGCAGACGTAGACGATATATTACTGTCCTTCACCTTATCGGCAGAAGAAGAAAAGAAGTATGACATCTTCTTCGGGAAATTCGAAGAACATTTTATTCCAAAGAAAAATGTTATTTACGAACGTGCCCGACTCAACAAACGTATTCAGGGAGAAGACGAAACAATAGAAGAATTTGTAAGAAACATACATGTGCTCGCTAAAAATTGTAACTACTGCACACTGAAAGATGAATTAGTGAGAGACCGCCTAGTGGTCGGTCTGCAAAATTCTAACGCCAACCGCTGCCTTCCAATTGGTTGAAGAGTTAACCGCTCCGACGAACGCTGGTGTGATTCGGCCTTAAGGCCAGTGACAGGCTTACGTTTTCTTCCCGTTTCTGTCGCCGCGACAGCTAATTAAAGGTCAAACACATAGATTTTTATTGAGCCGGCCAGGCTTGCGACCAGTGACAGATTTGAAAGTGTTGTATGCCGTGTTTATGGCGCGATACGACAAATAGGCGATGTACGCTCCCAATACCGAGGACTGGCGGACGAGTCACTGCTTATCGCGCCGTGATTGCGCGCTTGACAATGAGTCGCGGGTCGTCACCCGGTGTATCTGTCGCGGCAACAGAAACGCGGAGAAAATGCAAGCATGTCACCGACCTAAGTGAACATCCGCGTAACTCCGGATCCATGTAACTCGGATCCGCGTAAGTCGAGGACTTACTGTAGATTGGATGTGCTTCAATTTCAATCACCAGTATCCTGTCTCTCAGCTGTTCTTCGTTTTCTTTTTCAATACAAATTTATTCGAATACAGCTACTTCATGTTAAACCCTGTCACATTAACCTTAAATTACCCTAAAATTATCTTTCCAGTAGTCACCGCTACCGCTAATCAGGACCGCTAATATTGTAATCAGGACAGCCAAATTACTCCAAATGCACCACTTCTATGCAAAATTAGTCTGAATATAGGACCCATGACATTTTACAGGGATGTTAGAAGTCCTAAAACCGATTGTTCAAATAAGGCAGCCCTTGGATAGTTTCCTGATTCATTTATACCTGTTTAATTTTAGTTGCTCATATATATTGTTCACTGAATATTTCGTCATAGTTTACCCTCAATAACTGATTTTTCATCAGGATAAGTGGGAATCAATCACTATGGTTGGTGCAGCGTATCCGCCCTGGTGAGCGGGGGCAGCGTAAGAACCTTGGAAGACGGGTGCGGGTGCAGCGTATCCGCCTTGGTGAGCGGAGGCAACTGTTGAGGGGGCATTGCCCTCGCGGACCCACCGCCACCCCCTCGGCATCGAGCCTTCGCTCATGGCTGTTCTTCGTTTTCTTTTTCAATCCAAATTTATTCGAATACAGCTACTTCATGTTAAACCCTGTCACATTAACCTTAAATTACCCTAAAATTATCTTTCCAGTAGTCACCGCTACGGCTACCCTTCCATCTTATCTCGCACAACTTCAACCATATATCATTCCCCTCTTCTTATCTCATGTTTTGTTTTTCAACTTCCTGGCTCTCATTATTTTCCTCGTATTCCAAATTCCTAATTTTATCGCTGCTTTCCTCTTTTTTGGTTTTATTGGCAGTCGTTTTCCTTGGAATCATTTCCTATCTGACATTGGAAGCCCTACGACGGGCAACTATTATTGTACCAACCAGTACAGATATAGTTGTTATTGAACGCGCAAGCCATTCTCCCGCATAGAAATTTCCAACGGGAAGAGAAACAGGAAGTATTTTAAATTTCTAATTAAAATTTCTCATAAATTATCTATACCTCAACGTAAAATTTTTATGTCGCGTGGTTATAAACTTCAAGCAGGTGATTTATAGAGAAGCTTGGTTGAAATTAATTGTAGAGCTGATAATGTTAGGAACTGATTGAAAGGATGGACGGCTCATGAAAAAATATTTTCGTGAGTCTGAGCTTGGGTAAAGATATCGGATAGCATTTCGGAATGGGCAACGATAAGGAGGTTAGTGAGGTAAAATTGTTCAGTGTCGCCTTTGTTTTTTTAACGCGTACGCCGAGGAATTAGAGAGAATGGGGAAATATGAAATAAAGAATAAAAGTAGGAGGGTAATTGGCGAAGGAAGTTGGATTTTCAGATGACGACGTAAGGTATTTAGGCGTTGATCAATCAATTAGGAGTAGCAGGTGCGCGCATTGGAGTTATTGAGTGAAATGTATGGGAGGTATGGGGTAAAGATAATTTGTAAAAAGGTGAACGTGATGAGTTTTTCCAGTACATAGTGGTGAGGTGATGACTAAATATAATTGGAAAGGTGTAAAATAGAACCGGTGGAACAATTCACGCATATTGGAAGTATTTTAGAAGAAAATTAGGTTGTGATTCGGACGTAAGGCGTAATCGTTGGCCGAGAAAGTTTTTACGAGGAGAATGGAATTAATAATGAGAACTTCAAGAAAGAAACGAAGAAAAGACTAGTTAAGTCTTGAACATATTGCGTGGCATATACTTTACTCTGTGACATGGCCATTGCGGAAAGATGAACGTGGACTGGAGAATTTAATAATAATAATAATAATATTGTTCCGTTGGTCAAAAAAAAATTGGACGTAGAAAATGGTCATGTAAACATTAAAAAAATACATTTTACACAGTTTACACAATACAGGCACATATAATACAAACTCTAATATTTCAAGATACTCTAATCATAGCATTAGAGTCAGTCAGAAAAGTATTCCTTTACACTGTATTAACCTTTGTGGAGCTACATTTTCTTTAATTGACATTTGAATGTGTGGGGAGATTTAATTAACTTAATAGGTTGGGGCAATTTATTGTATACAAGGGATGCAGAGTGATGCGGTAAGTTTCGGATGAGTCTCCTATCACGCCAATCTATTCCTATTTTCCCCAATATCTGCATTAGTTTCTCCCAGTTCACTCTGTCAAAAGCCTTTTCGAAACCTAAAAAGCAAGCAAAAACATCCTGATTATATTCTTTTGTTTATTTATATAAGTGTCCTAATTACCGAAATCGCGTCTCTGGTGGCCCTTCCCTTCCTGATCCCAAATTGGTCATCATCTAAATAGTAGTTTGCTCTGCTCTCCAATCTTCTATTTATTATTCTGAGTAAAACTTTTGCCGCGTGTGAAATTAAACTGATTGTTCTATACTCCTCACATCCTGACGCTTTCTTCTTCTTCGGGATAGGTATTAATATTGTTTTCACGAAATCCTCTGGCCATACTCCTTCCTCGTAGATCCTACGAATAAGTTCGAAAAAGGATTCTCTCCCATTACTAGCTAGATTCTTCAGTAGCTCCGAAGGTAGGTTATCGGTTCCCACGGCTTGTCTAACCTTCATCTCTCTCAATGCCCTCTCTATTTCGCTGTCAAGTAACTCTGGTCCGAAGTTATCCTTATCTATTGATCCTTCATCCTCTATTTATAGGCTCAAGGGTCTATTCTCGCTGTAATATAGCTCATCTACGTATTCTCTCCACCTTTCCTGCATATCTTCCTGTTCGATTAATATCTACCCTGTTTTCTCCTTAACCTTTGTTATCGTTTGCCTTCTCTTACCACCCGATAAAAATTTCACCTTGGCGTACAAAGCTCCCACTTCCCCCACCTCCTTTAGCTTTTCCATTTCCTCGCATTGTCCATTCCACCAGTTTTCTTTTGCCCAATTGGTCACTCGCCGGAGTTTATTATTCAGTTCCTTGTACTTCCTCTTGCCTACGTCGGTGTTCACGTTTTTCCATCTCCTTCTCTCCTCCATTTTCTTTATAATTTCTTCCGTAACCCCCTGCTTCTTAACCCTCTTCTTTTCCACCGTTCCTATTGTTTTCCCTGCCGCTCCTGCGATGCCTGTTTTTATAATCTTCCGTCTTCTCTCTATTGTTCCCATCCGCTTTACTTCAACTATGCTCTTTTCTACCAGCTCTTGGAATTCCCTCCTTTTCAACCCTTTCAATGCGTCCAGGTTCCACATCTTTATCTTCCTACCTTAACAAAGCCTTTTGAATCTAACTTCACACTTCATCATCACCAAGTTATGATCGGAGTCCGCATCCGCCCCTGGATAGCTACGCTAGTTCTTTACACTGTTCCTAAATCTATGTCTTACCATTTTATAATCAATTTGGTATCTCCCAGTATCACCCGTCATTTTCCATGTGTACCTACGCCTGGGGTGATGTTTAAACCAAGTGTTTGTCACTACTTATTTATTTCTTCTACAAAAATCCACTGCCTTTTCACCGCGGTCATTTATTCTTCCTACCCCAAACCCTCTCACTTCTAATCCGTCCCTCCCTTCCCCCACCACTGCATTCCAGTCACCCATCACTAACAGGTTTTTCTTTCCCGGCACTTCTCGTATTATTTCTTCTACTTGCTCGTACACCTCGTCCACCTCTTCCTCCCTACGGTTGCTTGTAGGCATGTATACCTGGACCAGTACGAAATTCGTCGGGCGTGCTTTTATTTCTACCACTAGTATCCTGTAGGGATGGGCGATTATCATAAAATAATCGATATTTTGTAAATCGATTCATTGCAAGCAGCCGATTAATCGCGCCCGATTAATTGATTTTATTAATCAATACATCGATTAATCGATTCTATTATGACAAGACACAAAACATAACTTGTGAGGTTATGGTCCCTCCATAAATAAATTAAAATAATATCTTTTAAATTGTATAAGGTTAATGTTATCATGAATACAAAGTGCAAAATCTAGATAAACTTCCAGGAGGCGTGTCAGGGAACGGAGTTGGGAAAACTTTCTTAACTTAATTTAAGTTTTGGACGATTGGCAAATGTTTATAAGAACTGAAGCAAAAAATTGAAATTTTTATAAGTGGGTGGTGGTAAGGCGGCTTCTCAGATCAGATTGAATTAGTCTCATCTCGGAAAAGAGTCTCTCTGATGGAACTGATGTTGCTACTCTTGGCAGGTACTTCCTGGCTACCTGATATTGAGCTGATACCTGATATGGCTAAGTGAGGGTATTCAGTTTTCATTGACTCCCACACTGAAAAAAAGATTAAAATGGCGGTCAACTACGGGTCGGTTGAGGAATTGCCGTAACTCAAATGGGGTCTGACCGGCGACCTCTTCATTATACAGGGTTCTCTGAGATATGCTTCAGTGTCATGAAAGCTCCAGAGGCCATCTGAGGGGGTTATTTTGTAATCTCACCTTTTTAATGACTCTTTGCGGGAAGGCGGGTGATCCGTTTCGCTCTCTTAATGATCGGCTCACGATCGGCAAATCGGATCGGATGGTGGCTTCATTTCACGTTCCTAACGACAGGTGAGATGGAACTAATGAAATTCGGAGCCAAATGAAACGGATCAAGAGTCGAAAGATACGGATCAAGAGTTGAAAGAGCGGATGAATCAAATAAATAGACCGGCAGTTCACCACTTGAGAGCCGAAAATGGTCACGCCGCGCTCCCTGGGTTGCGGAGTTGAACTACGAAAAATGACGTTATTTTCCACATTTTATGGCGTATTCTCACTTAAGTGAGATAACAAAATAACCCCCCTGATGGTGCTGCATCACGCTCAGCGTGTGAAAACAATTGCAGGACGGGTGTGAAGTTATACACCAAGACGCCATGAAAAAATCATTAGACTAGGCCGGGATTCGAATCCGGATCTCCCAATTTCCGGTCACGTGTGTTAGCCAGTTACACTACCAAGCCATCTTGTTCGTATAAACTCTCGCTGAAATTCGCCTTGAATTAAGATGGCTTGGTAGTGTAACTGGCTAACACACATGACCGGCAATTGAGAGATCCGGGTTCGAATCCCGGTCAAGTCAAATGATTTTTTCATGGCGAATTTCACCGTATTGGTGTACTACTCTCTGATGGAACTGATGTTGCTACTCCTGGAAGGTATTTTCTTGCTACCTGATAGAAGATAGGGTATTTAGTTTTCATTGACTCACACACTGAAGAAGGATTCAAATGGCGGTAAACGACGGGTCGGTTAGGAATTGCCGTAACTCAAATTGTGTCCGACCGGCGACATCTTCATTTTACATTCTCTGTGATGCAGCTTCAGTGTCATGAAAGCTCCAGAGTCATCTGATGGTGCTGCATCACGCTCAGCGTCTGAAAGCATCGGCAGGACGTTCACCTGATCCTCCTCGTGAAACATCTCAGCCATCACAGCGATGACGGTGCTCATGGCATTGGCTTCAGCGATCGGGCTCTTCAAGTGCAGTTTTTTTAATCGTGAGTCCAGCATCGTGGCTTTCTGGACTCAATAGGATCGAACCGACGCGACGGTCCAACTCCGACAGAACGAGCTTCCTCACCCGTTCCGCTAGCCTGTCTCCTTGCGGAAGCTGTAACAGATGTATGCCCCGAAACTGAAAACCGATGTAAATGCCAGATAAATGACATAGCATATCAAGAGAGAAATCAACGATCGCGTTAACTCCACCTGCTTAAGCAATTTCACGAGGGGAATGACCTTGCTGACTGTAGTAACTTTATCCGCGCACATTTCCGTAGTCACTTTAGCAAATGGTTTCAGCACGGATATGAAGACACGGAAGGTGCTCAGCTCCGCACCGCTCAGCATCGTCACGTCCCCATAGTCGAGCAGCAACTCGGTAAAGCTCTGTATTAGGAAAGTACGGTCAACTTTGCGCATTTAAGTCGTCATTCGCCTATCGTTACATGGGAGAGATAGGGACTAAACATGTTTTCACGAGATAAAATTTAATTAACTATATTTCATCGAATTTGAGCCATGATAACTTTTGAATGATTAAATTGCCTATAATACCACATCATTTTCATATCAAGTTTATCCTCCAAAATACGGGAGTCGACCTGTTTAATACGAGCCAGCAGACGCCTCAAACGGCAGCAGATGACGTCGTCTGCAATATGAGTGAAACTTTGAGATATTTTCCTCGCTCGTTAAGTGACTTCTCGTTGATAACTGGCGGAATGGCATTTCAAAATGTTATATAACTACATAAATATTAGCTTACTTGTCAATTAGGTATCAAAATCGACTAGGTATAGAATATTTCTGAGCAATTGGAGTAAAACGTCGTCAATTCCTCGACCATGAAGTGAATCCTCATTGAGAACTGACGGTGACCAACCTTGTATTGTCACTGTAATCTTAATTAAGGTTAATTTTACGTCCACAACTCCATTAGATTCCCCGGCACTTCAGGTACTGCGAGCGGACATGCTTATCACACGGGCGACAATAATTGAGAGAGAAATAAATTTTGAGATACCTTGGCTTCGTTACGGATCGTACTCCGCACCGGAATGAGACTGTTAACGGCGGCTAAATTTAACATGCTACTATCTAATTTACGTTCTGCATTGTTAAGTCAAGTGAGCATTTTGACATGATTTACACGATCAGCACTCCATGTTTAACTGAGGCACTGACCATGAGGCACATCGTCAGTACAAATAATATGAAATATATGTAATATAATTATCTAAGATAAAATAATATGATTACGTACCGTGAGATATATATGGCAGCGATTAATCATCTCCAGAGACACATGTACAGCGGCACTAAGTATAAAGGAACAATAGGTACTTGGTAATGACATCAAGTCGAGTAAATGAAAAGATAACTTTTGAGGTGATAAAATTTAATGAATGAAGCATAATAAAACAACTTACATAGCATAAGTAGAAAAAAATCATCACCCTTTCACTTGGACTCCACACTCACAATTTATGATACTATAAAATAACACAATAATCCCTGCCAAGGACAAATTCAATTGCCTATTGCTAATTAGTCATCACCTGCCTTAAACGCATACGGATTAATTATTTCAAGAAAATCACATTGGACACAACAATCAATGAAATAAAAAGATGACGCTTGGGCTGGCAACATTCACTGAATGAAGAATAATAAAACACTACACTGTTTATCCCTTCACTGGGACGTAAACAACCACACTTTCAAGACAAGAGCAATTCACTAGTCACATAACTTCACTTCAATTCACATAGATTCCACATTTTAATTTTGTCAATAGTAGAAACAATGAACTGATTGCTGTTATGTCTTCTCCAACACTTACTACGCAATTTTCACACTTTTAATGCCATTCCATAATTTAATACCATAATAATCAGTAAACACAACAAAAATGAATGTAAGTGAAGAAGGGTTAATGCGGTTAATAGTTTGAACACTTAGAAGTTATCGGATGGTCTTTCTTTGAAGATGGTCATTAGCTAGCTCTAATTGCCTTGGTATTAATTTGAGAACCTGAATGGTATCGATGAACATTATCACAGCATCTGGACGAATCAGTCAACATTGCAATAATTTCATTAAGTTTGAGCTTGTTTTCAATAGCACTTGATATGTGACGCAATGTAGTGAGGGGCACACAATGTCATCAGCACAGCAAACATGGCACGCAATCCTTTATAGTGAAGCACACAATGTGTTTACAACACAACAAGCACACAAATTTACGATCTCCCTCTTCAATGACATAAGTTCCCTCCTTAGTTCCTCAATTTCCTCTGTGACATTCTCCTTAGCAGGGGTGGAGTGCATCACCTGGGTCACTGCATCACAGGGATATATCCACTCCTGCTGCAGCTGGTATGCTCGCATCAGCTTGTTCTCCCAGTAACTCCTCTGCAGTTACATCATTGTGAAGATCTAGAGAGGAAACGTTTGAGGAGTTAAACATATACAGCGACTGAGATAAACAAATTATCCAGGAAAAATCAATTTGCACTTAGCTGCATGAAAGCAGCAGTAGACATATGAAAAGAGATGCTTTTGTGGACATGATAAAAAACCCACTCCCCTGATGCCTCTTGTAATAGTACAACATCCGTTCATAGACAATCGTTTCTCATTGTGATCTTAATAAGATTAGTTGGCGTTACAGAACTAAGGCTATCACGAGGAAATATGTCAAGGACAATAAAAATAACAATGCTCTGGAAATGTTCAACTCCTGGTTCGCACTAAAGAGCCGATTATGTAGGAATTCGTGTGTAATAAGGAGGCATATTTTCGCAAGCAAATCAATTTTGAATGGATTGATTACATTCACCACATAGACGACACCTCATAATTAAGCACGCGGTTTGTTAATTCACTTTTATCCACAAATGGTGTGTATTAATAATAGTAACATTCATTCACTGTATGATTCACGCGTGAGAGAAATAAAGGCACACCATTCTATCAACAACTATGCAAAAATAAAACAATACCTATTAATTGCTCAAGTGGTTTGCATTTGCACGTTTATGAAGAAATTATGTTTATCAATAAATCCAAATCACTGCACGAAAAACATATAAGCTATAAAAAGGAATGAAATTCTAGCGCTTCCGTTCACAATGACATCGTTAACAATTCGGAACTTACCTCACGGGCAACCTTTGGAATCCAGTAAGCTCCGGATATCATTTGCAGCCATTTTCTTCTTCTTACTTCATTCCCTGCTCCCGAAGGGATAAGATATAACTTCGTCCCTTTCTTCGCCTGCGTTGAAAAACCAACTGCACAACACTGAGGCATATTGACAACCAGGGGCGGATCCAGGATTTTTCTTTGGGGGGGGCACAAGGGTCTGATGGGCAAACGGTCTTCTCATATTTGGGATTAAAAAACAACATACAACAATTAATGTACGAAATATATTTTTTATTTTAATATAGAGATAACTAATATGAAAATATTAATTAGTTACATATATAATAACGGCAGTTTTCTAATATGTTTCCTGCTGAAGAGTTCCAGTCCTGTCCATTATTTAAGCGTCTGGGGGGGGCACGTGCCCCCGTGCCCCCCCCCTAAATCCGCCTATGCTCTTCAACATGCCCTCTCCTCTCAAAACCTCCTCCATCCATCTCTTCTGCCTTCTCCGAACCTCTGCCACAAGCTTCCTCTCCTCTCTGACCATATCCAATGCCTCCTAGTTCGCCATCCAGCTCACCTTCTCCATCCTTCTCCAAATCCACATCACAAACGACTCTAGTCTACGCACATCCTCCATGCTCAATAACCAAGTTACCGACTCATATAGCGCCACGCTCCATATTAATGTTTTCACCCTCTTCTTCACGTCTCTTCTCAGACCCACCCTCATCAGTTCCCTTCTCTTCGAAGATGCTTCTTTAGCGAGTGCCATTCTACATATGATGTCTTTACCATTAAACTTATTCTCCTCTAAATTAATACCCAGATACGTATACTAGTCGACCTGCTCTTTCTTCTACCCTCCCGCCCTTATGTTCATCCCCACCTTCTTTCATCTTGAAAATCTCATAATTTTCATTTTCTTGAGGTTGATCTTCTTCCCATACCTTTCACACTGCACCTCTAACGCATTCATCATTGACTGTAACCCCTTGGCAGACTTATTAATCATTGCTTCATTATCTGCAAATCTCATTGATTTTATCAGCTCCGCTCCAACCTTTATTTCCACCTCGTTATCCCCCCATGCCTCCCATACTATTTCTTCTGAATACGCGTTAAAAAGCAACGGCGATCCTCATCACCGCTAGGGCGTCTCGCGTTCCCGCCCCTCTCTTAAACCCGAACTGGTCGTCACCAAGGTATTCAATTTGTCTTCTTCTCTAGCCTTCTGTTTATAATTCTCAGAGCTACTTTGGCCGCGTGGGAATAAAGACTATTGTCCTATAGTCCTCGCACGTTTTTGCCTTACTCTTCTTTGGTATAGGAAATAGTACACTCTTCGCGAAGTCTTCCGGCCACATTCCATCCTCATAAATCCTACGAATAAGTGCAAAACGTTTTCCTCTTCCGTTCTTCCACATGCTCTTTAAAAACTCTATAGGTATGTCATCTACTCCCACCGCCTTATTCCTTTTCATGCCTCGTAAAGCTCTTTCGATTCAACTATGTAGGACACTTGGTCCGATGGCATCTCTGTATATATCGTTTTCTCTTTATATATCTAACCTATTTGGCCTTATTTCTTTACCAAACAGCTCTTCAACATGCTCCTACCACCTCTCCTGGATCTCTTTCGGCTCTACGATCACCTTTCCCGTCTTGTCTTTTATTGTTATAATTCCCCTTCCATATTACCCCACGTCAGTTCCTTTACTTTCCTATATAATGCATCTTCCCTCTTTTTGGTATTTCTCTAACGAGTCGATCGGTTCTCTCCAACACGCCTCTATTGCTTTCTTTGTTTCTCTTCTGAGCCTGTTCTTTAATTCTCAGTGTTTTCTCTTACCTAGCTCTGAGTTTACGCTATTCCATTTCCTTCTCTCCTCCATTTCTCTTATCATCTCCTTCGTGATCTACAGTTTTCTAATTATAGTTGCGCTGACTACGCCTACCGTTGTTCTCGCCGCTTCTACAATTCCATTTTTCAACTTCCTCATTCATCTTCCACTAATCTAATTCCAAGATCCTCACCCGTTATCTCAACAACCTTCTCTCGGTACTTCTTCTTCGTTTCCCTACTTAATAATTCGATATTCCACTTTCGCACCCTTCTTTTAATTTTTTTTCAGTTTTACCCGAAATTTATAGACTAATAAGTAGTGGTATGTTTCAGAATCAGCTCCTGGATAAGTATGCGAGTTTTTAACACTATTCCTGTATCTGTGACGAACTAGTATGTATAATCTATCTGGAACCTATCAGTGTCGCCCGGCTTCTTCCATGTGTACCTACGTCGATGATGATGTCTGAACTATCTATTTGTAATCACTAGGTTATTTCTACGGCAAAACTCCACAGCTTTCTCGCCCTGGTCGTTTCTCCTTCCTAGCCCGTAATAGCCCATCTCCCGCCCATCTCTTCCTTCACCCACCACCTCGTTCCAATCGCATTATTACCAAGTGCTTACTCCCAGGATTCCTACCAGTTATTTCCTCTAGCTGATCCTATACACCATCTAACTCCTCCTCCCTATGATTTGAGGTAGGCATATAAACCTGGATTATAACTAAATTCATTGGATCTGCCTTAAGTTCCACGACTATGATCCTATCACTCCCCTGTTTTGCATACACTACTTTTCTACCAATTTTCCTATTCATTACGAATGCAACCGCGCTGACTTTCATTCCCTCCACTATATATTATACTCCATAGCCATCGCTTCAGTAGTCCCCGCCATCCTTCCATCACTTCCATCTTACTTCACCCAGACCCATGATGTCTACACCCCAGGAGTGGATCCAGGGAACAATTTGGGGGGGGGGGGATTGAGGGGATTAGGAAATTTTGCGTGAGGGTATGGGTCAGTGCGTGCGCGCACGTTACTACGCCCGCGCCCACATGTGAATCTCATGTCATACATCTTTTATTTACTGATTACTATGCCTGTATATTTTCCTATGCCAAATGGCAATTTATTTAACATCATTAACTTTTGATTTAACAACTCCTCTCCGCCAATTCTATACGCGATCTGGTGTTGCCTATAGATGGTACAGGGAACGCCAGATTGGAAAAGAAGTAACATTGGACGAATTATTAATCTACGTACGTCTTTCATCATCCTCCCGCACCCGTCACTCACTAATGCTCAAGCCAATTACTAGTGTCACTACTCTATAACCTTCTTTGCCTGCATCCCACTTTCATATAATTGTAACGGGCAATAAATTTGTTACGGGATACATTACTTTTACATCAGATCTCGGAAGCTGTGGAAAAGTTAACACACCAGGTTCACAACTGATTCAATAGCGGCCTAAGTATATGTAGATGAATTAAGAGAGATGTTACACTAGTTTATGGAAAAGGTTATTCCTTTTTACGATATTGTTAAAAAGTATAGAAATGATCTTTGAAAATTATTTTGAACTAAATGAAAAGTGTTATATCTCCCAATTTCGCTAGAGAAGCCAAGAACATTTTACCAAAACAAGGATTGTTTTTCACTTTACATGAAAAACAAGGTAAAATACTTTCTGATTAAGCACTGATCAAAATAACGGCTTTTAAAAATATATTTCAGTTTTGATCGGTAAAATACTGAGAGTAGGTTTTAAAAGCGTATGGGGGAGTTGAAATAATTATCATGTGAAAGAGACTTGCTTTGCAAACATACAAGAAATACGTAACAATTTAAATGAGAGACGTCGAAACTAAAAGGCATGTTTCACAAAGTTTGACGAATTTTGATCTTCGGAATTTTAAAATACTAGTTGGCGCCTCAGGCATACTCACAAGGTGCGTTCACATTATTCTGTACAACTTGGAATTGCAATTTCTAACAAACAAGCTGGGAAGAATATAATTTGGCGAAAAGAATAACCAGTCCTAAAGCTAATGAAGGGAATTCTAATAGCACTCATAGGAGAACATTTCTTGCAAACGGCTTACAGAAGCGTATTGCATTCGACTTTGGTCGCAGTAGAATTGCCTTCCATGATCAAGAGAATGGTTTTCCGGGTATCCATCTGCGTTTATCCATTTTTGATGGACAGTATTCGCCAGCAGTCCAGCTGACTTCCTCAGTTATGTTGCCATGCTTGATATTCGCAGTGAATAGTGGGAAATTAATTGGCTGTGTTTGAATGTAATGGCATTGATACATGGGGCATGGCATGTTGCATATATCACCGGCGAAGTACTTTTTTTTGGTCATACACGACTATGTTGCATGATTATCACGCAGAAAGGATGGTTTCCGCATATATCTGTCGCGCGTATGACGAATATGAATGCACAAATTAAGTGTTCTGTCGCTCAAAGTATACATTTTATATATACTTAAGACTTAGTAACAATACTCAGAGGACCTGGCGCCCATGTCGTACGCTCATGGCTTGCCGGACGCTTGCGCTGTAGTAGCGCCGTTGCAAGTCACATAGTTTCCAGTCGTGTTTTGAGTGAGAAAAGTGGTGTTGACGGATAATAAGCTGTAAGTTCAGCGTGTGCAGTAGTGTGCGTTTGTAAGTTAGGTGTTTGTATGGATATTCCGATATAGTGTTGTGTATGTGTTGTTAAGCTCTACTTCGTACATGTATGTAAGAACGATCATAATTCTTCCTATTCACAGAGGTTTTCAGTGTGGCGTTTGCATGGTTTTAGTTGTTGATGGTGACAGTTACGAATCCTGCCTTCTTTTTTCCTTTAGTTTATGGTGGAGGATTCTTTAAGTTTGAAGGGGCGTGGGTGTTATTTGCATAGTTGTATCATGTCAGGCATCGAGTGGAAACGCTGCATGCTGTGTCAAATCAAGACAAATTAAAGGCTGATTAATCCTACAAAAAATACACAATCCACAATAGATTAAGTTTAAGATTCACTAGCGAAAAATCTACATGCTCTCTACGAGATAGGAAAAATTCCTTCAGATCTGGACATACCTTCCCTGAACAGCGACGCAGGTTTAAAGAAAACTATTATTGAAAACAAGGCACTGTGGCACAAATCATGTTACTTAAAGTGCAACAGCACAAAGCTTCAGAGAGCTCATGAGAGAGCTAACAAGACGAGACAAGAGGCATGTCCATTATATGCGTCACCAGTCAAATCTCGAAGGTGCCACTCTACCAAATACAAACAAGGAACCTGCCTCTTTTGTGATTTGCCGGGCTCCAGATCAAATAACCTGAGTAACGTGAGGATGACATCTTGCTGTCAAACTATTACTGACTGAGCCCTTGCACTCAAAGATTCGAAGATTTGAGCAACATTTTCTGAACGCTGTGACTTAATATCATTAGAGACAAAATACCACAATAAATATCTCACTGAGTAAAAAAACAGGAGAAGAGCCAGTGAAAAGAATGACTCAAGTGCTAACAACTCACGGCGTCAGATTCGCAGCATCACTTTCACGGGTATCGTGGCTTAGATCAACGTAACTCGCAAAACGGCCGGAGATAATACAGTCTTCAGCATGGCAGATCTTGCGAAGCTACAGGCAGGTGCTATGAAAGAGCTCGGGTGCCACTTTGGGTGAAGCTGAAAAAATAGTGAGATCTGACATGTTCGGCGGGAAAACTGAAGACGGGAGCTGCAACGGCGGTGTACCTGCGTCTCTCGTAGCTTTGCTGAGAATGATTATCAGCATCGGCATCAAAGTCTGCCCACAGTGATCACGATGAGGCAAAGCGTATAGCAGAGCTCATATTCTGCTATTCAGTCAAGAATACCAAGAGGGGTGAGGCAAAGTGACACAACAGAAGCCAAGAGACTGCTACACCTGTTTACCTAGCAACGAAACTTTATCCAGAAACTCGCAAGAAGGGACTTATCGACAGCTCGTATCGGCTAGGTATGGGCATTTCCTATCACCGACTGCAGTCTATCATTACTGATTGATCTAATGAGGTGTGTGCGACTTCACATCGGGATGGTGTGGTCTGTCCCCCAAAAGTCAAGTAAGGCCAATTCACAACTTCGGCTGTCGATAATGCCGACCACAATACGTGTTCGGTCACAGCGCAAACTGCTTTCCATGGAACAGCTATCACTCTTGGATATCCGAGAATACTGAAAACAATTAAAAATAATCAATTACCCCCATTGTGTATAGCTAATGACACAATACCTTGCTATGAAGCAGTTAAAAACCTAGGAGTAAGTGTGGATGAATGTTTGTCCTGGTTATCTCATGTAACTAAGATATGCAAAGCAGTAAATAAGTCATTATTCCCTCTTCTCACACTAAGACACGTCATTCCTGCCTCCCTTAAGAAACAACTAATTTCCGCATTAATATTACCCCACTTTGACTACGCTGACTACTTTTCAAGATATATTTCAGGAACTTTCAGTAAAACTTCAACGGTCTTTCAACGCTTGCATTAGATTCATATTCAATCTGCAAATATCATATCACAATACTTGTTTCATAAATAATATCTCCTGGATAAAACCTAGTTCCCGACGTCTGTTTCGTACACCACCTCTACTCTATCAACTCCTTAACACAAATACGCTGAAGTACCTTACAGACGATTTTCAAAAACTCAACAAAGTGCATGGAACAAACACACGTGGGAATAAGAAACATACAATACCTCACCACAGTACCGTCATATTCAATAAATCATTTACTGTAACCGCTTGCCGTAGGTGGAATAATCTTGTCGTTACACTCTCATGGTTTTAGGCTTTCCTTTCTAGGTTAGCTCAGCTACAATCCTGTCTTCTCCATGTGAGCGGTTATTCTTCATTTTCCTGAGGGTTTCCTCCTCCTCTGTAGAGGGTTCGTAGGTCATTTCGTTCGTAAGAGCATTTCCACGATATCCTCATTTATTGCTTCTTGTACCTCAAGATCATAATTATCAATCCCCTCATCCTTGCTGAGGAGTTCCTGGAAATGCTCAGCCCATCTCTCAATTATTTTCTGCTCTTCATGAATAATATTTCCAGCCTTATCTTTACATTCTCCTAGTCTGCGGACGTATTCAGTTTTCATTTCATTTACCGCTATGTAACATTGCCTTACTTCATTTTGTTCATGCAGCTCCTTATTTTTTTCAATATTTCTTTTTAACATTTGTTTCTTTTTCATAATCTTATCAGCCTTCTTTCTTAGCTCCTTGTGCTCAATATAAATTTTTCTGGTTCTCCATTGATTCAACCTTTTCCAAGCAGTATTTTTCTCCTCCAAAGCCATCTTACATTCCTCATCAAACCAATGTTTGCTCCTTGTCTTCCTTGCCTCTCCTAACACCGTGTCTGCAGACTCCTTAATACCTTGATCGATTTCATTCCACTCATCCTCCACATCTACAGACTCTTTGCCCTTGGCCAAGTTTCTCTTAGTTTCATTTTGAAACTGGGTTATTCCTTCTTTGTGTTTCAATAAATCTAGCCTCAACTTTTTCCTTTTCGAGGTTTCTGCCCTTTTTAGAGTGACTACCCTTTCCCTCACTGTGACTTTAACTAGAAAATGATCAGAATCGCAATTTGGCCCTCTGCAGCTGTGGACATCTATGATGTATTGCAGTGACCTTGGATATTCTCTTGGGGTTTACTACCTTAGCCAAGTTGATCCGGTTTATAGCACCGGAAACTTGCCTTCCACGATTAGTGCTACCCAGGGGATGCGACGAAGACGCTTCGGTTGCATTCGCTGGCAGAGCCTATAAGAGACGGACGGCATTTCTCAGCATTTTAGGCCTTGGCACCCTCAAAGTCACCAAGACCGCATTAGCAGTATTACCTCCCTTTTTATTTACTTTCATTTACACAGTTTATTTTACACAGAATACTTTTATTTACACAGAGATATTGGATAATAACAATTTTTTTCAAAGCGAGGATACGATCTGAAAACCCCTGCGCTACCGAAGAAGAGCAAACTTTGATTCGTGATTTAAAGCTACTGCTTAACTGACAATAAAGCAGATTTTTCATTTTAAACCTTAGATCTCCATCCTCCTCATGGACAGATACTTTTATTTATAAAGAGATATACAATCATAACATATGCTTTCAAAGCGAAGTGTCGATCTGAAAAACCGCTGCTTTGCCGAATAAGAGCTAACTTAGATTGGTGCATTTATGCTACTGATCAACTGATTATGAAGCGGATTTTGACTTTTAAACATGAATCAATATCCTCTGTATGAATGAATACTTTTATTTACACAGAGATAACACATAATATATTTTGTATGTAGAACTAATATCTAAGGACAACAATGCCGATAGCAGAAAAGGGCATCTTCGCATTCGTTGCTAGGGTTACTAGTTAGTACATTAGCGAATGCGGATAGGAGTTTGACCACAGAGTTTGACCAAACGCTATCTAGAATTACTGCTGAATAAAGATGGGAGCACTTTGTTGTAAGTACCTTCTCATTTCTAAAGAAACTTAATATATGCTTTAAGGAAAATTAATCGATTATTTCTATAACTAATGTTATTACTAAAAGATTTTGATACATCGTGCAAAAGTTATACAGTTGCCAAGGCTTACTTTAAAGCAAATGTAATGTAAGGGGATGATTTATACCAGAAGCTTAGAGTTTGAAGTCACTACTTGCGTAAATCAAAAATAAATAAGAAAGTTTTTACTTAGCTTAATCGAAAGAACCGTGTGTCTTAAATATCCCCGCGAGTCAAACTAAACGCGTATATCTCTAAGAAGAATGTGAGGTGTGGTGGTACGGAAAAATAATGATAATATATTTCGGAGATCGGGAGCAGGTCATAAAGAGATTAATGAGGAGATGACAGCACTTCCGTAATAGTCCTAATGTATCTCGAGCTGTTGACGTTCCAAACTTGTATCTCTCTAATGATATTAACCAAGGGCTCTCAGTTCTTAATTATAACAATATATCGCGCCCGCATGGCACTCGGGTGTGCCACTGCGTGAGTTGGCATTCTTGACAAGAGTTGTGTACCTTTGGTCAATTGTGTAGCCCTGAGGATGATAATAAATTTGGAAAATCATTAATGTTGAAAATTTTAATTTAATTTCACCAACACTAAATAACCATCTGCTATTTTAGTAATTAAAACATTTGCGTTCCAAGTGGCTCTCATTCAAAACCCTAGTCCTTAAATGGATACATACGGATGGATGGATATGTTGACCACACAGTGCTCCCGGAGTGATGTCAGTGACGCGTGTAGTGATTGCTAAGGCTTTGTTTTTTTCACTCTAGGCTCGAATAAAATGTGATAGTCAGTGTGGGCGAGGAGTTAAACATTTATCTTGCGTTGCAGGTTGTGCTCGAAAAAGGAAAGAGGATGAGGAGGAGAAGTATAGCCCCACCGACCCCCAATCCCCCTCACCGCCCCGGCCAGTCACTGGGCACATCGATGAACATGGAATTGATCCGACTGGAGCTTACCACGGCGACTCAGATCTACAAATGGAACGAATTAATGTGTTTTACAACAAAGGGATAGGTAAGACAAATTTCTTGCTTTCATATATTTGGTTATGCACAGAAGAGAAGTAAATCCAATTTTTTACAATATGAGATAATCTTTGTATCTTCTGTCGGAATTAGGTTTTCAAAGCTCAATTAAGCTCCAAGTAACCTTGTTAAGGGTTATAATTTGTTAAAGTGCATTTCATTCATTCCTGAAGTGGCAAAGGTGAGCTTTCGTCTCGCCAGCGAAATTTCATTCTGCTAAAAACCCCCGTATCTCCGAATAGACATCCAAATCAGAGGATTGTTTTCAAATGTACCTTGAAACATCATTTTGAATTTTAAAGTCTTCCGGGACAGAATAACAGCTTAGTTTAAATTTTTCTTTAAAATTTACTTGCTATATTAACATCGAAAGTAGAGATCTACGCATTTATCTTTTTGTAAAATCTGAGCTTAATGTATAACATTCCGTTGTATCTAACACAAGAGTTTGAAAGTTGTTTAAAAAACTCGTTGGATTCGTTAAAAAGAACAGGACAGTAAAGCTAGCCTTGCGCGAGCTACCGACAACATCCACGAGAGCTACCGCGGCAGCTCCTGAACGACGGTTTTCCGGCCTTAAAATAGGTAACGAGGAGCGAGGGGATGCTAAAAGCCATGATCGAGGGAAGGATGACGGGTAAGCTGGGAAGTGAGGGAAAAAATAGGCTTTATGGACTTGATGAATAGAGGTAGGGCGGATAGAACGCATGTCGAGCAGAAAAAGGATGTTTGAAGGGGACTGATACAAACCAGCGTAGAAGTAGCAGCTTCCGGGCAACGGCCTGCAACGATGGAAACACCGGTTCCCGATTAGACATCGAAATTAAGAATCATTGGGCTCGGCTCGAATTTGGAGTAGTGATCCACTGATTCGTCCGAGTTCTCTTGCCCTTGTCTGCACGTGGCAGGCAGTATGTGCGAAATGACCTTAGCGGTCGAAGCACGTTTAGCAAAAATACTTCTAGTACCCGTTTCTATATAATCTTACCACCTAACAAGTAGTTCTCGGTAAATTTGGATTATGTGAAATGGATTTGCCCCCATACGCTTACAAGATACGCAGACAGATTAAACTCGCAAAATAAATGAAATACAAATGAAATCCACATGCTTCGTTATAAAATCCTACGAGCAAACATTGTGATAAAGGTAATGGAAAGACTAGGTTGTAACCCGCTAATGACTCTGAGGCTACACGCTAGGCATAAATTACGATAGTAATTCAGAACTTGCGAGTTTCAGTACGACAAGGAAGATATATGTATAGAACTGATCGAAGCTCAAAAATTTAAAAAAAGCATACTTCCGTATAGATATAAACGTTTCCTATTTGCAGTCACCATTAATGACTATAACAACAAACACAGAGCGTGACACTGCGACACGCCGTTTTCATGCAATTCATCTTTGTCCTTTCCCTCCTTCTATTCCCTCTTTGCCATTCGCGGCCCCAAAGGAGTTAGGGCAATTGTCCCCCCCCACCAAAAGGCGGCGAATTTGTCATAAACCTTAAAGTAAAAGCCTAAATTATTTTGTCACATTGTTGCTATTGAAGTGTTGGTTATTTTACTTTTATCCACTTAAATTTTATGTAAACCAGAACTGTTTTTAAAACCACAAGCTAAATGCGAATGTAAAATAAAATATTTTTGCAATTAGTCGAAACTTGGTGGTAATCTAAAAGGGAAATATGCATTTACTAAATAACTATCAAGGCAAACGTTTGCTACGAAACAACTAATAACGTGTCATTTTGCACATAGTTTGCTACAAATTTCCAGGACGAAACTCGCGAACTGTCTTTTTCCTGGGGGGGGGTATTTCATACCCCAAGAGCCGCTGGTGCCGATCCTCTGGTCTGGAGCCGCCCCCCTGCTCTTTACCTTACTGTTGTCCTAATACCTCCAGTCCCACGTCTCGCAGGGTAGTAAGTAGACGTAGAATTTGCGGGTTGGCCAACAAAACTATCCGGGCGTCGCACCAATCCAATAGGTCCGAGGAGCAACCTTGTTTCAATGACATTGTTGGGGTTCAGCTGTGGACGAAATAAAGAGCCGCAAATTTCCCCTCACCCTCCTCCAGCTGGATTGCCGGTCAGTCTACCTGCCTTCAACGATTCAGCGTGGCTGCCGATGGCTTGCGACATTGAATTATAATGCGTAGAAGTTTTAATTCAGCAGTAACGCCCAACGTGCCCGATAAGTCCCTTTAAATGTTTTCGCTGCATGCCACGAGTGCCAACATCCCGGCTCCGGGTATACGTCCACTAAATCCGACGGATAAAGGTTAAATTTACCTGGAAGGCGTAAGAGGTGGCTGTTTGGAAATAAAGGACAAGAGTATTAATCCTCAAACCTTAGTTCCTTATCCTTAAATACGATTAGAAAACGAACAAATCTGAACAATAAATAGAATGTATGAGCCTTTTTATATACTTTTGGCAGGAGAATACAACTTTATGTTCACTGATGTTCGCGTCCTTTTATGGTCAGGGGGCGGTTGAGGCTGCGGGGAAATGGTGGGCGGGATATCCACTTTTAATGGGTAAATACAATGCTTACCTCCAAAAATTGAGTTTTTGAAAGTGTAAGGCGTTGATAATTCATTTTGAAGCTTTTGCCTACGCTGTCGTAAAATTAATCTAAAAAAAATAAGGTCAATTGTAGGGCTCCCACAATGTTTTCACTTTAACTTGGGACATAGGTAAATATTTACTCGATAACCGTTACAAAAACGGCTAACGTGCAAAAGTTAAGAAATCCACGAATACGTATTTTCTAAAATCTTCCATTTTAGATAAAAACTTCTGCTATAAAAATGGATTAATATTGTAGCAACTTAAGGACTATTAATGGCAAACACATGTAATTATAAAAAAATTCATGAGACTTATGGATCTGCTCAACGTTGTAATATAAATACAAGATAAAATTGGTTGATCCACATGACCTAGGTAACAGAAATTTTGACGGTCGAAAGCTGTCACAATTGTGTCTGCATTCGACCGTCAAAATCGAGCTCCATAACAGCCAAAGAAATCAGAAAAAATACCAGTATTCCTTGAATTTAGTGAAGGGATTACATAACCTCAACAAATGGGAGCCGAGAACGTCACTCGATAATTTGCAAGGGATATCGGGGGTATGCATGCATTGAAGAACTATCTTTATGAGGGGTATGGGAACCACAGGATCTGGGGGAGCATGCATGTGTTAAAGAATAACAATTTTTTCCATTTTCCTAGGAATTACGTGGGGAGGGTGGGGGAGGGAGGTGACACCCTTCCTCACCCTACCTTTAATGTACCCCTATACTAAGATGCTTTCGAACCTGTAATAGAATGTATGGACTGACGTCACATTTCATCCAGACAGTTGTTCTTAAAACTTCTAATACCTACCCCTCACCCAAGTCTCTTCTACCACATTCACCCATAACTTTCTTACTGTACCCCTTCCTCTCACACAATTCACTCCTCAATCAAATCTGTTTCATTATTGACCCTAATCCATTCTCTATTCCGTGGCTAAACCAAAAAATCACACTCCTTTTACATATGTATGTCATTTAGGGGCTATCCATAATCCACGTAGACACCAAAAAGGGGTGGGGGGTACAAGGGTTGTCAACGAAGGTCCACATTGGGGGGTGGGGTGGTTGGAGGGATGTCTACGTAGACAATAGTTGATATGACGTGGCGAGAGTGACATTACCACGGCACAATCAGTGTTGTAAAAGGTTGCAAAGGATGTTGTATCGGTGGCCGGTTTCCTTAAAATTAGCCCTTAATTGCAGATAGTCCATGACAATCAATTAATAATCCGTTTCACAGCTTTTTCCACAATAAAAAGAAAAGCCTTCGTGGACAACAGGGAGGGACGAGGGAGGGGAGGGGGGGGTGTCCGGATGAAGTCCACGATGGGAGGTGGGGGGGTAAATAAATGGACTACATTTTACATGCAAACGAGTTTGAATACCGAAAAAATTATGCACACTGGGGTATTTAAATGCCCAGTAGTGTTGCATGCTACAGTTAAGTCCTCTTTGGGATGAAGCTTAGTGGTGAATAGGTTAAGAAATTAATATACATATATTATTTAAACATTTTTTATATCTATAATATTGACTATGCTTCCAAGTATTCCTACATGCAAATAAATATTGAGTATATTGTTGTATTACGGTGGAATATGAAGTAGTTATCAAAAGAGTACTCTTGTGAACTGTGACTAGTACAATAAGATTATAACTGCAACTTCTTATTTTCAGGAAGAAAATATGTTCCAAGAGCAGTACTTATTGATTTAGAGCCAGGAACTATGGACTCAGTAAGGGCAGGGCCATTTGGGCAAATAATCAGACCAGATAATTTTGTATTTGGTCAGAGTGGGGCTGGAAATAACTGGGCCAAAGGACACTACACAGAAGGAGCGGAGTTGGTGGATTCAGTGCTGGATGTCCTGAGTAAGGAATCTGAGAACTGTGACTGCGTCCAAGGATTTCAGTTGACACACTCACTTGGAGGTGGGACAGGATATGGCATGGGAAGTCTACTTATCTCCAAAATAGGGGAAGAGTACCCAGAGAGGATCATGAACAACTTCAGCGTTGTCCCTTCACCCAAGGTAAATTTTCTCTTACTTGAAGTAATAATGGCTAAACTTAAAATAGTTCCTTCATCGTTAGGATTGAGCACTAATCATCAAATTATTGCAGGTCTCAGATACTGTTGTAGAGCCCTGCAATGCCACCTTATCCGTACACCAGCTCGTTGAAAACACAGATGAGACTTATTGCATTGATAATGAAGCTCTTTATGACATCTGCTTCGAAGCTCTGAAGCTGACAACTCCAAAATATGGGGACCTCAATCATCTTGTGTCAGCAACAATGTCTGGGGTTAATACGTGTATCAGATTTCCTGGACAACTTAATTCTGACCTTCGCAAGCTTGGAGTAAATATGGCACCTTTCCCACAACTTCAATTTTTCATGCCAGGTTTTCCTCCACTCACACCCCTTGGATCGCAATCATATAGAGCCCTCACTGTTCCTGAGCTGACTCAGCTAATGTTTGACTAAAGAAATGTTATAGCTGCATGTGACCCTCGCCATGGTCGTTATTTGACTGTGGCAGCAGTTTTCAGGGGGCGAATGTCAATGAAAGAGGTCGATGAGCTGATGCTAAATTTTCAGAATAAAAACAGTATCTACTTTGTAGAGTGGATTCCAAACACTGTGAAAACAGCTGTTTGTGACATTCCACCTCGAGGTCTCTAAATGTCAGCCATGTTCATAGGTAATTCCACAGCCATTCAGGAACTGTTCAAGAGAATATCGGAACAATTTACAGCTATTTTCAGGAGGAAGGCTTTCCTACACCATAGATGGGATGGATGAAATGAAATTCACAGAAGCTGAGTCAAACATGAATGACCTTGTTTCTGAGTATCAACAGTATCAAGAGGCAACAGTGGATGATGAAGGTGAATTTGATGAAGAAGAGGGGGAGGTCGAATAGACTTAAAAGCATCTCGTTTCCTTCTATACAAAATTTTTAATTTCACTAATGTCTCATGTTTGTTTATTTTTTTGATATATTCATATGTCCTGATACTTGTTTACAGAAAAGTTAAGTGCACACAAGTTAATAAAAATTTCTGGTTAGATTTTCACTTTCTTACTTTTCATTTGTTTATAATGCTCGCAAGACCTGACCTAATATGATAAAACTTTTTCAGTGATGTTAGTTTTAGAGTAGCATGAAATTATAGTACATAACTAAATGCTTTTCTTCATTAGTGCATAATAGTTTTTATAACTCATTTACCCCACAGTTGAGGTATGAGTTGAACTTAATCCTAAAATCAGCACTAAATTCTACAAGAAAACGGCCACTTCTCCGGAATTTTTAATAATGGAAGCATCCTAAAGACAACTATTTTTGAAGATTTTTTCAAACTCACTAGATTGATGATAATGAATTTCAGTAGCATTACTGAACTTTCACCACCTCTGCATCAACCACACATTGCATTATTCTTACAATCAAGGAAGAATGCAATGTTTCGGTTTCAATTGCGTGAAAACTTTTGCGTGCTTTGAATACATATTTTTTTTAAATTCAATTATGCAGTTTTTAACCAGAAAAATGGAAGTGAAAATGCTTAGTCTTCCGAATTTGGTGGAATTATATATACAAATAAAATACATAGCAGTTTATGGATTCAAGGATAAGTCTAAATATATCATTACAGGCACAAGAATATTGTCTGTAACTTGTCTTAACAACATAGAAGACTGCCTAGGAGGCAAACTAATGCAGAGTCATTTGCACTAAGGTCTGACAGCCTCCGGTGCTATGGTCAAACAGATAACTCTGCCCCCATCCAAAACTTTCGGTGAATTGACTGAAAAAGGCCCTACCCCAAGTGCGGCCATTATATTCAGGAAAACATATGTTTTCCTGAATTTAATGGTCGCAATTACAATTTATTTTCCTCTTGTACTGTTCCGCCGAACCATCTTTTACAGCACGGCTAAAGACTTATCTATTATGTGCTCGGCACTTGGACAAGATAAATTGAATGCCTTGATATGGGTATGCACGTTGAAAAAGACCAGCTTCATTATTTGTATGACGATCAATTAATCAATGAATTTGCAGATAAGAAAGCGAGTCAGAAAAATAAAAAAAACTAACATGGCCCCAGCAGAATTGATTAACACCTATGCACTAACTTAAGTTAGAATTAAGTCATCAAGACAGGCAAAAGTAAAATAATTCTTTATTTAATTACATCATTAACTGTACATGTACCCCCTTCATTTCAAAGCATAGAAAGAGGTAGGCCAACATAGGGTGGAATGATATTCTCTAAGTTTCAAACTCAGTGGAGGTAGTTGAGGAGCAAACTGGTAAACTATTGTAAAAATTGGAAGGGGATAGCAGTTCTGATGCAAGGAAAATAAAAAGGAATGTGCTCAATGATCCATTCAGTAACAAGAATTTTAAGAAGAATCTACACTGTGTGTTTAGCACGTGGTCCATCTTTCACCTGAAATTTTGGCAAAAATGGTAAGCCTGCAAACGAATCGGAGATATAGTTCAGCCAGTAAACACTTCAATGAGAGCTTTGCATTATTAACTTCCGTTATACATTATGTTATTTCTATGTGTATATTGGTACATACATTCAGCAAATTTCTCTTTTCAACATTTCTGCAAGTTAGGGGTAGTACATAGACTGCGTTACCATTTCTGGTGATTTTTTACCTCTCCCCCTCACCCCCCTTTTTTGACAAGGGTGTGGGGGAGAGGGGTACCTTTTTTACCCCCTGCCACACACCCCTGAGGTGGCTTTCAGGGTATTTTGTAGATGTAGTTGTAGAACCGTAGTATTTTCCCCAATACCCCCCTCGACATGTAACGTTGTCTCTACAAATGAAACTTTCAATTCAAAAATATTTTCTCAAGTATTAAGTGATTTTATTTTTAGGGAAAGGTTGATAGAAAAGTTTTGTCACGAGGTCGCTTATTAAGGTGGTGGACGAGTGAGATAGTTCCCTAGTCATAATGGAGACCATATTCAAATTTTATTTTTTGATTTAAGCGTCTGTAAGAAGTATGAAATAAATATTCCAATATTAATGGCGTAGAGATATAATTATATAATATCAAAATTCTCAGTAATTAAATATATAAAGCTACATAAGTCACTAACATGACTCATTTTTTCCCACCGTACGGCTGAATACCCTAGAAACAGCAGGTGTTATTGCCATTATTTAAAAATTACTTCAGTGAGCAATAGATTAATTATTATAAATGGTTGAGAAAACATGCAAATATTACACCATTTGTTTTTTGACGAAATCTAGGTGCTAGAAGTTCCTATTTTTTTTAATATTCTCTCTCTGGAACGTACACCCATTATCTATCCCATGTAAAACAACTTTCATTTTCAGGCAAATTGCTCCAAGAGTAATTCGGCATGGGACCAATATTTTGATATCATTGGACAGATGAATATTTATTTCCTTTTAAATGAGGCCAAATTCATGAAATTCTAGGTGAAGTGATTTTTCGCTCAAACTACCTTAACCGGCGAGAAGGTTATAATGTTAGCAATTTGATGGCATGAAGACTTGCAAAATTGTAGAAGAAACAGTTCTTTTACATTGAGTTATTGTAGAACCTTGGGGTGTATGAAACACCCTGTGCACCCTTCCTCATTTTAAACTCTGTAGTATTGTCGACGCGATGTTGACGAGTAAGAAACGTAAACAGGCACATTTAACAGCTACGTTTGATTATTACTTTGAGATTATTACTTCCCTCCCCTCTCCCTTGTTACCCACCGCAGGTTTTAAAGCGACTCTCCCCCACCCCCCCAAGTTGGTACTTTTGTTTATACACGTCCCCTTGGTTACGTCTTGATTTAAACGGGAACAAACGTAAGGGAAAAAATCTTGTTTGTTCTCAGTAATATTGCATTAATAGTCATACTATGTGGCAATATAGTTTTCAATTAATTAATGCCACATTACTGTCATCATGATGTAATGGTATTTCCTCAGATTAACACTGAGTTGCTATTTAAAAGTTAGTTCTCGAAGTCACATTATTCCTGGGAAGCAGGCACATATATAAGGCTTTCTTGACACAAGTTTCTGTGATGGGTGCGAGAAAATGCGTGTAGAGCCGTAGGATAATAGGGTACCTGATATAGACATAATATAGTTAGGTAGGTAAACGTAGGATTATTAAATACATTTAAGCATGCCATCGCATATTATTGATATTCATAGTTTTTAAAATGCATATTTCCTTTTTTTATTTTGGGAGAAAGAGGTCAAGGGAGTTTCAGTGTTGTAGGCAAAGGAGTTTCAGTGGAGAGAGCAAGGGAGTGCCAGGTCATTAGGCAGCAAGGGTGTGCCAGCCCATTACATTTACAAGGGTCTGTGGCCTCTGCGCCAGTGCAGTTGCAAGGCATTTTATTGCACTTCTTACCTGCTGCCACCCTACTTCCAAACTCTCTTGGTTTTGTTTCAATTTTTAAGGTAGTTTCAGCAGAGAAGCAAGTCAGTGTGATTCAAGAGAATTTCAGCCCTGTTTCAGTTGAGTTTCAAGGTAGAAATTTTTACTTGAGTGAAACCTTTGATTCACTCTCTTGATTTAAAGAAGGGAAAACTTAAGTGCTCATGTTCACAGACATAATATACTATCCTATACAAAGAAACATTGCAATGAAAAATATGACTCTTGTATTGGGAATACTTTTTAGCACTCACAAATTGCTGAACTAACACCTATTTCAAGCTTTTAAACTAAAACCAAAATTTTACTTCCAAGTGTACTAACCCAGTAATTTTACAGTGAAAACAATATATGAAGGCTGGTACAGAGGCTTCCGCCGTGATTTGATGAGTTCCGTTAATTCGGGTTTTTCCCACCATACATTTTAAGGGACAACAGTTTTGCTTGCATTACAGCTAGTATTGTCAACAGGTTCGGGAGCTGACAACGCTAGCTGTAACACGCTGAAATGAATCAACGCAGGAAAAACTTGAATAAACAGAATAAGGTACAGGCATTCCCCGAGTTACGTAAGCCTCGACTTACGTAAATCCATACTTACATAAGGGGCAACCTTACCCAAAAAAGGCGAGAATTACAAAAGTTACGGGTTTGGAATGATAGTTGCCCACTTTCAAGGAGCGCATGTGCCGTAATGTTAGTAAGAGCTGGCCTTCCCCGTATTTATCTGAATCGACCGTAATCTTGAGAGGTGACGGAGTAATTTTCGACTACTTTTTTTTCGACTTCCGTAAATTTCGACCTATGCCACTAGTGACGGAACGCATCTATTACATAGCTCAGGGACTGCCTTAGGGCAAGGGCCTAGCCATGTTGAAACACCGGTTCCCATCAGAACACCGAAGTTAGGCAACGTTGGACAGAGGTTGGATGGGTTACCCTATTCCATACCTGCACCAGGCGTGGATGGAGAGGATAATACTCCCTCCAGACCACCGGGAGATATACCCAGACCGGGAGAGTTAGAGGGAGTACACCCTCCATCCCTGGTACTGGGGCGAGGCGGAAGAGGTCAATCCTCTATACCTCTACCGTATCGCTCTTGTCCCCTGTCTGCAAGTGGCAGACATGCATGGGGTTGGCACAATGGACCAAGAAAGGTCTAAGTGCCCGGGCTCCTGACGAAGGCCCCCCCAATAACAATCTAACAATCTAACAATCTAACAGGGACTGCCTGTATATGTAGGCTCTTTTCTCACAAGCACCACATCCTTTTGCTACCAGAGGGAGGGCTATATTGGCATTGGTTGCATGAGGAGAAACTGTTACAAACCAATACGTGGGATGGCATTTTTACACACAGAATTTAATTTTAAAATTAAAATACTTTAAAATGCAATCAATAAAAAATGTGATCTAAAGTCAGCCTGCATCTCATGGGCCAAGGATATTTTTCTGACAACAGGAATAGTCATGCATGTATTAAAATAATGAATGGTGAACTGGTCAGAAATAGAAAAACCTACCTATTTCCTTGATAGTAATTAACAAGCATTTTAATAAACCATTGATACATTTAAAACTGTGCAGCACTTAGTTTAATGGATCTATGTATGTTGATATTCATTCTTAAATCTAGACGCATTGTATCATCTTGAAACAGCTAACATTCACATCCAGAGATTTATCACAACTTAAACATTCTATCTTTCCATTTTTGTCCTATGAACTTTTTACATAATATTTTAATTACTTTTTTCCTAAAATTACCTAAAATATCACAGCACATCTTTGGGATTCACTGTGATGCATCATGTAATGGGAAATGTTAAATGCATTATTTTTCCAAATTCAACTACCAAATCTTAACCTTTTAAAAAATTCAACATCAGTATAGTAAAACGATGGATTGGATTTAAAAAATTATAAGTATAACTATGGCACTAAAAACTATACAAAATAAACTGGCTTATAACAAAAAATATAATAAAATAAAAAGGCTTATAATAAAACAAACTGGCTTAGTACACCCGACCTGGAATTTACTTGCAGTGCAGGTGTCAACTGGATGATTTGTGAAATACATTCTCTGTTCCAATGTAAAATGTAATGTCTACAGCTCCAGAAGATGCACAAGTGGCACTTAAAATTGTAGATACAATTGACAACTTTGCAATCATTGTGACTGCACAAATGATGTGGTACGCAGTCACACGCACGGGTGTAAAGATATTCACCAAAGAGAGTGGAATTTGCTATGAAAAAATCATTTCACTTGAACGGGATTCGAACCCGGATCTCTCCATTGCCAGTTAGGTGTGTTGAGCAATAATGTTGTGTTTACTCTCTGCGACCATGGCATATCATGCACAACAAAGTCTCCTTTGCTACAATTTGGACTGGGGACAAGTACAACTTGTTTGTTTAAACCCCTGCTGAAATTTTTCTTGAATCAAGAAGGCTTGGTTGTGTACCTGGTTAACACACCTGACCGGCAATTGGGAGATCTGGGTTCAAATCCAGGTCAAGTCATATGATATTTTCATGGCAAATTTCACTCTCTTTGTAATAGTATACAATGCAACTGAAACTAGGAAAAAAGTACCCACTTAGCCTGGCTCACACAATGCATTTTTCTTTAAATGGTTAGCTGATGGGATTTAGTATGTGCCGCTCCACAGCCTGTCGGTTGTTTAATTTGCAGACAGACAGACAGCAGGTAACCGTATGCAGTGAGGTGTTTAAGGCAGAGGAATTGAAATTTGAAATACAACTACGGTTTCACTTGCACCCTATCTGAAAATATTTTATAGGGTATGTGCACTTCTTCTCCAAATAATACCTGAAGGAGTGTAATACCTAACAGGTTAAATCTTTTGCGCAAGTTCGAAGAAGACAATTTTTTGCCGGACGTTCAACACATATTGCTAGAGCCAACGTACAGCTCTCGCGAAAGCTTATGGCGTTCGGATGTGCAGAAGAAAACGTCGGGGAGGGGTAATGTTTGGTGGAAAGGGAAGGGAAAAGGGATGTCGGGGAAAGCGAAGACATGGTGGCATTTGTGCCATGCATGAGTGCATTTCAAAAAATGGAATTTGTATGAAACTGACAACACAAACTCCGCGCATCCCAACGCCATAATCTTTCGCGAGAGCTGTACTGCGGTAGAAGCGATCACAGGAATAGTATAAAGGAAATTGACTGCAGAACCGATAGATTTAAAATTTCATTTTCTCTACGTAAAATAAGGGATCATAATAGTTATGATAGATCAATCATACGAAACTCCCTCCCTCAATTGGTATAGTAGAATTTTCACTTGTGTTTCATAACATAGTATCATTAATAACACTTCACACCACTTGATTTGTCCCGCATTGTTTTATTTTGTTCTCTGCATGTAGTAGTATCTCGTAGCATTCATAAATTAATAGTATTAGTAATATTAATTGCTAGATGTGTCTTTTGCATGGTAATGTATGTTTGCATGTTCATTTACGTAGCACTCTCCCAGTTTCTAGTTTGACTGCGCACTGTTCTCCTGGCTGCCTTTTATGGCCTGCGCTTAGCGGCAGGGGGAACGTGCGAGGTCCCAATTTGTGCTGGGAAGAGTGCAGCAGGCCTGGTGTGGAATCACCCCGTGCCACACGTGGCTTGCAGGGTACTTCGTAGATGTAGATTTAGATGAAACTTTTACTAAAGATTTATGTATACTAGTTATAAAGCTAGAATTGGCACAATGGATCTAAAACTTGGACCATTGGAAAAGCTGACAAGAAGGGATTAGGAGCTTTCGAAACCTGATGTTGGAGGAAGATGCTGAAGATCAAATGGACAGATGAAATAAGAAAAAAGTATGCAGAATCTAGTAGAGGATAGGACCATATGGATCACAGTACACAAAAAAAGAACCAGATTGTATAGATATAGATACTAAGGCAATATTACATTTTCAGGAATATAATAGAAGGGAATACCCCAAGAGAAAGGCCAAGGAATAAATTCATAGGGATGAAGAGATGCAGTCTACCACTCTTAGGGTTGAACAACCAAAGAGTGGTTGAAAGATAGATCCGAGGTCAAATGATAGCACACGGTATAGGTTTGTCGAAAAATTGATTTAGTTGCTATTCATACGAGAATATTCATTCACCAGCACCCTTGGCAATAAATAAAATTATAAAAAATATATTTTTAAATAAATTTTAATCCTGTGTCAAAATGATCACAGGTTCGAGCATCAACTATTTTCCAAATGGTAGGTTCGAATAGGAAAACATATGTTCACCACTTATTCCAATTCAATGGTATGTAAAAGAAACCCTAGAAATAATTATAAGTTTCTAAGACTCAAAATGGATAACCTTTCCTAGACACCGAATATACATTGCAAGTTAAAAGGAAAAACCACATTAAAAAAGAAACCTATTCATGCATAAATACACGAGCAAAAGATTTCTTTCCGCCTAAGTACCAGTAGTGCAACCGTCAATAAAATTACTACAAGGGTCCCTTAAAAGGCTGAGACGTGCTAATAGGCCCGGGAGGGGGGGGGGGGTACGGAGGAATATAAATGGCAGACAGAAAACCACAATTGAAAATGAAAGCAATTTAATAACAAAAAAAGAACGATCGAAAACAAATCCATTCCCCGAACTGTGACCGGCACGAAGAAAACTATCAGACTCCGGGAATAAGGGGAGATTTCGGGTACGGATTGTTACCTTGGCTGTGGAGGTAGCGGTGGTCTTTAACAAAGGTGCCGTAGGTCTTTCTCCCGGGAGCAGCTCTTCCCACGTCGAGCACTCGACAAGAGCCTCACCAAAGCAATGCTCGACGCTCGCCGAAAACCATTGCTTTATATAAGTGTGGCCAGAGTGCGAATCTAGCTTCTTGTTGAGGGGGGGAAATATTTAGCCAATCTGCTTCGTGCACGTACATCAAAATAAATGACATTTCCTCAGTTACGCTAAGGAAAGGTCGCGGGAAAGACTGCAATTTTAAGAGATTCGACTCCTATGCTACAGTTTCTTTAGTACACAGATAAATCGAACTATAAATTTTTTTATAACTTTCAATTAAATGATCAATGGAAAAAAATTTTAAAAATCGATCGACTACTATATTTTGTAATTTCCGGTATTTAAAAAAATGCTGAATAACATTGTGTTTTTCAATGAATTTTGAAAACGTTTGCATTGTTACACTTTAATTGAAGTAATACAACTTTTATAGCATGGAAATGATGCTTTTTAGAATAAAAGTAGAATTGCATAATTTTTTAAAAGTCTTACAATTTTCAAGTTGAAAAAAATACAAATACATTTTTTAAGAAGTCAGTTTTACATGTACAGACTTTTGCATACATGTGAACCTTATACATGGTGTCAAGATAAGATGGTAAACATTTCATTGTTCTTTCTCTTGCAGTACTTAAGGTATTCAAAATTAGTATGCAAAAACCGTGAAACTATTGATTTGCGGGAAATGGCATTAAAATTTTATATTTATAAAAACCAGTGTTCTACATTCTATAATGTTCCTGTTCCATAGCTCAGAATGGCGTGGAATTCCACACACATGCTCATAAGAATATGTACTATTAGAATATGTCAAAATTAGAAAATAAAAAAAGTTCAAATATGTCATTTTGAAGGAGGCGAATCCCCATAAACAAATAGTTTGCTTGCATGAGATGATGTCCTTGATATTTCCCGACGATTAGGTATGTCTGTTACAGAGTGATGACCCTCCTTCATCAAATCTGATGCAAATCGTTTTGCTGGAAAATCTTCTAGAGCAATTTACGGATATAAACATGAGATATGATAGTGTCTCAATATGCATTCTGTTGCTTAGCTTGGTCAGTGAATTGTTCATTATACTGAACCCTCTTTCACACTCTGATGAAGACACTGGCACTACTATAATTCTGTTAAATAGCTCATTTATTGAATTTCCTAAAAATTCCTGGGTTTTTAGTTCCAAACGAAATTCTTCAATGGTTTTTGACACAAAAGAGTTTTCATCACCCCTGTCATAAATGTTTACTGAATTGCAGAGTGATTTAATTCTGTCATCACCAAACAGAACAAGTTCACTGAAACTTTTAGGCCACCATGCTGGTTTAATACTTCACAGTCTTTAAAGAAGTGATTAGCACTGGAAGTGATTAGTGAACACCAGATGTGGATAGCAGCTCTTTTACTAGTTACGTAAGCTGTACGGAAATTACTTGCGGTTACCTCAATTTTCTCTTCATTTTTTTCTTTCCACAGTCGAAATTCTGTTGCCAATGCCATTGGCAGCTTTACATTTTTTCTTTCTTCCAATATTTCTGCATATTTTAGGTGAAACTTGCCTCTCCCATGGTCACTGATTTTGTCGTTCAGTTTTTTATTGTTTTTTGCTTTCATGCCTTCAATGAACGCTGTTTCAATATGTGCTTTGCTGTCTTTTAAGTCACCAAGTTCTTGCACATCACTGCAGAATAGGCCCGATCGTCAGGAGGTCAACATTGAAATTCGATTTTCGACATACGGGAAAATGTAGCCCGTCCTACCAGATGAACAACGGAAGAAAAAAATTTTTTTCGGTCAATATCTAGGGGTGCCGCCGGGGCCGTTTATACTGAGAGTAGGCAACCCGCAACACCCGCTCTGATTTGCCCTCTTTTAAGCCATTTCAGAGACTCTGGTGTGGTTTCTTCGGGTCGTTATGACTGATATGTCTCGTCTAGATGCTGAGGTAGACCCAACAGGTCAGCGGGTCACGTGGTACACCAACAGGGCTGTAGAAAAGGTAAGAAATTAGTCAATTTCTTCAAAAATGCTTTGTAAGTGACGTAAAATCGTAATTATTTGGGTATGTGGGACAGTTACTTCGTCCAATTAGTTCCCCTCTCCTCCCTCACCATCCCCCTTCCCCCCCTCCATGCTCGTTGAAGAAAACTTCCGTTTCGGCAGCAGCTGGGCTGAATGCTAGAATTATTTGTTATCTCAAAATGGCTTGTGGCTCTTATCTCACTCTTTAGGTGTTGTTGCACCTAGAGAGATCCGCAGGGCTCACCACGAGGAGGGAGCATACTCCTTTTTAGATTGAAATTCCTGCATCTCTTTCCTGGAGACGATTTTCTGGCGGATGTTTCCTTCTCCGTCATGTGGCGTTCAAGCCGTAACCGCTGCCTCAGTTACCATTTTGACGTGCCGCCAACTGCCTGGGTGTAGCAGGGAAAGGCATATTAGGAGGGTCGCCTTCGGCCACCAGCATGGCCTGGAGCTCATCCGAGGACATATCTTTTAGCATGGGTGGGGGAGTGACTCGAATTTTCTCCCAGTTCACAAGTTCAGTGTAGTCCTCTGCCTAGAAGTTGTAGGGGAACCGCACTTTTCTTCTTGGTGCTCTTCATGAGTTTGCCATACTTTTCATGGTAGCGAAGAACAGCCTTCAAAACACAACGATTAGATGTCGAGGGCACGGAGGAAAGCCGCCAAATATCTTCCACCTCGTTTGCAACCTGCCGAGCCACGTCCGTGGCAGGAGGGTCAAAGCCGTGACGCTGTTCCCTTTGCAAGTTCTGCACGAAGAATAAATATTTCATCACATCTTCATAGGTTGGCAAGTAAAGCTGTCGGTGACCTTACAAAAACGATGGAGACATTGCACGTTGCCGTTAAAGCGAAACTATTGCCATCAAATTAGCTAAATAAATGATTACCGACTTGAACTTTTTTGTAGATTTTCACAGCTCATTGTTTGTGGTATTCAGGCTTTTGGTTCTGCGATTAAATTATTTAATATTATGCATCAGTTTCGCCGTGCTATGCTGCCGGCTTCGTCGGGCTTTTAAGAACAACAATGGTCTTTTTTCAAAAAATAAATAAACAATTGCAGCAGTAGATGATTTTGAGAAGTAAAAAAAACTTAATTTCGAAAAAGTCTCTTCCAGGTATAAGTGAGTTTATAACTATCCTAAAAAACAAATAAAAGACCAAAAAACATCCATAGAGAGTGGGAGCTTAAAAGCCCGACGAAGCCGGCAGCATTGCACGACGAAACTGTTGCATAATATTTAATAATTTAATCGCAGAACCAAAAGCCTGAATACGATTACTGACTTATTTTATAACTAATTAATTCATTTGATCATGGAAATTGAACTAAAAAATCAAATAATTTTTCTTTTTCCAATGAAATTCAAGTACTGCAATGCCAAATTTGTGACGCCTAACACCATTCATTTGTTTTCTAGCCGCCGAGCTATGAAGGGGTACATTTTCCGTCCGCGGTGATCGGCATCGCCGTCAGTCTCCGCTGCCGTCTTGTGAAGCCCCCCTTCGACAGTTATGTGGAATCGCGATAGCAAACATGTGATAACGAACACACTGCTTCATAAAATTTACTGAATAATACAGTGTTAACAGCTTTTGTTGAAGCACGGCCGAATTAATGCGTCACTTTCGCTCCAGCGCGGATCCAGCTGACGGAGTACGCAATTCCCGTGCATGCCGCTTGCTGTACACTGTACAAGTAATCAGTAGTTGCTAGGAGCAAGAGAGGGGGGAAACAATTTTCCCTGGCAGGGAAAAATATTCCTGTCATCAGCCAGGGAAACAATATTACGAGCCGGGGAATTCTCCCCCTTCCCCCCCGTTGATTCGCACACTGTGTGTGGCCCATTTGCCACCAGCTACGTTAGGCCCCTACTGACCGGAGGCTTTTTCCGGTACTGTGGCGGAGGATTACACCACCCGCCAAGCTGCTCTACCGATATCCTTGAGTGAGGCACGGCTCATCCTCCCTCGCTTTTCCCAGCTGCTTCTCCTACGCTACCTCCATCAATCAGCCGGAATAAGGGAATTTGGAGAGGGTTCACACAAGTGAGCCATTTCATTTCAGGTCGATTAGGCAAAAAAAAAAATATCTCTATTACGTCAAAATCGATCCACATTATCTTCAATTCGTAACAAAGGAACAGAGACATTTCCAAAAGACATTTACATACGCGTAAACACGTACGATTTCTTCGTCTTTTTTTTTGGACCACACCAACACATCACTCGAATTTTCGAGGCACACCCATGACACTAGTTACAAAAGTAAATAACTTATCTAATTACAGTCAAATATCAAAATTAAGAGAAACCTTTTTTTTAAACAAAAAACCACTACTAGGGGCGAAAAACCCAAGGTTAAATTAAAAAAACTCTCTCCGAGCTGTGTTGCCCGAGCCAAGTAATAAACTGTTAACAATAACAAAACTTCCTTCAACAAGGTACAAGAATAACACAAAGGGACAAGTGAACCCAGACCAATTACATCACCCATCAAGACTCAAGGTTGAAATATTAGCAATCAGCAAAATTTAAAAACAAAATACGAGAGCGACACGGTTGCGCCTCTTCTCAGACCACCGCCGTCTCCGAACCACCTCACAAAAATACCCAAATGAAGGTTAGGAAGGCAAGGAAGGTGGGTATTACTGGGAAGGGAGGATTGGAGCCTCTCGCTGATTAAAAGATTTAATTTGAGACACGTGGCATCTGCGCGTATACTCTTCCGTCTCCACAACCTTCAATTCTACAGTCACAGGGCTTGTAAAGCGGGTTATTCGCCAGGCAATTTTAAACATCGCGGAATGAATCCCGAAAGATTAAATAGTCTTCAATTTAGCTTATTTTTTGTTTTATTTTTTTTATATCTGCAAAATACCCAGCGAGCGAAATTTGCTCGCGCGCGCGCTCGCAGTGTAGGGTAAAATGTACATGTTCCTAGAGGGAAACCGGGGAATGAAAGCATAAAAAATATCGATCAAAGAGGAGGAAAACCCGGTGCTTGTTACTCTAAAATGGGCTACTAGAGGCTGTATACCCCGTGTCTGCAACTCAGATCGTCGACAATGAGAATTAGCGAAATTATGACGTAGCCCTCTGGTGGCGAGTGACAAAACACGGCAATATGGCGTCGAAAACGTCGGATAAAGTGCGTAAAAGAGTGACTTTGAAAAATAATATCTTTGGAAGAACAAATGTCACGGGAGTGCGGTAACTACCAAGGTATTTTGCAGAGCATCATCTTTAGGGAAAAAAAGTAATCCGATATCTCTCCTAAGTACGGTTGAAAAGTTATAAGCGAAAAAGAGTGAGACCTCTCCGCGAACATCTACCTTTTATTAGGTTATTACGTCGAGCATGTTCGTAATAACTCGCTCCTCGCAACACACCCTTGAGGTGCCATGCAGGGTATTATGTTTATTTAGATGCCTTAAAGTGAAATCTTGAGATTTTGGCCAGGCTGGCCTTAAAACAGACTTATAGCGCGTACAGAAAAGATGGGCGACAATTGCGATACATAATTACCGTAGTTTTATTTGCGACTCGAGATAAATACAGCTATTTGAATGTGAATCACAAGCGTACCATATGGTAACATTTAGGATTGCGACTTTTAACTAAGTCGGAGGCAAATTGTTTTTTCCGACGACGCGAAAATAACTTGATAGATCCAGACGTGAAAAGGACGGTTTGATCAATAACGGTTTGACGAGGTATGACATAAGTTTGAAATATTTCTCACGTGATGACAATGAGCGACGCTCCATCTTCGTTCATGGTTCCATTGGTACCCTGATAGTAGGGAACACACTTGCAATCTTCAGGAGTCTGTATCACCTCATCTCCCTCCGTTTTGGGATCTTCTTATCCCGCCGAAAGCACCAAGAGGGTGGCAATGCTCAGCACGCGGAACAAGTCCCTCATCTTTGCAGCAATCTTCGCCGATTCTCGGTCAAGGAAACACAGAAACGTAACTTGCAGAGACTGAGTACAGCCGGCGATGGAATACGAGAGTGGTTAATCCTACCTTTCCACACAGGGACATGACTGATCGTTGGAAAATTTGAGCTTGACTTGTGTTCGATTCGGTCAGGAGAGTAGTTTTGGGGAATGGGGTGACCATTGTTTGTACAATTTCTTCAAGGTCAATTATGTTAAGACCGTGGTGAAAGCCCTGAAATTAAGGGAATCGCCCAAGGACTGACTCTTTTTCAAATCATGTTCAAAGAAAGTAAGCCCACTCTGGCGAGACACAAGTTGACAAACCAAGACGGCGGACTTTTGACAGCACGGAACTCTCCCAGAAAGCCCAACATTGGGCCTCCAGTACATTTCATCCAGGGAAGTTGAATTTTATATTTTAAGACTCATTTTCCTAAGCCAAATATGACGCTTCCCCGCTATATATCTTCCTCGTATCTTGTATTTCCTTCAGTCTAAGGATGTTAAAATGAGATGATGGAAGCATGGCCGTGAACGGTCGAGGGCAAAGGTGAAGCAAGAACAGAGATGCATGGGAAGGATTTTGTGCCGTGTAGACGAAGCCCAGAAAGCACAAAACATCGTACTGCCTTTAGATTTTACCTTAGATTAGACAAAAATCATACGCGACCGCCGGAAACGCAAGCCAGACCAAAGGCGAAAACTGAATCCGCTTCGTAAGTGAAACGGAATGTCGCCTCAAATTTTTATTTCTGACCTCCTTGGTTCATGAATGAATTCTTCTCGGGTTTCCCACCGGGTTAAAATCTCCATTGTGGCCGAAGTTTCGATGCTCGACTCGCGCATCGTCATCAGGGCTCTGGTGCCGATACGCGAGTCTAGCATCGAAACGTCATCCACAATGGAGACCCCATCCTGATTGGAAACCCGAGAAGAATTCATTCGTGAGCTGCGCCGGGAAAGCACGAGAACATTCATCTCCTTGGTTCAGCCTGTCGACCACCTTTTGAGAGGACAGGAAAAAAATTTATTTTCATCTCCCGTTTTCAACCCCACAAAGTGCTTCCTTCGAATTTCCACCCCTTCCTCCTCCTCCCCTTAATCGTGCGATTCTCCTCCCCCTCATCCCTATACCTCACGGCTTTTCCCCGAAAATCCTTCTACCCTCATGCATTATTCCATTGCACCCGAGGTCCTTCCAAAAACTTACCGAAAAAAATATTACGCATCGCGTTGTTGCAATGGTTCTTTTTTTAATATTTAAAGGTAGCAGCGTTACATTTTTCCGTATCTACCGGTGAGATTTGCACCCCTTGCTCTAATGAACTGATTCCCATGAAGATTTATTATCACTATGAACTTAAATGTGCAGACCGGGCGTCTGTGGAAATAACTACGTAATACGCTGCAAACTTCCTCCAGAGCTCATACAAATCTACGTGGTAAACTGCATGTCACCTCAAGGGTGTGTGGCAGGGGGTGTTTCTACACCAAACCTGGTCGATAAGTGGCCCGTGGGTTGGACTCACCAGGTATAAAGTTTAAACAGCTATGCAATGACTCCCATCGTATTTGTTGTATGTATCAAGAATATGACACTGATAATATTATGGTAACGGCCATTTAATTATAATGCTAGCCTTCGGTAGAGACCTTATATTTACTCTATGGCCTTTCAAGAATCTTAGAAAAAAATAACCACGTACCACTAAGTTGAATGGAGCGTTTCTTGGGGTTGCAGAAACATAAATACATTCGTCCCATCACGATTGGTCCCAATGCATGTAATGGGGCGCGTCATATTCCTTGGACTAATACATTGAATATCAGTGCATATTTACTTCCGCCACAGAGTATACCTATATATCCTCTGTGCTTGCGCCGTCCACAAAAACGAGAATTGTGTGAGGCCTCTATGGGCTGTGATTTAAAAGAAGAGGATCATTAGAAGAACATTATTAATTAAGTTTTATCATTTAAAACGAAGCTGTGATGTCCGAGTGGTTAAGGAGTTGAACTTAAAATGCAATGGGCATCAACCGCGCAGGTTCGAATCTTGTCCGCAGCGGTATTTCTTTTTTTTTAATCGGAAAGCTTCATTCACTCATTGAGCCGCACGGAGAGGACAGGAACTGTGGTTAAGGGGAAGGAATGATAAGAGCTATAAATGACCAACTATAGTCCATTGCAAATGACTTGGGGGCTGGGAAGGCGGGGTCAGCCGGGGGAGGAGCTTGAGGCCAGTCATGTGGTCCTGGGGTTGCCAATAGAAGCGTGGGTGGGGAAATTCCTTCTCCAGGAACCTCAGTCTTGCTCTGCCTTCTGTCGTGCAAAGATCTGCTCTCTTCCTGCCGTGTTGCCACGTGTCCTGCGTTTACATCAGCGATATTTAAAGAATGGCTGTGCGATTGCTGTGGTTGTGGCAACGCCTTGCTGGCGTCGTCCCTCCCCCACCTCGCCCATTCCACACATTTCCCCTGCCGTGCGAAAGTAAGCGAGAACGGCCGAATTGTCAGCAGCAAAGTCATTTGAAATGGACTATAGTAGTGCATGATAAAGGAGTTTCTAGGACTGGTCACAGTTTCTTGTTATGGCCATATTTTGGGCCAAAGACTAGAGTATGAGTATGATACTTTTGCACAACTGTGACAAGTCTTTTTTGTTTGTTATTATTGAGTACAGCAAAACAGTCAATTGTTCTAGCCGTACCTTAGGTAACATTGAAATATCGACCCTTAGTGTGTCGCTCTTTTTTGTTGTAGTCACTAATGGTATGCAAAAAAGAGGAATTTTTGTATCAATCGGTTTGAGAAGGTATCTTTATCATTTTAATGTGATTCTATATGAATTATTTAATTCTTTAGCTCGGCATACGCCCTAAAACTCTTAATTCCATCCAAAAATCCTACGAACCCCATAACTCGACGTCTTTTCATCTATCACTGGCCACTTTGCTTTTTTAAACAAATTCAAATACCTACATCTCCAACCTTGAAAAAAAAAACAGGGAAAAGAATGATTTTTCCGCGTTCTCTCTATGCATATACCTCCGGGGGAATTTTTCCAATTAGATTGTTGTCACTTTTTCGTACATCTGGGTTTTTTCGTCTCTATCATTTGTCAACAAAACGAGGTGAAAACATATGTGATTCATAATTTTGATTTTAGGCCTCTCTATGTATTCAAAAACATCTCCTTTCATTCAAAATTTCTACCAGCTGATTGGTAGGTTCTTGGACAGTCCCCATTCTGCATCCCCATTTCATACACATTGTCTCGCTTTCCCTCCTAAGTAAGTCCCGCCATTATATCCCCATTCAGTTCTTCATTTATTCTACCTCCTCTTATATCGCCCAGAATTCCTATCCTCTTCCTTCCTCTCCCACGCTTCCCCAGTGTTCTCCCCTCTATCACTCTCTTCAACAGGGGCGGATCCAGGATTTTTCTTTGGGGTGGGGCACAAGGGTCTGATGGGCAAACGGTCTTCTCATATTTGGGATTAAAAAACAACATACAACAATTAATGTACGAAATATATTTTTTATTTTAATATAGAGATAACTAATATGAAAATATTAATTAGTTACATATATAATAACGGCAGTTTTCTAATATGTTTCCTGCTGAAGAGTTCCAGTCCTGTCCATTATTTAAGCGTCTGGGGGGGGCACGTGCCCCCGTGCCCCCCCCCTAAATCCGCCTCTGTTGACAACCAACCAACCAAATATAAAAAACGCTACGCTGCTTCACGAAAAACACAACCACTCCCAATGCTTTCTAACGGGCAACTGACGCTAACAAAACACTCGCGTAGGCCAAAAATGTAGGGAAACAACCAATCAGAAGCCTCGATTGTCGGCATTTACCGAGATCAAACATTGACCGTACTTTACAAATACAGAGCTTTACAACTCGGCTACTACGGGTGACACCTCTACGAATCGAAAAGCAGCTCGTAGGTTGAAGACTACCGGGTAACGTTCGACTGGATGAGGTGTAGGACGGTACCCTCTGTCTTCCCCTGAGAGTACTGAATGCGTTTCAAAGAATCACTTTCATTGACACTGTGGTTAAAGAAAGTAACAATATCCTTTTTTTAATTATATCCAGGGCTCCAGGAACATACTCCTCGTTGGTCTTTTTATTGATTGATTTTTTTAATTTATTATCAAAATAACAAGCACAAATAACACATGGCTATGTCTAGCGAAGCGACATCTGACACGTGAATGGCCAGTAAAAGGTGGTGCCGTGTTGAGTTACGTCATACGCATTTTAAATTATACTACCTCTATGGCGTCGTCGCGTAGAGTTCAACCACAGTCGAATTTTAGAACTGAAGACGAACGTGAGCCGCCAAAACCATCACAGTTCACCACACCCAAAATTCCGAAATAATCGATAATCGGTCAAATTAATCGGGTATACAATCGATATCGGCTGTTGCATTAATCGATTCCAAAATGTTGATTAATTGACAAATATAATCGATTATTCGATTAATCGATATCGTAATCGCCCATCCCTAGTATCCTGTCGCTCACCTGTTCCATGTTGACCACCTTAAGCCCCAATCTTGTGTTCAGTACCATACCTACGTTGACTCTCATCTCCACCACTATAGATTACCCTGTAGCTATCACTCCAATAGTCCCCGCTACCCTTCCATCTCACCTCGCACAATCCCAAAGCATCTGTTTTTCCTTTTTCCATTTCCCGTATAATATTTTCAAGCTTCCCGGCCCTCATCATGGTCCTTACGTTCCAGGTTCCTATTTTTACTGCTGTTTTCCTCCTCCTATTTATCTTTTTCTTCTTCTTCTCCCTCCTATCCCTTGTATCCGCCGATGATGATGCTGCTGTGCAAGGATTTCGTGTGACGACGACCGCGGAGGTCTAGCCTCCCCTGCTGCCGGGCACGACACCCGCCCTAGTGGGCGGCGTCCCGTAATTACCAGAAATCAATTCTCTTTGAATGACTTTCATATTCTGGGAAGTGATAGTTGAGAGGTATTCCCACGCCACTCAATGCTATTTTTAACGTGACACCATCACGGAACTACCTTTCATCTGGCTCCTACCCTTCGACCTATCTGGCATGGGTGGCCCTATCAGGAGCAATAGTACTTGCTCCTGCCGGTCCTGCTCTAGGGGACATTGGAACGCACAAGCCCTTCCACCACGTCAAGGTCGTTGTTCAAGAAAGAGTTTTCTTCAATGGCCTTTGTAAATATAGGACCTACATTTACAAACGCTACTAAGGATTCTTTATGGTCCCGTTATTTGGCACTGGCGGACTCGGAGGAGGTCCATGGGGTAAGTCGTGAAGGGGTGACACCGAGTCAGGCGCGGCTACAGACCAGAGGTTCGGGGGGGCACCAGCAGCTCTTGGGGTATGGAATACCCATCAGGAAAATGCGGGCTCGTGGGTCTCGTCCCGGAAATTCGTAACAAACTATGTTTATATGTTAAACAAACTAAACAAAATGGCGCGTTATAAGTGGTTTGGAAGCAAAAGTTTGCCTTTTTAGAAGAGCAAAATTTTACTAAATGCATATATCCCTTCTAGATTACCAACAAGTTTCGACTAATTCCAAAATTATTTTGAATTACATTCGCATTTAGCTTGTGGTTTTTAAAACAGTTTTAGTTTATATTAAATTTAACTAGATTTTAAAGTAACATAACCAAAAATTCAATAGCAAAAAATCAAAAAAATAATTTAGGCTTAAAATGTTTCCACTACCCCTTCTCATTCTGCCATGCCCCAACCGCCCTGCTCCTCTCTCCCCAATTTCAAACCAACCCCCACCATTTTTAACTTTCTCTGGGTATATATTGTATGACCTAAGCTTCAGAATGTGCCAGAAGATGCCATATTATGGTGAAACCGGTCGCAAGTTTTAAATAAAATGTGGAAAAGTACGAAGTTTATTTTTATTAAAAATAGATATCTATCACTTCCACGAAGCCAAGCCTGAAACAATCAAATTTATTCGTTGTGCGAGTATGGCAGCAGAGGCAAAGTTGTTTCTGAAGCTTTCGATCAAATCTACACTTGCATCGCTCAACATTTGGTTCAACAGCAAGTGCTTGAAATGGGAATCTTTCCATCTTAAATCCAGATACGGACCACATCATCTTCCCCGGCGGCGAAGAGAGTGGTTCATCATGGAAAATTGCAGTGGCTAAAAGGGGAGCTAAAATATTGGTATGCAGAAAGAGACTCCTTTTCACATTATTTGCTGTTCCTTTATACTGAACTTTCTTCGAGTTTACATTTTGTGGAATGGATATCATTTTTGGACGGTGTGAAATAGTGTGCCAGTAAAATATCTTTTAAAAAACGAGAAACAATAAACAAGAAACTGACAAATCTTCAAGTCAGTCAGTCATAAAACACAAATGTTTGTCCCATATTGCCTACAACAGTGAATTCGTTTGTTCCCGCTGAACGTGTGGTTAATCTTTCAAGTCACTGTTTTTCTGAGAACGACCTCGATCTACTAATCAAGGGCTTAAAATATTCGCCACCAGTTACCCTTTGTGAGAGTGTGCTCAAAAACCTTGCTGCTGATTGTGAGATGGCCTTACGTAAAGAATTACTGGCTACAAAACAGATGTTTGCTAACTGCATCTCCAATTTCATCTCCGCTGCACACCCAAAGCTGTGGGATCCCACCACGGCAAAGCAACGGAAGGATCTTCGAAGCCTGTGGGAGGTGGTTGAAAAGGAGGACCTTGTCGTACAAAAAGCGGACAAGGGAAATAGTGTGGTCATCCTGAACGAGTGTGATTATGTGGAAAAGTTTTGTGATTTCATTTTAAATGAAAGTATTTGTATATTGTCCAAAGACCCTACACATTTATTTCAAAGTGCTGTGAAAAGTGCCGTGTCTAAAAGTGTTATTTTTAAAGAAAGGGAAAAAAGGAACCTTTTACAAATGAACCCGTTAGCGCCCAGCTTCTATGGCTTGCCTAAATTGCACAAACCCTCCGTTCCCATTAGACCAGTAGTGTCGTGCATGTCATCGCCTTGTCACCGCTTGGCTTCAAAGTTAAATGAACGTATCAATTCTTACACAAATTTTAAACCAAAATATAGTGTTGCAAATACGTTAGAGCTAGCAAGTATCCTAAAAGACATGGTGGTTCCTAAGAAGGTGAAATTAGTTTCTTTTGACGTTCAAAATTTATTTCCGTCGGTCCCTACTTCAGAAACATTAGATTTGGTTGAAATCCTGTTAGAAAACTAAAACACTAATGCAAACGTCAGGGATGATCTTGTGCTCTTAACAAAAATAACAATTGCTCAAAATTATTTCACTTTCAACGGCGTTTTCTACAAACAAGAAGAGGGTCTTGCAATAGGTTCCCCACTTTCACCCCTTCTGGGCGACATTTTTCTTAATAATTTAGAAGAAAAACTATTCACGTCACAAGACAAACTTGTTCAATGCGTCCATTATTGGTATCGATATGTGGACGACATAATCTGCCTCTGGACAGGAACGGAACGACAGTTGGATCAGTTCCTCGCTAATTTAAATAATCTGCACAATAATATGTCATTCACGATGGAAAAGGACGTGAATGGCAGTCTTAATTTCCTCGACCTAACTATCTCAATTACAGCACAGAGACACCAATTTTCAATCTATTAAAAGCCTACCGCCACGGATCATATAATTCCCCAAGATTCCTCCAATCATTTCTCCCACAAAAACGCCGCATTCCATGCAATGGCACACCGTCTCGTCCACCTTCCCCTGTCACCGGAGAGTTATAATACAGAGCTCCAAACAATGTATGCCATTGCCACAACAAGTGGTTTCTCGATAGAACTGGTGGAAAAAATTGTAAGGGCAAAACAAAAACAGAAGGAGATTAAAGAGATAGTTTCCTCCAACTTATATTTGTGTTTCCGGAGAAAAATAGAGGTCTCTTCCCTTCGTGGGTAATTTCGCATATAAATTGAGTAACTTAATGCCAAAAAAATTGAGGGCAGCGTTTTATTCCCCCCTTTCCTTAGGGAAAATGGATGACAGATATATGAAATCCGGTGTTTATCAATTACAGTGTGACGAATGTATGCCTTGTTATGTTGGGCAAACTGGAAGAGGAGTGTCAACACGTAAGGAGCATGAACGCTCCCTCAAAAATGCTGATGGCCATTCCCTATTTGCCCAGCATCTATTAGAGTGTAACCACAGCAGTGCTTTTAAACCTGTAATTCTACATGTTACCGAAAGGCCTAAAAATGGGCGCTTTGGAACATTTAGAAATTTGTGTGCTAGCGAAAAACTAAAATGTTAATCTGTGTAATGACCATGTATTTATGCATTCCTCTCCGTTGTTTTCGATAATTCCATGTTTGCAAATGTCACTCCCCCACATCCTATCCCCTCTCCGGCCCTTCCACTCCCCTTCTCTCTCTCCCCACTTACGGTTGCTAGGCGCCCTTCCAAACCCCTCCCCTCACAACCCTCCGTCTGTTGCCCATTCATAAACCCACCAGAGGTTCCACTGGGGTCCTTTCTTTGCTTTCTTTACAGTTCCTCACTTCGCGGTCTTTTTTGAATCATTGTTTCGGCAGATCTTAGCCTACTTTCCTTGCCCTTCAGTCACAGATGTTTGGGCTGGGGCTTTAACCAATCTTCCTTTTTAAAAAAATAGAAAACAGTATAACTTGGTGACCTTCTACTCCTCCCACTGTCTTCCCCCGATTCACTTTCCTTCCTTTCCTCTCGATTTTTCCACTACCCCTTCTCACTCTGCCATGCCCCAACCCCCCTGCTCCTCTCTCCCCAATTTCAAACCAACCACCACCATTTTTAACTTTCTCTGGGTATATATTGTAGGACCTAAGCTTCAGAATGTGCCAGAAGATGGCATATTATGGTGAAACCGGTCGCAGTTTTTAAATGAAGTGTGGAAAAGTGCGAAGTTTTTTTTATTAAAAATAGATATCTATCACTTCCACGAAGTCAAGCCTGAAACAATCAAATTTATAATTTAAGGTCTATGACAAAGAAATAGGCCGGGTTTTTTGGGGGGGGAAATTGCCCCCCCCCCTTGGAGCCGTCTATGGAGTTACCCCACTAGGCAGTGGCGGATACATATGGGGGGCGCGCGCGCCGCCCATATGTATCCGCCCCCCCCTTGCGGGCCGCCCGCGCCGCCCCCGCCAGTCAGTTCGTTTCTTTCGTCAGTCGACTCTGAGTCGAGTTATCGAGTACATAGTTGCACTTTCTTATGTAGCACGCGCGCGCGTCCGCGTCATCGTATTTTATACGTTTCTGTCATAGATAGATAACTAACCTACGAGAAAAGTCGCGGCCATTCTAGTGATCTCGATACGTTATTCTGTCTGGCATTTGTTCGAGAAAAGTCGCCAATATTCTACTGTTTTTATTTGTTCACACTCCTTAAAAGTCTGGAAGCGAACATTCTGGCACCGAATGTTCTCGAAACAACCGATCTACATATATAAGGGAAGCAGAGTCGCTGACAGGCAGTCAGTTTGAAAGCTTCAATCATCGCGATAACTTGCGCCCCCCCCCCCCCCCTTGAGTTTTTTCTGTATCCGCCATTGCCACTAGTTGACATCAACCCTAGTGACGCCACCATAGGCGTGCGCAGACCCATGGCCCCCAGAGGGGGCCATGGCAGACCTCTTTATTAGGTGGTGCCTAGAATTGTTTTATCAATACTAGCGGTTAACAATGGAATTAAATAAATTTGGAACGTATTTGCAAATATTGATAACAATAATTGAAAAAAAACATTAGGGTAATAAAAGTTAACAATTTTTTTATGTATGCTTCACAAAGAAATGTATTTTCTTGAAATGTTTGTAAGTGTGAAACAAAACACACCATCAATTGCCTTATTGCTTTAGAGTCAAACTTAATAAACTTACTTTAATAACTTGCTTTAGAGCAACTTTCTCCTCTCACCAGGAATAATAACTTAAAACTCTTCGTATGTAAAATGTACGAAATGCACTACTTTATTTGCAAGGATGCCAGTCAGCCAGCTACAGTGAATTTTAAACGCGGGTTGTCAATAAGACAGAGGGAAAAATACGTAGGTATTTGGTTTATTTACCAATTGATGTTTCATCTTATACTTATGAAAAATTATAAACATTAATTTTATTTTTTTAACGAATTTTTAGGTTATTTAATTAATTATTTCTCGCCAATTAGGTGGTGCCAGTGCACCACCTTCACCACCCGTGCGCACGCCTATGGACGCCACCAAGGAGGTTAAAAACTTCCTTGGACGCCACGGACTGAAAGTGAATGGAATTAAAGTTTTTTTCCATGATTGTGGTGGAAGTTATTTAAGTCGTTAAAGTCTATATCACACCTCTGATATATCATTTAATAAATATTGATTCGAAGGATTCAACCCACTGAGAAAGAATTCATCTTGGATACTAGAATTCATTTTCCCGCCTAACAATTGAACAACGATAAGCAGTTGCCTGACATTATGGCGGAGAGTACACCCGAGAGTGATTTGGGCAGCATAGAATGTTTTCAAAATTATACGGCACCTGAAGTGTTTATTCAAGGTTTAGCGGGAATAGTTAACCAGCAGGATGTAGAAGCAATGATAAGAGCCCAAAAGCAAATGTAATGTCGATTTTTTTAATGCATCGTAAGTACGTTGGCTAATGCTACGGTGGACGTTTATTCACGATATTTTTTCATGCAGGTTACAGAGATTTGAGAAGACCAATGAGATGCTTATTAATTGCAATGCCCTATCAGTTAATCGTCTGAAAACAGCTGGGTCAGAATTCAAGAAACATACTGCACTACTATTGGAGATGAAGAAGGATCTTGACCATATTTTTAAACGCATACGTATTTTAAAGACGAAACTGGCTGCTCAGTATCCACAAGGTTTTGCTGGTGAGTGATGTTCCCAAAGTTTATTCCAGAAATAATTTTTATTAGTTTGATTTTATTTCGAGAAGCTATCATGCTGCAAACAGTATCTAAAGCAAATTACGTACAAAAGAATTTATTGGATTGGTCATGAAAATGACCTGATGTAAGGACCTCTGCCTTGCATTTTTCAACGATCCACGAAGACTTAATTTATGTTTCATGGTTGTGTCATTTTGGGCAATAATGCTTGTCCTCAGTATGAGGACCCACGAACTGTTACGTAAAAGCTATTTATTCATGGCTGGTTTCCTGTAGAATGTACGGAATAGTAATTTAATACAATGTTATCATTTCAAGTTAGTCAAAAGGAATTAGATTAGATAGATTAGATTGTTGTTGGGGGGGCCTTCGTCAGGAGCCCGGGCACCTCGACCTTTCTTGGTCCATTGTGCCAACCCCATGCCTGTCTGCCACTTGCAGACGGGACAAGAGCACCTCGGTAGAGGTATGGAGGATTAGCCTCCCCCTGCCTCACCCCAGTACCAGGTATGGAGGATGTCCTCCCTCCAACCGGCCCGGTATGGCCTGGCCTGGCCTCTCAGGCCTGCCGGTATAGGTATGGAGGGAGTATCATCTCTCCATCCTTGCCTGGTTGAGGAATGGAGGAGGGTCACCCATCCAACCACCGTCCGGGCCCAACGTTGCTTAACTTCGGTGTTCTGATGGGAACCGGTGTTTCAACGTGGCTAGGCCCTTGCCCTAGTCAAAAGGAATAGTATATGATTTTAAGTAATTCAAACTGCTATTTATAGGCACTTGAAATTGTTGATTTGAGCATGGTATTATGTATTAGTAATACCATGGATTTGAGGTTACCTCATCAGTTTTCAATCTTAATGATATCTGCTGCACATATATTAATTTCATATTCAAAATGGAATAATCATTTTTTTACCTCAAGCATATGAAGTTTTTAGAATATATGTTGTATATGTGATGAATGTGATATTTTGGTTAAATAGGAAATTAGGCATTTTAATGATTATTTCAAGTGCTCTGTTTATTACCTCTGCCATTATATTCTTCGACCTTTGTGCATACATGTTGTTAAGACTACACTTTTATGCAGGACTTATTTCTATTCAGTGTTTTCCTGAAAAGTCATCAACAAATGGAAATTTATTTATTTGCCTGAACCTCTGGTTACACAGTGAATGAACCTGTACGAGGTCATGCATGAGTCCATGTCCCATCGAAAATTCATTGTGCAAGCTCTACAACTTAGGTGTGAATGAATGGCCACAAAATAGCCCATGTTCTAATTCCATTCACACGTTCATGCATTCACACATGAACTCATACAGTTTCATGATACATGTAACCAGGCATTGAAAGTTGCTTCAAAGTGTTTATTTATGTATGTATATTCTTGTCTGATTAAAGTGTAAAGTGTTTTCCCTCTCTGAATAACACTTAAGTTTGTTGAAAATGATGACCAGATGTGGTGAACATTTTTAGCCAAAAAAATCCTCAAAAGGAGAGAAACTAAGGATGTAAATAATATAAATCAGCCACATATACCCCTGGTCATCCAATTCTTTCATCGTGTGTTCAAAGTCAGATGACATTCAGTGAATGACAACAGTAATCTAATCTTATGGATATGGAGGGTTGGCCTAAATGAAAAGTAATGTTCTTGCAGTTGCAGATGTCGTCGTAATGTTTATTAGCATATACCAGTTAAATAACAAAGAAAAACATTGTGAATTCACATAAAATGCTTCATTTACAGCCTAGGTTCTGCTGCTATATAGCATCGTAAATGTCCCAAGGATAAATAAATAAAGATTGAAAGATTAGGTGAAGCAATTACAGAGTTCAATTTGGTTTTGTTTGGGATGAAGGAAGGGAAGTGGGAAGGCCAGGTGGTGTGATGCAAGGGTCCAGCTCCACCAAACTGTGGCCCATGGGTTTTGCCACCCCAAGGAGTGGAGCGAGATAGGTATAAACAATCTCATGTACAATGAGGGTATTTTCATCATAGCTTTTTAAAATTTCTCACTGTGCCAAAATGTCCAGTGTGGGCCACGGTTCAGTGGAGCCTGAGCACCTGCGTTGCAACACCTAACCTTACCCCTCCCCCTTACTGGCAAATACCCTACCCCCACTGCCAGTGCTTACAAGTGTGAGATCTGTAATTGCTTCACCTGATGATGCTGTACTGCAGTGAAATCTAGGTTGTAAATGAAACATTTAATGTGGATTCACAAAGTTTTTCTTTGTTACTTGATGTAAAAAAAGTTCCACAAATTTATTCCAGAAGTAATTATTTTAGCATATTCCTGACTGATTATTCCAAATGAAACTGCAGTGCTTGTGTTTTTTTTTTGGTAATGAGTGAAAGTTATATTTTAGCTCTATACTGTATATAAAACTGCATATTATTCGCTATGGTAAAGAGGGCTATTGTAGTCATTTATTTTACATGAAGACTGGCAGACTTTTCTCATGCTAGCTATGTTCTGAACGGTGTCATGCTCATCATCATGGCTATGAAAGTGGATGCTCTACCATTACAGAACATACATTCTTCAAACTTCCAATGAAAATGATGAGTTTAATCTCCTTAAAGATTCTTGAATGCTATTTTTTCAAAGGTATTTATACAAAACACGTAGTGAAATGTTGATAGCAGAATACTGAAGTTTTCATTTTAAAAACAGCTTTTGATTCTCTGAAGCAGAGTTTTATATATTTCTTCCCATTTTCTCAATCCATAGTCAGTTGAACTGGAATACAGTACCATGCCCAGGAAGTTTCAGGGAGGCAGTTTAATAAATAAGAAAACAGTTTTGATGCACGGACCCTGCATTTGAGGAGGCTCCTCTGTGACTGTGTTCGTCATAACAAAAACTGAATTCCACCTTTTCATTTTTAATGTTTCAAAAATCCTGCTTTCACTAATGATAAGCCTTATAGCAATTAGAACACAAATTGTAGGCAGAAAATATGCAGATAATTTGACGAGTCAGTTTTTGATGAACACAACCCTAGTGACTATTTGCAGTGACATTTCAATCAAACTAATCTAATGTGACTTCAGTTCCTGTTGTTATTGGCTTATAACTGAAGAACTAAGATGTATTGGTGTCTTAAGTTTATTTCCATTCAATTCCATGGGAGAATTCTTTCAAACAGTTTGTCGCACAAATGGCACTTACTTAATTAGGTAGAGAAATCATATTTTCCTCATGTTTCACTCATTCTAACATTTTACTATATAATTTTTACGTAATATCGAGTCCAATTTGGCAAAATATAGTGTGGAAAGGCATCATGTCAGACAGAGGTCAAATTTTTTTTTAAGTTGCCAGGATACTAATAAAATGACATTTGATCCATTTTACGGTGGAACCACCTTGAAAACTTTCCTTCTGGCAAACTCTTTCATTTTGTCGATTGAAATTCAACTCTGGAATAGGCCTTGAAACTAATTGTAATGGTGTTTTTTCTCTACTAGCTGCCAGCACCAGTGCTGCACTGAAAGAGGACAGTGATGCAGAAGAGGTAGCTGCAGCATCCAGGGATGAGAAATGCAAAGAGAGCACAAGTCTGTCAGAGAAGGATACAAAGAGTGTGCAAAGTGATGAGTTGAAACAGACCGATGAACTGGATATGGATGATGAGAGAGAAGATGGAGAGGGTGATGATGAAGGAGACAACTGTGTCAGAAGAAGGCAAAAGAGGAGTAGTTCTTCAACTGAGAGTGCTAATGGAACTAGTGCCAATGACACATCCCCTTGTACCTCTGACACTGGATGATGACATGGAAGGAAAGAGTAGGTTATTTGTTTTAATTCTGATTTTGCTCTAATTGTCTTTTTCAAGGCTGATGTATTCCAGTAGGAACTAGGAATAATTTATTCTGGAGGAGAAATTTGTTGAAGTCTGTTGAAGTTTATGCATATGTCTCTTAAGGGTACATTCCAAGACTTACAGGGTTTGAAATTCATTGTCTTGGGTGTCCATTTGTAATATCAACAGTGTTTAGGTTATATAGGTAATTTAAAGAGTTTTCTCTCCTTTGAAAAAGTGTTGCTCACTGAGTTGAGTATCGAATGGTATTTTTATATTTATTTTTGGTGTGGATGTGAATGGACCATCACTATTATTGGTGGACATTTGTATAAACTGGAGAGCATAATAGTTACCTAAGACCAGCTCGTCTCTGTGATTGTAGTGTATGAGGCTGTTGAAGATGTACTTGATGGCAAGAGACAGTAATGCTATTTTAATAAAGTTGGATCATAGCTTAAAGAATAGTTTAATGGTCTATCTAACTTCGTACACTAAGATTCAGTGGACCATTTGTTCCTTGAGAGCAATTTAACTAGTCTGATATATTTTAGTTTTATAATAATATGTACTAATACTTGCATTAAAATGTAATAATGGATTAACTCACTGTCTTATATGGAATAGCAATTTTTGTTATTGTACTTCTAGCTAGTATCTTGTAATATTTGATCATGGATTAATCTTATCAAAGGCAAATTAATGAAAATTCTTGGATAAAAAATCCCCATTTGGTTCCGTGACATGTCCTTGCTGCATGCTAAGGAGAAAAGCGAAATTAGAATGGAAAGTTCATAGAATTGAAAAATTAACATATGGTGTTAAAATGAAAATGCAAAAGTGACTAGTATCCCTTAAATTTGGTGGGTAATGACAGTTACATCAACTAAAAGGCTTTTACATAGTATGGGCTGGAGAGTTGTATTTGTAGTACTAATGAAGGAGTTGAATGAAAAAGAATGTCTTTGTGGAGGGATGAAAGGAAAGGTTTTAGGTGGAAATGTGAGAAATGAAGTTTTGGTGACATGTGAAAGGCATTGCATATATTATAATGCACTTTTGGATAAAGTGCAACTTTTTTAAAACTCTCCATTCTTTTTTTTACCTCTATTCCCTTTCATTTCTTCCCATTGTAAGAAATTGTTTCTCAGCAGTGTTGATGTCTCTTAATATCTCCTAACAAATTATCAAAATAAAGTATGCACAGTACCAGTATATACCTGTTAACAAATATATGAATAACACATGCCATAAAATTGTATTATGCTGATACATAATTTTACATTCTGTTAAACCTTTGGCATTTCAAATATTTGCTCATCATGAAATTAATTATCATTTTTGAAACTCATATTCTAGTCATTTATCTTTTTCTGCTTCAATGGAGTTCCCTATGTGTGGAATGTGAATTTCTCTCTCAACTTCACTGAGTTGGGAGTGAACTCTAATCAGCTTGAATTAATGTAAATATGTCACAAACTTCTTATTGGGTGGAATTTTTTCTTGCTTGAATCAGTAAAATCTTGTTTTTTTTTTAAATCCATCAACCTGTCAGTGGTGGCAATAAAGTTATAGATAAATTAGAGGAAAAGGCCCTCAATGTTCCTCAGAATGGCTTGATATGCTTCTAAAATACTTCGCGTTTTTCATTTATTGCAATAGGTCACTTTTTAACTGAATTGTCTTTCTTAATGCATATTAAACACTGAAGACTCAATTCAAGAAGTTTGTTGGCTTATTAGAGCTGATTTTTGTATCCATTGAATCTGCATAACGTTTATTTGAACATTTAGCCTGTAATTGGGTTTTATTTAAGATCAAAAAGCTACATTATTTGTTATTCATGTTGAAAATAAATTGTTTATTGCTTTTTTGGGGATTCCTGATTGTTATCCATAGGCTACTTTCCTTTCTTTAGTTCCCATTGTAATATCCTGTTATCACTACTAAGATCTTTAGATTAGAATGAAGTGGATAACTATGAGAGATGCTTCTGCTTGCTTTTAGTATGTGAGTGCAGAAATTGATATGAATTTTCAATGGCTGACCAACTGACTACATATTTTAGTTTTGCCATGCAGAACCTCCTCCAGAGTGGCCTCTCATGTCTTCCTGTATGTTTCTCCCATGACTTCTGAAATAGCTCCAGATACTGGCTCTCCAGATGTCAAAAGTTCTGGGGTATTAGGTATACATTCTATAAATATGAATGAAGTATTGGCCATCTTATGCCAATCTCATGACATCATGTAAATCGGGGGTTCAGATCAGATCCCACAACCTTTTTTACTTGCAACCCCAAAATGATAGGTGATGATCACTCCCGACCCCTAGCAACAACTTCAATATCAAGTGATAATTTCACACTCCCTTGCGACCCCTTGAGCCTCTTCCGAAACCCCTGATAGTTGCAACCCATGGATTTGGAAGTCCTGATATAGATCAATTGAACACTAAGGACTAACACATAGATGTAACTCCTGTTTATTAGAGCATGCCATGTCTTCCTTATCACCAGAGAGAAGCATCAATGCAATTCTATTACATAATAAGGACCACAAAAATACCCTTGAATCTTTGGCAAGTCATCACTGCTGTGAGATGGAAGAATACCTAACCATTAATCAGGTCACAAATACATAAAAGTGGGCCAAGGTTTTCCTGCTGGTTAAGTAATATCTCTGTGAGTGGAAGAAAATGTCAATTGCTGACTTTTGAAGAGAAAGAGCAGTCAAAAGCAAATTTTCCAAATTGGGTTGCAGAAACATTTATGATGTCAGCAGTGACGCTGCCAGAATTTTGTTTGGGGGAGGGGGTCCTTGTTGAGTATAAGCAGGGGGAGTGCAAAAGTTTAAAAATAAGGAGAAATTTGGGTTTAAGCAATTCAGGAATTAAGGGTGGAATTGTAATTGTGGTGTAACAGCTGATACTTAAAGATTTTAGCTGTGGAAACACCTGTTGAAATACTAAACCCTCAGTTTTTGTTTGAAAATATCAAGCATATTTATTTTAAGTTATTCTAACTGAAGAAGAAATACACTCCACATTCTTTGTTGAGTGAATGTAACTTTCTCCAGTAGTGCCAGTTTTATGTAATAAATTTAAAATTTGGGGCTTCTATACCCCCCAAAATAAATTTAAAATTGTGGTCTGGACCCCATGGAACCCGCCCATCCCCTCCCCCTGACTCTCTGGATGTCAGGGATGACTTAAGATTGACTTTATTTTCTCCTCAGCACTGTGACCGTCTGAGGTCTCAGAGCAAACACAAGCTATTCTTTTGAGTCCAGAATGTAGGGCAATTTTAAGTTCATATACATAGATTAGGAATTGGTGGCATTAGAAGTAAGTATTTCTCCCAGTCTTAGTATACCTGCATCAGCCCAGTAGGTTTGCTTATGCAATCACTTATCTGAATTAATCCTATTACTAGCAAACTTTTCCTTTGTTAACTTAGCTATTTACTACGTTTTAACCAAACTTCATATGACTTTCATGTACTCTCAGGCTGTGGAAGATGTACTTCATTGATGTTTCATCATTACTCTTAGGAGAAGGTATTACCCAACAAAGTTGTATGTAATTCATAGCGTTACTTATAGGGACAGAAATAATAAATATCATTATATACTGTAATAGTTATATATCTATGTAACTGTAATATCTTAATTAACTTTTTTGGTAAGCTACATTTTCAGGTAAGGAGCTTAATCCTTTTGTGTCGGCATCTCATGTCAGAATATGCTTCTCCTTTCAGGAAAGCCTCTAAAACTTCTTCACACTCCCTATACATTAAACTACTTATTATTATTATACGAAGCTCTCGAGCGGTGAGTAATAGCTCAGGTATGTGTTATCTCACCTTGAGACTGGACACAGCTGGGCACTGGACCATTTCCTCGGCCACTGGGTAGAGATAATCTTCACCCCTTTCTGCATGGGTAACGCATTACGGCATGAGGTCGCAGCCAACTATTTGTTAACCCTTTCGCTGTGGCCAACCTGCGGAGACTTCCTAGCCCCTGTGTGGCAAAAAAGTGAACGGTGGGTAGGAATGACCTTGCCAATGGAGCGCAGGAGCTACATTCACTGCAGTCCATGTGGCGAACATAGCTCCTATGTTCACAGCAGTGAAAGGGTTAATGCAATGGTTTTGCTGAAAAAATATCTTCTGCACTCTCAAGATATGTTAAATCAGAAATAAATTCCTTTAGTTTTACAGTGCCTTTACAGCTTTTAAACAAAATTCTACTGTTAATATTATGTTCTCAAGCATAAAAAGCATATTATTAGTTCGGAGCTTCCTTTACACACAAAATGTATTAAAGATAATGGTAGAGCTCCGTTTAAAATTTTTAGATACTCAGCAAAGCATAAGGAATGGATTTCTGGAACTAAATTTCCCAAATATACAAATATGTTTTAGTTATTCCAGTGGGTGAACATACAGTTGACCAGGAAAAAAGCCTAGGGTGAGGCAGGCACTACGAAGAAGGGTCAAGATTATTTACACCCGAAAGTCGCGGAAGGGTCTGAGGACCCACGGATTGGGGTCCTTAATGACACCTGGGACCTTTCTTGCTTTCCTGGCCCCAGAGCCATTTAAAAACGTCGTTCGTTCTCTTGCATAGACATTTATGCCATTTTTAATTGGAGTTCATTGTCTTCCGTAGAAAAAATTGTGCCATTCTAACATGAGATTCGTAGTGAAGGGTTAAATATATTGGAATAATTAGAAAATGTCTTCATCACCTCTTGCCTTGAATTGTCTATAGAGTTAATTACAATATAATACTCAATCATTGTGTTTACAAATGATGTGGTATGCAGTCACGCGTACGGGTGTGAAGTTATACACCGAAGACTGAAATTCGCCATGAAAAAAACATTGACTTAACTGGGATTCGAACCCGGATCTCCCAATTGCCGGTCAGATGTGTTAGCTATTTACACCACCAAGCCATGTTAATTCAAGGCGAACTTAACAAAGGCCTTGAGTTAAGATGGCTTGGTGGTGTGACTGGCTAACACACTTGACCGGCAATTGGGAGATTCGGGTTCGAATCCCGGTCAATTCAAATGATTTTTTCATGGCGAAGTTCACCATATGGTGAATAATATTGTCGTGTCCCAAATGGCGGAACGCGACGCTTGACGAAAAACAATCCAAGTGGCTAGATTGCTATCGTAGGGGGTTTTAGGCTTTGAAGAGTTGAAACTCAAACGCAATGCAGCTAGGTAATCATCGTAGCAGTAAGACTTGTCTTTGGGCTCCATCTGGAGGCATCCGGGTATATTTGCCTTTCTGCCGAACATCACTTCGTGAGGAGTGAGCCCTGTACCTGTATGCGGCGTGGTGTTGAAAACAAACACCGCGAAAGGTATCCATTCGTCCCAATTGGTCAGCCATGTAGTGACAAAGGTATTCTGTGAGTGTGGCTCCTTTCTAGGGCGCCATTGCTCTGTGGATGAAAGGCAGTCATTTGGAGCTTCCTAATTTTCATAATTTTGCAGGTTTCCTTAAATACACTGCTAAGAAAATTAGCTCCCTGATCGGTCAATACCGATTGTGGCGTACCAAACTTGAGGATAACATTTTCTATGAACGCTCTTGCTATCGATGTGGCATCCTGCCTTTCCAACGGGATAGCCAACGTAAACTTTGAGAGTTCATCTTGGAAGGTTAAAAGATATTTTTTCCCTTGCTTTGTTATAGGAAGAGGCCCCATGACATCTAAGCAGCATTTCTCAAAAACACATTCCGGCATGGACGTTATTTGCATTGGCATTTTAGTATTCCTTCTCGTGAGCTTATTTTTCTGGCACGTCGTACATTTACGAATGTATTCTTCCACGTCCTCCTTCATTCCTGGCCACGAAAAATATAATTTTATCCTCTCGTACGTTCTTTTCATCCCTTGATGTCCACCTACGGGATCATGGAATTCTTGCAAAACTCGCAATTTTTTCTCCTCTGAAGGTTCGTCTTTTCTCGCACCTTTCATTCGGGCGCTTTCATCGCACTTTTCTTCTTCTCTACCAATTGCAGCGTCTTCTTGGATATCTCCTTCATCTTCCTTTCCTTCTGCATCTTCTATTAGCAAGCTTTCATCATATTTTTCCTTTTCTCTACCATTTGCAGCGTCTTCTTGGGCGACCCCTCCGTATTCTCTTCCTGCTGTACCTCCTTCCCCGTTCTCCTTTTCCAGGGTGGAAATTCGACTGAGTGCGTCAGCATTGGAATTTAGGGTTCCCTTCTTACAGATGACCGTGTACTCAAATTCCTCAAGTTTGAGTCTCCATCTCATTAATCTGGAATTTGGATCTTTCACATTGAATATCCAGGTGAGAGGTTTGTGGTCGCTTACGACGGTGAATTTCCTCCCGTACAGGTAGGGACGGAAATACTTCGTGGCCCAAACTATTGCGAGAAGCTCCTTCTCCGTTGTTGAATAGTGTTTCTCTGCTTTATTCAGCGTCCGACTCGCGTAGGCAATCGGAAGGTCCTTCCAGACTTTACCTTGGGAAAGAACACCCCCTCATTACTCGTGTCGGTCGTGAGAATAAATTCTTGATTGAAATCCGGGTACTGCAGAATGGGCTCCGTCGTCAGCAACTCTTTCAGTCTTTCAAAAGCTTCTTGTTGAGTTCGCTCCCACATGTACGTTCTTCTTTAACAGTTCATGCATTGGTTTGGCTATTTTGCTGAACTCAGGAATAAATCTCCTGTAATAGCCTGCCAACCCCAAGAATCCTTTTAATTGTTTGGTGGTTTTCGGCCTAGGGAACTCTCTGACCTTATTCACTTTTTCTGGGTCGGGTCTAACGCCATCTTCCGTGATTACGTGGCGTAGATATACGACTTCTTTCCGTAGGAATTCGCATTTGTCGGGTTGTAACTTCAAGTTGCTCTCTCGCAATATCTGAAATACTTCCCTCAGTTTCTCGTTATGGGTACTCAGTGAATCACCATGGACCACAATATCGTCCATATAAACGAAACACTTGATGCCTTGAAGTCCTGATAACACCGAATTCATCAGTCTCTGGAATGATGCGGGTGCTCCCTTCAAACCAAATGGCATGCGTGCATACTCAAAGTGACCATATGGCGTGCTGAAGGTGGTCTTCTCTCAGTCCTCCTTCCTAACCGGGATCTGGTGGAAGCCGCTCGCCAAATCTAGGGTCGTAAAGTACTTCGCCTTCCCAAGTTGATCAAGAATATCGGAAATATTTGGAAGGGGAAAGGCGTCCCCCACGGTGACATCGTTGAGTCTGCGTAAATCCACAACGATTCTCCATTTCTTCCGACTGGACGAATCCATCTTCGTCGGAACTGCCAATAGTGGCGAATTCCATGCGCTTTTGCTTGGCAAAATGATTCCATCTTCGAGCATTTTATTAGTTTGCTCGTTTACAATTTCCTTATGTGCTTCGGGAATTCTATATGGCCTTACGTTGATACCTGTCATCGGGTCAACTCCAGGAGTTGGAATACTATGCTCGATTATATTAGTGCACGAAAGTGACTCTCCAGGTAAACAGAACAATTTACTGTATTCATCAATTAACTCCATTATTTCCCTCTTCTCTTCCTTATTTAGGCCCTCTAAACGCAGTTGAGAAAGGAGCAATTTCCTTCTACCCAACGCCGATTGCAAGTTTACTTCATTCTCAAGAACATAATCTTGCTTTTCAACGGGAATCAGTTCTATGACGGGTGCCTCAATTTTCACGTCCTCCTCATTGGAGTTAACGAGACTGGTAATGCACTCTTTTCCCACGCTGACGGTCAATGACTCCGCCAGGTACACCCCCAGACAAATCTCCCTTTTTTCCACAATCCCCTCTCCATCCTTTTCGGAAGGGCATCTCACTACTACCTCGCTCCTAGCGGGAAGTATTACGTGGGTAGATTTCCGTGTCCGCAATGATACATCATCTTCTGATCAGGAATCAAATTTAACGACCACATCTTCCATGGTGATCGACTTCTCTTCGTAACTGATTCTCGCTCTCATCTCACTCAGAAAGTCTTTTCCCAAAATGCCATCGTACTTTAACGAAAGCTTATATTCTGCAATCTGAAATTTGTGAGAAATTTTCCTGTCTTCTGTCATTAAAGTAAGCTCCACCGAGCCTAGAGTACTGGCTATTTCTCCTGTCACACCCTTTACTTTAATGCACTCTTTGGGGAAGTAAGCGACGCCATCTCTCAGCAGGGACGCCTTAATCAAGCTTACATTGGCCCCTGTGTCAATTAGAAATGCTAGGCGTTTTTTCTTGCACTCGCCTACATCGAAGGAGACAGTGTCGATAGCGACGGAGTCGAGAGCAGGAAGGCTCCGAGCGAAAGCAACATGCCTTCTGGGTCCTCCCCCATTTTGGACCCATCTGTTAGCACTCCCGGCCCCTTTTTTTCTGGGTCAATGCGAGGGGCCTTGCAGTCTCTTGCCATATGACCTTGCTGGTTGCAGTTGAAACATCTCACCCTCGTCAAGGCTTTGACGTTTTTGGCCTCCTCTCGTCCCTTCAAATGAAAACAGCTGGACGTTTTGTGACCTGGTTTGTGGCAATTCTCGCATTTAACTTTCACGTTAGCTAAGGGGACATTGCTACCCCTTTCCTTCTGGGATAGTATTGCACTTTCTTCCTCTAGCGCAATTTCTATTGCAGACGAGAGAAGAATTTTCTCTCCGCGGCTCCTAACTATTGTCTGAATCCTATCATTACACAGACCTTGAACGAAACAGGCTTTGGCTAGGTGATTAACGAGGGTTAATTTTCCCGTCCGTTAAGTCTCTCCTGGCCGCATCTCTCAGTTCTGTCTGCATTGTATCTATTCTGCTCCCCCATGAGGCAATCGACTCTGACTTCTCTTGCTTGGAATTAAACATCCTACAAGCATAGTAGTCTAGCGTTCGCTTGGTCGAATAGTTTTCTTCTGAAACACTTTTGACCCTTTCCCACGTATCAGTCAGATCTCTTACCAACAATTTAGATCTGGCCTCCCCAGTTATTTTAGCTTTTACGAACTTTAAAAGTTTCGCGTGACTGGCTGGGTGCACAAGCTCGAATGCTACGTCCACATTATCAATGAACTCTCTCATTTTCCGCTTATCCCCGTCAAATGGCTGGGAAATTAACTTAATTACCTCCATGATACCACAATAGTCCTGTTGACTACTCTCACTGACGTTACTTTGTCTAAATCCTCACTAAACAGATCCCAAACTTAATTTAGGAATTAGGGAGAAGGGAATGAGTGTGACTCACCGACGACTTCAAACGGCGATGAGTCTCCGGCAGCTCCTCTCTGGGCTGTATTCCCTCGGCGGCGTCTCGACGCCCGGCTCCCTCTCGGCGACTGCAGCGGCTGCGTCCCAGCTCTGCGTCGAATCTCGGCGGCTCCCACCCGGCGTCCGTCCTCGGGTCAGAAGGCTCTTCGGTGGCCTCTATTCTCGCCGATTCTCTTGGAACAATTCCGGTTGCAATTATGCGAAGCCTACCCCAACACCTGACACCAATTAATGTCGTGTCCCAAATGGCGGAACGCAACGCTTGACGAAAAACAATCCGAGTGACTAGATTGCTATCGTAGGGGGTTTTAGGCTTTGAAGAGTTGAAACTCAAACGCAATGCAGTGGATAAGATATTTTATTTACAGCCGCCGGAAGACGATCAGCGCCTCCGGCTACAGTCTTCAGAATTGTCCGACTCTTACAAAAATCTTTGAGCATATAAACCCTTTTCTGGGTCACGGGGAGGTGGGGTGAGGATAAGGATGGAGGAGGGTTGCCTGGTGGGGCGAGAAAGATCCTCCCCTTTCCATTTCACAGATATGACCCTTCAAAACAGTCTAGACACATAGGTTAGGGTCGTCCCACATTTTCCGTCACCAAAATAAAGGGGGCGGTTTTAAGATACACAACAGCCGACTGGCGACATGCGAACCCTCAGATATAAATGTCGTCTGTCACGGGGGTGGCTGGGTGGTGGTTTCACCAGATATACCATACACCAGACATAAATACAATCCATCCCTTAAGGGCAGTCGTGTATGACAATATAATACTGATAGGTAAGCTCTCGTATGGCATGAATTCTTTGCAGTACTTGCCCTAACAAAAGTAGTATTGTTGGAAACCCTGTAAGATTCATCCATCCTGGGGGAATATCCTATAGCTCAATATGGTATGGTGTTTAACTCAAATATTGCATTCTCGACTCACACAGTCCAATGTTCTTGATTGTCCTAATATGAAGTGGCACAAAAATTATGTCACATTTCCATGGTATTGCTCTTGTACACCATTTTTCTATGAAAGGTGCACCACTATCTTCAGGTTTTTAGTTTTTTATTACTAGGTTGTGTTTCTTAGTACTTAGCTTGGAAAATTTCACTCCTGGCCTTCACTACTGTTGACTATTAATATGTTCCAAGTATTAGTGAGAATACTCTCATATGCTTTTGCCACAGTGGTTGTATCATTCTCTCTCTGTGGCAACTTCTTTGAATTTTGGCCACTCATCTTGAAGAAAGAGGAAATATCTCCTACCATTATTTTTCACAGGTGAAGGTCTGATGATGTCCTAGCTTTGTCTTTCAAACTTATTCCAGATAGCTAATGATTTCTATAGTCATATTTTTTTCTTGCTTAATTCTTCTGGCATTTCCAGACATGCTCCTCAATATCACTACTTGAGAAAAGAAGACAAAGAATGCAGGCATTCGATATGTGTATGAGGATAGAGATTGTGCAGTAGACAGAAGGGAAGACAAATGAGGAAGTACTTGGTATGGTTGGTGAGGAAAAGAAACTTCTGGGTGAGATTAGGAGTAGGCAAAGTAGGTGGTTGGAAGAGGTAATGAGGGGCATAGGGTTGGTGAAGGCCACAATAGAGGGGAGGATGGTGGGTAAGGGGAAAAAAGAGAAATGGTTTTAAGAACAGGATGGAGAAAGATAGGACATATGCTGAGATTAGAAAAGAAATACTACACATAGTTTATAGATAGGTTCTTACAGGTGTAAAAATCTGTAGATTTTACTCACTTCCATTAAAACCTACCTTAACCAGTTGAAATACCCTAATCTATATATGTATAAAAATGGATGTTTGTATATCTGTTTGTCTGTCCGAGATTAATAGACTTCGACACTGTTTCTCCGTTCACCATGAAAGTTGGCACATGTATATGTATTTTTTCAAGGAGAAGGTTTTTATGCTATCTAAAATTACCCCAGGGCCCCAAAAGGTCCCAAAAAGGGGTCCTTTGGTGGTTTACCCGACGTATTGGGTTTTGTGCTGTGGTTTCATTTTGTGCTTTATTAAATTACTTACACTCAAGATAGAGGGTTGGGATTTTTATATCAAGTGGCTGAGAGAATGAAGTTTACAGTCAATTTTCTTTTCCAATTCGTATTTGTCTTAATATTGTGTTTTTAGCTGCAAAAACTCGCATTTTTATCAGAAATCAACAATAGCATATTTCCTTGACAACCAGAAATTTGATTTTCAATGGATATTCATTCATTCATCGAGCATTTAAATATTACATTTTCCTGCAGGCCCATGATAGCATGTAGAAATAAAATCTGTAAAAGAAGGGCCCAGAGTCCCAAGGGCAGTAATCAATAAATTCAATGCATATTTACAGCAAGTATACTCTTCTATGTCTATTCTCAAAGTAGCTCTCATAGTGGCACTGCATGTATATGAGAGAACACTTACGTAGTAACGATACACATAAAGGAATTAAACGTGCATGAATATTTACGTGCACCGAATAGTAATGGTAATAATGCCTCTGATGCTACAACAAACAGCGTTGTTTATTATCGTTTAATACTCAGATGAATTACATGTGGTGGAAGTGTCTGCATCTGCCTCTCATTACTATTGCGAACTGTTTTTTAGACCAATTCCCACATCATAAACGTTACGAGTTATATCCATATGTTTAGAAGTGTTAATGTGCAGTTAACTTACATTCACTCAATCATCGAGTTGCCTATTCAAGACTCTCACTTGCCGCTGCGTTTCCCCTCCTTGGACTTAAAAATATATCCACCAACATGCCTAATAGAATAAATGGTAACTTTTTGAGAAATCTTCTAAAGCAAGAGGAATGTCTTCTTTACGATAAAATGAATCCTTGCAAGAAAAACGACAAAGGTTAGACTTGGATGCTCAAAGACATGCCTACCAGGGATTTCATGAGCACCTCCCCGTGGTGTTTCTTGGGTTAAGCTAAGAACTGCACAAATTTCATCCTAACCCAACCTACGGACGGGTAACCAGTGATATATCTGGTTCAAATATTGACCCATCTGTTTCGAAACTTCAATCTGTTTTAAGATGGCAGAAATTATAAAGACGTCACTACATGCTTCTTACCCGAAAGAAGAACAGGAATTCTGTGCAATGAACGACATCCGTGATTGAAAATTGGCAAGTGCACAAATAATCATCATAGATTTTTTATTTAGTAACCGAAACCAATGATTATGACTACCCTTTATGTCCAAAGCACAGTCTGGGTGATGGAGGATTCACATAAAATAAAAATGGCTGCTTCTGCAAATGCTCCTTTTGATGTTGTCAACCACTGGATTGTGCCCTACTCTCCAATCCTGATTAAGATACTCAATGCTTATATTGATGTTGAATTGCGCAACTCAACTGATTCATTGAATGCAAATATATTTATGTACACAATGGTAGTGATCAAGCTGTTAATCACACAGAAGATGGTTCAAGAGAACCTGAGGGACGAGGTGACCATCTATCAACCTGGGTGCTATTTAAGTAGTAATGAGTCTGCGTGTCCCATTTTTGGGCTTGCTGTGCATGAAAGAGCACCTGGAAAATGGTCAACGTGTCTACTACAACGAACACAACATATAAGATAGGTTATGAACTCCTCAAATGACCATGCTGACAGTATTCTTCAGGCTTTGTGGTTTTCTTATACAATACGTTCAATGTTTTTTACACCCGTTGAATTTCAACAGGTACCTTCCGCTAGTAATAATGTATGCTACTATTTGATTCTTTCGTTGATTTTGTAAATACAAAGATGTCCCATGAGAGGTGAATTTTGATGCGGCCTTAGTATTTCTATTTTCCTCCCTTTCTTCAGTTTAGTTCCGATCATTATCTACCCCTTATGGGATAATTAATTTTTGCTTTTAAGTATACATCTAGAGTAAGCAACTGGTAGGTCTTAACCTCTTGAAGAAAATTTTCCTGAAGAATTGCTACTTGCAGCAGTGAAAATGAATGGGCAAGAAAATTCAACATGTCTTCTTTCAACACAACTTTCTGTCAACTTAATCTGCCGTAAACATCCCAAAACTCCTTAATGTTTTTTTTTACTTATTTTGTCTGGCTTGAATTGCTCTGGAAAATCTCCCCTTCACCCCTCCTCTAGTGTATATTTTTTGGGTTACTTCTTTACACAATTTAATTTACCGTTTGCTGGACTTTAATAAGTGTTTGATGTTGTGGTTTAGAGGTGGTTTCATGATGATTGGCCAAAGAATAAGTTGAGTTGGAAATACTTGAATACTCTTTCATAGCACTATTTATGATTGTAAATATTATCTTGTGTACATGATTGATTGTGATGGTGTTTTTGCAATCCTTGTCCTCTACCTTATATACCTACCTTATATTTTCAGAATGGTAACTAATTCTCAATAATATCTTGTGGAATAAATATGTACCTCCTTAGGTGATGAAAAGATTTTGAAAATATTTCCTTTACCTTTGTCACATATTCATAGCCCTAAGTTATCCCTATCACATATTCCTGTACTTTGCTGATAAGATCCTCCATTTATTCCATTCATGTTCCCTGGATTTCAGTCAGCTCTATGTATGAGTTTGCTGACTTTTTTGCATTGCTGGCAGTGGCATACAAATTGGGGGGGGGGTTTAAACCCCCCCCCCCCAGTGGCATACTAATTGCATGGGGGGGGGGGGTTTAAACCCCCCCAAAAACATGTTTATCTGAATTTGTAAATTAACACTTCTATCGCTTGGTATATGTTTTGCTTCAATGTTTAAAATATAGTTGAATTGTCTTCACGAAAAGAGAATGTTAATTTTATTATTTTTTTAGTGAATAATAATCTAAATATCATTTTATGATGGTGTGCATAAATATTAATGAAACCCCCTATAAGGAAATCCTGTATACGTCACTGATTGCTAGTACCATTTTTCATTTTTTAATTCATTGGTGATTCCCTTGATATAAAGGGAATATCTTCTTTCCTCTGCCTCTAATTTTTCCAGCTTTTCATTTTTACTTCCACTAATTTGCATCCTTACCATAGAGACTTAGAGAATTCAGGCTGTTTCTGAATCTAACTTAAATTTAGTCTAGCTGTTGTCACCTGGTGAATTATTTATACATACATATATAATCAATGCTTTCAGCACTGTTAGTGATTGTCAAAGTGTTTCCTCCCTCTGAACTCATCTTGATTTCAAGTTCTTTAGGTATACTCTTTTATCTCATTTCTCCTATCTATGGCTTCTGTGATTAAGTTGTATTATATATACATATATGTTTCCTTTCTGGGACATTCGCTTTTGTTTCCTTAAGTTTATGATGCTTCCCATTATCTGGAAAATGGAATATACAGTCTTAAAACCTTTGTTCAAAAACTTAAAAATTGTTTGCATACACAGTAAACTTGATGGCCAACTAGCCATGTTAAAAACCATCCATTCTATTTTATTTACTATTAAAAGAAAAAGTGTAGCACCAGCAGTATGGATATATTTAATAAGAGGGGCTCAGAAAATGATGCTCTTTTGAAAGTTTGCTGCATTTTATATATTTTCTTTCATTCTGCAGAAGTAGATAACTGCTATGGTTTTTATCAGTGATTTATTTAAATGCTTTGTAATTACTTACATCATATCAATGTATTTAGAATCTAAAAGTTTCTTTCTTAACAAAATACTGAATTACATTTATGTCCTTGAATTATTATAATTAAAAATGTTGTCATTAATTGTTAAGATGATTGACTATTACCACTTCACTAACCTGTTCACTAACTGTTGGTCTTGAGATGCAAATTATTAGACCACCATATTATTTTATAGGGTGTGGAAAGGGAAAACAGCCTGACAAATCTTGGAAAATTTTGGGTCTCTTGTATTATTGTTAAAGGCATCCTCTGGGATAAGAACACAGTTTTCCTTTTACTTACGGAACAAAAATCTATTGCTCTGTCAAGAATCTTACTGCTTTTCTGGACTGAATATTGATCTCACCTGACTGTCATTACATGCTTCTTGTAGTGAGGGAGGATCAACGGAACTTTTCTCTTTCGGACATTTGGACACTTTGCAGGCGAATGTGTCAATGCTATGCTAGAGCTATATAATTTTCAGATTTTGGTTGAAAGACAAAACAAGCTGGGCAATGTCTCTTCCTTTCAGGATTTCAGTCACTCTTGTGTCAGTCTAGGATAAAAGTGTGCTTATTATAAAAATTAAAAACTTGTAAATTGTCTTTGCTCAAGATAATATGATATTTTTAAAAATATTCTTCCTTAAATTATATCAATTTCAACTAAAATATTTATTTATGCTGTTTCATAGGTTGATACCTTCAAAAGATAGTCTTCATCTACAGTTTTCTAAATTTCTGGCCTTCACTTTGATGACTTTGAACGGCATGTGTATATCAATAGAAACTCTCAAGAATAACCGCAGCTTTAAAGCAAAAGGGTTCTATATAGAATTCTAAAAAAGTTCCTCTGTAATCTATAAATATTAGGTAGGCATATATTTTTATAAATTAAATATAAGGATGGGATTCCATGTATATTATTATAAGCAAAGCAAGATGAGTCAACTGAGGGTACAAGGAGAAGGTAAACATAAGTATTTGGAAGTGTGCAGTTACAAATGCTTCTATAATATTTGTTTTTTATTGTTGCTTTTAATTTTCATTTATTTGGATTTCAGAAATTGACATGCAAATATTGCAATTAGCAGTTTAGCTAATTCAGTGGTGGCGTCCCAGTACCGATTTGGAATGTCTATCCTCTTTTTCAATTGTTCAATGGAATTTGCCCTCCCAGCATGTGTGTCCTTTCGTTTGGTTCCACTGAATTCCATGGCTGAAGCTTGATTTGTGCCTCAGGTATTTGAACCATATATGGTGACTTCTTTTCTCAGTAGATGATTATTTAACATTTGTAATTAATCTTATAGTTTTGCATGAAATATCTTAGTCAAAACGTCTTGAAAAATTACATAATCTCAGTTATTTTTGAATTCGTAAAAGAAACAATGCAGTAAAATTGTCCGCTGCCTGTGAAGCTTTCTCTTCTAAGTTTTCGCTGGGCATTGCAGGCTGTATCATCAGGGATGAAAGAAGAAATTGACTGCAGGTCAGTTATACTCTCGGGTATTCATTTTGGAGACCTTTCCCTGGCAGTATGCTAAAGTACAGCCATCGTAAAAGCTCATATCAGATGCTCAGTGGATGGTTTTTGGAGTGGAAGGTTCTATGTATTTTCTAAAACTCGGTCGCTGAGGATGACCGGTTGGCATAGCTCCGTCAAAACTCGCCAATTAGGGTCTAAAATCCCACATTTTTAGGGAGAATGCCCTCTTGAAATAAATTCAAACTCGTGAGGCATCATGAGGGACCTGATATGTATTGGTACCTTTTTTGTTTGCTGAATTCAAAATGGTCTATCTTAAATGCAACTGCCTAGAAATACCCGCAATTATTATCTACTACCCCACCCTAATATCAATTCTTCGGATAAATCTTCCCTGACCAACCTACCCACCAACCACCACAACTCAATGGCGCAGATGTCCTCTGCTGTTGGCCGTTTTCCCAAATACTCAACCAACCCACCAAAATGGAAGGAGAAGGTTTGCGAGGAAGACCAAGAAAAAAATTCCTAGGGCGAAGAAAGAGGGAGCTGGGAAGAAAGTATAATATGAAAGCTATGGAGTCAGCATGAGATAGGAAGGAATGGAGGGCTGCAATTAACCAATCTTAGGAGCGGATAAATAATGCTGATGCCAGCTTAGGTAAGGATACCAACTCACTTCCATAAGAAATGAAGACAATGGGGTCAAGTAATGAGATCTATTGATGACTCACATAAGTAAAATACCATGTATTGTGGTAGTAATATTGCCACTATTGTGATCTTTTAATGTTTGGTTTGTGGATTTTCAAATTGTAGTCGATTTCGGGTTTTAGGTGCCCCGACTGGTGAGGTTATGTCGCACCGTCTAACGTAAGACTAAATTACAAGACGAAATGAACAGCCGTACCCGGGGCAGAATTTGAGCCCGCGACCTTAGGGTTGCTTTGACGGCACTACCTTCCAAATTGAATGGCCGTGACTTTCCAATTTTAACGTCCGAGGAGTTTCAGATTTAAGGAGCTGAAACCTCCTTTTCATAACAGATTTGTTCCCAGTCTGCATAAAATACTGAGTGGGAAATTCCAGGACTTCGTTGGAGTATTCTACCAGCTGATTGGTAGGTTCTTGGACAGTCCCATCCTGCATCCCAATTTTTGAAACATTTTCTTGCTTTCCCTCCTAAGGATGTCCCGCCATTAGATACCTCTTAAATTCCTCATATATTCTACCTCCTCTTATTTCGTCCAGAATTCCTGTCCTCTTCCCTCCTCTTCCACGCTTCCCAAGTGTTCTCCCCTCTATCACTCTCTTCAGCATGCCCTCTCCTCTCAAAACCTCCTCCATCCATCTCTTCTACCTTCTCCGAACCTCCGCCACCAGCTTCCTCTCCTCTCCAATCATATCCAATGCCTCATCGTTCGTCTTCCTCGCCACCCAGCTCGCCCTCTCCATCCTCCTCTAAACCCACATTTCAAAAGCCTCAAGTCTACGCTCATCCTCCCTTCGCAATGACCAAGTTTCCTACCCATACAGTGCCACGCTCCATATTAGAGTCTTCACCAGCCTTTTCTTTACGCCTCTTCTCAGACTCCCCCTCTTCAATAGGGTAGTTTCCTTCATCAAAGAAAACAGAATTCATTTATTGCGACAGGTGCCCCAGCATAAACGTATTCATTACACGCAAATTATTTGGATTAAAAAGTCTTAGTTTACAAGTAAATTGAATGTTAATTTTAAGTTCATTTGAAAAGGCTCGGAAATGGCGGAACAGCGGCAGCTCTTATGATGACGTAACAGGTAGATAGTCAACATTGCGAGGTATATGGAATTGTCATCGACTGTACTTACTATAGTATTTCAGAGTCCCTAAAATCTGGTGAACATGTATTAATATACCTCGATTAAAATGCTCAAATTTCGGAAAGTCTCCTCCATTGAGCATGCCATTAAAAGAAGTGTTCTAGGATCCTACGCTACCTGCTAGTACAGAGCTACCGCGAAGGAGTTCTTCGCGGCAAGCGTCGCATGCGCAGTGAAATGAATAACGAAACTGCGTACCTGTGACTTCGCGTTCTGTGGTGTTCCGGCCTAGATGTTTACGTTTTGATCACTTTCGTTTTGACAAACGTTTCCTTTATCTCATCTTCTATTCATTTCATTTACCATTCCTATCATTCATACCTTGCATATTTCATTAGTTACCTTTCATCATCAGTTCCTTTTGCTGATATACAAAGCCACAAGGTTTCATGAGAAGAAGTTCAATGGCTTTACAAACTGGTTTTGTACGGACAATCTACCGTAAGTGGATGTGGCCATGGTGGTGGAGTTCTTTAGAGATGTTCGGTTTAGTGCAGGTGAAATCAGAGGAGTAAAGCAAGGTACTCTCTTCTGACAGCTTTTAACCACAAAATTCTCCTCTTCTCGATTATAGTGGAACCGCGACGTAAGCTTTCTTGCTATCGCTAAATGTTGTTGTGTGACACTGCGGCACAAAACAATTTTTATAAAGCAATGTTCTCGGAGGCATGTTACTGGTACTTCTTGGAGAATTTGATGCTGATGCAGTGAATCACGAGTTTCCATCAATGGTCTGTGATCACGGTGAGGGGTGATCAACGCATTTTAGTTTTAGTATTTGCTCATACATAGTTTGCTTCGAGATTTTGCCATCCATTATGCTATTGACGGTAAGCCTTTTTTGCTAATTTCATGTTCTGGCAATGACACCTCGACAAAGTGGATGAATTAAAATAATGTGTAATCGTATCATAGCTGCGGCGCTGCACCTGCTCTCCGTATAGTTAAAAAGTGACGATTTCGTGCTTGCTTGCGGGAAATATTTCGAAATGAATACGAACAAAATGGTTTATTTCATGCTAACTTTATCTAAAAAATAGGAGCTAGCACCATTAATTTGAGAATATATTATACCACACGATTTTCATTCCCCATACCGTAACCATAAATGTTTCATTATTTTGATGAGGTTTCTCTATGCGACTAGAGCAGCTAAATTAATAAATAAAGCTCATTTCCATTTTACACCAAGTTTACTTTTGTCAATAGTTTTTTTCCCGTCAATAAATTTATTATTATTATTAAAGCTTTCTCGGCGGACGTCGTCTGCAGATAAGCAGCGGCGGCGAACCACCTAGCGGCAGATTGCGGTAGTTGCGTACGTACCTGTGACGTCACACGTAGGATTAACCAGCATGCAATAGTTTGCCGTCGCGTTTTCGCGCCGTTGAATTTTTTCACTTTTTAATTAATAAGGAAAAATACTTAACGCCATTTAAAAATCGAACGGCTTCAAACACGTACTCCAGGGGTTATAAACGTAAGATATAGGCAATAAAAAAAAATAGGAAACCACCCTATTCCTTTTTCTTCGAAAATGCTTCTTTAGCGAGGGCAATTCTGCATCTGATGTCTTTACCACTAACAATTAGCCCATTCTCCTACAAAATACTACCCATAGATACGTAAACTGCTCGACCTGCTCTATCTTGTGCCCTCCCACCCTTATGTTTGAACTGCCCAAGGGCTCGTGGGGGGACCAACGAAAACAACATGCGTAGGCCAGACAATTTATTTAAATTATAGAAACAAGAGAGTACGCTAAGGCCGGAGGAGAGGAGGGTGATCGTAATGACTGTGGAAACCAGAGGAAAAGGGGGAATTGAGGGGGAAGGTGAGGCGGCGGGGCGGACTCCGTCTCCACTTAAATACGGGAGGTCCCATCGGACTCGGGGCCCATGTCCCACCAGAGAGACCGAAAGCCCTCGGCCCAGGAGCACCGTTCCCGATTCCCCCCAGGGAGGAGGGAGCGATGCGTTCTCCCCCCAGGGAGGGGGGATCGCTATCGGGCGAGGTGGACGGCTCATCCTCGCGTAGCACCGCGGGAACCACTCCCCGGAGGACGGAGGGGGGCGCTCGCTAGCGGGCGAGGGGGACGGCTCATGTTTAGCCCCACCTTCTTAATTCTAGAAAATCTCATCACTTTCTTGTGCTTTATCTTCATCCCATACCTTTCTCACTGCACCTCTAACGCATTCATCATTGACTATAACCCCTTAGCAAGCTGACAGACAAATGCTTGATCAGCTGCAAATCTCACCGATTTTATCAGCTCCTCTCCTATCATTATTCCTATGTCTCCCTTACCATTTATTCTGAATTCACGTTAAAAAGCAACGGCGATAGTGGGCATCCCTGCCGCACTCCCTGTCCTATTATGGCCCATCCCGATTCTCCATCGGCTACCCTAACCTGCGCCGTGTGGTTCATATAGAGATTACGAATGAGACACCTGTCCCTCCAATCGACCCCTAATTGCTTCAACACTCCCATTAATATCGTCCAGTCCGCCTTGGCAAACGCCTTCTCGAAATCTACGAAGCATGCAAAAACATCCTGCCCATACTCTAGGTTTCTTTCTACTAGCGTCCTCATCATCGCTATAGCGTCTCGCGTTCCCGTCCCTCTCCTAAACCCGAACTGGTCGTCACACAGGTATTCATTTGCCTTCTTCTCTAGCCTTCTGTTTAAAATTCTCAGAACTACTTTGACCTCGTGGGATATTAAGCTTATTGTCCTATAGTCTTCGCACGTTTTTGCCTTACTCTTCTTTGGTATAGGAATTAGTGCAGTCTTCGCGAAGTCTTCCGGCCACACTCCATCCTCATAAATCCTACGAATAAGCGCAAAAAGTTTTCCTCTACCGTTCTTCCCCATGAATTTCGCTATTTGGAATACTTGGTCCGATACTATCTCTGTCGATATCGTCTTCCCTTTCTATATCTAACCTATTGGGCCTTATTTCTTTACCATACAGATCTTCAACATACTCTTTCCACCTCTCCTGGATCTCTCTCGGTTCTACGATCACCTTTCCCGTCTTGTCTGTTATCGTTGTAATTCCCCTTCCCTTATCACCACCCATCAGTTCCTTTACTTTCCTATATCATGCATCTGCTCTTCCCTCTTTTTGATATTTCTCTAACGCGTCGATCTGTTCTCTCCACCACGCCTCTCTTGCTTTCTTTGTTTCTCTTCTAAGCCTGTTATTAAATTCTCGGTATTTTCTCTGACCTATCTCTGCGTTTACGCGCTTCCATTTCCTTCTCTTCTACATCTCCATTATCATCTCCTTCGTGATCCACGGTTTTCTAATTTTAGTTGGACTTACTACGCCTACCATTGCTTTCTCTGCTTCTACAATTCCATTTTTCAAACTTCCCCATTCATCTTCCGCTGATCTAACTCCTTGTTCCTCACCCATTATCTCATCCACCTTCTCTCGATACTTCTTGTTCATTGCCCCAGTTAACACCTCCGTATTCCACTTTCGTACCCTCCTTCCCATTCTTATCTTTTTCAGTTTTACCCGACATTTCATGACTAATAAGTTGTGGTCTGTGTCTGCATCAGCTCCTGGATAAGTATGCGAGTTTTTAACACTATTCCTGTATCTGTGACGTACCATTATATAATCTATCTGGAACCTATCTGTGTCTCCCGGCTTCTTCCAAGTGTACCTACGTCGAGGATGATGTATGAACCATGTATTCGTAATTACTAGGTTATTTCTGCGGCAAAACTCCACAGCTTTCTCGCCCCGGTCGTTTCTCCTTCCTAGCCCGTAATCGCCCACCTCCCGCCCATCTCTTCCTTCACCCACCACCGCGTTCCAATCCCCCATTACTACCAGGTGCTTACTTCCTGGTATCCTACCAATTATTTCCTCTAGCTGATCGTACACCCCATCTACCTCCTCCTCTTTATGATTAGAGGTAGGCATATAAACCTGGAATATAACTAAATTCGTTGGTTCTGCTTTTAGCTCCACGACTATTATCCTATCACTCACCTGTTCTGCATTCACTACTTTTCTTACTTCACCCAGACCCATGATGTCTACACCCACCCTCTCCATTTCTTGCTTTATATTCTCTAGCTTCCCCGCCCTCAGCATAGTCCTAACATTCCACGTGCCTATTCTGATAGTTTCGTTCCTCTTCTTTATCTTCTTTTCCTCTGCTGCTGCTACGTCTGAGCAAGGATTTCGTGTGATGACGACCGCAGGGGACTTGCACCCACCGCTGCCGGGCACGACACCCGGCCCTCTTGGCCGAGTCCCGTAGTTGCCAGGATTCATTATCAATTGAGAACTGTCCATAATTTCAAGGTTTTTGTTTTAATTGAGATAGTCTTCCGTGGCCTTACTCAATAGTGTTTTTTACGTGACACCATCACTTCAGAGGCCGCCCCACTGGGGTCAGACGCCTTTTGCAGCCGCCTCACTGTGGTACAGACACTGCGCGGACTACCATTCGTCTGTCTCCTAACATTCGACCAATCTGGCATGGGTGACCCTACCAGGAGCATTGCTCCCGCCAGTGCAGCTCTAGGGGTCATCGGAGCACGCAAGCCCTTCAACCACGACAAGGTTGTAGTCCAAGAGAAGAGATCACCACATTTAATTGCTATATTAATAATTTAAATAGTTTTTTGGTGCATTGTATTTGTTTCTTGTACATTTCCAATAATCTGGTGTTTTTGATAATCCGGCGATGTCATGTTGCATATGGGTCATTCCACACCACTTCGGACAGGAGTTGACCCTTGACCTCTCAGATTTTGATGAAAATTGGTGAAATTGTTAGCCTCACCAAATAAGAAATACAATTTCAAGTGTTTTGCGAAAATCGAAAAAACAGACGAATAATGGACATTTTACAAAATGGCTGTTTTCGATGTCACGAAATATTCGTTATCATATATCACGGGGAAGAAACTAGGAAAAAAAGCACATTATGGCTCATTTCCAATTAAAATTACTTAAAAAATCTCAATTTGCTGAAAAATAGCGATAAAATGATAATTTGTTTAAATAATTTATTGTTAAACAATAAAAAGTTTAAACTTTTAAAGTATTTCACATTTAATTTTTCTCATTTTTTCAACTATGGTACCTTGTAATATTATGTATATATATATATATATATAAATGGATGTTAGTTTGTCTGTCCGAGATTAATAGACTCCGAAACCTGTTTCACCGATCATCATGAAAGTTGGCACATATATGTATTTTTTCAAGGAGAAGGTTTTTATGCTATTTTAAAATACCTTAGGGCCACATAAGGTCCCAAAAAGGGCCCTTTGGTGGTTTAAGCTACGAATTGGGTATTGTGCAGTGGTTTAATTTTTAGCTTTTTTAAACTACTTCCGCTCAAGATAGAGGGTTGGGATTTTTTTTTATCAAATGGCTAAAAGAATGAAGTTTATAATTCTTTCAATCAATTATCTTTTCCTATTCGTATGTCTGAAAACCACGTTTTAAGCAGCAAAAACGCACATTTTTCTCAGAAATCAACAATAGCAATTTCCTTGACAACCAGATTTTGGCCTTTAACACATTTTAAATTGATTTAGTTTAGTTAAGCTGATTAGGAATGCCAAGCATTGGGTTTCATGCAGTGGTTTATTTTTTTCTCAGAAATCAACAACAGCATATTTCCTTGACAACCAGCTGTGGTCTTTAACGCATTGGAAATTCATTTTGCTCAGTTAACCTGATTAGCAATTCAAAGCATTGGGTTTTGTGCAATGGTTAAAGTTTTTTGCTTTTAAATAATACTTTCACTCAAGATAGAGAGCTAAAAATTTTTTTATCGGATACCCGAAAGAATGAAATTTTTCATTTTCTTCAATCTATTCTCCTCTTATATGATAACTTATTAAGGAAGTGTTATCCCGAAATTCGAAGGGGTAATTCTGCTATACATATATAAAAATGTTATGGTGTCTGTATGTCTGTCTGTGACTAAATAATACCCTAAAATGTCCCTAAAATAATACATTAATTTTTTTAGAATATCAGTTCCAACATATTTGTAGGAGAGTAACTACTATTGTTATTTCTGGCGCATCGAAGAGTCAGATGACGAAGAGTGTCAACAAGTTGTAATTTGCTAAGCAGGCATGTTATTTTACAGGCTGTACATTTTCATAAATCGTTCCTTTTCGCGCCACCCTCCTCGGGGAGTAAAGGCGGAAGGTGTTGTTCGGGGTGGGGGAGGAGAGGGTGAAGGGAAAGAAGGGAATCCCAAATGTTGCCTTATTATGGAAAACCTGCATGGTACCCCGAGAACCCGCATTCTTTCTCAAGAGTTGAAAGACGTTCATAATTTGCAGCATGATTCCGAAAATTATCCAAAGAAAAACAAATGTACCGCAGTTACGCGTGCACTGATCCATTCTCTCGATCCAAGTCCTCGCAAAATCTTCAGTTTAGAACCTTTAGAAATCAGTGACATCATGCAGAGCCTGAAAAAGTTGAATTCGAGGAGTTAATGTCCACACAACTTAAACAATCCAACGGGGAACACTGTATTTCCAGGTCCCGCTGCGCGGAGCCGGGCCGCGACGCGCCATCGAAAAATCGAGTTTATTCTCGGCGTCGCAAACTTTTTTCAAATATTTTTACGGAATAATCTAGAAATATGTTTAGTTTACTCTCTGATGAAGTATCCCAGAGACCATTTTCCGAATAAGGATTATATTGTCTATTTTATGTAAAATGTTGCCTAAAAAAAGGGTCCGCCATTTTGTGACGTACAAGCACTCAAATATTGGCAAAATTGTCTGAAAATTATGCATAGTATAGGTGATGTACCTTGTTTACATAAGGTAATGTTTTTTATTTCATAATAATCCTTGCATTACTCCTATATCTGCTCAACTTTTAAAATTTTCGAAGAAAAATGAGAGCGGGCGCTTTTTTGGAAATTTGGTCGTGTTTGAGCCTCTGTATCTAAGTAACGGGCAAGACCTATGAGAAATGTTTTGCCATTCCATAATTAACAATCATTTGTGTGTATATGTGCCAAGTTTCAAGTTGATATCTCAAAAAAAGCAATTTTGGACTTCTGTCCGGCGATTTTCGATTTGAGCCCACTGTGCGCTGCGTGGAAAATCCCACCGGGAAGAGGACGATGCACGGGTCACCTCCTTGTGTATACCAGGGAGAATGGTGCCACAGGTGACGAAGGCGATGGCGGTCAGGGGCACGAACTTCTCTAAGTTGCATGCATTTGCCCATGCTGGGGCCAATGACGCTGTGAATAGGCGATCATAGGAGATTTAAAACTCTGTGAGAGATCTATGCTCCGATGACGCTGTGAATAGGCGATCATAGGAGATTTAAAACTCTGTGAGAGATCTATGCTCCGAGTTTCGCCGTATTCGCGGAGGATCTGCTACCAATTTCAGGCTTACCATATGCAGCTTGGTACCTACTTAGGACGGATCGGGGTTCGAATCGGGGCCCTCTAACATTTGTAGCATACCTATAGCGTAGCGCATGCTGGTGAGGTTTCGCCTCCTGACAAGCATTAGCGATTTGTGGTAATGCATCAATAGTCGTAGTTGCACTAACTTAAATAGGGCATAGTGTAAGGGGCCGTTCAAGTATTAGGTAAGACGATTTATGCCATTTTTGACCCCCCCCCTCCCTCTGTCTTAAGAAATACGTCATATATTTGTATCAACTCTCCGTTAAATGCTCGCTTTCAGCAGTTTTATCTTTCCATAGACGCCATCGTACAGCTTAGAGCACTGTTGAGCAGTGTTGGAGTACCACATTCATTGAGCATGGAGGTAATGTAGCTAGCCAGAAAGGCTAAAGAATAGGAGCATTGGTGTAGCGGTGTTATTAAGGAAAATACGCCATTAACGAGCGAATGCTCCATGTCACTTCTAAACTTTATTCGGAAACGATACAACGTTTCAAGACGGACAAAAATCTTACGTAAATTGGTTCCAGACCCCCTGCCCTCCTTCATAAGACAATGCAAGATGATCCCAACCCCCCCCCCCCACCCCCAAAAACGTCAAAGTAATACTTGAATGGCCCCTAATTATTAATAGGGGGACCCCCGGCATTATGTTATTTTAGTATGTTCTCTGCATGAAGTAGCATCTCGTAGCATTCATAAAGTAACAGTATAAGTAATATTAACCACTAGATTTGTATATAGCATTGTTCTGCATGTTCATCTACGTATCACTCTCCCAGTTTCTGGTTGGACTGCGCACCGTTCTCCTACTGCTTTTTGGCCTGCACCTAGCGGCCGGGAGAACGTGCGAGGTTCTGATTAGTGCTGAGACGAGTGCTGCATGCCTGGTGTGGAATCACCCCGTGCCACACACCCTAGTGGTGGCACGGTACTTCGTAGTTGTTGTAGTTGAGAATCCGGTGTCAACGGTCACGTAAGGTGGCCGACCCGACAAACCCCCCCTGTTTTAGCCTCCAAGCCCTTAAGTCAGTGATGGGCCCCACATTGCGACATTGTGCTTCCTAGTGGCGAGTGATTGACGCCTAAATATCTCATTGTTACACGAAAAGAGAGAAAAGGGAAGGACTAATATTTACCTCCCTCACCCATGGTTCATTTAGATGTGGACTATTTAATTATTCCGCTTGTGTGCGAGGATTTAGCCTTTTTAGTGGCTTCAATTTAAGTGTATTACTGTTTAGATATTTTAACCGTTATTACTCATCTCATCTTATTCATTCATTTCATGAAGGGTTTATTTTCACGTTTAAATGTCTCATCCATCATTAATCATACCATCATTTCATTAGTGAGTAGAAGGGTATTCTTGTTTGTATTATCATGTGAATCAATTCTCGAATATAAGGTTGTTTTGTTGAATGGTAAACACATATTTTGTTCAAACTTCCCAAATTTGTGAGCCGAATTACGCATAAACCTTTTTCCTACGTCCTATCTTCACCCAGCATCGGCGTTAAAGCTAGGGAAACTAGCATAAAACGCGGTCAGGAAACTACCCGCAGACGCAGAGGCCTGTTGTGGAGAGGTCTCAATTTTTGTTTTAACAAGTAACGGAGTTTCTGCCCCGCGTATCTCAGAGGCGGGAGGGTACGCGTGGGTTGAGTGTAATTGTGTCCCGTTCACAAGGCCGGGAGGGCGGGACCGGTACATATATGAAAATGAATCCTGGCGACTACGGGATTCGACCCGGTGGGCCGGGTGTCGTTCCCGGAAGCGTGGTAGCAAGGCAACAGCGATCATCATCACACGAAATCCTTCCTCGGAAGTAGAGGCAAATGAAGCAGCAGAGGAAAATAAGATACAGAAGAGGAACGCAACAATCAGAATAAGCATGTGGAATGTTCGGACTATGCTAAGGGCGAGCAAGCTAGAGAATGTTAATGTTGAAGGTTGTTTGGGATTTCCACCGAGTTAAACTCTCCATCTCTGCCGACGTTTCTATGTATTTTTCGTCTATCGTCATAAGGGCATATAAAGCAAAAGAGAGAATATAAAGCAAGAAATGGAGAAGGTGGGTGCAGACATCATGGGTCTGTTCCATTGTTTCAGGCTCAACTAGGTGGAAGTTGAATTTCGTAAATTAAATACTAACTTTGTTTCCTTCCACAGATTTATTTTCTTGGTACAACATGTTTCGACACATCGGTGTCATCATCAGGTACAAATTCAAACATAGTTTTCACGTGTATATATATCATGAGGGTAGTGGGTTATCGGGAGAGGAAAAAAAACCCCAGGGTTTTTTTTTCCTCTCCCGATAACCCACTACCCTCATGATATATATACACGTGAAAACTATGTTTGAATTTGTACCTGATGATGACACCGATGTGTCGAAACATGTTGTACCAAGAAAATAAATCTGTGGAAGGAAACAAAGTTAGTATTTCATTTATCATGGGTCTGGGCTAAGTAAGATGGAAAGACAGCGGGGTCTACTGGAGCGGTGGCTATAGAGTGATATATAGCGGAGAAAATGAAATCCAGCACGGAGTTGTATTCGTAATGAACTGAAACTTAGTAAAAAAAGTAGTGTATGCAGAACAGGTGAGTGATACGATAATAGTCGTTGAACTAAAATCAGATCCAACGAATTGAGTTATAATACAGTCTTTATATGCCTACCTCTAATCATAGAGAGGATGTAGATGGTGTATACGATCAGCCAGAGGAAATAATTGATAGTATACCTGGGAGTAAGCACTTGGTAGTAATGGGGGATTGGAACGCGGTGGTGGGTGAAGGAAGAGATGGGCGGGAGGTGGGCGATTAAGGGCTAGGAAGGAGAAATGGCCACGGCGAGAAAGCGGTGGAGACTTTCCGGAGAAATAACCTAGTGATTATAAATACATGGTTCAGATATAATCCTCGACGTAGGTACACTTGTACGAATCCGGTAGACAGAGATACGTTCCAAATAGATTATTTTATGGTTCGTCACAGGTACAGGAATAGTGTTAAAAAATAGGGAAAATGAGAACTTACGTGAAAATTTTTATTCTCTAGTCAATATCTGTTTGTTTTCAATAAGAGCACTACCATTTTAGGCACTTTCTGTGTTGGCTTAGTGATTTAAGTACCTTGCCTAAAAGAGACACTGAATCTCTTATTTGGTCTTTATTGATTAGTTTTATGCACCTAAAATTAAATTTCAGGTTTATTTTGTACACTCATGCTGAGGATGATGGAATATTTGTTTCTCCTCAGATTTTTTTATGTGCATTTAATTCATTGCTAGACACTCCAAAGTCGTAATAACCTCCAGTATGAGTCAGCTAGATCAAAAGGAATGAGTATCGGATTCTCTGGTCCATTGAGTTATTTCCCTTTTTGTGGGAGTACAAGGTCTCGAATAACTTAGGAAAGATGATTTTACATTCGAAAGCCTTACTACATTGTGAAGCCATTTTTTCATTCAGTGTCCAAGCATAATTTAGCTATCTTCTTCTTTCACATTTTTTAAATTCCAAGATATTTTTCACAGCCCTGCGGAAAAAACCAAGTTCAAACGAGTTGGGTCCAAGTCGCATGTTTTTACTTGTTTCCAACTCGGTTTAACTCGTTCTTTCTACTCGTTTCAAGTCGGTAATGGCCGCTTTTTGCTTGCTTTAACTCGTACATTGACCTCGTATTACCTCGAGTGATTTCGTATCAACCATTAACTGTCGTTTCTAGGCAGCTTGATTCTTCTTGAATCACTTGGTCTTACCTAGAGAGGAATAGGTTGTTTCATCTCGTATTGCATCGTTTTAGCTGGTAGCACGCTACCTCGTTTCTAGTCTAGACTACTTCGATTTCTTCGTTCTCCATCATAGACATGTAGGCTTGTACAGCTATTGTGTCCGTAAGTGATGTTGCTATCTTAACAATGACTATTCATTTTTCACATGCATTAATTAGCAGTTAATCAGTTATTCTGAAATTAGGCGGAAAAAGATTTTGTAGATATTCCTGAAATTTGAATGGACCGAAAACAATTTTTTTTACGATACTAAATTTGCAATCTCTATAATTTAAGAAAATGTCAAGCGCTCTGCGGGAGTAAACAAGAACATCACTACAATGAACGGCCCTCGAAAAAGGCAAGCTATGTGAGGTAAAATACGTGAATCAACATTAGGAAAAATCCCTCTGTTCCATCTAACAATAAGTCCAAGGATGCGCCAGTAGTACAGCAGGCGATACGATTGGAAGTTGTCCCCCGGCCAGGCAGACTTTGAAATACGATCGAGTACTTAATGTCGATGGATATCACAAATGAAGCATTTATGCATAATATTCACATATCTACTGTTCACATAAGATTACAAGAAATTCCATTGAGAAATATCAACTTAACGATTTACACGTAAAAAACGTAGTTAGTGAGTTTATGTAGTCATTAGAAAACCACAACTGCTATTATTTTTATATCATGGGCATAAAAACAGAATATTCTTTTATTGGAGGATATCTTTGTTATCTCGCCTTCAAGTTTCGGTATCAGCTGGAGAGAACATGCGGAAATATGCTCTCTTTGAATTATCGCCACTTCTGCTATTGGTAGATGCTGGGGGGCGAGATGTAGCGCTAGTTGTCCATAACCCATTGGTTATATTCGGATTTATTTTTAATAAAAGATTGTTTAATTTTAAAAAAATAAACTTACATTTTTCATTTATTTCACTATGATGCACATTATTATCACTATATGGTGTGCATGCGTTATTTTCTTCTCTTATTCTTGCACTTTCTTTAAAATACCCGCTTACAATAGAATGGATATTTTAACCTGGGAAAATGAAAATTTTGGCCTGGAAAACCTGGAAAAGTACAGGAATTTCATAATTTCTAGTCTGTATGAACCCTGATAGGGCAATGTGGAAGACTTTATTAAAAAAAGTCATTTTCTGGCCTAACACCGAGAATTAACCTCTTTTGAATGTGCCTTCCCCGAAAGGGAACCTCGTGCAGGGTATGTATGAATGCCAAAATATTATAGAATATAAATAGCAATATGACCTGGGAAATTGGAACAGTAAGCAGTCCTATGCTTAGGGATACTCAAATAATAAAAATGCTGCGAGCTTCTGATCACATCGGGTTCGGAATGGCGCGCGTTTCGTCGAAGCAATCACGACGAAGTTCGCGCCGTCGCCGATAGAGCTATCGCCGGGAAGTCCGTCGGCTCTTCCTCCCGAGGTGCGCGTGGTCGACTCGTCGGTGGGATGAGACCGGCATCTCCCGGGAAGCGAGTTGGCTAGTGGAGGTGAAAGGGGTTTTCCGGCGCGGTCAGACAGTATACTAACCGGTTGCCTCCTTTCGCGATACGTGTCTTCGAGAGAAACCCCCATTCGATACCCATTCCCACTGTGTGCGAATTGATTTTCGTCTGTGGATGGATTCCGAATTCCTCTAAGTCGCCCGTGCGTATGTTTTCTTTTACCAACTTCGGGCTGAAGTTACGGGAAATTTTCCAAGAGACGGTCCGTGATTGCTGTTCAAGAGCATTTCTTCCCCAGGTGAATTTTGCGCCGGATCCTCGCTTGCTAAGGTAAAATATTTCGATCGTTAAGAACTCGTGTCGTGTTTTTGTTGGACGAGATTGAATAAAGTAAATGGATACATGTTGCATTTGAAAAAAAGGGTGGTATGAGCTCATTTGTTATTATTTTGTGCTCGTTTATTTAAGGTTAAGAACGTAATTGATGATTTGACCACTGACAGTTAATTAAGGTCTTTTTTTAAATCAGCGTTAAGTTGTCAACTATTATTCCACGGATAAGTAATTCCTATCAACAACACAAAGATGCGCTTATCCATTATTGCTGGCAACACTTTGAACCAGAGAAAATATCAATATCCAATCACTATGGCTCTTTTGCTGATGTACCGGCACATGTATCGGCCGCTGTCGGGAGAGGAAATGTGCCTGTCGGAACATTGACAATGTATGAAGTTCTATTTATTGTCAGCCAAATGTATTATTTCACTTTTCAACACGCAGCCACATGATTACGCACTCCTGAAAAGTTTTCTTCTTTATCATAGAGACGTATTCAATGCTTTAATTGCTAATTTGTGTGATTTTATTCGTTTCTTGGTACCCTTTGTATTTAGATACATATCGACCTCATTTTATGTGTCATCGAAAAGAAAAAACGGTGGTTATCTTATGTTGTCTTCCTGTCATCACCACGTTGGCGCGTTGTTATTTATTACTTTTGTAGTTTCGATTAGAGAAACTCGCCGTTGGAAGAAAAATCGTTACACTGTTCTCCGCCTTTTCGACTGTGCAACTTACCATCGAGTCTTCGGAACTCCCATATGGCCCCATGTGGAAACAGCTGCGTCGGCCGCTGGTCTTTATTGGTGGTGGAATTATTAATGCTCCGGTTCTTAGGAGCCCCGTAGTGGACTGGTATTGAAGGGCGGAAAACCTAACAATAAACATTATTGCTCTTCTCAAAAAGGAGTGAGTATCCATCGTCGAGTTTGAAATTACATTCACCATTTTAGTGTTTCCCTTTCACCCGCGAAAAATTTGTTTATTTTTTGGAGCCCATCGAAATAAAATATTTTCTCACTCGACTCAAGGAAAGGTGATTTTGGTTGAATGTATTGAAATATGATACCGATGTTGTTTTTATTTTTGATTTGGTATTTTTAAAAACTATTGTTTAACACAGCAATGGACGATGTTTTTCTTATTCCATTGTGCCGTATATCAAGTGTCTCACACTTCTCAAGCCATACTCAAGGTCTCCAGAATTTACATGAAGAGTAGAGGTGTTTGCACCGAACAGAAGAAATGGATTCAAATTGACTGTCTTTAGCTTGCCTGAATTTGTGTTGCCACGAGAAGAGACGAGACTTAGGGTCAGTCTCGTATCAGTCTCGTTTTTCAAACTCGGGTCTCGTATTGAGTCTCGTCTCGTGAACCTCAGTCTCGTCTCGGTCTCGAGTCTCGTGCGAGACTCTCGTCTCGTTTTCCAAAACAAAAAAAAAACACAACACGATAAAAACCTTAGTTTTCTCAGGGTTAGTGATGATCGCCAAATCGGTAAACTCGAAATCGTCGCGACATTCACATGAATTAAGACGGTTTATAAAGTTGGACTTCTTTCATATATCCAAATGCATGTACCATTTAGCAGTTCAATGGTTCTCAATTATTAAGTCCAAAAAATAAAGCTCAACCCTGGAGGAAACATTTCTCTAAAAGCCTCAAAACTGATGCAGTGAAAGGAATAGAAAATCAAATTATTCAACAGAAAAATAATTTACTGATCCTACTCACGAAACACAATTTATTTCGATTTTTTTACTTATTTACTTTTAAAACCATAAAGTTAGGATATTTTTTATTTCTCAGGCCAAATTGCACTTTACTCACGAGTTCAAATGTGACCGCCTGAAGTTTACTCTGCACAGAGTAAACTTCTGGCGGACTCGTGGTTCAAACGATTTCTGTGCTTCCTGATAGCCAATGCTGCCGGTGAAAATAGTATTTCAGCAGGCATTGATGTAGCTGGGATGCTTAGGAAGTCTCTCGCGATTTTTGTAAACATTGGGAAAGTCGTCTCATCTTCCACCAAAGTCAATATATTTACATCACTCGGGAATCTCGGCTGTAGAAGATAGGTGTCTCGTTCTGTTCTCCATTCTTCACGCTGGGATGGCTGACTCAGTTTATGTCGTTTATTGCTGTAGCAAACCCAATTTAGGGCTTCAAGATAGTCAAAATCTTGCATTTGTTAAAAAAAATTGAGTTTATCAAAGAAGCTGGTGAGCTAGCAGCAAGTAAACTTATTGAAAATTATGTTAAAGCGTTCAGCCATGTATGGAATACCAATTAAGAAGCCCAAAAGTGCCATTAATTTCACATAATGTCCCTAATCTTCCATTTAACAAAATAGGAGCTGATATTGCATAAATATCAAACAAATATTTTTTATTAGTTGTAGATTACTACTCAACGTGGTTAGAAATTATCCCAAAGAAGATTAAGACAGTCAGAGCCGTAATTGACAAGCTAAAATATTTATTTGCTAAATTTGATATTCCACAGTCCATTATTTCAGACAATGTACCTTTCAGTAGCTTGGAATACCGGGAATTTGTCAGTGTTTATGACATTGATCTTTGCATCATTAGTCCTGAACATTCTCAGTCAAATGGACTAGCATAGAAAGGAGTTGGGATTGCTAAAAGATTAGTTAAAAAAATTAACTATGACCTAGATAACTTGTGGTATGTTCTGCTGGAAAACAGGAATACCCCTATAATAGAATTAGGAGCACCTTCCTCGCAGATGAAGTTAACTAGGCGTTAAAGGTCATTGATACCTGTGGCTAGGCCCGGGCGATTAATCGATGTATCGTTAAATATCGCGAATATGAAATTGATTTATGAAAATTGACGATACATCGTTGTTCGATAAATATCGTGTTATAACACCCGATAGAAAATCGCCATTTCGCACCCAATAAAATATCGCGCCCGATGAATTATTGTGATATCGCGCTGGAAAATCATGTCGGAAAAAGTCAGCTGTTGGATTGGCCTTCGTTTAAGCTAGAGAAAGTGCCACGCGGAATATTTTTGACCGTCGTACCTCATGGAAAAACCCTACGGCAGTAAACAAATATCATTTGGAAGCTGATCCACTCGCAGTTATGGCCTGAACCAAGGGAACTCGCGCATCAGACTACACACTTGGGAAAAGTCTCTTCCAGACTAAAAGAGGCACGAATAAAATGCATCCCGTATACGATGAACTCAAGCTCGGTCATGGTCAAAATTCCAATTGAGTAACAGAACAAACTTCGGAGTATCAGGCGATAATTTGTATAAAAGTGTAACAGGCAGCATCGTCACAGTAAAACACTTGTAACTTTCCACACAGGTTAATTAAACCGACCTAGGTTTCGGCACAAGCATTGATTGCCGTTACCAAGGTAAAATACAAAGTATTTTCTGCCTGGGTAACGGACTTCGAAGTGGAAGAAATGATCGACAAACAAAATTCCAGTCAGAAACAAGGGTCCTTATCATTATTTATGACAGTAAAGTGTTGACGCTGACGGAAAATACACCAGGGCTATAGACTAGAGCAGCCCCTCTTTGCAGGACATTGAGGGTCAACGGGAGATTATGAAGGAAAAGCAAAATGTTGACGGACTAATTGGCCAGCTTGGTCCTTCTACTCGGTTCTGGCTCTTAAAAGAATCATTAGTGAGAAAATATGCACATACAGTAATTTCCTGGGCACAAGTGAGACCCAGCAAAGGCGCAGGGAGTGTGCGCGAAAAAATTTTGATTTTATAAAACATTTACATTAGATAGGTATGTAAAAATAAAAAGAATACAAATATGATAACTAAATAGAAAAAAATGATTGTATTTTTTCTCTCGAATGATACCAATTTTGTAAGGATAGTAAAAGATTTTAATGGCTTGAAAAAATAAAATACCGACTAGATCGCCGCAACGTAATGCGAACGTCATTCAACGGCATTTGATGCTCGGGCCAGTCGTACAGAGTACGTCGTTCGGCGCCTAAGGTTTAAATAGGGACTTTCGAAACCTAGGCGGGGGCCTTAATGGGTATGAACGAAGAAATTCCTGTTCTAGACCTGTACGCATTTGTGATGCCATGATACGTTATTTTGGCAAGTTTCTCCAAGATGCCAAACCACTTCCGAATAATCTCCTCCCCAAGCATTCATACACCATTCTCACATGGACATTTGTTATATGGCAGGAATAATATGAGACCAAGGAATGCCATTATGATTTTTTTCTCATGCCATCCTCAACGCAATTGAAAGATACGTGCTCACTAAACGAGGAATTCGTAACCTGCAGGCAGAGGTACACAAATGACTTCAACTGCCATCAACAATTACTCCGAGATCATATGGACACACCCATGCGTGATGCAGGATTCGAAATCGCAGCATCTTCATTCCCTATACCTTCCAAAATATAAGTAATGGTTTTTTTGATGAAAATAAAATAAAACCTCTGCTCCCTAGAAAGTAGTCCAATATTTTTCTATACATGTTTTCTAAGGCATTAAAATAATTTTAAAAAAGCAGAAAGACATTTACGCTTACTTACTTTGTTTCGGAAATCGTACTCACGCTATTAGAAATAGTACAATCGGCAACAACTGTTTACTTATCATAGTTTTGATAAATCATACTAACTTAACATCTTTACGTCATAATTTATATATTTTACTCTAAAGGAGAAGCGACATGGACTCCCTAAAAATCTAAAGAATGGATCATATCACAGTTGTAGGGCTAATGCGTTTATCTCGCAGGATGCTCATGTAACAAAAACATCCTTTACCGGACATAATTTTCCAATTTATACTATTGGAAATTTTTATGCTAATTTTCGAAAAAAATATAGTTTTTACAATTTAGAATTTTTCAAGAACTCTGGACAAAGGTGCTCAAATCAGCTTATTGTTAAAAATAATAAGTGCCACAAAGTTTTTCTGAAGAGACTGAGAAGGTTGCGAAATTACCGTTGCTTCCAAAACGTTACTGTGAGGTTAATGCCATGCACTGAAAGACTAATTACCCGGTTTTACATGTCTATCTACTGATAATTAATTTTGTTCGAATTGCTTTCTACGTCATAGCCATGGTTTTTCTCTATGGTTGAAATGATACCTTTGGAATTTTGTGCGAGCATTATTCCAATTGAAAATACTTAGCAAACAACGCAATTTCTCATTATGATTTATAGCTAGGTTTTTTCCACGTTAATGGAAAATAATGGAAGGCCATCAATCATTTTACAATAATCGGGCTTATTAATGATTTTCTACACTTAATACCCTTGGGTCTATGACGAAACAATTACTCCGCTTTCTCTATTTCTCTAGATTTCACTCTTAAAAATCTATCTAATATTCTCTTGTTCTCATATCTGCTTTGAGCAACCCGAACTACCCGAATTCGGCACTCATTTTTTATGCATGGTAAATCTGAGAATGATGATTAGTAGTGCTAGCTTTACCTGAAAGTAGATATTACACTAAACTGTGTGGTAGACCTCAGGTTAGGTACTGAATATGTTTTTCCGATGGCAGCATTCCTCTTTCAGTCAGCTGCGGTCCTTGGTCGCCGCTATAAATTATTGTTTGGGTGATAGACTGGTTAAGGTTGGTTTAAATGAATGAGAGGAAAACTCCTCGTGAATTTTACAGGCGGGGCCTCGATTGATATTTTACACCCGCAGGTCCTTATCTTCTTACGCGATATATCTACTTATCTCTGCGTACATCTTAGCTTATTTCTTCCCCTGCCCCGCTTATCGTACATACTCCCCTACATCACGGCTTTCTACAACCCTTCACCCATTATTACCTGTTCCAACCACCTACTCTTGCCTTCTCCTAATCTTCTCAAGGAGCTTCCTCTCCTCAGCTGTAGCACTTCATATCAAGCACTTCCTCGTTCGTCCTGCGTTCCGTTCACCGCACTTCCTCCATCCTCCTCCGCACCCGTATCTCAAACGCCTGCATCTTATTATAGTCCTCTTATCTCGGAGTCCAGTTTTCTGCACCATAGGTAATACGCTACCTCATTAAATGCGTGCATTAATTTGATTGCGGAATCTTGCAGGCCAGTAGAATGCGAATTAACTTGCATCGCCTCGGAAACGTCGGGTGCATGGCTGTTTTCTCTAGTCCCCACTCGGTGCTTCCATTTTTATCTTTTTACGCCGCCATTTGTTCCTCGGCCCAAGTGTCGCCGCACCTGTTTCGTGTACCCGCTGTTGTTCCCTCCTCGCCTCGCTCCCTTCCCTCCCTCCCTACTTTTTCACCACTCCCCATTTCTTTCCTTTCTCAGACCCCCAGCCGTCTCCTCCCCTCACTCCCCCTCCCCTCTCTCTCACCCGCCCCTCTTCAAGTCTTGAGACAAGAAATTCTCTTTCCCTCTCTAGGGAGCCTATGTTCTTTCCAATCCGTTCGAGGGTTAGTTCGGTAGCGAGAGTACTGCATTCCCATCCCCAGGGTCCGGTTTCGAATCCCTTCAGTGGCGGAGGTTTTTAATTTGAATCCAGATCTCTATCTGAGTGCAATGTTGAGAGCACTTAGGACCAGCATTCCTTCCGTCCGGTGGGAAATTAAAAAAAATAACCCCTTGGCGCCTTTCGTTAAGAGTTTGCTAATTCCGACGCCGTGTTTCTCTCCGCTATTATCCTTCCCTAAGCAATCTACTCCTTTATCTTTAATGGCGGACGCATATGACCTCAGTAGTCGGTCTCCTACCCAAGTAACCTACCAACCAATCAACCGGTTCGATATGAACACCTTCAAGGATTCGATTTATCGAGGTTTGATGATTGCCTTCGATATGATGCAATGAATTGCATTATCGAGCTTGAAAAGAATCGTTAACCTGGACTGGAGTTCAGATAAAGCTCCCCTGCATTTACTCCTGGCTCATAGTTTGCAATTATTTCAAATAAAATTATTTTAATTACGTTTCTATGATCAGATCAGTAGCTATTTTTCTTCCGGTTTATTATTCAAGTACTTATTTCATCAGTGTGTAGCTAATTGTAATTCCAAAGAAAATTCCGATGTTCATGGGCGATATGGAGTCAATATAAAATCCCCTATTCATTCTTCGGAAATAGTTAATTTTGAAGGAAACTTCTATCGTATACGGGTGTTGAAAAATGGAAAAGGAGCTGTAATTGATTTCATCATCATTTTGAGGTATATATTCAGCAGGGATGTGATCCGGTATGAAAATGCACCTTAAAGTTCGGAATTTAAAGGTTTCGGACCGCATGCACTAAAAGGTACATAACCTGAGGGGCACGAAATGAGAAGTCCGAAACCGTATTCGGTCCGAAAAGGCACGGCACTAAATGGCAGACGATCCGAAAAGGCACTATAATCGGCACTTAATTGTGTATCTGGTTTCGGACCTTACCCATCGAGGCCGGGAAACTGGATTCGGTGCAGTTAGGTGCATGGGATTATCTCAATTGTGGGTGGAACTTTGAGAGGCGGTTTGATGGGGCCGGGGAAACCTGGCAGGGTGGACAATTGTCGCAAGTGGGGAGGGTGGGAAAGAAAGGGAATTATTGGCGTTCATTTTCTTGAAGACGGAAAACCCCTAACGATCCACCCTATCCATGCTCTCAAACCCTTTGGATTCTTTTCTTTTCTTCCGGAAAAATACCATGCAAATGACCAAGGTCGGTTCGACGTCAGCTGAACCGGCGAGGACGGGCGGACGCTGGTACAGTAAAGGAATGTAAAAGGATCATTCGAAGGGCGTCAGTATACAAGCACACGTGCCACTTAAAAAGGGTTCGAGAAAAAGGATGGGGAGGCAATAGTTGAGGCGAGCCGAAAGACATCGGGAACTTCTGGGAATGTGCATCGTGGAGGGCGGCGTGAGAGAAACCAGGATGGTCATCTCAGAAAGAAATGTTAGCTCCCTACCTCTGACCATAAAACAAAAGTAGGGGGAAAGGGTGAGAGACGAGGATTTTGGCCGAGTTGGTGAGATAGTATGCGTGAGAGAGGTAGATGCAGGGCAATGGGAGTTAGGAATGGAGGGAACAGTAAAAGGGGGTTTGGAAATATGCACATGGATGGAAACGCACCCACCGAAATAGGATTACCAGGGAACCTGAGAGGAGATCTCAAGTTGACGAGATCTCAAGTCTCATAATTGAGTTCAGAATCTTCGACAAGAAAAGAACAACAGAGAAAAAGCGTAAAATGTTACCACAAAATTTTGCTGTACTATTATCTTAAAAATACTTGTAAATTATTTATTCGTCACCTTCACAAAACCTATTAACAAAGTAAAATTCCCTCCTGGATGAGTAAAAACATTTTGACAAGAATAGAACAAAAGAGAAAGCGTAAAATAAGCAATGTCACCTTAAATAAAAGTTTAGCCTATCAAAATTGCTAAAATGTATACAGTTTAGTAAAATACTTTTTCTAGAATAAGAATTTATTTAAAATACTAGTAATTTGAAAAGAATTTCTTTAAAATATTAGTAATTTGAAAAGAATTACAAAAATAATTTTGGCCGGCATAAAATGCTTTGCTTGACGAAGAAAAAACAACATTTTGAAGGGAGACATTGAAGATTTACCACTTAAAGGATTACTTTACACGACGTGCTTCGTTGTATACACATGATTTTTAAATGTCATAGGTATATGTTTTCAAGAGTGCATGCGACGAAACGCGATGTGAATAAATCCTTGAAGTAGGAAATCTACAATGTCTTCATTCAACATTGAAAAGTTCCATCACATCCTGCCTGAAACAATATATCTTAAAAACATCCCCTATGCATAAATTCCGTCATCTCTTCCGGCAGATATTAGCAATACATTTTCTACTAAAACGTAACGTTATCAAAAATTAATCACGATAACAATAAGAAAGATTAATGAGCACCAACTATATGTTGCACTTTACCAGTTAAATGTCAGTAATGAGTTTGGCGCTTAAATTGTATCGTAAAGTCGACGTCTGTCGTAAGTGCGAAAAAAGGCGCTCGACAGTGATTTGTGTCATCGGGACCGCGAATACTTTGGAATCCAACGCCGACAGTTGCGGGTGGGACTGCTTCCGCTCTTCCCAGAAGATCAGAATACTGAACTATTCCGTAAGTTTAACTCCCGGAGTTTTGGAGAACTCGTACCCAGTAAAGGTGACATCCATTGACCGCTGCCCTCTTTGATACCAAACACTGATTTCGTCTTCCTGGCTGCTTAGCAGGGATTCCAATTCATCCTCGCCTTTGCTGCTCTCTTGAGACGGTGTTTTTCCAGGCGAAATTACATTTTCATCTCCTCCCTCCGGCTCAGTTAACTTCTCCAATCTGATGAATGAACTCCAGCGTTGGTCGCACCATGTTTCTGCTCACCGTTTACACTGTAAGAATGGTCACAACTGGTCGCGGTGCCGTCGTAGTTGGGTTTAGCACAAGACTGAGTAGCCAGACGGTGGTGTAGAACTTCCAGATGCTTGATGAATGGCGGAAGGAAGACGTAGGAAACGTGGCGGGTTCGTGTAAAGGAACATTTTCAAGCCCCAAAGAATTCCCGAAGACCCTGGAGGCGGTCGGTGACGCATGAGAGCGAAGGAGCGGCGCCAAGGTCGACGGAGTGGAAGGAGAACTCCTTTTTAAGCGGAATTCCAGCTATTCGTATTTAATTGGTCTGTGAAGAAAGGTGGAATTCCCTGTTTTAACCCCGGCACACTCTAAGCGGAGTATACATTCAAAAGAATTGCCGTATTGATGCCGTTATTGACGCTCCATTCATCGACCCTTCAAACTCTTTTCGGTAAGGTCCATGACCTTGGGGTTAACAGTTCGGTTCATTCGTCGAGAAAACTCCGCGGTTTATTACCCACGAAGACGGATGGCCATATCTTAGGGAATGTCAAGAAACGGAGGAAAGCAATTCCATCCATCGATCCTTGTTAATTACCGGCACTGTTGATGAACATTAACAGGCTAGTGTAAGCGTTTGAAAATAAAATTGTAAAAGCATTGAAGAACCTAAGCGGTATTTATAAGTCCCGAAAGGTTATGGAAGAAAATAAGATAAATTGACGTTCGAACTAAAAACCGGAATAAAAATACCTTGAGCTTCGTTTCGCACTGGTCCGAATCATTATTTTTGAATTTGCACATCTTCAATCCGAAGCTCTTTAACCTAAACGGGGCCTCCGGCACTTAACCGAAGCGGATCATTCCGTGCCTCCGTTCCGAAACTAAATGGATAATTTCGTGCCTTAGATCCGAAACTTTACCGAAAGGGACATTTTCGTGCCTCCGGCACTTTACCGAAACAGATCATTCCGTGCCTCCGATCTAAACGTTAAGTTTAGTGCCGGATATCATCCCTGATATTCAGTTATTTATCCCATGAAAGAAGTGTTTTGAAGCGCTGGTTCTACCTTCTTCGAATTTCGCTCATTCGGCATCTCCGAAGTAGGTTACTCCCGTTTAAGTTATACTAGCAGAGATGCTTGTTGTTTTTCAACGCGAGAGGTAAAAGTAAGAAATAATATAGTAGTTCTATTCATACAGAAGAGAATCTGACTTCTCATTTTAGTTTTTTTAGTAACTGAAAAATTCCCGTTTTGTCCCTTATTGATGCATTGTATTAACTGTTTTTACTGAAAATGTTTGTTTTTAAAACAGTAAAACTAAAAAAAATATATTTCAGTTTCGCAAGGGGGACGTGGGGAAGATTGCCATAAATTTCGAGCATATTTTCCCTTTAGTGAATTTGAGCGAGATTTTTTTCCAGAACCAATAGAATCCCATATTTGAATTTTTATTTGAAATAAGTGTTATGTACCGGCTTGTGTGTATGATAAACGGCTCATTACTTCATTCATTCCGAGGCTAAATAGAAATCAGCGATTTGGGGACTTAGAACCGATTGGAACCCCAACCATCTCACATGAGCTTTAGGAATGTATTAATTTTTAAAAGGTGTAGTACGTAGGTCTCTAGTAGTGTGCAAAATTATGCGTAGCAAGCGATGTGCTACGCATACCGAGGGGCCCTAATTATAAGAATCAGTGCTAAATGCTGATACTATGTAAAAGCCGTTAAGCGTACATGGAAAGGTAGGGGTACAAAATGCCCCAACTGAAATCCCACTGACATTTTCTCATATTCATCATTTAATTTAACGTAATCCATTAAAGGTTCAGGTGAAATTTTCTGTTCATAGCCATCGCTCAAATTACCAAGGAAATATGCTATTGTGAAAATCGGAGAAAACTTGATAAATTTGGTATCTAAAACGTAATTGTGAGCAAAAACAAAGTGTATAAGAAAATCGATTGCAATATTTAAATACCGCAATCTTTCTACCATCCTAGAGTGAATATTTCAACCATATATTTTGATTGAAATTATTTTTAAAAAGAAAGAAAAGAAACCTCTTCACTGATTCCAATGCTTTTCATATTGGAATAATAACAGGGGCCCGTTTTTGGGGCCCCGAGGAAAAAATAAATATAGCCTATGTCCGTCCCAGTGCACTCAATTACCTACATGTAAAATCAGGTCAATCGGTTCAGTTGTTTTCGACGAGAAGAGTAGCGAACCTACAGCCACCACTACATTTTTATATATTAGTATGATGATGTGTTTTGGGCTCAGTTAAATTTAGATATGGTCAAAGTGGGAATTGTTTTGTGTATGGATTGATGGGTAATTACTTATTTCTCTGAATGGACAATACTAGATTAGTGTGCTTAGTATGGTATCATATGGTACCGTTGAAGTTATATATATTTTGGCACAGTTAAGATTAGATGTGACGAACGTATGAGTTATTTTATGTATCGATTGATGCGAACGCATTGGTCTGAATATCGAATAAGTAGTTTGTGTGCTTAATGAATATGCTTAATATGGTCGTTTTTTTCGACGTATGCTGAAGCGCCCTATGTTTCTTTATAAAATCGATTATTATGTCTTAACGAAATCAAAATTTATATATATCGATATCATTCTCATCTAGTATCTGCAGTGAAATTTTAATATCGCTCAGCCGCGCTCCTCATCCGTCGCCTACCGCGAAACCCCGCGAAAGACAACCCGCCCTCCACGCCTCGTGCGAGGCATCCCCTCTTCCTCACCCGAAGACTGTGTATACCCGCTCTCCCTCCTTTGTGCCCCCTCTTCTTCCCTTCTTATCCGCCGATACTTCTCCCTCCCCCTCCACCCTCCGCCCTTGGAAACCCACCTCAACACCCGCTGCAGACATCTTCCACACCTGCACCCCGTCCATCAACGTCACCTGCTCCCTCCTCTCTCCCGCTCCTCCTCTCACCCCCCTTAGCTATCCCATTGAGCCGTAGGGCCCCTTGCGATATAACAATTTCGGTATCGATTTGCGATATAAATTTTGCAATGCATCACATCGCATATCTCATTGCACGCCATGTATCTCATTTCATCTAATGTCGCACATCATAGCTTGCAACCGTATTTCATCGTATAACGTATCGCATATCGCTTGATACAAAAAAAATTGAAGGCTTACACTGATGAATTGATTGGTAAAAAAATTTCTTCTTTCCGCGCACTATCATAGACTATGAATAATGAAAGCGAGAAAGTCCGTCAATGCCCCGCTTCTACTACTGATGTAGGCATCGGGGTAACAACCGTACATCCAATCCCAATACATTGGCGTTACATCCGTTACATCATCTGCGCTGTCCTCTCCAGTAATTGTGGTGACCAAGTGAAAAGCAAGAACTCAATTACTAAGTCAATTAGCATTCCCGCATTTTTTTATATTCGCAATGGTTTGAAAAGCAAATGACACTCTTCTCTGTTTGCTAAACACTAACATTATGCCCTTCTCCATTTTCTGTTCCTTTTCAAGTTATCGCGCTTCATTTTTCCCGGTTTCTCTCAAGGTCGCTATATACCCTTATAGCGACCTTGTTTTCTCCCTAGAGGCCCTCTATTATAGAGACCCTAATAGATGTAGGGTTGGCAGCGTCAGGAACTTGCGTGTTACCTCTATACGGCGGTGCATTCCCTAAGTATTTGGGGCCACGGGCATCGGTCCGTACGGCTGCTGTAGAAACTGTGCTTAATGCACAGAAACTTTCATCGGGCGTTCCACCGGATAAGGGGCTCTATGTCTGCCGGCGTTTCGAAGAATGACTGGTTTGTCAGCTTCAGGGCCCGGTGGAACACCCGAGAAATTTTTCTGCGTCATATTCACCGCCAAAACCTTAGATCTTTTATTGGTTTGAGCGAGATATCGCTTCGCATGAAATTCGACGAATTTGACCTCATTATAAAGAGAAGGATCTCATCTTTCCAATGATAACAAAATATCAGCCACTTACCTTTATAGTTAAAGAGAAATTCGCCAAAAAATTCCAGTTATAATTATAAGTCTCACCGCAATAAGTTTTGCAGAATTACAAAAAATCTTTGGTTGTTAAGATGCATTCAGCTTATAGCGTGAGAAAATTATTCATGTTAAAACCTTATGCATGTATAATTAGTTTATTACTGAGAATTTCAGTATTTTCCGACTATATTTTTGCGTCATTAATACTACAATATTTACTTTGGGTCAAATTACCTTAACATGCAATTCATCCTTATCCTTTCCCTCTTCTTGTTCCATTTCCCTATTCCCTCCCCTTTTATGGCTGGTGTCCAGACTCCCTCTGCCCCGTGGCGCCCAATAGATGAGTTTTTTAGATGTACATATTGCTTCGCATCGTATCCGATCGGTTATGGCGTGACATCGCAGTGCGATATATCGTATAGCCCAGACGACAAATATCGCTATGCGGTATATCGTCTGGTCCTCATGATCAATATCGCCATGCAGTATCTTCGTTATATCGCAGTCGATGGATTTTCGCATTCCCCTAGCTTCTTAATATAGTACCTCCTGATCTCCCACGTCCATCCCACATTCTCCTTTACATCCACACCATCTCCTTAAACATGGTATCCTCTCTCTATTTCCTTCTCGCCCTATTTTTTTATTCAATCTCTGAATCGTCCCGCGACATTCCCCTCCTCTCTTCCCGATTCTCCTTTGCATTGGACAAGCAGGGGTAGTTTCCTTCCGCCCGAGTGCGATGCGCTTGCTGGACTTCATCTTCTATTATTACGCGCGTTCGTGTCTTTATAATCTCTACATTAACATTTTTATTGATTTTAACCCAATTCCACGTGTTTAATCGACTCTAAAATTCATTTTTGTACATATTATGTACTTGGGAGCAAAATATTATATAGAATTTTTATAGTACTTCCTTCTCTTCCCCTTCCCAGATATTATCTCCTCGACATAAAACCCTGCGTCATAAAATTTATATGTGAATATAAACTGGTAATAAAACATTTTTAAGGTTAGAATGTTTCTAATGTTTTAAAGAGATATGCTCAAAATAGCATTTATTTTAAATACTCCTGATGGAAAAAAATGTATATCATATCAGCATCTCCACCCGTGAATGACTAAGAAAAATAAGGACTTTTCCTTATACACTTACGCCATTCCCTTTCGAGGTTATCTCAGTCAAAGAACTTAGCCATAACCTTAAGTCAAGGAAACTGTATCTTTTTCTATCTGCTTATATCCAGCAATGAATGTTGCTAAGTAGCGTGGGCAGAGGTTTTTATTAATTTGTGCATGAAAATGTTTTAACTGAAAAAGAAAATGTTTTTTTCCGCATTTTTGGTGAATTTCTAATTGAAAGCATGTTCGTTCAATTTTTTTCATTGTATATATTTTTCGGGCTTGATCGAAAAAAATGTTTCCTGCTTAGAGAAAGGAAAATTTATAATTTCGGTGTCGTCTCGTCAGTATCTCCGAGCATTTTAATTGGAATTGAAGGAATTCTGGCATCTGAAATCATTTTGGAGACGCTCCTAGCGTTTCCACAAACCGCGATTCGCCGTGAAGAACACCATGAGGTATAAGAAACGGTTTCGGGCGTAACTTTGTGGAAATCTTTCATAGTAGGAAAGTTATATGAATTTTCCGCACAGCTTTTCCCATATGTTGTTTTTATTAATCACGACCATGGTTTTGTTACAGAGTTACAACTTCAGGACTTGATGATGTTAATCTGTAACGATACCATGGTCTTGATAAATAAAACAGAATGTGGACAAAGCTGTGCTGAAAATTCATATAACCTCCCTACCATGAAGCATGATGAAGATTCGGGAACATGGTAATGATAAGTTTTAACGTGCTGTCGTGTTATTTCATGCTGTCCCATTGATTTCCCGGCTTAAAGAGTTCCATGCCGTCGTTATGAGAGCAGTGATACTCATTGCCTGGCAACCACCGAGAGGATAATCAACGATCAATAGGCGGTTCAATATTTGAATACTTGAAAAACTGCCGAGGGTAAAACCGTTTTTATGCACTCTCAAGTGAAATCTCTTTGATCAAGTCTGCTCCTCTTTATTAATACACAACTACTAATATTTGTCGATTAATATATATATAATTAAACAGTGAATATGAGAATACGTGAGTAATTATTTAATAACGGTTTTTTGCTTCCCCATTTTATCCTTTTATGCTAGATGAAATACCCACGTTTACTACTTACAATTAGAGGTTTGGTTATAGAATGCGGTGTATGTTTTGCAGTGATGAGACTCTTTTGACCCATGATAGATGCACAAAAATGGACTATTATGATCAATTAATGATAGTTTTGTGATCAAAGTTTTGTAGTTCGTACTGGTAAGAAGTTTTCTCGGCATCCATCGCACTACTAAACCAATTGGGCAAATAAAATGTTTTTTATTAACATGATCTTTTCAAATGTTTAATAGGCGTTAAATGATCATGCTGCATCGTGCGTGAATGTTGCGGTTGATGTGATTGCTGAGCTGTTATTTGTTTCATGCCTTTGTGCTCCAGTATATTATATAGTATACTATATATTATATACTTATAGCTCCAGTGCTATGCTCGAATAACCACGCTCCCAATTTTTTAACTAAATGTTTTCTTTTCTTTTTAAACACATTTTGATTTTTGAGAATATGTAAATAATTAATTAATGAGCGAAAAAATAAATAAAAATGAAAATGTTTTTCCCTTTTTTTTTGGCTAAGTTATATTTTGAAATATTTTTTCTTTAAAGAATGATAAACTAATAGACCGTTCAGGGTAAGTCCCGGGAATAATCAATTCAGGAATATGAACTCAGGTCGGCATGCTGGTGGAAAAATACTGCAAGTGCGGCTGCTGTACCTCATATTTCTGGGGGGATAAAATTAGAAAATTAGTTAGTACTTAAAATAAAAAGTTAGTACTTAAAATACAATAGTTGTCATAATTTACTTCTAAATGTACGTTTTTTGCTTTAGTATGTTGACATTGTTCCATTGCACATTAGCATACATTCTCTGTTTTTTACTCTGAGTCCTTATTTAGGTAACATTAGACCCGTTCAAACTCATTGAAGTTGTTCATTCGTCTAATTCTGTAGTTAAATCATATGCCTCACACCAAGACATGACCGAATTATTCATTAGGTCACTCAAAGGTCTTGATGAACGTGAATAATATTGAGGTTTCGTTTCTCGGGCGTGAAAATGCGATGGCGGAGGAGAAGGCATTGCAATCTCTTGGGGACGGAAAAGGGCGTGGAGGTTTTGAAGAAGAGCGATAAGGAATGGACGGAGTCAGGAGGCTGTGGTGGAGTGGTTTTGAATGGTGTTTGAGACGACATAAATTGTTTGCCTGAAAATATAAGATGACGGCATGACGATGAATGTCGCCTGCCTGTGAAAGACATAATAGAAACATGCATAAAAAATAGGTAACTATTCTAATAGCTTTGATGTAAATATTCCCGGCCAGCAAGTACTAATTATGTTTACAGTACGTACAGTAAGTTACATCGCAGGTGCAGTGGTGAAGGGTTATCATTTAATGAGAGAAGACTTACGAGAAAATATCAAATTGGATAAAAAAAAGCCAAACCCGTCAACAGACATTTCTCCCTGTCTCATAAGTAAAATACCGTATTTATGTAAACTTGCCGGGAAAATTCGTATCTCGCGGGTGCCACTGGTTGGCGGTGACGGTAGTACCTATCAGGTAAATCGGAAGGGTTGCCTCAACCTCCAATCTCAGAAACTCATTATTAAGACAGTCGAGGAAGGTCAAGTGAGGGAACTGGAGGCAAGACATATATATTCTTCGCGCCTTCTCCACTGCCACGGCTCCTAATCACACTAGGGGAAGTGGAGGAGTGGAAGAAGAAAGCGGAGGGAGGGTGGGGAACCGCATCTTCCCGCTCCGCACTCCCGATTTCCCTCCTCGGCTCGGAAGAAGGCTGTCCCTGAAATGCTGCGCCCACTTGTCTAAATTAAGTCAATTGTCCAACTGCGGTTGGCGTTGGGCAGAGAGAATGGGGAGGGAAGAGGAGGAGGGGGAGTGAGGAAGAAGAGGTGGAGGTCGGCGGTGGTTGAGGGTGGCAGTCTCTGGCGGGCGGCAAAAATATGGGGAGGGTTGGACGACTGCCAATCCTCCTCGCCCGCCCCCTTTATTTCTCTCCTCTCCACTCAAACTCGCCCTGACCCGTGGCGCACACATGCATCCTCTTCTCCGATCCAACTCTACCCGCTACGGCCGCGGAAACGAGTGGTGTGTGGAGGAACCACTGTGTGTACCCACCTCCGTCCTTATTTCCTCTCATCCCCTCCTCCCGGGGTACAGAAATATCTGAGTTGCGAATTGAATTAAATACTCAGGGAGACAAATTGTTTCCCGCGTCATTTGGTGTGTTGTCCACATGGCCTTGGAAAATAATGCTGTTGATCAAATGGACAGATAAAATAAAAACTGGAGAAATGCACGGAGAATTAGAAGAGGAAAGGTCGATTTGGAATGTGATGTGACAAAGGAAAACCAGGTGTAAATGACGGGTTTGTAAGAAATATAATTGAAGGAAAAATAGAAGGGAGGAATAAGCTACAAGCTGAGAAGAATCGAGGATTGCAATTAACCAATCCTAAAGCCGGTGTCCCGCGATCCAATTTGGATCCAATTTTTGTATCCAAGTTGGATAAAAGTGGAGTGCGCCGTGTCCCACGGTGAATTTGTATCCAATTACCTTTTCGTCCAATCAGTTTCATCCAATTCCGTTTGGTCCAAACGGATTGGACATATTCTAAATTTTCATCCAAATGTACGAAACCAGCCAATACACCGCCTCATATTGGTGCCCTGGCGCTTTATTCCACCCTCAACCTTGCTGAGAAGGGACATGAAAACATCCTCACTCATTCTCAAGTAATTCCAATAGTTTTCGGGATCGTCGGCAACCATCTCCTTCTCCAACATGATAAGCAGGCCTCTTCCAACGCCTTCATCTCTTCTTCCCAGCCAAGGCCTAGTCCACCATTGCCTTCGTTTTATTTTCTTCGCCTCTTTTATTTTTAATCAGCCTGCGTAGCCGGTTCCGACTGCTAAAACTGCCAAGACGGCATTCTCATAATCCGTAACTTCCACATTTGTTTTCTATAATATCGTCTTTCGTTTATTTTACATGTTTTGGTCCAAATGTGATGCACCGTGGGAAACACCATTTACGTTGTATACAAATTTTGGACCAAAAGCATTTAGACAAAAAATTTGGATACAAAAATTGATTCAAAATTGGACCGTGGGACACCGGCTTAAAATTAAAACACCGACCATAATGATGATCTCCTTCACGTAAAAAAGAGAAATAGTATACCTGTTCTCTGAAAAGTTATCTAGCATGCAATGCTCATCTTAATTTTAATGCTTAGAAAAGCTTTCTTGAAAATAAACCTAAAAAATAAACGAATAGAGTATCATGGCGATTTTATGGACGGATATTGGAGCTGCTATTGAGTTTGATGAATGAGCTGCATAACTGAAGTGATTGCTATTAGCGTTCAAATCAAACGAAATAACCGCTGAATTGGTTGATAATATCTTGCCAGACTAACTTTGCCCTCTTCCATCGCAGGTAAAAGTGATACAAAAAGTCGATTAACTGTCGAGCATGTAGATTCGAGAATTCGTCTGCACCACTTCTGGGCTTAGGTCTCGGTGGGATCTATTCTCGCCTGCCGAGCCGAAATTTGCATTGACTCAATTGACAAACGTTTTGGCCCGATTATAAATTATTAAAAATAATCTCCATAAATCTTTGATCGTCATTTATTACAAGGGTTATTTCCGAATGAGAAATGACATGTCACGAGATACAATCTTTCCCAACGTATCTGGAAGATTCTTTGGTCGTAGTTAGCATGAATGCTGGATGAAATGGAGGGGTGGCGGCGGGGTAAAGTCCTCGCCTGATAATCCGAGGGTCACGGGTTCGAGTACCGCGGATTGGTTTTCCCTGCCCAGGGCATGGGTGTTTCTGTCCCTGGGTGGTTCGGCCCCTGAGAAACCTGATGAAAAGCCAATGGCTTATGGGGATCGCAGGAGCATACGGACCACCAGAATCGTCCCTGAAAGTAAAAAATGATGTCGATTGATAATAAGCTTTCACCGACAGTTAAGTTATTTTTCATACCTGTTTGAGTGTTGACACATTTATTTGGTTTGTCTCTCTTGGTACAAGTATTGTAAGATGCTACGTGTGCTAGTCTCTGTTAATTTGCTGAGGTTAACAGGAGTTCACTAGTGAGTACTTTTTACGTATATGCCTGATAAACCTACGCGGCCAAATCGTACTTTTGGGTGAAAGTTTAACTCTTTTTTTTCTTACATGAATAGATGTGGAATGATTCCAAAAGGGAGGTTTAGTTCTTAATGCGAGAAAGAAAAGCATGTGTGAAATAATTGTGGGTCAAAAAAAGTGATAGTACAATCAAAACTGTGTATTCGATGTTTTTTTATCGATGATTTGCTTCGAATGCTTTAAAACGTCTTACAATTTTCATCACATCATCGCAATGAATGAACACAAAATATTTAACCTATTCGAGTAGCTTGTTTACCAATTCTTGGTCTACGATTTGTCGTAGAGCATGATTCTAATCAAAAGAAATTAATTTAACCTTTGTGGTATGCCGCTTATCTCGCTGGTAGTGAAATCGCGTTGCGATGCCCAAGTCTCATCTAATCCCTATTTCATCAGATTGAAATCTGTATTTCACTGCCAATAATTACGCTTAAGTTAAAGTAGTATAATGTGCTTGGTGGTATCTAATTCACTTGAAATATCATAGAATTCTTTTATTAGACTTTTTGCTGCTGGTCGACATCACCGAAAAGAAGGAATTTTTGGAGAGTTCCGATTTTTCACGCACGGAACTTGGCAGGGACAACTGAGCTCTTTTGACCCCTCTCGCGTGGATCAGCCGCCGTCCCTTCAAAAGATTCCCATATTTTATGGTGAAATCCTGTTACGGATCGGAGGAAAAAGATAAATCGGCTTCGGCATGGCCTAAATATTAACGTAAAGAGTAGCTCAGTGCCCTTTGTGGAGGACGTTTTGCGATTTCCCCCCTGCGTTAAGGGAATACCCTTCATGCCAGAGCCCTGCAAATCAGTGTCAGGTTCAACGGGCTGAGTGATACTCACAACTTGAAGTTTTCAGTAAATCTACGCGTTAAATGTATGCAATTGCATAATGAAAAAAATTCTTGTCGATCATTTTTTTGCTGGCATGCTGAGGCGCCTTATACCGTGCGAAAGAAAGAAAGACATTTTTCCGATTTTTCCCAATCTATTTTTATATAATTTCTGTCAGTAATTCACCCAGCAACTTCTTGTTGTTAAACATGAACTATTAGGTCAATCCCGTGATACCTTTTTATTTATTGATTTTTATAGTGATGTATGACTGGAGACTCGGATCTCAGTGGAATCCTTGTGATAAGCAAATGTGCAGTAAAAAAATAAACATTAGGAAGGTGTGCATTTTTAAAGCCACTACGTCCTTGTCCAAAACTGTCTTTTGTAGATGAATTATCTATTGTTCAAATTGTCTTTCGCTTCAAAGCTGAAGTCCTCCTTCCGTGCCTATCAAGAGGAGAATACTAAAAAAATAGTCTATTGAATAATAAATTGCCCACCCATGGTCTTTCCGTGTGCAATTCATTTTTAGTTACCTGCAAATGTGAATGAATGACAGCTTAAGATTTAAGAAATTTTAATCAGCCGATTGAGATGAAAACGTACTTTTATTATGTGGGCATCTTTGGGGGCTAGTCCTTCTTTCATTCGCCGACTTTGGATTCCTGTTGCCTCTCATCACATCCTTCATTTAATTCTACTGCCTTCTACGAAATTTTCACAATTGCGAGTATTACTTCTCACAACTATAATATCTTCGTTGGCTTTTTCTCTTTCTAGTTTAATTGCTCCGTGAATGCAGATTGTAATAAGCTAAATTTAAAAATGAAATGGAATTATTGCTTTGCATTGGTGTATTGCCCATAAATGATTCCATAAATACTCCTTGTGATTTTTGCTCTAAAGTATCCGACGGAAAAAGACAGCCTGCGGAAAATCTGCGATGCACCCTACTTTCCGTTGTTGGCAACCAATGCTGATGAGAAGAAATTGGCGCTCAACTTAGTCTGTAGCCCATATTTGAAGTCAACCATACTAGTCCAATCAATAGGTATAAACCAAATGTTAATTTTACTCCAATGATCCCCCCATGTGCGTTTGACTCGAGATTATGGGCAGTTGCTAAAAAGTGATTGTTTATAGGGCGCCGAAATTACTTTTTTGTTATTATTTCAATAAATAATGAATTTAGCAAAAACATTTTCGAACAAAAGTTGTGAATTATCAAATAACCTTAAATTTGAGTCGTCGTACATCGAAATCTAAGAATTAGTTATTGCAAAAAAGCAACAAAACCGGTGAAAACGGGCGTTTTTTGTAAATTAAGTATTTACCTTTTCACTATTGGCATTGCTTTGAAGGAAAGCGCTTGTAATTCTGAATACAACGATATTTTTTATAAGGTGATTGTAAAATTATTTGCTGAGATATGGTCTATTGTTTATCCAGAGACAGTTTTTAAAAGTTAATAATTGCCATCTTGTCGCCGAATTATTGAGTTAAATCCAACGGGATTCTACTTTTAAAGTCTTATATTACACGTAGTATTAAAATCAATTCGAAAATCATTTAAAAGACGTAGAAATAAACGTTTAAAAAGCATCCTTTTTCGACTGGTGTTTTTTTTATAAACAAATAGATCTATGGCGTCGGCTGTTGGTCGCACGAGTTTCTAACTTGGATACTCTAAAAGCTGATTTAATTGCGCATATATATATGAAAAACAAAAAGTCCTCACGGCCAATAGGAGTCGAAATAGGGTTTTATTTTCTTTAAAGCGCAGTGGCTTTATTTATAAAAGTTAAGAAACCATTTCACCGGTGTTACACAGACAATGGCTTATACTTGCTTATTGCAATTAATTTTTTTTATAAAACTTATCTTTTTTTTTAAATTGCGTGCACAAAGTGGAGCGTATTCACGGCGGACGCGGCAGCCAACATGGTGACGTGTGGAGGAGGTAGAGAGCGGCGGTGAATCACTCAGCTGTCGCGCGCTTGAAAAACTGAATTGGAAACTTCAAACGGAGGATCGCATACAAATTCGCTCTATCTCCGCTATTTATCGATCAATCTTGACGTTAATTTTTTTTAATTTGGGGTACCTTGAATAATAATTAACAACTACGCTATCAAAATAAAGATATAATTGTAGATTCAATTTTTATTATTACTGTGACTCGCTGCACAGATACTGTAATTACGTGCTAATAACTATTTAATATAAGCTTATGTTAATTAAAATGGAAGAAACATATATAATACAAATTTTTCAATACATAATAACAATTTATTTATGTAGAAACATTTTTTATAAGATTGACATATATCTTTACTCTCCTCCAAGACATTTTCAGTATATTCATTATATATGTTTACATTTTTCTCATATTGAACATGAGGTATGATTGAAGGACATTCACGATAGTCATTGAATATATTGTTTACAATATCAACGCATACATGTAGGCATTTAATGCACGGATTGAAAATTATACATGTTATATGATATGATACATTGTTAAAAAAAACTCGGTTGTCTAAATTGTAATGGCGAAAGCTGCACAAATGTTCCTTATATTGAACATGAGGAGATAGAAGAGACAAATGAGAATGATATTCCATTACGCACGCCAAAAAAGTTGGGCAACCGCTGGTCTAAGCGATTTTATTTCATATGATATTGCCTAGTATCTCAGTAAATTGCATCGAGTACTTTTCAGAATGACATAGTTCTGCACGATGGAGGCACGAGATTGAAGATTCTGCGCCGTCGATCGATGTTAGTTTCTTACCAATACTTACCTATATGGTTACGGGCACCGAAGTGTTGCCCAATAAAGATTTTATATCAGCGTTTCGCATTTTCCGACCGCTGTTTCGACGCCGTCCGTACCATCCCGCGGGCGCAATATGGTGCCGTGGACTGCGCCGTCGAGTTAGAGAGCAGCGGATGGACGCGTCTGAAACCGCCGCCGCCGGCAAACGCGAAACAGACGCGAGGACAGCACAAAGTGATCCGCATCAACGATTCACTTTCTTTTACAAGTTGAGTGTTTCTCTCTCAAGAGAGAGAGAGAGAGAGAGAGAGAGTACCCTGGCTATCGATGTCCCATTCCTTCTTTCTCTTCCACCATTCCTCCCTTCTTTTTCTCCCTCCGTGAACATTTTTTCTTAACGGCCGTGAGAGAAGAAATCCCCCCCCCGGTATTCCTCCCTTAAGCACCCCCTGTGTCTCTCTCCCCTGCTCCCCGCCCACTAAGCCACCGTGCCGTCTCTGCCAGTGCGCCCGGGTGTTCGGGACGTGTCTCAAGGCGCGGCGGCGGGATGAAAAAGTTGGGTGTGTGGGGAGTGAGGTGGGTGGTTGCTCTAAGGAAAGTGGGAGGGGTGGTCGGAAGGGTGTGGGGAGTAGGGAGACGATAATCGATGGCCAAAGCATCGATGATTGATGCCAGATGTTTTTTCCGTCGGCTATGATGACCGTCATCATTAGTCATTCAATCCTTAGATCGGTTGACTGCAGTCCTCCATAATACCGCGTGCTCCGCTAACTCCTTCAATCCCTTGTAACACTTCCGTTTCAAATCCTGTTCTACCAGGCCAATGCATTTGTCCCTCGGTATTCTTCGTTGAACCTTACCCTTCTATAAGGCTTCTCAAAAATCCGTTTTGTCTCAGCACGGCCAATCCGTCTGGGCTTTGTCTTCCTGATATATGCTCACAAGGTTTTCTACTCAATTATTTTGTACTCTTCCTCGAATTTGATCTTATCCGTACATTTGGTATTCATCATCCGCCTCCAGCACCAAGCATGTCTGTGATCCATATAGTGCAATGTACACCCTAATGCTTTCACGTGCTGCTCTTTATTGCTCATACAATTTATCTTGGATGAATATGTGAGAAGAACTGTCGAACTTGAGGGCACGAATGCAAGAATAGGTTTCAGAGATCTTCTAGGTGTAGTAGCTTGATCACTGGCTTCCAATCCTTGGGGAATGAGTTCGAATCCCGGCAGTTGTCGAGATTTTTCAATTGAGTCTCGATCCCCACTTGGTACTCGATCCCCACTTGTACCATATGAAGAGCACATTAAGATTCACGCACTGTCCGACGGCTGGGGCGTAAAAACTGTGCATCCCTGGGCACCATTCGCCGAGATAGGGGTAATGTCTTCTTTGTGTTTATTTATAACCTCTCTCTATTCCCAAGATAAGTCTGCCTTTGTCGTCCCGCCCACCCATTCTTCATGGCGTGCTTATGTAGTAGGTCGCCTTTCTAGCCGTTATTGCTGTTGAAACACTTCGGTTTTATTTTATAGTATTGTAGAAATCTAATTACTATACACACGACCTCTTTATTAAGCTCAGAAATTTTCCTACAGTATTCATCTCATTGATTACAAACCAGTCAGCCGTGGCTCGAAAGTGTGCATATTTTAGACAGGCATACAAATGCGTAGCAAAAACAGTATCATCATTCATTAGATTCAATCGCTAATGAATTATATTTGTTTTCATAGTTTTCAAGAGCAGGGGCGCAGCGAGAAATATCTTTTGGAGGGGGGTTCACCTGGATTGGATGGTAGGCACAAGCGGCCTACCTCTAACTAGGGTTAATATATGCCTTGCACATTTATTTTGTATTTAGTGGACATTTATCACGGTAATATTATTAATCTTCTTATACCTTAAATATAGATCTTTTGGAATTTCAAAATTAAATATTATTTTTTAAGTGGTATTTATTTAAAAATTTAAGAAAAATCAAAGTATAGTTCTTAAAAAAAGTGTTTTATTTTAAATTTGAAGAAGATCATAGTGCAAGAAGGTTCATAACAATCGTAACAAACGAGCTTTAAACATACCTTTAAGGAATAGAATTCTATCACACTGAGATACTCACATGTTGCATGTATAATTTATCATACGCAAAGACTAGGTGTTATTTAAATACTCAGGTTGTAGGTATACCTACAGGCACAAAAAGATAAATTATTCAAACTGAAATAAAGTCCGTTTATTTACGGTTACAAAGAAATGTTAAGTCTACGTGAAGTTTTAGCTAGTTCGTCAAGGATTTCTTCCTCAGTAACAGCGATTCTCTCATGAATATAAGCCAGAGCTAGTCCATTTAGGTGCTCTTCCAAAGTCCTGTTCCTCAAATAGTTATTCATCAACTTTAATGATGAAAATGACCTTTCAGGTGAACAAGTTGTTACTGGAATTGTTGCCAAAATTGAAAGTAAGGAATCAACCACAGGCAAGAGGTAATTGTTGCAATGCTGCAAAGCCTCTAGTGCATTGTTTTTGGCGTTTTTCTTTCAAAATCTCCTTCCACAGAATACTTTCACCATGGAGCCCTGATGTTTGAAGTTCATATAACTCCGCGAGTTTACTGATGCTAGAGGTGTCTTGAAAACTACTCCATTCTATTTTGGTTTGTATCAAACCCTGAAAAGGAGTTAATATGCCCTGGTGAGATTCAAACTTTTGGTCAAAAGCCTGGATAATATTTTCGCGGAAAGGGATGAATAGTGGTCTTCTGAAGTGTTCCTCAACTGAGTCGACTGGAACATTGTGTCTCATTGTCTGCTTCCCTATTATTCTTGGTCTCGAAACAGGGACCCCCAAATCTAAACACAGGTTACTTACTTTATTTAAAAAAGGTAAAAATGTGTTAACTGCCTCATTGTGAGCCTCTTCTAACTTCTTTTTTTACAGTCATGGTAGACTTCATGGCCAAGATTTTCTCTCTGTAGGTACAAGCTTAATGGCAATGTCTGTGAAAATACGTACTCGAAGACAAAGAGACTCATCAGAAAGTCACATTTTTCAATAGCACTTTGAAGAAGCTGAGCTTCAGTGGGAGCTTTTTTGTCATTCCAGGTTTTGATTTCGTCTAAGGCTGACAGCATAGGTTGAAGTAACTCTACAAAAGATTGCACTGAGTCATGGTGCTAAATCCAATGAGTCGGGCAAATTCTCTTTAGTTTTTCTTTCCTTCTACTGTCTTTTTTTTACAGTTTCAATGTGTGCTGTTAAAACGCAGTGTGCCCTCAGAAAGTGTTTGAAAATTTGAGTGTTAAAGAAATTGTAAGCGCTCTTAGTTGTTCCCATACAATTTCGCACTCCCTGAACAGCGCACCCTTCAGAAATGCTGTGATTTAAGCAGTGTGAGCTGCAATGAACATACAAAGCTTTATGATACTTTTCCTTTATAAGTGCCTGAACTCCATTCATATGTCCACTCATCGCCCCTGCGCCATCGTATCCTTGTCCAACCATGAACTCTGGTTGAAGATTCACACCGTTTATGGTTTTTAATATCTATTAGGGAATAGATCCAGTCATATCAGTGACGTTAACGAACTGCAAGAAGAACTCTTCATGGACTTTTCCCTTCTCAATAGATTGCACGCGGAACGTCATTTGGGCAACAGTACCCACATCTGTCGTTTCATCGACAAGAATTGAAAACCATTGTGCATCATTTACTTTCTCCACAAGTTTTTTCAAGATGAGGTCGTTAAGTGATGCGATTATCTCATTCTGAATCAGCCAACTTATGTAAGTGGCATTTCCTCCTTATTTGCCATGTGTTCCTTTGAGACAGTATCACCAGATTCAACTCGGAATCTTAATAAAGCCTTAAAATGTGTCCCTTTGCCCTTAGAGTACGTTCGTTCATTAAAAGAGTTCCTGAGTCCCTATTTACACGAAACGCTTAACCTCTTCTGGCAGCGAAAATTGCTGTGGATATGATCGGCTTTAACTGCTCTCTGTTTTTCTTTACTTGAACGACATGCCCTCTATCTAATGCCTTTTCAATGCTTGGAACCGCTTCTGTGTTTGTGGTCAAAAACATTCCTGCTTTTTGAAGTGAATCGGCATGGTCTTTGCCATTTCGTGATTACGAAAAACCTCCCTGGCATCATTCCATTTTTTTAATGGATTCCTAACCAACTTTCCAGGACATGAGTTTTACGTTCCAACTGTTGTGCAGAACAAAAAACAAAACTTACAAAATGCAGATCGTGGAAACTAGGATGGCACCGCGCCTTACGCACACGCACGCCCTCTCCCCATCAGCGACGCTGGCCCTGTCACTCAGCAGTACCGTCCGGCTCGCAAACTCGCGCCTAAAGATTAAAACAATGGTAGTTGATTTTTATATTTGTTTTCTTTGACATGTATGCTATCAGCATAATGTAACAATGATAAGATTGGCAGCCCCGTAGCTGGTGGCGCGCCACGGCGCCACTATGTTTGGCGAACGTCTATCTGTACTATTCATTCAATCCCCAACATCCCGTGGTAATAGCGGCAAAAACTTACAGAAGAGACTTGAAGAAAGTCGTAAACTGCGTTATTTGAGATTAACATTCCTTTGTTCGCTACCACCAAGTGGCGAGTAGTGTTTTAAACAATTCTGAAGTCTTTAAAAAAAATTTCTTATTATGTACACCTCGCTGCGCCACTGTTCAAGAGTATGTTTTAAGTGAAGGAAATGTTAAAATATAGTACCGCGGTATGCATTTTTAATGTTTAGAACTTACTCGAAAGAAATTTTCTCGCGAAATCTAAATGGAATAGAACTTAAAAATTGCCATTGAAAATTAAAATAATGGCGCTAACAAAAAGAATATTGCAAATTTTGAAGCGTAAAGGGAGAGGGATAATAATTTTCTCTCCGAATACGCCCTTCTACGAACAAACTATTTCCATGCTCATGTGAGATAATCAGCGTGAAAAAATATTATCGATAAACAACTAATAAAGGTAGGTATATTTCACAACAGCAACCAAACTTCAAACCAATAGACGAAGGTTCACCCAACCGTATGGTAACTTCCACTTCAAAATCAATCCAAATTTGTATAAGTGCAAGCTTTGAGGCTCTCTTACTTACAAGTCAAACTTGACTGAATGACGGAAGCGATGTCTACCCCTCGCCGACTAGACCGGAACATAGTTCAAGAGAACAAGGCTTCCGCGATTCATCTCTCGGAGGGGGAATTTTCGGCAAGTTTGAAATGGTGTGAGTAAGGCATTGGATAGAGGCGGTTGGTATCATTGGAGTGGATGAAATTGTGGGATGGGTACATAGATGCGCTGGAAGTTTTCAATTGGAGCTTTAGGAACTGGTTTGTATCTTCGTCCGCGGATGATGAAGAAAAAGCCGCTGTGCTAGAGTCAGATATCCGGGGTTTCTCAGTTGTCTCCTGTGCCGACTAATATATAAGCGAGAAATGACCTAGGGAGGGAAAGTTTGCGGCCAAAGGTCGCTGCCAAAGGTCGCAGCCAGAATTCGCTGGCAAGAAGTAGTTACTGGCAAGGAGTAGTCTCTGCATTTTGGAGTTGTAGACATTGTTGGCGTTGTTGGCGCGATGTCGTTGGTGGCGCAAGGCGCCTCCCGCGCCACCAAACCTAAGTCCGGAGGGTAAACAGTCCGCCGAGGGGAAACTATGTCCAAAGAGGGGAAATTCTGGCAGAAAAGGAGGTGGGGGAATACATAAAAATGTCACAATATTTCGAATTTTCGCTGGAAAACAATGAAGTGAAATAATGCAAGGTTATAATTTATAGGTTATACCATTCCTACCAGTTAATAATTTATAAATGTCCATTTTTTGTGATAAATTTGCCTTTTTTAATGTACAAATTGTTTTATTGGGAAATGGAGCTTTCACCATTAATTTGAGCTATCTTTCATAAATAATTGATGAATACAAATGCCTTTCATGATAACGTTTCTTGACGGGTTGGGGGGTATAACCTTGTGATTATATGATCTATCACCAGTGATAATCTCTTAATATCTGAATGAGTTGTTGCAACTGAGAAACAAAATCTTAATGCAGGCATGTGCGTAATGCATTCGTCCAGGTCAAGTTTTTATCTTACGGTATATGTTAATCGAGTTCCACGTACATATTACCCACAAGGAGGTTTTCAACCCAGTCAGGTTGACTTCGAACTTTCAACCTTAGGGTTGTTATGCGAGGGCTCATCCACACCGCCACATTGAACCAGAATCGACGTATTTGCGATGCTCTCTCTTCGTATCGCAAAGGCGATATTCGGATTCCAGCATCGCTCGGACCCGGTCGGGAGTAGGGGGTGGATTCCGTGTGGGCGCGTATAAGGGGTGGGGGGAGAGGTTGCGCGGAGTGGAGGAGGGGAAGTGGGAGGGAGGTGGAGTGGGTGAAGGAGGGGAGGGAAGGGGCGCCACACTCGATGGGCCAGATGCGTCCCATCTGCCACGCTTATATCCTCCCTCCCTACCCACCACTTCCACGACGGAAATCACCCACCCCCTTCCATCGCGTAAGGGTATAGGCGCCACCCAACCCCACCAACTCCACCCAGGCGCCACCAGTTAAACTCCCTTCCTTCTCCCCACCTCCCCCCTCCGCCCATTCCCACCTCCTCTCCTCACTCACAAACGCACGAAAATCTCCAGTCCTCTCCAAGCATTCCACACCCCGTTCCACTCTCTTCCATTCCTACCCGAGTATTTTTTCCCCTCCAAACCCGCCCTTCCCTTTCTTTTATTTTTTTATTAACGTCGCCTTAATTCCTCCACTATACCTCCACCCTCTTATCTTTCTCCCTCTCATTCTCTTTCTCTCTCACTATCTCCTCGCGCTTTCTTCTCCTTTTCGTTCTCCCGATCTCCTCCTCGCGTTTCACCATCCCTCGCCTCTCACTTATTGCTCTTCTCCCTTTCCCTTTCTACGCCACGGCGTCTGAATATCACCATCGACGTCGGCTGGTGTCCTCTTGTAATCTTTATATTTTTCCCTTTCTGATTTTTTTTATCGTCGGCATGTTTGTTCGTTTGCTCTCATGGATGAAAGAGGAGAAGGCACGTGGCGTGGATTTTTCTGCATCCGGAGCGAAAATTTCTCGATGCCCGGCGTGATTTTGTGATGCCAGCTTTGACCTTGAGGTATTTAAGATTAGAAGTGTTGGGAATCATTGGATTTGTATCGGAAGGTTGTTAGTTTGTAAACTAGTTATTTAGAAGAGGCGACCGAAAACTGGGGTAATTTGAACCATTGAGAACACATGTGTGGGGAATGAAAGAAGGTTGGAGAATGATTTTGCGTCGGTTTTAGTCTACTTTTTAACGAAAGCCGCCAAGGGGAGCACCGTGCTATTGGTACACTTGAAGTGCTCCCAAGTTGTAAGAAGGGATCGGGATACCTATGAAAAAGTTTTGACACTGCCGAGAATTGTTATCGGGCCCTCGAGATGGGAAGCTATTACTGTAGCCACCCAACTAACGTGATAGTGGCTAAACTATTTGACAATCAGGCATTGTGTTTCGTGTTAGTAATTGAAGTATGTTTAGACTTTTTATATGTTCCAACTGCTGTTTGCAAAACTTCTAACCTATGGCTTTAAAAGATTAGCTAAGGTATTTTTATACCTATCTATCCCTGGCTCAATCAGAAAACTAACTTTACTATTTATAGTCAAGGGTGAATAGAGGTTGCCTGCCACGTCGGAAAACCGATTCCCGATCAGTTACCGAAGTTAGGCATCGTTGGGGTCAAATTTGGAGGGGTGGTCCACCTATTCGTCCAAGTGCAGTTGGCCCTGTCTGCAAGTGGCAGAAAGTACGTGCGAAATGATCTTAACCGTCGAAACACGTTAAACTAAAACACTATTTCGAATTGGTACGGTTACCACCTTCTCTTAGACATCCTTTGGATCCGACCCTGGCGGGGAGAGATTGTTTTTTATTTCACGAGAAAGAAGCCAAAGCTCATATTGAGCTACCCTCTGTTAACCGTCTATGATCCGAAATTTAAATACGCTGCTCAGCCTGTAATGTCATGTCCACCAGTCTAAACGGATACGATGAAGAATTTAGTTATCTGATGTTTCCTAAATGCTAAGTCTTGTGGTAGATACGGAAGTAAATATCGCATTCGAGTACTCTGGCGATGATTCAAAATTTTAAGGAGAACAGAATTAACTGGACCGGTAGAAGTTTGAATATTTTTTTGCAACAACTGACCCTCGCTCATCCATGGACTTACAGGTGAATCAAGCCGTGAAGTCATTAGTTGTTAACGAGGCATTTTTTTATAACTTTTGTGATATGTTTGCTTGAGAAATAGATTTACCACGGATTTATGTGTTGTAGAGTTTTTGTTTAGCTGAGAGCTGTTACCGTTACAGTAAAAGTCTTGAGCATGATTATCCCGTTATTCCTTTTAATTCGTATATTTTTCTTATTTTTCTGGCATGAATAAGATAACTTCACCGTGAGATGTTCTTTTTGTGTCTATGATAGGGGATGGGTCCATTTTTAACTAATTTAAAAATGATAGATATCACATCTCTCCCAAATATTAATTAATGTGTATTTAAAGCTAATTTTCAGGCTATCGAGGCACTGTCCAACTTATCCGTGTGCGTGGATAACCTGAACCAACTGGATAAGCTGTGCCAGCTCCATTATCTCGTGGGGCGGTTGTGTCCAGGGCGAAAAATCTTCTGATCTACTTTATTCAATCAATTTATGACATTTAAATTTACAATCCTTTCCAATAAAGTATGTTTCTTAGGGGTCTTCAATTGTCCATTACGTCTTTCTGGGAGCTCAGTCCTAAGGTTTCCTGGTTATGTAAGGGAGGAACACAAAGAGGTCACCCATGCTGTGCCAAAAATCACTTTCTTAATTTTGGCTATTACAATACCTCTCCTTGTAGATCACGAAATCCATCTCTACTCCCGACTAGATACTTGCGATATTCGAATCCGAACATCGCCCTTGCGATGTGAAGAGAGCATCGCGAGATCACCGGCACCAGTCTATGCGGTGGCGGGGATAAGCTCTTGCATGATAACCCTGAGGTTTTTCCATTTGGAAATGATTTCAGGATGCAGATGCTAAATATTAAATTTTAATGGAGACATTTTTTTCTTTAAATTTGGTGCGAATTTCGCCAGCATTTCACATTTTTCCCAGGATATCCATTCCGAGAGCCCCTCTGCTGGAAATAATGTGCACACTCTTGTCAACTTGTCTTGTAAACTTGTCTCATTCTGGTCTTGCATGCAGAAGAGTAGAAGAGGAATGGACCATATGGAAAAATGTATAGAAAAGAAGAACCAGGTGAATTTGGCACACCCTGAGGCACAATGGTTTGCTGAAGAATATAATTGAAGGAAAAATATGGGGAAAAGTCCCAAGAGGAAGGTCAAGGGATAATTACATTAACCAAATCAAGAGGAATGTACATAAGAAGAACTACCAGGGAGTAAGGGAACTAGCATTGGACAGGGAGGGATGGAGGGCTGTAGTCAATCAATGTTGGGATTGAACGACCAATGATGACTCTTGTCAACGTTCCTCATCCGTGCCGCACCTATTCCTCCTTTGAAACCCATCTCCCGGCATTCCTCGCTGCCAGTGGTAATGCGCCCTAAGCTCGGCGCCGGGTATCGAACGACTTACTCCTTCGTTGATCATGGGAAGGACTTCAGGTGCTTGGGTGGTCAACTCCTCCCTCTGGCTCTGATGTATTCCACTTCATCCTTTCACATTTCCCTCTCCGACATTTTCTTCCTTCCAATGGTTTCAACTCTCTTATTCGGCGAATGACCCCTATTATAGTTCGTCCAAGATAATAGCGCAGTTGACAGTAATGCAGCCAATCAGTTAACTCGTCCAACGCCGTTTGGAGAAGGAAATCATGTGACCAAATCCATGATGGTGGCCTTTGTTAGTGAAAAATTGTTAACTTTTAATATCTTTCAAAGCCATATGAAAAATGTATATGAAAACTGCGCTATTATCTTTATTCTCATCTGCTCTTTCCACATTCAAAATTTTAACCTTTTTCATTTTTAGATAAATTCTAATATCCAGTTGAGTTCAAAAAGGAAGCGAACTCCTATGCCAGAGTGCCGGTCATTTAGGTGATTATCTATGGAGAGGAGAGGTGGTGGATGTGGTTTGGTAACGTAGCACTTGAGAATACTTGTGTCGGCTGACAGCTTGATGGCAAATGTAATTTTTCATTAAGTTACCTTACAATATATACTACTGATGAGCTGATATGTAGTGTTTATCGTATCTATATAGTTTTCATATTTAGAATTTTATGTGCGTTAACATCATATTTCATGGGAAAGGATTTAAATGAATAAGTGCTGCTAGTGGAAATGGGATGATATCATAAAAATTCCAGCCGCTTACTTGGTTCATGGTTCGTATCATTCTTCCGTTATCATTCTCCAATACCGTATTCACCCGAATATCAGACGGGCTCTCATTTGGATGACTCTTGATTAGCCATCCAAAAATTTAACCTCAGCACTGCAAAAAATATATACTTTGTCAAATATTTATTTTATCCTCCACTTTCCTTGGTTATAATTTTCATTTATTATGCAATATCGTAAGGTTACATTTGAAGAATAATAATTCAGGTTTTAAAGCAACTTTAGTCAAAGCGTTTAGTTTTAAATGGCATATAATTTAAAAGAATGTGGACAGAATATATGAGCCAACTTCTGAAAAAATTCAGAATATACTTTTTTCAAAATAATACAAGCTCATTGACAGAATACACGCATATCTGAAGAGCATAAAATGGGGGTAGGTTATTTCCTCAGTCTAAGGATAGTATAAATGTTCATTCATAAGAGTTCATTATTCATCCTCATTGCCCACTGATCCTTAACTATTTTCATCGCTGTCCTTATCACTCTTAACTTCGGCGTCATTCTCCCACAGAATTTCATCATCACACTCGTGCAGGTAATTGAATAAACATCCCTTTTTGAATCACTTAACTTTTGTGTTTGTATTTTTTGTTCGATCCACTGATTTGGTTCGGCAACTTCAGGTTTCTTGGTTTAAATCCATGAGTGCCATTCTGTAGGTAACTACTCAGGATACAAAGCCTTAAAATTATGATTAGAACTCTTATTGATAGAGACATGTAAAACTTGAACTTGTAATGTCATCCCTCCAGGTATCACAACAAGAAATATGTTTGCATCTTTCTTTTTATGTTTTTGTTTTCTGGCGGTAAGTACCCTTTGAGGTAACTGAAAGTGTGAAAAGGCAAAGAAATGACAGGGTACCAGGAGAAGATGGTATATCAATAGAATTGATAAAAAATGGAGGCCCAGAATTAATGGGAGCACTACACCAACTGGTCTGTAGTATTTGGAAATCAGAGGAGCTTCCAGATGAGTGGAGAACTGGATTGATTTGCCTAATATTTAAGAAAGGTGATAAGTTGGATTACAATAACTATAGCATATATAAAATCTTCACTAGTATTCCCATGAAACGAATAAGTATCTATGCCGAAGACATTCTAGAAGAATATCAGTGTGGCTTTAGATGTGGAAGAAGCACCATTATCAGATTTCGCAGTGAAACAAAAAATGGAGAAGTGCTACGAGTACAACGTTGATTTGCATATATTCTTCATTGACTTTCGTCAAGCTTTTGACAGTTAGAATAGGAGAGAAATGGTCCATGCTCTGAAAAGTTATGGTATTCCACAAAAGCTGGTTAATTTGGTTGAGATAACACTGAAGGAATCCCAATGTAAAGCTTTTGTTTTGGGTAGAACAAGCAGCGCTTTTGAAGTGACCTCAGGGGTAAGACAAGGAGATGCTTTCTCAGCTGTGCTATTTAACGTGGTTTTGCACAAAGCAATGAAAGAATTGAAATTAAGGGTAACTATTGTTTATAAATCCAAACAAGGTTTTGCATATGCTGATGACATAGCTCTGATAGCAAGAAGTGTGAAGGATCTTAAAGAAATGTTTGCTATCATTGAAGATATTAGAAAAAGAATGGGTCTCAAAGAAAATGAAGATAAGACCAAATAATTGAAAATGTCTTCTTCACAGGACAAACGAGAGCTACAAAACCTAATTATTGGGAATTACGATTTTGAGGGTGTCAGAAAATTTACCTACCTTGTAGTATAATAAATAATGAAAATAAGATCTCTGAGGAGATTAATCAAAGGGTAATGCAATGTAACAGGTCTATTTTGCAAATTTACCCCTCCTCAAATCAACTCTTCTGTCCAGGAAAACTAAATTGAAAATGTATAAAACATTGATAAGACCAGTAATTACATATGCAGCTGAGACATGGGTCCTATCCAAACAAGATGAAGAAATATTAAGAAGATTTGAAAGGAAAATAATAAGGAGAATCTATGGCCCAGTAAAAGAAGGAGAAACGTGGAGAATAAGAATGAACTATGAAATAAATTAAATATTGGAAGAGAAGGATATAGTTAGGTTCTCAACGTTATTGCGACTGTCATGGTTGGGCCATGTTGGAAGGATGGAAGAGTATAGAATGTCCAAATTGTTAATAAATAGCAAGATGGAAGGGAGTAGGAGGAGAGGAAGACCACGTAAAAGATGGTTGCAAAATGTTGAAGAGCACCTGAAGACAATGGGGATTGGAAGATGGAGAGAGAAAGCAAGAAGGAGAGCCGAATGGGGGTATATAACTGAGGAAGCCAAGGCCCACACCGGGCTGTAGAGCTGTGGAAGAAGAAGAAGTACCATTTGAATGGATCCAGCGAAACATTTCTCTTTGTAGCCAATCCAAATGTAGCCAATCTTTCATTAGTTATTTCTTCACCCACCCCTTTCCCTGACATCTCACTATTTTTCCACTTGGTAAAAGTTCCGTGGTCATATTTATTTGCTTAGGAATCGCATATTGAGACAATTAATCCCATATGCTAAAACAGCCTACATGACAGTCATTCGCACTTGTTTTAGTTACCTGAGGATTGATTTGGACGGAGTATGAACTGTTTTCGTTCATAGTGCAGTAAGTGTGAATAGCTTTTTCTTTTTCTCTGTGGAAAGATCGGCAGGGGTGTGTTGAGTGACCACTAAAAATCGTGAAAATCGAGTGATTGAAACGTCGTTTTTGGAAAAAGGCTTTGCAGAATAATTCTTTCTTCGAATCTCTAACTAATGCTCAATGCTGCTCGTTAGATGAACGAAGAAGGTGACATTCGATCGATTATTTTCGCTAGCAATGAATGTTTTCAAGACTACCACTTAAGGTGGTTCGGGTGAGATATCACTGGGTGGAACTTAATAATTAACATATTAAATTATTAAATTAAATTAACATATCCATACTCGTGGAATTCAATATATTTTGTCTCATTATGAAAAAAAAAATACTATAGTCTTTCTAGTGATACCTAAATATCAACCACTTATTGCTCTAACATTCGACATATTTGCCCAGAAATAGAAGCCGTGTTCTATCGAATGCGGTACCGCTGTGGGCTCCAAGTTCTTACGTACAGATCGTGTGAGAAATGTAAAGGTTTTGTAGTTCGTGTGTTCTCAATTATTATTAAAAACAAAGCTATAACTCACTATTATACTTTTCATGAGATAGTGAAGAAACCGTCGGTTGTCGATGCGTTTTCAGCGTGAATCGTGAAACAAATACGTTAAAGCATCTAATGCATATATATATAGTTAAATACTGAGAATTTCATTTCCAAAAACGAAGTTTTTGCTTCATTTATCTGGCTATGTGTACTTCATTCTTCTTACAACTGCTTTTAGGTATTTCCACCGTAAATTAACATACCCAAATGTTACCTATAGAGCATGCGCAGCTAAGGAGCAATTCGTTTGATACCCGCCATGAAATCAGTAAAATCAGCGTATTTTCATACATACCGACGAGGTGGAATACAGAATTTGTTTAGCTCACACAGTCGCCATGAAACATCCTTAAATTGCAAACTTAAATTCTAACATGGTCTCTGTTATGATTAGGGAAAAATCTCGCTCAAGGAAACTTAAAGGCTCATCCGAACGGCAAAATTCCTCCGGTATGGTGTTACGGAAGATGCAGGACACGGTCCTATCATCCTCAATCATTTAGATGGATGGGCATAAGATTCCCATCCTCCTCCCTCCTCTACCGCTAATGCCGCCTGACCGCCACTATGGCCGTTGTCGATTCCTCTTCCTCCTTTGCGAATCGTTTTCGCTGCCATGGCAGCCGCATGGTGAGCGTGGGAACTTCTCTTTTCGTTTTCCCGAAACTTACATCCTTCATTCGACCCAAACCCACGGATATCTTCTTTTCATCTCCTAGCCCCTCGGGAAGCTCTGCACATTTTCCCACCTGCCCTCGAAAAATGTAAGTGGATGTTCAAAGCCTCTATTCCAATTTTTTTCATTATATAATCTCTCTATTCCTGCATTTCGGAGGAGATTGAGTGGGTCACAAATGCCACTCAAAAAGTATTTATTTTGGCATTTAGTATGTGTGTGCGTGGCTTTGTGGGTCTTCTGGCCGTCCTAGCATTTCATTTCGGTCGGCCTAAAATTATTCTCGAACCATAGCTGCGTTATAATTTTTCAATGCCTGCCAGTGCCTCTCCGTAACATGCATTTTTGCAGCTCGTGAAGGAGAACGAAATATGATATTTATTCGTGTGTGGTAAAATTTCCTGGAGTGTTAGCAGATTTTTTTTTTGCAGTTAAGCGCTCTCAGCTGAGAGATCTGTCGAGTAATTTGGAAACAATATTACCATCATGTTGCCTTAATGAGGTTTTATTTATCTTGTAAAATATTTTGATACAATTAATGATATCCCGTCTGTTAATCGCTAGTATATGCATTAAAAACCAGTGGACTTTCGAAATGGCATAGAAATCTCGAGTTCGAGAAATATTTTTTGAATTATTATTTTTTAATTTTATTTTTATCTATTTTCCATCACCACCGAAAACAGCACGCATTGGCCTTTACATCGGGGTATTAACAACATTAACAATAGACGAGCACACACAAGCATGCCCTGGGAAGTGAAAAATCCTCCCCAGGCGGGATTCGAACTCGCGACCTTTGGGTTAGCAGGTGAGGACGTTACCCCGCCGCCACCGAGGCCGGCGAATTACTTGCGGAATACCTATTTTGGGTGCTTCCAAACGTGCTCCGCTAGTTTTTGTGGTAATTAAGTATTGACTCCTTAGTATTATTATTATTTGTGTTGGTTTTTGTTAATATTGTATTGAGTGTTTACATCAGAGGTTTTATAAAACATCCCAACGACAGACCCTTCCTTAATTTTTACTCAGACATGATAGTATGACTTTCAATAAAAAACTGACGTATTTCTGGTTGAAAATTCGCGTGCGAACAATTGAATTGAGCCATTTTTGGAATAAGTACCATAAATTTTCACCATATATATATGTATATAGAAATATATAAACTTCGTCACAAGGGCAACTAAAAGGAAAAAACACATAAAAAAAGAACTTACACGGGTTTTGAATATTTCGGTGGATCGCTGTCACCTTCTTCAGCGAGAGGTGGAGGATATATATATATATATATATATATATATATATATATATATATATATATAATATCTTCTGAGAAACCGCACTCGGCGAATAAAAACACAAATATAAAAATACTTTTAAAACACAGGCACACGAAAATTAAAAGGACACTCACAGAATAATTTGCGGACGTTTCGACGGGCAAGCCGCCATCGTCAACGACAAGAGACTAACTAGTGGTCTGTTACCTCGGGTGGGGGGGGGGAAGCGGAACAGGAGAAGGGAAGGGGACTGGTGGGGAGCGGGAGCAAGGGGTTGCTATTGGTTAGTGGGCCAAGTTAAGCCCGGGCGATTCAAATGCTCTTAAGCACCAGATGAAAGCCATCTCGCGAGTCCTCAGTTCAATATTAGTTGCTGATTCGGGGAGGGCTTCTAATATAGAGAGAGAGAAACATTTATTGAAGGTCTTACGATGGGAAGCGGTATGTTTAGGAATGGGATCAATGAAGGGAGGACATGTGGTGGAGTGGCGGTGCCCATTCATTCGTATTGAAAGCGGGGTAGTACATTCGCCAACATAAAATGCCGGGCAGAAATTGCACGAGAGACGGTAAACGATATTTGTGGAAGTACAGTTGGCTGCTGAGGAAGATTTATTGGAAGAGGGCGTAGCAGAAGAGATTAGGAGGGAGCAACATTTGCACCGAGGACGGTTGCAAGTTGTGGAGAGTGGTGGAGAGGGGGCGGTCGGTTGAAGGGAGGGTTTAGTAGATTTTAAGATATCTCGCAGGTTTGCGGGACGCTTAAAAAATACTGTGGGACATGAAGGTAATAGGAGGGCAGTGGAATTATTATTCTTTAAAATTGGGTATAGATCGCGGAGGATGTTTCTGATTTTATGGGAGCCAGGGAAGAATGTGGTGATGAGGCTGAGTCTGTCAGGATGGTGGGTTTTGGCCCGAGGGGTGTAATTGGCAGAGGGGGGCAGGATTTGATTGGTAAGAAGCTTTTTGGGGTACTCGCGTTCTCTGAGGGAGTGATATAGGTTATCGGTGTATTGTTGAAGGGTGTCTATTCATGGGCCATCTTGAAAGCACTTTCCTCAAAAACCAACCCCTCAAACCTCTCTTCTGGGCCCGCTATATTGATGATATCTTTGTTCTTTGGCCTCATGGCCGTGAATCTCTATCTTCCTTCATTTCTGTGCTAAACTCTTCCTTTTCGGTTTCTTTCACCTCTTCCGTCTCTGACTCTTCCATCACATTTCTGGATGTTAATATCCTTCTAAAAAACAACAAATTCATCACCTCCGTCCATAAAAAACCCACTAACCATAACCTTTACCTTCATTTTAATAGCTGCCATCCACCACATACCAAACGCTCCATTCCATATTCCCTCTCTGTCCGCGGCCACAGAATTTGTAACGACGCCCACTCCCTTCAACAATACACCGATAACCTATATCACTCCCTCAGAGAACGCGAGTACCCCAAAAAGCTTCTTACCAATCAAATCCTGCCCCCCTCTGCCAATTACACCCCTCGGGCCAAAACCCACCATCCTGACAGACTCAGCCTCATCACCACATTCTTCCCTGGCTCCCATAAAATCAGAAACATCCTCCGCGATCTATACCCAATTTTAAAGAATAATAATTCCACTGCCCTCCTATTACCTTCATGTCCCACAGTATTTTTTAAGCGTCCCGCAAACCTGCGAGATATCTTAAAATCTACTAAACCCTCCCTTCAACCGACCGCCCCCTCTCCACCACTCTCCACAACTTGCAACCTTCCTCGGTGCAAATGTTGCTCCCTCCTAATCTCTTCTGCTACGCCCTCTTCCAATAAATCTTCCTCAGCAGCCAACTGTACTTCCACAAATATCGTTTACCGTCTCTCGTGCAATTTCTGCCCGGCATTTTATGTTGGCGAATGTACTACCCCGCTTTCAATACGAATGAATGGGCACCGCCACTCCACCACATGTCCTCCCTTCATTGATCCCATTCCTAAACATACCGCTTCCCATCGTAAGACCTTCAATAAATGTTTCTCTCTCTCTATATTAGAAGCCCTCCCCGAATCAGCAACTAATATTGAACTGAGGACTCGCGAGATGGCTTTCATCTGGTGCTTAAGAGCATTTGAATCGCCCGGGCTTAACTTGGCCCACTAACCAATAGCAACCCCTTGCTCCCGCTCCCCACCAGTCCCCTTCCCTTCTCCTGTTCCGCTTCCCCCCCCCCCACCCGAGGTAACAGACCACTAGTTAGTCTCTTGTCGTTGACGATGGCGGCTTGCCCGTCGAAACGTCCGCAAATTATTCTGTGAGTGTCCTTTTAATTTTCGTGTGCCTGTGTTTTAAAAGTATTTTTATATTTGTGTTTATATATATATATATATATATATATATATATATATATATATATATATATATATATATATATATATATATATTCAATCGACGAAGTTCACACGTGGTGAAAATATACCCAATAAGGAGTCACAGGCGTGACAAGTAAAAACATAGTGACACAAACAAAAGAAACTCACACGAATAGTTGTTTAATTTTCGACAGCAATCAACTGTCTTCTTCCGAACTGGAGAGAGTACTGGATGCAGATGTGGGTAAGGAGAGAAGAAAGAAGAAAAGAGAGGAGGGGCAGGCAGGGGAGGGCAGGTTGGGCCAGGCTGGGAAGAGATTGGAGGAGAAAGAGGGGAATAAAGGGAGGGGCAGTCAGGAAAGGGAATGGAGGGGGAAGAGGGGAAGGGAGTTTAGTGAAAGACATTGATACCCGGAGTTTGAAATGCTTTATACAGCCAAATAAAAGATAATTCCACCGATTTCAGTTCAAGGGGGGGTGCAGTTGGGGGGAGGGAAAAAAGAACTGAAACATTGTAGCAGTGGTTGAAGGATTTTTTGTGGAGGGAGGCGTGTATCGCAACGGGAAGAGAAGCAGATTGGGAAGGATTTTTACAATTAGCACGGTGATTATTAATACGTATATTGAGGGGAGTCGAGGATTTACCAATATAGAAAGCTGGGCAGAGTTTGCATTGCAAGTGGTAAACCACATTGCTGGTGATGCAAGAGGAGGGAGGAGGGTGAGGGAGAGAGGGGATGGAGGCGTTGGGAGGAGGGGGTGTGGTAAAGATAGGACATAGTTTGCAACGAGCACGATTACAGGGGGAGGGAGTGGGTTTGGAGAGGGGCTTGGTGGATTTGAAGATATCGGACAAGTTAGCCGGCCGCCTATAGGTGATTGAGGGAGGCTTAGAGAAAATTTTGGCGGTGGAAACGTGGTTTTTAAGGATGGGATAGAGGTCTTTCAAGATGGAATTAAGGGACTGTACACCTGGGAAATAGGTGGTACAAATGGAGAGGATGTGGGAGTCTTTGGTGGGAGGAGGTTTGGTGGAGCCGAAATTTTTCTGAGTTTTTTGAATTTTTTGATGAAGGAGGGATTCTGGGTAACCACGCTTAAGAAGGGATTGATGAAGGTTGGTGAGGAATTTGTCGAGAAAATCTGGGTTGCTACAAATACGATGGCCACGGATAGATAGGGAGTAGGGGAGGGAGCGTTTGGTATGGGAGGGGTGGCAGCTGCTATAATGAAGATATTGCTGCTTATTAGTAGGTTTGATGTGAACCGAGGTGTGGAATTTTGAGCCTGATAAGGAAACATTAACATCCAAGAAGGTTATTTGGGAGTTGGAAATCGTGGAGGTAAAGGAGACGGAGGCAGAGGTATTGAGGGCGGAAATGAAGGTATTTAGGGAATCAGTACCATGAGGCCAGATGAGAAAAATGTCATCTATGTAGCGGAGCCACAAGAGGGGTTTTAATGGATATTTGGACAAAAAAGATTGTTCTAGATGGCCAAGGTAGAGATTAGCATAGGAGGGACTAAACCTACTCCCCATAGCACAACCTTTGGTTTGTAAGAAGAATTTTTTATTAAAAGAGAAAGAATTATGGGTGAGGATGATATTTGTGAGCTCCACAAGAAAATCAGTGCTAGGGATATGCGGGTTGAGACGTTTGGAGAGGAAAAACCTGAGTGAAGACAGACCTTCAGCATGAGGGATGCTAGTATAGAGGGAGGTGACATCTATCGTAGCCATAGTAATTTGGATGTCCGGAGGGAGGGAGGTTGAATGAAGGATTTTTAAGAAATGGTAGGAATCTTTTACAAAGGACGGTAAGGCGTGCACCAGTGGCTGGAGGTGGAAATCGACAAATGCCGATATTCTCTCAGTTGGGGAATTGCGGGAAGAAACAATAGGTCGGCCAGGATGGTTAAGTTTGTGAATTTTGGGGAGGATATAAAAGTGCGGAGTGCGGGGGAAAGGAGGGGAGAGCAAGGAGATCTCGGCGGTGGATAAACCCTCTGATGGGCCTTTTTCTTGGAGGAAGCAAATTATTTCTTCTTTAAAAGTGGGGTTGGGATCATTTGGGACTACGGCATAGGAGGAAGTATCGGAAAGCTGTCTATTAGCTTCAGCAATGTAGTCGGAGGTATCTAGGACCACAACTGTGGAGCCTTTGTCTGCTGAAGTGATGACGAGGTCAGGGTTGTGAATTAATTTTTTGAGGGCAATGGATTCAGCTGGCGAGAGGTTTGATTTGGGATTAAGCGAATTTAAAAAAGAAGAGCTGGAGATTTTAGACATAAGGAGATTGATAAACACTTCGGCGGGATGGTTTGAGGGAAGGGGTTTCGGTTCATGGGAGGAAGGAGGTCGGAACTTAAGTAAAGCATTATGAATGAACTTAAGTAAAGCATTATGAATATATAAATATATATATATATATATATATTTATATATTATACCGCATATATATATATATATATATGCGGTATATATATATATATATATATATATATATATGTCTTCTTGTGTCCATGTCTAATTCTCCTCTCTTGGTGTTGGAATAGCTGCCCTTGTGTGCCATCCAGAGGCCACGGCTACGGGCTCAAGCTTGAAGGGGTATTCTTTGTTATAAGCCCCAGCCGAAATCATGGTAAATCTAAGTGTCTTGATAGCTCAACTGGTAGAGCACTCGGCGCGAAATCGGGAGGTTCCGGGTTCGAGTCCCGGTCACGGCACATTTTTACCCTCTGATTTCTCGGCTGTACCATCTTCCAAATCACCAGTGTCTTCGTCCAATTTTAGTTACATGTTTCCTATCTCTTTCTTTCACCTTCTGTTCAAATTATTATATATATATATATATATAATAAATAATTTCGTTTAAACAGAGGGTGAAAGAAAGAGGATAGGAAAAACACAAAATTGTGAAGTCCAATGGTGGTGCGAAGATGTTATGATGGCCGATTCACAGTGAAAAAAATTCGACTAGGCCGGGAATATATATATATATATATACACACACAATATGCCAAGAGGGTGGCCGATAAAAATATATAAACGGAAAAAAGAACACTCACAATTTAAAACTTCCGATATTTCGGTGAAGATATTAGCTCCACCTTTCTCTAGGAGAAGAGTAGGAATGAATCCTACTCTTCATTCCTCCTACTCTTCTCCTAGAGAAAGGTGGAGCCAATATCTTCACCGAAATATCGGAAGTTTTAAATTGTGAGTGTTCTTTTTTCCGTTTATATATTTTTATCGGCCACCCTCTTGGCATATTGTATATTTATCACCCGAGTGATTCTCCTAGAAGTTTTATATGTGTATATATATATATATATATATATATATATATGCAATATCAATCACATATCAAAGTAACAGGCTGTAGATCTTAATTAGTACCAATGTTAGAACTATCATTTAATTTAGACCTCTCAATTGTGAAACTTAAATGGCTATCTAAAATCAGCTGGAACATATTTGGGATTATGTGTAGAATTATCCATATAAATTTGTCCAACAATATCCGTGAACTCCCTCTTAATCTCCCATTTAAGTTCAAATGTTTGAAAAAACGAGAAATAAGCATTTTGAGAACCAAGGCTGAGACTCATGAATGTGTAGCACTTCCTAGTTGGTTGAAATGAAGGACGATCTTAGCCATGATTCCATGGAAATGATCCCATGTCTGCAGTAAAAGGACTATGTCCCTTTGTGAGGTCCGCTTTAGTAAAGTGAGCCATATCTTTTGTTTACGCGAAGTAGGGCTTTAAAAAAGTAAAAAGGGGGAGAAGGTAGGAAGACACATGGACGAATGATGAAACAGTTGACTTTGACTTGGGATGAGAAAGACCTCCATTGAAATAAAAATAATAGGGTGAAAATATGAAAAAAGGGTCGCTGAGCACTCGAGGTGCACTCGAGCGTTTTTCTGGAAATTATTTCGACGGAATTTTGTACCCGGAAATTTTTCACCGATGCGAAATGTTTCTTCGGTTCATCCCGCCTTCTCAATGCAGTGGTGGGTGGGTACCTCGACCGTAAACTTCTTTCTTTCCTTCATGTTTGCCCTCGTAATAAAATATCATTCCTTCCTCCTTTATTCTCGTTTCATCCGGAACGATTCATGAAAAAAATAAGCCCTAACATTCTGTGCATTTTGATCTCACCGACTTCTCTCTCTTTCTCTCTCTGTTGTGTCTTTTTTAATATGACCACTTGTAAACGAATACGTCTTCTTGTTTTTTTTGAGTGCCTACAGGTTTCCTTCTCTTCAAAGCCAGTCTTTCACTCTGACGGTTCTATGGCTTGGTCGTTTCATGTCTTTCCATTGGCAGGATTTGTTTTTCGTAAAATTAACCTTGGTTGGTGATGAACGAGATCCCTCGCGAATTGATACGTGGCAACGCATTAACAGTGAAATAAAATATTAATTCCATTCTCAAATATTTTAGTGACTAACTTTTTCAGACCTCATTATTTTCTTAAACTTCGGTGTTAATTGCTTGCGAGTAATCTATGATTCTTAATCAGTTTACTTATTCCGTTAAAGTGAATTCAAATGTCTCCTGTCGCATAGTTTCCTGCTGTATTGGAGGTTACTTGAAACTTGAAATCATTATGTACTGTTCAGAGCTTTAATATTTCAGTGCTGACTCCAACATAGCTTCTTTTTCTCCAGTATCTGTACACCTGTCATTTGTATCCATCCCTCACCTATGAAAGTTCGTTGGGTGAAATTCTGTAGATTTAAAATTTGTGCTGTTCTCCTTTTAACAATATCAATTTTTTAATCTATAAAATGGACGGATAAGCTTTTAATTGTTTCGAACACCGGATATTACCGTTACTTCCCATATAAACGTAAGCAGTTCAATGCAAGAGATGGAAATATATTGTAACTACTCAATGACGCTCACTATTTATTTCCAGAACCAGCAATTACTGCGGGAATTGTTCCAGACAGCTGATTACAGGAGTGGAAAGTAATCCTAATTATAAATGATTTTCAATATCGATAGGGTTTACCGCAACGACATCTCACCTTATTTATCGGTCATAATTTAGTTGCCGACCTTTGTTGAAGAGCTTTAATAAGTGATAACTTTCATATCTCAGCGGACCATTCTAAAGCTATGAAGTGTTTGCCTGCCAGATATTTAATCCCTTAAAATTGTGTACGCTTGTAGTGGTGAAAGATGGATTGCATCTTGAAAATAATGTCTCCAAATTTATGTCGTTTCTCCTTTAAAGCTAACCACGTACATTGAAAAATTTATTTGTCTCAGGCTTTTCATGGCTTAAAATTATCTCCATATTCCTATTTTGATTCCACACCTTTTCGTCGTCAATAACCATCAGGAAATCTGTCAGTAAATGCCCTCCCTTTCATGCACTTTCTTTAATTCAGCTTGATTACGTCACCCTCTTACTTCTCTAAACGTAAAATTTAATTAATTTAGTTGAAAATTCAATTATCTCTTGAAGTAGGAATATTGATGATAGCATCAAATGTCCGCTGAACGATTTTGTCGCATAATTCTTACTAAGGGAGACCGAAGATGGATTACATGAGGAATTTTATGAAGGACAAAATGTACAAATGAAACGATTAGCTTATGGGAGAGTGGAGTGTATAGCTACAGCCAGGGCAAAGTTGTATTAGACGTACAAAATACTAAAAAGCATTTGAAATAAAAAATACGATGTTCTTTTGCAGGGTGTATTTGAAATACAAAATGCAAGCACATGTATTTTTAAATCCTAAAAATACGGAAATACATTCCAACCAGAGAAAATCTTCATGAGTTAACTATAAAAAACAATGAAAATAAGAACTCTAAAATTTATAAAACACGAACTCATGAGTTGAATAAAATTTGAGTCTGTGGAGCCATCTCTATATAAAAAATATCATTTTAAGTAAGCATTTAGTAGATTTAATGTACATGACTCAAGATGAGAATGCAATATTTGTACTATGTACACCTTATAGTATCTCCATAAGTACTACTTCCATAACTTACCGATGAAACTCAATTCCAACCAGTTTGAATCCAGACTGGTGAATAATGAGAATAAAGCTTTAGTGCAAAAGAAAAATGTTGAAATAACATAAAAAGTCACCCAGTATATTTAGACCGATGCCAAAAAATTACAATTGGAAAAGGCGAAGACTAAAATTATCAGTAGGGAACAAACGGCAGAATACTCATTCCCGTATTCTCCGTCGCAACATATAGAAAATTGTCCCGAAGTTAAAAGTCACTAACAACCTACTTTCATGCCAAGCACCCTCTTAATTCCACTTGAGATCAAGAAGTTACTGCCCCAAGCTCCTCATCGGGAGATCACTAAAACATTTTCTCCTTAAAACTCTTGGTATAAGTAATTTGCATTGTTTTATTTTAAATACCTACATCAATTCTCTCCAGTCGCGATTTCCCGGCTGGCTCCACGTAAATGGCCGCCTGGGAATTTGTCTGAACTTGATGCTGATAAAATTATACTCAGTGCATTTTTTAGGTTTCTCAGGTATGCATCTCCTTAATATTAAAAAACTATTTTTTGCAATTTTTGATGCCAATAGAGTGTATTAGGTCACTTTCATTATCATATACATAAGTTGGACCATTGGTGCACACCCCCTGGGTCAATGACTCATTCCCCTTCCCATATACAATTTTTTTATCCACTCATGGGTTTCCCCACTCCCCCAAAATTAATTAATTAATTTTATGACGCACTGACACTTCGTATTATGACCCTCATTTTTATGCACCACATAGTAGGACAATGTAATGAATAAATAAATAAACGCGTTTTAGGAATTAAAAATTGGGAAAATATGAACGGAATAAAAATCAATTATGTAAAATACGCAAAAAGCACAATCAACCCGTGTATTATTAAGAGTTTTCGGAAATTGCATTTGAGGAAACTATGACGTGGAATTAAATCCTAGAGTTTGGGTTTCTTACACTATACGAAGTTATTCCCAGTTTTACGTTTTATGAATAGCGCGATTTCTCGGGAGTGTTTTCTCGCTAAATACGTTGAACGAGGATCTAAAAAAAGACCTTAAAAAGTTTTTAGTGCACAGTGCTACGTGATTTGGTTTCTTTTATTCTTCAGGTGTTGGGAGAACCCTTAGAGATGCCTCTATTTTCATCTCAGGCTTTCCCAGATTGTTTTGCGTCCCTTTAGTTTGCTTGGTTGTCTCCATCCCTTTCTCTCCCCTTCCTGTCGCAAACCTCCTCCGTTATCCCTGACCTCCTTCCTACCTCTCTTCATTTTATTTCTCACTCTTGCCGATTATCCCGTCGCATCTGGATCCTTCCTCCTCATCTGGTGGTCCATATCCTTTGCTCTCTTTTCGTTACGCTCGCACAAGATGGAGCTGCCACTTCCTGGACCTATTCTCTCTAAGGCGGTGTTCCGATTCAGGTAGACCACCTATGTGTATCCCATATAATGCAGTTAGCAGAAGACTGGAGTAAGGATGCGAATTCAAGACATCTAAACTTCGTAATTTCAAAATTATGGCATGATTGTGTTTTTAGATGTTAATAATTTGCACATTCAAATATGAAGTAAAATTGACTTAAAAAGCTACGCGATAAAAATTTGGAGTAAAATTATATTCTTAAAATATTCATTATTTACTTGTATATATGATGTATTTATCCTCATTTCTTAAACCAATCACATTTCTCTGGATATGACTCCTTTTATTTAATAAATTAATTATATTTCACATGGTACTATATACTCATGGTACTACAGACAGCATGTCTCTCAAATAATACTGATTCGTTCAGTTTTTCCGGTGCACAATGTACCACTAACGTAATGAGTTAAGCATTGTGCAACCAGCTGTAGACGGATAATTAACATAAATGTTAGAATTGAATGTAAGAAAATTTCGGACTGGCTTTCATTAAAAATTCAGGCCTTTTTTAATTCAGCCAGAACGCTATTTAAATGCCAATATTCACGATAATTCCGCTTTTTCAGGACGCATGGCAGCCCTAGTCTGGGCAATACTTTCGAATTGGAACGAATAAGTTGCGCTTGTATGTGTATGCGATCAATAAGGAAGTCAAACAAACCAGTGACGGCAGCCGTCACCTTAGAATCTCTAGTGCAAACGCGAAAAATAGAAATTTTATCAGCCAATTGGAAAATTATTAGGCAACGCAGGAAATTTTTAACATTTTTCAATGCTTAAAAGAGGTAGAATGAATAACATATGCATTTAAATTTACCCTTACAATTAATCGTAATGTTAACGAGTCTTATCTTGCCAGATGCTGTAACTCTATCTCGTACCAGCCCTTTCGCGGTCGCGAAGTTGGTCCAAAGGCTGAGATTGTGACGTCACTTCCTGAATTTGACGTAAATATAAGTACGGCTAGTAAGTACCCTTAGTGTGGATTGGAATACAGCTTTAAGCCGTCGACACAGGGGACATATTCTTCGGCGTTATTCCCTTAGTTACGCCAAGCGTGCTAACTTGGGATCTGCTGCGCGTGGAAACCCTGTGTTTTTCCTAGTTAGAACCGGCGCAAATTACCTTGGAAAAACGTGGTCGAATTAGGAGCCTCTATTGTTAATACGTGAAATCCACGATGTGAGTGTAACGCGGCACAAACAAAGGTTACGAAACATCGGGCTGCAGGCAAGGAGTAGCGCAGTAAATGTGTGTGACAAATGTGTGCAATTTCCGTTAGACGCAGGCTACAAGTCCCTTTCCGCGTCTTATCTTCAATCCCTCCCATCCTACGCTGGAACCAATCTCCTCCCTCTCAACCACCCCTCTCTAAGTTTCGCTCTCGTCCGCCAAAGTATCTTTTTTCGATACTCTCTCCTCTCTATTCCTGAGCCACACACTTGTTTTCTTCTCCCACACCTGCCCTGCTGTTTATATGCCTCCCTCCATTTGCCGAAATTCAATTATTCCTTTTTTTGTGCCTTGAAACGGTTTTCGAGAAGTTCTAATTCTGGCGCAATTTTCTGCATGTCCTTCCAACATACTTTCTTTCTTTCCTCATGAACGAGGAGTGTGTGGGAGGATTTGCACTTACATGTTACTCCGACAAGTCTCTCAGTTTCTCTCTCTTTGTTTTGCTAACTGCTCTATTGACTAATGGTTCCCATTTTTGTTCAAACGGATACTTATCTTACTTACTCTTTTAAAAAATTCGAAAGCGACAAAGAAAGTAGTTTTTAATGGAATCCTGCGTTTGGGCGGGTAGATTTTTCGAGGCAAGAGGCTGTTGCAAGGCAAAAAAATAGATAGGACTTAAGGTGGAAAAATGTATTTTCCTTGGAGGACTTATTGATTCCAGTTTATTCCTGTATTTTATTTTCAACCATTAACTATTGAGCCACAAAAAGTTTTAAACACAAACATCAGCTTCTCCGAAACTGTGAGAAAACAGCCTTTTTAGGTTGTGTAATTTTAGATTTTTGTGTACTAAATAGAAGATTAAGAAATGAGTAGATGCAAGGAATCGAACGAAACATAAAATTGCCATCCCCCAGAAATTATGGTATATTAGTCAAAGGGACTGAGGTAAATTTCCGGAAGCTATGGCTTTTAAATATTACTTGCATTGCCATCACGCCTTTACCAAGGAGATTCATATAATTTTATTTTAAATTCAAGCTTTTGATGGCCTATCTCAGTGGGGGAACGTCCGTTAAAATACCCTAGGTTACACATCAAATCCGTGTGGTGCATCTCCATAGGTAATCGAAAGGTCTGCCACTTGGTGAATGTATACAATATGAGAAACCATAGGATGCATCCAGAGAGTAGAAGGTCCTACTACACTGAAAGTACGAATTTCACGAGGTTTCTGCAGATTGCCTCAGTTCTCTTTTTTTGAGACAGAACCTTTTTTTGTGATTATTTTCTTTTAGCTGTACTCGCGGGCATAGATTGTGTGAGATCTTGCGTTCAGACATTAAATCTCTTACAGTAATATACCTTAAAAAAATGCATTCAAAGGATTTTTTCAATCTTTGGTGTGGTTTAATATTTATAGCGAACTATAACTACCTAATGTTTAAAAACTACCTGCCTCACGCTTAGCCACGGCTCCTAGAGAAAAATTACGCTATAGATTTATTTAAAGAATTATCTTGTTCATCGTAGGAGAAATAAGTTGGTTGAATTTACCTTTTCTATAAGCTACAACTCCTGGGGGACAAAAGTTTGTTTATAAAACATTATTTTCTTAACTACCCTTATTACCTGTATGTCGCGGTCGAATCATGGACTAATTGGTAGATAAATTGGTCTCGGGCGGTAACCATATATTGCCATGATATTGCCATGCCATATATTGCCATGATAAATTGGTCTTAGGTTTTCCTCAGAATTTCGCGGAAAATTCTAAATGGAACCCTTAATTTATTGTTTGATCATAAAAAATTGTTTTCAATTTAATTACGCCTCCATTTCATATTACGCTGCTGTAATTGGGTTCTTGAATTTTCCTCATATTATCCGCTCGCGTCTGCACCTACTTTAGCCACTTCTTGAGTTTTACTGTGATGAATTGAAAATCTTTCCTCTCATTTTTGATAACTGTATCAGGTCATACTTTTCGTCAAATTTGCTTGTATAGTTCTTGACGAAAATTCATTGCGTGAGGATCCAGTTTGGTGCGGAATCTCCGTTAGTAAGAATATTTTTTTCTGGATTTTCATTTTGTAAGTAGTTACCTACGCATAATGGAGCGATTAATGGGATGTAATGAAACACAAGGAAAATGAAAACTTGGTACAAGAACTTGACATTGACTCTGGAACGAGTAAGTGAGTCTTATTTCATCAGCCATTCCCTCACGCTTTCCAGAATATAATTTTGAAGTTAATTTCCCTACACAATCAAAGAATACATAACTGCCCTTGCAAATAATTGAAATTTAATCTTGACGTGAAGGGATGGTTCTATAATGTGAGTAGTGAGAAAATAATATGTACGTGCGCAAATTTGATGCATTACTGAGAACCACGGCTCTAGATTTAAATCCCCTCCTCCCGATAGATGGCCACCTAGATGACCGAAATGCATGCATAGGAGAGTGTATTCCTTTGTTTTCATTGACAATTTGGATTAATCTTTAATTTAAAAAAACAATCAAGATTACCAAGAAGTTAGAATCAGGCCCAGATCGGTGATTTCCTTAGCTTTAAAATTTTGAGTCACCCACAACCGCTAAAATATATAAAACCTTATCTCTAAGGATGCTGCAAATTTTCTGAGTGTCATTATTTTGACACTTCAGGAAGAAGATGCTTTTCACTCGTTGAAATTATTAGGTGGTGTTAGTAATACTCGGGATAACATTTCGTTGAGGTTATAATAATAATTATATTTATTATTCAAGGACTTGATTCGTTTCGAACAACTTACAATATAAAGAAATACTTATTATAAATGTAATTATAATGATAATAAAGGTTATAAGGAGGAAGAGTAACTTTATCGTCAGCTAGCCTTCGTATAGCATCTAATTGAAAATAGAGATTAGCCAGGTAATTTCATTTCTTTTTCCTCGATGTATAGGAGATAGTAAAAATATATTAAACGCTCTAAGTCGAAAGAGTGGAATTTCGGATACTAAATACTTGAGGACTTGGCCTCACGAAAATCATTCCGAGTAGGTTCGGGGACAAACCTACGTGGAGTGGAGCCTATCGAGATATCGGTGGTAACCTCCAGAATAGATTTTCTCATCATGATAACTTAGATCAAAATGGGGAGATGACGGTGAGAAAATTTTAGATGGAAAGGTTTGGTTGGTTTCATCGTTTTATAAAAAACATCCCGCGCCCATTCTCCATGCCTAAAAACCTCGCGAGAGACTCAGGGATGCAATAGCACACTAACCCAGAAAAATGCATCTTGTTCCCAACAGACACAAGGATTTCACATTTGAATAATTTCGAAATTTTGCAGAGGAGAGAGAAAGAGAGAGGGAGACAGAGAGAGAGAGAAGGGAAAAAGCGGCAAAAAGCTGTCAGATCCAGGGGCGCAAGGCGTAATGCTAAAACGCAACACGCAAAAGCGTATTCCTCTCTCTCTCTCCGACTCTCATTCACCCTCCACCCACTCTCTCTCCTTCCCACCTCACGCCCCTCCACTGCTTTCTCTTCTCAAGTTTCCCCTTCCCCCTCGAACACCCCCACCCCCTTTCCCTCACCTCCTCTTCTCCCTCTCCCCCCACCCTCAGTCCTCCTCGCCGTGTTCCTTCATCCTTTCCGAAATTAGAATCTGCCAAGTGCAGAAAAGAGAGAGAGAGAGAGAGGGACGGAGGGAGAAAAGGGGGCAGGAGGGTGTGAGAGGAAGGGAGGGGGGAGGTTAAACTGGTTTCGGTTATAAGTTGGAATTCAAAACTTAAAAGTCACGCAGTTGACTAAGCAAGAGAAGGTACAATTTCCTGCTCCCCGCAGTTAAACTACCGTTCGATCGTGCCACTCTGTACATCCAAGGAGAGAGAGGAATCACTGTTTTTCTTAAAAAGGGGAGATCATTTTTTTCTTCTAGGAAGAGGCATTCATAGAAAAATACGCTGATTCAAGCGGAAAATAGTGATATCCAAAGGAATAGCTTGCGGTGAAAATAGGGCTCTTTGTCGTAGTTTAAGGGGTATGCAGATGCAAAAAATCATAATCTGAAACTTAGTTCGTATGTGATTTTGTTGATCAGTTCTGGTGATAGAATTAATTCCCAGATTGTGATACGTCCGGGTCATCTCAAGCATGTTCTTCAATAATGCTGTTTAAGCGTGTAGTTGTAATGACGCCTAAGCTTCTGAAATATGCTTCCAAGCCTCCTTCTTGCATTTGAACTTGAAATCCTATGCATAGTCGCGCACATGGGTTGATGTTCTCACCTGGTTTGATCGGTTCTCTTTCATTGCTGGCGATATCCTGAATAGTAGTCTTTACCGTAAAACACACTGGTGAAACAAACTGATGAAATGAATGCTTGTGTATAAATTTGTAAGTTATGTATATGCCTAACAAATATTGCTAATGCAACATTTTACGATGTTATAGTTGCATTCAAAGACAAAAGTAGCAGTTTTTGATAGAAGGATCGTTTAAGAAAGATTGTAAGATATCGTGAAATAATTGAACAAGTGGAAGATTTTGTTTATCTTGGCCAAATGCTTGTTAAGGATGAAAGAATAGATGGAGAGATTATGTGGCGTGCTAATGCCAGTAGGAGAGTTTTAGGTAGTTTAAGGAGCATATCTAGGAATTAGTGTTTATCTAGGGAAGCAAAAATCGGAGTGTACGAAATTTTTCTCCTTCCGACGTTATTATAAGAAGGCGAAATATGAGTGTGGCAGGATACGCATAAGAGTGTGCTGAATGTAGTGGGAATGAGTACCTGAGAAATGTTTGCGGCGAAAGTGGGATCGATAAGGTTGGGAATGAGTGGTTCATAAAAGAATGTGGGTTGGATGCTCCAGTAATGGATATATATGAATGGATTGTGCTTCATTGGTTTGGTCATGTTGGGAGAATGGATAAGAGTAGAATAACAACACAGATAAATTATAGAGGAGTGAATGGTGTGAGAGGAAGGGGTAGACTGCGAAAGTCATGTATAAATGTTGTGGAAAAGACTAATGAAGAGGAATATTAAGAGTCTTAAGAGTAGCAGAGCGTGTATGAAGCAATGCAGGAGTATAAGAGAAGCAAAAGAGGTAAAAATAGGGTTACCAAATCACCCGATTTTTAATGTCCTTTTTTAGCCCCCGATTAAATGTTCAGAAAGCGTTTTTAGCCCCCGGTTTTTATGATCGCTGCCCAGCCCCGGTAGTAGAACGGTAGAGACTTTTCTTCCATTGTGTAATATTAAAAAAAATGAGAAGATGCCCCCTATCTTTATAACCCAAAATGTGATAAAATAAAAGATTGATTTAGGTTAAACTCGAAACGTCGCACAGTGGGCTGAAATCGAAAAAAGCTGGCCAAAAGTCAAAAAGTGATTTCTTCAACCCAGGAAGCTGACACTTGGCATAAATATTTTCAAAAGACCTGTACACGCGATGACGCAAATCATTTTCCTTAGTACTCAACAATTAACAATTTGCATGAGGTCAAAGTTGCACAAATTTTGCAAAAATAGTTTACACTCAATTTTCTCACGAAATCTTCGAAATCAGGCCCTTGCTAAGCCTTTATGGGTAAAGAATTGGAATAAAAGTGATGCAGTTAGATGAAACAGTTTTTATCTTTGTTTTAATGTAGTCTACTTACTTTTGTGTCATTATTTACCAAATATATTAAACAAAATGACGGACCCTCATTTTTGGTCATTTTTTAAATATATGTAGAGAAATAGTTATTTTCATCGCCGAGCATCGCGGAGTAACGAATATAGGAAAACTCTGCAAAGCCTCCACAGTGCGAATCCCTTGAGTTATGCTGCGACCGTTTGCGACGCCGAATTTCACACAAGTTTTTCGATCGCGCGGTCGAGTCTGTTCCAACCCGCCTGAAATGCCTGTAAGGTGGCGCGGCAAGTGTGTGGAATGGATTGTAGCCGCATCCACTCCGCTATGGACATTTCAGAGATACAAACATTGAAAAGAGTCTCCATGCATTATATTTTGGAGAAATCGCGGAAAGAATTACGTATTTTGTCACATGGGGTAAAGGTTTAGGAGGTACTGAAAGACTGCTTTCTTCGGGTGCACCGCGGGCGTTTATCTTTTTAGCAACTTGACATCGCCTACTGACGAATACGTACACTTTTAACGGAGACAGCATGCATACCACACAGGATTATTGTCTCTTCGAGGCCACCAGCCCACAACTGGTAACACACGGTTGCAAGTCCCCCGCTCCCTTCACTCCGGTTGGGCGTACGGTGAAGGGTCGTTTATTGGCACCGCGGAGCCCTTTTCTCGGTTATTTGCGGATATTTTTGGGAGAACGTTCTCTAGTATCCAAAGAAATTCACTTAATCATTCAGTTTCATTTTTCAGTGGTGTGAAGTAGTTGTTTTTTTGAAACTTAAGCTAGGGTGTCACGCGTATTGGTGTCAGTATTGGATCTCTCGAAATTCCCTCTACAACTCGCAGTGGTGTGGATACTTTCCACACCACTTCAAGAATCCACGCTTTTTCAAGGAATATACTCTATTAGGACAACCTGATGTCTAATTTTTTAATAGTTCATTTGCAATAACGTTAATGGCGTTATTTTTTATATTCAATTGCTTCTAATCATAATACGTCACTATTATTGCAGGATCCTTAATATCATGCCAATTCACTTTTCGAATATTCTTCTCTTTTGGAATGTGCACGAAATTGTACTCACCTATTTCCTTTTAAGCTTATAGTTTCGTCTCTCTTTTAGGGGTTGATGGTGTTTATGAATGAAAAAGAACCTCCATTGGTTCACACGTTTAAAAAATGTATAAGAATACTCATGGGAGTGAAAAATTCGTTTCGGATGAAGACATAGTACTTGTTAAATCGTCTCGCCGGAAGGTTGCATTTGGAAATGAATAATGAAGTTTTTAAGTGATTATGTTAAGAGGTTCTTTCTTAATGGATATGCGTCGCGGTGAGAACAAAGCTCACGGAATAACGAGTGATTTTTGATGCGTTAGGGTGAATGGCTGAAGGTAAATGCCGTTTTCCCCGAACATTTGCTGCAAAATTTGCCAGATTCTTCAACGCCGTCATGTAATTATATCCGAACGATTCTAGGATATTAAGAAGTACCCTTGTACTTTGAATCATTTTTAAATCACATTTGTGCTTGCATTACGACCCTTATTAGGCACCTTAGGGCGTCTGGAGAAATTACTTTCTCATTCCAAAATATTTTATTGCAAAACTCACCCTCAGCACCTTCCCATATCTTCAGGAATAACATGTGTGAGGGAAATATAATTTTCTGAATGCTTTATTAACACTTTCTGATACTACATCGAAGTTTATTTGCTTCAGGCCACCTTTGTTTTATTCAAACAAATTTATATTTTCATTACAGGAATGGACAAAAACTTGATTAAGAGTTTCTCAATAATATTTAAGGTAATATCGCGGGGCCTGCTTCTTAAAGAGGTCGAGTTTAGGCGGTACTGCTGGGAAACTGCAGAATGATATGTGCAATTTTACCCATGGTATCATATGCCGCCCACGGTACACAAACTTTGATTCACGGAACCGATATCGCAAAGGAGTCTATACTACCATTGGGGCAATTATCTGAAGAGGCGATAGAAGCGCGAAATAAAGACATGTAATTGTCGTGAGCATTTCTCCAGAAAAACATCTAGAGTGGCCACCAATTAGTATTTATTTCAGAGACTCATCCTTATATCAGATCCTCTAATTTCCAGCTGAACTCAAGGTCTTCCTAAGAAATCCACAGGCTTGCCAAAGGAAGTGAAAGAGCTACTCTTATTGAGTGAAACAGAAAAAGATCTGATTTATTCAGACAGTGATGATAGTGAATATTCAGAGGGTGAATAGTAGAAATACAAGCAAAAAATGAATTTTGTAGTGCATGTTTTGTTACATTTTAAGAAAAAGTTAACTTACGTAATCATGATTTAAAAGGGTACTGCAAATTATTTCCCTCCACGGTATTTCTCCCTCACATAGAATGAAAAATGACACTGACATTAAAAATACACAAAATAATGAAGCATCGGGATCGTAACCCCGCAGATTCCCCGAAAACGTTCCGCGGTGGCAATAACCTACCCTTCGCCGTACGCCCAACCGCAGTGCAGGGGGCGGGGGAGTTGCTGCCGAGCGACAGCAGCTGTGAGTTGGTGGCCTCAAAGAGACAATAATTCTGTGTGGTATGCATGCTGTATCCGTTAAAAGTGTACGTATTCGTCAGTAGGCGATGTCAAGTTGCTAAAGAGAGAAACGCCCGCGGCGCACCCGAAGAAAGCAGTCTTTCAGTACCTCCTAAACTTTTATCCCATGTGACAAAATACGTTATTTTTCCGCTATGTCTCCAAAATATGATACATGGAGACTCTTTTCAATGTTTGTATCTCTAAAATGTCCATAGCGGAGTGGATGCGGCTACAATCCATTCCACACACTTGCCGCGCCACCTTACAGGCGTTGCAAGCGGGTTGGACCAGACTCGACCGCGCGATCGAAAAACTTATGTGAAATTCGGCGTCGTAAACGGTCGCAGGATAACTCATTGGATTATCACTGTGGAAGCTTTGCAGAGTTTTCCTATTTAAGTTACTTCGCGATGCTCGGCAATGCAAATGACTATTTCTCTACATATATTTTAAAAAATGACCAAAAATGAGGGTCCGTCATTTTGTTTAATATATCTGGTAAATAATGACACAAAAGTAAGTAGACTACATTAAAACAAAGATAAAAACTTTTTCATCTAACTGCATCACTTTTTATTCCAATTCTGTACCCATAAAGGCTTATCAAGGGTTTGATTTTGAAGATTTCGTGAGAAAATTGAGTGTAAACTATTTTTGCAAAATTTGTGCAACTTTGACTTCATGCAAATTGTTAATTGTTGAGTACTAAGGGAAATGATTTACGTCATCGCATGCACAGGTCTTTTGAAAATATTTATGCCAAGTGTCAGCTTCCTGGGTTGAAGAAATCACTTTTTGACTTTTGGCTAGCTTTTTTCGATTTCAGCCCACTGTGCGTCGAGTTATTTAATCTGACGTACCTATTTGTATATTTTAACCCGCACTTTCATTTTAAATTAAACCACCCCTCTTATAAACATAAATATTACATCAATATTAAAGCTGTTTGCCGAATTATCTCTCACGCCCTGAACGTATGCTTCATTCAATCACTTCCAAATGATATTTTTTTATCACTCCGCTTCCAAAAACAATGCTCAATATCTTGCTTCAAACATGCGGACTTATTGTCAGGCGGCCTTTATTGTTTGGGATACACACCACATGCTCCCGCAAGAATGAAACTTAAAGGCGATATGCTTATAATAAACGCTGAAACACGTGCTCTACGCGGAAATGCCAATTAAAGAAAATCGACTAAAACTTTTAGTGATAATCCCCCGGTTTTTAATTGTAAAATACTGTAATCCCCCTGTTTTTTTATTTTAAAATATGGTAACCCTAGGTGTACATAGGGAATTAAGGAGGAAAGATTGAGAGGGCATTAGGAAGCAAATCATTGAAAGAAAGCAAGTTTCCTGACCCATCAGCAATAACTATGGTCTTTGACTTTTCCTACCTCGAATGAGAATGGCGTGATGAGTATATGTATATTTTTGTATATATTATTCTATTAGTTTGGGCTAATTGATTTTGATGCCATGCCATTACTTTATATTTACAGAGGTAACTTCGGAAGTTAAAATATTTGAAACCTTATTGATTATATTTAAAGGTTTTACTCTCCACTTCGGGGAATACTGCAAAAATGTTCAAAACGAAACGCTTGGTATATCAACACGGTTATTTTTACTATCCCCTCCGTGGTTTCAGGAGACTCTTTATTTGGCCTAAACATTAAGTCAGACTTGAATATAGCCCACTCGCAAGTAAGGGTGACCGACGGAGAATCAGGGTGTGAAGTTATAGGTCGTGAGGTGATACAAGGTTGCTGTTTGTCACCTTTAGATAAAATGTTTATAACGACGAAACGGTAAGGGAGACATGGGAAGAGCTATGTTTAGGGATAAAAGTTGGAATGGGGATGAGGAAGTCGGTTAGTTACGCTTAAGATCAGGCGTTAATTAATCAATCATCCTGGGGATTGAGGATGCATTAAAAACCATTGTGGGAATTATGGAATTAAGTTCACTCATAAGAAAACCAATGTAATAGTGATTTCTAAGTCAAAGAAAGTAAGGCAAACCATAAAAGTAGGAGGGTACTAACTGGAACAAGTTGAGTCTTTCAACTGCTGGAGTTGTACGTTGGAAGAATATAGACTTGAAAGTAAAGATATTAGAAGGAGAATAACGTTAACGAAGGAGGCGTTCACGAATAGGAAAGAATTAATGACAGTGACTTTTTGTAGTAATATAAAGAAACGACTGGCAAATAGCCTCAATGAGAGCGCAGCATTGCATTGTGCAAAAATGTTGGTTTTGAGGAGAGAGAGTAAGAAGAACGAGGAAGTGCATGGCATGGTGATAGAGAAGAGGAAAAATCTGGAGGAGATGAGGAGGCAGAGGTGGTTGGAACAGATAATGAGGGGCGAAGGGGATAATGAGAGCTGAAGATCGTGCTAGAGGGGAGGATGTTCGGTAAGCGGGGAAGAGGAAGAAGAGCTTTACGGACGGGTTGAAGAGAGGTAGGACGTATGCCGAGCAGAAGAATGAAGCCACGTAAGGATACAAGGGCCTATGACAGTAAAAGAATATTAAATTTATTCTTTCTTCAATTTAAACCTACCTAATTTGGTGGACAATTAATAATAATTAACCGCGGGTGCAACGCTGAAGTGTAATTTTCAGTATAGATAAAAATACGCGTAATCGTTCAAACCGCGATAGTGTGATAAAAATAATCTTGAAAGTATTTAGAAACAAAAGAAGTGTTTATCATAGAAAAGTGTTCAAAGTGAAGCCGATTGTCTCTTTCATTTGGCCATAGCATGAAAAAAACCTATTTAAGTAACCTTTCAGGAGCTAAAATCAATATGAAGGAACAAAAAAGGACATATTCTCAATAGAACTTATGATGTAACTAGTCCTTGAATTTTTCGGGCCAATATAACAGTATAACATCGAAAAAATATTTAAAAGTTAGAATTATTTTTACTCACAAAAATAAGGAATTCATTGTAATCGTATTTCGTTTATTTTCTGTTTAAGTAACAACTGCTCTGATTTATTTTTCATCCAAGCGGCCACATGAAAATAATAAGCGGGAAGTCTGGGATCATTATCCGTTATTTACGGAGCCTTATCGTCCTATGCCATTGGCCCAGAATATTTCAAGCTGAGAGACAGTTAGTGGTGCGTAAAGAAGCCCGTCAATGTCTGAAAGTGAAAGTTACAAGGCTCTTAAAGTGTTCTATAAAAAGGCATTTTTAAAGCAATACAACCAAAGAAATACGGCAATCGCCCTGCCCCAATTGTTTCTTACATATTTCAGGAAGCGGCAGGATGTGTATTTTAGGGTCTATGGGGGTGAGAGTAAGGACCAGTGGGACCAAAGAGTTACATCATAAAATACCGCTAGCCCTAATTCCTATTCCTGCCTCCCTGAAACAGACCAATGGCAACTTAACCCTGAGGAGTGTGGCGGTTTGTCTTTTTTTTGGTGATCCCTGTGACGATAGTGAAACAAATGGGCGTTATTAAAATGTTTACTAACTTGCTCAAAATGGTGCTTTGAGTAACAAACTGACGTTGGTAGTATTTAGATGAAATCCGAATGGCACCATTGTTAGTTATAAAAATACATTGTAGACGAATGTGCGAAACTACCATAGAAAAATCGTTTGCCTAGTTATATTTTGAATTTTGCTCGATTATATATCTCCGGAGTGGATAATTCCCGATGAATTTCCAATGCTTTGATTTGAAGTAAATATTTTTTGGATTGGTTGCATTAAACAAATTATCCCATTATTAGAAATCGTTCTTTTACTTTTCGCATAAGTCACCATCCCTCTTTCCTCTCTTCCTTTATGTACATACTTACTGTTCACTATTCTGACGTAGACATTGTAGACATTCTCATGGTAAAGTGCATGTAATGGGAGGCGAAACGTCAGGCATCCATCGAAATCCACGCGGCGTATCTTGTATGGTTTTAGTCCAATTTCAACCATCATGGGCCTTGAAATATTCAGCATTGAGCCACGTAGTTTCTAAATGCATACTGCAATTCAGTACACCCGAAATACTCATCGGTCTTTTGTCGAGATCTTGGAGAGTGCTTGCTTCTCCGGAGGTGAACTCTTTTCTGGCTCAACAGCGTGTCCGTGGCCTTATTCTGGAAATACTAGACAATGTCGTGTTTTTGACGCTACAGCCTCGAAAAATCTGAAAATGTAAATGTGACTTTTTTTATTTTTCGAGCCGTCAAAAACAAACTCCTCCATCTCCGTCGGTGTTTCGATGAGTAAGTCGTAAGACCTGATGGAGGATCTGAACCTGTGAAACCTGTGAGTAACTCATCTTTCATATTTTTGAAACTTTGATGTGGCTGGAGCTGTATTCGTGGGTCATTGAGTGCACATTTTAATAATTTTTTAATTAAGTTGAAAAAATTATTGGATCACATTTTATTTAAGCGCATCTATTTTACAGTGATGAAAATGATACGAGAATTATGTTGTGAATTTATTTCCTTCATTTAAGCATGTAATGACTATAGTTTTCGGCGTAGAATTCGAAATTTAGACGAAATTGTATTGAAATGGAATTTTTCAGATATTGAACTTGGCGTGACATCTTGCTATTTCATTGCAATAATTATAATAATAATAAATGTATTATTTCGCATTTAGGAGAAAATCTGTACATATGTAACCGAAGTATCGCGAAATATATGTTATGTGCCATGAGGCTACGTGTTAAAATACCATTGATTTCCCAAAAACCCAAATCGGTATGATGTAATTATTTTCATTTTTATCTATAGATATCACTAATGAGAATACGTGTGCCAAGTTTCACGCAAATCTGTATGTAAAGAAAAATAGTACCAACCACCTTAAGGAGGCTAATATGTTAGAATACACTCCTAAGAGGAGTAATAGAAAGAGGATTCTTTTGAGGAGTCTTAATAACAAGAGAGCGTGCGTGTAGCAATGCATAAGCAGTTTGGCCTAAGCGAAGGAGATATACAAGGATAGGACAGTATGGAAGAACTTAATTTATCAGAGCCAGTGTTTTATGCCTAGCAGCTAAATTTAATGCCGAAGCCTTTGAATTCAGTCCTTAAACGATAATTTAAATTAAAAATTAAACCAAACTTCCTACGAAGGCAGTAGGAAATGTTGACTCCTGTGCATGTATTTTGGTCATCCAAGTGACCATCGACAGGGTGAGTTGAAATCTCGTAAACATGTCCCTGTTTTACAAGATTTTAACTCTACCTGTCCATGGTCACCTGGATGACCGAAATGCAAGCACAGGAGTCATCATTTCCTATTGCCTTCGTAGGAAGTTTGGCTACATTTTTAATTGAAATTTTTTTATCAATTCCTCTCCTCTTGAATTAGTTTTACGAGACTGAAGGTTTCATAGAATTTTTGTATTCGCGATAACCGAGAAGAGTGTCATTCGCATTCTTCAGCGCGCCACCGAGCAGGCAGCGCCGTTTTCCCACCAGGGCATTTTGACAAATTTTGATTATTTCTAAAAGTATCTACTCCCCTTAAACATATGATTAACTATTATTACGTGCATATGTGACAGTGTGACACCCGCTTTTATCCCGCAAGTTTACCTTACCGATCGGAGGTTGAGAGGCCTTGCTGTGGGGGGATTGAGAGAGCCCTTTGACTCTTGGAGGGGAGGACAGTCTCGCGCAGTACGAGGTGCTGCCATCACATCGCTGGAGTGTATAATCGCCGTTAACATGGGCCATCCCTGTCGCCTCCAGGTTGGGTGTGAGCCATTGAGCGGGGGTGACCCGGGGTTTAAGGCTGGGGGATTATGTGTGCTACTGGGAGGGAGAGTCAGAGATGCAGTAATGGGATAGCGCTGTATTGAGGGGCTCCTCTCAAAATTGCGTGGCACGATAAATAGGTTTGGTTACGATTGCTCGAGTCAAGGCATACCCGAAACTTTTCATATTTATGGCTATCCCAAATGAAATAGGGACTCAGTTTCGTGGAATAAACGACCACAATTTTCATTTAAAAAAATACTGAATTGGGGAATAGAAATTGTAAAATATTGCTCCCTGCATCTTCGTGAAAGTTAATATGACTACCAGTAGAAGTCGAAAAACCCTTTCTCACGAATGCGTAAGCTTTCAAAAATTAGCGTTCAAGTTTCCAGAGTGCATTTCAGCATATGTTCGTTAGTTTTTTCATTTTTTTTGTCATTACAGTAATTTGTTACACATGAAACTTCACTTAATATACTTCAAGTAAAATGTTTCAATGGGTGACATATTGCCTCAAGGTTTTTACAAGTTAAGTATACTTATAAGTGCACCTTGTGAGACATTCACAGAAAATAAACCATTCGCCTGGATTGGGATTCAAACTCAGATCCCTCAGGTTATAATTCCAGTCCAGGCGAATGATTTTTTTCAATGTAAATTTCACACATTTATGTGACCATGAGTGGATGACGCCTTAAAATTAACTGCGCGGCCAGATCCGCAGTTCTTTGAATATGCTTGTAAATAAATGAAGGATATTAATATTAAATCAAACCGTTAGAAAAACGGCATCCCAAATCAAAAGTCAGGATCTTAATTTGTAGAATATTTAGGAAATATATATTATAATGATTACATTTAGCAATGGGCTGCAGAGCCATTACTGTAGAGCTAACTCTTTCAATCCTGAAATAGGATTTTGTACATTTGGTTTCTATAACCTTAGGATCATGTTGAAAAAGCAATACTGATAATAATCAGAGCTTATAAGGAAAATGTCAAGTTAGCTGAAAACTACTGTAGAAGGACATATTGACGCTGCGTTGAAAAAATGTTCACCGACATATTGGATTGTTTTTGGCGTCACTGAAAAGTGCATATTATGCCCTATCATTGGAAATGTTGAACTTTGACGTATTGTATTAGCACATGGATTATATTAACTATTTTTTACTTACGAGTTTGCCTTTACTTCTCCAACGGAAGTTCAGTATTTCGCCTTGTTTTAGGTCCTCCGTTAACACGTATCAAATTTTAGAATGTTGTTAGAATTGGTCCTCACACACCCCCATTGCATGGTTTTGTCTAAGCCATAACCTTTCTGTGAGATTATTTGCCTTTTGTACCTGTGTGCAAGTCCCTGCAGCTCCATTGTTAATGATGGAAAGACAGTCAAAATACTGCCTAATACGTCATCAAACACGGCAACCCGCTGTTTAGGCGTAGACATTTTTAAAAGTACTGCTATTTTTTATGGCGTACAAAATGTTCCACAAATATGGAAGTTATCCATTGTAAATAGACGCAAAATTCCAATTTCCAGCCTTCATTTTCAGCAAATTTATTACTGGTTCCAAAACCTGTTTCTGGAATAAATTACCGAGGTCTCAAATTTCAAGGTGAGGTGATATCATCATTTCATAACAGTTTTATTACGCGGAAAAAGATGCATTTAATACAAGTTTTTTTTATAAACAAAATGACATGAATTAATGCTGATGCTTTTCCTGCCTTACACCAGTTCAAGTATTTTATCCTCTGTCATTTCAAGTGTAGTATTTAAGTTCTGAAACGTAGAATTCTGCCTCCGTTAATAGGACCAGGATATTTATATGAGTATGGCGAATGTGAAGAAAGTTAAATTTAAAATCCAACCTTCCTACACGTGTGCGGAGACCACTGCTGTGTATCATGACTCTTTCAAGAAATGAACCCGACTCTATTGGAATTTCTGCCTTACTCTGCCTTTATCTTGTTCTTTTTCCTGTGATTGGCTATTAATATTGATACCTTTCTTATTGTATGAAAAAATTTGCTATTAAGATTAAACTTTATAGATGGCCGTTTTTACCACGCTTATTTTAACTTGCTCTTCTTGTTGTTTGTCTGTATGGAATCTTGTAATCGAAATCTAACCCACTTTCCATTGTTCAATCGAGCTGCAATTTGGCATACTTACTTAATCTAGATGACAATACATGAATCAGTCATTAAATTCACTAATTATTAAGTAAATCGACTATAATTAAATGGTTTACATTTAATATTTCTTTATCTTAACATGTTTATCCTAACATGACGCAATCCGCATCACATTGTGTACTAACAGCCAGCGCTGTTGTAATACATTGCAACCATCATTTTAGCATTTATAGTGAGAAAAAATGCTATTAATTTAAATTTAGAAGAACCGTTGCACAATTAATATAAATAAGAGCGATATCCAGTATTAGTGAGCCAACACTTAATGACCCGAATCAGCGCTCTAATAATGAAATTCAATATAAGCGTGGCTTAAAAGAACTTGTAGTCTCTTGGGCGCTTTATTACGTTTTAAAGAAGTGTAAATGTACATTCATTGATTCTGATTCTCATCTTTCTTATTTTTTTTTTAGGTTAGCTCATTGCTCTCCGTCTCATCTCTGTTTTCGTCTTTCCTCATCGATTCCTTGCAATGTCTTCAGAGGACGCGCTGGTGAGTGAGAACATTTTCTTCAATTTGAGCTAAACGAAATAGCTAATGAAATGTTGATGGGTAAGCAAAGAATATCACGCATTACGTGATTTATCTTAGCGATTAGTGACTTGTGAGAGGACTCAAAATTACAAGCGTCGTGAATTTGACGGTATATCATATTTTCGGGAAACAGTCAAATAACTTTTTCACTGAAAATATTCCCGTTTGTTATCCACAAGTCCTGCACTTTTAACCTGGCCTCCTTTGTTACTCTAGAAAATTCTAAGTGCAATTCTGCATAGATAAAAACAAGGCCTGGCAAATGAACTCTGACAGCATAAAACAATTGTCCTTGTCCTCTAGGAATACAATTCACTTAACGACCTAGAAATTGGCTGTGACGAAACGTTAGGGAAATATCAGAATCATGTCCATAAATTTAGTCCTTTAGGAGCCAACTAGCAAAATACTACGAATGTTTATTTAAAAATATATAACGTGATTTAGATTTTTTCAATAAATTTAGAAGACATATTTGATAAATTTACTATTAAATGTCACTTACGAAGCCTTCCGGGGTGTATTGGGCTTTAATAATTAATTGATAAATGTTTTACTTATTGGGTATACAAATATTTACAGAGGATTGTATGGCATTCTTCATTGATGTCTACAGATGTGGGTCCTTAGGGAATCGTAATGTCAGTACGCCGATAATCACCGAATTTGTTTATATATCCATAGAGATGAACTACGCAATAACTCAGACAAATATAAATTGACTAAGAAGATTTTTCACCTTAGCCGAAAAGGGAAATGAAAATAACTTAGAAATTGTCTTGGGAAAAATCGCCCAGGTTCCCGGTCCTGGCCGAATTTTTCCTACGGCATTTTTTGCGGTAAGTACATAGTTTTAAAATTGATGTGAGGGAACTAGGCTTCGACTGCAAGTTTCGGTAGTTAATTAGTTATCAGTTAATTCACCAACTTCACGTAATATCGATGGCTTTTCAAAAAATTCACTCCACCCCGTTAAAAGCGATTTCACGAATCCGAAGTCTACCACTACCGGGATGCTTCAATACCTACTTTTCTTCAACCGCCTCTCCTCGCTTCGCCTTTACGGCACAAATTCCGGAAATCCTTCGGCATTCAAATATCGGCCATCCGGGCGACCAGGACCATTTTTCCCACCGGCTTTAATGCACCAGCAAGCGAGGACATTTTTTTCATTGGGTCTACACCATCCTTTCAAGGGATTAATTAATATAGTTCCTCTTTTACTTTACTTCCAGCCATCGAAGTTCCATCTTCCGATTTCTCCTGTAATTTCCTTCGTCTCCAAGCCCCTTTTCTACGGAGAGGGCCAAATGTGCTCTCCTTATTTGTTTCCATCGGTCTATGCAGCAAAAATCATCTTACGATTAGATCATCATCAGATCATGAGGTGTACAAATACAGGAAGGAAATTTGTTGGCAGTATGTGAAAAATGCTTACGTAAGGAAGCATAAACTGCTGTCTACAAAGAGTACTCCATCCCGCTGTATCGCATGGTTGCGAAATTTGAGTTTTCCATAGTAATCATAAGAATTGGCTTGATGGAGCGGGTGCGGGATATCTTAGAAGTATTTAAAGTGGAAGGGATAGGATTAGGTATGAGTGGCTCACGAAAAAGTTTGGAATGGATGGTCCGGTTATGGACGTATATGAAAAGAGCGTGCTTCGTTGGTTTTGACCATTTAAGAGAATGAATGATAGTCCAATAATGAAACATTTATAATAAGGGACTGGTGTGGGGAGAAGTGGTAGACCTAGAAAGCCATGGGTGAATGTAGTGGAACAGATTCTTTAGAGGACGAATATTAGGAGTGTTAAGAGCAAGCCTGCGTGAAGCGGTGAATTACTGACATAGAAACAAAAGAGGTATGTATGAATTAGGTAGTATGGATGAAATTATTTAAACAATGCCAGTTTCATAGGTCAATCACAAATAGTTAAGCTCTTTTGACTGTGAATACGCTGAAGGGGAACGGCGTGATGGATGTATTATCCGCAATAATCCACTAGAGATGAACTACAGGGTGATTACAAAAGAATACGTCGGTTTTAAAGATCTGTATTTTTCAAATGGTATGAGCTACAGAGCTGATCGACCTCTTAAAATGATCAGTACATTCTCTAGTTCTGTTTAAAAAAACATTACAAATGTTCAATGTGTCCTCCTTTAGTAAACCGATCAATATGAAGTCGATATTCAAATTCCTCCCACACTCTGTGAAGCATGTTAGTAGCTACTGTCTTCACAACCAAAGTCATGCGTGCTTTCAAATCCTCGCTGTTAGTAGGCAATGACGGCACAAATACTTGACTTTTGACACATCCCCACAAAAAAATCACATGGTGTGAGATCAGGTGACCTCGAAGGCCACAGATGAAGGGCAAGGAGATTGAGATTGACTTGGAGATTGACCAATCCATCTTTGTGGGTAGGTTTCATTAAGATGAGCACGAACGAACTGAGAGGTGCCAATCCCCGTCTTGCTGAAAAAAATTATTGGAATCTGCTTCTCGTAGAGGAAAAAGCCAATCTTAATCAATGACTGCTTAAGTAACTGCTGACATGCTTCACAGAGTGTGGGAGAAATTTTAATATCGACTTCATATTGTTCGGGTTACTCAAGGAGGACATATTGAACATTGGTAATGTTTTGATGTTGGAACTGATGTTGGAACTAGAGAATGTATCGATCATTTTAAGAGGTCGCGCAGCTCTGTAGCTCGTACCATTTGAAAAATACAGATCTTTGAAACCGACGCATTCTTTTGTAATCACCCTGTACTATCAAAGGGTATGAATTTGAAGTAGGGCTGATCATGAATCATAATAAGGTTATGAATCATGTTAAACTTTTATTTAAGGTTATTATTCACAATTCTCGCGTGTTTATGTGCACTAAGTTCGTTGATTTCTGGAGTCAATGTATTCATTATTATATGTACTCGAATTTTGGAACACTCAATATTGGCTGTTTGTTTTTGTTTACTGTCTTTAGGGCAAGTAAACTAATACGCACCGCATAAAAGTTTATATTTAATACTTATTTACACATGTTTTAGAGTAAATAAATTGTTTGCTTATAAATTATCTCGATAACTCTCATAGAATTGGACAAAAACAGTGAATTAAATTGTGACATAGGACTATTTTTAAAAAAATGCTCGGATTTGGAATTTTTTATATCTATATGGTCTCTAAGCAAAATATTACATATAGCTGGGGAAAATATGAAGGAACTAATCATAAAAATCTTACCGTCCATATAACATAAATGTGTGAATGAAAAAATTAACTGAAGCATTTTGAGCAACAATTGACCCCAGTCTCCTCTATGCATGCATGGAAAAATGCTCCTCGTCCAACCATGGTCCCAGCCACCTCTTCCCTTCCAATAGTTCCCTCCGCTTCTCCTTCCTCCGAAGGCTCTGTAAACGGGAACCCCTTCTGCATTCGGTTATCGGGTAAAGGGGGAATTCTCCACTTTCCGCAGCATCCCCGTGCTCGCACTGACACACCCCTCTATCGGGCTCTGGCAGGCCCCCAGCACGGAGAGTTCCTCATTCCCGCCATTCTTACGTGCCTCCTCTTCCTGCCCCTGCTTGTCTCCTTACAGCTTAATCATAAAGCGTGCACCTGCCACCCCCGTGGCCCTCTCCTTACCTCCCCTCTCCAAATCCCTTATCCTTCAACCAACTCTGCTGCCCCTATACCTCGTACCATTGCAGGGGTTCAGTATTTTCCTCTTCCGTTTCTCATCCCCCTCGAAGAAATATCTTCTTCCTCTCGCTACCGAGATATCCTTCATTTCCCCGTCCTCAAACACCCTTCCCTTCTCCGGATATTCCTATTTTTCCGTGAATATCCTGCAGTTCATCCGTTCTTGGTACATGTTCCGTGTTTCTGTTCTTCTCCCAAAACCTTTTTGCTTGCGTGGTCACGATAAATCATAATTTAAAAACATAATGGTGGTTTGAGCGAGAATCACTTGTCATAATACATGCCATACTTGAATTTTATTTCAAAATGTAAGTAGTTGCATGAATTATGACGTACCTTAAAATGTGTGTTAATGAGAAAAAGTGAAGGAAATTAATTTTCATTTGTGTTTTTCATATCCAAGCGTGTGTGAAAGTAATTCCGATGGTCGGGAAAATATTTTTTTTGGCTTACTTCTATGTGTTATACTTCTAAACTAAAAGGCCTAGAAAATGCATTTTCATCATAGATTCATCCAAAGTTATTAAAAATGCTATGGTACCAATATCTAGATTAAAATTACGTTGGATAAATTACGCCGGTAGAAAAGAGTGGAACACAGTCGCAGGCCTCATGGAAAAAAAAACTAAAAATCTCATAGCTTGAAACATTCTTATTAAATTTGTTTAACAGTGGTACAGTGAAATTGCATATTTGTAACATCCTGTAATCCACTTCCAGGACGTGCGTTAAAGGCTTTTCAGTCATTACCTAACCATTACTGTGCTCCTCATATTTCACGTTGGATTCTGTGCCAGCATAGACTCTTCACAGTCGTGAAAAGTTTAAATGATACCGGGAGGCCGTGAAATTACCTTCAACTTGCGTGTGCTTTGGACCTCAAAACATTTAAATAGTTCATGCGAACAAAGCTTCATGGTGCTCGGATATCATACATATATCTTCCGTCCATGACAGACCGGTGAACATACAAAGGATACTCTCGTTCGCCTCAATTCACTTGCAAGTGATGGGGTGTAAATTACTTCAAACTTATGCTGTAGTACCCTCGTGCTCGTGACTTCCGTGACGAAAAATCTTCAATGCCAGAACCAGGTGATTAAATTGCTAAGGGCTATGTTTAAATCCTTATAATAGTTACAAATCATTGCGTTTACAAATGATGTGGTATGCAGTCACGCGCCCGGGTGGGAAGTTATACACCGAAGACGGTGAAATTCGCCATTAAAAAATCATTAAGATTGCTTGGTGATGTAACTGGCTAACGCACCTTACCGGCAATTGGGAGATCCGGGTTCGAATCCCGGTCAAGTCAAATGATTTTTTTCATGGCGAATTTCACCGTCTTCGATGTATGGCTTATAATAGTAGTTGCAATTCTTGCAGGCAGCCCGATCATATTAAAGAACAATGTAGAAAACTCATCCATTTTATTAGGTCAAACACATCCAATTTCTGGCGGAAAGCTGTAGCTTGGTGTCACCTGAGTCCTCCAGATCGGCAATTGTGGAAGGTTTCCCGGCTACTCCGAGGCTGTAAGTGTAATCAATGTCAATTGTTTCGTACTTAAACATTCATATCAAAATTTCCCCATGATTATACTTACCTTGCTAAGCAAGCTTACAATTTTAATACTCCTGTTTGGGGTTGTACCTTCTTCAGATGTTAGTTTCGCTTAGTTAGGTGATCATGCCGTGTGCTTGCGATTCTACGTCGACATTTAGGTTGATGGACTGATTCACATTTTTTTCGTACGTCCCACTCATGGTCGTGGTAGCCCAGTGGGAGTGTCTAGTGCAGATGGCCAGATGCCGCGGATTAAAATCCAGGAGAAGGGTCTTTTAGAAAGTCTATCCATAGCTGGACGACTTTCTGAGTGAGTGACTGTGAGTTTTGTCGAGGTGTGACATCACATTCGCGACTACGATGAGGTCCGGTCGCGCTTCCAAAAAAGGCCTCATGTCACTTCCGGGAGACCGAGGAGGGCTCAGAGGAAGGCAACGTTGTAGCGACTCTGATGAGTGAATTTAAGGCGCTGTAGGTACTTGGCGAGCCGTCGTCGATTAAGCCGACCTTATGATGGAATACTATGCAATGTACCGTATGCATATCATGCATATCGAATGCCGCATGATATTGCATATATGAAATGATGATGATGATCAGATATGATGATGGATTTATAGCCGAGATTGTGACCGGCGTGTTCGTTGAGAAAATCCTTTGATTTTGATGATTTGAAAAATGATGATTAACTTTGAATGCATCATGGAGTTGATAGCTAAGGAAAATATGAACCAAAAACCCAGTTTGTAAATAAATGCTTTTGAGGAATTGCTGTCCGCGAAGGTCAATTTGGAAACGCGTCCGAATGGCAACCAAAAGGTTGCGGATTCGTCTCCCGTATTAGTTATTCATGTATTGTTCTTGGGTTGGTTGGATACTTGGGCAGGTGACCGACAAATGAGATTATTTTTGCCATTGAGGACAGTTGGGTAGGTTGGTAAGGGCATGCTTATTTGGGAATCGGAGGAATTGTGGAGAGACACCCGGAACTTGAAATCTTCTCCTCAAAGGATGGGAATTTTGCTGAATAATATCCCGCAGCCGGAATTAAAATCTCGAAATGAAAAGCCATTACTCCTGCCCCTGCTGCCAGATCCCCATTGCTCTTTGGATTCAGGTCTTTGATTAGAGGGTTCGATATAACCTCACCATTTGGAGCAATTGAAACCAATGTCCGTTGCTTTGAATATCACACTTGGCTCTCTATGTATCGAAATTCTTCTCGGTCCTAATTTTGCTCTCTCGATCTGTTATTTTTGCTCTCATTCTCTCTTTCTCTTTGCTTGTTCTCTCGTATCTCCCTTCCCTCGGGGAGTAACTGCCGTAAAGGGGCGCGTACAGGAAGAGGAGGACGAAAGAGGATCGAGGGGGGGTGTTTGGAAATTGAAGAAGAAGGGATGCTCCCCCCCTTATGTGGGGGAGGCCGTCCGATCAAGCAGGGCCCCGCCTCCGGGGGCAGAAGCAGCGGAGGGAGCGGGACCTTCGCATATGGGACCCCACGCCACCACCGCTCCTCCTTCCCAGCCACCCTCCACTTCTCATACCCCCGATTTCTCTCCCCTTCCACCCACGATTCCCTTCTCTCTCTCCTCACGGTTATTGCATGTTTCACATTCTCCTACATATCTGCTCTTCTGTCGTTCTCATCATATTGCGTCGTTCATCTCCAGTCGGGAATTTATTTTAAGTCAGCCCTGGAAATTCCGTGACAATGACTAGCAATTAGAGCCGTCGCGTCGTTAAGAATTATTGAAGGCTATGGTAGATACACTGCGACATGTCGAAAACTCAAGTCCTTTGTCTTTAAGCCGTGGACTTGAGAATTCAGTTAATTATGCCTGCGCATGATATTTTACGTGGATTCGCCTTCAAAGCCAGACCGACAATTACCAGGATGGGAACGGAGATAAAACGTTTGTCATGTGATCCACTCAGACATTATAACTTCGCGACTTACGGCTCGACCGAAATGAATGTAGTCTCATTCGATCGGGTGTAATATTACGATGCAAGCATGGTTTTAAGCCGCTGCGCCGATTTTATGGCGCCGCGAACGCGCAGAGCGTGGGTGCCTCAGTGAGCGCGCCCTCAGTGACTGGCAGCCCTTCTAGGCGTAGATCAAAATCCCGCGCAGAACACCTTGCGACGCCGCGCCGGTGAGTAAGCGCGCTATTTCCAAATGAAAGATTTAAACTGGATCAGTAAAGTAAAACCAAAAATGTCCTTGTACAATAGTTATTTTTCGCAAGCCCAGTAATAAGTCATGACATCATGGGAACTTCGAGAGTAAATTTTCCAATTTTTCGAAGTATCAGATAGGTACGGCGGCCATTTGAACATAATCAAGCGTGAATTTTTGGAAAATCTAAATATTCACACATTTAAAACATACATTCCTTTGTAAATTTCACTTCATTTAATCAAAAAGCGTACAATGTGTCATACGTAAAAAACGCATCATGACGGAATCAGAATTTTACCCGTTAGCGCAGACGTACTCCCATAAAATCTTACGGTTGTCTCCCGACATAGCCACTCACTACTTTTTTCATCGTAAATTTTATCAATTTCGTGTTTTTTTCCACGAGTAACGTGATAAATATTACTGTTTTGACTAGTCTCGCTAGACGTTGAAAATTTCACAATACATTTTAGTACCTTTTTCACCTCGTACTTTCATGTATCGATACATTCCTTATCAAATTTACTATCCTCGTGTCATATTCCTTAGAGATCCTTTCTCCTTGACCGAGACTCGAACACGGATCCCTCGACATCGCGCCAAGTGCTTAAGCCAGTTAGGAGACCGAGTCGTCCTCCCCTTTTTGGGTTCCAGGTTCGAGTCCCGATGTTGGCGAATGATGTTTCCTATGTGGAATACCGCACTTATGTGCACTTAAGGGCGATTATTCTTGCGGGTGACTTGCTTCCGTAAAGGTAATACCGTGGCTTGTCCCGGTGTCCTCAAAATTTCTCCTGCTCTCATTTTGACCGTTCCGAATGTATTTCCTTCCTTGCGTTTGTCTTCATGTGCTCCTCGTCCCCGACCCTTCTTCGGATGGACCGGTGTGGCGGCCGTCTCGCAAAGAGTGCTTAACCCCTCCCCAACCCTCCCTCTCTCCCTCCATCCCTCGGACACCCTCTTCTGCGCAGCTCCCGCATATCGTGTTTTCCTCCTTCTCTTCTCTGGCCCCCTTGGAATGAGAATCTAATTCCAGGGGGAGTGCGGGAAAAGGGAGGAAGGAGAAGGGGATTTGCTTGAAGAGAGGCTGCGATCGAAGGGGTATGTGCGCCGAATTGAGTCCGAACGGGGGCGATTATTTTCTATCCCCCTCCCACACTGCTGCTGTTCCCCCATTCCCACGTTTCTTATCCGGGAGGGATGGAAAGAATACATTCCTGTCGAGCGAATCGAGGGGAAGAAAAATTCTAAGACTTGGGATATCGAGAAGTGGAGGAAAATTGTGCTTTGCGTAGGTTGATCCTAACGACACCAGGATGGTTTGCAGTAAAGTGAATGAAGTGTTTGATACATTGTTTGCCCATATATTTTTACGCCGGTGGTTTGTGAACAGCCTCGTCTTTTAAATTGGCTATCAATGGCATCCTTAACACTCCTGCTCGTGTCTTTAGGTTGAAGTTGTAGGACCTAGATTCTGGTCCTGCTTGTGTCGATTCTGCTATCTGATTGGTTGATTTGCTGAACTCTTCTCCAGCGTCGTGCAAGTGGTATCCACATTATCCGTTGAAATTTTCTGAAATAGTCTCTAACTCTATCGTTTATTTTACCAGCAATGTCAGTTATGCTATCTTTGCCACATCGGAGATTTATTTGTGTTTCGATTCGCCGCAAGAGTGTTCTGAGTTGGCATACTGGGTAAACTGTTTGTTTTTTGTTGCCATGTGATGTTCCTGCAAATGTAGTACCTACTGTCGTGAACCAATAGGTCTGAGGGGATGCTTTGCACCATTCCAAAAAAATTATTTCACTCCAATTATTGGTCGAATTATAAAGTATTAGCAAAAAGTTGTCAACTATTTCAGCATATGGTACTGTAGATCATATTTGGCATAAACAATAGTTTCCTTTCAATACTACAGGCTTCTTGTAGGCATTCATAATTGTGGAACTGTGACGAATGTCGATAATAACTGCTCCATGATTTTACTGCTGCTGGGGAATTTTCCACTAGCACTTAATTAGTAGTATAATAAAAGTCAACCAGTAATATCCCAATATTTTAGTGAGTGATGCAAATTAACACCCCAGAGAATCTAACGTTGCACACCTATCCAAGTCTCAACTCTTTTTCATGTGAAATTGTAGAGGGTGCAAAATGTCCTCCCCCTATGAGGATACTTTGCACCACATAAAAAATCCAAGTTTAAATGTCAATGTTCTTCTGATATACCAAGTGGCTTTTGATATTCTTTCCTGAAAACTTGAAAAAATACATAATATTAATGAATCTGTGATCATAGTTCGAAGAATTCAAACTGTAGGACGTTTCAATCATGAAGGAAGTAAAAAATGGTGAAAAGTAACCCCTTAAGTAAGAAAACTAACCTTACGGTACCGAGTTGCTTCAAGGCTCTTCCGCTCTGAAATATTAGCAACAGGGGTGTCAGTTTTACCGTTTTTAGGTCAGCTCAAGAGAAGCAGCAGACGACCCAGAAATATATTTGGCTCGTATTTGTATGGTATACCTTAGAACTAACGCGAAAGTGGTGTCTCAAAAATTAACTTTAGACACGGCACGGTGCCATTTCGAAGCATGTGTGAAAGGGAAATGGCAAGAGAAAGTGCTCGATAGAAAGGAAGCTTTCACTGTAAGTCAGAGAACAACAATAGTCACCGTTCTCTGTGCCAGGAGCTTTTGACTCTCATGCGTGGCATTTACAAATAAACAGAAGGATTGATGTAGCCGATTATACACGATTTGTTGTGCAAATTCATCTTATTCAGCAAGGAGAATAACTTATATCGTTTTTGAAAATAACCAGTGATTATGCAGAAATTCTTCTCGGTCTCTCCACCGGGTCAAGTTCTCCATAACGGCCTACCGTCAGGGCGTAGTAGATAAACGTGGAACGTTTGCATTTATCTACAGCCAAATTCGAACTGCTATCGAAAAGTGGAAGGACGACCGGGCAGTTAGCTAGTGAAATTTTGCTAAAGAGGCTATAGGCCGGTATCTCGTTATAGAATTTTAAAGAAATAGACCATCTATTAATTTTTTAAGTCTAAACTCTAAAAGTTAGTATTATTCTTCAGGTTTCAACAAAATCTGCTAATCTGCTTCACTCTACCGTCAGGTTCCATTGCGTTCAGTTGCTTCATATTCATAAAAAATGGATGTGTATGAATCAACTAAATGCGATTGAACCTGGTACTAGAATGAAGCAAATTTTGAAAGCTAAATTCTCTGTTTTCTCCCTTATTTGATAAAATTTGTCAGTTTATTGCATTTAAATTTTGAGTTATTGATTGTCAAAACTTAAATAAACTAATTCGTTCCCATTACTTCAAAGTCGGTATTCTTAAACAACACAGAGTCATTTATAAAGCATGAGATTGCGTAGTTGATGAATGAAGTGAGAAATGGGATGCTTGGAAAAATGATGGTAAATCAAGGCTACGTGATGTAGACTTCCGATGAGGGTTAGATGGAAGATGAATATTTCGTTTTTCGGGGTTTTCGCCGCGTTGTCCTATTTTCTGGACATTATTTCTCAGGATATCCTGCTGTTATCTTCAACTTAACTGGAACGGAAGAAGTTTGCAGGATGGTCGGAGAAATATTGTCCATGAAATGGAACAACGCGGTGAAAAGCCCAAATAACGAAAGATCCCACCTCCAAATGCACGTGAATTTGCAGGCGGAAAAGTATTGTATCGTTATAATAAATCTTGCATCGTGAACTTTATGTATGTTGTTACGTGACTAAAATGAAAGAATAAAAAGTAGATCCATTTTTTCTCTCGTTTAGTCATCACGCTGTACCAGGATATCTCGCATTGGTAAGGTTGGTTTTATGCATTTGCCTGATTCTCTGATGCCTTTTCCTCTGTGCCCGTTGAATCCCTCGGTGAACATGTTCCACACGTCTCTGGCTTTTTTCTGATTGATGATGTCCGTGCACATGTATCGAGCGAAAGCGAATGGGATTGGGCCGAATCCATGCAGAAATTTCAAATGCGAAGTGAAACGTGGCATTCAAAGTGAGGTGCATAAACGAATTGAGGATTGCAAGTGAGAGGGGCTTAAAATGCGTCCGCAACGCAAAGCGGACACGAGAGAATTTCCATCGTTGTTTGCTGATTTTAACGCCTAGCAAACGAACTTCGGTGAAGGCGAAAAGAATGAATTCGTTTGCATTCGCTTTCCCGTGCGTACACAGCAGGCGAATAAACTCGTTCGATTCCATTCGTTCCCTTAATGTGTGCCAGTATTTTAGCCTCTGTTGATTCGCAATGTTGTTGGAGCTGGGGTACCACTTATCCCGGTTTGAATCGTAGTCTACAGCCTCTGAAATTCAAAATGAATTGCATAAATCTTCATCCCTGGGCAAGTGATGGGCATTTCAAGGGAGATATTAATTCGATTTGTATTTAATTCTCGAAATTACCATGTGTATAGGTTACTCATAAACTACGTAATTTGGAGTGATTTGTCTTAATCTCATCTCAAACGCTTATCTACCAATGAGAGAACTTTCCAGACAATCGTGGTCGATTTCTTGGATTGATCCCATGATCGAATCGATGGACGTTTTAAGTATTTCCTTTTGCACTAAGAAAGATCGTTAGACGGATGGAAATCAATAGGAATACCCTCACATCCTTTCTCTAGATTAGGAACGGGCAAACGCTTTCTTGAGCCTGCCAAATAGGAGTACCCTTTTTGGTCAGTTGGCCAGATTGTGAAGTAAAATATATGACGATAAGGTACATGGTAACTTGGAAATAGCCCGCGGGCAACCTGATAATATTAAGGGGTCCTGATCTGACCCACAAGCCGCCGGCTGCTCATGTCCACTCGAGGTGAATGTAACAAATTAGGTGGGGTCTGACCTCGCGAGATTGGTAGGCGATGTCAATACGTTCACATTTATCATATTTACCAAAATTTCGTTTTGTATTTTCCAATGGAGTTTCTTCGATGGATTTCGGCTTTCTTACTTTTCGGAAAAGGATCGAACGGATTCGGAAGGTATTTTGAAAGGTGATCAGACTCATGGCATCAAAATAAGAACCTTAAGTAACCTTTTCATGTATTTGGAAGAAAACGCTGATGAGATATGGATATGGAGAAGAATGGAGCGGAGAAGCTGAGTATCTTTTATTCCATTCATACAACATTTACAATATTAGATTGGACAATTTTAACAAAGTGATGGAATAAAGGTACCCCAGAGGAAAACCTGTTTCGGGTTTACCATCATGAATAATTCTACAATACTATTCGAGTTTACCATCATGAACAATTCTTGTTTATCAGTTACATTATGAATGATGTGATACAGCGATTAAATTTTTAGGTAGTTTTGTGCGTTCATATTCTGGAGAACCCCTTCAGAAAGCACATAATACACAGATAAATAAATCTCACCTGACTATTCAAAAAAAGCATACATATAGATCTACACAAAAATTGAAATACACATGTATACACAATACACATTGATATGTATATATTTACGTACAATACGTAAATATATACATATATATGTATATATTTACGTACGTAATTCCTTATTGCATATAAGCCATTGTTTAACCGCTTTAATGAATAAAAATTCAGTTTCTGCCTTGGCCACGTCATTTGGCAGTGAACGAAATAATTTTGGTCCTTAGTGATTGCCGAAACATTTCTTTCGTAGGCCTTGGTATTTCAAAGTGAAGGATATTGTGGGCAAGGAAAGGATGTACGTGACGGAGATGCGGAGAAGTATGGCAGGAAAAAGATGGAGGACAAGTTAAGAGGTGAGGACATGTTGATGTGGATGATAGAGGGGAGAACGCTTGTGAAGCGAGGAAGAGGAAGGAGGGCGATAGAAATTTTGGATAAGTGAAGGAGAGCCAGAGGGTTTTGAAGATCTAAAGAGAGACTTGATTGAGAGAAGATAATTTGAAGAAAAGTGAAAAGATGACCCATAAATGGGGAAGTTAGGTTAGGGACTGTTCAAAAACCCACCGATCAAGTCGTAGCATAGGCAGTTTAGATGGAGGGAAAACACCTGAAAATAACGTGACCCTTTCAAATAACTTGAATTAAATGCAAATGGTCGTTGTGGAACATTAATTAAATTGAGTGAATAAGCATTGCATTTTCCTCTTAATTAATCAAACCCTCTTGAAAAATATGTGAAGGTTCTGAAAAAGGTGTAGTTGTTTTGTCAAATAAAACAATTGTAGAAATTACATAGTTTCTTCTTATTTCAGTGTTTCTGTACCAAATTTGGAAGTCTCAAGAATAGATGGAACAAATCTCCATGCTGAAAATATTCGTGTGAACAGAGTCGAGTTTGTGGCAGTCCAAAAAGGTGGGGGTAAAATTACCCCGTAACACGCATCTCTCTCTCTTCGATTCGAAATATGAGCTCCAACGAGCATAATGTGAGTGAGAAATCTGTCTCAATCGGTGAATCACTTTGTCGATATCGCGATGCAAGTTGCAAGCAGTTGGATGCGTGTTCCGTGATTCGTAGTCGAGACAAATCGCCTTCGCTGCGTCAATTCGAAATATTCGCTGCCGAGGAAGCATGAACGAGCCGAAATCAGGCACAGTCGTCTGAAACAGATTCTCATTCGAAAGAAATGTTTGATTTTTTTTACTATATCAAACCAGAGTCGTATTTTCCGAACTGCGCGGGAAACAAAGTGGGAGGGAGGGAGGGAAAGAGAGGCACTCCAGCCGCTGCCGGTGACAAAAGTTCATATTCCGAAACTCGGTTCTTGGCGGCGACAAGTTTGAAAAGCGACGCATTAATTCTTCAATGCCAGCGCCAGCGACACTTATGCGACTGGATATTCCGTCTTATTCAATGTCGGGCCAAGAGGCAGAGAAGGCTGTCGCGAGGGAACATTCTGTCCAAGTCATTTACGGTGACAAGTGATCTTCATGGAGAAGAAAGCGGTGCGCACCGTGTTGCCGAGTTCTTCGTGGCTACGCGTTGTTGATTTAATGGCGGGCGTAGTTACTATCGCGGCCGTGACTTTTTCACGCCGTCAATCTCCTTATCATCAAATGCCCTTAATGTGCTACATTATTGGTATTCCTTAGTTGTAATTTAGTTATTTAAATGTATGTATTTTATGTGAATTTGTAAATTGTGAGATAATTAAAAGCTTAGCAGATGACGAAGGCATTCCTACCGTAGTCCCAGCTGAAGACGGTTGCAAAAACAGAAAATTTTGCATTTGAGTGTCTTTATCTTTTTTATATCTATCGTACTCGTCTCCATCTACGAATGTTTTGTATCGCCGAATGGCTGCCTCCAACATATGAATGAAAAGAACAATGAAAGAACATGTTTAATATCAAATTCAGGTATTATGGGTGATTATATTCTTTAAAAACATTTTTGTGTCTCACATTAGAAATATTGCGTTTTGATGCAGTTTTCATTCTCTTCCATTGCTCTTTTATGCGGGCAAACCCTCGTCCGTTTCCATGGTCCGCTTCAAACAGGTGAACGATTTCCTGCCATGTTTCAATCTTCTTCTTTGCAATATGGCCATCACAAACCTTACTTTCAATCACTCCCACCCTCTCGCGGACTAGCTCCAGCAGCGAGTCCTTCTTTTTTTGGACCAGTATCCAGATCGCATCCATTTGTTTTCCATATTGTAAATAAACAAAAACACAAAACTGGTGGCACTAAGAGTTATACCCGCTAAGAATTAGTTCAATGAATCTAATTTAAAAATAATCCAAACTTAAAACAAAATGGAATGCTGAGAATAAGAGATAAGGTAATAGCGAGTTGGAACTTAAAAGTTATCGATTTTGCAGTTCAAAAAACTGCAACTAACGTTTACACTAGGCTATGAAAAATGAACTTATCCACCTTAACCTGTAGAAAACTACAACAGAAAACAATGCATTAGTGCTTATATTGAAAAATAGGCACTTATCTCTCGAGGGAATAAATTAATTTGCACATTGAATGTGAGATGTTAACGGAAAACGACGCTCAACAAAATTGGAAATGTAGTTACAGCTCGAATGCAATCAGATCAAATTGTATGTAATAGCAAAAACGGAGCATAGCAATCATAAAAAATTAGGCGAATTGCACGAAACAAAACCGGGTGATTATGTTATATATTTAATAATAATAATATACTTAAAGAAAAATAGGAAAATGAAATGCAATACATCTAAGCCGTAGATAATTACAAAAAAATATAAAGGAAGATATCCAAAGCGCAGGGAGCAGGATTACGGGCCGATTTCAGTAAGCAAGAAAGTCCCAGAAGCAAGTAATTAGTTGTAAAGGGTTTGCAGATAACGAACAACTCACGAGACGCCAAAAACCAGTCCATAAATTCTGGGAAATACCCCTGTTAATTGACGAATGGCGGTGTCGCCAATCGTTCCATCGTTGCGCAGTAGGCAAGTCTCGGACTCTGTTAGTCCCCTAGTCTATCTCCCTCGACCCAACTTATGAATGCCAACTTTTAGTACCGTTCTGAACCGCACTTAGACCGGACTAAGATAGACCGCATAACCCCAGGTTTAACTCGAAATCTATGAATACGGTCTTATATGATCTAAGATTTTTATACTATGGCTAAATTAAAACCTATTGCAATAATTTGATATGTGATTTTACATTTTAAAATATTGATGAATATTTGGGGTGTAATTCAGAATTGGGTGTGATCGTTATTGTAATTTCGGGATTTCTAGTAGATATTGGTGTAACTAAACTATTCAGTCATTTATTTGTCTGCACATTTAGCATCTAAATTCCTGTTCTCATCCAAGTCGCGTAGCTTAGTGCCTTTTATCTAGTTTGGCTTTCTTTCAATAAGATATTTTTTTTAGACCTGTCATTTACTTTCGTCCGCAGGAATCGGTAGCGCTGAAAATTTTAGGGGAAATAATTTATCGCGTGCCTTCATAGAGTTAGAAGTAGTATTTTGGTTTAACGTGCTTCGACGGCTAAGGTCATTTCGCACATGGCTGGCTGCCACTTGCAGACAGGGGCCTTCGGAGAGTTACTGGAAGATGAAGAATAGTATGCATGAAATGATCAGTTGTGTGATTAGGTGAATTGTATCTCAAATATATTCATCAGGAAAATAAGATGATGCCCTTATGTTTTCATACATATTTGCATGTGACCCTGTAGTAGGGATGGGAGGTACTTAAAAAAGTACCGGTATTTTTTAGATGAGTATTAAAAAGCAATAATACTACTCGCCCGCTAGTACCGACGAAAAAATACAGGTGTACCGTTATTTATGTGATTCTTTAAATATTTTAATTAATTACAAATTGACATACGTTTCACCCTAATTTTCCGGTATTTCGGCAAATTAGAATATCAGTCCAAAAAGATAACAGACATTTTCATCCATCGGCATTTTTAATGAACATTCATTGGGAATATACATCGGCTATTCAGTAAATACTTTTTATTTTACGCTGTATGTTTGCGCTCGTCGCTTTTTATTGGAATGATTTTACATCACATGAAGAACGATCTGTATTGTTCTAATGTTGTCGTCAGTTAAAATCCCCTGTTATAGTGATCAATCCTTGCGGTCGCACTTACGTTTAACTTATAGGAATAAATATTTGTATTTATACGGTTCAAAATCATCGATTGTCTGGTGTTCGGCATGCGTCAAAAATTTATACTTACCTATTATATCAATAATGATAACAAGCATATCTCAACTTCATGGTTACGTAAATAAAAAAAAGACAGGCATATTACGAGAATATATGAAAATTTAGTGTAGTTAGTAAATTTTCGTAGTTAGTTCCGTTAGTTGACGCAAATTGGCAGCGCTGTCTAAATAACGGTATTTTGAGTACCGGTACCGTCGGTAGTACCGATTTTAAATACTGGTTGGTACTACCGGATTAAAAAAATAGTATCGGTACTACCGTATACCGGTATTTTTTTCCCATTCCTACCCTGTAGCATTGTCTTTGACCTACTTTAAATACTAAGGAATCGTATCTGGCACTAAGCATTGATACTGTTCTTTAGCCTATCGTTAGAAATGCCAAAGCGTTTTATAGCGAAATATCACAGGAAACGTCTACATGTTAAATAAATTATCAAGATTTATGAAAGATTTCTTTATTAAAGATTGTATGAAGGAAGATTTGAGCAAGCAGATGCATTGTTCGTGATTTTCGTAGTTATAAATAGTTTTGTATGAATTTTAGTTTGCGCTTACTTAGTGCCTGCAGTTTTTGTTGATGTTCAAATTATTTTGCAAATTCATGCTCTTGCTGCTGGAAAATGAATTAACTTACAATTCCCGTCTAGTCATATCACATTGAAAGGTACACATTAAAATCTGAATGGCGCAGATGAAATATTTTGTTCTTATTATAACCTTGGTCTAATATTTGTTGCATTTTTCTTGCAAGTTAACGCTTGTTAAAATGATGAAAAGTCCTGATGTGCAAGATATTTTCTTCAAGCCGAAACCTGCTGTCGGTTCTTCCGCTGTGATATGTGAAGGTAATGGAGAATTTTCCGGTTGGTGCAATGATGATTCTTCTCATGAAAATCTCGACTTTGAAGCAATTTCAGTACATGCTATCATTTGGAACAACTCTTTAGCTACCGGAGAGCCCTCGGATGTTTTAATTTTATAGTTATAAATCATTCTTGTTGTACGTCTGAATCCCGTAATATATCGCATCTAACTCCCACATAGCCCATCTTATCCGGTTTGCCGATCAGCATGTTCGCTTTCCTGTTTCTTGAGAGCCATTCCTAAAGTATTTTAATCAAAACTTCGAAAGTTTCTATATTTTTGATAAGATTAAAATTTTCCATTCGTTTCCGAAATTTTAAGGTGCATTAAGTACAAATCATACCTTCCTCGAAATCATTTTGCTCTGACGAGATGCGAAAATAATGAAATTGTTAGGTAGGCTTACTTTTATTACGATCGCGTCTTGTAATCCGGTAAAACTTTGCAGAGTCACGAAATTTCGTCAAACATGGGGGAGATAAAGAATATGTTGAAAATCACCTGGAAACATCTGTTTAAAGTGCTTATCTGTCTCATGAAAGTTTTAAAAATGAGAATATTTTAATGGATTTACCTTGATGAAATTATTAAGCCTTTTTTTATTAGATACGTGAAATTCTCCAAAAAATTTTTCGTAATCAGTTATTGTAGCTGAGGTTAACATGAAATTGATAGCTCTTGACATTAACCGAGAGAGAGAAATTAGATTGATTGTTTTTTCCTAGAAACCGACCATTCCGGATCTTCTCTTGCCACTGAGTGGGACATTTGCAGGAGAGATACACGTGTCTGTTTTTGTGTGAGGGGCTTACAGAGCCCATTGGTAGGAAGGACGTGGAACATTTTTACGCGTCGGAGTCACCGTATTTGGAGGCGGCGTGGATGCGTGCGGTCGCTCATATCGCTTCCCTCCCGGAAGTGCACTTGAGGAGTAGGTTTAACTTCGGCAATGAAAATTTCGGCACCGGCGTATCCTCCTAAACGGGGTAACGGCTGTATAGTCGTAAAAAAAGGAAACATGCCATTGAAGAATTTTTGTGCCCTCCGCTCTGCTCCGTATGCCATATTGCCATTGTCCGATCAGTAATTACGAAGGAGAACGAGACATAGTAGGTACCTAGTGTAGGAGAGTTTGACGATATTTGACCGGACATTTTTGAGTCTGGAGTGGTCGCCAAGATGTCGACGTCACAATTCAGTGCGATGTGATGTGTCCTGCAGACTAGCCATTTAACTGCGGAGAACGAGAGTAAGAAGAAAATGTTTGCGCATTTTATGGTTTGTCGACCCTTGGCTGCCACAGGAGTCCAGCGGCAATGCTGGGGCTGTAGGATATCTATAACCTCAATGATTCCTATGGCGATCTGTACATGTATATGCCCCGGAAATTTTCTCTCTTTGAGATATCATCATCATCACTATGGGCCAAAGATTGGTTTGCTGCAGCTCTCCACTTCACTCTCATCTCAGCCAACAGTTTCATTCCTGCATAATTCTTCTCTTTGATGTCCTTCATAATTTGCCTGATGTGTTAATTTCTTGGTATTCCTCTGTAATTCTTCTCTCACATTTCTATTTTTTTCTGTTATTTTTTTAATAGGCTATTGTTACGCAAAATGTGTCCAAGACGTTTGTCCTCTCTTCTTCTTCACTTATTTTTCATAATACTTATTTTCTCTCCAAATCTTTGAAAGGCTCCGTAATTGAGAATTCTCTCCGTTCATTTGATCTCCATCATTCTTCGATAACACCGTATCTGCATTGCTTCCAATCTCTTTTTTACCGTCGGGAACTGGAAAATACTTATATTTTTTAAATTTGGAAGCTTAGGGACCTGGGGTTGTAAATATTTGTGACAAAGCATGCTTTATGTGTACATACACCAGATTTATAAATTAATTTAATTTATACTTGAATAAATTGGTGATAATTACCTAACACACACTAGAACAGAAGAAATCACTTTGATTACTTGTAACTCCCTTGGAACTATTTAAGTGAACAATTCTCTGGTAATTTTGCATCTGTTTTAAAGTATTCACCCCCGTTATTTAATAACTTTGCGGAAACTTGGGAACATTGTAAGTCATTTGCAAAAACCTTGTGTTTTTAAACGTAGTTTTTATTTAACCTTGTAGATTTGTGCAAAGCGCGCAAATACCTTCTATGTTCATCGCATATTACTTATTAAGAAAAACTGGTTCCGATTTACCCGCAATTGAAAGACCCAGTGAAAAAAATATTTTTCAGGCTACCAAGACTAGCCATAGTAATACCATGACGGAGTCAATCTCAAGTGCAAATTAGTGCTAAATTACACTGAGGAAAAATCATTCGCCTTGAATGGGACTCCCACTAGGTTAGGTATGAATCAGTCTCTTACATATAGTTCACAGTCCAAAGATTTAGTTTTAAAATGAAATGAATGGTAGGAAGCAGAGCCCGGCTGTATTTGTGCCCGCTCGCAATTCGCGCTACTATTTCCCGTTCCAATGCATTGCCAGACTGTGATCACGGCTCTTTCTCTCCCCTTGTCACATCTGGCGGCCATATGCGTGGCGCACGGCCCGCGAGATGAGATTCCCGTGCGTGCGACATCGAGTGCGCGACCTCTTTGACGATCCGGAAGTGCACGAAGAGAAAGGGAGAGGCCAAGGAAAGTACAGCCAACCCCTCAACTGCGCGAGAGGGAAAGTACACTGCGTTCGTTTTCCCACCGCACTGCGAAAAACCTGGAGCCGATACCGGCAGTGATAACGAATTCGTGAGGAAATCGTATCGTTTATTTTGTACGCGTAAATTTTATACGCGGGACCAGGTTGGTTTGTTGCCCCAAGTTGTGGCTTCCCATCTCGAGGAACTGGGTTCGAGTCCTAGCAGTGACGGATTCAGTAGAATTTCCATCCCTACTTCGCTGTCATATGAAGAGCACTTCAAGTTTAGTTTTCTGTCCGTCAGAGGAGACGTTAAACTGTGCTTCCCTTGGAACCTACCGTTTAGATTAGGCTGGTGCCGACGTGAAGCCGGGTTTCTCTCCACCTTCTTCCTCCATTCCCCAGATAATCCTATCCTAACCATCTTATCGTCAATGGCGTAAATGACCTCAGTTGGCGGCCGCATTCTCCCGGGTAACCAAAATTTTTCATATTCTGTTGTCGTAATGAAGACAATTAAACAGAAGATACAAACTAATTGGGCACGTTCTGTGGCAGATCATCCTTGTGAAAATATTTAAAAGTGGTTTTGGAGGGTTGGTCATTAATTAAATAAGATCACATGGGCACCTCTTGTCCAATTTTCGCAAAATTATATTTGCATAATCAGGGCTACTATAGTAACATAACGTTAGGATAAATAACAATTAGTTTGAACTCATAAAATACTGAAAACTATATCTTAGTACCTTTAGGTGGGTAATTAATTTGAATATGCAGATATTCGCTTTTGATATTGGAATTTGTTATGTTAACTATGATATAATATTTCTTAAAACAGATTTTTAATATAATTTTGTGGTGAAAAACTAGCTCTCATCAAACTTCTGAAAATAGTGATAGTAGAACAATGAATGGGAAGAATAAACAAGGGAGGCGAAGGATAAAATACACTATGAAAATTTTGAGGAATGCTAAAATAAAGAGTAATGAAGGAATGAAAAGGTCAGCTGCGAGGTGAGGAGTGGTGAGCTTCATCAAACCCATCTTCGAAATGATTACCACTGATGATGGCGAAGCATATTGCGTTACAATATACTCTTGAGTTTCCTTCCAAGTTACGTGATAACAACGAGTTGCCAATCAGCTAAAGGAATGCTTTTTTAATATAAATATACTCCTTTTATGTCAGGCAGTGAGTCGCAAACCAGCTAATCAAAAAGCAGCAAACATTTGGAATAGAAGCCTGTACTACTTGTACGATGGCTAATTTGAACTTTTTAGCGAAACTCTCGGGTACGTATATTCACTATCGAATGATATATGAATGAACAATTGGAACCTGTCCCCTTTCCAGCCCAGCGTCTGCAGAACTAAGGTCATTCGAACTTCGAAAGCTGGGTATCTATACCTTCCGATTTTATTGAGAAAAAATAAATATCATGCTGAAATGCCGTCTATACGCCAGAAGACACAAAATATTGAGGCCCAAGGGAGAGTTTTGGGTTTGGTTAGCTCCAAGTACGGCATTTAATAGAGTTTAATGAACCTTATTCGTAGTTACGATATAAACAAAAGTAAGATCAGCCGCTAATGTCTTTCCCCAGACACGTTCCTGTAGTCTTCCTGAAGATTTGTCGGTCTTATCCGAATGCAATGTTAATGAAACCGTGGTTTCCCCTCGATTAGAAATTTGATATGATTCTATCTTGCAGTAACCTACATACGATGGAATCGTAAAATTAGCAGGAAGGATATCAAAGCAGAAAGAGGGAAAGGACGGCTGCTTGTTGATGACGATTTTTTCCTTCTCGCAGGCACCCGAATCGAATCCAGTTCCGTACGCTTCTCCCCTCTCTCATCGATCATTCTCAATTCCACATCTCCGTAACCAACCTACTCACCGGTCCTTAATGGAGAACATGAGGTTCCTTGCCGTTCGCCTCCCTTAACGATTGCGACTGCTACGGATACTCTCCACGGTACGTAGATTCAAGAGTAGATATTTTTCTTCTTGAAGAAAAGACTTTTCCTTAGGGACTCAAGCTCCAAAGCTGTTAGCTTGAGCGATTGACCTCTTAACCTCTTATTTCCTCAGGGCACTCAAACTCCTGATCAACTTCTTTGCTTTGAATCGATAATTAATTCATGAAAAAGGAATTTTGCTGAATTGAAAGGGAAATAGTGTAACAAATACATAAAGAGTTTTTTGGTAGAAAAGCAGAGTGCACGTAATCCATAAGAACCTACCCAAACCGGTTTAACACGATAGCAGTAATACGGACGCTGGGTTTCCATCAACTTCTCCTCTTCTCCCAAATTAATTCTACCCTTATCAGGTTACCTATTAATTGATGGCGCAAATAACCTTACTTTTCGGTCGCCTCGCCTAATTACTACTATGTACTGCAGTTGTCAATAAAAACAGACAGGCATTTTTAAACATAAAAATAACCGTAAAGTAGATACATTTCTTAGCAAAGGCTTGCGTAAACCTTGCTACCGAAACGAGGAGGGAAAACAGTACCTACCGTTTCGTTCCTGAGTCTCTCCTCCTTCGCTCAAGGGAGGACACTTAATACGTTCGTTGCTTTTACCGCCGGAGACATAGAGGGAGCATCGTCCGCCTAACATTGCGGAGGCCGCGGTGGATCCAAGGAGACGAACGAAAGGTTTCTTCGAAGACGGAGAGAGAGAAACCATAGGGGACGCGTAACCTCGAGCGATGGCTTCGCAGGAGGGAGGCAAGGGTGGAGGAAATACTTTTCCCCGGGAGGTCATGAACGTAATACGCGAGCGGGCGGTCCGTTACCGTCTTGGAGCGGCGTAAAGAGAGGCATGTCATCACCTTTCGAAAGGGCTCCCGATGGTGGTTTTTTTTCTTCTTTCTCCTCCCTTCCTTATTTTCCTAGAGGGCGCAAGTAGAGAGGGCCCGGGGTGGCAGTTTGTGGAAATTTATTTTCCTTCCGGGAGGATGGGGAAGACGAAAAAACCGCAAGACATTGCTCTGGGTTCTCCTGGTCTCTGAAGGCGCCAGTTTGGGGGGAGGGGGTCGAGGGAACCGGTGGGGATGTTTGGAGAAAGGTGGTGAGAGCTCGCTGAAAGAAGGTATGGGTTGGGTGAGAACTTCGGAAGGCATTTCTTATTTTTTTTCTTATTTTTCATCCTTTTCCGGAAGGAAAAGTTTTGCATGATCGATCCTCGGGTAGGACCGCGGGGGGCTCGTAATGCGATAACACCAATTCCGAACCGAGAAGGAATTTCGCTGCGATCTGTTCACGCGTTTGTCTCCGTATTTGTGTGTTGAGAAAGGTTGCTCGACTGTGGGTTAAAATGGGGTATATACAAATTTTTCATAAGGGGGAGCTGAAATCAGTCGAAATTTTACGCACCAAAATAGCATATTTTCTGGAGCAGTACAACATAGGCCAAAGGAAGAAAAAAGAATCATAAATTCACTAGTGTGTTATCGATTTTAGCATGGATTTGTAAAAATGTCGGTTGATCCTTTGCGCGAAAGGCCAAGATTTAAATACATTCTGGTTGACAGCGTCCATGGCTAAATAGGACTAGTATGAGGATTTCTTCGGGAAAGCAACCGACATGTGCGGTAATTTGCACCATTAAAATGTATCGAGTGAGTAAAGAAAGTTACATGGTGTTTGAATCGAGGATGGATAGAAACCCAACATTACCCTACTCTTAGCGAAAGACGATTATGGTACCTCAACTTATCGCATAGCCAAAGGACGCATATACTGCACTTTGAAGTTCTCTTTTCGTGGCACCATAATAGGTGCCGGAATTCCTCTGATATATCTCACCGAAGTGGGGATTCGAGCCTGGGCCCTTGGGTACCAACTCCAGCCACCACACCTAACCTATCCCCAAGTATGGTCGACAGACACGTTTTATAGGGATAGCCAAGTTCATACAAGAAGGCGAAAATGATTTTGTAATTCCAGAGGTTCAGTTGCTTCTGTATTGAAGGTTAGTATTTTAGACTTCAGCGGTAAAATGGTGGCTTTTAGTCAGCCCTGGTATTCAGGCAAGAAACGTATGGCCAAATGGGAGGGGGGCCATTAATCTCCATGATTCCCCACCCCATGCTTAAAACCTTGGGGCTGCTTCCTGTATTAATAGCATAACTACGACTCGTATCCAAGGAATTATTTCCAATATTCAATTTTATTATTACGACTCGCATCCAAGGAATTATATTCAATATTTAATTTTACTCGTCATAGGCCTCGTATTGGTTGTAATACTAAACATCCGTAAATATTTTCTCACTGATTGATCTTTAATGATCCAACGTTTATACAAAATTGTAGTTAATATCGCTAGTAGTTCACTAGCTTCTGCAAATAGCAGGGAAGTTACTGAAATATAGTAACTCGTTTTATTTTATAGCGCTCTATGCATCCGTTTTACTGTGAAACATTTTTCTTTTTCTGATTTTGATAATGCGATGGTGTCTAATTATGCGATGGTGTCTAAGTGATACATTTTTATAAAAAAATGACAAAGAAACATTTCTATGCAGTTTAACGTGATTTCAATCCATGGTATTAAAATACTTAGTGCGTGTATTTCATCCAAATCCAAGTGTTTTGCGTGACAACCGCGTTGATGCGTAACATGATCTAAAACATGTATGCCCACATATTTTTTCACGCAAATCGAAAAGGGAAGTTCCTGCTTTTTTTTGGGAACATTTAATGTGAAATTACGAGTGAAAATTTTAAATGAGAAGTCCTTGAGAATCATAATACATTGTTGATATTCGATCTAGCCCCTGGTTTGGGGGTTGTATTTATTTGGAGATAGGGATTTTTGAAGCCGTCCAGCGACTTTGTTTGCGTTCTTGTTTTTTATTTCTTTCTCCCTGAATTTCCTCAGGTCGGGATGTAAAAAGGCCTCTAGACATTCAACCCTCTCTCTTCCCAAAATCCTTTGTCTCTTTTTGTCGATGCATATTTCTTCCTTTCTTTACCTCTCGTCTTTTCCACAATCGCCGTGGCAAGATCCTTCCTCTCAAGGTTTTCCCATCCCTTTTATCTCTTTCCTACATTTTCTCCGTCCTCGCCCACTCTTTATCTCTTTCTTCCACTTTCCCTTTTTCTCTCCCTGTTATTCCGGGCTCTTGCATTTCTCCGCGCCGGGGAAGGCGTGGAGATTCCTTAACGCATGCTCCCATTGGGGTAATAGATCAAAAACACGAAAACCTCCAGGTTTGCGATTCCATATTTTTTAGGTACCGCATGATGAAAGAAGGGTATCTCCGCCGAGAAAACCTTTTTCTATACGTTCCTACGTCACCATAGCTTTGCCAAAGACTCTTTTTACTTTTTGTCACAAAGGTGCAGGTGTGAACTGTCACGAATATTTGGTTAAATACTTTGGTTGTCGAAATTCCAGTTTTTAATTATGCTTACCACTGTTTTGCTGTATTTTAAAATGCCTATTGAATGGAGACTTAGTGTCCAGGGTCCCACATGCTCGCGGCGTATTCGTGGTGTGGCCTAAATTTTATCCTTCGCCTCCCTCGTTTATTCTTCACATTCGTTGTTCTACCATTACTATTTTCATATATTCATTATAACAAAGTGGCTAAAAAAAATTGCGAAATAATGAACCAATTTTTTTAAATCGGTGGAAGAATTTTAAACTTTGGTCTATTGGGCATATTTTTATCTTATTTTCATGGTTGTAGGGACTTTTCTTGTACAAATTAGAGAAAGAACTTTGTTATACATGGAAAATTTCAATTTTACTCTTTTATAAACTTAAAAAAAGTTGAATTCTTTCTGGTCCGGAACTCGGAGCAAACCCGTGGTTGTATTTACATAATAATGCACTAAAAAAACATAAGATCGTAATAAATATGCTTACTATGTCCACGAATATTCTCAAAGTAGAGATTAATAAGCATTCTAAAAGAATTGACGAAACCTAGGCTTGATTGAGTGGACAATTGAAGATGAAAATGGCATTGTAATTGAAAATTGCAAGCAAGTTTTAGATATGATATTTCTCTGTAAAAACTGAAATGCGAGAGCAACATACTTGTGAACCTCATCATACTTCTGAAGGTTACGTTAAGAACTTCTTACCTTGAATGAATTGGTCTTTAAATTAAAATAATTAGCAGATGTAAGCTGTACGGGCCGAATGAATGTTTTTTCTCGGGCCGCATAAAATATTTCGTGGGTAGGAAAACGGCCCGCGGGCACCGGGAGTCCCCTATTTTACAATGAATGGTAAAGCTTTAGAATGAAAACTGTAATAATCTTTAATAGTCAGACGATTGTAAATGAATATCAGTAAATAGTATAACTTAAGATTCCTAACCGTGAATGAATGAGTCCATTATTGATATAAATGCTTAGGATGTTGTAAATTTGTGCTCGAAATATTTCTGTCACATTCCATGTGCCATTTAGCTACTTCAACCCATAACAATAGAAAATTATAATAAGTAATAAATAGTTTGGTTTTGAATCAGTCCGGCTGAATGAAATGGGTTTTCACATTTGTATTATGTTTTTAGAAAAGGGCGCCTCATATGTTATCACATTTTGTATACCTTAGTAAAGAGGCAATTTAATATTTTATTAAAACAATTTGGACTTTAACCCGTTAAATTCCAAAATATATCATTATATTTTCTACTTAGGAAAAGTCTTCTTTCTATCTATTGGGGTGCTAAACAATTCATGGCCTCTACCAAATTAATTTTTTAAATCATCTTTGTAATGAGAGTGCTGGTTTTTTTTCTTTGATTTCAATACAATATCAGAGCATCACTACGGTTTACAGATGTGAGAGTGTAATTACTGTATCGTTTATGAATATGTTGTTGTAAAGTGACTCATATTTCCATTTTTTTCACTCATTGTTTGCAAGATGACCACAATTTATTTGTATCATCTTAAAACATTGTAAATCGTGTAGATCAAAGCATAAATCCGTTGATAGCTGTTGGAATAAGGAAAAACAGAGTGAGGAAAACCCAGGATAAGGTGGAGGGATTGTTTCAGAAGTAAAATTTGAGAGGCCAGGAAGAAGTGGAAGAAATAAGTGCCTAACCCAGAGCTTAACAGTGATTCACTGATAGCTCCTGTCCTAATAATAATGCAGGTCTAAGGCATAATATTATTAAAAGCTATTGAAATACGCACCAAGAAGGTTAAATTTCCTTGAATGCAGCCTTTAAATAGCCAACATATTGCAGTCCTCGGAAACAATGAAAAAATTGCCTAGCATCGAAAATGAAAAAAGATCGAAATTTGCACTAATTTTGCGTTTAAACTTAAAATAATTTATTTTATCGCTCGATAGAGAAACATCGGTTGCAAGAATTAAATGCTTTGATCTTTTGGACTCATTTCAGTTGAAGAATGAAACTTGTACCTCAATTATTTCATATTTTAAAGAATGGAAGAAATATACTCCTCACGGAAATTATTCGTTTTTCCCATTAAATATCATTAAAAAACAAAATCCTATATGGGCTCAAATTGAATTAAAAATGTTGGGATTTTCGATTTTTGACCTGACTCGACACCAAATTCCAACCCTCTTCTGAAAATTTCAACCTTCTAGCTCGATTAGAAATGCCCAGGAATGTGTATCAATGAGTGAGTCAGTCAGATTTGTAGCTTTATATATGAGTAATTATATATAGATATTTTTATTATAAAAAGATATTTTTATTATATATATAATATGCCAAGAGGGTGGTCGATAAAAATGTAGAAACATGAAAACATTTCTACATTTTTATCGACAACCCTCAGGGCATATTTTATATGTATCACTTGAGTGATCCTTCATGAAGTTATATATAAGTATATATATATATATATATATTACTTGTCAATCCTCTTACTCCTTATTCGATATATATATATATATATGTATATAAAATAAGACTTACAGGAGGTAGAAGAAAGAGATATAAATAAAAGGATTTGTTCGTACGGGAACGTTTCGGACCGGTTGGTCCTTCGTCAGCTTGAAAACGCACTTGGCGAATAAAAATACATATATAAATATAGTTTAAAAAACACAGGCATGCGGAAATAAAAAAGACATTCGCAAAATATTTTACGGGACGTTTCGACGGTCATGCCGTCATCATCGGCAACAAGAGACTATATATATACACACACACAAGGAAAGTTTCGCCGATAGGCCACAACAATAAAAAATACACTTGACAGGGGGTGGGGTAAGAAAATTAAAAAGAGAAGACTTACTGGGAACGTTTCGGTCATGTAAGCCCTTCCTCAGCTGGAGAAAAAGTGCCCTTTATGGCAACCAAAGTCATATGGGGACATTTGCGCCATAAAGAAAAGGTGGTTATGATGGTAGGAGTACGGTATTAAGATGGGTGTTGGAGGCAGGTGAAACATCTAGCGTCGGCTAATATTAACGCAAGGTGCCAAGGGGTCAACATTTTTGTGTCCCATTCGACGGACGGTGCACTACTCACGAAGTGCTTCCCAAACGGCTCTCAAGCAGAGATCGCCACGGAAAGAGCCATGCGATTGAAATGCTCTCCATTTGGCACCGAAATGTGAGACCTGACTTTGACTCATTTCCCTGAAAAACCTCTTGCTCCGCCGAGAATTCAAACCCGGGCCAAAGAGAATGCGGGTAAAATGTCCGTGGCAGGATAAAAGAGGAAGTGAGGGAGGAAATGAGAGAGAGAAGAAGAAAACGAAGGACCATGGAGGCAGTGGGGATAAAGAGGATGGAAGAGAGGAGATAGGGCAGCCAGTTACGGGGGAGGGAGAATGCTAAAAGAAGCAAGGAGGGGGATGGAGTGAGTGAGATAGGAGGGGGGAGGGAAAGAGGCTGGCTCGTTTCGACACCTGTGCCACGCTTGAGTTTTCCATTGATTCCTTCGGGATGTGAGGGGAGGAGGGAAGTGTTTGGGGGTGGGCGGGGGGCGAAATAGCTTCGGTGAGAATGCAGAGTGGGATGGGTGATGAGAGGGGGGATCGGAATAGGAAGGGATGGAGGGTAGGACGAAGAGAATGGGAGCCAGCATAAGGAAGTGGGGAGGATGTTTGTTGAGGTGCACGCAAGGGAGGGGGGCGAGAAGAGAGAGAGACGAGAAACACAAGAGAAGAGAAACACAGGTCTTCTGGTTTCTGAAACAAATATGCACCCACAATTTTGGCTCCGTTTCACCCGGTAGCTCTATTCTAAGCTACTCTAAGCGGTACTCTAAGCTGATGTCGCCTAATTCTTCTGGCAGAGACCAAAGGTTTAGCACTTCTCTTAATGGTGCACAGCGCTGAAAGCGAACGTATTGCCCACGAATCTAATGAAAGTAATTGTATTTATGAAATGATATGTGTACGTGCTTACGAATGTAAATGGGAAGGACGGCGAAGAAGGTTAATGACTTACAACACTTTATTGATGAGTAAACGGACAAGAACTGAAAAAATAAAAAATAACAAGAGAAGATGCATTAACTCCTAGGGTCTTATTCAAGGAGGACTCAGCGTTGCCGAACATCGATAACATCGACCAAGTGTCATGTCACAGTATCGACAAATCTGTACTTTTCAATGGTATAATAGGTATTTTTCTAGGCTGAGACGTCAAATTGCCATCATCTTCAATGCTCAATAATCCCGAGGCCTTGTAGAATAGGGCTCTTGGTCAAGGGCATTAGTAAGTGCCAGTTGCACATTGTCTGATTAAGGCCTGAGTCATAGTCAGAATCAAAGTTATACCTAAAAAGAGCTGCTGTTTAACCGTGACCCGATCCGCAACTAGCCGTAACCAAACAACGAGCGGCTAGCCTTGCCAAATAATGTTTTTTATGTGGGATAATTGCACTGAATTATTGACTATGCGTTCATATAAAACCTTTAGTTGGAAGAAAAATCAGTGCAGTATGATACTGAATTCGTGTTGATTACGATGCATTAATTGTGCAACAGGGAACTATATGAGCAATCAAGGTAAAATACTCGTATTTAGTATGGCTATGCTATTTTATTACCTAGTATGCGACATGTGATTATAAAACGAAGGCATACAATACCGATATTTTTAATTGCATACACTAAGATTGTAATCAACAATGGTGTAGGATTAGAACATAGCTAGTGGGGGTAAGAAAGCCCTTATGGAACACAATGCGTGTATCTACTTAAAATAAGTAATAAAAAAATTAAGAAATAAACATTAAGTTGCGTTCAAGAAAAATTTTCAATACGTATTTTAAGCGTAAAAATTTAGCTAATATATAGATGAAAGAATGCGCTAACTAACTACTGGTGGTATCATCTAAATGTCATTCACCCCTTAACTGCTCCTATCGTCTATTTAACGATGACTCTTTTGCCAAAAACAGAAGAACCTTCAGGTTTCTAAACATATGTACACATGTTGTATAGTAGTCCCCAAGATCTTTTTGGTCTTTCATTGCCATTCTCAAGTCCACTCTCCTCTTAATAGCCAGGAAAAATTCCGAAAAAAGGTACATACACTCAAATTGCAACAAAGGAAATATTCGTTTGCGCCCGTGAATGTTTCAATATCATATTGATCACGCAGTTAAAGGGTTAATGGAAGAGAAAGTCCTGAGAGGCAGTTGAATGACTTTGGAAAAGAGGTAGAGGGAAGGGATGGACTTTAGAGATAAAAACACGATCATAACGTGGGAACGAAGGAGAACTGATGAATAAAGAGGAGAAAAAGGGAACTGGGGAAGTGGTCGTAGACGCTGGACTCGCTGAGCTCGCTAGGGGGCTTCGCCCCCGAATTGTGAGGGCTATAAAAACATTTCAGTTTGGCACCATGTTGCTAAGACACTATAAATGATATAGGGTAAGGCTAGGCATAAAGTAGTAGGCATCGCTGAGATCTAAAAGACACTGTAAACATATTTGAGCTCCGACTTTTAGTTTAGAAGTTACAGTGGAAAAACAAAAAAATGTTAATTTTGCGCCATGTTTCAGTGAACTATAAGTGTAAAAGAAATTACCATGACAGCTTGTTGGAACCCTATACGAAGGCTCGCTTCGCTCGCCTCTTTTTTCTAAAGAGGCGAGCGAAGAAAAAAAAAAGAAAAAAAGAACATTGGCTCGCGAAGCTCGCCAAGGCTCTTGGGGCTTCGCCCCCTACACGGAAATAGTAAAATTTCCACTTCAGAGAATCGAACTCCATTCCTTCCACTCCTCAAGTTACCTCTTTACCAGTACACGACAGCATACAAGGTGATTCCCCAAAACGTTTACTCTGGCACCATGATGCAAGTCCACTATAAGTCATAGAGAGTAAGGATATGCGTAAGGTTGTAGGCCTCCACGAGATCTATAAAACACCGTAAACAGTTTTCCGATCCGATCCTCTGGTGAGAAAACTACGAAGCGCAGAACGACACGGTAAGTTGCACCTTTTAGATAATTGAAAACCTTTGTACGAATTTTCTTCAGATTCGATCTACGACCGACCGTTCAAAGGTTACAGCGCGGGAACCGAGTTGATTTTGGCACCATGTTGCCTGCGAACTATAATAGATAGAGAGTAAGGGTAGACGTAAGGTTGTAGGTTTCGTTGAGATCTATAAAACGCCGTCAACATATTGGAGGTCCGGCTCTTAGTTTAGAAGTCATCACTGAGAAACCGGGTCTTCGGAGTTGGGCATTCGCCGTCAATCATGAAAATTCAGTGAGTAAAATAAAGAAAAAAAGTTTAAAAAGGTATTGCGATGATGAAACCAAAATTTCTAAAGACGTAAGTGAAACTTGCTATGAAAAAAAAGAAGGAAAATAATTTCCCCAACCTGGATTCAAACTCCCGACCTTATACTCCTCAATCCACCACCTTTACCCTAGGCTACCGGTTGCTTGCAGGTAAGGGTGAAAACATTGCCTTATATTCTACTTGGTTTTCATAATTTCCGTATTCAGATGATTGTTTTCAGGTTATTGTGAGGGCTAGGAAAGAGTGAAAGGTATCAATCTTCAGTAAATTTTAATGGCTACACAATGAATTATTCGAAAAAGATCAGTTACTAACCGTTAAGGAGAAATTGACGAATAAACGCAGGCTTGCGCGTCCCGCCGAACGAGAAATCCGAACTTGGGGCTCTTGGCATATTTTGTATATATATATATATATATATATATACACACACAGGGAAAGTTTCGCCAATAGGCCACAACAATAAAAAATACACTGGACAGGGGGTGGGGAAAGAAAAGTAAAAAGAGACGACTTACTGGGAACGTTTCGAGCATGTAAGCCCTTCGTCAGCTGGAGAAAAAGTGAGAAATATATATGTATATATACATTTTTTTTTTCTTTTATTTCTTTTCGATATATCTCTGCTCCAAAGTATTGAGTTTAACATATTTATTGTAACTCTACCTTTATTTATCCTATCTTTAATCGTTTCTGCGCTCCTCCCACTATTGTGTATTTTTATCCTTAAATAGTCGTATGACTCGTAGGCCTCTACTACTTCGTTATCATCCTCTAGCATAATGTCTTCGCTTTTTCCTCCATTACACATATACTTAGTTTTTTGCATGTTGATGTCCTATCCCCAATCACTATACGCCTCTTTTAGCTTTCTAAACATAAAGTTAATATCGTCTCTGTCTTGGGCCAGAATTACCTGGTCATCCGCATAATGTAATGTGTATACGGTCCTATCCCCTACTGCCAAGCCCATGTTTGCACATTTTCTTTTCCATTATTTTAGGGCACCGTCGATGTATATTCTAAATAGGCTAGGTGAAAGACAGCATCCCTGTCTTAGCCCTTTACTTGTTATATATGGTTTTCCTAGATTGTTTCTCACTTTTAATTGAGCTGTAGATTCTTTATACACTTTCTGTATTGCCCTTATGATAGATCAATTATATTAGTTGTCTCAAGTACCTTCCATAGTTTTTTCAGAAGTACGCTGTCATAAGCTTTTGTAATATCAATGAATATGAAGTGCACTTCTCGGTCAGTAGATCTTAATTTTTCTATTATTTGCGTTAGGCAAAAAGCATTGTCTATTGTTGAGCGTCCTGCCCTAAAACCGGCTTGTTCTTCACTTTCAAATTGTTTATGCTCTTCATCAATGAGCTGATCCAATATTCGCCCATAAATTCTACCATAGAGTAAGCATATTGTATACTTACTCTATGATTCTACTTAATTCTACTATTCCCCTGTAGTTCTTGGGCTGGTCCTTTGGTCCTTTCTTATGAATTGAAACTATCCATGATTTTTTTTACAGTCATTTGGGGAGTTTTCTCCACTAAAATATTTATTTATTAATGCCGTTAGTAGACACAGTAATTATTTGATGGTTCTTTCACTAATTCTATACAATTATTTTCCGGCCCAGGGGAGGTACCAGTCTTAATTTTTCTGATTGCCTTAAGCATATCTTCCTCGGAAATTTCTAAGTTTTCCCCATGTATCTCATCGGTATTTCTCATCACTTCCTTGTATTGTGGTCTATTTTCCTGGAGCAAGTCTTGATATTAGTGGCTTAAACTGTCTGTTGGTATAATAGTTATAAAATGTTCATCTCATTTCTGTTGAAGTAGGTTTCTTAGTACTTTTCATGCCTCTTTTGATTGTCTTCCTCATATATAGCTATCTACTCTTTTGCATACTACGTCAGACTTTTCATTTTTTTCTCGTATTATCTGTCTCCTAAATTTTGCCTGGGCTTCCTTATACCGTATCCTATCTTCTGTCTCATTTGAGCTTATCCATTTATTGTATATCTCTTGTTTGGTTCGTTTTCAACTTTCTAACTCTTCATTCCACCAGCTGTCTCTATTCCTTGGATATTTCATTTTCATTCACAAAGCTTCTTTGACTGGTGTATTAATAGCTTTCACAAGATGAATATGTAGCTCTTCGGCGGACTTATTTATCATATCTATATTTAGTATATTGTCTAATCTCTTTCGGTATAGAGTTATCACGCTTTCTTGATTAAAACTTTCTATGTGGTATTGTGTTGTAAGAGCTTTTTCAGAGGTGTCGTGGTTGTGTTTATTAGTTATGTACTTTGCTATTTGAGGATAAAAAGTTTTGGCTTTTAAAACTTTCTGAAATTGATCTTTTTCTTCCACAATTTCATCTTCATTTGGTGCATATACTCCAAATATTATAATTCTATGTCCAAAACAGTTTACGTTCACTGAAATAATTCTTTCGTCTATACTTTGCCAGTTTGTAATTTTATCTAGCAGTTTTTTATAATCAGAAAAGACATTCCTCTTTTTGCTCGCTCTTGTTTTGGGACTCCGCTATATCAATGAATGTAATTTCCTACTTTTTCTGAACCTTCTCCCTTTTTCTTGGTCTCCGTCAGGGCAACCACATACATATTCAATTTTCCAAGGTTTTTTTATATGATTTCTTCCATTTTTCCTGTTAAAGACTGCACGTTCCAAGTTCCGAAATTCATCGTCCTTTTCCTTTGACTAAGTCGTTGTATATTTGAACTATCAGGTATCCGAGGCTCTGTATCATTGGATTTTTAAAAGCAATTTTCAAGTTTTCCAGTCATTGGGGTGCTGGACCAATTACCTAACCCCCAACTTGGAGGACCAGGTATTTTTATTTCGGGGTGTTCATCCCCTAGGCTGAATGCTTGCCACAGCTGTAAAGATCAGCCCTCCCTTTCTTTGGTTCTCCCGCCTTCCTGTATGGATGTCCACCAGGAGCCGTTGACCCGTTTTCACCTGTAATCCTAGGCAGGAGCCCTCAAAGGGTGCTATCATCCGGTTCAGATGAACCCTGGTTTTTTAGAGAGGTTGTTACTCCTCTATCCCTCCTCCTTTTTCATCCTGGCTTGGGACAGGCAATGACGGAGTTAGATGTGTATTTTGATATTTATAATTTGAATATTCAAATAGATAATGAAATTATGTTAGTAAGACTTATTACTGTACAAATTTTACAATATGCTAAGTGTGACACTTTCACTGAGAACGTCTTATTTGTGTGGAAAGATTCAGTATCGTCACGCTTTTTAGGATTTATGACATCCCTACCGTTTGACCCTTTCCTGATTTTGTAGCTACTAGCTACCTTTTACTCGCGTTCAATCCCTAACTTCCCAGTTTTCTCTTATTTATCGGCTCACCGTTGATGATTGGCAGTTGCGGTTCACGATCGCTTGCCTATTCTTTTAAAATGATAATGTTTTTATTTTGGGAATACATTCATCTCCTTTTCGCCTCAAATTATTATCATCATACTCGTAATACTAAGACGGCTTCATTTTCGATCATCGTCTGCTACACTTAATAATTAATAGGAGTTGTGTGATTTCGACAATCGTAACCGAACGCTACTCATGAAGGTTATCAGAATGAGGCATTGTCGCCATTCTATCATCCGAGGTATCTCCATTATATATCAGATTGAGAAAGAAATATTTAATATATATCATTATGTGTAATTGCTCAATCAATTGTGAGAATATGAAAAAAATGGGTGGTGGGTCGAGAACTCAATTTGCGCAGCTGTCGTTGAATTTCCCTGAATCATAATGAATTATTTTGTTATTTCACTCAAACTGACACTATTTCGAAAAATATCCATAGAAACTACCTCCCTCGCCAGCTACCGATGTCATTCTTTCCCCATCTTTCCAATTAGGTTGAAAAGTTTGCTGTATAATGCGTAAACAAGGGGGTAATTGCCATGATGTTGTTGATAAAAGTGATCAAAAGTATGTGGGTACAACTTTATTTATAAGTTCGCTTTCCTTGGAAATTTAATTGCGAAACTAATTACGCTTGAATGTTCCATACCGTTTGCTTGGTGATAGGTCATTATTAAGTAATGTTTTGCCAAATTAGCATTATTAACTAATTTTTTGAAAAAATCTGATTTCTCCATTATATAAATGGAATTAAAAGTGTAATCCTGGATAGTTATAATTTTGCTTGAAATTAGAAAAACTAATTGAATCCGTGCGAGAAAATGAATATGTTTAGTTATCATAAGAGTGATTCTGCCCAATGAATCGTTCCTCTCCATTCGTGTGTCGTACCTCATTCATGCACCAGTCACCACATTCCGTGTCGGATAATGGAATGTAAACACCTCGTGGGTAATCACACGGTGCTCCCGAGCATCAATAAACGAAGCAGTTCCAGGTATTACCGCGGGATTAAAACGGCGATGCCATTCGGTGGCCCTCTCGAAACGACTTTTTTATGATGTAGTGCATTTTTTAATGTGTCCTTTTCCGAGATGCGCATGCGAAAGGAATGGGTTTTTGCAGGATAATTTTCTGGTATCGGGTTCGATCGTTAAATAAAAAAAAGCTCGTTGATATTATTATTCGGCAGATTTATGGCTCTTGGACGGACTTTCGCCGTCGAAAGAGTACAGTCGAGAGAGCTAGGACCAATCAAAATCTGCTTCTCTTGAGTTTAATATTTTTTTACTTGACGAGGAAGTTTTTCGCTAATATTGCGACAGAAATGGTGGGGAAAGGGTCAAGTTGGAGAGGGGGTGATTTAAAAAAAATGTGGACGGAGTGGGATGAAGATTCGAAGATCAGGGGATGAAGCATCAAGATAGGCCCTTATTTTTGGAACTATGTAAAAGCGCCTAAAAGAACATGAAAGGTGAATAAGGCTCTTCCATCCCGAGAAAATGGTGGTGGAAGAACTTATCCTCGACAATGGCCACCGGATCGACTTCGCCAACACTACTTTTAATGTAGTCTACTTACTTTTTTGTCAATATTTACCAAATATATTAAACGAAATGGTGGACCCTCATTTTTGGTCATTTTTAAAAATATATGTAGAGAAATAGTTATTTGCATCACTGAGCATCGCGAAGTAACTTATATGGGAAAACCCTGCAAAGCTTCGACAGTGCGAATCCGATGAGTTATGCTGCGATCGTTTGCGACGCCGAATTTCACATGCGTTTTTCGATCGCGCGGTCGAGTCTGGTCCAACCCGCCTGCAACGCCTGTAAGGTGGCGCGGCAAGTGTGTGGAATGGATTGTAGCTGCATCCACACCGCTATGGACATTTTAGAGATACAAACATTGAAAAGAGCCTCCATGTATTATTTTTGGAAAAATCGCGGAAAAAATTACGTATTTTGTCACATGGGGTAAAGGTTTAGGAGGTACTGAAAAACTGCTTTCTTCGAGTGCACCGCGGGGGCGTTTCTCTTTTTAGCAAATTGACATCGTCTACTGACGAATACGTACACTTTTAACGGAGACAGATTGCTCACCACACAGGATTATTGTCTCTTCAAGGCCACCAACCTACAGCTGGTGTCGCGCGGCTGCTACTCCGCGAATGGTCGTTTATTGCCACCGCGGAACGTTTTCGGGGATTCTGCGGGGTTACGATCCCGATGCTTAACTATTTTGTGTACTTTTAATGTCAGTGGTATTTTTCATTCTATGTCAGGGAGAAATATCGTGAAAATCTCTCAAGATCTCTAAAATCTCCATAGCGGAGTGGATGCGGCTACAATCCATTCCACACACTTGCCACGCCACCTTACAGGCGTTGCAGGCGGGTTGGACCAGACTCGACCTCGCGATCGAAAAACTGATGTGAAATTCGGCGTCGCAAACGGTTGCAGCATAACTCAACGGATTCGCACTGTGGAAGCTTTGTAGAATTTTCCTATATAAGTTACTTCGCGATGCCTGGCGATGCAAATTACTATTTCTCTACATATATTTTAAAAAATGACCAAAAATGAGGGTCCGTCATTTTGATTAATATATTTGGTAAACAATGACAAAAAAGTAAGTAGACTACATTAAAACAAATATAAAAAAACTTTTTCATCTAACTGCATGACTTTTTATTCCAATTCTTTACCCATAAAGGCTTAGCTAGGGCTTGATGTTGAAGATTTCGTGAGAACATTGAGTGTAGACCATTTTTGCAAAATTTGTGCTACTTTTGCGACCTCATGCAAATTGTTAATTGTTGAGTACTAAGGAAAATGCTTTGCGTCATCGCAGGCACAGGTCGTTTGAAAATATTAATGTAAAGTTTCAGCTTCCTGGCTTGAAAAAATCACTTTTTGACTTTTGGCCAGCTTTTATTCGATTTCAGCCCACTGTACGTCGCGTCACGTCGGTACATAACAACGCCACCACCCGGTGGGAAAACCGAGAACTCTTCACTCTAATGTAAGTATTGGCGAGGAAAAAGTCTGATATTTTACCAAAATAACTCCTTGCTCTCTTCCTACTCCTTATTCCCTTATTTTGAGCCTTCGCTCAAAATATCCGACGGTCAAATGGGAAATCAAAAGTTCCTCGACACCTATTGATGGGAAAAATAATTTCCCCCGGAAGTTAGGAAACAAAAATGAAAAATGCTAAAAATAGTCTCTCCATTTTTGTCCCGTATCTGCTCTAGCATTTTAATGATAGCTCTATGATTAGGTTAAAGCGATGATAACGCATTTCAATACTCTTGACGATTGTTAGCCTTGTCGTTGTCATTTGTGGGTTAGTTAAGATGCATGATATGTGAGAACGGGAAAAAATATCAATGCCAATAAGAAGATCATCATATTAAATTAATTGACCTTGGTATCATTCTTAGAATCACTCTAATAACTCGAGTGAAAAGTGATGCAAACATTTTTAGTACAATTCTGCAGGGTCAGGAAAAACCACTGTAGGTAATGATTGTGAAAATGGTGCTCGCTAAATATAAACTTGACGACAGACAAATAGTTGTTAATTTTTCCCAATTGAAGCAAATTTTTAAATTTTTTATATCCTAGCACTTGAAACGTATGAAACCAACAGTACTGACTTCCAACCCCAGGGGCCCAGGTTCAAATACAGGCAGTGCTAGGGATTTTTTCCGTAAAATCGTGTCCCTTACTTGGCTGCTGCGCGGTGAGCTCTTCAAGTTTAGCGCTTCGGAATCGCGCTTCATCGGAATGGATCGTTAAACAGTGAACCCCTTGGTGCCTTTCGTCAAGAGGAGGCCAGTGCCGACGCCAGGTTTCTCTCCACACTTCCTCCATTCCCACTTATCCTAAACGGAGCAAGTGTCCTTAGTTATCGGTCGTCTCCCCAACTAGTCGACCAACCAGCGTATTAAGCGTTTCATTTTATTCAAGAGGTCTAACTCTACGTACACCCATCCCTTCTCTGGGCTAGTGAGAGAATGGCGGAGGCAAAGGGTTTGACATCTGCGACGTCTTTGCCGCACTTATGCGGAGAAGGAAGGGCAAGGAATGGGGCTCTGTGGGGGAGGATGAGGAACGCATTATATTGAAGGGGGGGATATGACCAACTCGACTCGCTCGCATATTAAAATGGGGCACGTGGCGTTTTTTATGACCGCAGCCGTAAAATTGTCCCCCATTCCTCCCTTCCAAACTACCCTTATTTCCCCCTTTGCTTCCGCACCCTCACCCCCCTATTTCTCAGTCCTGAGTCCCCTTTGGCCCTCTTCCCGCGCAAAACAAGGTGTTTCGTCCAGAAATTTATCGAAGCATTGACGTGAATGGTCACACAAATGGCTGAGGATCCCAGAAATGCTTCTGGGATGCTGCAATATGTGGGGAGGAGTGGGATTGACTGAGAATCGTCCGTTTAAGTGAATTTGCTCCAGTGATTTTTTTCTCATTTAGCTCGCGGTCGGTCTAGGTACTTGACGAAGCTTTTCCCTGGCGGGGGACCCTGATTTGGTTCTCAATTTTCCCACCGGGAACGGCGTGCGCATGCTCTATGACATTATTATAAGAAGTGATCTGCCGGTTAAGGTAGGTTAGAATGGAAAAAGAAATAACTTGCTCTGGTCATTTTTGCCATTTTGATATATGGGTAGGAGGACAGGGAATGGGAGTTAGGGAGGAGAGAAACCCGGGGTCGGTGTTAGCCTACTTTTAACATAAGGTGCAAAAGGGACTACAGTTTAACGTCCCATTAGAAAGGCGGAGTTACGATACTTGAATTATTCTCTACGTAGCTCTCGAGGAGGGATCGAGATTGCTTTGGAAAATACCTTTGCCGGGATACGAACCGGGCCCCTTGGAATGAAAAGCCAGAACTCTATCTAGCTTACCAATTTGATCCTCGATAGAGAGTTTCTCACCAAAGATATGTTGATCGAGTTGCGAGCATGAACCCGAAGAGCTGTCGCTGTTTGGAAAAGATCGGGATGAGCATGTCGGGAGGAGAGATGTAAGAGCGCCTGCGACCAGATGAATTAGCGGGGATGATGGGGTGGGGAGTAATGCGACCAGGGGGATGGGAAGAGGATGGAGGAAGGTGGAAACGCAGATGTGAATAAGTTGAGGGGGGGGGGGTTTAAGGCAAGGGGGGATGGAATATCCGAGGACGCGACGGAATGGCTGTTAAGGGGAGGGTGTGGTGGCGGAATGCGGCGGTGGTCGCGACGAAGCCTGGCTGTGCGCGAGGGGCTGAGGCAAGAAATCGTAAAACGAACGCCATCTCATTAAGGTTTTTCGGTGGAGGGAGTGGAAAGGAAAACGTTCGGTGGGTATGGTGAAGCACATGCAAAAAAAAGAGGACGCGACATCGCTTCGCATCTGCGACAAAGAATTCCTGTGAACGGCGGCAGAGCGCTCAGCCACCACCTTTTGTTTATACTCTTTGTGTATGTGTCTTTGTGCATTAGGTCCTCAGGTGCTCCCCCACCCAACCTCCATTCATGTGGTCGTCTCCGCGCGATACAGCGTCGCGGCAAATGTAATGGCACCATCGCCAGTAACAGGCCGTATTAAGGCTCGCGGTGTCTTTAATCCTTTTATAACGGCTCTCAATCCCATACATTCCTTTGCCATGGCAGTGCAGGGGAGGATCGGCCGGAGAAATTCGGCGGCGCGGCCGGGCGTCGTCCGAAATGGGGAATTATCCGGTGTGGCGAGGTCTTTTTTTTGGAACTCTCAGACTCGATCGGTGAACGGTGGAGATTTCTGGGTCATCGTTTCCTCAATTTGTGCGATCGAAGGGCTTCATATTCTCAGCAGTTTTAATGTCGTTTAATTTTCGAACCTTCAATTTTTCAACCCCTTTTGGTTTTCTTTGTGGTTATAAATTTGGTCGTTTTTCCATTAGAGCATTAACTTAATAAAAAATATGTTCCTATCCCTTGGTACTTCATTTTTTCCTCCTTTCGCTCCCGATGCCGCTAGATTATACCGCGGATGATGCTGTTTAATTTCCGCGGTTCTCATCGGTTGTGATGAAGGGAAAACTTAAATATGGCATCTTATAATGGTGAAAACCATGCTTTTGTAGTTAGCCTGATTATCGTTCATGACTTTAAGATTTCCAATGAAGTTTTAAATATAGCTTTTAAATTTTTTGGTGATTTTCACTGCTTTTGTTTTACGGGCATTATGAAAAGTAATCTGTCGCTTTGAATTCGTTTGTCGGTTGTCATGAAGGGAAAACATAAATATGGCATCTTATAATATCGCTTTGAATTCATTTGTCGGTTGTCATGAAGGGAAAACATAAATATGGCATCTTATAATGGTGAAAATCATGCTTTTGTAGTTAGCCTGATTATTGTCCATGACTTTAAGATTTCCAATGAATTTTTAAAATAGAGCTGTTAATTTTTTGGTGATTTTCACTGCTTTTGTTTTACGGGCATTATGAAAAGTAATCTGTCGCTTTGAATTCGTTCGCTGTCGTATTGAAATGAAAAAAATCATAAAATAAGACCTTAAGATAACTTCTCTCTGTTGTTTGGCCTGCTGATACCCATAATTTTCATCACGGTGGTATAGTGGTGTTACTAATCTAAATTAGGCTTTTTTTCTGTATCGAACTACTATCATACTAATTGCCCTGCACTTTCCATGCAGTTTCCATTTCATTTAGGAGACACATCGGAGGGTTGAGAAAACTCTTTTTTTCAATGTAATGGACAGGTATAATGAAGATTTTTCCTTTTGGAAGATAATCAGCGGGGTATCTCATCAGAGTCGCGAGGTATGTACATTGCGCTGAGTTTTTGTCCACGTCGGAAACGGCCACCAATCGTCGCGGGCCCCAAACCATGCCTGACTTATCCGCGACGCCTACTAGAGGGTTGCGCGCTTGCTAATCGGAGTCGTGAGTTGTACTGAACGGAAATCCCATCGACGCCCAAAATGGCCGCCAGTCGCCGAGGGCCTCCAACCGCGCATTCGTGGCGCCAATTAAATATCATGCTAGCTTCGTATTGAAACATGGTTTTTCCGGAAAGTTATGCAAGCAAATTTATTTTTATTAATTTGTTGAAGATATGGGTACAAATTCTTAAAATTATTCAAAATTGAACCCTTAGGCGTCGATACACTTTTGCGAGATCGTCTGCCATTCTTGGTATTTTTTATTTTATTTTTTTATTTTAAATAAAGATAACCACATATAGTAGGGTGCTATTTTATAGTGATCAGGTAACAATACATACATGTGAGGACATATACAAGCAAATTTAACAAGAAGAAACGAATCAAATTAACAAAAAAAAAAAAAAAACAACGAAAAATGACGGGAACATCTAGTTAGGTGACAGATACGAAAGAGAACGGCTTATAAAGGATTTAATTGGAAGTGCAAAGGGATCAATGTGTGGAGGGAGGGAGTTCATTTGAGAGGAGGGGCGGAAGAAAAGAGAACGTTTGGTAAACGAAAGTCTAGGAACGGGCATATGGAGTAAAGGATGACAACGAGTGGGGCGGAATGGAACTTTGAAATTGATAAAGGAGAGAAAAGAAAGTTCGAAGTGCTCGGGGGTCATTGATTTCGGTGAAACGATAGAGGAGGCCTAAGAGGGATATTGCTTTAGACTTGATGGATTTTATGCGTGGGGAAAAATTTAATTTATTGTCTGTGAGAATATCTAGGTCCTTAGATGTTGAGACACGTTTGAGAGAGTGATTAGAAACAGTATAATTAAATTGATGGGTGACCTTATTTAGGGAAATAGACATCACACTACATTTATCCGGGTTTAATTTAAGCTTCCGAGCATCACACAAATTTGATGTCTGATGTAAGGCATCCTGTAGTTCATGGCAATCGGAGGGTTTTGAATGCTCTTGAAAAGTTTACAGTCATCGGCATAAAGAAGGGTTTGAGCTTGGGAAGGAGGTAGCAGGGAGGCAAGATCATCAATATATAAATTAAAAAGCTAAGGACCAAGGAAACGGCCTTGAGGAACCCCAGATGTCAGTGGAGACCAAGGAGAAGAGAAACCAGAAAGAATGTGCGGCTTTGTGTGCGGTTACTGAGGAAACTAGAAAGGAAATTTTTAAAATTACCAGAAATATTAAATCGTTCACTGAGCTTGTGTAGGAGGAGGCTATGATTGATGGAGTCAATATTTTTGGAAAAATCTAGGAAAATAGTATCTAACTGTGTTTTATTATTAATTGAATTTACGGCATTATGTTGACAAACAGCTAAGTTAGTCATGCACGAACGTCCCGGAAGGAAACCATGTTGATATTCAGAGATATGAGGGGATAAAGTCGATTGAGGATTATTCTCTCACAAACAGAAGAGAGAACTGGGAGTAAAGATATGGGTCGAAGCTGAATTTTTTTGGCCGGATTTATGTATGGGGATAACATTAGCAGTTTTCCATAGAGATGGAAAAATACCAAGCGAAAAAACAGCGATTTAAAAGTAAACTTAAAGGTATTGAGAGAGATTCAACACAATTAACGAACAAATATCGGGCTCAGGCCATCAGGGCCTGCGGAACGTTGAAGAGGAATTTTAGGTAGATATTTAAGAACTTCAAGAGCTTCAAGGTTTGGATCTCAGAAAGGCTTCTATGCTTCCTGGAAGGCGTCAACGGGAAACTCTTTCAGAACTCTCGTTATGGCGGCGCGAACTTTTTCCACAGTTCTAAAATGCTGAATTCTAGGCTGGTTTTGTTCAGGTTAGAAGTCTGTCGGAGGCCAGGGCTGTTGGGGAGCAGGGGCAGAGTATCAAATCGAACGAGATAACTTATATTTCAATCGTTTTATTGGTGAAGAAAATTATAGTGCTGCAAGGGATCAACTTGCAAACGTTACATCACCGTTTCTTCCTGGGGCAAGATCAAGGTTCTCCATAACACGCGCGCTTGCGTTATCGTTATTTTTCAATTGCGATCATGAGAGCGAAATCGTGATCATTATTCTTAAAATTTTGTGAGGTGAATTTTATCATTAGTTGTAACTGATAATCTCCATTAGTAACAACTAATGATTAAATGCATGAATGATTCTTTGGACAGTAACTGTGAGCATTGCCCTTTTAGAGCGGTTTGAGTTTTGGGTTACGTTAACGAGAACGCCATAGAAGGAGCCGAGATCCCACCGTTTGATCCCTCTCCCATTGTCGTTCAGATTATTAAGACGCATCCTTGTCAAAAGAACTTAAAATATGTGGGTCACCAAAGAAATCATGAGGAAAGTTCAAGAAAAAAGGAAGTCGAAATGGAGTTTTCGGTTTAGCAAAAAATACCAGACCAAAGAACGGAATGCAGTAAACCGATGCGAGAGAAGATGGAATCGACAACCGCTCTCGTGGATTTCGAAAAAAAACACACCCGTGGGGGATGGAACAAGGGGTATTAATCCTCTCCCCATTTGAGGAAAAAATTTAAAAAAATGCACCGTAATGACGCTGGAACGACATTAATGAAATCCTGAACGTTTTTTCCCGGAAACATTTTTGCCACGCCGACGACGACTAAAAAACTCTCCTTTGCCCTCCGCCGTCGCGTTCGGGGTTGGAGTGGGATGTGATGGTATGACGTCGCCATAACAACAACAGATCGCGCCATTACACACATCTTCCGGAGCTCTCACGGAAAGCGGGATGGGTGTGTATATGTGTCGGTTGTTTTGAGCAGCGGACTTTGCGAGAGAGATAGAGAGAAGCAGAGAGGGAGGGAGGCTGGGAGCAGTGCGATGAGAATTAAAATTCCTGCGGTGAAAACGATGCTTTTGCAAATGACACCGAAGTGTTGAGCCGAGGGTGGGCGGGCGGGTTAGTTGGGTGGAGTTTTTGCATTCACGTGTGTGCTTGTGTGAGCTAGTCGCAGATGTATGTGTAGGTGGTTTTCGGTGATGGGTCGGAGGCCGTGAAGGGGCGCGTGGATTTTTGGCCGTTTGGGGGATGTGCCGTGGCGCATGGGCGGATTGGGACGTCGAAGGGATGAAACGAGTTTTGGAGAAGGGATGAGTGAGTACGCGGCATTGTCCTGCTCCTCTTTTGTCTTCGTTGGGAGGACTAAAGGGACGGCCATCGTAGCGAGGGAGGGTAGGGGAGATAGGTAGTTTTCGCGGGAGGATATAGGGCTCTAATGACGAGCTGGGAGCTCTCTGGCAGTGTCCCCCTTGTGAAAGACTGACCTTTTCTCTTTTTCCAGCAATTTGTCGACACGAGTCCACGAGAAGAGCAAGAAACATGTTCCTTTTCCTCCGAAAAATTGAGTTCAGAGGTTCGTTGCGTATGGTCATCCGTGCGAAAAAAATCCATGAAATTGTGATGATTCCGCTGAGATCATACTGGCGATTTGGATCGGAAAAAGTCGTTTGAAGGGGTGAAATGTTTTCGTCACCGACTGAAATATAAACGCATCAATGATCACAGATGGAGAATAATGCAATGCACTCGTCGTTTTTGGTGTACTTCACTTTTTTCTTGTGCTTGTGAAAGCTCACCAACGAGAGGAGGAACGCTAACAGTAGCTGGTATAAAGCACGGGAGGTAGTTCAACAAACGCAGATATATAACTATTTAGTTTTCGTGGAATTCCAAATATTTCCATCTGATCATATCCAAACAAATCGGATTGAATATAATTTAAATGTAAGTAAACGTTCATTACAATCGTCCCCTCTTTGAATCATCTAACTAGCAAGCAATTAACCCATTAATGCCCACACTAAAAAAAGTTGAAACTTTAGCGTGGTGTTTAGGACGTAGGTGCTTTGTTTAGTTATAGTGTTTGTTTTTGCATTTGAAATAAGGCAAACATATATTTATAATATCCAGTGCGCATTTGTGAAATATGAGACGCCCCAAAATGTAGGCACTGGAAATGGATGAGTGGGGTGTTAGGGTATTGTTGATGAAGAAGGATTATATTTTAAATATTTATTATTAAACAAAATAGAGACCTAGTTTTATCTGGTGCCATAAGAAAACCAAATGTAACAAATTTTTCATTTGTTCGCAGGTTAAAGGCTTTGATTGTAACAAGTTATAAAAATCTCCAATGGCCGTTATAACATGACAACGCTTTGCTTGTAGACAAAAATTGTTGGTTATTTCAATAATCGGTCTACTAATGACTGGCACTCGTTATAACACTTGGCAAACGTCTATCCTGTACTTAAAACTAATATTTTAAAACACTTTTTGGACAACTTAATCGTCAATTTCTACCAGTGAGACAACATTTCAAGTGGTAGAGACTAATGAGAAACACAGAAAAATTCATAGTTACAGTTTAAAATAAAAAAAGATAATTACCTAGATGATTCCTCTTCATTACCTCTTATTTATATAATTATTTTTTCTTTTAAGAGACATGGGTCCATTGATTTTTAAATTATTTTTTTTCTCTTTACCAACTTTTCGCATTTTTTTATATGCTTCTTCCGGGCTCCGAAAGAATTGCTACTGAGTTCATTATATATTGATAACAATGCATATATATTATATATATTAGTGATATTATATATTGTTATCATTATACAATAAATTCAGAAGGAACTCACTCTGAGCCGTGAAGAAGCATTTATAAAAATGCGAATCGTTAATAAAGGGAAATTAAATAATGAAACTCTTATGGGCCTATATCTCCTGAAAAAAAAAAAATTATAAAAATTTTAAAGTAAGAAACTCAAAAAACATAACCAAATTGTAATTTTGCGTGTAGAACCACTCAAAACACTGGATTTGGTACCCGCAATCGCAAGCAACTTAACTAATTAATGGCGAGCTAGGTATGACATCACAACACAACGCATGAACCTCAACAAGTAAAGCCCTGCTTCCATTCACTGCGGCGTGAAGCGATAGAGCTATCATGCATTGGCCATAGTAACATTTAGATTATACTTTGATTGAGCAATGATAAGACCCATATAGTCAACTCCACCCATGAATGTAGTATATCGGAGAACACAGGCAGGCTGTTCCACATAAATATATTCCTTATCGTAGTTACTCCAACGCTTAGCGGGGTATATTCTCTGACCATACATACCGGAGTCGCTGGAGATACGGTTCGACGCCCGTACAGGTGGTGGCAGTGCAATGACAATAATGCCACAGTGGTGGCATTATTCTAATTAAAACTATAGTGTTTTTTTGTTTTCGTTTCAGTTACTTACTCGTAAGATCCTATAGGGAACTTCATCTTGAAAACCTCAGTGAGGGGTGCATTTTCACTCGGTTTTCACATTGTATTCCGTGGCGTCGTGAAAACCGAGTGAAAATGCACCCCTCATTGAGGTTTTCAAGATGAAGTTCCCTATAGGATCTTACGAGTAAGTAACTGAGACGAAAACAAAAAAAACACTATAGTTAGACAACAGCTTCACTGATGTGAAACTTCTTTCAAAATAGAGGCTGCAAGTTCCTTGCAACTCACTTAGAAGATCCATAACTATGGATCCTCCATTTCTTAGTTTAGGAATTTTTATTTCGCCGATCGCATGAATGGAACTCTGTCACACGGAGTTTTTTAATCTGGCTATATTTGTTTTCATTGGTTTATCATTTAAATTTGGACGGATGAAAATAATATTTGTGAATTTGATAGAAAGGTAAAAGTTGCAAATACCAAAACCCTACCTCATATCGACTTCAAATGCCGTTTGTGTTTTAATTCGCTGTTGTCGTTCCACGCCTTTGGTTTCAAATGTTTCTCGAGTAATCATAAGGTTGTTTTATTAGTTGAAGTGACAGTTTTAAAATCTTACCGGTAAACCTTGATATTTAATGAATTCAATTATTTATCCTCTTTCTTTTTCCTTTGAAAAACAAGCCTTAATTTGATAATTTACTTCCCTACCTTTTATACGAACGTCTTTGGATATAACTTATCCACTTTCACACTCCGAATATTGATGATACCTACTAATGCTTGGATTAAATCATATTTAGTTCTGTAAGTTAACCAGGGTTGAAGAATGTCCTATGTCTCAAGTTTGGATTGTTTGGACGGTTACACCAACTCCTTCTCTTATTCCTTTTCTGTTTTAGTAGCATATTACCTAATTAATGAAAATGGAAATTGCGTTTGAATAGCTTCTCTGATGAAATTCTACATTTATTTGACCTAAGTCATCTGATCTAACGAGGACGAAACTTATCTAAACCTAGGTCGCGCGAATTGAAATTTTAAGTTGTTGTTGATTGATACAGTGAGTAGATATATCTAAAAAAAATGCTGATTCACTGGCATAACCATCAGTGCACAATCGCTCTCTTTGAAATATATTTTTTATTGCTCGTGAATATTGTGGTTCTTTTATTGCTCATTTTTTACATGATAATAACCCTGAGAATTAATTTTAGTTTTAGTAGATTCCGAAACGTTGGCCAAGAGAAGTTTAATTTAAAAGTTCGCCTGATTAGTAGTAATATTAAAATTACTTTGCTGAGACCTGGAAGTTTAAGATTGTCGATTTATTTTTACATCGAATATTCCATTCAATGTGATACATTTCGTGATTGGCAGGTTAAAGTTTGGTTGGTACTTGCCAACTTGTTTTGTGCCTGAGTGAAGTGGCTCAACGTATGAAGGTGGTAGCTGAAAACTTATTATTTCTGCTGAAAAATTGACCTAAAACTCAGAAGCACTTTAGTCTATACAATTATTATTGCACTAGGAACCGTAGCTTTTATCAGTGTACTAGATATAATTTCTACGGGACTAATTCGTACGTAATGTAGAACACAATTGGCCATTACACATCGAAAGCTAAGTTTCTGGTTTGACATGAAAATATTTTGGCTAATCCCTCTAATACCCAAATTGTTCTTATGCTAGTTGCAAGAACAGAAAACCTATGTTATTAAACTTTATGGTTTATACTTATCGGAAGAATATTGATCATAGCAATCGTAATTTATGAATTCACTGCATATGACTGGAGCTCAAATTTCCATGGTCAAACTCATTGCCCATTTCCTCAGAAAAAACAACTGCGAAACTAGTCTCTCATCCGCAGTCATAGCAGTTTGGAATGCCAAATCATTATTATCATCTGATATGCAGCCAATATATATGTTCTTTGAGCGAAATGTTGTTGTACTTAAAGATCCTTCCAATAATCTTTGACTTCGCTCCGTCCATGCAGATCCAGCCCTAGTGCCCGAGACCTAGCCTAAAAAATTATTAGCTGATGACTCGAACCGTCCGAACTCTGGTAAATCTTTAGCGAAACATCCACATGCCCGTGTTTTTTATTTTGAGCTTTGTGGTCTGTATTTTATGCCAAAATATTTGTAGTAGACCTAGCATTGAAATTCCCAATTTAAACTAACTAATGGGGCTTACATTTCCATGGTGAGACATATTCATAATTTCCTGGAAAACATACCTAACTACCTCTTTTGATATTCTGAAATCTCTATAGCCTTTATGATTTCAAGGTATGATGTCCCGCCGTTAGTGTCAACCAACGCCGAAGCCTAAATATGGTCCTCCGAGGAAATGTCGATTTATATGTAGAGCCTTCCAACAATTTTTAACTTAATATCAAGTAGTACACCGGAAACAAGCTCAGAAGCAGCTACCCCTTCAACCTAGCTTATAATAGATTTGAAATTTAAAATCCTCGACATTGACGGAATTTTGATGTCACAGACTCCACAGATCCTTATTTTTTTATTTATTAGGCTATTAGGATTTACCGAGACCGTGATTTTTGACGTTGATATTGCAGATAACATCGGCAGTTCGAATCCTTATTGCAGATGGACAAGTTCGAGTCCTTTCTGCATGTGTCTGAGTCCTAGCCCCAGAAAAAATCCAACTCCTCAAAACTTAAATATTAATACAGTAGGTGTAATAAATTTCCTCAGAAGAAAACTATGATGGATAGAAAACTTAATTTTTACTCACTAACTTCGTCCTTTTTAAGCGTTCGCGTCTATATTTTGTGGCAAAGTAATCATAATAGGCAATATTGATTCCTGAAATCACTCTAGCTGACTATAATATGATATGAGGCTCAGATGCCCATGGTAAAACTCGTGGCCTATTTCTTGAAAAATAACATCTTAACTACTATTGAAAATATTCTGTCGATCGCCATCAATGTTGTTATGAATGATTTTTAATGATTATTAGCGACACACACACCGCCAAAATATGTACCCTCAAGGAAATATCGATGAATTCCTGCCTTAGACTTTTCAATATCCATTGATGTTAACGCTTGGTGTCAGAGTCTGTCAGTAGCCTGAAAAAATCTCCCTATTTCTCAAAACCTGGACATGATTCGAGAGCTATATATTTTCCGCGGGACCATCTATCGTAAATATTTAGAGAAGTATGCACTCGCTCACGTCTCTAACTTTTGTCGTAGTCCAAATTTACTTCGAGAATAATTATAATGAATAGATAAAAAATCAATAAATATTTATGGAATTACTCCATCTGACTGTAACACATTAAGCTCAAATGACCATTGTCGAACTCGCTGCCTTTTCCTTGAAAGAAAGCCTCTGAAATTATTCTATTAGCTGTCATCATTGCTGTTTCGCATGCTGCCCTGCTTTCTACTCATCTGTATCAGCAAATTCTTTTCCTATCCCTCCATGCGTATCTTCGTTTGTCATGCTTTACATCCATTTTATTTTCTCCATTATTCTTTTATAAAATCTAAATCTGAAACGGTTGCAGACCATTCTAATCCTCACTCCATAAGGGTCGCATTTTCCTTCCACATAACGTTACGCAATGAATCAAACTTCTCATTAATCTTCCCTTAACTTCTTTTTTTTCAGATTTTCAGTCATCAGTTCTCTTCTATTCCCCTTCTTCTGCTAAAACAATGCTCTTCCTAACACCTCGCCATTTTAAAATCATGTTCTTAAAAAAAGTGGCTGTAGATTTGAAGAGCTGTTTGGTTAGTCATTTAGAGGTGCGACGCAATGAAGTCATTAAGGATAGGTTGGTACGGGAAGGATTATTTCGGGAATGGAGAAAGGGTGGAGAGAAACCCTGCGCCGGTGTTAGACTCCTCTTAAATATAGCATCAAGGAGGTAACGGTTACATTTACCACCGTGCGGACGGAGTACTGTAATCAAAATGCTCTCCACATAGTATCCAAGTAGGATCGTGATTACAGTAAAAAAAACTTCACCACCGCCAAGATCAAACCCGGGCCATCAAGATGGGAAGCCAGTACTTACCTACCAGTTCCTTATTTTAAGATTGCTGGAGCGATTTTTTGCAATTGTAGAGATTTGCGTGAAACTTTGCATGCGTGTTCTTATTAGTGATATCTATTGATAAAAGTGAAAAAATTGTATCATAATATATGCACACATTTTCTTCTGAATGCGAAATCATTCATTTCTCATTGTTATATATGCTGTCAGCGAACATCAAGGTGTCCGGCTGAGTACAATATTCGAAAAAAAACATATTTCAATATAATTTCGTTTAAATTTCGAATAGCGCCCCGAAAACTCTATTCATGATATCCTTTAACTGAGGAAAAAATATTATATATCATTCTCGTATCATTTACGTTATTGCCTGTATTGTGCGTTACAACGAAAAAAGCAGATGCATTTGAATGAAATGTGGTCTCAGACTTTTTAGTTCCACTTTCTTTAAAATTATTAAAATTTGCACTAAATGACCCACGATTATCACTCCAACCATCTTAAGTTTTTATAATATTATTATTTTAATATAACTTTGATTTTATAATGCCTGGTCAACGTTTACAGGAAGATGATGTAGTCTTTTCGTAAATTTGATGCTAACTAAGAGTTTGGGTTTTTTTATACTACGCCAGGTTCTTGGTTAGTTGACAAGAACGTTACCAATGGGGGATAGTATCAACTGTGGTTTTCATACCGAGAAAATATTTACCGGAGAGGAAATCGGCCCTAAGAATTGCTCTACAATCTTTGAGTTCGCACTGATTCAGCAGACTGCTTTTGGGGTCCGAAAGCTAGCCGTAAAAAAATTGCCCTCGTCTCAAAACCCGAATTGTCTATAAAAGCTAAGGAAACTAGACTCCTATGCATGGATTTCGGTCATCCAGGTGACCGATAGGGAGTATTTAAATATCGTAAAAATTTACGTGTTTAAAGGATTTAAATACTCCCAGTCCATGGTCACCTGGATGTCTGAAATGCATGCATACTTCCTCTGCTTTTATAGACAATTTGGATAAATCTTTAATTTAAATTTACTTGTCAATTTCTGTCTTCTTGAACTCAAAACCGGAACATGATTCGAGCATTATATATATATATTTTTTCTCCGGATCAACCCTCGTAAATCTTGAGTGCAAAATGCATTCGTCCACGCCCCCTCATTAATTTCCGCTCGCGGTCCGAGCGAATTAGTCGGTCAGGGTAGCGGCGGCGTTTTTTTCCGCCGAAAGCATCCCCCACCTCCCTTACTCTCTTTTACCCAGAATTGTGCGGGAATTGGCGTATTCCAGATATGTCGGACGCCTCCCACCCGCCCGCCGTGTTTGTATTCCAAACGGCGGCGGCGCAGGGAGAGGCCTCGGCGGGGAATCCCTCTCCTCCTCGCTCCCTCTATCTCACTCCTTTGTGATCCGCCTCCCTTTTTGTGACACCGTAATGAATGAATTTTCCGTGTTCAGAGCAGCGGATTACCGATAGGCCATTAAGTATGGATCCCCTCCTGCTTTTTTTTTCATTCATCCCTCACTTTTTTCTCTCGCTCTCTCCATCGTTCTTCATCTTTCGCTTTTTTTCCTCTCTCTCTGGCCAAGGATTTTTTTTTACGATTCTAATTTTTTTATATTTATTCACTCGCGTATATTTTTTATTCTCTTTCTCTTATTTTTAAAATTCCCCATGCCCCGTTCGTTCCGGATGAATTTCATGAAACCCATGTTTGCCGTGATTCCAAAACTGCCAGATCCAATTCTCTCAGGGGTTTTGGAGGAGGGGGAGGAAGATGTGGGGAAAGAGGGGAATGGTAGAAAGGAGGGGGAGAGGTACCGCTGTTCGATATTTGCGATGCATCGACTGCGATATGCTCGAAATGTTGCATTGCGACATTGACCATCTATTCTTTGCGGTATATCGCAGTAATTTACGAGGTGTAATGCCATGAGCATTATTAATCGTTACAAATCGATATAAAATAAAATGCTGTCATTCGATACATTGTGATATACGATGTAATGCGATGCCATATAATATGTACTATGACGATTTATAATATGATATGTATAATATGACGATGTAATGCGATGCTATTTGGTATTAGAAGGGATGCGATGTACTGATACATTATATCTGCATTATGTGATTCATCGCGTCTTTTTACGATTTACGCACTTTGATATTGAAATTTAAATTATCTGCCCTGTAATAAAGGGGCTAGAAACCCATGCAGCATGCCGTTATCGTTGGCTGGTTATTTGGATGGAGGGAAGGGCCCCCCCCCCTCGACGGTTCGACGGCTTAGGTCATCTGCGTGATTAAGTTGTTTAGAGAGAATTTCGTTTATATACAGATTTGCGTGGAACTTTGCTCACATGTTCTCATAGGCAATATGTATTCATAAAAGTGAAAAAAAATGCATCATGCCGATTTGATTTGTTGGCAGTTAAGTGGTATTTTAACAGCTAGCCTTATAACAATTGGCATATATTTCTTAATAATTCGATTGCATGTACACAGAGTTTCTTCTGTACACGAAATAATACATTTGTCATTGTGAGTTATCCTAACAAATATCAAGGTGTCACGTCGAGTCCATTATTAGAAAAAACATATTTCAATACATTTTCATCGAATTTCGAATTCCTCACCGAAAACTTTAGTCATAACGTGCTAACAGAAGAGAACAGACCCTTTCAAAATGTGTTCTGGAGGCGGATGCTGAAGATCAAATGGACGGATGGGATCAAAAACGAGGTGGTGCACAGAATAATAGGGGAGGATAAAAACATACTGAGCACTGGCAGAAGGACACGGTCTAGATGGATGGGCATAATGAATTTATAAGCAATATAATAGAAGAAAAAATAGAAGAGAAAAACAGAGGGTCAAATACAAAGCTATACAGCATGAAACAGAAGTGCTACAAGGACATTAAAGAGTTATTAAGGTAATGGATAGAATTGAAGGCTGCAGTCAACCAATCATAGGAATGAATGGCTAATGATGATCAGAGCGACGGATTACTACATTTGCGCTCTCCACATTGCACCAAAGCAGAGCTCGGGAATGCTTAAAAAAATCCTGCCAACGCCAAGATTCGAACCCTTTGAACCTTTTGGGACGGAAATCCAGTTCTCACGCCACCAAACCAACCCGATCCCTACAACTTGAAGTACTCTCCACAAAGCACCGAAGTGTAGATCGGTATTCCTTTGAACAAAAACCTCCATTCCGGAATCGATTCCAGGTCTTTTCGGGATAGGAAGTCTATACTCCAGGCACCAAACCAACCCGATCCCCTCCCGTTTTGAGAGGTGGGGGAGAGTAGATTGGGCATCAGGGTTTAGGAGAGGGAGAGATCGGTTGGGGTTTAAAGGGGTAAGGATTGCGGGTGAAACGGCCGCGCTTGGAGAAGGGGGCGTTCAGGGGATTTTTCGGAGCTCTTTTGAATCCTTTGGCATCCGTTTGGCGGGAGAACCTGGAGAGGGAAGGGGGAAAGAGGGAGAGTGGGGGAAGGTGTTATGGAGGGAGAGAGGGAGGAGACGTGGGAAGTGGAGTGGGAATGGAGTGAAATTTATTCCGAGCGTGCTTTTCTCCCACACAATCTCGTTCGCTCCCCCTCTCCACGGGTCACCGCCGCCATTTAAATTCATATTAGTGCAGGAGTGACGCAGGGATGATTTTTGCGATACGATGCGTTGGTGTGAGAGAGAGGAATTGGGGGAGTCGGGGTTTGGCGAAGGGAAGGGGTGGGGTGGGAAGGGGTGAAGGGAACTGGGAAGGGGAAAAGGGAATTGGGGAAGGAAAGGGGGATGTAACGGCCGTCGTTTGATGGTGTGGTGGCTGGTGGACGGGATCGCGTCCCCTTAAACGCGCCGTATCTTGAAGCGAGTCACGGTTAAAATAAATACGAGAAACTAAAGCGTGCGCGAGTTATGTGTACAATGCTCGTAAAAATAGCTTTCACGTGAAAAAATTTACTTAAATTGAAGCCACAGGAGTGACAGGCGCAAAGGAGAAAACGCTAAAGATAGTCGCTCACACGAATTATTATATTCGATATTTCGGTGGCAAAAAACGCACCTTTGTCGTGGCAAAGAAGAGGCGTACCACAGTTTATATGTATAGGTATGCTTCAGTGAATATCACTCTCACCAATAAATGCGCATGTTTTAATTATAGGCTCATGAAAAATGCAGCAATTGATAAAAAAAATAGAGGCGCACAAATTTTAGGTATGAGAAATTTTGGTGGTCGGACCTTTGACAAGGGAGTGAGGAAGACACATAATGTATAGTAAATATAAGCGTCTATGCAAAACCAGGAGCCTCGGAAGCGACAGGGTCTACAGAGAAAATACAACAAAGAGATATGTGCATTTAATATTCCAAATTTTAGGTGGGACCACCATATTTTTAAGGATGAAAATCAGACTCATGGATGAAAATCACCTTATTTTACTCTCGATTTGTCCCTCTTATTCCTCTCCATGTTAAAGGTAGAGAAGTTGGTGTGGAAATACAGAATATAATCCCTCTTGAGTGTTACTTTTAATGATATGCTAGTTTTTTCTCTCCCTAATTTGGCTCCATTCAATTGTTATTTTCCTCGTATTAGCTATCCCTACAAACATGTATATATTTACGCTTAAATTTAGTCATATGTACCCGTCGAAATATACCTAAATATATTGTCGAAATATAACTTCGAAATATATCTAATTCAGGTGACCCTCTCTTTATTTGAGTTACCTGTCTGCTTTTAGAATTTCACGCCTATATATATATTTACGCTTAAATGTAGTCATATGTACACCCGTCGAAATATACCTAAATATACTGTCGAAATATAACTTCGAAATATACCTAATTCAGGTGGCCGTCTCTTTATTTGAGTTACCTGTCTGCTTTTAGCATGTCACGCCTATATATATTTACGCTTAAATGTAGTCATATGTGCACCCGTCGAAATATACCTAAATATACTGTCGAAATCTAACTTCGAAATATACCCAATTCAGGTGGCCGTCTCTTTATTTGAGTTACCTGTCTGCTTTTAGCATGTCACGCCTATAGCTATATTTTTTATATATATTTCGTATACGGGATATCCCTACGAGCCTACATATATATATTTCCACATAAATATAGGTATACATACTAGTACTCACATATGAAAACGTGAATAAATTAAATAAATTAGAAATTCTCCCACCTCCCTATTTTTCGTAGGTCAGCGATCATCCATATCTGGTCGGCGGTTTTTGAGGGCCTGCTGTTGAAATGATTTCAGAGAACTCCCCCCGCCACCAATGGCTCCCGTCTATTGATGATCAATCGGATCGAGTGTTCGATAATTAATTGCAGGGTTGGTTCCTTCCGCGACCCGGCGGCATTCTCATAACCTTGCGCGAACGTCCGAGAGTTATTATACCTTTTGTCACCATGAAAACATTTTTTTCGCATCGAAAGATTTCTTGGCATGTCGAGCACGGTTTCACACCACATTCTCTCTTCGCTTGCTTGCCAAGAAATCCCATCGCCCTGCTTACGAACCAATGCATCCGATGGATGGAAAGCACCTTGTAGGTACTTCTTTCTTTCCCTTTGCCTCATCCGGGTTGAATCCGTGCCCGGGAATTACGTTTGAGCCAACCTCTGAGCGTCTGCTGCACCCGTTTGCTTCTCTGATTTTTAATAGAAGTATTGCCTTAAGGCCGCTTTACACGTGGAACTTGACTGCACCGTCTGATGTATGGCTGTGAAAATTGCGTCGTGTAAGGCGGAAAGGTGCGAGAATGACTGCGCGAATCCATAATAAAAGACAGGAAAATAGCCCCTACTCAAATCCCGTGCCCGCGTTTTCGTAATTACTGTACATCAAACTGCGCAATTAAGTGTCCCGTGTAAAACGGTCTTTAAAAAGTCATGTTTTGGGAGTGAGGCTGTATATACTCATTTTTCCAGGGATAGGTAATGTCGTTTAAGGCTTTTTTATCTTGCGGTTACAGTTTATTCTAAAACAAGGCCAGCAAAAATCTTTCGTCCCTGTTCTAGTCATCATAGATAACTGACAATGAAAGCTACATTTAGCCGCACGTGAACGATCATATTCGCAATTTCATTATTATTGACCATGCTCAGCTCTGGTTTAAGTTTTAATTACATATAGATAACGTGAATTAATTGACGTGAATTAACCATGATAAGCCAAGTATTTCGTAAGTTTCCTCGGAGTTTCTAAATGAATGAAATGTAAACATCGATTCAATCGTGAAAAACTTGTTTTTGGTATTATTGGTAATTACCCAGCTGTAGCTTTCGCAGCTTTGCCCTTGTTACTAGTACCAGATCTACATTAGGGATCAAATGCAGCTCGTGGAATGAAAAAGACCATTTACCTGCAATATGTGATTTTCGCTTCTTCTAGGACGCAGAACTTACCTACATTAAAATACCGCTCTGTTTGGCTGCTTTCAGAGGTAAAATGTTTTCCAGGGAAAGTAATTTCTCCTTCTTGTGAGAGTTTTTGACCTATTTCCCCCTTTTAAATCCCTTTTTAAATTCAGATTTAAGATATCAATGATAGTACAAACGGAAGAAGAATAATAGAAGAAGCGGAGATATTATGGTACATTTCATTCTAGTTAATATATTTGACTTGACCGTGTGTAAAAAAGAAATTAATGCTAAAGTAAGTACCAGTACCAGCTGATGGGAAAAAAGGTATCAGCGTGTATTTGAATATTTTTTGCTTGTATTTATCGATCAAATACAACATTAAGGTAAAATTACCAATTGGAAAGCACGAGGTCTGATTACATCATAGGCAGATTCAAGAGCAACTCTATAGGTTCTTCCAGCGAATCTTTAATTTTTAATCAGTAGCTTACATTATTATTACCACGTTTTTATTAGTTCCGTTTCCGTCATGACTGTATATCCGGGTGGAATATTGCAACCGAGTTTAAACTAGCTTCCCGATCAGCTAGAGACTTAAAATTTTAACCATAGCTCAGAAGTGGATGACAATGCAATATTAGCTATCTCGTATATAACAATTAATTGATTTATTAATTAATACTTAATTAATTAACATATGTCCTGATGTGCTAGTAGAGGCTTGTAATTTTAACTATAGCTCAGAAGTGGATGACAATGCAATGCTATCTACATGTAATAACAATTAATTAATTAACGATTAATTAATAATTTCGATTCCACACACTGTCAGCTGAATATAATCTGAAATACATCGGGAATTTCCTATGTTTCCCTGTCAGAGTCTCATCAAGATGTATAAAATCGATTGGAAACTTTCACCCGGGCATAAGAATAAAAAACAGAAAATAATTAATCAAATAAAAGAAACTTGTTATTATACCACGTTTTTAAAACGGACTAAAAAGTATAAAATAATTTTCTCTGGGCCCTCCTAAATTTTTAGGGTGAATTTTTAGTGACTATGGAGATATTTGTAAGACTTGAAGAGAAAAACGTGGGGCGCAGGCAAACCATGATGATTAAGGAGTAAAGGGACCAGGTGTCGTTGAGCTAACTCCCACAGTTAATACCATTTGCAATGCACTCAAATTGGTTGTGAATTCATCTGGATTATCTACTTCTATTATCTACTGCCTGCGCCCCACGTTTTTCTCTTCAAGCCTTGCAAATATCTATAGCCACTAAAAATTCATCCTCAAAAATTTAGTAGGGCCCAGGGAAAATTATTTTATATTGAGTAGGAAAAGTTTGTTTCTCGCTAATCTACAATTCTTGTGTTGACAAAAATGGCATTAGTGGTATCGACTGACTTATTTCCTTCTCTTTTTCATCGACCTTTAACACAATTTGATGAAGAGACGTTAATGAGAGAAAAAACGAGTTTTTCATGAGGATTGCATTTTTGACGTTCTTTTTCCTACCTACATAAAAATTATTACTTTCTGGCTACTTGTCAATCATAATGCAGAGAAAAACTCCTCGAGTGATAATCTCATTGTTTATTTTATTATTTGTCACAGGAGAGCGTAAAAATATGCCTAATAAATTATATCGCAAAACTACCATTTCATAATTAAGTTTCCATAAGTTCGATAATTTATTTTGTAAAACATTTATACTCCAACTATGAAAGTTGAAATCTGGTCAGTGTAAAAATAATTCTTAATGCTATAAATTCTTAAATAATTTACTCCTACGTGGTACCCTTGAAGCAATATCAAGGGCGTGTGTCAGGGGAAATATTCCACCTGGACCCGGAATCGAACCACGGTCTATTGGCATATTGGACTAGTGCACAGACCACCACGCTACCCGGATCTATTTATGTGGGAAAGTGGTATTAATCAGTCTTTTTTTATGCTGTAAAATTATTCAAAAAGTAAAAAATTCCTATATTCCATTATGGTGCATTCATTTTTTTTATTGAAACAGAACATTTACCTTTAAATAAGGGCTCGTTTGGAGGGGAAAATAACCATGCTGCCACCACGACGCCAATTCATGGTTTAAAAAATTAAAATAATATCGAAACCAACGATCAATACTCGGCTCATATCCTCAAAGCATTTTGAGGCTAGCGTGCACGCACTCGGTGCGCAATGAGCAATCGTACATGGGAGGAATCTCGATATTTGTACCTTGTTCGCTTATTACGTTCTCGGGGAAAATGTCTCTAAAGACTAATTATTCAAAATAATACCCCCTTGTTGGTCCCGGACGAAATCCGTGGTACTCGCGTCATGTCAAGCTCCATTTTCATTTTTGTTTGTCCCAGTGATCCTCTCGGCGCTGTCATATCAATCTCCTATCTCGCTATGCGCGTCGCGCGATAATATTTTATCCTAAACGGATGAAAAGGGCGGTGGTGGGAGCGAGAGGGAGAGAGGGTATACATCTATATATATGTACGCGAATCGCCGCGGTGCCATTTCCAAAACTGTCCCACCCAGCCACCCACCACTGCGAGTGGAGCGCCGACCGACCGGTCCTGGGTACCCGGCAATTTCCCCCTCGGCTCTCTCTCTCACTCCCTCTCTATCCCATTCATTACGCAGGTCCTGGTGCTGCCCTTTTAATGGAATAATTTTCAATCCCGTCCGGATGTGACAGGAAAACCTTGATGCAGTAGTGCTCGTCCCTGCTTCCCTTCCATATCCCCGTTGCCCTCACCGCTGGCTGCCCGGGGGGATGATTGGAGGGGGGGGGGAATGTAATGCGGGGATTGGTGGTGGGGGTGGCACAAAAGCGCGTGTCTCCAACGAGAGAGGGTGTATTCGCCAATCCACACATGCGGGGTCCATCTCCTATCTCCCCTCTCTTCCTGCATCCACGTTTTGTGGAAATACTCCCATTCCTCAGCCCCTACAAACCATGAGCAAATATAGGCTTCAGTCAAAGGGGTCTGTGAAGGAATTTGGCGGCATGTTTAAACATGGCTACGGATATATCTATATTGCGCCAAGGGCAAAATAATGCAATTAGCCAAAATAAATATTCGATTAATTGTAGTTGACTGATATAACACACATATCCTCGGTGGAAGGAGGCTGCAAAAACATGGTGGGCACGATAGAAGAAAAATTTGCTGAAAGCGTTGTAGAAGAATACATTGGAGGCTATTAAAAACTTCCTTTAATATTTGTACAAAAAACTTTTGAATGTTAATGAATTTTTTGTATTATTGAAAATGGAAATGCATTTGATTGCTTAAATTTTGAACTTATACAATTGTGAACTCATACAAGTAGCTAACTTAAATAACCATACATAAATACCCATCACGCCATTCCCTTACGGAGTAGGGAAAGTCAAAGAGCGGTAGCTGTTAGGCCTAGGAAACTGGCTCTCTCTCCGTAATTTGCTTCATAATTCCCTACCGTTGCATACCTATTTTACCTCTATTACATTCATGCATTGCTTCATACATACCTTCGTATTCTTCCCACTGCACCGCCTATCTTTGCATATCTCATGATATATAGATATTGAATAATTGCCTAATACATAAATAAACAACCTTAAATAAATTATAAATTGATATCACATGTTTTATTTAACACCCATGGTCACGACTAAAGGCTGCTGTGTAAGTTTTGGATGGTGCAGTTCGAGGAATCAAGTTTTTGTAGTTGAAGAATAAGTTGTTTTTTTCCGTGGAAATTATCCAGGGGATTAAAGTTTGCAAGCGTGGTAATGTAGGAATTTTCCGGCATATTAAATGGTAGATTGATGCAGTTAACTAGCATAAGTAGTCCATTCAACATAAATGATCGATTTAACACCCATAGCCCTGGAGAAATCAGGCCACATGGAGCTTACGTAGTGACTAAAGAAGCCACCATTGCTTTTCGAGGGTTAGGGATTTAATTTTATTAGACGATTGAGATAAGGGGGATCTAATTTTATTTACTAAATAAAAGCAAGGTCTCAAAAAGTGATCTAGAGCAAATTAAAGAGGAAAAAGGCTGTTGAAAAGAGTGATAGGGGCGAGGCAATCATCGCAAAATGAAAAAACCGATGCGTAATTTTCTGGAATTCATAGTAGGTGGATCGCCAACTTCTTAATGTAAGTCATTGTGAGCTATAAATTAATTTGCATACAGAATTTGGACTTCAGATGGCATTACGGTCTTTAGAGGATTTAAAGGATGTCATTCCAGTTTTTGCTTAATTTTCAGGCGCAATAATTTTTATGCACAGTTCTCGTGACACATTCCATCGGTAACAAGTTTATGAATAAAGCTTGAAACCCCAAGAGGAGGAGAATCGTACGTAAGGTAGGAGGAGGGGAGACAGTGATATGCATTTTGTAAGGAATGGGCAGAGGTAGGAAATATTTTGAATAGAGAGCGATTCTTTGACGGATTTATATGAGAGTAGTTCTGATCCGCTAAAATTTACCCTTAATTAGGATTATAATTAGTTATGAGTCCGAATAACAATGCTATTCCGGTAGTCCTGCATTTTTTTGCTTACGTAGAAATTACTAAACAATTTAACCTTGTATGTGCGACCAGTTTTGCTATACAGGGGACATAATCAGATATTACCAATGAGAACATACATAGTTTATTTATTTAGTGACCATGAGCTGTAACAAGGTTGAGCCTGAAATAATAGAATATATACGTAGAAATTGATGATACTTTGTTAACTCAGGACTCATGTCCCTTTAGTACCTTGACAGACAGCTTCGAAAGTATTTGGTGACGGTTTTAAAATTAGGGAGGAGTAAAACTTCAGTTTCTAACACTCATAGCTCTTATCCTACAGCGGTATTACGGGCGCGTAGTGTCTGCATTCTTGGCAAGCACGTGGTCTCGTTCTTACATAGCAGTAACATGTTATTACATTGGAACAAAAGATTAAGGTTATACCAAAGTCATTTTTGATGCGACCATAGCAATGTTTAGGAGAGGGTAATAGTGATACATCGGAAACTAACCTGACGAATGGCTCAGTATTTCCGGCTCTAAAATGGCAATTCGTCAAGGCGACGATCTCGTGGACTGTGTCACCGCGTATCGCGTAACAGACGAAGTAGATCAAGGCTATTCATAAAACCAAAATTACCTAGGTGTACGCGGTTATGGTCACGGGATTTTGAACTGAACATCACCGCAGAAATTCTTTTGTCATTCTTTTGCAAGCATTAAGAAGCCAAATCCAAGAGATGAGCTTGTTATCAATGGTTATAGTGAAATGGGCAGTGCACTATCGCGTATGACAATTGACTATATACCTTTATAATGCTTATTTTTTAATTTCTTCTATATGGGCTTAATTCAAGTCTCATGAATGGAGGCGAAAATAAGCGTCGTGAATGGCAACTTTCGGGCATATGTCGAGATTTTGCCGTCCAACCCTCGAAATTGTCGAGGGCTCGATCAAATCAATTAAGGCCTTCGCGAATATGACCAATGGCCAGTAGTATATAATATTTGTCAGCAGTCATCAGCGCGGTGATTGCTTGGCTGCAGATCTCCACTCCTCTCGCATATCAGCTGATAGTTTTATTCCTTCATGAGTCTTAATTTTAGTATCCTCCGTAATGTGCCTAATGTATTCCATCCTATGTCTTCCACGGTAGTTATTTCCGTCAATTTCTCTTGACATTATTTTTATAGGGTCTGCTATGTCCTAGTAATGCCCAATGTAGAATTAATTATAATATATGTCATTTCCATCCCAAGGATTGGGGTTTGAATCCCGGCAGTGGGGGAGATATTTTAAATAAATTCCAGTGTCTTTTTAAGTTCTATGTGAAGAGCACTTCAATCATAGTACACCATCCTTCGAATGAGACTTAAAACCGTGGTCCCTTTGGCCCTTTTCTTTTAGATCAGGTTAATGCCAACTCCGGGTTTCTCTCATTCCTTACTCCCATTCCCTTACTCTCCGATCTAATTATCCCAGAGGTGCAAATGACGTTGGTTGTCGGTCTCCTCCCCACAGAATTGACCATAAAAAATAATAATATTGAAAATATAGCGTTATTTTTGATAATATAATACTTTAGTAGGCTTGTGGAAGTGAACAACATTCGTCCTGCAATGCTCCCTCCTCCACTCTGTTTGGAGAACCACTCCCAGAACTCGATGTCCGACAAACGTTGAATGCTCTCTCCCTTCCATCGTGACGAACCCTCCCATGCTCTCCGTCTATTCTTCCCCTTCTCTTCAGCCGGCAAATCCCATTCCCGTCACCACCACCTCTACCCTTCATGTGTGTTTTTTTTATTCGCATTTCCCTTCTCCCCCTATCCCACTCTCCTCCCTCCCCTCACTCCTCTGCCCCGCGGGCCGCGCGGTCGGATCGCGGTGATGCCCCCCGCGGGTCGGCCGCACGTGATTGCCCGAGCACTCGTACGCATTTTCATTCGATATTTAATCGGAATGCCGGAGCGTTGTTGTTTGCTAAATTTCGGTGCTCTCCTCCTCCTCTTCGGAATATGGGGGAAGGAGGATGGGGTGGGAGGGTTTTGAGTTGGGTGGGATGGGCATAGAGGGGAAGAGGGTGAGCATTGGTCCACGCCCTCTGTGTGACGCTTAAGGTGGTTGGAGCGACTTTTGTCTATGTACAGATTTGTGTGAAACTTTTCATACGAGTCTTTACTAGTAATAGCTATTGATAAAAGTGAAAAAAATTGCCTCAAACCGATTTGGTTTCTTGGCATTTCAATGCTATCTTAACACGTATCCTTATGGCACATAACATATATATTTTGAAATAATTCGGTTACTTTGGTACAGATTTTATCCTTAACGCGAAATAATAAATTTCATATGATTATATTGGTTGCTAAAATTTCATGGTATCCGAGTTGGAAAAATGTATTAAGATTTTTTCGCATAAATTTCGAATTCCGCGCCGAAAACCCAAGTCGTAACAGTGCTTAAATGAAAGCGGAACTTTCAAAATATAATTCTTGCATAATTTACATTGCTGCATGTATGGTGATATCCACTGTTTATACAGATGTCCTTTAGTGAAATGTGGTCCAAGAATTGCTTTCGACTTACTTGAAAAGTTATTATAATGTGCACCCAATGACTCACGATTACCACTTCTGCCACCATAAAGGAGGTTTGACTCGCCTCCGCGTGAGAGGAAAAACTCGGAATGTCTCGACTGGCTTATTTATGTCACTGAAGATGCACGACTGTTACTGATACCATTGTTTAGGTATTTATCTTTCATTAAAAACATTATTTTCCAGTTTCCCTTGAAAATAGATGTTAATATCTTTTACATAAGATACCACAAGGTGTATCAGAGGACGAACTCACAGGACTTCTTTCAAGTTTTTGGTTTTCCTGTGCATTAATTGCCTGCCTGACTGCTTTTCAGTCCGCGGCTAGCAGGCAGGGGAGCACGTGAGGCTCGACCTTGAACTGGATCGAATATTGCGCGCCTGGTGTGGAATCACCCCGTGCCACACACCCTTGAGGTTGATTGCACTGTATTTCGTAGAATTAGATGAAGTTGGTGACCGTGTTCTGGTTGGTGAGTAAATTCTCCTGGGTGGGACTCGAAACCGTAAACGTTGGGTGGCATGCGCGGAATTAACCCCACCACCACCGAGGCCAACGAATATTGAAAATTTGGTGTAATTAGCGCATCGTCATCATCAATATCGTATTAATGGTTCACTCCAATTATTCCCATTTAATGTTAACACTCGTACATTCAGTGAATATTTCCTTCGTGCATGATGACCTCTTCTCTTGATATTATAAACTAGATAAAAGCCTGCACAGCTGCCGACATTTCTTAGGATGACCCGTCCATCTTCTTCAGGGCTGAAAGAGCTCACCATGATTGTACGCCGGGAAAGTACTAAATCTCTCTTCCCTTCCTACTTCTTCCTTTGGCGATAATACCCTGCCTGAGTTTTTGCGTTTTCAAGGGTTAGTACCCGTATTCCATCGTCAGCTTATTTTCTCCAATTATTTACATTGATATTTCGTATAACCCCTGTGATATCATTTCTTCATTCAGTCCTGCATCTTTTCTTGCGTCTTCTTGTGCAATTCCTATCCAGTCTTCTATTGTAATTTCTCTTTGTAGTTCTTGTGTTCTCCATACGTGTTATGTGTCCCAGGCATCGAATTCTTTGTGACTAAATAAAACGTCTGTGGTTTCTTCTTTTCTAAGCTATTCAGTCCTGCATTTAATTAACATCTTCTTATGCATTCTACTTGAGTTGTTCCTAAAATTCTTCGAAAAATTTTCCTCTACAAATTTCCAGTCTTTATATATTTGTCTGTGTTAATGGCCATGACTTGCATCCATCTATCACCACAGGTCTTATACCTATATCGTATATTTTGAGTTTGAACTCCTAATGTAAGAATTTCGAGCGCAATAACGTCTGGATGGTAACACATCTGATACATGCTACTATTTTCTCAGTTATTTCCTCTTAAAGTACATTATTATGCTTTAGTTTTGAGACGAGATATTTAAAATTACTTGCTTATTCGAATTTACTGTGACAGCTTTAGAGATTCTGTTTTTATGTTTATCTCCAGGCAAAACTATAGATTTAGCTTTGTCATCATTTATAGCCAACCCCATTTATTTCGTATCTCTTTCTATCTATACTCCTAGATTTTTACTTCCTACATTCAATCTATCTTAAACACCTCCTTAGGTAAAGTTTCTTACGAACTGGTTGCGCCTAAGGGCTTACCCTACACAGCTGGTTATTATTTCGAGTACCTATGGTGTTTGTCCTTTTCTCTTCCACTCCTCAGTAAGAATTCTTCTTCTCTCTAATTTAATATGTCCTCCTTTTCTTCAGCATCCTCCTCCAGCATCAAGTTCAGAATACTTTTATTCTTTACATGTATGCGTTGAAATGCATATTATCTATTTTATGGTATTTTAACCTATTTTGCTTTCTAATTACCTCATCATGGAACTTACTTTCTTCTCCTGCCATGCCAACAAATTTCTCGTTTTGCCTTCCTTTCCGTCCTATCCCTTGCTTGCACTCACTCAACTCTCAAACACTAAGGTAAAATGTATTCTCATCCTCTCTCCTCAGGGTTCTCGTCTTGTTTCCGAATTATGCGACGCTTAGCTTAGCAATATTTAGCTGAAAAATCCTGTTAGTTAAGTTCAAATCTTTCAAGTGAAAACTCAAATCAGCAGATGATTCTATTTCCAGGGTATCCAAGTAACTTTGAGGTCTATTGCAAGACCATTACTATTGAACTAATAAATTTATTCTTCGACTGGAGGCTAAAGAGAAAAGTCTTTGAAACTAAACTAAAAAAATGAAGACTAAAGATTTTTAGGTCTGGAAATGGAATGCCAAGCATACTATGTGGATATATGAGTTGATGGATTGAGCCAGGAAATAAACTTGGGGGCATATTAAAAGCCAGAAAATTGTTATGGAAGATGCTTATCATCATAAGAAGTAATAGAAAAGAAACTGGCAAAATTAATTGATAGCCATGACCAGAAGAAAGTATAATGAGCTCCACGATTTTATTGAGGTAATTATATTAGGTGGTATGAAGAGAATATGAGGAGCAGGGAGAGCTGCGGATGGGACACCCGGAAACCAAAGTTTTTGTCCGAAATTGACTTTGTGGTTGGTATATAGATAATGGGATTACCACAATGGGTTTATCACAATTTTGACTTTCTACTTTATTGTGCGGGGGACCATGACAAATGATCAATTGCAAATCATCTCTTAAATATTCAAAAAATTGCCAGAGATATAGGAGTCTAAAGTTGAATGGACGGGCAACCTTCCCATAACGACTGTGACGTCATTTCATCCATCGCTTCTTCCCTCTTCTTCCAGATCCATTCTAAAAGGCGCCTTAAGAAGACTTTTGTGAAGATGTCCACTTCTGCCGGAAATACAGCAGTATAAAGATTCAGAAAATACTTTGAAAAAATATCCGTCTTCACCGGCGATCGAACCACGGGCCTTTGATGGATGGATGAAATGACGTCAGAGGTCGTTTTGAGGAAACAGAAAAATATTCATTTTTATACGATTAGTTATTTGGTTATTAGGCCTTAATGTTTCGAAGGAACTCCGTAAATCACCGTTGAAATCAAATTTGCAAAGGTTTTCATATAGAAAACCTTTGCAAATTTGATTTCAACGGTGATATCGAAAAAGCATTCGAATGATAATCCCCCATTTTATGGTGTTTATTTATAGCTTTTTTATTCCTCAAGTCTTACTGCATGACTGTTTGCCTCTTTCCGGAATCCTCTTCATCTGAATGCACACATCCCTGCGACCCGTCGCAGAGGAATGCAGCGGGGGATGTTAACACCCCAGCCGTGAAACAGGAGAAAAATTTGGTAAAGAGCATTTTGATAGGCAATGAACGAAAAGTGGGACTTGTTTTGGCAGGTTGGCGTCTTGCTCTGTTTACGTAGCCGTGGTGAATGACGCGTGGAAAGAGGGTTCTAATGGTCATACCTATTCCACAGTATATCTCTCTTATTTTGTCACTCTTATCGGTTCAATCGATGTTGTGTGAGGCTGAAATAATATCCTCCGTCTCAACTGGAAACTAGTGATACATAAATTTTAGTGGTGATATAATAATTTTGACGTAACTTTCAGTACCTATTCATTGACGTTAAAGAGTAGAGTTGTCTACCAAGAGAGGTCTCTATTGCTCTATGAATATGGCTTCGCCATTTTCTGCTGCTCTAGCCAATGAGTGACTGTATGAGATGTTCGCGAAAGTATATAAAAATAAATTGAAAAGAGACAATGTTCAAGTTTAGATATTCTAATGGACGGTATATACATGCGATGAATTCCTTTACAATGTATCCTCCCGCAACTATTGCACGAATAAGTCTCCTTCGCCTAATTGTATACAGTTTACAAGCTTCGGGCGTAGGTACATACTCACTGGTATTCTCGTGATAGCATCGGATGATTAGGAAGACTGGATAGCGTGGTGGTCGGCCTCATTTGCCCGGAAAGCCATTAGTCTGTGATTTGATTTCCAGTACAGATTGATTTTTTTTCCTCGTGGAAATTTCTACGAATTTCATCACCGTATTTTTGACAGGGATGAATATATACGTAGTAGCTAAGTACGGTTTAAGTGCCGTTATAGAATACAACCGCACAGGTTCTGGCTACATTCTCTTGTGTTACCATTCTTGGTGGACCGCTATGTTTCAAGGGAATGTAGTTCACTTGAATCCTCTATAATTGCCACAATAATTAGGAAACCTGGGTAGCGTGGTGGTTTGAGCATTAGCCCGGCAAGCCAAAAGTCCTTGGTTTGACTGGATTTTTTTCTCGCGGCAATTTCTATAATATTCGTGTTGGTGTATGCGGTGATGGACTGAATGAGTCTGAGAGGTGACCAGAGTTCGCACGTGAAAGTTTTGACCACTAGTTGACGATTTGTTGGGTCATCAACAGTGAATAGGGGGTGCCTTTTTGCGCCTGTTTGAAGGGAGAAGTATCCATACTAATGGCACAATATGTTTTTAGAGAGGAGAAAAAGTGTTGGAAAGATCGTTTAAAAAAATTCTCTCTTGTGGTCACCGCGATGAAAACGGTAAAATTTCATTCTCACGTGTTTTACAGCGTTTTTTTTTATTTGAGACCCGGGGTGCATCGGGTGGTTTCATTCATTTATTTGGCGTTTCGGCAGCAAGTATTGTTGCTGCTTATTTATTTATTGATCTTTGTGGCAGAGTGTGGACTCTTTTATGTATTTTTTGGTGGGCTCGGTTGCTGCAAACATCCTATCTCCCGTGTTGTCGCTGTTTTTTTAAAAATGCCGTTTTGCGGCATGGTAGAGTGAGAATGGATTTGTTTTTACTCAATATTGCAGGATTTATTTTTTCTTTTTCGAAAGTTTAAATGCCGATGGGAAACATGTGACAATTTATGCACCTTGACATTTTTTCGTTCAATTATTTTTGGCCATAACCACGACGCCTTCACTGAATGGGGAGGTGTTTATTTTAACTTATTAGCTCCACAGAATTTTTGCTTTCTAACGCTGTTGAAGGGGCTTTGCTATTTGATCCTGATGAACTTGATTGAATACAGTGCGTGCTATACGAAATCTTACTTCTTATTGCAGTGTTTTGAAATTTTTGTTTGAACCAGAGAACTGCCGAATGCGTATTGATAACGTTTTGCCTCGGACTATGGTTTTTGGGAGATTTAGCTTTTGAGATTGGAGGTTAGGTAAGATTATTTACAATGAATTATTGCAGGTTGTGTAAGAATATGAAAAATGTTTGATTACTCAAAAAGGCATTAAAAGCTATTGTAGGTATCCATTGGAATTACTTAGTTTTACCAATTTTTCAACTTTTAAGTACTTTAGATTTAATGATTTGTTCAATCATAAATGTTGTTGGGGTAAGTTTAGCATGTTGCTCTAGAATGGATGCTCTTTGTCTAACGCCAAATCTACTTCATGCATATCAGACCACAAATATGAAAGTGGTGAATTTGATGTTAATTTCTTGTATTCAATTTATTTTACTTGACAGGTGAGATGAATTATTCAAAAATTCGTTATAAGAAAACAATGAATAAAATGTATTCACACTTTAATGAGCAATGAGAGTCCACATGCAAATGATATGCCGAACGGCAATAAGTAATTTCCTTCAAAAACATACTTCTTTACTGATTTAAAATATTTGTGTATTTCTGTGTGTCTGTGGAAGTAGTGGTGGATTGTAGTTGACTCTCCGTTCACTCGCGGAAAAGGAATTATATTTTTCCGATCCCTCTTTCTTCTTTCGTCCCGTTTCATCTGCGTTATTGCCACTTCCCTTGCAGACTCCCTGGCCTACGTGTCAACGGTCCTTAATTCGCACAAGCCGTCGCGTCGCCGGCCCCTCCACATATTCCTCCCTTTGCCCCCTCCTGTAGAGTAAATCTATTTCCGAGTCTCATCAATGCATTCTTAACCCGTTTTCGTGATATCCAACCCTTCCACCTACGTCCTTCGTCCTCTGGGTCCTTCCCACCCGTCTCAGGCGCTCCGAAAGCGCACTTGTGCACTAATTATTCCGACGGGAGCGTGTTTTTTCACTCGTGCCTGATTGCCCTTCCCTCTCTTGGATTTTATTTTTCCGTTATTTCCTCCTATCCGCTCGAGCAATTTTCGACACGATGTGTTTTTTACTCCGACGCTATGTGTTTGTTTCCTGTCTTGCTTGCTTGTTGTGTCCCAGCAGCGACGTCCGGGTTGTGCACGTGTGTTGTTATTTTTTATTATTACTTTTATTACTACGTTTCCATCCTTCTCCACTCACTCCCTCCTCCCGCTTTTAAGGCCGTCAGATTTTATTTTCATTACGGAAATTAGGCGCGACGGCATAAGGGAGGGGATGGAGATGGGATGAATGTCTCCCCCCCATCCATCCCCCCAAAACGGGATGGATTACACGTAGGTTGGCCTGCTGGAAGCGAAGACAACCCTTCTCTGCCGAGGAAATCTCAGAATCATTGGTTTGCCTTGCATCTATTGATCCATGGGGATGGAGGCCGTTTGTGTACTTGATCAGAGGAGAACCAAAAAAAGACAGATGGGTTTTTAAATCGTTTTCCTGGCCGCTAAAAATTTGGCAGTCCGCAAAGGATGAAGAAACGATCGTACCCTCAAGGGTTCATGCAGATATTTTAGCGGCAATTTCAGGTCGTTTTTCTGATAAGATTTCATGGAGACTGCTATATTCTCCGAATGGTTCATTAGCCTATTATGCGTTTTAGGCTGCATGCAATAGGAATCTTGAGGTTTTTTTTAATATATACGAGCGACAAGAGAGTAGATGGACTAGGCTTAAGGCAGTTACACTCGGTTGCCGCACGCAAGGGTAAGATTACAGGGAAAATTCAAATCGCGTGAGTTTCAAGGAAGATATCATTCTGATCTCTGTGGAATCCCCTCTGTGGAATAACGCACTTTTGTGCACTTGCGGGTGACTCCGTAAAGGTAACTACAGTGGCTAGTTCCGGTATCCTCAAAATTAAAAAAAAAAGAGATTTGATTTAAAAAAGACGTCCAATTTTCATTTTCTCAAAAATTCTTTATTTATTCGTCAATAGTAATTATTTTTTTCTTCAAAATTTCCTTTCCCCATCATACATAATACATTTATTCCAACGCTTTTTCTAGTCTTCAAAGCACTTCTGGAACGCAATATCCGGTATGGTCTTCAGCTCCTTCAGCGATTCAGTCAATATCTCCACAATGTTAGCAAAACGTCGTCCTTTCATGTTCTAAAGTTTAAAGTATCAGGTGACAACTTGTGAAAATGAACGATCGATAGCATTGTCACCAAATATTTTTACTACTTTCTAAATTTTAACAATAGTTTATTTAACCGACCTAGGTTTCGGTAACTTTTGCCATTATCAAAGCCTAGATAATGGCATGAGTAGACAAAACCTAGGTGGGTTAAATAAACCAGCGAGAAAACTTACAATGTATTTTTTATTTAGTGACAATGCTATATTTAATAATTTGTTTGATCGTAGGGAATAGGAAGAAGTCGCATGGGGCCGTGTTGCTCTTTGCCAAAATTTCACAAACAAGCAGTGAAGTGTGAGCAGGTGCATTATCGTGGCGCAAATGTCATTAGTTGTTTCACCATAAATCCTGAGGTTTCTTCGGATCGCTTCGCGCAAACTGCGTAGAACCTCCAGTAAGCAGGTACTCCTTATTGACCGTAAGACCTGGTGGCATGAAGCCATGATGAATTATACCGTTTTAATCGAAGAAACAATGTGCACAAAATTACGCGTATTTTTTTATCACACCTCGTACAAAAATTTCGTTTTCCCTCACCACTACATTTATCACCTCTACATTTATCACCTCTACAAAAACATTATGTGACTTCCATTTTACGTTGAAGTACATAAAATGGTCTTCCTTTCCCTTTCCAATTACCTTCCTGTCCCCACCCTTCTTCAGGTCTGGTGTCCAACACCCCCTGCCACACAATATTGAGGTCGTATATATAAACGTACATAGAAACGTCTCGGGTTCAAATCTCAGTGATTTCTCTAAATCTTGCCTTTTTATAACGCTTTGTTAGATTTTATAAGCATAAGATATTCTGTAGTATGTACTTGGTAATTCCATCAGAAACCTCTTTCTTCTCCTCCTCATACATGTCCCAGGTATTTAGCCTTGTTGGATTCACTTTTTATTTACACATTTTATTTTGTATCTATTATTATTTATATATATATACATATATACATATTTTACACATTTCATTTGTCAGTGTTTATTTTCAAGTATTATTTTCGCAACCTCCTTTAAGTGCGAATTTTTTCCTATAGGCAATATTTTTGCCGTTTCTTCGGCGGTTATCAATCCTGTTTCCTGAAATAGTATTATCTCAATGAATATTTTATTCTTATATCTTCATAACTTGTTATGACTTCTCTGTATTCCTTGTTCATTTAATATTCCCCACTTTGATACAAGGTGTAATGTAAGAGCTTAGACGTTTACTAGTGTTCACCACCTGTATCTTCGCAATAATTTCTATACACTCGTCATAACTACTTCTTCTGACATTCTATTTTATATTACTCCTAGTTTAGCCACGTAAAAGGATATGTGAGATGTGCCCTATATTATATGCTTTATGCTATAATTACTTTCGAAACTTGTATTCTGCTGATAAAAAATAGTATTTTATAATTTCCTATAGTATTTATTTACTTAACCCAACTCAGATTGTGATGCTCTGAAAGAACCCAAGTTATTAGCTGCCCAAGGTTGGTTGATTAATTCTTAGTAACGGGAAACCGAGCTTCGCTTCGGTTCGCTCGGCTTGAACACGAGCTTCGTTCACTTTAAATTTTTAGGAAGATATTCAATGTAATTGTTAATTGTGTTATAATATGTTTATCAATCAAAAATTAAAAAAATAAATGATAACATAAAATATTTGATTTTAAAAGGTAGCTAAATAATTATGAGATATTATGTGAAGTCATAAATAGTACATAAACGAACAACAATAATACTGATAGCAAATAGTATAAATATTAAAAACAAAAGTTTATGGAACCAAAAGTGCATTTAATTATCGTTGTAAAGTAGGATAAAATTCTTCCAGATTTCTGAGAAAGTTTTGATTTATCAAATTTGTATTATTATTATGAAGAACCTCCTTCCATACAACCTTCCGTGTGTAGCGAGGATTTTCTTTTGGTAGTAGTACTTTAAAACTGCAAGTCACACACATGCACATCTAACTCTTGAGAAAGCTACGCATAACATTCTATGCATAAAATCAAACGTCCGCCATTCAAAACCAACATAAATCTTGACCCTGCGATTTGTGTATTGTTATCGCAAATGCCGGCCTTACTAGAAACTGATGTATTTGCATTGCACATGAAAGTTTGCTTTTACTCGAATCTAGTGTTATTCTTGGAATGTGTACTTCTTTTCCAATACATTCGCCTGTAACAATCTTTGATATAATTATATTGCTACATAATTCGGTAACTATAAGTCTTGTACCATTGTGTAACCCTTCTGACACATCTAAATTTCTAAACAGCATAATTGTGGTGTTTTTTTAGTTTAAGTTCATAAGGTGTAATTCATAAGGTGTTCATAAGGTTCATAAGGTTCATAATCTGTAATGTCAATTGAGTTAAGTAGTTATGGAGTAAATTAAATTTCACCTTGGGGTTGATTTTTAACTGAATCACAACTTCTGTAAATTTTACTTTCACCTGGAAGTTGTTCTATGATTTCAGCATTTATTTTTTTAACGTCATTATTTAAAGGGGCTAATATAGCTCAATCTTTCATATCTTCATACTAGTCATATCATATCATATCTACCAATAAGGCAATTTCCATAGGCTTCAGAAATTATGTCACCATTAGAAAGTATGTCTTCAGGAATATCAATTTCATCAAACTATTTTGTGGTAATTCTCCCTTTCCAACTTGTAGTAAATAGTTAGTGAAATCTGTTTTCTCTAGATCACCACGCCGATCAGTGATACCTAGGGGTAGAGTAAAAAATGCGCATTTGTAATTGGTAAGAAACATAACCGTGAGACAAGTAGTTTTTGAGGAAATTGAGTTATTAAAATGACCAATTTGGAGTATTTTTCCCATGATTGGGCCATGATTGTGCTTTTCTTCAAATTGTCGTAATTCATAGGAGTATTAATTTAACGAAGCAGACGCATTTATACAGGGTAGATGTATTACTCACCCTGAGGCTTGCTGGCGATTATTTGGTAAAGAAATTAACAGATGTCATTGTGTACAGCGTTTGGATATTCATCTGCCAGGTAAATATCGTATATCAAATAACGAACAAATGCAAGAAGTTTTTGTTGCTATTGGACAGAGGGATTCAACTTTATAAGCTTATTTTTAATATAATCTGTATCTTAAGCATCACAAGAAAATAATAAAAACCACACGGAATTTAATTATTTCTTCTATTGGTAAATGCGAAAACAATTTAGATGGATTGAAAAATCCAGCGAATGAGTTGAAAGACGAAGAAGCATACATGTCATATAGCCCAGAAAAAATAAAAAAAATTTGACCCAAACCCGGAAATAATTAATAACAAAGCCGGACCTTTTGAGATGTATTCAGGACTCCTTTGAGATGAACATATCAAAAGTCCCAAGCGCTCCTAGGTGGGATAACGAAAAAATCCTGGAAAAACATGGAAATACTGGAGTTTTCCTGGAATTCGTGCTGTTCGGTAACTAGAAGAGCTAGAGAGGCGTTCATTTTTTTCGGCACACCTGGTTTTAGTGCACTACATTTGTGAAAGGTGTTCGGTAGCCTCCCGAGGCTCCCGTTCTGATCCTGGTTCACTAGAAGGTCATGAAGTGCCACATCATGTATTAAACTCGCCTTAAACCGATATTTGCCGGACTACTAAGCTGCGAAACGGCATTACTAGAACTTGTTTCGGTGCTATACACAAGTATAACCTTTCTGAGCACCAATACTTGCAGCAGCACCCCGATCCTGCCCGCCTACAAGGTTCCCGAAATTTCCCGAATAAAGAATGAATAAGGTTTTTCATCTTCCATTTGCCAAATTCAATCAAGTTAAGATTTTTTTTGTCCTTGCCCTGCTATAATTATGGCATTGAGCCTGAAATTGGTAGTATGAGAAGTAAAATTATATTCTTTTGACGGAAAATATGAGATCATGCAGCATATAGCGTCTTAAGTAGCTGATCAATGGAGTATCATTGTACTTTTGAAAAACTTTCACGTGCTTATACATTTTCATTCGTAGAAGCACCAAACTGGGAGTGCATCGGTGATGAAAAAGCCTTTAGCGGGTATGTTTTAAAAAATCTATTGGATGGTGGAAAAATCCATGTCGTATACTCTTTAAGCTTGTATCTATAACTCTTGCTCTGCTAGGTACAGTAAAGCATTTTACTATTCGGATTCCCGGATTTTCTATCCATTGATATGAAAAGATAGCGCGTGATTTTATCATGCGTGCTACTGAACATTCTAATGCGGTCATTCCGTGTTTTGTGCTTCCCCTCTCAAAATTTCCCGCTTCAATTAAGTATTTTTTAATTATTTCCCTCGACTTGCTCTTTCTGATCCAAACTGGTGGATGCGCGTTTCCAACTATTTTGATGCAATTATTCCCGCCGATGTAATCACGGGGAACTGGAGGATACTGTAATCTCGTTTATTATTACTTCTTTTTTATTTATTTAAAGTTTGGTAATTGAAATTCACCAATTATGGGTTTCAATTTCGTCCCGTAAATTAAGGGAAATTAATTTTAGCGCAATCGGCATTTATCTCTTAGTTCTTTGGGAGTTTTTAGCTGGAAATGATATTTGATCTCCGAGCGAAGCGAATTAGCTTGTTTATATTTTGTATACCAGTTTGATATTTTGCACCGAACATTACAGGTAATTATGGAACAAATTTATACAGCTTGTTAGATGCCTCTGCTGATGAATTAATTTACAAATTCCTGCCGTTTTCCTGTTTTTTCTGCTGTAAAACGGCATCCTTTAATTAGTTGTTGATGGTATTTTTAATTTTTGGACTCATTAAAATTATTTCAAAAGAAAATTATAGTTCAATAATTCGATTAAATTTATCCTGTAGTTGGTAGTAAAATAATTGCTTTTTCATTAAGATGATAAAGAATAATTCTTTAATGCTGAGTTCAAATCACCATCAAAGAATTATTCTTTACCGGCATCTATTCGAGTGGTATTTTGATGTACCTCATAACCTACTTGTACCACTGCCGATTTCTTATGTAGGTAATCATAATAGGTATATCATAATTTCATCTTTCATCACTGAGCTCACGGTTGCTTCTGTCATTTATACCATGCTTGAGGTCGTTTAAGAAGGAAATGAAGCCAGATTTCCGGAAAATATTACTAGAAATGCTTTTTACTCATCATTTTAGCTTTTCAAAACATTATTTCAACCAGTCTCTATCTAATCTACTTCGAGAAATGCTTCCATTTGTAATGTAGTTATGTGGTTTGTCTGCTTTGTACCTTAGCTTATGTCATTACCTAGAGTTTCATATATACTTCTTCGCTTGATGCTACTTCGTAGGTTGCAACCTCATAGTATTCAACGGTTGTGTGAAATTCAATGATTAGCTACTGTGTTGCAATTATTAAGAAATTATAAGGTAAGATACGGTAAAAAAGGTAAATTTTTCTTCATTTCATTTGTATTGTTCAATTTCCACTTATTTCCTCATTTTCACGTTAGTGAATAAACATTATTTCTTACGAATATACAGAAAATGTTGTCTACGAGAAATTTCACTTCGAATTTTAGAGCTTGTTCTTTATATAAGGGGTAACTGAATAGCTAGCATGGAAACTGTCTAATTAAACTTAACGCCCGGAGTATTCTCTCGTCTTCGTAATGCTATCATTATTGACCCATTATATCCGCTTGGCAGTTGGTCTTCATTTGTCCGCAAAGTATTTTTCCACGCTGCATTCTACGTTCATCGTGCTGCTGAAATGAATTGTCGACGTATCGTTTTTGCAGATATCTATAATTTTTCATCAACTTACAGTGACTTTTTCTCCTGGTTAAATATATCTCCTGGAATTCTGGTTAAATATTTATAATTTTACCTGAAAATGGGTGAAGAAAAATACATGATGTTAATTCAAAACCGCCTAGCGTATATTTCCATTCGGTCTCCACGAGTGATAGTCCAGTTATTTTCACTGGTCATGGCACAACCCTTAGGCTTGACTTCAAAGGCCAATTGTTTTGAAATTTTGAAGGCTATGGAAGGAATTCCACGTGAAAAGTGAGTGCTCTTGTTGGCTTGTCCAACAAAATGCATGTATGATATTGAAAAAGAGGTGGAAATAACATTCAGTCAGCCACTCAATCGACAGGGAGCATGATTTGATAGTGCGATTCCAGGAAAATGCATGAATCGGGAATCATGTAAATAATTTTATTTTTCTTGAGATATTTTTCCCATCGTCGCCGTTCATATTTACAGCAGCGGTCAATTTTGAATAAACTCGCTCTCTGCATACGTCTCTGCGGGCCAATTTAATTATTTAGCAATTACTGTATGACGAGCGCTTGCACTTGTCGAAAACATCTACGGATACGGTCGTAGATTCGAGAGATATAATTATTTCCATCTAGTAGGTTATTTTAATTAATTTTGCTACAAGCTCAGAGACAAATGGGTTCTTTTCCTTATCAATTTCCCAAGACATTATAAAAAATCACTCCTATTTTCGATAGGAATCATCATTATTACTCTGCCCAGGCCATCCTGCGTTTACACACATGTACTAACCTTTCATAGATGATCCCTACTTTATTCAACGACGTAGCATTTATTTTCCATTGTTTAGATAATGAGCAAGAGGCTATATGATGAGAAAAATGTAGGAAAAGTAAAATGCGGTCAGTGGAAATGTTACAATCATGAAATTTCCATAGCTTACACATAAATAATTAACATTAATGCAAGTTTCAATTTACGCGAGAACTTGAAAGCGATTATACTGTAGCAGCAGTTGTATTAAGCACCACTCTGCAATATAATTCTTCAGTTGCTCATGCTTTGCACGAAACCTTTTACTATAATGCACATGGAAAATATGGTAAATGTTACATAGAAATAACGAGCTACAAAACTAATAGTTAATTGAGATGATGGTACCCTCAAGAAATTAGGCAAACGAAAGGAAGTGTAGGGTGCTCCTTGTGTGTGAAGTAACGGAAGAAATAGATCATTCTTGGTTATTGCTGATAGACACCCTCCAATAACTCCTTCCTGACCAGATTTTTTGACTGAAAAATTGTGTTGGATTAAAATTTAATTATGATGGGAGATATCTAGGCCTTTAATTTCGATCTAACATAACAGTCATAAGTCGTCATGAGAATTTTTTATTATGGATTATATTAACCTGTGAAGATAAATTTTTCATTTCACCGGATTCACTAAAATATATTCTGTTCAAAAAAAAGAATAGTCGAAGCGGGAAAGTGTCAATGTTGTTATTCAAACAGTAATTACCACGCAGGCAGATCTATTTAAAAGAAATTTACCACGAAAATACTTGTGAGTTACGTGCTAATGCCTCAAATTTTCTCCCAGTTTATTCTAGTCAATGAGGTAATTAAACAGCTCAGTGCAAGCGAGTGCTTTCCTCTATTATAAGTAAAATTGAGGATGTGATACTTAAACTGTGGGTTAGCATTTTAAATGCCGGGAAATTATATTTTACGCCGTTATCTCAGCAAACCTTGAGCTTAAACTCAATTAATGCAAGGGGCGAAAGAGAGCTGTTGTTGTTTGTTTTGTGCTGTTTTTTGTAATGTTTTACCATAAATTGCGGCCACAGGCATTGGTTGAAACGAGTAATACTTTGGTGGAAAGTCTTTTTGCAATTTTTATTGTCCTATTGCATATTATTTGCTACTATTTGAAACTCAATAATGATATTTTGTGTAAGCTTGGTCTGTAAGTAACGCGTTGGTCTGGAAACACAAATGAAGCAGGTTTGAGTGCTGCTCCTTTGAGAAGGATTCAAATTAGCCTATGGAGGAGTATCTAACATTGATTACTTCATCGTATATGGAACACAAGATAGAGATTTACTGCTGAGTGAAGGCTCTAGGAATACTTCAGTCCCTAGAGTCTGAGTAAAGTCGGATCAGACCTGAGGTGTGAGCTACAAAACATACGGTACTTACTATCGGAGAAAATCGATGATGCACTCTGATTATGCTGAGCGATCATCGAATAAAATCAAATTGTCATTATCTTACTAATATATAAAAATTGAATGGTGTCTGTCTGTCTGATGCTCGATCACGCAAAAACTACTGGACCGATTGAGCTGAAATTTGGCATGTAGATAGAAAATATATCTGGTTGTTACATATGCTATATTGAAAAGCCATCAGGAACCCCAAAGGCCCCCGAACGTCCCCCCTGGTGGTCCATGCTAAGCATTGGGTTAAGTGCAGTGGTTTCATGTTTTGCTTTTAAAAAGTACTTTCACTCATGATAGTGGAATGAATTTTTTTTATCGGATGACTGAATGAATGAAGTTTCTAATTATTTCAATTGATTTTCTTCTACGCTCCGTATTTGTCTGTAAATCATGTTTTAATCTGAAAATCTCACATTTTTCTCTGAAATCAACAATAGCATATTTCCTTGACAACCAGAGATTTGATTTTCAAAGGATATTCACGCGTCTAGCATTTACATATCACGTTTTCCTGCAGGCTCATGATAGCACGTAGAAAGAAAATCTGTATAATAAGGGTCCAGAGTCCAAAGGGCTCCATGATAGATTGCTTCGAGGAATAATCGATAAATTCAATGCTTATTTACAACAAGTATAATCCTCAATATCTATTCTCAAAGTAGCTCTCATAGGGGCACTACATGAATATGAGAGGACACATACGTAATAAGCGATACACATGAAGGAATTAAACGTACAAGAATATTTACGTGCAGCGAATACTAATGGTAATAATACCTCTGTTGCTACAACAAGCACGGCGGTGTTTATTATCGTTTCAGGTGTATTACATGTAGTGGAACCGTCTGCCTCTCATTACGATTGCGAACTGTTTTTTAGACCAAGTCCCACATGATAAACGTTATGAGTTATTTGTATACATTTAAAAGTGTTAAAGTGCAGTTAACTTACATTAACTCAATCATCGAGTTGCCTATTCAAGATTCTTACTCACCACTGTGTTTCCCCCGCTTGGACTTCATAATATATCCATCAACATGCTTAATAGAAAAAAGAATAACCTTTCTAAAAAATCTTCTAAAGTAAGAGGAATGTCTTCTTTGCGAAAAAATGAGTCCTTGAAAGAAAAACGACAAAGGTTAGACTTAGATACTCAAAGACATGCCCACCAACGATCTCGTGATCATCTCCCCGTGGTGTTTCTCGGGTTATGCTAAGAACCGCACAAATTTCATCCTAACCCAACCTTCGGACGGGTAACCAGCTGGTTCAAATTTAGACCCATCGTTTCGAAACTTCAATTGGTTTTAAGATGGTGGAAATTATAATGACGTCACTACATGCTTCTTACCCGAAAGAAGAACGGAAATTCTACGCAATGAACGACATCCGCGCATAAAAATCGGCAAGTGCAATAAGAATCACCATAGATTTTTTATTTAGCAACCGAAACCAATGATTATGGCTACCCTTTATGCCGGAGGCGCAGTCCGGGTGATGGAGGATTCATAGGACAAAAAACATGGCTGCTGCTGCAAATGCTCCTTTTGACGTTTTAAACCACTGGATTGTACTCTACTTTCCAATTCTGAATACGATACTCAACGCACATATCAACGTTGATTTGCGCAACTCAATTAAGTCATTGAATGAATATGTACACAAGGGAAGCGATCAAGCTGTTCATCACTCAGAAGACGGCTCAAGAGAACCGGAGGGACGAGGTGACCATCTATCAACCTGGGTGCTATTTAAGTAGTAATGAGTCTGCGTGGCCCATTTTTGGGTTTCCCGTGCATGAAAGAGGACCAACAGTCACTCATCTCTCCGTGCACCTGGAAAACGGTCAGCGTGTCTACTACAACGAACACAACATACAAGATAGGTTACAAACTCCTCAAATGATCACGCTGACAGTATTCTTCAGGCTTTATGATTTTCTTATATAATAAGTTCAATGTTTTTCACACCCGTTGAATTTCAACGGATACCTTTCGCTAGTCTCAAATAGAAGGGATTCGCATTAACAAAGCCTTTTTTCCTGGTGCCAGGTCATGTGTTCAGACAGGAGGATATATATTTTTTTCTCTTGGTGAAGCGGTTGTTTTGCCCACATCCCTCGGGCACGTTTTACGGATACTGGTATGTAATTTGTGGGTCTAGGAGATTGTGATTCCCCTTTCTTCATCATCTGTGTTCCAGATGAAGGGACCGTCTGAATTATGTCTCGTGAACACATTGACTATTCCTTAGCTGTTTCCGTGTGGCATGAAATTTAGTACTTTATCTGGAGAATACTTTGTGAAATTAAGCTTCGGAGACCACTTGTAATCGTAGTGAGCTACTTCGTGTGAAGCATTGCCATCCAAGCTTTCGCGTTCAATAAATGGCACACAAATTCTTAAAAAATAATAATGCGCCCTGATTATGATGTCACACAGTTTCATCTCCAAGAAATACTGCTAGAAATTGACTAAAAAGTCAGAAGAAAATGTTCCGCTCACAGAAGTTGCTGGAAATGAAAATCATACATTAAGTGGATTGATAATTTTAAGATAATGGGGATACTGATAACTGGGATTTTAGTTGGTAATGGGGATCACCCCTTTAGGTAGCTGGTTGCTGTAAATATTTTTAATAGAATTTAGCTATGAGCGTCCTCAAGTTGGCCGCAGAAGGACTCGGTTGCTCAAAAAGTGGTGAAAGGGTTAATTTTTAGTAGTAAGATTACAAGTGACGAATAGAAAACCGAATAGAAACCTTTTTGTGTCACAGAGAAAAGATGCTTGTTTATGGGGGTATTTCTGGAGAAAAACCGTCCCTCATTGGTCAACTTTGTATTCAGAAGTGAATGTTTGGCTTAAATTCAGAAGTGAATGTTTCGAGAAAGATGGCGATGAAGCATCAGCGCATGATCAAGAATGACTACTCAAAATGTTTTAATCTTAATGTGTTGAAATGTTTCATTCCATTATCTGAGCTTCTATCTTGATGATGCCTCGGAAACCTTCGGACTTCGTGATCCACTTTTCTGGTTAATTAATTTTTAAACTTGAACTTTCCTGCCTTTTGTCTGTGGGCCTTTTGTCTGTCTTAGTAACTGATGTGTAGCCGGAAGAATAAAGGAATGAGATCGCGAAAGAATACTACCTGCCATTCTTGAACCAAAATACTTGTGTTTGTATTTGAATGACTCGGTATGGAAATAGACATGAGTATTACTTCTACACTTACTCCTCGCAAAAGCCAACGAATTCGTGCTTGTGGACCCTTTCATCCTAATAATTGAACTCATTACCCACCGTGAATACGACGGATCTTTCAATAAAAAGTTAATGATGAGTCATTCAGGAGAGAAACTAACACAAAGCGGAAGCTCCAGCGATTTCCTCAATCTGTATGCATACGTATATCTTGTGCTCTTTTTAAATGTTTTATCCGCGCTGCTAAGTGAAGACAAAGAATAATTTTTTGAAAGCAGCTTTGCCATTTTGTATTAATAACTTGAGCTGCGTATTGGGAAAATTGTCTACTTATTTTATACAGTTAAAGACAAAAACCACGGTCTTTAACCCGAGAGAGTTTGATCACTGATGGTAAACCTCATCAGATGCTAAGCTCAGCAGCTTTTGCAATTTGCACATTCATGCAGGGATGCAGCTTCCTTTTTCTATGCCAACTATGGTTTCCCGGAAAGATCTGAATTCTGGAAAGTGATCGTTTGGGTTTTTACTACATGCGCCCAAAGAGTCTCCTCAAGGAGAACCCGAAATCCCTGTATTCCATTCTTCTTCCAGGTATCTGCCGCGTCGTTGTTTTTCTGACAACGTCTCTCCTCCCGTCCTGAACGCGTCTTCAGGTCGAAAATATCTGCGCTGCATTTTGGTCCGATTTTATACCGGAGCTGGTCGCATCTGATTGGTTGTCAATTATGGCGACAAAACCTCCTTTCGCGCCATTTCTCATTTTGTTGCGCGCCAAAACCCTCCTCCAAGTAGTAGCTAGGTTGTAGCCATCATCCCTGTCGAAATTTTCGGGGAATTTTGCAGTTTCGATCACCTCCCGTATCAGCCGTTGGAAGTATCGGCTCTCCCGACTCAGAACTTTGGTCTCCTGGAAATATATGGAGTTACCAGGCTCCAACCAGGCATGCTCGGCTCGGCCAGCGGGACCTATTGGCAGAATACTGAAGAAAGACAACATAGTGACCAGGTACTCCACCACCAAGAAAGTTGGAGACATTCTGCCTAACTCGAAAGAGCGGATCCCTAGTACCATGAAGGAGGGAGTGTACAAAATCAACTGTACATGTGGGAAACCCTACGTTGGACAAACAGGGAGAGCAATTTCCTGCAGAGTGAGGGAACAACAGAAAGCGACCGGAAAGAAACAGTTCCGCCTCTCAGCAATAGCCGAGCATGCTTGGTCGGAGCCGGGTCACTCCATATGTTTCGAGGAGACCAAAGTTCTGAGTGGAGAGAGTCGATACTTCCCCCGGCTGATACAGGAGGCGATCGAAATTTCCAAATGCCACGAAAATTTCAACAGGGATGATGGCTACTACCCAGCTACTACTTGGAGGAGGGTTTTGGCGCGCAACAAAATGAGAAATGGCGCGAAAAGTGGTTTTGTCGCCATAATTGACAATCAATCAGATGCCACCAGCTCCGGAAAAAAGTCGGACCAAAATGCAGCGCAGATATCTTCGACCTGAAGACGCGTCCAGGACGGGAGGAGAGATGTTGTCAGAAAAACAACGACGTAGCAGATACCCGGAAGAAGAATGGAATATTCATCTAATCGCCGCGGAAAACTCCGAAATCCCTAGTTTAAAATCCGTAGTTTATAACCCTGGTTTAAAGCCTAGCGTTCTAACGAGGAAGAAGATTACTTCATACATGCACTTGTTACTACTTTTAATAATAATTTCTAAACTAGCTAGGAACCAATAACGAAAGTGTGGAAAGTATTCTTTAATCTCGTCATGAGCAAATTCTACAAATTGAAGTAACTTCTCACACAATTTATTCTACCCAGCGTTCTACCTACCACGCCATCCAGTGAAGAAAATATAGCCGTGATGAGGTGTTGACTTCCGGACCAACCTTTGCGCTCTCGTCATATCTCCAGGTTTGGACATGGATCTCTAATGGACGCGAAATACCTGATGCCAAAAATAATGACACACTTGGTATTTTAGCTGAACGTGCCCCTATTGTTTTTTCCCGGATTTGAATGAATTACCGAGACTCCCAGTCAGTATCCTGCCACCTAATTACCCTATCACCAAGTATATGAAGTACAACTTGATCAGAAAGTTGAAATAGAACGCTGTGGTTAGACAAATTCATTATAATATTCTTGACTTTATTCAGCAGCGTTCGCAGATGGTAAACTGATCCAAAAAGTTGCCATGTAGGAACAATGTAAAATTATCCATAAACCAGCAATGTGCTGAAAAGAAAGCGCTGCGAAGGGCTTAAGTAAAACTCTCATGCATACCTCTAGCACCAAAATGTATGCGACATGAAATATTTTAAGCCGGACAGTGTGGAACTTCTAGCTCACGGATTGAAATTAATATTACTTTGCTCGATTCCATTTAAATGCTCTTTCGAAAAAGTAATCAGTGCGTTCGTGTTTGGTTGATCGTGTCAGGTACAGCATAAATCTTATTCACACCTCTCGGACCATAATCATTGTGAAACAATAGGCGTCAAGCCGGACTGTGTTCGAATTCCTCCATCAAGGATAGAAACAAAAATAATTTTGTTCGATTCCATTGAAGACGTTCTGTCGAAATCGTAATCGTTGCGCTCATGTTTGGATAATCATGTTATATATAGACACGGGAAATTCCGACAGGCGTACTCCTCGTGATGGTCGGCAAATCCTCGGTCGTGGGCGTTGTTATCTCCCCTAATGGAAACTCATTACCCACTCTGAATCCGACGGACCGGTGACACAAATTAGTTTCCGTTTTTTTTTCGGCAAACCTGTGTGCCAGCCGGCCTGCCGGGCGGAACCGAATGCTGCTTAGGCTCGTCGGAGGCCAGCGGAGTGGGAGGAGGAGGGGTTTAGTTAATGGTTTCAAGCGATGAGGAGGGGGTGGGGTGAGAGAGGTCGGCTGCGGCCGAAGGGGTTTCAGGGTTTTGCGGGGAAGGGTGGAGCGTGACCCGGGGCAAACCACCGAGAGCACCCCGTGCTCCTGACACCCGTTTCCCACAAGCGTCGGACCAGGCGAACGAATCATCGGGCATAAGGTTTTTTCCTAGAGTGCGCCCGATGTCATCCCATGAGTCCCCCCCACTAAAAGCAAAAAATATTTAACCCTTTTTACCCCTACCAATCCCCTTTGCTCATTTCTCCTCTCTTGCCTTCCCATACCCTTCGCTCCCATCCTGTGGTGGGGCGCCAAGGGTGATCCTTTTCCATTTCGGAATAAAAATACCAAGGCGCGCGGTGAGGACTCAGGGGGTGGGATAGGGTTTTTGCGTGGAGGGGGAGGGGTATGTGTCGCGATCGGAGGAGGGGAAGGGGGTGGGTCCCTTCTGTGGGAACCGGGTGGGACGTATGGCGGTCCGCTACAGTTTTGCGAGCCATTATTTTTTTTAATCGCCACGTGTTTTTAATATTTTTTTCATTTGATAAAATTCGCGCAAAACGTTAGTTTTGTCAGAGCTTTTTCATATTTCCATCTTTTTCTCCTCCCTCACTTATCCTTCACCTCCAACAACCTTTTTCCTCCATAGGGATCAGGGATCAGGTTAGTGTGGTGGCTAGATTAATGGCTTCCCATCTCCAAAGCACCGGTTTGAACTCCAGCGTTAGTGAAGATATTTCAGTAGAGGATCGGGTGCCCGAATTAGACAGAGTATCGGCTTCCTATCCCGAATGCACTGATTAAATTTCAGTGGCAAAGGTGGTAACTCAGTAGAGTCGATAGTCTATGTAAAAACTATATTGAAATCATTCATCGCAGGAATGAAATTATTTAAAATACTGCTATTCCCTATTTCATTGCTCACGACCGATAAAAAAACGTATTGGTTTCATTGCAAAGTAATATTAACTGGAGCGTGGAAAATCTTCTGATGATATTGCTTTGCAACGAAACCATGGTCGTGAAAAATAAAATGCATTGCGGAAATTTCAGTGCTATAAATTTCCTTCCTTTCATTCCTACGAATTCAGTTGATTTTTCACAATTTAATATCGATCCCTACGTCGACATATTGTTGAGAGTACACCAAGAGCTGCTTTCAGTCCGTTTCCAGTTAGACCGTGAATTGCTTGGAGCATTCATTGAGGGGTAGGATAATGGCGACTAAGGGATTATATTTATCTAGGGTTACCATATTCTAATGTCCCTAAATCGTGACATGTATACTTTGGACCGGGAAAAATCGGCACGTTGTTTATGTAAGGTAAGCTAATAGGGTAGTTATCTTATTCTTGGAATAAAATTACAAAATAATATTCTGAATTACAGCTGCGATGGTTAATTCCTGTGCCAAACCCTGGAGTACCGAGTTTGAACCCCGTTACTAGTCGGATAGCTGAACCCTTCTTGATCTCTGACAAGCAACTTCTCTAAGCTCACCGAGAAAGCTTTCGAGGATGCGTGATGCAATGTGCTGCTTTCCATTTACGTATTTCTCGCCATACATTTGTTGCTGCGCATTTACATGCACAGCGGACCTAAACGGAGTCGTTCCGGGATAAATCATTGTCAGCCGGGACAAATTTGCCAACTGGGCAGGACATCGGGACAGACCCTTCAAACCGAGACTGTCCTGGCCAAATTGGGACGCATGCTATGCCTAACTCTAAGAGTTCTCCATTTCTGAAATAAACCAACTCTAATCAAACCAGGCACCTATCCTTGATGGGGCCAACGGGCTCGGTTGCCGGTATCCTTTCGTCGTCACAACGCAAAACTCTTTCCTCCGTATTCCACCGTCATAATTTCTCGTACTAACTCCTCTCGTTCTACCTCGTGCTCGCTGCCTGCTTGCTTATCGGGATGACACCGAAAAAACCTCCCCATGCCTCTCTTCCACCTTCTCATTTTTTTAAATAAAATAGTTTATTTTCTTTTTATCATTTGACTTTCTCTCCTCCCCTTCCCACCCTCCCTCCACCCTTTCTACCCCTCACCCCCGTCCAGCTTCACTTTTGTCAGTTTTATATTTTGCGCCGACGTTATTATGTTTCCACGAAATGAATCTGTCATGGCCGTTCACGTCTCTTCTCTTGTATTCCCCGCCCCCTCTCCTTTCTCTCTCTTGGTTTCATCGTCGGCGCGCGGTCATTCTGACTGCTGGGGGTCGGGGTTTAGACTGTCGCATGTGTCCGCGTAGGGGGAGGGGGACGCGGAAGGCTTCAGAGGAGTGAGGAAGCAAGGGGGGAGAGAGAGAGAATGCAGTGAAGATAGCGCGGTGGAAGATGAAAGGGAAAATGATGTGCGTGGGAGTGATTGCGGGGACCCGTCAAGGGAAAGGGTTAACCGTTCGGTGCCGGGCACCCCAGCGCGCGGGCCCGCCCGTTTCGTTGCCCCGTCTGCTCTGCGGGACCGGTCTCGGGTGACGCGTCGGTCGTCGCGTCTGCGGGAAATCTTTCGGGTGAAATGCGGTCGGGCGAAAAACTCTGTGCGGGCGCTCGAATGCGGTTTATAGCCGATTCCTCCGTCTCCATCCCAATGCTTTCACTATTGGGTTGTTTGGGGGTCGCACTTATCGTTTTCCAAGTGGACGAGATGGTGATTTCACCTTAAAAGAGTGATATGTTGTTGATACTTGAGTGTTTGATCAATAAAATGGCACGAAAATGCATGATAATTCTGTAAATATATAAATATGAACCCCTATCTTAACAGTTGATTTGAAGTAATACACCTGACTGCTAAATCATTTAGGCGTGGTAACCTATTGAGTACCTACTATTCAAGTAAATCGTACGAGTGAAGTCTTCAAGGGTTTTCTGCCAAGTCGGTTCATGAGCTGCCGACGTTTCAGTTGCTGATTCCTGGGGATCCCTAATGATTATGGCGTATAAGATATCGAAACGTCGCCTGCCAACCTGGCCTGGTGGAAAACCGGTGGAGATTTTGCTCAGATCACACGCCGGGAAAATAATTAATTTTTTAAGATGTACTAAAATGTTTGGGGAGGAAGGAGGACGGAGTTCTTCTTGCATTGTCATACGTAGAGGGGTGTGGGAAACCGAGATTATGTTACATAAGATTTTTAGTTACATCTATGATCGTATTTATGTATATTTTTCAAATAAGTGTATGACGAAAAATCTTATTAAGTATCCTTGCAGGCAGTTATCCACGCACCCTGCTCTATAAATCTTTGGCTTTATGCCTAATGATGATGCGCTGTAATAAATAGCGTAGTCTCAGTATATCTTGATTTAGAATACTCTCATTACCTGAAAGCTATGACAACAAACGGTTTACAGTTTCCGGTTTATCGTACAAAACTCTCCTCAAGACCACATTATGCGTCCGTTTGTAGCATGAGTTGATTTGCGTACTCTCGGCATACGAATTGTTTCATGTCGGTAGACTGCAAATGTTTGTTCCGTCGCCGCACTGCACAGCTCAAATGAGAACCGTAACAGCATGTATTCAATCAGGGTTGCTTCAGGCCTGGAAAACCTGGAAAAGACATGGGAAACGAGGAATTAGTCTGGAGATTTGCATTCCCAAGTCAAAATCTGACTGTTTTCAATGAATCAGGTGTATCATTGTGGTACTTTTTAGTACCTTGCGTGAATGAGGCAGAAGGGCTCTTGCTTGGTGTTTATCTAATATATTATGCCCCTAAAATAAACGTTCAGACCCTATTCTTAGCACTCATGATGAGGAAGATGGAATATTTTGTTTCACCTTAGATTTTGAACTAGTAATATATGGCCCTTATCGTGAGTGAGACATAAGAAAAACATTCTATCAGAAAGGAAGCTGATTTTCCCCAGATCGATAGAAGCGACGCTCCGTGTGCTAGAAAACTTTAATATTCTCCCATTGTACTTGCGATAATAAGTAGTGCTCCTATTCCTGCACATTTTTGTAAATACGCACTTATTAAAAGTCCTGGAATTCCATAATATCCAGTCTGCAAAAACCCTGTCAATACACTCCTGGGTAGTTAAGTTCCTCAATGTACGTGCTTTAAAAAAACTATAGCGACTTAAGTAAGATTGATAGGGGAGGAGGAGAGTTTAAGATATCCTCCATTGTATTATGTGGGGGATAGGGCTGCTAAAATATCGGTCAAAATCACCTTTCTAAATACTTGAGTAGCCCCTTATGTAGAGCATTAGCCTACTGAAGCTGTCGAAGTTCTCCGGTTTAAGTCCGCGAAGGTCTCTCAACTACACGCACTAATCCCAAGCGGTGTGATTTTTTTCGTTTCAAACCTTTCTTGGGAACAAGAGTAACTGCCAAAAATCGACGTTGTACTAAGACTAGGTGGAAGAAGCAACTCTATCGATGTTCTTGCGTCGAAGGTGAAATGAACTATCGCGATGATAATAGTGGTCCCTATCAATGAAATATCAGTTAAAAATGCATAAGGGCATATTTATTACTTTCATCCATACTTGCTGTAACAATCATTCTGGATGACAACACGTTCTTATCGATAACAATAATGGTCCATTATCAGCAGTCATCAGTCTGAAGTTTGGTTTGCTAAAGCTCTCCACTCCACTCTCCTCTTGTTTACTCTTTCATATATTTTCATATTATCGTCCTCGTAGTTTTCTCTATATCCCATCCTTGATCCTCTTCGAAAATTCTTCTAATTAATTTCTACTTCCAGTAATATTTTCAAAGACTATGGTGCCGAAAAATTTGTTTGGCCATTCTGATTGGTAGAATTTTTATAAAACTTTTTTCTCTCAAACTCTCCGTAGGACTCCTCTATAGACGATTCTCTCCGCTCATTTGATCTTCATCGCTCATCCATAACGCCGCGTTATCATTACTTCCTACCTACTTTGTCCTGCAGCAGTTATCATACAAGCTTCACTGCGTTATAAAAGCATACTTGCGTGCTTCATATATAGGTTTTAATGAAACATAACGATTGGATAACATTTTATGTCCATTAATTGGTACTCTGTTTGTTTGAACGCTAAAGACTTCCAAACCCCCTTGACGCATTCGAGAAAAATTTGACCTAGGTACATATTTCCTAGGCCCTAGAAGGTTTTCCTTAGGACCTAGAAGGATTAATAGGCTATGCTGGAGGAAAGCATTGGATACGGAGCTAAGGTTCATTTTTTTCTTATAAACCACTTGTGCTCGTGATATAGACTTAGAGATTTTAGCATCGGATGATTAAATGAGTTAGCAAGATTAAATCGTCTTTCATTCGTGATCTCCATTTTTGTTTACGCTTTCACGTTTCCTAATAGAGTTTTTGGCTCAAAAATCGTCAATTTTTGCCCTATTTCAACAATTGAAACTTTTATTTACTTGGCAACCACAGCATAGACCTTATATTGGAACTTACGTCCGAGGTACATATGTTTTTTATATTTATTTTCTATGTCCTCGAAATGGCCGATAAGGCGTTTTACATCGAGCACTGTAATATGTAATAAAGGGCGAACACACACAATCATACCCTGACCGGTGAAAATTCCATCCAAGGGGAACTCGAACCCACGTCCCTGGGATATCTGGCAAGGACTTAATCCCACCGTCACCGTGGTCGACATGGGTTTAACTGGGGTTTACGTTAAATGATCAATTGTACGGAATTAAAGCGATATTTTAGCTGAGGTATTTTTCACCCAAACGTCTCCATGTGTCGTTAATGACTGCTTGAATTTGATATGCATTTTGAATGTCACATTGCGAGGATACTGTTGATCCTTTGCAGTAATTTTAACGTTTTATTCATCCTGTTAAATTAGAAGGGTCATAATCTTCTAGTTAAAATTGAATGTAGGCATAAGCATCCTTTACCTACGAATCCGAGGGAGAAAAACTTGGTGATACTTATACCTGGTTGTATATGGGTGGAGGAGAGAGTTAACGGTTTTGAAGGAAAGGATGGGAAGACGTGATAGAAATTAAGAAAATATTCTTTTTTGGTGGAATCGGGGTAAAGGAAAGGCCGGTTGTTAAGAGGGTAGGGTTGCCAATTGAGGGGCCTAATTCTGTTCCTCGAAGCTCCGGAGCTAAGCTTTCTCCGGAGCTAAACTACGGTTCTCTCCCTGAGTTTTCTTCCGATCCTATTCTGAAAATCGGTGGAGAAAACTCAAACACTGAATCGGGGTTGAGAAAAGTCAGCAGACGAAGAGGCTCCGGCAAGCGATGGATCCGCCAATTACAACCTCTGCTTCATTTTTGTGACGTTTTTCCGGCTTGTACTTCAGGAAAAGAGCAGACAGCCTTCGTGAATACCAAAAGTTAATAATATTGATGCATTATTGATTGAACGATTTTAATATATAAAAAAAGTACCTTTTAAGCAATATGCCGACTATTTGACAAGCTATAGAAGCTCAATTGCGTTTATCTAGACATACTCTGCCGAGTTTAACGTGTTTGCAGTTGGGAAACTGGGAATACGTCAGCTTAATGCATGCAATTACATGATTTTACTCGTAGGTTCTCATCGAGAACAAGAAAAAAGCAATAATTAAATACCTTGATAACGAACATTATTACCGGAATCAGTTGATTTTTCACTTAAGAGGACAAAATATTATAGTAATCATCTAAGTAACGACAGTCATCTTCAACAGCTGTTTCTACAGAATGTGAACAGCGAATTGAAAATAATAAGATTTCCTTTAATGTTTTCCTTTATTTTCAAATTCTTGATGGTTAACTTATGCACACGTAAGGTAAAATGCTTCATTTAAACATCTAGCAGTCGCTATCAGTAGGTCAGCAATCGCTCATACACCTATATAGGTAAACGATCGTCGGTGCGATGTAGTGCATGATGCTAAATAAAATAGATCGGCCATTCACTGATAATATCTTTGTTAGTGTTATATTTGTATTAAATTGTCATATAATTACAGATTATGCGCATATGAACAATCATTCTGCGAGTGCATGCGTATTATCACTTCAACAAATATATGCAATTACCTGCAATTATACACACAGATTTTGTCATCGTTTGAACTTCCATAAATGTACTTTTCTTCTATCGTATATTTTCCTTCTCTCCACGCAGCAATGTCAATTTTAAGATTAATACCTCGGAATGCAGTCGAAAGAATGTTATTATAATAGGTTAGCACAATAATCGTACTCGACCACACATTTAGAACTTGTTTTACAATAGTCAAATAGTTGATCATTATAGTTTATAAAATGGAATTTACGATCATACACTTGCGGGTTAACAACATCAAAGCAAGAACATACGTGAAAACATCACAACATGTTTTATGACAAAGGACTTTGATAATTGCCTAGTTTTATTAATTTAAAAACGATTCTCAACAGTATGAATGACAAAGAAATTCAATGGAATAACCTAGTAACCATGCAAAACACGTTTTTATCGATGAATATTCACGAATTGATCTCCGAAAGACAAGTAAGGCAGCAATATTGACATCGAAATAATTTTTCCATGATGTAAACAGGGATGGGATTTATTGGTTAAAATAGGTTAAAAATAAATCCTTTGGGTATCTTGATTCTTCCGCCGCGGTAGATAAGAGTATCACCTCAAGAAAAAGTACCAAGAAAGAGAAAATAATATCATCGGATTCACAACAACACGCCCACTTCACGACAAATCGACTAAACACTGCGGGAATGCGCATGATTTCCACTGTAGAAAACTTTTAACGCGGCCTTGGCATGCCATCCTTCGCTAGGCTCCTGTCGGAGACTATTTTAGCACCGGAAAGCGCTCCGTGACGTCTACGGAATACGGTTTGGAGAAAAGGAGCTAAATTAGTCTCTTTTTAGCAGTTAGCTCCGGAGCTTCGAGTTACAGAATTAGGCCCCAGGAGTAGTCCGTTTCAGTAGTTAGTTCTGGTAGTAAATCCCGGTGGATTAAATTAAAATCGCTATTACTACCACCGTTGGAGCGTTTATTTCTTCATTTAAACACCGTTACTTTGCGATTTGACCACAATTGAATAAGTTACACCACGAGCTTGCTAAATTGAGATAAAATGCTATCATTTACCGTCGTGTACCAGTCATTTATTTCAAGATATGGTACTTACATCTACATACTATTCACTTCAGGATGAAGCATTAAGCCTGCTCTGACTTCATTTTCATCATCTGGTCCTTGGTATCCTATTATTATCTTTCACTATGGCTTGCAATCAATAGCCTTTCTTGGAGTTGGTGAGAGCCTCTCTATACGCATTTGATTAACATATTCGTTCAATTTTACTTTGTATTCTGCGATTTTATATTTAATGGGTTGTGCACCTAGCTCCTCTATTATCTATGAGTCAGGCGACATACTAACAATAAGAACAGCTTCCTTATTCTCCAGCTTGGGTATTTTCCAACATGCTGGTAACCTGTCCTCATGAAAATTTGATACTTAATTCGCGCAAAGCCATGGAAGATGATTTGATGTTTGTAGTAATCCACCAGAGGACAAAAATTATAAATATAAGCTACAATAGTAATGGGAAGATAATTTTATTAAATAATAAATAAAATGAAAGCCCAAGGAGAACGTCAAAACCAGGGAGACAGCAGATTTTGAAATTCATTGTCCTATTCCGGGTGTTTCCAGAAGAATCCGAGAGAGTTGGTAACCGTAGTCGGGGAGGTTTGCCGGTAGGAAGGAGGTGGTGGTGGGAAAAGGGATAGGTACTTATACGTTTCAACGGGAGGGGAAGAAAAGCAGACACGCGCCTTTTTACGAGGACAGAAAAAAGCACGGGAAAAGTATTCAGGAGAGAGAAAGAGAGAATACAGGGAGGGAGGGAAAGAGTTGGAAGAGGTTAAAAAAAGAGACAAGCAGAGACTCTGGTTCCGTTGAAATAAAGCAGTGGCGGCCTTTGAAGGAGGAAGGAGGAGGTGGGGGGAGAGGGAAATGCCTGTGGGTGAGGGGTTGGGGAGAGATATCTTCCCTCCCCCCGCCCTTCCTTATTATGACGGTCGCTTGATTTGCCGCCTCGTCTTTTTCTCCGGTGTAAAATATTCAGTGCTGCCCTGTGTCTGGCGGGTACGAAAGGGAAAAAATGGTAAAGCGGTCTTGCCCTGTCCTTTCCGCTGGCGAATCCGTCCTGCGAACTTAAAAAAAATATATGTAGGTATATGTAAAGAAAAACACGCGCAGAGAGGAAGTAGTAGTGGTTCTTCATCTTTCCCTTTTTTCATTGTTATTATTATGCATCCTCGACTCTTTTTTAGTCCTCTTTTCTGTCACGGAGTTGGGCGGGGTCCGGATGGGAAGTCTGACTTGATAACTTAATTGCGTGCGTGAGACATCGCCCCGGTACAGTTTTATAATCTCAAAAGAAAAGGGCGAAGAAAAAAACAATTTCGTCGGCAGTTATCAAGAGGAGGAAACATCGGGAATCGTTTTGCACGAGAGAGTTCAAGAGTCATTAGCACGGGATTTTGAGAAAACGTGCGTTCGCAGCGTCCTGTGCTTTTGGTTTTTCAAATCTTTGCTATTCCCAAGGCTTTCTTCTGCAGCTAGCCTCTGTCTGTCTGGAATGTGTAGTTTTTCGATCCTTCACTGATCTAAAATAAAAACTGAACTGAAATTTCTGTCATGATAGAGCAAAAGTGGCATTCGGCTGAATAAAAAATCGTGTGGAATTACAATTTTTCAATTATGAAGAGTGTTCAGGGAACTCAAAGTTCAGCGCAATACTTTTGAATATGGTGGTATAAAAAGTTCCGACACACTGCAATCCATGGCCTTGTTACTTTTTAGGAAGCAGCCTAATTTCTTTTTGTCCATGCATAAAGTTTCCTTAATAAATAAATTTTCCCCCATTTGCAGTTTTAGGGTGCCTAAATGTTCGTCAAGTAATTATTACTTACAATAATTGAATATAATTTATTAATTTCCGTTATTATTAGTAGGAAAAGTTGCATTTTTTCACTGTTCTTACGAATGCCTTGTCTATCAATTTGAAAAGTAATCTAAGAGCGCCGAGAATCATCAAAAACAGCAATATTATATGATGGTTATTATGTACTTACGTACCATTCAATACATTTTATATTCAATAAAAATGATTGTTGTTAGTATTGAACATTCAGTGCTATATTCCCCCTCACAAAATACTTTTTCCCATACATTTGAGATGGTAATTGCATGAGAACACGAGTTGAATATTATAGTTAGCATATATTGTTTCTAATATAAAAGAAATGCCTAATACACACAAGATATTTATTATTATGATGTGTATGAGTAGTGATTTAAACACTGATTGCATGATGTGATGAATATTCTTAAACCTTAAACTGCTTGGCATTGATAGCGCTAATTTTAAACCCACTACATTCGTTCTTCCTCTGGATGATATTGCTGCTAGCACCAATGCAATGTAATAAAATATGAGAGCTTCATTGAGTTTCTCTGAATCTTTGATTGCTACTATAGTAGCCATTTGCTTAACTATAGCGTGTAAAAAGCAGGGAATACTCTATCTTGGTAAGATGATACAATATATTACACGGTAGAAGTTATGAATTGCATTGAAAAATCAGAAAATAAGAATGTTTACTTAATATTTGACCTCAAGATTTTTGTTTATTATCTTTGCAAGGAATAGTCTCTGATCAATTAATAATTTACAGAATAATTTAATGCATATCCACAGTCAATAACTTCAGACCCGTATCCGCTGTGCCAATGTTCTCTTTATCATAGAAATATAAACAAAGCAGTGGTTTACATATAATATGAGTGATATTGATTGTGATTCATACCTAGTTTAGACTTAAAGAAGAAAAATCAGCTATTCATACTGTGACATCTCCCATTCAATCATTGAATTTCCAAGAACCAGGTAAATGCCATCTTGGATTATTAAGAGTAAAAGTTCTGAGTGTGTTTCACATTACATTTTTCTTGATATATTACACAACATTGGGAACTAAAGCAGGTATCTTTTTATTAATTTTCTTTTGACATTTTGAAATTATCTCTTTCTTCATGCTATGTACAGCAATGGACTTTATGAAAGGATTATTTTCTGTGGGTTTGGCAATGTTTAGAGAATAGATGAGAGTTGAGTAGTGGAACAGGATTGTGATAGAGGAGTGAATGATGTAAGTGGAAGGAGTAGATTGAGGAAGTCATGGGTTAATTCTGTGGTGGAAGAGATTATTAGAGGAGGAAGAATAGGAGAGAGCGTTAATTAAGCAATGCATGAATGCAGTAGAGGCAAAAGAGGTATGTCATGATGGGGCATTATGGAGTAAATTATTAGAAGAGAGCTGGTTTCCTAATCCAAACAGGTATTAATGAGGTCTTTGACTGTGACCACCTCGAAAGCGAATGGTGTGATGGGCATGTATATATAAAGTTACTACTCTTAATGGTGAATATACTTATTTAGCTCCTGCATCCTTAATAATCACTGGGAGAAGATTTAATATCATTATGTATGTCCAAGGTGTTAATGAAACCTCAAAATCTCTTTTTTAATACAGAGGATTAATTTATCTACCCCTCCGAATGTCAATAAAAAGGCTTTTAATGTTCAAGTAGCTGGGTTCACTGCCAATAAAATCTTTGTAAATTATAGCATTACCTAGAAATACGTAGTAATTGCTAAAGAGATCACATAATAATTCATTCCCTTTCTATGCACTTATTGTTAATTTTAACCAGAGTGCAAAAATATCATGTGTGATGATCATTGCTCCTGTGTGCCGTAAGTTATCCAGGTACCTACTCAATAACTTAGCAGTCAACTTACTTTTACAGATATTGTACCTTTATGAATTAATGTTAACTTTATTACAGTAAAATTATTTTTATGTTCTGATAAAATTAAATATCTGTCATAATTTAAGTCGAGGATGCACTAAAAATTTTGGCACCACACTTTTATAACGTGAAAGAGTTAATGGATGTATAGTAAACGAAATGAGAATCAATGATTTTTCACTTTTCTTTTAAATATATTGTGCACAATGGATTTGGTCTTTAATTCATGCTTAATGAATGGTGTTACACATTATTATTATTTATTTCACTGATAATAAGAACCTAAGGGATTGCCAACCATTGATAGATCCATTTCTTTCCTAACAATCAATTAGTCAAATGAATGTGAGTGTAGGTTTTCTACAATTACTTGGCTTATAGTGAATATTTTCCCTGAAACCCCTATATTACTAAGTCTTAAGTCGACTCCTATTGTCATGAACTTTGGTCAATTTATAAATATTAATCAACTGTTAATATTAATGGACATGCTATGTGTTGTTGAGCTGTAGTGAAAATTAGCAAGGTTTCGTATTAGCAATAAATGTGAGGGGAAAATTATAAAGGAGTCAGATGAAGTCAAACACCTGGGAATCATGGTAACTTCAGACGTAGTGCGGGGAAAACATAAGAAAAATTTGCTCGGAGGCTACGCGGTCGGTCAAGATCCCTTTCCAAATTCAGATTAGGCGATTTTCAGTACGACACGGAATACTGACCCCGCGATATATATTTAGAACTGATAGAAGCGAGAAAATAGGAGAGATTCACTGTCGAAGGAGAACTATTTTTCAAAGTCTGTGTTTCAAAGTTACATCTATATTTAATTGTTTTTATGTGGAATAGTTTATCTCTGAAATCTTCTACAGAGTTCATTTATTTATTTTAGTGGCAGGACTGCGATTTTACGGATTTCTCGCCATCCGTTAGCAAAAACGCCGGGCTTAAACCTCTCCCAAAGTAGGTAGTTGTTTGTGATTGTTATACTGCTGCTACCCAGTGAAAGGCATCGCACCCTGAGTAGGCAAATGCTTACAGCGGGGACCACAATTGCGTTAGTTATATCTTTTTGTTGCATTTGTATTTTTTAGTTTATCATTCCTTGTCTACTGTATTGAATATGTGGAAAATAACACCTTACGAATTTTAATTTGTACTGAAAAAAATCCATCTTTTCAAGCACCATTTGTAATTATAACAAAAATAACGTCACACAAGCATTAAAAATATCGTTAACATACAATTACTCCCCTCTATCTTCTCCCCCCTCCTTTTTCCTATTCCCTCCCCTTCCATGGCTGGTGTCCTACACCCCCTGCCACTGCGACGGCTAGCAGAGTAGTGCACAGATTGCAAACTGTAGCAGCAGAGCCGGATTACCAATAAGGCTAAGTAGGCAGTTGCCTATGGGCCCCGAGGCTTTAGGAGCCCCGGAGAGGCCCTGAGAATTGTTTTCCCCTTTCCCCTCATGCGACTTGTTTATTAACGTGAGTCCCGTTGCTTGCAATGCCTACATGCCTCCGAGTGCGTTAATCCGTTACTGTCTAGCGGTATGGGATTGATAACAAAAGGGATTAAACGGTAAGACGACCTTCACGAATGAGGACCAAGGCTCATTCACGATTCCTAAATTTAAATTCACGATTCCCAAAAAGCGATGCTATGCCCTAAAATTCATCGACCTTGACGCCGCCATTACTCAACATCGAGAAAGATCAAGTCAATTGTTTCCTCGTTAGCGAAGATCACGCACAAAAACAAAAATGCATGCGTGAAGAAAGAAAAACCTCAAAACCCCTAAAACACAGAGGAAGAGAGCTGCCGAGATGATATAAGGGAAAAAATGAGGAGGAATGGCAGTTCCCGGACGTGTGGCAGGGGTTGAACGTGATGTTCTCTCCAGCCGTGCTTCTGCTCTGGAGAGTGGGAGAGATTCATTAAAAGCCGCCGTCGGCGGCCACCGCTTATAAGTGACAGAACAACGGACTATGGAAGGAGGGAGGGAAGGGGAAGAGAGGGGAGAGAAATGGGGTGGGTCGGGAGAAAGTCGCTCTTGGAGGGGAAGGGGTGATATGTTCGGAGAGAAATGGAGGGGGGTTCGAATGAAAATGGAGTAAGGAGGAGGTACTCGGAAAAGCGGGTGGGATTAGGGCTAAACGATATCCAGATTTCAATATCGCTCCGCGAAATGCATCATGCATCGCCAAGCACGAAATGTATCACTCATCGCATCATATGATGCCGCACTCTGCCGCTAGATATCGCAAATCGCATGGTACTCCATCGCATGACATTATGCAATATGTATAAATATATTACATAAAGTATGATAACGCACGGTTACGCGTATCGACTCGAAAAATTGAGAGAGATAGAGGGAGAGACGGAAAATTGGGTCACTTCGTATCTTTTCGGATACGAATCGAAAAATTCCTCGGTTGCTGACGGGTTGAATTTCCAAAATTGAGATCGAAAAAAATGAATAATTATCAAAAGAAAGTTACAAAATAGTACGGTTCTGACAATATATTCGATTGTGATGTAGACCTCTGTTTTGCCCAAGAAAAAATAGTTACGAAAGGCACAAAAAACATAACCAGCCAGAAAGGTATTAGAATTCCTTCTACCATGACTCATTGTTGGATACAATGAAAATATATTGAGGCACTAGCCCGCCAAAGTCCATCTCAATTTTAGTCCTCTACCTCTTTAGTTCCTTTTCCTATTCCCTTCAGTCTTCGATTCTAGAGCCCTCAACACAATTCCACTAGTTTTAGCGATGGCTCAAAAGGTATTATGTACACTTATGTAGAAAACCCATGATATCTCATATTGCAGCATATGATATAATAAATTATTTAGCGGGTATGATAGAATGTGGATTGTATGCTCCGGTAATCAACATGAATGAAAAAAATCTGCTTCGTTTCGTTTCATAACTGATGTAGAGATAATGGATGAGAAAGGAATGGTAAAACAGATATATGATGGAGGAGTGACTGGTGTGAAAGTTAGGGGTAGACCAAAATAGTCATGGGCGAATATGGTGGAAGAGACTATAGAAGAGGAAAAAAGTCTTCAGAACAAGAGACCGCTCATGAAGCAATGTATAAATGTAACAAAAGGAAGAGAGATAGGAAAGAATATCGAATTACGGAGAAATGTGTTAAAACAGAGCGACTGATTAAGTAACACTGTAGCAATTTTCCACAGTTCGTATTAAAAAAATAATGAGAATTACACAACACGTGTTTCGGCTTACCAAGCCATCATCAGGTACACACTTACACTACTCACACCTGTAAGTGTGCACCTAATGATGGCTTGGTAAGCCAAAACACGTGGTGTAATTTTTATTATTTTTTAAATACAAACTTTGGAAAAGTACTACTGACTTCACTTACCCAGTGTGTCTCACTTTCATAACGTGACGCCGGAGACAGTGGATATTAAAAGAGTGCTAGTTTAAAAGGTCAAGAAGCAATAACTAAGGTCATATTTTGAAGAAATATTTCGCCTTTACTTTGTTTTTTTTTTAATAATCGTATCACGTCGTCTAGGGGTACTAGGGGATCGTCATATATAGTGATAATGCAATAATGACCACGCTCTTTGACTGTGCCCACAGCGAAAGGGGATAGCCTGATGGGTATGTATTTACGTAAGATTACGTTTTGATAAGTATATCACATGACATCGCCCGAGTGACATTGCAATGGAGTCCATCGCAGAGCCTGGATGAACGATATCCCAAATCGATATCTCTCGGACATATCGAGCGCGATGCATCGCAATATCGCACAGCCAGTGTGAGGCGGAATGGGAAGAATGTAGGTTGGAATGGGAGAAGGGGAGAGTGAGGAAGGAAGAGGTCAGCTAACCGAAGGGAAAGGACGTTGAAGGGGGAGGCAGGGTGCCGGGAGGGGATAGTTGGGGGAGGGGGGTGCTTGGAGTGGGGGAGAAAGAGGTCTGATCGGGACAGCGCCTGAGCGAGACAGGTGGAATGCAGCCGGTGACCGCAAGAATAGGGGATGGAGGGGAAGGAGGGGATGGGAGGGGGGAGAGTATGGAGATGCGAGGGTGGTGGGAAACAAAAGGGTGAGGTGCTTTATTTTTTATTCTAAAGCTCGTGGGCCAGAGTGGTAACACAAGTGTTAATCGTCAGGTACAGCCTGCAGTTCGCCGTTCTATTTTCGTTCGCCGCTTGCATTTATAGCCATTCTTTGTGGTGCCTATATAAAACATGCGTTGTGAAACTACGACAAAAAAGTAGCATTCAACATCTTCTTTTACAGGATTGCGATATTCTCGTTAACATACGTATTGTGTTCGCTCTAGTATGTACTACTTATGGTAATGGTATCTATGCACAGGAATTTTTACAGTGAAATTATGGATTGCGAGTAATCTTTGAATGGCGGTGGAAAGAGAATATAGGGAAGCTGGTGGAACAGAAAAAGTCAGCGTACAGCAAATGGCTATCCACGAAAAGAGATGGAGACCTGAAGGAATAAAGAAATAAAAGGAAATAAGTACAGGAGGTGATTAAGACGGCAAAGAAAGAAATGTGGCCACAAACTGGTGAAGAAATAGAAAAAATGGAAAAACTCAAGCGAATAAAGCCTGAAAGATCCTTAAGACAGTGTGGATGTAAACTAAAGATTCGGCAGGAATCATTTCGATTGGAATGAAAGAATGGAATAAATATTTTGAAACACTGCGTCGACCACAATTCCTTCGAAGTGTGACGGATGAGGACACAACTATAATCGATGAAGACCAGATTCAACCCATAAATAGTGAAGAGGTTATAAAAGCATTAAAAAATATGAAAAACGCTAAAAACCCAGGCCTAGCCAGTTTATATATAGAACTAGCAGAAGGTACCAGTTGAAATTCTACGGGTGTGAAAAGCATTGAACTTATTCTATACGAAAACCACAAAGCCTGAAGTATACTGTTAGGGTGGTCATTTGAGGAGTTCGTAACCTGTCTTGTACGTTGTGTTGGTTGTAGTAGACACGCTGACCGTTTTCCAGGTGGGCGGAGAGATGGGTGACTGTTGGTCCTCTTTCATGCACGGGAAACCCAAAAATTAGTGAATGTAAGTTAACTGCACTTAAACACTTTTAAACATGTACAAATAACTCGTAACGTTTATGATGTGGAACTTGGTCAAAAAACAGTTCGCCGTCGTAATGAGAGGCAGATGGTTCCACTACGTGTAATACATCATAGTACTAAACGATGTAAACAACGCTGTGTTTGTAGTAGCAACAGAGGCATTATTATCATTATATACTCCCTTGTCTCAGGCGTGACTTGGTGGAATGCTTAACATTGTAAATGAAAGGTATGACCTAGTTATTCCTCATAGATTTCTAAATCTATGTGGAATAACTTAGTTATACTTTTCGTTTACATTATTACCATTACTATTTGCTCTATTTAACTTTCTTACACATTTAAATGCGTGTGTAGTCTATTAAATTCCTTTAAGTGTATCGCTTACTACGTAAGTGTTCTTTCATATACATGGAGTTCCCCAATGAAAGCTACTTTGAGAATAGACATTGAAGTGTATAATTGTTGTAAATATGCATTGAATTTATCGATTATCCCCCGAAGCAATCTATCATTGGGCCCTTGGGACTCTGGACCCTTCTTATACAGATTTTCTTTCTACGTGCTATCATGGGCCAGCAGGAAAACGTGATATTTAAATGCTAGACGCGTGAATATCCTTTGAAAAATCAAATCTCTGGTTGTCAAGGAAATATGCTATTTTTGACTACAGAGAAAAATGTGAGATTTTCAGATTAAAACATGATTTACAGACAAATACGGAGCGTAGAAGAAAATTAATTGAAATAATTAGAAACTTCATTCATTCAGTCATCCCATAAAATAAAATTAATCCCACTATCATGAGTGAAAGTACTTTTTAAAAGCAAAACATGAAACCACTGCACTTAACCCAATGCTTAGCATGGACCACCAGGGGGGGACCTTCGGGGGCCTTTGGGGTTCCTGATGGCTTTTCAATATAGCATATGTAACAACCAGATATATTTTCTATCTACATGCCAAATTTCAGCTCAATCGGTCCAGTAGTTTTTGCGTGATCGAGCAACAGACAGACAGACACCATTACATTTTTATGTATTAGTAAGGATTACACCCCCAACCCTGCAAAAAAAAAGGATTTTGGTTAATTAAACCCTACATTGTTTGTTGTCTACCAGTAACGAACATGTGTTATAAATTTCATCAAAATCGGTTCAGTGGTTTAGGAGGAGATGTGGTGTGATTCTTCAAGTACCTAATCTTAGCCTGGCATGTAGCCTCCGAGTCTCTTGCGGTTCCCAACCTAGTCCTTTCATTCGCATTTTCTATTCACTCATAACACTTTTTAACGTTACGTGCGGCTTCCCTTCGTATTTTATTTAATTCGTGAATTACATCTTTCTGTGCAGGGTCCCAAATGCTCGCAGTGCATTCGAGATGTGGCCTAACCGGAGCAAAGTAGCATCTTTATTGACTTTTTCATCGGAGAACCTGCTTACTTTCCTTTAATAGATCTTAGTTTCTGAGTTTGAGTTATCTTAGATCTCTCGAATGCAAATATTTTTCCGAGAACAGCAGATTTTGGTCGGAGATAAGGACTGATGACTCTGATAGTACAAATGGCTTGCAAATGGCTTACAAATGGCTTGAATGTCTGAGACTATGAGATGAAAAGTTGCTGCTTGAACTGCAAAGTGTAGATTGCTTTTCTACTAGGAACTTATTGGAAGAATATGTTCCTGGTAGAAATATTGGCTATAGAAGACTATTGCCTATCTACTTGGAAGATAAAGACCATGAAAGTGAAGTCATAGGAAATTAGCAGTCTTACAGTGATCGAGTGACCTTTATTTTTAACGTAACCTTTCTTATCAATAACTCATAAAATTATCATAAAAGAAATAATATTTTAAAAAACTTATAAAAATATTCGGTTCGCATTTAGTATCTTTGATTGTCACTATGTTTAATTTCAACAAGACATTTTTTCCCACTCTTTTGATGGCAGTGAATGATTCTGATCTGAAACTGAATCGTAATGTATCTATTTAAGTAACATTATAAACCATTACTTCTGACATGGAAAGGGTGGAATCCGGCGAACCACAAGGAAACTTGATCGGCTCCATGTCATTCCTTATATATGCTAATGCTATCAAATCTAGAGTTAGCTGAAAAATTACATTGATTTCTTACGATACGGTCATATACTGAGAGATTGCCATAACAGCCGACTTAGGTTTGTGGGGGTACATATGAATGCATCAAATGAAGTTAAATACCTGAAAATCATCTTCAACCTTACGTGGGGAAATGACATACGAAGCATTAGCGGCGTAGCATTCAATAGACTAGAATTTTTCAAGTGAATATTAGGAAGGGCGTAGGATGAAAAAGTGAAAGAGAAATATTACGTCACTCTAGTTATGCTACATCTTTAGTGCCCCACAAGCGTTCGGAAGCATCCCCATAAATGGTAAATTTCGCGAAATAAAATACAAAGGAATTCCACACGTTTCGTTAAATACTGCCACGAACGGATAGAAAGGGCAGTATAGCTGATAAAAGGACAATGTTTAGAGTCATGAGCCGAAATCATAGGTTCAAATATTCCTTTTTCCCGCTTACCATTAGTGATTACAGCAAAAACAGAGCAATCCACAAAAACACTCGTTTTACATATTATTATTCGGCGGCTCGTGAGGATATATGTGTAGACGTAGATGTGGGAGAATTTTTGGGATATTACTTAGCTGAAAAATACATTTGTAACAATTTTCTGATCTCAGAGCCACATTATTATGATGCCTAGGAGAAATCAAAGACTAACAGTTATATTATTACGTTTGGTCTTATATCAATTAAGGGTGGCTTTTCAAGTGCTAATAAAATTTACTTTGCCCTTAAAATATATGTATTCCCTTAATTATTTCTACCTTCAGCTCAGCAAAATTCCTGCCTCTTTTCATCCTCTTATGAAAGCCTATTCACTTCCTCTTTATTTTCTCCTTACTATTCATTATTTTCTTAGTTGCGGATTTAGGTGTTCCATGTAACGAAGGTATTTCTTACTTTTCTCCTTTTCTTGCTCCATTAAACTACTCTGCTTTCTTTTAATTTCCTTGCGCACCTTTTCTTCATTCTCTACCAGCACTCGCGGTCACCTGAGGAGTGCCTTTTGTTGGTTATTATTCCTTGTGCGTGTTGCTCTGTTTTCATCCTTCCCCAGGACAACATCTCTAAAACCTTGCTTTCAGTGCCATATTATTTTCCTTCCGGCTAGTTGTCAGAGTCAGTGGACACCACACTCAGTATCAAGCTGTTCACTCTTCATTGCTTCATGTTTACTCTTAGCCACATAAAAAACACTCTACTGAGTTAATCCCTCTTTTTCTTTTGCAGTTTTCCAAGTAATTTCGTCAGTATTTATTTCATTTATCGTGAAAATATTGCCCCGGTAACTAAGCTTACAATCCTCTATATTCATGTGTCTTTTAGTCTTCTTTTTCTGGGAAACTCTCGTTACTTTCATACATACATGCCCATCACGCCATTCCCTTTTATGGTAGGCAAAGTAAAAAAGTTTAATTATTGCTGCTAACCTAAATGACTGGCTCTCTTTTAACAATATCCTTTATAAATCCCTATCCTGGCATACCTCTTTCGCTTCTCTTACAATCATGCATTGCTTTGTACACGCTGCCCTATTCTTAAGACTCTGACTGAGTAGGCAAGTATTCACTGTGAAGCCTGTGGTGAAATTCGAAACGACTGTTATAATTGCTAGTTTCAGGCGTATCTTGATGGAATCATTTCATGCTGGAATGAAAAACTGTAACTATATGATTCTACCATATATTATTTTGTTGTTACCGTTGTATGATTCAATCTTATATTATTATTAAACGACCTGGGTTTCGACGTTCAACATCTCCAGGTGACCTAACACCCTTCAGGTTACCTGTAGGTTACCTGAAGTTAACGTTGAACGTTGAAACCCAGGTTGTTTCTTAATTAAATTATGTGGAATCACAAAGTTACAGTTATTCATTCTAAAGAATGATAGACTTCATTTCTTCCAGTCTAGAAATATGGAATTCTGTTAATTTGGAATATTTATCCATATTATACATTGATCTATTTAGGACCTCTTTCGGTTTTTCTTGTACCGGAAGTGAGATTTGCAAGTTCTAGACCCGTGAACACATAGTCAAAACCGAACTAATTTACTCTGAGATTTAGGTTTTGAATTATGATATCTATAAATGAAATGATCTAGGTGAAATAAATGTGATTAATTTCATTCTTCCTCATGACACCTCTCGTTTTAGAGGAATCTCTCAAAGTTTTACACCTTCATAAACTCAGTAAACTCTTCGCAGAGATTGAAAATGGTTTTCTCCTGCAATTCATTTGCACTGTCTTCTTGAAAATTTAGTAAGATTCATTTAAACGTATATCTGTTTAATTATTGTTTCACCATAAGTGGCAAGCGATAGGTCAAAATTCATTTCACCATTTTCTTTCACTCATCACATTTCGCAAGTATATACTTCTAATTTCGTTCCATTATCGTACCGATATGATCCCAGGGCGTGACCTACAGCAGGTGGCAAAAAAGAAGGAGGAACTTGAAGAATAAAACAGGGAAGCGTTTTCGATAAACGTTAAGCGTCATCGGCATGTGCGCGCAGCCTCTCATCAACATGCGTCTCAAAACTCCGTCCAATACGGCCGTGATGTGATTCGCCAAGAGGATCACTTAAAGGAGCACTCGTCGCTGCTACATGTATGCATCTGATCGTTCTCCCTAAGAAAACAACACCGATGCCTGCCTTCTTAGGATTTTCATTCCTCCTCTCCTCCCTTGCCACCTCCTGCCACTTCTCTGTCTCTCCCCCTATTCCCCTATCTCTCTCTCTCTATCTCCACCTACTCATTCCACAGCACCCCATCCATTCCTCTCCCTCCTTCCCTCCTCAATGCCTCCGACATTCTCCCATACCTCTCTCCGTGGCTGATGGGTCTTCGTGCTCATGGCCTGCGTATGACACTGGGCTTTGATGCGTATCCTGGGACACCATTATCCCTTTTCGCGTGGAGAACGGCTCAAATGAAATACTCGTCCAGAGCGCTGGCGGTGAAGCCCTCCTCCCCGCTGGCACCTCCCCACCCCACTCTTACCTCCCCTAAACACCCCTTCCCCCTTCGTCCTCTTTCCCCTTTCATCCCTTCCATCTCTCTCTCTACCTATCCCGTTTCTCCTCCCTCTTTGGCTCTCCTAGTTCCCCAGTTTCCAAGCGGGAGGAATCCAGGGAGAGTGATTGGGAGTTCGGGGGCGAATCTTTCCGAAACCAGTTTCAATTCCAAATTTCGGGGTTGGAATAACATTTTTGTACTTTTTATTCATCGAGATTTGTCCATTCCTGCTCGGTTTAGTTTGGTTATTTCGGAAGGCGACCGGCAACTGAGGTCGTTAGCACCACTGAGGGCAAGTCGGTAGGTTGTTAAGGGTATCATTTTATGGAGAGTTTATATAGTTTTATATTTTTTATTCATTTTCCATAACCACAGAAAACAGCACCAATGGCCTTTTACATCGGGGTATTTAACATCAAACAACAGACGGACACACACGGCCATACCCTGAGTGGTGAAAAATTCACCCAGTCGGGATTCGAACCCTCGACCCTCGGATTAGAAGGTGAGGACTTCAGCCAACTGCCACTCAGGACGACTGTGGGGAATGAGGGAAGGGTGAAGGGAGCCTAAGTAGGGTCCAGGATTCCAATGCCGGAATTCGAATTCGGGCCCTCAGCGTGGGAATCCAGTCCTCGAGTCACCACACCAACCCAATCCTGCTGTTTGGTTATGGGGTGCGGAGCAAGTTTACTATAAGTGAAACGGCCTTTGGTTGATGCTGGCTGGATCTTTTTAGGAGGTAACCGACTGCTGAGGTCGTTTGCGCCATTAGGGCTGGTGGGTGGGCTGATAAGGGAAGAATTATTCGGAGGAGGGAAGGGTGGAGAGAAAACCGGCGTCGGCATTAGACAACCCTCAACACAAAGCATCTAGGGGTCCAATATTTTACGTCCCATCCGACGGAAGGAGTACTTCACTTGAAATGCTCTCCTCATAGTACCAAAATAGGAATCGGTATTCCATTGAAAAATCACAGACGCTGCCAGCATTAGAACCCTGATTCTTTGCGAAGGGAAGCCTGAGTACTGAGACCTATCCTATTTCTCCACCTACTTAGCCTATCGTAGATCACTTCATATCCAAATGAGAGTCCGGGAAGGGAAAGTTGGGGTTCGGTGGTGGGTCTCTCCCGGCTATGCTTAAAACTCAAATTTCTGGGTCGGATCAAAACTTTTATTTAATTCTTCATTCGTTGAGGCGTGTGCGTTTCTGATTGGCTATCGGGCGCGTAGCGCGTTTAGCTTTTAACCGCCCTGACCGGTGATGCTCCGAAGCGACTGACATTTTGACGCTTTCACGCTTGAATGTTGACTGACGCCAATTCCGAATCTGCTGCTTACATTATTTTTCTCCCTTCCCAAGGACTGCGATCTTGATGCGGTGGAAGAGCTTGCGCGTTCTAATAACCCCTGAGCTGGTGTTCGTAATAATTAATATCCATATTAGATGAGAATACGCATTCCTACTTCCATATCAAACTACTTCAACGGTAGATCAACTCTAATAAATAATACAATTCTTTATCCCGTAAACATCGTATTAATCTACGCCTACGTTTTACCCCGATAGCCACCATAGTTGAAGTGGTTTATTTTTAGAGCTACGATGAAATCTACATGAATGGAATCATCTTCCGTTTGTGCTGTTGAGGATTTTAGTCTTGGTTATTTAATGGTCTGCAAGTATTCTCATGTGTGTTGGTATGTACTATTAGGGAAATTTGCATTCAATCAATCTGGCCCACTTTTTCTAGTATTTTGTCTAAGTGGTTAAATGAATAGGTATAGTAAATGAATGGCTAATAGAGCGCATAATACACCGCCCCATTTCCGGTTTAAAAAGTCTGTTTTATTCTTTTCGCGGAGAGTTTTCAATCCGCAAGTTAAAACACGGCTTGGTTTGATGGAAATATATTGTGGCTTGGAAAATGTTTAAAATTTATAGCTTAAACTTTTGCTTATGCGTGTCATGCGCTACACAGATATTAAAAACGTGTACACCGCAGTTTTTCATCACTGGATAGAGTCATCACTCTACAAGATAAAAATTTATTTTGTTTTAAGTAGAGAGCTGTGTTAAATTTCAATGCATGTGAAACTTGAGTGCATGCGATTTTCGTGCTAACCATCGGCAATGGGTTATCGAGCCATGGCTGAACGGAACGTGTATGCATTCAATACTCGAGTGAGGTCATAGCTAAGTTGGTTAAAATTGGGGAAAGATGAAAGGATTCTCTGAAAGGTGGCGAAGGAAGGGGAGCGGAGTCGGAGCTGTCCCTGAGGCGGGAGTGTCCCCTTAGGACAAGGGAATTTCATCCTCAGGCTCCCCAGACGCCCCTCCTCTACCCCCGCCGCGCCGCCTCCAGTTTCCAGGGCGCACTTAACTACTACACAGCCACCCCAGCGTTTCCCAATCCGTCCTCAACAGGGTCCTCCTCTAATCCAATAACCGGCCGCCCACCCGCTCCCTTAACCCCCTTCGGAGAACTCAGGGCTCCCTACTCATCGCCGCGTATGTGTAGTCCCTCCGTGTAAGGTGTCTGAATTCCTTCTTCCCCTTCCCTGTTCTCAACCCCTTGCCTCATCGGCATCCTCTTCATTTCGCCTCGTTCCCTTATGTTGCTCACTTGTTGCTCTCTCATCCGATCTTGCTCTTCGCTGGCGATTAAATTACTAGAAATAATGCCACATCTCCTTTTTCGTGAATATCTGCTCCGAGAAATCTTAAACTTCCCATAATTACTTATAAATCTGAGTTGGAAGCGTCTGAGAAAGCGAGGACTTAATTATAGATAACATATTCCCGGTATTAAATATTGTGATTTTACCACGAAACGAGTATATATTGCTGGACCTTAACTAAAATCGAAGATCAGGCAATGGTGTAAATATGTTTCTAAGTTAAGTTGCCAAAATGATCGAACCAAGGATTCATTCTTTCTCTTGCACCACCTCCAGCTACTGCACAAAAAGCTGGAACAGCGCTATCTCAGAATATCTACCTTTTCTTTTCTTTTACGGCTCCTTCGTCCACTTCTATTTTCTTTTTCGTGGCTATATTTGCCCGCGACACGATCTTAGCATGGGATTTCAGAGGAATAAGTAGACGAAGAAGTTTTATTTGTATGTTCTAGTTAAATCGTCTGTCTAGTTCGTATGTTCTGCTTCGTAATTTTGTTCGACGAGTATGGGTAGCTCGATTTTCATTCGGAATCCTGCTCTGAAAATATTCGGTGACTATCTGTACTGTAAAATTGAAAACGCATCATTAGGTATAATATCTGGGGAAAATAGCTCCAAGTGAGGTTAGTAAATCTTAACTTACATTGTATTGTATTTTAAATGATATAAATAGGAGATGTTTCCTTGAGTTGGAACCTAAGTGGGTTTGCAGATCAATGGGGAAAGAAAGACGAGTTAATATACAGTTGGATGCATAGGTAATGCAAGGATGCTGGTGGTAGCACTTCGACAAAGACGAGGTTTATGCGCATTTAAAGAGAACTGTGATTTGTATGGCTATGGTAAAAATCATGGGATAAATAGTGGCTAGGGAAAAAATATATTTTGGATTGAATCAGAATATGTAGAAGACATGACGAGTTTAACAGGGAGATAATAAAGGAATCAGTAGTACTGTATCAGAGGAAAAGCTGACACGACGAGGAGGAGCTCAGGCAGCTACTCTCCAAAAATCTGTCTTTGCTGTTGGACAACTGTATCACTACATTCTCATACTACTAAGGCGTTCCTAATAATGTTGGTACGTTCCAGGACGGTTAATTCTTGGCTCCCCTCCCAGAAACCATCGGTCCATTCTTAGCCAATCTTCCCACGAATCACCTCATATACCCTGTGATATCCCCATCTTAAACTCTTCATATCTCTTACCCTATCTCACGCCATCCCGTGTCCGCTTTGATAAATAAATACTATCATAGTACTAGTACTTGTCTCATGTTTGGGGAAACGTTTTCACCGGAACCAGAAAACTCACTCGGACGACGGCAGAAAAGACTGCCGGAGGATACAGTCGTCTTAGGAGAGTTCTGCTGGGGTGGTTTAGGAAGCGAAGCAGACAGTCCTACTCCCTTTAGCGCGCCCTGCATCATCTGCCCCCATTCCCACGTGGCCCGGCGCCCATTACAGAACGCTTCTCCCGCTCGTTCAAGCAACCCACCCTGGGAAGATTTTCCTCCTCCCTGCCCCGCGAATGCAACGGAGACGTCCTCCTACCACTTTGCGGGATCGCTAACTTGTGTTAACTTGGATTTTGGATCGACGCCCCGTATCGTGTTAAGTCCACGTTGATATAGAGCTCTAATGCTCACACAGGGCCTTGGGGTACCTACTCGCAAAGTGGTACCAAACACGCTTCGAAATGTAGGGGCAAGCAAAAGAGGTTCAATGTTGGCGGCAGTAAAGTCGGTATACAAGCATCTAAATAAACATTAAGTGTTTTTAGAACGCAAAGGATATAATTTTGAAAAATATGCAATCAATAGATACGCAATGAAAAAGAAGGCTAAGAAGTGCTACCGTCGGCTTAATATTATACTATTGAGAACTACTTACCAAAAACAAATTGATTAAACATGATATACTTAGGACTAATTTCACATCGTCGAAATAAATTCATGTTCATCCGATACAAAACAGCTTAACTCTGTCTTATCTTTATAAATCAACAAAGTGGATAGATGATATTCTCAGCAGCGAATGCAGTCCACAGTGCAGTAAATAAATGATACGTCAGCTATGCTTGATCACATATTAAAATTAATAAAAAATATTATAGTACTCTTATCTTATACTATACAATGAATAATTATTGTATGCATGCAAAATTTATTTCGGCAACGGCTGAAACGATTGGGATGAGACACATTATAATGAGGGTTTTCAGTAAGAGAAAACCATTGGTCTAGGTCTAGTCTAATGTTATGAAAAAAATTGTAAGGGACTAAAATTGAGCCTAGAAATATTTTCGGGCTACAAGCATGGGAAATAATGGGAAGTTGAAGATAGGTTATTTTATTTTGCTATAAAATGTACTTAAGATAATGAAACTTGGATGATGTTACGCCAAACGTTTTGATTTAATTTTTCTAGCGTTCGATTTTGACTTACTGGTCTATAAATTAAAATAATTAAGATCAACTACTAGTTAGGTGTTTTTATCGCTCTTTTCAAGATTAGTACCATGTTTACAGCCGTTATTGTTTGTTCATTTACGAAAAAGGATGACACATGCCGTAGATAAAGAAGTGAACTGAAGTAGCTTATCTATGCGGTGAGCGATTGGTGGACTTGAGAAAACTTGATTTTTAACAACGTTTCGAAATAAAATTTGCTCAGCACGAGTCTTTTCTTCATGAACTCCCCCCCGAGCAAATATGCCATTCGATCGGAGATCGGCTTACAGGGGGTGTGTGTTTGAACCGTTCGAGAAAATTTCGATCACGTAAATGAGGAGTCACGAGACAAAATAACGTACGAGTGGAGATTTTGGTTTATTTGAACCTCTCGGGGGAGCTTGGTGACCTAGTGGGTAGAGTGCTTGGCTACTGATCGAAGGGTCCCGGGTTAAAATCCGGGTGAAGCCTTTGGACGCCCTCGAACAAAAAAAATCCTCGGGAGTGGCCTTCCTCGGGAAACCAACCTTCGGGTTGAATCACTCATTGAATGAGTGAACCTCTCGGATGGATAACTTAGGCGTCCGATATGCTGTATATTCCGTATCTAATGGGGATATTCAACTCCATCAACAATAACTAACCATCAGCTAATCGTCCGTGACCTTAGTTACGTGATCGGCTTTATCTCGAACGTTTCAAATACAAACCCCCTGATACTGTTTAGTGCAAAATGTCTGGAGCACTGATCATGCTTCAGCAGAGCCAACATTTTTTTTTAAGCTTTTAAATCTAGCCTTTAAATATCTGGTCTCCGTATCGTTTTTCAAAATTTGTCCATTTTTATTTATTTAAGATACAATTTGTACTCTATTAATATCCTTTGGTCTAATAACGAGCCTCGGACCCTTCCTCCCTTCCCTACTACTGCGTTCTCCCCTCTCCACTCGGTCAGATTTCGCCCTCCCATCTTCACTACGTCACTCCCCTCCCATACCACCCTCCGAACGATTCGAAACCAGTCGGTAGGCACGCCCGCACGGGTACACGCGACTTAATTCCACACCGGTAGAAGGATGAGACATCATGGGAGTCCCTTGCCTTCATCCGATTATCCGTGTTGTTGGGTGCACATTGGTGGCGAAGTGGGAGGAGTGGTCTCTCCCCCTACCCTCTCTCCCCCCAAGCCGCCCCCTTCTCCTCCATTCACAAGAGCTTCTGCTTCTCTTCCCTCCGCACCCCCTTCGTATTCGTCCCTCATATTCTCTCTCTCACTCCCCGCCCAGCCACAAGGCGGCATAGCCATCTTCCTGCACGTGTCTTGTCGATTGTAGGTTAGTATGCGTGTGTGTATCAACACTCGGATCAGACGGCAAGCATATGCAGCGTTCCACTCAGTGAGGTAAAGAGATGGGCTACGTCTGCCTCTCGCTCCATCTATAAACCCCCAAGGTCGTGGCAAATCGGGAGTTGTGTGCGAAACTGGAGTGTGATGGCGTTTGCGTGGTGCGGAGTTTTCTCGCGGCCGTGGATCGCCGTGTTCCAAACGAATTTATGGCTTGTATTCATCCCAAAATTCAGAGATTTTTCGCCGTTTATGTGCGTTAACAGAGGATGGTATGATGTCAGGAGTTTTGTGAAAAAAGTTATGTCATAGCGGTAAATATTCGTTTTACATTGTCATTCAAGAAATTAGGACCGCGATTAAGTAACAAAATAATAATAGTCTTCTTTCTTCATATGCTGCTTGTAAATATTGGTGGCCTCGATAGCATTCTTTAAAATTGAAGAGTTTAAATCGGTACCCTACGGTTAAATTTCAGCCAGATAAATTTAACAACAATATTGAGTATCGTTTGGCATGCCAAATGTGAACAAAATGTTACTATTCTTCAATTTACTTTATCAAATGAAATTTGAACTTAGCAGAGGCGTATCTATTTCTTATCAATAAACCCAAAGCCTTCCACCTTTTATGTGTAAATAGCGGCGATGTATACGATTGAATGCATTGAATAATGATTCAGTCATTCAGCGTCCTAATGGGGATTCAGGAGGTGTACATCGAGACGTCGGCAATGAAAGAAATTTCTCCAACCTAAAGGTATAGGTACCTTCACCCATAATCATAATAATTTCTTGTTCTCCTCTACTGTCATGTTTACATAGGCAATTCAGCTCGAGTATTTTGCTTAGTTATTGCCCAACGTATAGCTTGTATAAAAATGTATTGACTAAAATAGCCATTAAAGCAGATAATTAGACCACCGCCCGTTTGCCTTGGAACACGCGTTAAGTATTATTTACAACCCACCTTCTAAGATGATACGGGGCTCGCCAAGCTGATTTCCAAGTGCTTTAGATCAGGAAGCAGAATAGTACGCTTTAAGATCCACTGATTTTGACTGCACCCTCTTTAATACTTTCTTCCGTTTTGGTGGATATATTTTTCATTCTCTTGAGCCTTGTACTACCCCGCTCTTTTTCATCGCCTTGCCTCACCGCAGTTGACTTTTTGTGTTGCAAATCGCAGTAAACAGAACCGATGATATCCATTATCAGCCCTTAATCTCCTTAGAAAGACTACTTCTGTAAAAAATATAAATAAAAAATAATCTGAAGACAAGTGAAACTTTTCAAAGTTAAAGAAAGGTGTGGTAAGCTCATTGGAGTTTCTAATTCGTTGTCCTCTTTAAGTTTCCGAGGAAACTGAAAGATATCTCGAATATATGAGGTGGGTTAGAGAGTCTCGGCTGTTTCGTGACGCGGTACGACTTTCTGCCCTCATTATGGGGTAAAGGGAAGTGAAACCAAAGAACTGTCCGAGGCCAGGGTTGCTCGAAGTTGGAGAGAATGTGACAAATAGTGAAAGGGGGTTGAGGTATGAGGTTTTATTTACACCATATGAGACACAGACTAGCATATTCCACGAAAGTTAAAGTGTTCGTCTGAAAAGAAATACGACTTTTTACAGTCGTCTAAATTGTTTTAAATATGACCCAAAACATTTTACATCTAGTGACACTCTGTTCAGGTTGCTGAATGCTTCTTGCTTGCAACGGCGTGAGTCATAACAAATCTCAAATTCCACTTTTTTTATTTTCCTTGTTATATCTAGTGTTAAATCTTAAAAATAGCATTTGGTGTACGTATTATTTTTAGTAATTGCTTTTCTTGTAACGAGGAGACCTGCATCTTATTTACATCCTATTCTGGTGAAGTACTCACTTTCTATAATTTTACTCTCGAAAATGAGGTTCTGCAATGTTATTAAGATAGTTATTTAATTTTTGCGGCAAATTCTATTATTCACATATATTATATTTAAAAGATTGTTATGGAAAAGTAGCATTCTGACGTATTAAATCGCAAAGGTCTTAACTTTAAAAAAAAGTAAGTATTAAGAATTAATTAATATGCATTTTAAATTAGGAAAAAAATAAGTAAAACCTGAAGATCTTCAAACACCCAATGATAACTCCATGCCAATGGGAAACCTTTACTATGCTCCAAAATTATATTATAACTAAAGATGAGGGAGGCAAATGTGATTGGATAAGTTGCCTTGATTTCCTCGATCAAGGAAGAAATGTAAATCTCTTGCACCATTTAAAAAGTGAACTATTGTGAATGAATCTAGTGCCAATCGGATATAGAGTAATTGGAATTGAAGTTCTCTTTGTTTAAAAAAATGAAAGTCAGTGTAGGTTTAAAACAACCCGGATTCTTTATATGTTCCTGATATTCATCATTACCTTAATATTAAAAAAGTCCTTAACCGCGCCTCCATTTTTCAAAAAACTCCCTCTCGAATTATTCCACATCAGTCACTAAGAGATCCGTTATGACCGTACTCTTCATTACAATTTCTGGAAAATTGGAGTATGAGCATGAAGTTGAGATCTATGCAATCTTAACGCTTATTGATTTAAGGACTTTTGTCCTTAATTTTGCTTTCGCTACACAGAATCAAGGTCAAACACCCCAAAAGTTCTGGCAGGAAGACTTCTTTCTTCTTCCCTATTCTTCAAGGAACCTCATAAAACATAAGTTCAGCTCTCCTCAGTGCCATCAGCAAAGGTCGTACCATGAAACTGCTCTTGACCCGCCCCAAGTGTTAGCTCGCTGGATATGATGGTGATGTAAAAGTAAGAAAGCCATCGCACCAACTCCCATCTCTCAGAAGTAATTGCGGATAAGATGGAGGAACCGGAATAAAGATTGTAAGCGGCACTTTCATTGAAGCCCAAGAAATAAAACTGTGATGAGAGGATTAGAGAGGATTTTTTTTACGTCGGACACCGGTAGATGTCCTCATCACTCTTCCTCCTACTTCGGTCTCATCTTTCCTCCTCGACCCATACCTCAAGTGTCTCGATCGATCGTGTTTTTTTGTTGACAGAGACCAGTCTCGATCATTTATACTAGCGTTTAGGGAGAATAGCCGAAGAATGAGTCTAAAATCCTAACACATGACATATTAAAACTAGGGAACATGAGCTCTACGGCCTCTTAAAGTTATAAGGTATGAAAAAATCTCACTTACAACCTTGCGTTGCAAGTGATTTATCCCTTCAGTTCGCTGAAGAGGGCCACCTTGTGGCCGAAATACGCGTATCCGACGCACACCCTCGTCTGTTCTTGTTTTTGTGCCGTTTCTTGACAACGCTCTGTTGAGCTAGATTCTCCCAGAAGTTGGGCCCGTTGAATGTGTGAGTGAGTTCTTGAGTGCTTGTGAGTGTGTTTGTGTTCATAACCCAGGCTTTCTTAGTTGGGTCTCATTAACCCGGCTAAGAATCCCTCATTGGGTTGAGTGTGTGTGTGTAACCCAGGCATCCTTAGCAGGGTCTCATAAGCCCAGCGAAGTATCCCTATTCGGGTTGAATGTGTGTGTCTGTGGTTGTCCCTGGCGAGGAAGTAACATTCCCGTAAACCACCACAGGGGTTTTTCTGGTCGAGAGGTTGTGGTTGGTCACTGGCGTGGATTTTTCCCCCCATTTCTTCCCGCAAACCAACACAGCAATTGTGGCGTATTTTTGACGAGTGGTGCCAATTTATTACGGCCATTGGAGATTTTTTCATACCTTATAACATGACATATTGGAAAAAAATCATCTGCATTAGAACTTCGAGAAAAACAACTTTTCACTAAACTTTATGATGTCATTGCTGTTATTGGTTCTCAAATTTCATATTTGGATGCGGGAAACGTTTTAAAAAAATCCGCTAAAAGATCAGAACAGCATATGGAGAAATTCCGCCTCCTCATAATGACTTTGGATACGTAGAGGGCGTTGTATGGTGACGCTTGAACTCCCAAGCATGTTAAAAATAAACTAAAAAGTCACTTGCCGGTCGCATTGGAGTTTTGACTGGAGCACTAGTTTTCCATTCTAAGAGCTTGGGTTTGAGCATTGGCGAAGATTTGATAACGGAGTCCCATTCTCCACAAATTATCATCTCGAGAAGACTTCGGCCGTTCGATGGGAAGTAAACCTTTGGCCCACCTCTCCCTTGATGTCCTTCGTTAAGATTAGGCTAATGTCGATGTTGAATTTTTCTTCAGTCATCTTCATTCCCCAAATACTCCAATCCTTAAAAACTTACCAGTTACTCCCAAGAGGAAAATAGACTTCGCTGGTCGATCGTTTCTATAAATTATCACTGCTGCCAAAATCTAATCGTTGCTTCCACTGAAATGATGTCTACTATCAGCTATAACAACACAAAATCGTCTTGTCTAGTTTATAATTGGAAACGTGGTTTATTTTTATCGAGCGTCCTAACTACAGTGTGCCAGTTGCCATTTCAGTCGCAGTGTAATGATCACTCTTCGAAATATGCATAAATATTTAAATATGTCAACTGCTTCAGGCGCAGCTCCTTGCTGAACATGCGCCGTTTTTTATTCAGTCGTTTATTAATTTGTAATAAGGGAAAAAGCGCAAAATTAATTATTGGTCCCTTCGACTTTTTCAGAGCAAAATTATCGACCGCTCCAATAATTATGCGATGCTTGATTCATCGTCCACTAGGACTCTCATTAAGTAACAAACCATTTGAGCGGTTGGTTGTAAATGAAAGAAACTTATCGCGCAAGGTTTTGGGCGAGAATGATTATAAATTCCTCGCCTCTCTCCCACCCGGTTTGTTTTTTATACCCAGCATTATCCTTCTCCCTATCTCTTTCTCAGGCCCTACACAATTTTTTTTCACGTTTTCCCGCGTGAAACCGCACGAGCGCGTAATTCTCAAAAAGCTCCTTAAAAGTGTTTAATACCTTAAGTTACTTACTTTGAATTATATGCGCGTACACATACTTGTCAGTATTAGGTATTATTAATGCGAAAGCTTTCGTTTGGCCAAAGGCGGCGCTATTTTGGAAAACCCCCGAAAGCACGCCTTCACCAGATGGTCCCAGTTTGTTCCGGCGGAGGATGGAGGGGGATTGGTGGGGGCGGGCGGGTTGGGGAAGGGGGGTGGAAGCTTTTCCAGGGGCCTGAGGGGAAGGAGGAAGAGGAGGCGGGGGCCATGTGAACTGGCAACGGAGTAGTGGGATGGGAGGGAAATAGGGTTAGGGGCGGTGGCAAAACCGATGCGAGCATTTGGGGACCGCGCCGTCTCTCCACACACCCAGCCCCTCCTTCGACCCCGCATCCTTTCCTTCCTTTCCCCACCTCCTTCGTCTTCTAATGCTCCCAAGTGCTGCGGGTGCTTCCCCGACGGCTAAACATGCTTACCAGAGTCCAAACGGTGGCGGATATACGTAGCGTTCCCATCCGTTCAATGCCATGGTAGAATGCACGGTGAAGGAAGTGGGATTACCTTCCCCGTACCTCCAGACGACGACCGTCGCGTCCCACGGTATGGTGCGAGTAGCATCGTGCAATTCGTGTCGCCATAGTGGTCCACGGGGTAAATATTTTCGTGGAAATTCTGTAGCCATTCCCTTTTGAGATAACCGATCCAGCATCAAGTGCCGTTGCTTGTTTGAGGAAGGCCCTCTTACCTCAATACGTGAATTCTTTGCGATTATTCATTCGATGGTTATTATCCTGGCGAAACATTTTTTTCAGGATAGTTTGTTAGATAACTGTGATTTCATTTAAATTTTAATTTCGACTAACTTTAATTTATTTTAAAGGAATTAAGGTTTTCCCGGCGAATTATAAAATTGAATGTTTCTCGGGTTTCACACCGGGTAAGATTATTTAAATGGATCAACGTTTCGATGGTTGACTCAGCCAAACGTTCATCATCGAAACGTTGATTCATTTAAATAATCTTAATTAAACCGGTGTGAAACCCGAGAAACCTTCACTTATTTAATTTATTTTGTTTAAATTTGTATGAATCCGTTTTTGGTGCGATTGCTTTGGTGAAACTGCCTATAATTGGAAAAGGATGCTACTCTCGTAAATATAGCGTAATGATTACTATAAATTAGGAAGAGGATGAAATATTAAACTAATATGGCCTATGTTAAAGTTATTATCTCTCAATTTTACAATTTTTCTTGTGTCATTTTTATTTTTATTAAAATAATTGAAAAGTTTTTTTTTCATTACTTTTATTGATGTATTTTTTGCAATGAACTATTAATGACTTTTTAACTTAACAAACAAGTTGTAATGATTATTATTATTATTTAGCTACAAATTTGTTTGAAATTTGCTATATTTAAATTATAAGCTCTTCTTTTACATAATATCTTTCGGATGCTATTTTTTTCTTTTATTCAGCAAAAAGCATGAGCACTGCTAAAAAGCATGAGCACTGCTAAAAAGCACCTCATTCTGCAAAAAGCACCTCAGCATCCTTTCCAACGATTCGTGCTTCTCAAAAATGTTTTTCTGTTCTCTTCACCTCGGGAATGAAACGGCATGGAGAAATCTTCTACAAACATACTTTAAAAGATGTCATTCGAGATTACTTTTCGAGAGCGAATACGTTTTTAACGTTATTTGTAGTGCAATTAATAATGCCCGCAGCCTTAATAGCCCCCCTCCGCCATATGCTCCGTCCTGTGACGTTCGTTTTATGCTCGCCCCTTTCCCCGTTCCCATCTGCTTCCCATCGATCGGCCATCGGGGGAATCTCCTTCGTAAAAGTTCCAGATGTGAGGCGCTCCTCCCTCTCAAACCCTCCTCTCCCCTGTCCCCCCCCCTCCGTCCCTGTCTCGGGGATATGTTGCGATAGTCGACACACGAGTTCAGAAAATCTTTTGTAAACGTTTGTCCGACTACCGTTGTGAGTATGCTTCTCGTGTATCAATGTTGCTTTTCAACCCTTCGTACTTTCTTCCAGTAACGGTTGGTTAGGTACGTAACGAATTATTCTGTGGCCTTGCGGTTGTGTGTGGAATGTGAGGACGATACTAGAGGTCAATGCTGTCGTTCTAATATCCCGATGCTTATTTCTAGAAATTATTTCTTGGTTATTTGACGAGGTATCTGCGATGCTTCATGAAGTGATAGAGGATGTGACTATTTGATTGACATGGGGTCGCAACTCTTTGCTTATGGAGCTATGGCAACGGAAAAATTTTACTCGGCGAAGATGAAATGGACGGTGTGAATCACCAGTGAAGTCCGACGAAGAGTCAGAGAGAAAAGAAAGGTAATGAAAACTCTAAGAAGAGGGAGAGACAAACTAACTAGCCATCTTTTGTGACGCAATACCTATCGATTTTATCCGGTAAGAATTGCGTAAAAAGATGAAGAACGAAATACATAATGCAAATTTTGAAGCACTTACGTCAAAAAGAAGACTCAATGTAGGATTGAAGCGGTTAGCTGAGAAGAGCGTGAGTGGAGAGCTGAAGCAAACCAATCTTCGGATTGATATCTGCCGATGATTACATTTCTAGTTTCCATGGAAGCATCGAGGATTTCTACGAATATTCGGTTGCCTTCTTGAAATCAAGTTGCCGTTAGCATAAGTGATAGGGATGAGAGAATAGTTCATATCTTGTACTCCACTGAGATAAGTTTCAGACCTCTTCAGCCGGCTGCTATAGGTCCACGTTATCCGCCGTTTTCATGTGAACTGCAAAGTGTGCTGGTTAAAATGTTTACGTTTCCATAGCTCGATGTGTAAGGAGTTGCGACCCTGTGTCCATTGTATGAAAAAATTGCTTGAAATCACATATCCTAACACCTCCAGGAGTGCGAAGATTCCTTCTGAAACACCTGTAAATATAATTGATTCATTAATAATTCAACACAGACAAACTTCGTGACTTCCTCTTCAATTTTTCAACACATGCTTTTTTATCCTGTACTACCTCATTATGAAAAGTTCTTCACCTTCAGTAATCATCACTATTTAATGGCAGTAACTCTGACAAGAGGAACGATGACTTCGTGAGATCGTTTTCTCCAGTTGAATTATTTCGATCGTTTCCACACGATCGCCTATGCTTGCACATTGAAGAATGTAAGACTGCTATTGAATGTACGGGCTAATGATTTAGCGAAGAATGCTCTCCATTGGTAATGAAGAGGTTGGTGACAATCTAGAACTCGTGGCCATGAGAGAGAAGGTGAACCATCACGAAATATGTAATCGTCGTCCTCACTGAATACATTGTTTGCCGGCAAAACAGCGAGAAAATCCCATCAGCACCCTTGAGGGGGAAAAATGTTTGAGTTTCTTCGAAATTAAATACGTAATGCAGCGGGTGTGCGAGGGCTTCGCCGTATTTTAACGCTGCGTCGTTATGTTGCCGCGGAATTCCATAAAACGATGGCTTTTTCGCCCACATCTTCTCACGTCAGAGGAATGACGAGGCTATCTTTTACGGCTCTCCGCTGCCTTAATGTCGGTGCTTTCTGGATGATTTCGGTTGGTACCTTTTTCCTTGAGGATTTTATTGCATATCTGCGAGACTTGTGAAAAGCAAAGCATATGTTTTTTACTTGTAGGGGGAAGTCCGTGTGCACGACCGCCAATGACTTAGGCCATCGACGTAGGATTTCTATAGCTTTCTAACTAACATAACTATCGTCTACTGTCTGTTCAATGACTTTTTATTGATTTAGGCACAAGAGCACAAGGATCTTGCGGGAAATTGTGTGTTTAATACTGTAATCGGTCCTCGGACATTGACTTACAAGAACCATGCGCAAACAAATTGCGCCACTGGAGTTGTTGGGGAGTTAATGCTGGATAAAGTTATGGAAATTATCTGTAGCTGACATACAGTTAAATGACAGCTGTTGTTGTGCTTTTAAGCCAGTTACTTCGTCATACAGTGTTTACATCCGTCCTTCGGACTTCAGAGGAGCGTTGGGAATAAAACTCTGCTCGGTAAGTCACGAAGGTCTGAAATAATATTGGAACCAATGGCAGGGATCCTGAATCTCAATGTGCAATGACGCAATGAGTGCAATGGCGGAGATCATTGCAATGGATGAGGAAATTATATCTAAGGAAAAGCAGAGTAGCGTGTGAGGATAAATGTGAGGAAGTGGGTTGGAGCGAAGATTTCAGCCGGACTGTTGATTATGCAATTAAATTATGTTTTCTAGGTTTTTCTAGGACCTATCATAAGTTTCAATTTTTGATCAAATGTATGGAAAGTTTCTATTAAACAGCAAACTAGCGTTAGGATTATTAGCATTATCGGTAATCATTACAACTCATTTCTGCGTACCGTTGATACAGAAGGTGTTGGCGTTGATACGGGTGTAGACGCAAATAGTAATTTGCATGTTTAGCTGTTTTCTCTTAGTTTTCATCCTGAATAAAGTGGATAATATGCAATGAATTACACTGGCCCTCAAATAAGTGTATTATTTTTTACTTTCCGCTTCCTTCCCATCCCTCTACAGCAGGAGTAGGTACATCTAATACTGGACAGCTGAACAGGAATTGAATTTTTCTGGACACGTAATTGATGTACTTGTAAATGATGTAAACTCAGTACAGATGCGATGCAACTTATAAATAACGAAAGAAGAGCTCTTTAAGAATTCAGTAAATTAGACTTTCATGTAAAGTGATTCTGTAAAGTAACTTGTGAGAATATCTCTTGGTTGGTTAGTCCAATACATTGCAGCCATAATAGGGTTATGATACGATTAATAATTAACTTGGAATGAAAGCTGTTAATTAAAATTAGGCTACTATTTATTTAGTGAACTACCAAGTTATAGTGCAATTTTCAATGCGTATTGCATTTAGTATTCCGGAAAAAAATTGAAGAAATTTACAAAATTCCTCGCAAAAGAAACTGAACGCCATGAACAGTCTTATCACTGCGATACCGTGTCTATTTGTTTACGGTGTTAGGTAAGGGGTAGCCAGGACTTGTACACACCCGCAAGAATCAAATGATTTCACGATACTTACAGGTCGAGCTGGCGATCACACGAGACTGATGGCTTCGAGAAAAGTGAGCTGTGACTAGGAAAAAGCTTTCTATTTTAATTTTTCAACATTAGTTGGCAAAATATTAGAACTATGATACATGGCGTCGGAGTTTCTGAAACACGGAGAAAAGTTTCAGGAAGAAAGAAAGACGGTGAAGGCGGAATCAAAAGTGCTTCCAGGCGTTCTGCGAGATAAGAATATACTGTTTATAGTAATTCGCACCAATTGTAGTTGTCGATGACGATAATACGTTTTGATGCAATAGCAAACCGTGCAATTTTCCACGATATAATATTTACTAGCGACCAGGGTTTTAATTTTGATACATCATTTTTAGGTAAAGATGTACATTAGCATTGAAACCCGGTTCATTATTAAATTTTATATGGTGAAAATTGCACGGTTTGTTATTTCAGCAAGCAATATTTCTCCTCAATTTCGTAAGAATATTAGGAATTCATATAATAGGTTTGTTTTTTCAATGTTTCTCTCGCCTATAATTTTTTTTGCTCTTTTTCTGATGTCCTGTCACGAAAATGAGGTCAAAACTCATACAATACGATGTATAATGCAAAGTTACGTCGCAGTATAAGCCATTTGGCTAAGGGAAGTTTTAGTGTTCCATCGAATATGTGATTTTTAAGTATTTTATTACCAACTTAACGCTTGAAATATTACTAAAGGCTATTATCAGTATTTTTTCGGCACGAATATTCGACTGCAAAAATAAAACAAATCAGTTATCAGCCCTATTCCGACGATTTCTGGTCTTTAGATGGAGAATGGTGTCTGGACCAGTTGCGCCGTCTTCTCCTTGTATTCTGATCAGACGGGGTTCTTGGTCCAGAGGTCAGCGCCTGGATTTTTTTCCTGAAAAGGTACGGTTGACTTAGGATTTCTCTACAGTGACTTGATGCTCGTTTGGCTCACGCGCAAAATATTTTTCTCCGCAGAAGGCTGAGTAAATACGGTAGGAAAACGATTCGGATCGGCGAAGAGATCAATGAATAGCAGACCTCCTGGAAGGAAATCAGTGGGGATGGAGGGAGTGAGGAAAGGAGGGCACAGAAAAGAGTGGAGAGGGAAGACAGTTTGTAACCTCCGGAAATATCACGCATTCATGCAAGATGAAGCACTTTTAACTTTTAAGGAATATCTCTAGATCGAAAAATGATGAAGATTACGTGCATCGCATGGAGCGGATGTGCTCATATTGTACAGGACGTTCAAAAAAGAAAACATGTAATTGAGGTATGCCATTAGATAGAGCGTAAATATTTAAGAGAAATTTTCTATAGGTATGTTTTGGGAGGGTGTGATAGTTTAGTGGAGAGATTAGCTGGATATCTAATACGGCTGCCGCAACTGAAGAACCAACGCTGAATTGAATGCGGTAAGGTGAGCTAGCTGGATGGCTCAGACCGTGTGCTCGCCCCCTAACTTCACTAATTTTAGAAGAGAACAATTGGCAAGTAATTTAAGATTTAAGGATTTCCCGGTGAATATTTGGGATGTAGATTTCTCGGGTTTCCATCAGGGTGATATCGGTGCAACTTACCAATGTCACCCCCGGATGGAAACACGAGAAATCTAGATCACAATGGACAAGTAAATTAAAATTAAAGATTAATCCAAACTGTCAATGACAGCAATAGGGAATTTGGCTCCTATGCATGCGTTTCGGCCATCCAGGTGACCAGCGGCAGGGAGAGTTAAAATCTCGCAAACACGTGCGTGTTAAAAATGAATGCGTAGGAGTCAATTTTCCTATTGCTTTCATTGACAATGGATTAAATTTTAATTAATTCCTTCACTTTATTGCTGGAACTGGTGTATCGGCTACCCAATTAGCTCTTTAGCCACTCACTGGTTTGTCCTCTATTTTCTTATTTTCAAAGTTAAACTGCATCGCTGCTATCTAAAAACTATCGCTTCCTCGCAAACATTTCCAAGAAAAATTCTTGAAGGTTATTTCAATTAGTTATACGGGACCCACCGTCCAGATCAGTGGGGAGATCAATGAATACCAGGCCTCCTGATGGGAAATCAGGGAAAGTTTGAGAATGAGAGATGATAAGCTTTAGAAGTTTACTGAAACATTAGGCATTCATACTAAATATCACTAGTATAACTTTAGGGAATATTCCGCATTCGCAGAAGTTAAGCACTATCATTGCTAAAACTTTGGTGCCATCTTCTCCTTAATTCACAGTGGACTTTGTGTGACGGAGTTTGCAGTCCAGGTGTCACCACTTAGTTTTTTTTTACTGAAAAAAATGCTCTTACGTGCGCTTTTTGCCAGTGATCAAGCTTTGCCTCTCAAGCAATTTATTCGAGGAAATCCAAATGCTCGGATACTTAACGTGCATATTTTTTTTATCGGAAGTCGGTTGTGTAAATACGAAGGAAAAAAACGGTTCGAATCGGTGGGAGATATTAATGAATAGCAGGCCTCCTGGAAGGAAATCAATGACACCAATAGTGTGGGAAGGGAGGATTTAGCTCTAGACGTTTTCTGCATTATTAGGCATTCATGTGAGATGTAGCTCATGAAACATTTGGGAATAATCCTTTTTCGCGGAATTTGAACAAAATGATTACTGGAGTTGTGATGTCATCTTCTCTTAAATTCAGTCTACCCTGTGTGACGGGGTACTCGGTTCAGGATTCACCTACTAGTTTCTTACTTACAACCAACTTCTTACTGAAAAAATAAACTCTATCGTGAGTTTTTCGTCAGTGACCAAGCTCTACCCCTCGAACAATTTATATGCACGGAAATCGACATTTTCGGATGCTTCACGCGCATAATTTTTGTGTCGGGAATCGGTTTAGTAAATACGAAGGGAAAAAACGATTCGGATCGGTGGGAGAGATCAATGAATAGCAGGCGTCCTGGAAGGAAATCAGTGACGGTGGAGAGGACGGGACGGGAGGAAAGGGGGAAAAGACGGAAGATTTTCATTCGGACGAAATTGAGGTCCCGTTTGGTCACCTCCGGCAATAGCAAAGAGGGGGTGAGTTGTGGATTTCGTGGTGGGCGGAGGGGAGACGGGAGGGTAGAGGTGGAGTGGGGGAAGGAGGGAGGGAAAGAAGAGGAGGGGGGGGGTGCTTTTTCGCACCGGTGGCGGCAGCACGCCTAGGCTCTAAGGGACGTAAAAATAGGCGATGGAATCTTACAGATGGCGCCTGGGTGCAACTGAGTGGGGCTCTCCCGCACACGCGGTGCTCATCCTTCTTCTTCCTGTCCCTGCCTCCCCGTCCCCTTCTTCCCAACCCACCGCTCTCAAGACACACCCCTCCAGGCTCCTTAGCTCCTTCATCCACCCCAGTCATCGTCTTCCTTTACTTCCACTATCCCCCTATCTATTAGACCTGTGTCGGGGGATCGGGTTGGTGTGGTGGCTAGGAGTACTGGCTTCCCATATCTAGGAACGAGATTCGAATTTTGGCTGTGGTGGAGATTAATTAGTGGTATCCCTATCTTTACTTGTGTGCTGTGAGCACTTTAAGAGGACTTCTCCGTCCGTCGGATGGGACGTTAAAATGTGGTCCTCTTGGCACCTGTCGTTAAGAGTAGCCTCATCCCGATGCCGGGTTTCTATCCACCCTTCCTTCCTTTCCCATAAAATGCTTCAGCTATCAGCATACCTATCCTTCATTTTGTTTCAACCGTTCACTGCCGTAAATCCGGTTGACACAGGCGAGTAAAGTTTTCCGAGTCAAACGGTTATGGAGAAAACCTAATGGAAAATATAATTTTTCACTTCACTGTTTACCTCTCTCATTGCGTTTGAGTTTCATAGTGATAGTTTAGTCACTATAGCCATTATCTCAAGAGCACACGTCATCAGTTAAGGGCCATTCAAGTATTACGTTAGGGTTGATATTGTACCTGATGATGGCGATGTAATACGCCGAAATATGTGTTGTATTTGTCAAATAAAGTGGACAATGCAACTGTTGGTTTTCGTTCTCGAAAATTCTGTTCCACCATATCTCGTCAGATGCGGTTGACTTAAATACACAAAGCGATATCGGTCACTTTTTTACGCTCCTTTCTCTCATATAAGGCAACTTTAGATTTCATTACCCCTATCCTCTTCCCAAACCCACGAAAGTTATCATAGATTTTTGGAATGCGCATAGATTAACCATTCAATGAACGATGTGTTGCGCTATTTTGGCTACACATAGCAATAATGACTTTAAGATATTGAAGTTTTTCGTTTTAGCCTTGCGGTGATGGAACAAACATATTCCGTCCGCCGACATGAAAAAAGTCCGCGACCGTGAGCGCGCAGATCGGAGGGGTGTCGTGTTCATAACTTTTAAGGAGGGAAACTGTACTGTTCTTAGTGGCCTAAGGTTTTTCTTTCCACGATAGTGAAAAAAGTGACGCTAATAGGATCTTACGAGTAAGTATAATCTTACGCAAGGTGATCAAAAACCCCCTAACCCAAAGATAATTTTAGAAGCGTTAAACCCCCATTCCACTCAAAAAACGTCTTACGTAATACTTGAATGACCCCGTAACATACATAACCAAATATTTGTGTTTCACGGCCGTAATTCAATGACGTTCTCTGTAAAAGTCATATCCCACGGCATAGTTCCTGAAGCAATATTTACATGGCATGCAAATTACCACACGGTAACTTATTCCATGCGTTCCCACGATGTGAGGAAACCTGGGAGGAAATCGTAGAGATCTCCAAAATGATGTTCAATAGCGACCAAAACATTGTTGCTTCCTTGCTTAACAAAATAAAAGTAGCTAATTAAGACGGAACGCAAAATATTGTTGCTGAACACACGCAGAAATCTTACAAGGGGATTATCCAATAGCTGGTTATCAAATTTTGTCGAAAGTTGGCAGGTAGATGGTCCTAGGATGGCGATTAACGTATCACATCACTCCTGTTGTTTTATCCTCAATATTCAAACAAAAACGGATGGTAAATAATTCACTGTCACCTTATATGAGAGCTATATCACGCATGAACTAACATGAGTCCTCCTTTTTCCTCTCGCTTAATTCGTGGCCACAACAGATTCCCGGCAAAATGGGATTCATAAAGAAATATTGCACTTGTTTAAAAAAATGACTGTCTTTTGCAATGGCATAAAAATGGCTTATGTTTCAACATCCCCTGTCATATACTCTTCTAGAGGCTCGAGGGGTGCAACGCGGATATAGATGAAAGTCATATTTGTTCAATTATTTTGCGTGGACAACTAAAGAGTCTTCGCCCGGATGTCAACCCACATCCCCTCGATCCGTAGCCGAGTTCTGAACCACCTTGGCCATCACGCCCCTTCCTACCGTCTGGATCTCTCTTAAAATTAACCCCATTATCTATTCATTTTCTTATTTTGGATTTAGAAGGGGAGCTGGGCTCGAGGGGTGCGAGAGAGTAAGACAGAGCGGGGGTCTCTAGGTGTTTTACTTAGAAATAAAGTTTCCTGGCACTGATTATTGCTGTGAATCTGGGGGGGGGGGGGGGGGTGAATGTATTTTGGTATCTTAAAGCCTGCCCAACTGCCCTAAAAATTTGAAGCTCTGTGGGTATTCTTTTCCGTTGCATTAAATTTCGAAGCATTTAGTTTTGCTGATGTCACGGCGTAGCGTTTCCAGTTATTTTTTAAGGATGAATTAAGTTTCATTCCAAGACCAATATATGTTTTAGGCCAGAATAATGGCTGGTTCTCCTACCTCTAATATTACCTCTTGCCGTAGTTGGACCTCCCCTATTTCTGAGAATTTAACATAGAATTTCTTCACTACAGTGTTTTTCATGTAGTTTTTCCTATAATACGAGTTAACCTATGCTTCAATGTACCTGAATAACATATTTTTAATGTTCCAGAATGATGTCATGTATTTGAAAATAATCTTAATTATACCTCATTCTATCACCACCAGAGATGCAAGAAGCATTTTCCTTATGTCTCCGTCGTTACTCCAATGACCTAATATTACCTGTTAAAAATTTGCAATGGCCGGCTATAGTTCTATGTATTACGTTTCTCACTCTCTGTTCCTGGTAAATGGACTGGCACTACTAATGGAACAAGGATAGAGGGAAAAAGAACAAACAAATTGTGCTTTATGCCTTATAAGTATGTAAAGTATCCCTAAGTATGCCTTATAAGTAGAGTTTAAATAGTATGTATCGAAGCTAAATATTGTAATGCGTACCTATACTTATGGATCCCCTTCCTAGTTAATAAAAGATATTATGTGTAGTCCGAAAAACAGGATTTACTCTCCGACCCGGGTTTCATCATAACTTACGGTTGTGTAGTTGTGGCTCGAGTGCATTCATCTGGTTTACTCAGACTTCATGGTGTCTTATCTTTCCTTTTAAGTATTACTGCTCACTACAATTCACATATACCCCATATAACACACACCTTGTAACTGACACCTGCTAAGTGCTGATTTAATTTAGCTTAGTCTTTTAAATTTTTGTCAATAGTCAATCTTATTTCGTGCCACTCTTGCTCCAAATATGCATTTATGTAATTCACTTTAAATGAACAGTTTCTTTGAACTGTACTTGCTGTCTCAAAAAATATGCAAGCATGTACTTTGCATTGAATGTACTTCTGAAAATTCATGGATTACTCTTAAAAGTAGGTACTTATAACATGCTTCGAACAAAAAATGATACAACCAAGCCTTCGGTATAAAGAAACGTGTTCACGGATGTCATCGACTTTTCTATTATTAGAATTCCATGTTAGAAGTTCTGGTTTTAAGTTTTGTTTACCTGAACTGTTATGCATACTTGCTGAATGTAATTTTTTTGCAAAGAGAAACAGTGGTTACAGAAATTTCCCTTTTTGCCCTTCAACTGATCTTCTTACTTATGGTTTTTAGATTTTTTTCTGCGAGTTTTATGACTCCAACATTTCTGGACCGGGCTCATTCCTTAGAATTTCTTTCCCGTCTCAACCCATCTCCATGTTTCGTTATTTTTTTCCTCGGACCATCTTTATAACAAAACTTTATTTACTTGGTGGTATTTTGTACTGAATTATGAGCATATTTAAAATTCTTTCCGTGATAAAAACAGGTCTTACACAAAAAAAGTTAATGGATATCCCTTGGCAAAAACAAAATTTCAAGCTCTTACATTTTCTTGATTAAGGCTTCCCTGTTGCATTTGGCCAACCTTATTGCTACCCGTGTTGCCCACCTATAGTATATGTTATTTCAGATAGCAATAGTAAATATTCTTTACTGTTGGTTTAAGGAAAAAAGAAGCAATAGAATTTCATTTTTTGTTGTTTGGAAGATAATTTCGAGGAGTTTATTATTGAAAATGGAAACAAAGTTTTTAATTTAAGTAAAAAATCGAAATGGTAAAATGCTATCAAACTTCACATCTATAATTGTAAATTTTCTAAATCTTATACCACTCTATTTAGTCAAATTAAAGACCAGTAGTTAATGTAAGAACCATTACTCTCGCTGTGTATGTATATACAATTTATTATTGGAGCGATAAGGAAATGCTTTAGTTAATTAAAAGTAATAATTCTAAAATTCGTACTTACGGTCTTTACTGTAGTGCTTTTGGATAATAAGTTGCTTCCGCTGTGTAATACAATTTTATGCATAAGGTAGCCCCGCCGGAACATTACTTGAATATCTCTTTAGAAAATTGTCTTCTCCTAACTATGAACTACAAAATCTTACCTTTTTCTGATTTTTCTCTAATTGAACTTGAAATTACATGATATAAAATCGCGAGAAATGGGTACTGGAAACATGGGAAAAATAATATTTTTAAATAATATAAATGATATTTTTTGCAAAAAAACTAACAATAAGAAGCCAATTCTCGTAAGGCTCTGAACGTTAATAACATATAGGCTCTAGTACATCTTATGTCTTGAGTTTTTTTCTAAATTAATGTTAAAATTGAAGTACAAATACATAAATTCATTAGAAATGGCGCTGCAGTTGGCTCCTGTTGACGCAAATAGTGTCTAATTAAATATATTCGTCGAATAATTTTTATATTTTGTGCCTCAATTTTGTTTTCTTATAGCTAAGAAATAACATCAGTGAAATCAGAATTTTAAAGCATTTCAAACGGAAAGGTGGAATTTAGTACTTACAGTGACTCAAACAGCCGTATCAAAACCCATAAGATTGCCTTTGGCGAAAGTGTCTGTATTGAAATTTATAGCGCTCAACAAAGAGAAGTTACCAGGAATTGAACTTCATCACGTTTATAAATATTCTAGTATATTGATTGCTGAATTGCTAGAAATATTTCAGCAGTGTAATAAAGAAAGTAGGAAGATATGGAAATGGGATTTAATAGGGGAATGCTGAAGATCACCTCCACGGAAAGTCACTAGCGAAGAATTTATATTAGGAGTTGGGAATAAACCTTTTTTGGTGAACTCTCCGAAGTAGAAGAGATAAAATTACTGGCCAAGATTTGAGGCAAAAAAGCCGCCAGAAAACATTCATAGAAGATAAAATCAATTGGAAGAATGGCTGAAGTCGACCAAGAGTAGAATGCATGAATTTAATTGTATGGGATTTCGAAATAAGGAATTAAGAGCATATGAATCTGAAAGAATCTAAATCTGAAGCTCAATAGAGAATAAAGCGGAGAGCTGCTATAAACCAGTCTTCAGATTAATGAGTAGCAGGAGCGTAGGTACGGTGGGGATCTAGGGAATCAATCACCCTCTTTTGGCCAAAGATGTTTTGTCTGCATGTCTTGGGTGACCGAGCATATTTTTTTGCGGATATTTTTAAAGAATTTAACTCCTTGGTTCTACATATATGGGCAATCAAAGTACTTGAATCCCAATGATATCAGTAGCGTTCGCCGTATTTTTAGGACAAACGTGGGTACACCCACATCTTACAACAGTTTGATACAAATGTTTAATGTTGAAATACCGATTGATCCTTCCCATGAAAAGTTCGTATCTACGCCACTGACGAGTACTGATGATGATGTTCTTAGCATTTTTATCGTGTTGACACTTTCGTATTGTCAACGAATAGATGCGTCGTCACAAGAAGGGGTCTAGTTGGTGTGGTGGCTTGAGTACAGTCATATTGGGGCCCGGGTGCGAATCCCGCTAGCAGTGGAGATTTGTAATTGGGTGCCTAGTGGAGAGTACTAGGTCTATCGGATGAAACGTTAAGCAATGGTTCCCTTTGGCTCCTTTCGTAAAGAGTAGTCTAATTACGATGCCAGGTTTCTATCCACCCTAACTTCATTCCTCAGGTAACCATTTCCTTTCCAACTTACGCATATGTTCTCAATTCCGCAAATGGCCTCGTTTTTCGGTAGCCTCCCATAGCCCACCAACTTGCGTTGCTGCATACTGAGAATCATCATGTGATATGGGGTGTTGGAGCTAGAGAGAGAGTTGATATCTTGTAGAATGGAACGTGTGCCATATTTGTTTCCCTGCATAATTGAAATTACCTTTACGTCCACACACCCTTGCGGACTCGTTTCTCCAGAAATACGCCCGAGAACACGCGTCGTTTTTGTTCCCACGGCATTCGCTCATCTCTGTAAAATACAGAAGTGGTGCGTGGCGAAGGCATTTGTTAACCTGGGCGCCAACCAGCGCCACCGCCTCCCTCGCGCGCGAGTCGGGAAGGACTCTCGCTCCGGTGGGTTACGTACAGTTCAGGAGATTGCGGATTCGTCGGAATGGAACGAAAACACACCGCGATGCGTGATTTCAGGATGATTGCGGAGAGCGGAAGTGAAAAATCTTCTTTCTCCCAAGGAATTTTTTAATCCCCGTTTGCGTTCCAATCCAGGGAATGGAGGGAGCGAGGCTCTTTTGAGAGTCCGTCTCTCCCAGTGAATTGGGACTTATCTTCCTTCAGCGTTTCCTCAGGAACAATCCCTAGGTCTCGATCCGTGCGTTAAATCTTAAAATGAGGCTATCGTCAGGGAGATTGTCTTTGTTTTTTCAGGTTACTTGGGGAAATGTTGTGAAAACACACGACCAATTTATATTTATATCCATCTTAGTATAATGTAGTATGTATCACTCAAGTATCTCGTCTACGAACCCCTGTCACTGGAGCTCTAGGGGAAAGAAACACTGAAGGAGAGTGTGCCAGAATTTCAGCATTGTAAGAATTGAAACGTATCTGAATGGACTACAAGGTGAAATATTTCATATATGTTTCAGACAGGTACAAACATGTTATTGAAACTATTTTTAACGTCAATTACATCTATAGGTACTTGGTGCCAAGTAGTGCTAAATACATCGTAGATAAAAAAAACAGATCGGGCCAAAATGCTGATGATGCCCATTTGTTACTCAAATTACATCACTTTAAGGAAGAAAAAGCAACATTGATCGTATTTAACCGTTTTGAGGCCGAAGGAAATAGAAATAAAAACATCTTTTTCCATAAAAACTGTTGTAATTTCACCGTTTCTTAACACGGAACAGTCGCGCTCCAGAATTTCAAAATTCATTAAAATAAAACCCAGATCGAAACATCTCATTTCTGCAGGCATCATATAAGCATTACACAATTGTTTCCTGGAAATTGATTTCCCCTCTAGTTAATATTATAATTATATCACATTAGTCCTAAAAGTGTGGCAAATAAGAATGTGTTATATACACTTTATGTTTATATCCCCTTACTTTGAATAATTCCTCAATCATTGTAAAATATGCTAATATGTGCAAATGCGTTAGAAAATGAAAGAATTTATAAGGATAGGCAATGGAGTGTCGTCAAAAACCGAAATCGTGGTACCTTTCTAGTTTCTCTTGAAACACTTAAATGCCTTCATATCTCGCGTAGAGATGTTTCCATCACTTAAGATAGGGATTTGTACCTCGTGAAGTATTTTCGACAGACGAAGGAAAGGAAATACACACCCTTAATTTAAGAATAATTACCGCATGGATTTGCCGCAAAAGAAAGAGAAATAAACGGTGAAGAAACCATAAAAAGTCGTCGATTTTCGATGTGGCACCACGCAGTGGAAGGCTCTAGTTATATCGCTTGCCGAAGCAAAAAGAAACGGAAGAATTGAGTGGAAGAGCAGGGGGGATTGGTTACATCGGAATGGGGCAAGAGGGGGGGGGGGCGAGATAAGAGTTATAGCAGAGGGTGCGCGGTGGAGAGGGGAGGGGAGTGGGAGGAGCAAGAGGGATGAGAGTTGTAGGGAGAAGTCTTTAAAGGAGGAAGAATGGGAGAGAGTGAGAGGTGGAGGGTACAGCGGGTGGATGTACAGACAAGAGGGATGAGAGGGAGGGAGCGAGGGGGGTACGGATGGGGTTGTGACGGGAGAAGGGCATTCCAAATTCGGAATTGTATTCGTCGGGATGGGATGGGTTCCAAGCGTCAATGTTTATCTCATCAGCGCAGGCCTTGCTCGGGAAACAGGCGACGGAGAACGGGTTTTAGGACGCGGGCTTACGTTGATCGAAAGGGTGTAAGAGGAACGGGGGAATGGGTGAGGGAAGGTTTTATTTTTTTATACGAATACGTGCGCGTACCGGAATGTTGGATATCGAGTACTTATTTCAGGGTGCATTGATTCAAGTACTTTTTGCGCGTCGTATCCTTGCAGAAATATGTATTTATTTATCCAGTGGGAGGCAAAGAGGAGTTATTTTTCTCTAAACTGTAATGTGTAGATAAACGAGACTGGAAGATGATATAGCACTGAAACTTAGTTTATGTAGCATATCAGAATGCTTTAAAGAGTGCAAATATGGATGAAAGCCCTACTGAGTCCTACCCGTCAAAGCCCTACGGAGAGGAAGCTGTACGTATATTACATTATAGAATTGCATTATTTACTTGACTTAAAATGTATTAAACATCTTAGAGGGTCCAGAATATTGACTTTTATACGGGCACTAATTTAAAAATAGGCAACCTTAAAAAAAAGATTTTTTTGTACCTTTTGGTTAGTGTCTGTTGTTACGATGTTGAGAAAGTGAAGGGGTGTATTTAAAGTTTAGTTCAGGATGTGGCGTTGTTCAAACTCCGTCTTATCACATGGCACATGCAGAAGGTCATTTGAGTTAATAGGAGAATGTGCTCATAGAAGAAATTGGATGAGATTCAAAGAAAATTCTTTAAACGTTATCACGTGAAGGCAAAGCTTTATGCACATGCGCTTGGAAGTCAATGGAGAGAGCTGGTGAGGATGAGACTTAAGAATGAAACCTGGTACTTGTCACCGGTTTCGATCAATTATTCGAACTATCAATTTCATGCCGATGATTTGCAAGTTTACCTGGATTGCCATCCATTACAAATTCATAGGACCATTTAAAAGATTAATGAAGATGTTAATAGCAGATGCAAGTGGGCGAATGAAAATTTCTTGAAAATTAATCCCATCAAGACAAAATTTTATTATTATTGGCACAGCAAAATTGGCGAATAAATTAAACTAGGATATGCCGCGTAAACTCAACGGTTCCGAATTCGATTATCAAACTTCAGTTATGAACTTAGGAGTTAATATTAATAATACTCTAACTTAGATAGAACATGCTGCTTCTATTTCCAACAAAGTTTATAAGACATGGGAGCAGATGAAACAATTCAAGCATCTTATTCCATTTGAGCTGCGCAAAAAACTCGTTACTCACCTATTAATTCTTCATATTGAATATTGTTCACTTGTATTTGCTGATTTAACAAGGGAGTCATATAAACATACAAACTTTGTTCGACGCCGGAGTAAGATATATTTTCAAAGCCAATGTCTACGAACATGTATCTCCCTATTATGTTAATTTAAAGTGGATGAAACTGGAACATAGAAAAATGTTCCAACTCTATTTTCATCTATAAAATATTATCATATAAAACCCAGGAATATCTGTATGAATACATTATTAGAAACCTGACTGATTCGGGCATACCTGTTAGAGCCAGAAGACGATTTAAAATTCCAAAATTCCATTCCAAAGGACAAACGTATATCACTCGTCAACTATAAATTCTGGCCTAAGAATATGGAACAGTATTCCTGATAACGTAGTTAACTCTATCAATATACATCAATTTAAATTTAAAATGTTATCATTTATGTATGAAAAATATTATTGTATCTCAGTATAAACCGCTTGGATATATTACCTTGTTCCTGTTTCTGTAAGTATGCCTGTCATGCCATTATATTATTCATATTATTTGTTGTAAATATTGTATTACTGTACTCTTCTTGAATACTTGTATTTGTAAGTTCCAATGCCTAGGTGAACACCTCTTTTGTTATTACCTCCATTGCTCAATTATCTCTGTTAACTACCATTGCAACTTTTCAATATTTTTTTCTATTTTCATTTCTTTGTTGTTATTGCAATTGATTGAGTCATGTCTTAGTGTCCAACACAAAATGCTGTCTAACTATTATATTCATGAAATTATTCATAAATATATGATATATATTATTGTTATGTTTGATGTTGCTCATGTTAAACTTAGAATTCCTGCTAAATATTCTTTTTATATAATTTGGAATAACGTATCTTGCATATTATTGTTTTATATTAATCAAATTGTTTTTGCTATTCTTTCTTCACTCTATTCAGTTTGGTAAAGTATATTCTCCATTGTAAAACCACAGAGCCTCTTGATTGTATGTATGGAATACATGTTTCATAGGATAAATGTCCTTGAACAATAAATATATAAAAACTTTGTCACAAGTGTGACTAAAATGAAAACACATAAACAGACACTCACACGGGTTGTAAATTTTTCGGTGGATCGCCGCCACCTTCTTCAGCGAAAGTTATAGGAAGAAAAGGTATAGGAAGAATCTTCCTATATATATATATATATATACGAGTTCGTGGAAAATCACACACGCGATAATTTAAATAAAAATAAACTTTGCCACAGGTGGGGCGGAAATAAATATAGAAACACAAAAAAGAAGAACACTCACACGTATCCTTCCTTCTGTGAGAAAGGCAGCTCGGCTGCCGAAATATCAGAACGTATAGTGTGTGAGTGTTCTTCTTTTTTGTGTTTCTATATTTATTTCCGCCCCACCTGTGGCAAAGTTTATTTTTATTTATATATATGTATATATATATATATATATATATATATATATATATTCCACTAATTTTCATGATTTAGAGGAAAACTGCAAGTTATTAGCTTCATCACTCATAATTTGCCAGGAGATCTTTTTGTTTTGTCATTTCTTCATGGAGACTTCACAATTATTCAAATCCACATGATACACCACGAACTTTCATATGGGCAATAGCCTGGAAGTTTTTGATCATGTTCCGTTAAAAGAGTAAAATAGACATCATCAGGAAGAAAAGTAATGAAAGGAAACATGGCCTTCTTCATGGTGACTTAGTTATTTCACTCTGTTTTTGCCAATGGTGAGAGGGGAAAAAATGACTAATTATTTGACAGTCGATTGCTCATATGTTTTCGCGTTTTTGTGATACAAAGGTGTATCATAGAGCTTGAATGATGCACTGTGAGTCATGCTCAATTGCGAATGATAATATTTATTTTAAAAGCTTTTAGGGCTATTTGAGTTAGTGTTGAGTTATTCTTTTGGCTTCGAAGTATCTAGTGGTCCTCTTTCTCGTCTCTCCAATAGCAGCGTGAGATCATCTATTCGATCTCCGAAGTTTGCATCTGAACTGAAGACTCTTCGTTCTATTTCATTCGGGACTTTCTTGGCACTACCTTGTGACTTAAACATCTGTATTTTCGGCAAGAGGTATGCGTAGAAAAATTATGGATGTTATCCGTTTGGTCCTCCATAAATCGATATTAATTATGCTGAACCAGATCGTTATCCGTACATGGAAAGACACAAAACGGAATCCATCGTAAACATGTGATTCGCGCATGCTTGGCGCGGAATTTTATGTTTTCAATGTACCTATATCCGTTTTTGAAAGACATTTTCTGCTGTTTGCGGTCATTAAGATCTGATGCCCTGCGTCTGTTAGAGGATGAACTGTAATTTCCTCTTCGTGATTAAATTATAATTTAAATCTGCTAATAAACCGAATGTAGATGGCTAAAATACCTCACCAGGAAATAAATAGCTACCGAGGAACTAAGATGCAAATATAATTAAATGTTCCTATGTTTTGGGAATATTTGATGATTATACACTTCATACGGGCACCGCTTCAGTTGAATAATTGTAATTTACATGGGTGGGAAAATGTGGCGTCAGCATCAGTATGCCTTATAACATGTTACCTACCAGCCAAAGGTAGGAAAATCGTTTCTTTGCCCCCCCTTTTTCCAACATTAGGAATCGGTTTCGTGGAAAAGTCAATATGAAAAACTGGACGCGTGTTTATTGATAATCTCAGTACCACCTTAAAATGCTCCTTCGCATTATATTGATATTAATTTTAAATTTATACTTGCCAGATTAGTAATTTTTTGTAAACCTTTCCTCATGATTTTGTAGATGATTTGTATTCATTATTTTTCAGGTAAGCTCTAAGTCGTGTTGTACTTGTTGGATTCTTACCCTCCCGACCGAGATTCGAAGTATACTGTCGATGCGAAGAAGAAGGATGCCTTCAGGCTGAAGTCAGCGTTGGTAAGTAGCATTTTTATAACGTGCATCGATAGATAAGGTCATTTCGCACCTACTATATGCCACTTGAAGATAGGGGCAACAGCACTCGGACGATCCCACCAAAGTCGAGCCGAGCGGAACGATGTTTAACTTCGGTGACTGATCGAGAACCGATGTTTCCATCGTGGGAGGCCGTTGCCCACCTTGATAAGTACGGCTAAGAAATTATCACCATTCACGGTGTTGAATATTTGTGACATATCAATTGAACTAAGGCCGGAATTGATAACTGAAATTTATACCATGGTCATTCAAATAACGTTAAGTAAACCCAATACCTATCACTTTCTCGGAAATTGTCGCTTGAAGAAAGTACTAAAATATATAAGGATCGTCATTTCAAGTTAAATGTACCGTTTAAATTTTATATTTTTTTACTCCGTTGATCAATATAAGCGACGGTCTTTGGCTGATTTTATCAGAGAATAGAAGGTGATAGTAAAAATAAAATAAAATAAACTTCTTTTGTTGACGTCACTATTAGACTTGCGGAAGTATAGGATTCACGGCCATTCACGAAATACACGGCCATGGAATTAATTATGCCATGGCTACAGTGCCAGGAGAATGGAATATAATTTTTAGCATCGACTGAAATTTATTCGTTCACTCTATATTTTTGTCTCTTTTCCATCACTTCGAGGAACGGTTAAATGTGAGGGTAAACGTAAGACTCTTGGCAAATTCTGGTTATCTCAATCGAGTGGAAATGATTTTAAATAAATTGTAAGCTCCTCTTCCGTTTTCTGAGACGGCATTTCAGAGCGTTAAAACCCACCAAAATCTATTAAGTTTATTAACCCCCGGAAGTGAAACTTCACGAAATACTGAATATGTTTTCACTTTTTCTGTGATAATGAGGCCTAAGGACCACTTGCGACGTTTCATTGATCTGAGCCCAAGATAGGTCTTTTGTTTACTTATTATTCTGTATTCCTTCATTCATTAGAGTAACCTTCCAGTTAAAGGTAAGTCATAATGAAAAACAGAGAAAATCTTCAGGATTTTTTAAAATACGTGCAGGGCTCTATCTACCTCTAGTACTTCTTTCTTCATCTCAGCGTAGGTCCTACCCATTAACATCCCGTCCATAAAACTTATTCTCTTTCTTCCCATTTCCTGATTGCCCAAAATCCTTCCCTCTACCACTGCCTTGAGCAATCCATCACCCCTCATGACACCTCTTCCATCCACCTACCTTGCCTCCCCCTAATCTCATCTAGGAATTTCCTCTCCTCACCCGCTATGTCGAACTCTTCCTCTTTTGTCTTCCTATCCGTCCACCGCACTTCCTCCATCCTCCTCACCACCCACATCTCGAACGCCTGTAGCATATTTTCGTACTTCTCAGAGTCCACGTTTCTGCCCCATACAACGCCATTCTCCATATCAAGCTCCTCACAAGCCATTCTTTACATCCTTACTTAAAGCATCCGTCACCAGCTCCCTTATATCACTAAACGCTTCCTTCGCTAACGCTATTATTCTCCTAATGTTTTTGCTACTGTGCACATTTGCTTCTAGCGTACTACCCAAGTAATTAAATTGCTTCACTTGCTCCAGTTTTTCCCTCCTAATTTTATGACTAGCCTCGCTTTCATTGTCTTAGAGAATCTCATTATTTTGTTTTCATATGATTTCTATTCATTCCGTATATTCCCGCACTGCTTTTCCAATGCATATACTAAATCTCGTAATCCCTTCGATGATCGACTAGCCAACGCCTGATCGTCCGCGAATCTAACCGACTTCACTAGCTGGCCTCCTACTTTGATTCCCACATTTAGCTCTTCCCATGCCTCTCTTGCCATTTCCTCAGCTTAAATGTTAAAAAGAAAAGGCGAAAACGGGCACCCTTGCCTTACCCCACGACCTTTAACTGCCCACCCTGATTCACCGTCAGCTACCCTCACCTGTGCACTTTGGGCCATACATAATTTTCGGATGAGTCTCCTATCTCGCCAATCTATTCCTATTTTCCCGAGTATATGCATTAGTTTTTCCCAATTTACTCTGTCTAACGCCTTTTCGAAATCCACAAAGCAAGCAAAAACATCCTGATTATACTCTATGTTTCCATCTATTAGTGTTCTCATTACCGCAATCGCAACGCGAGATGCCCTTCCCTTCCTGAACCCAAACTGGTCATCGCCTAAATTTTAATTTACTCTACTTTCCAACCTTTTATTTATTATTCCAATTAAAACTTTTGCCCCGTGCGAAGTTGAACTAATTGTTCTATACTCCTCGCATCCTGACGGTTTCTTCTTCTCCGGGATAGGTATTAATATTTTTTTCACGAATCTTCTGGCCATACTCTTTCCTCGTATGTCCTACGAATAAGTTCGGAAAAGGATCGTCTCGCCTTCAACCTAGATTCTTCAGTAACTCCGAAGGTAAGTTATCTGCTCCCACGAGTTTTAATGGCTTCATCTCTCGCACTGATTCATCCCTCTCTATTTCACTGTCAAGGAAGTCCGGACCGACGTTATTATTAACTATTGTTCTTACATTTTCTATATCTAGGTTCAATGGTCTATTATCGCTGTCATATAGCTTCTCCACATATTTTATCTGCCTATCCTGGATATCTTCCTGTTCGATTATTATCTTCCCTATTTTTTCCTTAACATTTGGTAACGTTTTCCCTCTCCTACCGCCGGATAGTATTTTCACTTGAGCGTATAGCGCGGGGCAAGGGCCCATCCACATTGACACACCAGTTCCCGTAAGATCACCGAAGTTTAGCAATGTTGGGCCCGGACGGCGCGGCGGTTGGATGGGTGACCATGCATACCTTCACCGTGGCGCTCTTGTGCCCTGTCTGCATGTGGCAGACATGCATGGGGTGGGCACATTGTACCAAGAAGGTCTAAGTGCTCGGGCTCCTGTCAATCCTACAAACAACCTAACAATCTAAGCGTATAGCGCACCCAATTCCCCCTCTTCCTGCAGCTTTTCCATCTGCTCGCTTTGTCCCTTCCACCAGTTTTCCCTTGCTCGATTTGTCACTCGCTGAGGTTTATTATGTAGTTACTTGGACTTCCTGTTGTCTAGGTCGGGGTTGACGTTTTTCCACATTCTTCTCTCCTCCATTTCCCTAATGATTTTATCCGTAACCCTCCCTTTACCCTATTTACCCTCCTCGTTTCCGCTGTTCCTATTGTTTCCTCTGCCGCTCTTACTATGCCTGGTTTTATAACCTCTTATCTTCCCTCAATTGTTCTCATTTGGTTAGCTATGCCCTTTTCCACTCGCTCCTGCAATTCCATCCTTTGCACCCCTATCAATTCTTCATCGTTCCTCCTCTTAATCCTCCTACCTTTACTAAGCCTTTTGAATGTAAATTCATAGTGCATCATAACTAAGTTATGATATGAGTCCGCATTCGTCCCTGGTTAGCTTCGTGAGTATTTTACACTGTTTCTAAATCTCTGCCTTATCATAATGTAATCAATTTTATATCTCCCAGTATTACTCGGCATTTTCCATGTGTGCAAGCAAGCCTGGGGTGACGTTAGAACCAAGTGATAATCACTGCTAATTTATTTATCATGCAAAATGCAACTGCATTCTCACCAGGGTCATTTATTGTCCCTAGCCCATACTCTCCCACTTTAAATCCATCCCTCCCTTCCCCTACCACTGCATTCTAGTTGCCCATCACAATTAGGCTTTTCTTTCCCGGGATTTCTCCAATTATCTCTTTTAGTTGCTCGTAGACCCCATCCACCTCTTCCTCCCTATGGTTACTTTTAGGCATGTATTTCTGGACCAATACGAATTTCATCGGGCGGGCCTTTATTTGAGCCACTAATATCCTGTCGCTCACCTTCACAATGTTTACTACACTCATACCCAATTCTGTACCATAGCTACCCCACGTTGACTCTCATCTTCCGCAATGTAGATTACGCTATTACTATCACTCCAGTTGTCCCGGTATTCTTCCATCTCACCTAGCACAGCCTCAAAGCTTATATTTTCTCTTTCTCCATTCCCTGTTTATATTTTCTAGCTTCATCATCCATGTCCTAACATTTCGCGTTCCTAGTGTTATCACTACTTCCCTTCTCCTCTTTCTTTTCATTTTTCTATGAATGATTTTCATATTCTAGGTAATTTACAGTTGGGAGGGGCTCAACCTTCCACTTTCCAACGGTATTTTTAACGTGATACCATCACGGCACTACCTTTCGTATTGCTCCAACTCTTTGACCGATCTGGAATGGGTGGCCCTACCAGGAGCATTATCAATTACTCCTGCCAGTCCAGCTCTAGGTATAATTGGGACGCACAAACCCTTCCACCACGTCAAGGTTGTAGTCCAAGGGAAGGGAATTTAGGAAGTAAAACAATATATATATTATATACGAATTATCAACGCATTACTCAAGAATAGAGAATTAAAATACGATTGATAAAGTAACCAAAATAGGATATATGTTGTATATGGACTAAGGGCGTCATTCCAAATATCATAGCAAAATTGTACAATCCTTCTCTGAGAATGGAACCCACTACCTTCAGTTTGAATCACCGCCAAAGTTAAACCACCGAACTAAATGTTTTGAAAGAAAAAAAAGTAAACTTGTGATGTCTTATATGTGCAAGTCGTAGGAAAAGTGGGGTATATGTATAAGCACAGGGATAACAACTGAGAACCGGGACCATAAGATAATAGAATGGCAAATAGTGATTTGACAGGGAGAGCGCCCAGCGGTCCCTAACGGCACGCTAAGTTTTGTTATCCTATTTCTTTAAGTACACACATAGCTCATAGTTAGTTCTGTACTTGGATATTATTTACTCTTCCTACTTTGCGTTAACAATGGTATCAAGTACGAAAAGACATACTACAAGTTAGTAAAAACACTAAAGGGAAGGGCATCACTTATTTATTTAAGTATTGCAAATTTTTGGCCGAAACATTTGCGAAATATCCTGCGCGTGGGTTATATCTTACCTGATAATTTCAAAGATTTTGATTCAGGTTATAAAAATTCCATCATATATTTCGACGGTGAAATGAAATTTTTATTGAACAAACAGTTTCAGGTAGGCAAGAAATTTTTATTCCAATATGGTATTTAAGATCTGTGTCAAGTTCTGGGGGTTCGGCCCCTGAGAAACCTGAAGACAAGCCAATGGTTTATCGGGATCGCAGGGGCATTCGGACCACCAGAATCACCTGAGAGTAAAAAAAGCAATTTGCTACGTTATCTCCGAGTTTGAAATTGGATTCATTATCTCATATTAAATTCTTTGTAAAATAATTAATAAATGCAATACTGCTATATTTACCTTTACGATTTGGTCTTCTTAAACGTTCTTAACCAAGGAAGAGAAACGAATTTTGCAAATTTCCGGGCGTCTTGTGAATTTTTAGCCAAAATCCGTGGAAGGATCCCCGCGCAGAGGCAAATGGACTTCAACATTTCCCGAGAAATACATTCAGAGAAGGAAAATTCCCATTTTTGGACGGCGAAATGAAAGATTGAAAGCACCTCCGGATGGAATTCGTGCGCTCCATGCTCATTGGGAATGCCTTTTTTCTCTGGAATAATTCTCGAGCGGACGTCCGCTTTGATCTCCAGGTGGAAGAGCAGGGATCAAGGCAAAGTGAAAGGGAAACTATCTGGGGGGGTTCGGAGGCATTGGCGCGTGGAGCATTTCGACCGTGAGGAAAACGTTCCTTCCCCTTCCCGCTCCGCCCCCTGCCTACCGCTTCCCCACCATCGTCCTCTTCCTTCTCCCAGTGCGATTCGTCAAGCCTATCATAGAGAGAGGGAATGCGACAGTGCTTTGGTGTCGAAACGACTCCTCTCCCCTCACACTGCTACATCAACATTTTACCCCCGCGAGCCGCCGAAGGGAAATGTGGCAGTGGGTGTTAGGACACCGTCCATGATAAGGGGAGGGAAAAGGAATTGGGTGAGAGAAAGGGCGAAAAGTAAACGCAGCGGGACCATGAGATACCCTGACTTTGTTGTCAGGGTGCCCCATGGTTTCGCTCTTTTTTTGTAGTCACTAATGTTGCGTGGGGAGAGGAAATTTTTGTACTTATCAGATCGGCAGTGTATTTCTTGTATTTTTGTCTCTTCTATAACTGTCTATTGGTATAGTGCAGGTTTGAAATAATATCCTTCTTACCACGCTGAAACTCGCTTGATCTGAAATTTTCAAGTAATTTTAGCCTAGGAAGGATATCATGAAAGGAATTGGAGGAGGAAAAGGGTGTGAAAAGTGAACTTATGCTAACGGGCTATCTAAGTCTTCCGCTCTGTTTTTGATTTAATTTGAAAGTTATAAAGCGTGGTAAGAAACCATTTTTAAACCATCAGTTCGACATTGTATATTTCTCATTTTGTTACTTCATTCGGCTCTATAGATATGAGTTCTGACACAAAATTAACGAGACAGTTCACATTAATACGAAACTACTAATCGTGTTGTATTGCACGTGCATTGTTTGACCTGTTACCGTATGGTTCACGGTTAATGTAATATCCACAAAAAATCTTATGATTTCAGCTTTCAAGTAATCTGAACCTAACATGTATTTTCCGAACCTCCAGCAGCCCCCAATCAAGCCACTCCATCAGCTCTGTTGCACTCTATTCGTCCGTAGAAGTTTTCAAGGAATCGTTTCCCTCATTTTTTGTATTGCGTTTTTTTTCTTATTAATTCTTTCTGTGCAGTGTCCCAAATGGTCGCGGGGTATTGGAGAACAGAAAAGTAACAGCTCTTTTTCACTTCTATACCCGAGAGCCCACTATTCTATTTGCTTGATAAACACTTGTCATCCCTTTGATGGGATCGGACGCCGGGTTCGACACCTCGCCATTCAACTGTTTTCGGGATCACGTGTTGGCTTTTTCCGTTCATACCTAATTGGCCCCCATTGGCAAGTGGATGTACAAACGTGAGTAGTAACTGGATTCAGAGGTAGCAAGCAAGAGAGCTAAAAAAATAAATAATAGACGCCACATAGTTGGACGTCACATATCAATTTGTTACGGCCTTGTACGATGGGTTGCGATCGCTATAAGTATATTTTGATCCACCTATGTTTGAATCTAAAAAATCTTGCTGTAAGGTTTTGCGGGCAGTTTCCCGCCAAATAAGATTAACTGTAATTATGTTAACAGTGTTAACATAATTACAATTTATGTGTTCTTTCCTCTCACCTACACTCCTTTACCAACCCCTTCATCTCACTTCTTCCCCCTCTTGACGTCACACTTGGTGCAGTCGACTGTCATAAGTTTTGCCCCCGATGTAATTGTTCTATACTCAGCAGTAACAGATTGAGACGTAAATCTTCCAACAAAAATTAATTGCGATCCTTAGCTTCTGCTAATCCCTTTTTCCTAATCCCTCCTCCCGTCCTTTCATTGTCGGTATCCTTACATCCCCTACAATATGGCTTTGCAATAGCCTCCCGGTGGTTTGAAGATGAACATAAATGTTCCTACGTTGCTAGTGTGAATGGAGCATGAGTTTATTTATTTATTTAACATCATCCTGAAAACACCATCAAAGGCGTTTTATATCCGTCTTTGTAATAAGAAACATATGACGCACATTCATGCTCAGGGAGGTAAAAATTTTATCCATGTGGGATTCGAACCCGCAACCTTGGTGTTGACAGGCAAGGACTCCACCCCGCCGCCACTGAGGCCGGAATTTGCCTTCCTCCGTAGTTTCAGGGAGGTGAAAGGAATTCTGGGTACGCTGTTTACGCCCACCGTTGGATGCCTTCATCTTCTTCCCTTTCACTTGCTACAGTCTTACTTCTAAGTCATATTTTCGCGACCCGAAACTCATGCCCCGCCTCCCCAGTACGATGCGTGATTGTTTTCTGTCGATACACGGGCGAACGGCACCATTGGACATTGATGCTCCCTCTTCAAGGTAAATTTGGTACAACATCGTTTTCGCTTCGTGCGACGTCGCTGGTTACACACGCGCCCATTGTTGTGTTTTGAGAGGAACGTTCCTACGGGATCGCGTGTTGAGTTTTGGGTGCCCTCCCTGTTCTCTCCCCCCCCCCAATCCCTAAGGTGGCGCCGCGGGGAGTTTTCTTGTGTGCGTGCCCGTATATTGTCTGGCCAAGCAAACGGTGGCGATTGTTTAGTGTGCGGGGGCATTTGTTTTCCTTCAATTGGTTTCCCTGAGCGGCCTCCGTCCCACAGACATTTAACGAACCGTGCTCCCCTCCGCCGAATTTTAAACATTTTAAGTGCTTATCATAATGGACATTACGCCTCACTTTGCTCCTCATGCCATGGTAATTCGATCGATATGTTATATTGCCTCAGTAGATGAATGATCTACCGATACCGTCGGCTTGTATCAGTGGTCCACAGCTTGCTTCATTACGGCGCGGTGTTTGCATGAAAACTGCAAGCTTTCACTACCTATACTATACTTCTATAACCTATACCTCTAGAGTGTCTTTTTCCATTCTCTATCTGTTATGAACTAGCATGTTTAGGCCTATTTCCGCTTATGGGCCCAAGGATAGTGAATTAAGCTTTAAGTCAAGATTGATTATGCCTCTTTCATTTTACTAGGTAATGTTTAAGTGCTTTGTAAATGTAAGGTAGTGCTTTCCCAGCGTATGAGTTGGATTAAGTCTTCACGGGTCTTCCATCGGGTCATTTATCCGGCATTTCGTGGTCTGATTCATTTCTCATCATCATGGAATGCTGATAGCCAAATTGGGAAAACGGCCTCTATCTTTCTTCAATTAGCCATATAATATTATTCCCCTTCTTCCCTAATTTTTATAGCCAGCACATTCATTTTTCCAATAAATTAATATTTCTTTTGCATTTTTGGTGGAGTAAATAAGTGCTTAACATTTTTGTTATATTTTTATCATCTCGAAACCGGGAAAGATGATTCATTTGGAAATATATGGGGATAAATATGATATATAAGCTATTGCGAAGAGTGAACGAATTCGTCTTCGTGGGTACTAGAGGGCTAAGAATGGAAGACAAACGAATATGTTCCTGGCATGGTAGGGGAGGGATAAAATAAATCTTAAGGACATGAAGCGGAGGACAAATATATGAATGGAGCCAGTGACAAAGGAGAAGGGACAATGAAGGTTTTTTTTGTGAGGGAGAGTACTTGGATAGATGGGAAGTAGTAGTTGAAGGGCAGTCATTTGGATGTAATGAAGAGAGGTGGAAAGTATGCGGAACTTTCGAAAGATAAATTAGGGGTGGATCGTCCTTTACTAAAAAAAATAATTGTACAAAGCAACCTAAGAATTTGATTTGGTATCCTAGTTAAATGGAAGCTGGGGCGCCATCCGATTAGTTGGCTGTTGCAGGCATTTTAAATGGATATGTTGGAGTTTGATGCCACATCCAACTCTCAGGGATCCACTGTCCTCTTACATTGGATACCAATTCCGAGAAAAGTGGAGAGTGCAAGCAATTAACTTGCTATCATGGCTATATACGCTATGTACGAAATAGATGCCGGTCGTTGCACGGGTATTCCGCTTGCATAAGAAAGCCTATTTTCCTGCATTTTTTATGACCGATATTTGTGACAAAGGCAATCCGTAATTTGCAAGCAAAAAAAGGTAATTAAAAAATGTATATACGCCTTCTTCCAAAATGTGTGTCAAAACAAAACTACATTTGTGATAAGATACAAAGAGAATGTAAAAATAAATATTGAAGTAACAAAGAGATTTCCTAAGATTATTTCAGTAAAGCCTAAGCCTAAACAAATACAGCCAAACATGTCTGCCAGAAAAAGTGCGGAGAAACGAATATACTCAGCTCACTCTTATGGAATCACATTACAAGCAACGCGAACATAGAAGCAATACATTTCCGCAGTTATGTTGAGAAGTTGCCATTTTCTTGCACTCACAACAGTCACAACAATGTTAAACAGAAAAACTATTTTCGGTAAATGTGAGTTTAAGCTGTGTTAGACTGAAAGCAATAATATTTCTTTCCGTGTTACGTCGGGTTTCCGAGTAATTTCTTAATCACTAGAAATGAAACAAAACACTCATAGAGGCCGAACGCGTGCGCTTTCGGAATTTATTAATAGAGCGCGCTCGGGAGTACGCCCAGCTGAACCCAACGAACAATGGGGCATCCAACCTAATGGGGCATCCAACCTAATGGGGCATCCAAAGCGTGGGGTGCCCCATCCAGTTCCAAATGACCAATACATAGGTGACCAATTCATAAATTTGGTGACAACGTGGCACACTTTAAGTGTATCCATTTAAAATTGATGGTATGCCCAAGCTCCTTGACTGTCGTAACAATTTGAGTTGATATTCTGTTCAACAATTTATTATGCAAAAAAATGGGTGCTCATATTACTCTAACCTTTCTTTTGAGTGTAAAAACAGAATTGAGTAAAGAATTCCTGAGAATCTGATGCACTGTTCAAGAAGACCTCGGGACATTATCGCTGACAATGACGGAATTCTGGCGTCATAAAACTGAGCATTTTGAAATAAAGCCATTCTCATAAGTCGAGATGTTTTGACTTCGTGATGTTACGACCACGACATTGTTGAGGTAGCGTTTTTCCTGCCTACTATGTGTATCCTCGCGTCGGATGAACCTTACAAGGGTAACGAAAAAGTTGCAATTATCCAGGAAATTTTAGCCTTACCGGTAGTTCACCCGGTAAATAAAATCTTTATCACAATCAATAATGGAAATAATGAGATCATAATGTGAGAATTCTCCTTTGATGGTGATTTATTGTTGGAGTGCTCGTTTAGAGAGAAATAAAAATCTTAATTTTTTCCCCGTCTTGTTGTTTCAGATGTGGAATACATTTTGGTAAAATTTTGCTTTTACATCAGCACTTAACTCAAGTGCAAAATTTAAGTTCGAGAAAATTACCGCCCATACGGGAGATAGCTTCTTCACCATCAGAGGTTCTTATTGGGTGGTATCCAAAATTTGGTTCGTGTTAAATCAACCAACTTTAAGATCTCTGCTGCGGAGGTTGGAGGGGTCCATCTCGGTAATTGTGGATAACGCTTATTCCGTGATAGGTAATTACTAAAATCGATAATTGTGCTCGCTGGATGATGTGAAAAATCCCCTCTAATACTCCTCAGTTCGTCCACATTTGGCCTTCTCAGGAGAAACTATCAGCCACGTAACCACGAATTATCTACGTGTGGTATAGGATAAATCTCATTGTTTTCCATTTTGATGAGCTACATAGGACACTTGCCACACCAAAGTACTATGCGATCAAATTTAATTACCATATCTTTGCCCATTTCAGGAAAATGGCTCTGTGCGTTTAGAGCTGATTGTTTTAATTTATGAAATCATCAGCGAATAGAACAACAGTAAAAGAGGGCCTAAAAGTTAACTAAACTTTTGCATTTCTGGGTCCTGGGAAAGTAAATGAAATAATTGTTTCCTAAAATCTTCCAAAATTCACCCATTTATTTTACATAATCTATTGAACTCACCGCCAATTTAGTGCCCTTGCACTCCTCACCCACGTAGCGACAGCTCCGTGCTTCTCCATGCCCTCTCACTGCACTCCTCCCGTCCATGGCAGGTCCCTGCTCCTCTCTCCACCTCTGCGTCCTGTCCGCGCCATCATTCGCACTCCACCAAGGGCTCACACGGCTACATCGGTCAACACTGGCACCTTCATCGCTCAAATCACCAGTTTATACAAAAAAACCCTTCCCGAACATTCAAGATCCTCTCATTAAACAATCTAGATTCCCCGTGATTCAGCACATTCCACCACGTTCCCTCTCTCCAATATTCCAGAGCATTCCTGGCGTCGCGCTGTCAAATGTCACCTACCCCATGAACAGTACCGTAGCCAGGGAGACAGTTTTCGTACCCCATGGACTCTCCCGCAAATTTTAAATTAATTTTTAAAAAAGGGTACCGAATGAGAAAGTCATATTTGTTTTCCTCTGAGGATGTCGATTTCATTTATTATTTTATTTCAACAACTTTTTCAATTTATAGGTTTGTAAGTTTCAAAGAAAAAACCGCAGGTGCTGTGTTCTTTCAGAAATTTAATTAGCGAAAATTTTAAAATTCCGCTGTTACAATGTCGTCAAAATTTCCCTCTAAATTTCATAAACACAAAATTTTGATTCTGGTTTCAAAAATTTTCACCCGCTTGTACTCAGCGTGGACACCCCGAAACAAAAACCTGGCTACATCACTACCCATGTAGTAATGCAAATTCAGCTGTAGTTAATCTGTGAATAGATTCTAATCCCAATAAATTGGGCGGTTATAACGTATTATTTCTATAAATGTGTATTTTCGATCAAGGAAACGAATGAAGTGAGAATTATCTGCAAATGTGCTCGCCAAGCATTTTCTTGCGGTGGAGAAATATCATCTAGACTTCTTACTTCGCTTCGGATAAAGGCATTTCAGGCATTATTATTTTTAATCATTTATTTGATTTTGTATTTTGGCGAATGCTATTGGGGAATATGCTGCGGGGAGATGTGATCTAAGATTCCAAAAGCCTTTGTTATCCTGAGAACAAATACTCGCTGTGGTTTTTCTGGCTGCCAAAACCCCTCTGAGTTGGAAATTTTCTTATAAAATATTTTGGTTTAGAAAATATCGGCTCCTGCGCCAACTATCTCATAACTCTCGTTTTTCACGCTCTAGTTTATCTTTCTACATAACTTAAGTGCTGTTACCTTTTATTAATGTAATGAGAAGTTAGTTTTATAATTGTTTTAAAGTCTAATCGCATACCAAGTTCAGAATCAGTGTGTGTATGTTACACGAACTGGTCATGGCTCCTATGCCAATGTATATATTAATACCAAGAACTACCCTTGGTTGCTAAAGTCTCTGTTCATTTCTTATTCTGAATTAATAGGACAAATTCAACTAATTTTCTTTACTCGTCTTTTTGGATAATTTTTTATTTTTCGCCACCAGTTTATTTTTTTATCATTCCTATCTCGTTAATAATTTTAGATGTTCAATCCACGCTGTTTGAAATTATTCTTTAGTTTCTCCTCTAATTATTGGATTAAACCGAGGGAAGCAGGTCTCCAATAAATGAAGATAGTTCACTCGAGCCTCTTTTCGTATTCCTAGTTTCTTACAGCTCGAAATTATTCGAAAACATATCCTTCCTCTTTGCAGCGGCAAAAGGAAAGAATTTCAACTCGTGAAAGTGGTTTTCGTCTCACGATGCAAATGAAAAGTAAACACCGCGAGAATTTTCGTTTCTCAGGAGGTTCGGCCGACCTACCAACGGGGGATGGGTCGCGTTCTTTTTTCCTCTCCGCAATGCGACGTTGTTCTGTTTTTCTTTCTCCCGTCGTTCCATTCAGGGAAAAGGAGAAGTGTTTGAGGGGGCCAGTCCGGCCGCGAAGACCGGCATTCCTTCGCTTTGCGAACTTTTCCTCGCTATTTCGGGATGGGCAATTTAGACCTGCCCTCAAAAATTCACTCCACTGTCTTCTTCGTTACAGAGTGGAGTGCGCGTGATTATTCAGGGATACTTCTATTCGTCTACCTTGAGTTAATATTTATCCACTGTACAAAGCTCTGTCCAGCTGATGGTATGTTGATCTAGGAGCATCCTCCGGTGTTCAAGATTACGGTAATGAGGGCTAGCTTGCTTCATTAAATCAACATGCAGCGGCAGCGCAGTGACCAATTGTGTAAAACCTTTGGCTTAACACGCTGTAGTGGGTCTCGCGTTTAAAAATCGGAAGTGAAGCTACTTTGGTCTTGCTAAGCTAATATTCAATCTCTGCGATATTCTCGGCATCCTCGCCAACTTCGTGTGAAGCCGCAGGTGGCACAAGGAAAGAAACACCGAGTCCTGAATATGTGGATGTCACCAACCCTTGGACTTTGTGTGAGATGCACTCTAAGTACCTTCATATATCATTAAGTAATCTTTGATTTTTATAAATGTTAGTCCCTTATGCATTCGAAATTGATACTGGGATGGCACCCTTCACTCTCTAATATATTCACAATATATGCACCAGCAACCCCCAAAGGCCAAGATTTTTAAACATATAACACTACATTACGTATTAACCCCTTATCTGCCTGTCGGGCGATGTATCATTATAATAATGTATTTTATTACTCCAACATAATTAATCATAACATTAATATCGTACAATTTCAGAGTAACTTTAGGTAGCCTTGAAAAAGAACCTGTTTTAAGGCTACGAGCAATTGTTTTGGTTATGATTTATAACTCGTGTACACATAATTACATCACTTGCTAAGAGGATGTCATAATTACTTCAAGTTATCAGTTCGTACTTAAAGCAATAAAATTATTAAGTCAAACTTCACGCTTCAGTTATAATAAATCCTCCTGATTTTCTTTAGTTAGAAGCCAAGACTTTACATTTTTTGATATTGTATTCACTGAATGAGATTTAACGCAAGAATCGGGAAATAAAATTTACACCTAGGTCCTACATACAAAAAACATCGTTTTAATAACGTAAGGCGTGGTCTTGGTAAGGGTATGTGAGTTTTACGGAGGGTGAAGGGAGATGGCAAGTACAATAATAACCCTTCATTTCCACTTCTTAAATAAAAGCGTCGTAGAACCTTATAAATATATAAGTTCCTCAGTGAAAGCTACCCTAGATGAATAAAGAGTGGAAATGAACTTTCAAAACAACTTTTTTTTTAATTACTCGAATAATTCTTTTTTTGGAGAAAAACAGCAGGTTTTAGCGAATTTAGATAGGCTCCACCTCAACATAAAATCCCATAACATCCTTCAATTCTGGTTCCAAAATTGCCCCTGGTCAATATAATAGCCAGCACATTTTATGTACATAACTTCAAATTCGTTAATATACACCACCTTCAAAATAAAACATTAAGTTTTATTTTTCACGATCTAGTCATCAGGTAGTCCAAATCTTCGTAAAAAATCCTGAATTGAATAATAAAATAAATTATAAAAAATATAAAAATAGTATATTTTTTTGAATATGTCCTTGGGAGTCTCAGCATACCCCACCTGGAATGTCCTGACAGCAAACGGATTCCATTTTTTAATCTTCTTTTTCACGTTCCTTCTTAGATTTGATAATCTCGTTTTTTCTCAAGCACCACTCAACGATTTCTTGAACTTAGCGATTGCCAGCCTGTGTTGCGCGTACTTCACGTAGATTACGGTGAAGGGACACGCAAAAAAGGGTAACTGTGGTGAAAGTGAGTCAGCAATACCAATGAGAATGTAGCTTAATAACGAACATTTTTCTAATAATTAGGGTGTAATTTTGAGAAATGGGTGGCCCAAAGGGTCTGCGGATCAAGAAAATTGGAAACAGCTATTTTTACTAATCTTTTTCTGCCGCAATTCTTCTCCTATTGCCCTTCCTGCTAACACCCGCTTCCATTCGAAATGCTACCCAGATATTCTACGAAGTGAGGAAGGGAAAAAATGTCCCAGAAAGAGTCCTTCCATCCTCGATTTGTGATGAGACGCAGACGAGTGGCGTCGGGTCGTCCCACTCGCCGGAGCGATTTCACGCTCGCGAAACGTCCTTCGAGATCTTCAAAGGACATCTTTATTTAAGTTCTCAAAGGAGAATTGTTAATTCGCTTCGGTTCTCGCGCGGGAGTGACAAGTTTCATTGCATTACTTTCTTTTTCTACGTACAAATAGAGGCTGGGCTTCGCTGAGACGGTTTTAAGCGATGGATGACATCCTTTGACCAGGTTACCCTCTCGGTTGGCATGTTAAACTGCTATTTCCTGAGCTAAATAATAACCAGAGATTGCTGTATAAAAAAAGGTTGCATGACTCTTCAAGCGGGAGTTATTTACACTGTTAAAAGGGCTGTTTGTGTGAATGAACTTGCATCATGAATTCTATTTCACTTTTCTTTCATTGGTTGAAATCCTCAGTTTTTATTGGCTAGGCAGCTGTAAACTTTTGAATTCTCCAATATGTAGAATTTTTTATCGAACTTAGTGTTGAATCTCTACATTTCTTAATGTAATAATGAAAAATACTTAATGATTCCATAGTATCATAGCAAAAAAAGGACGACCGGTTTTGTAACAGGTACACCTTTAGGTGGATTACATAGAATTATCAACGTGCACATATACATAGAGCTGGGTGAGAACGGATTCTAAATGAGGGATGTTGGAGGGAAGAGGAGGGTTCGTTCGGTGCCCCATCCATACCACTTCTCACCTAAAGCCCCTCCCCCACCCAGGTCTATTTATTTGAACATTTTGATAATTCTATGTAAGCCACCTGAAGATGTAACTACAAAACCGGTCGTTCTTTTTTTGTGGTATCACTGTGGAATTTCCCAGTCTTTTTCATTATTACATTATGAAAGAATTCCTTACAGTAGAACCGGAGACTGTGTCTTACCCTAAATTTCTGCTTGTAAAAATATTTCATTGCATATAGTTGACTAATATGAAGTTTTCATAAAAAAAATCAAGTTATTTAAATGTGTTATTGTATATTTTAATTCCCGTATTCTCGTTCATAGATGTTTCTAACAAAAATCATTGATCTCATTTTTTTATCGACATAAACGTTATCAAAGTTAAATGCGTATCGAGAGTCGATATTCAAAGCTATATCCAACTGCACTAAACTACAGCCAATCTGAAAACTACTACTCTACGCATTATTTCGAATATTTGCTGCAATTTCTCTCAGAACTTACAGAAATAGAAAAATTTGGTGTGTTAAAATGATTGATTTAAACTTTCACGATCAATATCTCGGTGCGTCATTAATTTTAAACGTTTTATTTTCCTAAATTATCTGTGCATTCCCAATTTATTTTGTTTCTGACGACATTCGAGTAAATCTAAGCACAGTTCTGTCGAAAATGAGGAGCGTGCGGCGCTACTGCATCTAATTTGTTGTCAAATGCACGATGAATCGTGGAGGGTTCCCCCCTTAAAAAGTGGGGAAGTTATTTCAAAATGTGTTCCACCATATTGAGCTGGAAACAATATCGCACGCATTCACTACAGGTTGCGAGTGGAAAATAGTCATTATGGATTTTAATATGCTTTGGTTTGAGGCGCCTCTGAGCGTAACTATTTTATGATGATTAAAATGAAAACCATCACTAGTTCTACTGATATAAGTTCACACTTCAGGGTGGACTGCTCCATGATGAAGGTGAAATAGTTCCATTGATGTACGTATGTGTTTGATGTATTTGGATTTCTATGTACTTGTTCTGCACATATTTGTGGAACCAGATATATTTTTCATTTAAAACATCACAAATTTTAATTTCAAACTTAAAGCTTTTTAGTGATCTTCCTTTTGGCGTCACAGAGGTTGTCTCCTTGTGCGCGGCGATTCACGGCGAGCGCACGAAACGTTAGAGTCAGAAAATGAACTTAAATGATCGGGAGTGGTCGAGTCGAGTTGGAGCATTGGGTCCGTCTCGATTGGCAACAGATGATGGCCATCTCCATCTCCCTCTTGGGATTCTCCTTGGAGAACCATTCCCACGGCAGACATCCCCGCCCTTGACCGCTCTTGGCCTAAAGCGGAACAGAAACTCTTTACTTCTGCCACCTTATCCAGCCGCGAAGGCAAAGGGTGGTTCGTGGGGTGGGTGGGTGGATGTGTTGCGTGAAGAGGGCCGAGGCGAAGTGAGAAGAACCAAGCGCAGCAGCAGCAGTGTGCTGTGCCTTTTCCTTCCTCCCAACCCCCCGCCTATTATGGCGATCGCTTGTAGGAGAGTCGTTCCCTATAGTTTTCTTCGTGTCTTCCCGAGGAGGTAGTTGGTGGGAGGGGGTATCTGCATCTGGAGTGGACCGAGTGTGGGAGGAAGGAGGCGTGGGCGAGGGAGGAGGGAAAAAAACCCGCCCTTCTTGGCCACTCCAATAAAGCCTTGCATTGAGCAGCAGCTTGGGGTGTTGGTTTGGATTGGAGTGTGGCTTGTTCGTGATGATGGAGGGGGGGGGGCATTGGCCCCTGAGGAGGGCCTTCTTCTGGTCACAGTCAGAGTGGTTGCGATCGGATGCTAAAAGTTCTTCTCTCAAAGGTCTACCCCGAATGAATGCCCTCCTCCTGGCCAGTGGCTTCCGTGCACTCGTCCGTTGGTGCTTCTGTCTCTCTCTATCTCGATCCGTCTGCCGTCATATCCAAAAAGTAAACATATCGATTGTATTTTTGTTTATGCCCCGGCACACTCCTCACCCCTAGCCAGTAGCCTCTTTGAACACAACTCTGGTTTATCAATGGATACAGAAATGGGAAACATTGCGTCATGAATAAAAGCGTTTTGTTAGAGGTTCTTATGTTGTCTCGGAATTCACTCTTCCACCTGCTTTCATTAATTTAGCTGTTAACTCAAAGAAAATCATTGAAACAGCTGCAAGTGTCCTATAATCTGTAATTCGGAGTTTTTCCCTTATGAATTTTACAGTTTTAATACTATCGAATTATTATATCGAATATTATCGAATGATAAGAAACCTAGGTTGATTTCATTTGTGTGACAGTAACGTCTGGATATTTTATTGTATTCCAATGAAAATGAATCTTACCTCTAAATAGCGACATTTCTGAAGCATGAAATGGGCGTAAGACCAGACATGTTAGAGCCTTTCATAAGTCTTATCTTTTTAGCAAGAAAAATTTTGGCCCCTTTTTTAGAGAATGGATGGGTGACTTGTGATATCATGTGATGGTACCGATATTTTTAGGTGCACTCACTTGTTGCATTAGGAAGAAATATTTTGATTTCACCATTCCAAGTTATGAGGGATAAAATATTTAGTTATTTTTATGTTTCAAATACAGGTTTCAGACGACAACTATGAAATTTAATTGGGCAGTGTAGTATCTTATGGCGTTTAGTTTACTGTTTAGAACCGTTTGCTCTTTGGTTTAAATCTAGGTTATAATTCCCGACGCTCTTGTTCAAAAATCCTTGCGGTACTGTTAATTGGAAATAAGAAACTCGAAAAAAATAGCTGGAAAAAGTCAATGTTCAGGTGAACCGCCACGAGTTATTACGAAATACGTTTATTTTTCATTTATAATGACTAGCTTTAAGGGTGATTATTCTTCACTCGCCCTTGAATTATCTTAGAAATACTACCACCTCATTTCAAGTCCTCTTTTTGCAATAATATATTGTCCTAAGCAGACTACCCGACCATTTTCCTCGCCTTGGACGACTAAACTGAAGCTCTCGATCTGCTCTTGAACCAGGCAAGTGTCTTGACTCGGAACATTTGGGAATTGGATGGTCGTGAGAATTTTCAAATTGTACTGTCTCAAAATTTCGAATTCGTAACTGGATTTCAGTTAGAATATGTTAAGTACAGGCCACTATGGATTTTCAAGGTAGAATATTTAGAGTAATTCCTGTGTTTTCGAAATAAAGGAATGTTACGCAGCTATAATGTAAACTTGTGCTCAGTCCTTCAATTTTTAACCTTTGGGTAATTTTGTAAATTGCATTAAACTTAAAGCAATCGACTAGGTCCTCAAAACAAGGTGCTTCTCGTCTATTATTAGTTTCCATATACTAAAATAAGAGATGTGAAAATGGATGCTATGGTATAATAATAATACATACGCCATTGCAAGGATTAATAACATCCGCCAAGTGTTTGTTAGTTATGAATAAATAAATGCTGATTCCCTCGGGAAGTACGTTTAAAGAGTAGAGTCTTATCTCCTCAACAATGAAAGTTTTTATGTACCGCATTTCCCGCGAAGTCGTGGTCACCGCTTGATCTAATTCTCCTCTATTTGACGCATACGCCTCAATCAATCAGCCTGATAATGACTTAGGTACATGAACGGAATAAGTTTTATATGGTGATCAATTTGGACGTTATATTTGCGTGAATGAGGACGCGATTGAAATAAATTATATCTCGTTCGATCAAGTAGTGATGGGCTATTTTGGAACGATTCGTTCCTTCGGAACGGATCCACTGATGGAACGAGAAGTAACGAATTCGGTTGTGGAAATATTCTCGATCCAAAGGAACGAATGGACCGAAAGGATTTGAAGGATCGAAAGGAATCAAATAAAGGGAAGGATTCGGACTGAAAAGATTCGAAGGACTTAAAGGAATCAAATAAAGGAAAGAATTCATATGAACGAAGGACGGAAAGAATTCAAAGGACCGAAAGGAATCAAATAAAGGAAAGGATTCATAGGAACGTAGGGAATCAATTGAATAAGGGAATGCAATATGAACAAAAATAATCAAAGGTAAGAGAGGACTCAACCGTAAGGCCAGATACTTTCAAGACGAGGATGGAATGCCGTATGTTAATATGTTATACATCGAACGCAAATTATTATAAATAAATGTTAGCTTACAGAATTAATATATTGGTTTGGGCTAAATGCTAAAACAATCCATACGCGTTGGTCAATAAATTAGTGAGGAAATGAAACATTTGGAGAGAAGTAGCAACAACTACCTAAACTGTTATCATTGGGCTGGGATTTACAGGAAATGCTTTCGGTATTTTAGTAAATTTAGTAAAATTTGAAATAGATACTATTGACATTTTGCTACCATAAGGTTCTATTTAACATTTCCAAAGGTTATACGATCATTTATCTCCTCATCTAGATTGAATGCATCTTTTGACAAGAGGTAAATAATTAGATTTGAAACATAGTTGAGTAGGTGAAATTTGTGGCAAGTACCTCTCAAGTCTATTCTCTAACTCGAAGCTACGGAGCTTTTTGGCAAAAGATGCTTCAATAAGCTACTTGCTCCCAACGGTATTTTCTATCATGGAAGAAAGAGCTAGCAGAAAGCTCCGGTAGTCTACTTAGGCTTCCACCCGTATTTTGACTCCCACGAAGCTACTTCCGTAGCCCTTATAATTATATATACGAGCTACATATATGTATGCTCGTATGTACATAAGCTTATTATATTATCATGCTAATATATAAAAATTGAATGGTGTCTGTCTGTCTGTTGCTCAATCGCGCAAAACTACTTAACCGATTGAGCTGAAATTTGGCAAGTAGGGAGAAAATGTATCTGGATGTAACATAGGCTATATTAAAAATTTCTCAGGGCCCCCAAAGGCCCCCCCTGGTGGTCCCTGGTGGTCCATGCTAAGCATTGGGTTCGGTGCAGTGGTTTAATTTTTTGTTTTTTAAAATTACTTTCAATCAAGATATTCATTAGGTAATCTACCGGTTAGAGATAGGTTGTGATGAAAGTCAGAGAATATCCAACGAACTCTTACACGTGCAGTGCCCTTTCTGCCTCTAGTATTTCTTTCTTCATCTCATTATAAGTCCTACCTTTCTTCATCCCGCCCATAAAACCGATAGGGCTGGAATTTTTTTTAACGGTTGGCTGAATAAATAGTTTCTAATTCTTTCAATCGATTTTTTTCACGCTTCGTAATTGTCTGAATATCATGTTTTTTGCTGAAAAATCTCACATTTTTATTTGAAATCAACAATAGCATACTTCCTTGACAACCTGAGATTTGATTTTCAAAGGATATACACTCTAGCATTTAAGTTTTCCTGCAGGGCCATAATAGCACGTAGAAAGAAAATCTGTATGAGAAGGGCCCAGAGTCCCAAGGGCCCCATGATAGATTGCTTCTGGGGGTATTCGATAAATTCAATGCATATTTACAACAATTATACTCTTCAATGTCTATTCTAAAAGTAGCTCTCATACGGGCACTGCATGCATATGAGAGAACACTTATGTAGTAAACGCTACACATAAAGGAATTAAACGTGCAAGAATATTTACGTGCAGCGAATAAAAATGGTAATAATGCCTCTGTTGCTACAACAAACACGGCGTTGTTTATTATCGTGTAATACTCACATGTAGTACACGTAGTTGAACCGTTGCGAATTGTTTTTAGACCAATTTTCACATCATACGAACGAACAAAGGAACGTCAACGAGTATCATACTAGGTTAAGAACTCCTCAAATGACTACGCTGACTGTATTATTCAAGCTTTGTGGTTTTCTTATAAAATACGTTCATTTTTTCACACCCGTTGAATTTGATTTCGATAGCGAACAAATTTTTAGACCAATTCCCTCTTAATGAACTTTACGAGTTATTTAAATATGTTGAAAAGTGTAAAAGTGCAGTTAACTTACATTCACTCAATCATCGTGTTGCCTTTGCAAGACTCTCACTCGCCGCTGTTTCCCTTCCTTGGACTTAAAAATATATCCATCAACATGCCTAATAGAAAAAAGAATATCCTTTCTAAAATAAGGTAGTTCTTGACGGAATTAGCTCTGATGTCGTTAAAGTGACATCAGGTGTCCCGCAAGGAAGCGTGATCGGACCCCTTTTGTTCATTATATACATAAATGATCTATGCGCTCGAATTAGCAGTAAAATACGTTTATTTGCCGACGACGCTGTCATCTATCGTGAAATTAGTGATCACTCTGACTTTGAAACCTTATCATCGGATTTAAACAACGTTCATGAGTGGAGCCAAGAGTGGGGACTCGAACTTAATCTAAGCAAATGCACGGCGGTACAATTCTTGCGGAGGTCGTCCAACTATTCCCATGTATATGCTGTGGATGGTGTTAACATAAAGGCGACAGATGAAGTGAAGTATCTAGGAGTTACGATAACTTCGGACCTATCGTGGGGAGCACATATAAGAAATATTTGTGGCAGAGCTCTGAAGAAGCTAGGATTCGTCAAGCGTATTGTGGGAAGATTTTCGGATGAAAAAGTAAAAGAGAGGTGCTATTTTGCACTCGTCCGGCCACACCTTGAATATGCAGCGAGCATATGGGATCCGGTGCAGAAAGAATTAGTTCGGGAACTTAATAAAATAAAAAGGAAAGCTGCGCGATTCGTCAAAAACAGCTACGGGCGTACTGACAGCGTTACACAGATGTTAAACGAATTAGGCTGGGAACCGCTAGAGACTCGGAGGCTACGCGCTAGGCTTAGATTGCTTGAACAATTGAGAATAGATGTCTTTCAGAGCGACACGGAGAACATCATATTAGAACCCCACTATATTTCCAGGTCCGACAGAAACGATAAATTAAGAGAGATATTTTGTCGAACGGATAGGTATGGGAATTCGTTTTTCCCCCGAACAATAAGGGACTATAATAAATGCTAGGCGTAATTTCATTAGAGCGTTTCCTTTTTATCTTTAAACGGCTGGTGTCCTAACACCCCCCGCCACACGCCTATTGAGGCGGCTTGCAGGGTAATATGTAGATGTAGATGTAGATGAAAAAATCTTCTAAAGCAAGAGGAATGTCTTCTTTACGAAAAAATGAGTCCTTGCAAGAAAAACGACATAGGTTAGACTTAGATCCTCAAAGACATGCCCACCAACGATCTCGTGATCATCTCCCCGTGGTGTTTCTCGGGTTACGCTAAGAACCGCACAAATTTCATCCTAACCCAACCTACGGACGGGTAACCAGCTATAAATGTGGTTCAAATATAGACCCATCTGTTCTGAAACTTCAATCTGTATTAAGATGGTGGAAATTATGACGTCACTACATGCTTTTTACCCGAAAGAAGAACGGATATTCTGCGCAATGAACGATATACGTGAATGAAAATCGGCAAGTGCACTAAGAATCAATATAGAATTTTTATTTAGCAAACGAAACCAATAATTATGGCTATCCTTTATGCCGAAGGCGCAGTCCGGGTGATGGAGGATTCATAAGTCGAATAAACATGGCTGCTGCAAATACTCCTTTTGACGCTGTTAACCGCTGGATTGTAACCTACTCTCCGATTCTGATTAAGATATTCAACGCACATATCGATGTTGAATTGCGCAACTCAACTGAGTCATTGAATGTACATATATTTATGTACACAAGAGTAGCCATCATGCTGTAATCCACTCAGAAGACGGCTCAAGAGAACTGGACGGACGAGGTGCCCATCTATCAACCTGGGTGCTATTTAAGTAGTAATGATTCTGCAGTGTCCCCATGCATGAAAGAGGACCAACAGTCACCCATCACCCCGTGCACCTTGAAAACGGTCATCTTCCGATATTATTTATATGATTTGAAGCAACGAGTAATTGACGAGATCAAATAGCACGAATCATATCATTGACATGAACCCAAGTTGGCATACCATAAAGGCTGAATCGCGTATGAGATTCTCACAGAAAAATAAATGAAAGTACGCTCCGTAGGGAGGTCTCCGGCCGTATGTGGCGCTTCTGTAACCCGCGAAGTCAAATATTGACGCAATCGCTTACAATAGTGTTATTAATTCCGATAAAATAATGATGAACCCTAATGCCCTAATTCTTAGGCGCAACAATTGAAAAGTAACGAAAGGAACGAATCTTTAAACTCGTTCCTTGCAGTGAATGAGAACGAAAGGAACGAGTCCGAGAAAGGAATGAAACTGCTCGTCACTACGATCGAGTACACGATATGAGTACGAGCGTGCTCTGTGGTCGCCACCGCGCATACGCGTAGCGCGGGTGGCGGCTGTGTTGGGGGTGGGCGAACATTTCCGCGCGGAATATCTCATGACTCTGATGTGCTAGCGCTCTGATTTGGTGTCGAAGGAAAAGGCTCGTCTAAATCTGCCCTGTTAATCCAAATATCTGTTAGGGGTACTAGCGTGCTCTGTGGGGCATGTGCATTTGCCTGGCGCGGCGTCGTAAAAAAATAAAATAGCTTAGATAAAAATAGCTCTACTTTAAAGCAACTTACTAAACTTAACAAATTTTTGTATGCAAAACTAAGTGTGCGGTAGGATTCCCCGGACATAATTCTACAAGAACTGCATATTTAAAGTGAATTTCAAGAATGTCGAAAAATCGACTTTTGTCGCCTTTTTTCGGTTCCGGTCCACTGTGCGACGGTGCAAAAACCTCAACGGCCACCCGCTAACGCAGGCGTATTCTCATGAAACTCTCGGCAATTTACCTGACACAACCACACTCGAATTACTAATTACTGCTGTGGAACATGATGGAAACACTACATCCGTCCAGTTGGCGCGTGCCACCGAGGGCCCGGCAAAAATGTTTTCTTTAATTCTTAGTACCCTTCTAACTTAACTGTGGTTAACATATCTTGAAATGAGCTCTATGAGAATCGATACTGAAATAATCACAATGTACTTGTCCATACGCCTAAAGACTGTGAGTTATCTGATTGCTGTCCTGATCCCCTCAGGAAGTGAAGCATTCAAGAGGATAATTTAAACTCTTCCGCAATGAAATTTATTATCTCCTCATCTCTCGTGACATTTTATTCGCCTTTTGGTCTAGTGTTCCTCATTTTTGCAAGCGTCAGTTGTTGAGAGAGCCACTCGCGTTCAATAGGCATGTGTCACCCATGGGGACGATAGAAAGCAGAATTTCATTAATTGTCATTTTTTCCTCCCTCTCAAGGAAAGCAGGAACAGAAAGGAGGGGAGTGTTGGGAGAGAAGAAAAACAGAAATAAGAACGAGAGAGATAGATAGGGAGAAAGAAGAAAGGGAAGACCTTGTTCTCCCTCCTTCGGCCGCCTCTGCCGTTAGGTGAGTGGCCACGGCTGGCCCCCCCCGAGACACGCCAAGGGACGATTGACGCTGAACAGATGTGTGTGGCTTCTCAAGAGCAAACTGTAAGAGGGGAGGGGTGGTTGCCTCCTTCCTCCCCCGACTCTCTCTCGCCCCAGCTCTCTTGGCTTTCGTATTTCCGCGCTCTCCTCGAGAGCATTCCTGATCTGCTTTTTCTTAACCGAGTCTCTCCCCTCCCTCCGTCCCATAAGGCGAATTGTTTTAAAGGGGTCGATTGCGCGTGCATCCTTCAGAGGGCCAAACAATCCAATGGCTGAGGGAGTGGGGTTTATGAGGAATCCGTGACGGATTCGAGCGGATCTGTCGAAGGGCAAGGTGATTCCTCTCTCTCTCTCTAGTGTTTGTATCGGTTACGCAAAAGGACGCGATATATTATTCCCTTACTGGGTGCTGCAAAAGCGAGTTTAGGATTATAACGATACTTTGTTTTTACACCTAAAATATATTCGGCTATTCGCGATAAAATAAAGTTTGGGATGGACGCGAAGGGAAAACTATTCTCTAAAGCCTTGGTCGTTATACAATGGTATATTTTTCTAGACGACTGAACTGCTCAAGCTGTATCGAACCAGCCGACATAAAATTTTAATTCTAATCTTGCTTAATATTTAGGTTTATAAGTACTAGATCATTGAACCTTCGGGGGTTTTGATGGGTGTGAAGAATCCCCCAGCTTGATTGAATAATTTGAGGAAAGGTTCCGGAGCTCCGCTCCAGTATTGCAAGTAGTACTGGAGCGGCGCTCCGGACCGTTCCAGTAGAAATGAGCCCTGATCCTAATTCTAGCACAAAATCCATGCTCGAAGTTGAATTATAATAGCAATTTGAGTGCGTTGACAGCAAAGGCCATTCCGTACTTACTGCCAGCAACTTGCAGTCATGGTCAACGGCACCACTAGTATGGGCGAATTAGGAGGATCACGCCTCCGGATTCGTGAAGAGACCAACGATGCTTACCTTTGGTGATCGAGTGGGAACTGTTTCCTTGTGGCAGGCTGATGCTTGCGGAGGAAGATTAAGGAGGAAATAGAGATAAAGAAGTCGAGGATATAAATATACGAAGCCAAATCAGTTGTCTCACTATAAGAATGAGAGTAAGTATTGCAAGATTAAAGTACGTTGTAGAAAACTTCGGCAAGGGGCTGATTTTTCTTGCCTTGGCTGAATAAATGAGGACGATAATACGATTATGGTATGATGCTAGTCGATAATCAAGTAACCAGACCTTCTCCCCAGCCTTCAGCGGATCAAATCTAATGCATGGGCTTCACTAAATACACTATTTGTTTATAAATTTTGAATTATTTTTACTAACTTCTGCAAATTATTGTAATCAAATTCTTTTTCTTTTCTTCAAATAAAATTTAAAATATCATTGAACTAATTAGAGATATCCTTGTAGCATTGTAAATTTCTTTTTTACCGTCCCCATTATGCAATTAGGGTCATTACTTCACAGGCATCATTGATTTCTTTTCTGATTTGTGTGAGGCAACCTTCGAATCGTGTAATTAGGTTAAAATCACTTAATTGGTAAAAATCTCTTTAAATAAATTTATTTTTTCCTTTCTGGTGTGTACCAAAAAGTTATTTTATTTACTGATCTTTATGTATTGTTTGTAGGCTTGATGATAAGAGTAAATACATGCGATACGCTAGTGATGAAATAAGGTGTTTTTAAAAATAAAACTACGAGAGATGTCCGTTGAAATTCAATTGGAAGAGGAAAAACTTAAAAAATGAATCCCGATATGATGTGACATGCAAAGTAATAACATCATTTAGGATACCATATACTGTTCGTTATCCATCTATGGAGAGGATATGGTGAAAAATACCCAAAATAAAATCAATACTGCGGTTTCCAAGGGAATTATAAAATTTATAGTGTGGAAATAATGAAAGAGTAAACTATTTTGGAACCAAAAATAAATTTTAATATAAAAGCGAAGCGTATAGGAAAATCGAATGCAAGAATCAAAAACCCAAAAGTAAATTTTTCAGCGATATATTAAGAGCAAGTAATTAAAAAAAGCAAACAAATGTCGTACACCAAGTTCAATGCTTTTCTTATGAGGCTAAAATTGCACTAATTTGGGGTAAAATAAACCTTTAAATTGTTATTTGATATTTTTACATTATTTTTGGCTGGTTCTACATTCTTTCAGATTTAAAATAGCGCTAATTTCATCCTTGTATCTTGAGTGCAAGTAATCTAAAAAAGCAGAAAAACCGTGCACCGATTCAATACTTTTATTTTTGGACTTAAATTTGTCAGTTTTTGGTTAAAACAAGCTCTTGAAAATGTTTTTTGGAGGTTTTAGTATTTGTCTGGTCGGTTTCAGGTCCCGATCAGTATTCCTGCCACGTTTCAACTTCGTAGGTCACCTGGAATATCTTCAAATAGGCGTGACCGATAGACAGGCTAGTGAATTAGTAATATGTACTGCACTGTAATATGGTAAAATTGTGGACTAGTATCCCAGTAAGCATAAAAATTAATAAGCCAGATGCAGCTTTATACAGAATAATTCACGAAGAACTAGCAACACTTGAGGAAGTGATATAGGAGGCAATTTTAAGCCACTGTAACCAATGTGGAGGTCTATTTGGGGGATAAATGAAGTAAAGAATCATGCCGCACCGCATTTCTCTAGTGGCTTACATTTGATTTTATCTCAAGTTCATGACGTGAATTTTTCACGTGATTGTCAACGCAAGTGCTCTCCTGGAAGAGGATTAATGGCATTTCAACGCACGGAGCAGTGGTCAGTGATGTAAGCAATAGGTCGCCGAGAACGAGAAAACGGGAGGTTTCAAGGGAGTGAGTTACTGAGAGAGAGAGCGCGAATAAGATTTAAGAGGGTACCGGAATTAAGTCCGAGTCTCGAGCTCGAGGGAGAGAAAAGGTAACGCGACGGCACATGGGGGCGCCCTCTTGCATCCTCAAGGGACGACGACGTCCTCTCAACAAGGGGCGGCTGTCTCTCTCTCCCGCTCTCTCTCACCCAACGAAATGTCTTGGGATGCTGCGGGGGGCTAATAAGGCGACGTTGGAGCGGAAGGATTGAGAAAGGAGGGCTGAAGGGGGAAGTGGGTGGGTGTTTGGTTGTTGGGGTGGGGAGAACATGGAGGGTAAAGGAAAAATGGTGTGGGGGAGTGAAGATCCGTGTGGGGGTGTGTATGTGCGACCCCCATGGTTCCGGGCAAGAAAGGAAATGGGGTTGCAAGGGGTGGTGAGTGGTTGTGTGTATGGGAAGGAGTGAGTTCCCTGGATGGAATTTTAGGGAGGAGGTTCGGGTGGGGGGGATGCTCTTGCAGGGGAACATGAGGGTCGGTTTTTGAGAAAAGATCAGGGCTGAGAATTTTAGTCGGTTTCTTCCACCCTCCTTCCCAAAAATGAGAAAAACTCTAAATGAGACGGAATAAAAGTATTTCACTTTTGTGTATCTACGTGAATTACAAGAGGATTGCATAGGCATGGAATCACCGCTCCGTGAAAATCAAATTTACACTATGGTTCATAAAAGAGCACATGAGGCAACTGAAGATGAAAAAATTCCAAGTATAGGCCTATGTTGAAAATACCTGGTCGAAACCTGGTCATGGTATCAATTTAGAAAATAAACGTTTTATTTCAAAAGTAAACAGATATTGTCTAAAATTATCCGAGAAGCGTTATAATGAGGAACCCTGAGACTTTCAACGGGGAGGATGGAGATTCGCCAGCAGCAACATAGAACAGAGAGGCTTCGACCAATCGGAGTGCATGAGCCACCCAGCGGCCACTGTTTAATACCGGCCAAAATCATACTACCGCCACTTTTACCTGTTGACCTGTCACGGGGGAGGGATGTTGTCATGGTATGCTGACCTTTTTGGATCGCAATAATTTAACGCAGTGTGAAAAACACACTCAAGGTAAACGGTTTTTAAAGTCAAATATTCCAGAGATATAGTGCAGGATTAACGTAATATCATCCACCAAGTGCACCCAGGTGGTACACCCAGATTCTTGCGTGATATGAATTTTTCAAGTAATTTATGCTTAGTGTGTAGTCATGGAGTCACCTAACGGCTCACAATGTAGTCCTTCAATCAGATGTGTTACACTCGCTCGCCGAAGATCTAACGAAGCGTGCGGCTTTTCTTTGTATCTTGCATATTTCACGCATCAGATCTTTCTCTGCAGGGTCGTAAAACCTTGCGGCATACTCGAGACAGCCAAACAAGAGCGGAGTAACATATCTCTTTTACATTATCCTCCGAGAACCTTCATAATATCCGCTGTATAAGACCTAGCCTCCTTATTGCAGCGGCGCAAAACTTTCGCATGAGGATTGATGTGGTTTGAAGGGATACGAGATCTTTTTCTCATTAATCCTCCAAAAAAATGAGTTCATTAGCATGATTATTGGTTTGCGTAGTGCTTTACGAATTATCAGGGAAATGAGAAGGTCCTTTGTTCGATTTCCGGTCCAAAAACCTTTTCAGTCCAACCATTTCTTTGAAAACTGGTGTTTCACTGATTTCCTTACGTGCGTGTACGGGGGGAGGGAGGTGTTAGAGAGAGTAGAGGGTGGTTTCTTCCACCCACTGTTGGTGAAAGGGGAGTTAGATGGTCAGAAAACCGGGAGTGAGTGTTCGCAGATGCCCAAAAAATCTTTCGGCTCCTCCCGTCTCGCCGGGAGCATATTCTTTTTCTCAATCTTTTTCTTTGCAACGCACTATTTTCTATCGCTGCTCCCTACGTATACTCTTTCGATCATACGAAATAATCGTAAACAAACAACCTAAACATTAATATGAGGCGATGCCAGAAGTAAACCAGATAATTTCTACCCTCAAATTGCTGTCTTGATCTATTCACCCGATTTATGGCTTGTCCGTTGTCAGTGACTCGACTGCGATTTGAAATATTGAAAGAACTATGTGCGCCATCACATCATTCGTAACGTTTTGATGGTTTCTCATCTTTAAGCGTGAGAAAATCATGCTTGTGGACTTCTCTGCGCTGAAATATAATCAAAATACTCAGTATATAGCATAAAATATCCATGAGGTATTACGAGTGAACTTCTATGTATTAAAATTTACCCAAACCCTTTTGTAAGTGTGCTGTGGAGCATGCAAAATTTCAATTTTTCGCATCATGGAACATATTAGCATTCCGAAAATTTGCAATATTATCCAATCAGTAATTAATGCTGCCCAACGAAAAAGATAAGAAACATTTCTTATTTTTATTTTCTTATATTATCAGTCATAGAATTCACAATGACTTCTTTCTCATGACTCTTTTGTGAATGCAGTGTGCAATATTATGTACTACATTTGAAAAATTTGGTACATTTATTCGTTGAAATTTCTTTCAGTGTCCGTGGTTGAATATTTTGGTTTGAGAATTAGTTTTACTAATATAAAGTGGCCTTAAGAATGAAAAGTAAGTTATTGAGAGAGTAAAAAATACCTTGAATAGGAGAGTAGAAACACTGGGAGACTTAGGAGTAAGGGAGTAGTGAAGCTAATAATTAATTACCTACATTAATGCATGCCGATTACGGTAAAGGTGACTTTTAGTCAGGCTAATAATTATTCAATCTCATACATCCCCATCACTCCGTTCCCTTTCGGGGCAGGTGCTAGAGCTTGATCATTAATATGAAGTCTAGGAAAGTGGCTCTTTTTAGGTGATGCTTGATATTGTTCTATGCGTGCATATCACTTTTCCTTCTTCCTTATTCATGAACTACTTTATGCATGCTATTTTGTTCGTTAGACTCCTTATATTCCTTTAGAGTCCATACCGACTCATTCATACATGACGTTTTCGGTTTAACCCCTTCCTCTTCCACCTCTCTGTCATAAATTTGTATCGCCATTCGAATATCTTCCATTCCGTCAATCATGCTAAGCCAACAAGGCATACTTCTTTCATTCTTTCTATTACTTCGATTCGTCATCCTTTCATGAACCACTCACACATAACCCTCTAACTCAGCGTAAACACTTCCCATTCCCTCTGCATTTAGCCTACACAGTTATATTTTCGGTGATAAATAACTAGCCTAACTATTTTTAGCTGATTCGCGGTCATTGGTGAGACAAGAACTGCTTGAATCCTCAGACGTGGGATCTATAGAGTGATTCAGTAAAACCATTCCTTCGTCGGAATGGTTTTACTGCGTCCGAAGAAGAGTGTGTTTGCGTCCTCCACGGAGCGAAAGGGTCGTCGCGGGCGCCGACCGAGCGGCCGAGCCTCACGCTTGAAGTGCCTGGAACGAGAGAGACTGGGAGTTGTAAAGGGGGAGAGGGAGGGAAAACGTCGGTCTGAGTGGAAGGGAGGCTTCTGCGAGACCATCGGAAGGGTGGGAAAGGTTCCTCAGGCTCCTTGAGAGCCAGATGAGGTCCTGCCTCCTCCTCCTCCCCCTTTACTTGCCTCCCGCGAATCGGACGTTGAGAGGTGTGAGGGCGAAGGGGAATGAATAGGAGCGTGGGGGACTTAAAATTCCACTCCTCTGCCCTTCTTGCCTCCCCTAACTCCCCTCATTCCTCGGCCCGTATACTGTGCAAATCGCCGATGTTGGAAAGGGAGGCATGTTGGGGTGTATGTATGTCTGTTTGTGTAAGGTGTATAGGGCGGTCCTAACTCGGATTCGGGCTTCCTCCCTTCCGACGAGGCGCCATATTTTTTCCGCGCCCCTCCTATCCTGTCCTCGCTGCTGTATTGCCGTGTAAAAGCGTGTAGCCTTCCCAATTCCGTGCCCTCTATCCCATTCCCATACACATTCACTTCTCTGTGTCTCTTTCTATGTCGCAATCTTTTCTTCTATTTGCTTCTTCCCTCCATTTCTCCACCAATGCTGTGGAATTTCCACCGTCTGGATGTAAAGGAACTAACATGTAGGAAATCCTAAGGATCCGTGTGAGAGTTAAATACTGAAAGCAAGGGAAAACTATTCCTCTCTGCAGTCATTAGCACCCTTTACAGACGGGCCTCGACGAACTATACTCTTTCAGTATGCCTGAAAGAGGGATAGATGGAACTTTTGGACTAAATATGCTTATTTACTTTTAAATATGGAATTGATCCTAACTTTTGGAGTCAAAATAGTAAATTTAGTGTTATATTTGGAATTCTGGTTTACAACGACAAAATTTGAAAATTCCCCAGCACAGAGTTTTTTTCTTCTTGAATTGAAAAATTTAGTGACATTTATTTTATTTTATTATTTATTTATTTATTATTATTATTTATATATTATATATATTATATATTATATATATTATATATTATATATTATATATATTATATATTATATTATATATTATTTATTTATTATTTATTGAAAAATTTAGTAAATTACTACAAATGAACAAATTTTTCATTTTAACTATTATGAAAGATGTGAGTATTGTCAAAATATCCTTGACAATCTGAAAAAAAACTGCTGAGCGCTTCAAGAGCAAAAGTAATAATGCGATTTTCTCGAAAAATGCCGTTTAAGTTTTGACGATTTTTTCTCAACTTTGACGGCTTCTGCTTATCTAACTTATGCACCAAAATTGAAAATACCTATAGTGATTTTCACTATGGATATTGTAATATCAGAAAGCCGTTGCCAAATTAAAAAGTCAAAATTAGGGATTTTGGCCAGTTTTTTTTAAATTTCCGCTCTCTGAGCGTCGTTCGGCCACTGATGGCATTGCCGTCGACTATCGGCGAGTTTTCCGGAATCGTAAGCTATTGGAGTGGCTAATACTGGGTTCCCATTCCAACGACCTAGGTTTGAATCGTGGCAGTGGCGGAGAATTTTCGCTGGAACCCTGATTCCTGCTTGGGTGCAATGTGGAAGGCACTTCAAGCACTGTACTCCATCCGTTTGATGGGACGTTAATCTGTAGACCAATAGGAACTCTTACGATAAGACGGCTAATGCCGATGCCGGGTTTCTGTCAAACCTTCCTCCATTTCCCAAATAATCCTCTCCTAACCAACCTAACCACCTATCCAGGTGCGCGAATAATCTCAGCTGCCTATCCGACGCACGTAAACGACCTCAGTTTTCGGCCATTTCCCTAAATAAACAACCTGTCAAATAGGTTGGTGGGTTGGCTAGAGTACTGGTTTCCCACCTCGAGGGGCCGAGTTGGAATTCGTGTGTCGGCGTAGATTTTCGGCGGAATCCCCATCCCTAAATGCGAGAGCACAGTACTTCGTCCTTTGGATAGGACGTTATCCCTTTGGCTGCGTAGTTCGTATATGTCCGGATGATTTCCATCTGCTGACTGTGATGTTGGACTGTACCCCACAAGCTCAAAAAATATTTCCCTCTACTGCGGACATCGAGCGTATCCCCTGAGGTAATTTATCTATAGTGGTAAGTTTACTACCATACGACAACAGTTTTAAAATAATTTTGCCTAATCTGCGTAGGTAAAACAATGCTAATTGCCATCACATATCACAAAAATGAGAACATAATTTTTTGAATACTTAATATGCATTATGAGGGAATCGAAAATCATTTCACGAAGTGAAAGAGTTAAACTGTAAACTTTGTCAAGAGAAAGCTAACACCAAAACAAGATTTTTGAAGTTATACTTCTTTGCGCCCGTTGGGGACTTTTGGGATGGGATGTTGGTCGAGAAACCGCGTCACGCTCTTTTTTGTGTGAGAAAAATCCACAATTGTACTCATTGATACGAATTCCTGGGTATTTCTAATCGAGCTAAAAGGATGAAATTTTCAGGGAAGGGTTCAAATTTGGTGTCAAGTCAGGAAAAAATCGAAAATCCCAATATTTTTCATTGGTTTCGAGTCCAGATAGGATTTTGTTTTTTAATGGGTTTAAATGGGAAAAACGAATAATTTACGTGTAGAGTAATTTTCATTCATTCATTAAAATATGAAATAATTTAGATACAAGTTTCATTCTTTGACTGAAATGAGGCCAAAAGATCAATGCATTTACTTCTTTGCAACCGATGTTTCTCTATCGATCCATGAATTGAAATATTTGAAGTTTAAACACAAAATTAATGCAAATTTCGATCTTTTTTCATTTTCGTTGCTAAGCAATTTTTTCATTGTTCCCGAGACTTCCAGTACCTTATACGCGTGCTATAAAGATTAAACTTAAAGGAATATAACATTCTCCGTGCGTATTTCAATCGCTTTTAACGATATTATGCCTTAGAAATATACTTTTTACAATGTGCTATAATTATATACATAAACTGTTTCGTAGCTTTGACACTCCTCCATTTGCTCATGCCTACGAAATCCGTTGGGATCGCTCCAGATTCCTCCATTTTGCTTCTGAAACACTCTTTTACACCTTATTCCGGGTTTCCCTCTCTCTGTTTTTCCAGGAAACATTAATCCTTGCACCTACTTTCTGAAATGTACCTCGAAACTCCATTCTACAAGTCAAAACCATGTAAAATGATAATGTTCTATGATGCATTATCTCTTGGATTTTGAAATTATAATAGAGAAAAAATGTCTTTTATTTCATTTATATATCCTGTCTGCCTGTGTGTGTGAGCGGGTGTGTGCGACCGGCCAAAGAAGTATATCTTCCACCGTCTGGTCCGACGCAGACCACGTTTTTTCTCCTGCCTTCCTTCATTCCCCAAATAGGTACTCCTTTTCAAGCTACCTTATTATGCCAAATGACGCAAATGACGTCATTTTCCGGTCGGTTTCCCAAAAAAACAACCAACCAACAAGCTTGCCTCATCTCTCTTCACGCCTCTCATCCAGCGTTTCCCAAATTGTTACGTGACTTATAATGATGGATGGCGTGGCATCGTAGTTTGTCCAAAACTCAACTTTGATTACCAGTCATCCACTCTCTCCTGTCGGAAATAGACTACCTCCCTCACTCCTCCTCCTGGCATCTTAAATTATTTTCCAATTTAGAGGATTTTCCTCTACAAGCTGCTTGATTGCTCCTTATTCAAGTTTGATAAATTAATATGTTATTATGGGAATAATTATATTTCAGGAAGAGAAACGCAAAGAGAGAGGAAAATAAAAATAAAGGTTGTGTCAACGCGCCACGCTCATCGTTCATTCCTTTAAATAGCGCCTCAATCAAATGACTGTATTTATTCTTCTTCAGTACGCTACCAATTTACCCAAGAATTCCTTCCCTCTCTATTCTATTCTTCTTCCCCTCTTTAAATTCCTTCGTCCCTCTATCCGTCTTTTTTCCTATTGTTACTAATCCAGCCACGTATCCGAAAATCTAGCATTCATCCCTTTCTCCTGCAAGTGGTCACCCGCACAATGGGGTACATCTGTTTCCTTAAGATGTAGCAAGAGAAAGGGAGAGTGGTCGACGACCTAACCTCTATTTCTTCGGCACGTCCTTGGCTCATTTCCTTTCGTTCTGCCACAGTATTGGGACGGCAAAAGAATTTACAAGGGTCTCCCAATGCCAACGGGGAGGGACTCAGAAATATAGCGCGGGTGGAGGAAATTCGTTGGTACACCGATGACGCAAGTTTGACGATGCACGGGATACATTGGTATTCCGCCGGTTCCTGGTGGGATCATGAATGGGAATAAACGTGTTCTCTTGAATCGTTGAGTGAATTGTACTTCTTCTAGTCATCAGGAGCGGTAAAGTAATGGTGATGGTAGGCATATTCTCTCGATTTATTTCCAATAATATTAACGATATCTTCGCTCATGCGGGATTCATAAGCTTAGTTTTAAAAATTATAAATTGATCTATGATTAAGTTAAACTACTTGAAAATCCCTTCGTTCAGGAATGAGAATTTGCGCTCTGAAGGCAAAAAGAACTACTTTCTTTATCAAAACCTTTGAATTACCATGATATATTCCAGTATATGTATCAACGCGCTTTCCATTTTTTCAACATGAATAAATAAAATCTTTGCCAAAAATGTTTCGAATGTCTCTTAACATCTAAAGGATTAAAATGTGGCTGAAAGATTCTTTACCATTTATATATTATTTTTTCCTTGTTATAACTGCCTTTAAATTTTAAATTTGATTTAAATTACCTTTTTTAATAGCTTTTTATATTGCTACAGTTCACGCTGTTTTTTTCTTAAATATATATATAATCTTTATGCTTGCAGTCAGATGGTACGTCTTACATCTCCCAAGGCGCACTTATTACGAGAATAATGAAATTCTGCCAATTCTGTGTGAAAATACTACCGGCAAAGAGATAGACAGTGATAGATACAAATGAAAGAACACAGCGGGACTGGTAGCTGTGGATTGTGTCCCCCTGCCCTCCAACTCACCCGCACCCATTCTGTGGAAAAGGCGGCTGAGTGCGCTGGCGATAAACAGGAACGAAAACAAAGCGGGGGAAGAGGTTTCTTGCGCTGACAAACCCTTGTCGGGAAGTCGATGCAGAATGTCAACCTGCCTCTTTTTTTCCTAGTTGAGACCCTATTGAGAATGGAAGGAGAGTAGAGGAAGTAGGTAGGGAGGAGAGATGAACCTGTTAGTGTTTTGGACGAGAATTTCTTGGCGGGTCGCAGTAGGGAGGAGTGAAAGAAGAAGAGGTGGAACGGTGAACAGGAGACAGGAGAGGAGAGGGAGTAAGCGCGGAGCAGGTGCGGTGCATAATTTAGGAGAATATGAATGAACTCGGGTGGAGTGCTGCTAGCGGTTATAGGAGTCGGGGGCTCTGCTGGGAAACGGCGGAATCGGTGTGACAACGTGGCGACCATCTAGTTTCCCCTCTCCGCACATCCATTTATGCGTGCAGGTTGCTCCAATTAAAATTAACATGGAGGAAGCCATTCGTCTGATACCGCTCCTCGCATAAAGGCCTTCCAAAATGTTCGAAAAAAATACTGAATCGTTTCATCTCCAATTCGATGAGCGAATTCAGGCTCGCAAATTGAGAGTGATATACTGTGGGTGGTCAGGGTTAATGAGCAGATTTTCACTTGGGTTGGTGATTTGTTTATGCAAATTCGCTGAATAATCTTCCAGTAAAACTGCCTGCTTAGCCTTTGGGAGTTCGTGGGAGTATGTAGGTAATAGAGTTTTGAAGACTTCCTACGAGTTCTAGATTTAATACGATGTCCAACAGAATAATTTAGGTTTAGTATTTTTTTGGGAGAGGTAATTTGTATATAAAATATGATGAATAATCTTACAGTGAGGTTATATACGAGTTAACCTTTAACTTTCCGCTCGCATAGGGCATTAAACCCCTTCAGCTATTCGTTGATTTAATTTCAATGATCCACGGAACGAATTCCGTATGTGTTTTTGGGGGATTTCAATGAAAAGGAGTCTACTAGAATACTCTTGAAAAGAGAAATATAAGAACTTTTCATGAACCTAAAGTCTTGCATCCGCACACTAAGAGTTTGCAGATGTTAATGTTTTATTTATTGACCTTATCGTAGATAAAGAAAGACAACAATTGTCAATACGTCCCCATGCTTTTTTTATATTTCACTGACTTAACGGAGCCATGCTTAACACAAATGGAAAAGGAATAAAAGGAGAGAGAAAACACACGAAGGATAAACACAACGTATGTGGGGAAGGTGGAAGAATACCGATTCCAAAAGAAAGAAGGTCCACCGAACCAGGAAATAAATAAGATATAATTATCCAAATTGAACCAAATTCACCACATGATAAATAAATCTTGCTTTACTTGTTGTTTTTCTCCCTTGTCAGCTTCCATAGAAGGCTTTCAGTTATAGATAACCGACTACACTTTTAACTATCCTCCTTACGGCTATTTTTTCAGTCACTATTCCCTTCACCGGTGTCTTCCCTTATTACCTACAAAATCCTTGATTCCCTTCTTAATTCTATCCCTCAATGGGGTCTCCAATTACGCCTCTCATTTAATTACAGCGTTTCGGAATTGGTCCAATTATTCTTTTCGTCTTCTTCTAGTCCCTTCTTACATTACTCTTTTCTCCAAATCCTTGAAAGACCCTTTCTTAGCCAATCGATACATCGATTTCATTTTTATCTGCCCATGGCAGAGCCACACCCTCTAAGCTTCTAATTTTTTTTCTCTCTTTTAACCCTTTTAATAGGTTCACAACCGTGTCAATGGATGCCATATAGACGTTTAACGCTTATAAACCGATTCCTGGTGTCTCATCCTTCGCTATTTGCCTTCAGTGGTTATGAATACTTTACGAAGGTGTCGTAACTATTTCTGCCAACTGTTCTATCTTGCCTATTCATTTGCTCACTAATCAGCTGCCTAGTTAGGAGAAATCTTTCCCACGTCACAGTTTTCCTGTGCTTCATTTTATGTGAGCTACATATTCCTTGCTTTAACATTTCTTAGAATGTCAAATTTTAGCTACTCAGCAGTGTGTACAAGTTCAAAATACGTAGTGTTAGCATAAGTGTGCAGTTTCGTTGGCAAATGGAACTCACTAATTGAACACTAGGTGCAACATTAGTGTCAGTAATTCACCAAGGGACGAAGTGATCTTCTTTCATGACTCTTCTGATCTATATATGTCTCCGCTCAGCGTTTAGGGAGACGTTGGATCGAGAGTCTTGTTGGAATGCGAATTCTGATATGGATGCAAATCTTTTGCGATGCAGGGCAACTCCGGTGCTTTGATATAATGTTAAGAAACGCACCTCAATAAATTAAATTATAATGGAAAATGGAGCTATTGTAATTTTCGTTACAGACATACACTGAGGATATAGATAAGTGCATATATATTTTGGCAAATGAATTATTCTCTTTGATATTTTAGTTGTACTGTGGTTCAATGAGAGTGAATCCGAATTCTGCACTGTGCAGCAGCATGTCTGAAGTAACTAACTTTCGAAGTTTTGTGTCGAATTAGGATTTCATAAATATCGAATCCTCTCACAATTTCTGCCGAAAGAGATTAATGCACCGCAGGAGGCGATGAAATATAAAGGATATCTACGTGAATGGGTTCGGCTTGCCGTGCACACGTGAACTGAGGCGAAGGCGTAGAGGGCCATTAACACCTAATAGTCCCCTTGACCCACCCCATTGCGCCTACCCGCGAGTCAAGCGCAGGGTATAGCGAGGTAGTAGGTATAAGAATAAATTAATTTCGGAAACACGTCAGGGCCAACCACGCAGGAACCGTTACACCTGCGACTCCGCAAAAGAGAAGGCTTGAGTGAAGGGCGTAAGACCCTTGTCGGGTGGATTCAACAAATGGGGTGGTGGTAGGGTAAGAGGGGAAGGAAGGGAGAAGGGTGAAAGGGGCATTGGAAGTGGTGGGGGAGGGGTAAGGCAACGTTGAATGGACAAATATGGCTTGGGCGTCGGGAATGGTGACGTAGTTGCAGCGATTTATGCCACCGAATTATATCTGTCACTACTTTTTGTAATGGCCGTGATTTCAAACGAGAATAACCCAAATAATCAATTTATACTCGGTCATTACGACTGCCGGTTACGAAATCACACTGTATGGAGACAAATTATGTTTTATTTCTTCTATAATCGTCAGATATTAAATATTTTTAATGTGTATACAGTTATTCAATATGATCTATGAGCCACATCTTTTTTACTAGCCAAGATAAAATCAAAATTGAACCAAAAATGTTAAATGAAAGCATAATATTCAATCCTCAATAGGTCTTCGCTCTAGACAAAAAATATTCTATTCCCGCGGTGTTTATTCAAACTAGACTTTATTATTTATATTTTTCAGCATTAAATAGCTATATTAATTGTGGAATGCTTCTTATTCATATCACCGGGTAATTCTTGCCAGCGTATTTTCGAATCCCTTCCATAGCTCTATCACATTTTTCAAAACTCCATCATTATATTTCATACGCAAAATTTGTGCTGAAATGAAATATTTGATTCATATTTTTATTTCATCTGCTTAAATAGCAGTTGTAATAAAAATATGAATGACAAAAGTGTTCGTTTGGCACACTGGCAGGAATTTCAGGACATGTATGGATGAACACAAAAAGTGCTTCTTTAACAAGGACACCAGGTCGTAATTGCCAAGAACCTTATCAGCGAAGGCCACCAAAGCAATATTAAAAATTTTGCAGCTCCAGGCCAAGGGATGCCGTATCGATGCTATCAAGTTTTTGGAGATCATAGGTAGAAGGAAAAAAGGAGCGAACTTAATGAATGAAATAGAATTTCAAAGCCAGCATACTATCTCTCCCACCCTAAAACTATTCCCACCAAATCCCTCATGACTCAAACACTTATATCCTTCCAGAATCGTCCCTCACCTTCCCTATCCCCGTATCTAAATAGTTATTTTAAAAGGCTGCGATTTTTCCAAATAACCATTGTACCTGAGGACGCTTAAACGTCGAAACGTGTAGTACAATAAAACATTACGTGGACTGAGCTAAACTTGACTCATTTGCTTATTTTCTGCAATTTGCATAACTAGCGTTTTGTATATGTTTAATTTCATGACTTTTCTCGATTAAAAAAGGAAAAAAAATCTTCTCAAAGGCTGACCCTTAAACTAACGCTATCGATGCAGCCCTGTAAGCGCGAAAATGTAGAAATGGTTGTTATCCTCAGCCTGTCCCATCTATAGCCAACCCAATTTTCCGGTACGCAGGTGAGCCGATATTATCCGGAGGAAAGGAAGGATGGAGGGTAATATCCTCGTCCGGATAAGCCTTGGGTGCGTCTGTGGAAATAAAGAATGTTCCGTACCTTCCCCGAAATATTCCTTTCCGGGGTACCAAGATGACGAAGTCCCCTCAGAAGGAGGATTAAGGCTGTTGTGGGCTTGTGGAGAGGAGGAGGGAAGAAGGCCTGGAGAGGATTTTACGAGGTAAGGGGCGTGCATAGGGGTCTAGTCCTCCATGCCGAACGGGGACTTTGATTAAATAGGGCTCTTCGAAGGGTAAAACAAAGGGTTTAAGGGGAGAGTCGCTTGCGTGGTCGTAGGACGAGACGAAGACGCGAAAGGTGAGGATGAAACCTTGTCTGAGAAAGGATGGTGAGGTCCAGGATGAGGAGCGGGAATCCATGGGGAGGGTCCACGCACTGACGCGCAGGATGTGGATATGAGATATGCTTATCATGAATCTCTTCGTCGTGCATCTGCAATTTTTCAGAAATTAACGTAGATGAGCTAAGAAACTCAAATTTGATATTGTTTTATTTGCATTTATTTTATATTCCGATAGCAGTAAAAGCTGTGGAGAAATCATTTTGAGAATAACCCTCGTAAATATACTTTTAATGATGTGTAGTTTATGTCACATTAATTTACTTAGAAATGTATATTCTCATTCAAGCGAATAAAAAATTATTTCATGTATTTCAACTATGTTTTCCTCTTAAATAACGAAGTTTGCGACGATTATATTATTGATCAGTACATCAAATTATATAAAGATAAAAGATAAAGAAAAAAACTTTTCTTTTCCTTTAGTTCTTCGCACTAAATCAGAGTCCATTTAGAGATAAAAGGTCACATAGATTATTTGCAGTGGACAAAGAAGGGGACGGTGCGCCGTATTACCCCCTACTTCCACCTACCCACTCGTAATAATTACGAATTGCCGTCATAAGGATGATGTTTGTCAATATTCGCGTCTCCCTTCTGTCGAAACCTCATCGAATTCATGATCAAATCGAAATTATTGACACTTTTTGAAGTGTAAACTTCTATAGGCGCACCACGCACAGAAAATTCTGCAGGCGGTAAATCGGAATCTGGGCGTCACGCTCCTGAACGTCACGATCTTTTTCTCACGTCACGCTCGGCTAAAGTCTGGTAAAATAGGCCAGAATATTCGTAAGAAAGCTTGCGCTTATGCGACGCAGAATGGCATCGATGTCCATACTGTTCCAATTGCTAGAAGAACGTGCACTATACCCCTCAATAATAACAAAACTATTAACGCCAAACGGAACCATTTTCCACTCGTATTCGCATGTGAAATCACAATTCATAAATCACAAGGAGGGTCGTTTGATGAAATGGTTTATGAATATGGGAAAGGTCATCCTCAACAATTGGTATATGTAGCGTTATCAAGAGTAACAACAATCCTAGGGCTATTTATTATTACGAAAGACAGCAAAGATCACAACTTGGTCCACGGGCACAAGAATTCGGCATCGGCAAATATTTTAGAATTGCAGAATGAATTTACGAGACTTTCACTAACGATATATTCATTAAATTGTCAAAGTTTACGTGCGCATGCTCTTGATCTTAATGACTGTGTTCTGAAACACTCCAATATACTGATGCTTTCGGAAACTCATATGACAAACGAGGAGCAATATATTGATTTACCTAACTTTAATTGCATTGATAAATATAAAAGACCAATTTTTCCGGCTGCAAGATTCGAGCACCATCGTTAGTGATTTCATGGATATACACTTACGTAACACAGAAACATATGGTTTCAGTAAATCAGAAATAGGAGAAATTTGCATAACTCAATGTGTAACTGAAGACAGAATGAAAATTTTATTAGTAGCTATTTACATTTCCCCGAAAAAGACTGTAAATGAGGTGATTAGTTTTTTACATAGAAATTTGCTTATGTTTACGAAAGGAGGCTCCGAGCTACTTGGGCTCTTGTTACACGAGATGCGTATGATTTTAAGCGGAGATTTCAACATTAATTTTGCTTCACCTGTGGAATCAGTAACACTCGTTGATTTCCTAAAGGAAAAATTTAATTTAACTATGTCTAATGACCCGACACAAAGTACTACAAGACATGGGACCACTATCGATGCTGTTTTCACCAGATTTCTAGACAAATTTGAATCAAGATGATTCACATCTTATTTCAGTTACCACGAGCCAATCATTTCTTTTCTAGAGTCGTCAGATGATTATAATATGATAATATTGATGTTAATTGATAATGAATAAAATCATTGCAGAGTGGAAAAATAATGTAAAAATAAGGCATGTAGAAAATTTTGTTACTAATTTCTGTGTAAAAAATGTTTTAAAATGTTTGAATGAAATTTTTGTGTACTTTGCAAATTATTTTTATGCAGAATTTTTTATACCCAAAATAATTTCCATAATATTTTTTATATATTATATTTATCAGAATACCGCCATAGAAGTTTACACTTCTCCCGTGTGGTCTTAAGTACACCAATTTTTTCTTTTATAGCAATTACGATTTCTGCTATATACTCGGAAGCCACTGCTCTTTCTGCCGTAGCAACCGCGTGAGAATTGAATACAATGAGTAGGTTAAGTGATGTTGGGTGGGTTTTCTTTTTCTTAAAATTCTCTTTTTCCTTCCGATTCATTTTAGCTGCTCTATACTATCATGGAATCATCATAAATAACAGCATTATGAATGGTTATCTTTTTATGAAAAAAAACTATTATTTTATTTATTTATTTATTATTCACGTCTAAAAACAGCTCAAGGCAAATTACAATAGACAATTAGCAACAATAATCCAAAACAAATAAATATAGAGCCATATAACAAATAACAGCAAAAAATAAATTAATAACGAAGTAGAATTTAACACTGAACAAATTAGAACCAAGGAGTTGAGCAATGATGACTTTAACGGAAACATCCCCACGCGTTGGCTATAGCAGATACCAAATTACCGACTCAGTCAAAATAAGCATTCACATGATTATGTTCTCATATTGACATTAATTATCGAATGTGTGATTCGTATCACCATTTCAAAAATAATCCGAGTCATCGTAGTGTCGAAAATTAGGCACCACGAATTTTAAGAACTATTCCCACCAACCCGCGTAAATTTGAAAAAAAAAGTATCGACAGTTTTCCCACGAATCGCCATATCGCACGCAGCCCCGCATGCGGTGGACTTAAAGAGAGGGGCTCACAGATTGTCTGCGGTGGACGAGGAGAGTCGGGGGATGGAGAGTGGGGGGTTGCCATTTAACCCCCCCCCTCCTTCCTCTCTCTCCCTCCATTCCCCGTCCCCACCCTTCGCTTGCTTCTCTCTCCACGGGCACCCCACCCCCCCTTAACTCCTCGAAAAACCAATGCCGCCCACACTACTGCCACCGCCCGCCTCGGTACCACGTGACGTATTCCACCCATCCTCCTCCTCTTAATCCGCCACTCACTTCCCCTACTTCCCCCCCCTTCCTCCCTCGCCGTTCATTCCTCCTCCTTCACTCCACAGATTTAGGCAGCGCACCTGCTACGCACCAGCGCGGCAGGTGGCGGGATCCGGAACTAATAAATATGTCGCCGCTCGCTTCGACCCCTCCCCTCTCCCCCCACCCAACTCTTCCCCTCCTTTCCTTTTCTCCAATCCCCCCTCCCCTTTCTTCACCCCCTTCCTACTACTTCCCCCCCGCTTCCCCTTCAGATTTGCCGTCTTCCCCAACCTCCTCAATACGACACCGCTCCCCTCCCCCCCCTCTCCATCTCAACCTCCCTTCTCCAACGAGCCCCGAAAAGCTATCCGTCAGTTGTATTTTTTTATTTGTCTCCCCAACTACTAACACCCACCCATCCCCCACTCCCTACTTCTCTAAACCTCCCCCCTCCTGCTCCTCCCCGCACCACCCACTATCCCCTTTTTGGCAGTGCGGTGTAGCTCCGAGCGAAATGTCTCCCGCGTATATTCGTCGATTACCATTCGATTCGCTTTCAATTTTCGATCGATACGAATGAGATGACGGCGTCGTGCAAAGTGTATGTGAGTGTGTGGGGGGGGGGGGGTGGAAGGGAAATTTATATAGGTGTATGGTTCGTAATCTTTTTATTTTCCAACTTCCTCCACTCACCTCTTACACGTGTGTTTCTCCGTTTCCGACAGGGTGACGCGATGTTCTCGTCTGGCACGCGCCCCCGTTGTCCTAAAGGATTTTTAAAATATGCGTGACGCAATTTTCTTTTCTTTTCACGATGTCAAACCGTGTTTTTCTGTTTGATTTTTCAATAGTTTGATGGCTTTTGATAGGTGTATCTACCAGGAGAAACTTTGCGAAGTGAACCAGTTCAAAAGAAAGAAGAGCGAAGACGTGCTTTGATTGATATAAGTAGCGGAGCATAATCTAGCCTTTTCAGGGCCACGCAACAATATATCATTTCCATAACCTCGAGCTTAAAGTGCCAACAGAAATATATCGTAGTCTCGTCGTAAAAAGTGTTTATATTAAATAGGGAATGTTAAATTATTATTGTTAGTGAAATCAACAACTAAGTGAAAAACTTTGGCCTTTCAAACGTTGCTATGTCTATGAATGGCTGAAAGCGAAATGCATAGATATTCATTTAATACCCCTTGAACGTCTTGCCTATCCCAAGTGGATGGAGTATGTCACTTAGTGCGTGGTAAATTTGATTTGTTCTAGTCGGATCCAAGAAAAATAGGAATTGGCTGACAATGTCTGTGGTGTTGAATTAAACATTTTCCAGGTGTTTAAGAAATATTTTAGAACCTTATTAGAGATGTTAAGAGAGGATTGATGTCTAGCTAGAAATGAATTGTGGCACAGTTTTATCCTTAACCTTGGACTTCTAGAAGAGAAAATGTGAACGAATAGTATTCAATTTAGGTTTAAATTTGGAGAAGGATGGTGAAAGTTAGTTTGGGATGATGAGACTATGGACGACAGGGTGGAGGAGGAGAAAAGTTCTGTAAGCAACTATGTGACAGAATCGGTCGGGTAATGAGAAGAAATTGTTGAGTAAGCGGTGAAAAGGGTGAAGGATGAGATTACTCGAAACCTCCTCACATTCAAGGCTGTGAGATATTGCGATATTTCGACAGCATTATATATTATTTATGATGCACCATACTATATTACTGATCCTCTTAGCTATGCAGTTGATTACCGAGCGATATCATGCGATGCGACACATCATGAGATATTCCACATCACTCGATACACGCATCCATATTATGCGATATATTGTATCCTTATATAAGTGATATGATTCATTCATTCGATATATATTATGGAATATCATACGATATGTTATACGATTCGATGTCATATCGGCATATCGAATTCAATAAGCCAATCTGATGTATTGAATAAAATATTCGACATTTCGCGTCTTTTGGGAAACTATATTTTATCGTAGTACGATATCGAAATTTAAATATTGCTTACCCATGTTTTTCATCGTTTTCGAGTCCTCTCTCACTTTCACCCCCTGCCACCCACTTTCTTCCCGTCTCCCGCCTTCAAAATTCTCGCCACCCCCCACCCACCCTCTCCATCGCCTCCACCCCCTCCTCCTTCCCCAAACACACCCCTTCCCTCCTTAATACACCTTTCCCCTCCCTCCTCTCTCTCCCTCTGTCTCACCCCTCCCCTATTTTATCAACCCTTCCACCACCCACCGCCAGCAGTTCCCTTTTCCCACCCTCCGGAAGAAGAGGGTAAGTGGGGGGAGGGAGGGTGAGCGCCTGTCACGGCGGCCATTCATCACAACTGGGCCCCAGGTTCGATTCTAATTGCAAGAGTTGGAATTCGTGGCAGGGGGTGAGGAGGGGGGGTGATAGGAGGAGGTTGGGGGAGGGAGTGGTATGGGAGGAGGTTGGGGGAGGGGGGGGTGGAAGTGGAGAATGTGGGTGTTTGGGTTGCTTTGGAAGGAAATCCGTACCTTTTTTTCGCTGCGAATCCCTCCTCCTCCTTATTCTTCCTTTCCCCCTTTCATCTCCTTATGCTCCTTCCTCCGTGTTTTGCTCCGAAGCAATCCCTTTCTCCTTCTCCGACGATGAATCCTACGGCTTTTCCCACTGGATGGGTGATTTGCGATCGAAAAAAATAGTAACCTGCGTCGCCTAATTCTTATTCTAATAAGAGATCATACTCTCTAAAACCAGAAGCATTGCATACTTATGGTAAGTGCAAATTTCCACAGAGGAAAAATCACTCGCCTTGACCGGAACTAGAACCCGGATCCATCCATATCACGCCGTGTGAGTTTATCAGTGAAGCTACCGAGGCATCCTATACTTTGGATGTTTGAGGTTAAAGCCCTCGGTTTAATATCGAGGAATCCGAGTTCGAGTCCCGGACAAGGCGAATGATTTTTTCCTCTGTGGAATTCCGCACTTAAGTGCACTTGCGGGTGACTCCATAATGGTAGTACCGGGGCTAGTTCCGGAATCATCAATATTCATACTTAAGGTAGTTAGAGCGAGGTATCACTTCACGGTAAATTTAACGAAATTGGCATCATTATTAAGGGAAAGATCTCATTCCTCTAGTGATACGTACCAAAATATCATCAACTCCTTTTTGAGATATATCAATAAAAAAATTGAAGTCGTTTTTAATGGAATTAGGTGCGGTTATGCTCTGCAGATATATATAATTTTTAAAAAGTGACGAATTTTTCGCGCATAGATCACTTCAGAAATACGACTGTGCATAGTTCGAATTTATTACTAACTCGATCACCATTTATAAATTTGCAAAACAATCCCTTCAATCTTGTATACATCTTCACCGTACGGCGTAAAGATGCAAGTCAAGTATGCCTTAAATATGTACATTTAGTTAATTACTGGGAAGTTTATTAATGAAAATAAAAGTTTGCACGACCCTTATATTACTTTATTTGCTTCATACTTTTCAATTAAGAGCTAATATTTTAAAATAAAATTAGAAAACGGTCAATGCTATGAATTGAGAAAAAACCTCACTGAAGCTTCTGGAACGATTCCGAGGATCGTCCTCAGGACTCAATTTTTCGGAAATACTAAATTAATTTCTCTCCTCAATGATTCATCTTATCAGATTCGATCTAGTGAAATAAACTGAGTGCCCTAAAAATTGGAATACTTAACATAATTTTTCTGAGTTTTTTTTTTAAGGAAAAGATGTAACAAACTCATAGGATATCATTTTGGAATATATCTTATATATTCGTATGAGTATTTAAATACTATAGGTAAAAGCAAACAAACTGATTTTTTGTTTGAATATTAGTTATTTTATAATTTCTTTTTAATACTGATGCAAAGCATCGCTATCAGTGGGTAACTTAGAGTCGCGTTTTCGTTCTCCATGATACTAAATGAAGAAGATAAGGCGATGCAAAAATAGCTCATGACTTCTACATAATGTTATTATGTGGGACTCATGATGTAGTTTAGTGGAGCGTATCAGCCAGACGGTGCAGCGCGATTCTCCTCACACAGTATTCTGCACCGTCATTTCTATCAAGGGGCATTATTATTCACGCACTCCCCTGTCTGACCCACTAACGCATACCCTTAGAAATAATTTTTTTTATTTGATGCAACGTATTCCCTCGAGACACAATACACCCCGAATGGTTACGGTACTGAGGGAGAGAATAGAGAGGGCAAATTATTTTCGGAACTAAAGTGGAGGAAGTGGATGTAATTAAGGAATTAATAGAAATGTGGGAGTTACTGCTTCAAGGACGCTCCAAATTAGAAAGCAGGCTTAGGTTGCTACACTCCGGTAGCAGTTTTTATTAAATTTTGAAATATATACACTGTTAATACAGCGATATTGGGTGTATTCGAGCATATCATTTTTTATCAAAAAGTTATATCTCGTTACTGCCTTAGTATAAAATTGAATGTTTAAATAAAATATGGAAAAATGTAAAGCTGCATCTGTGGCTTTTTTGTTTTACATTTTCACGTACGCACTGTGATACTTCTTTGTCATTATAAAATGATCTGGTGTATTCGGGTCAACAGGTGCTCAAAAGCAGACCTAAAGTAAAACTTCAAAAAGTTTAGTAGTAAAATAAAAAATGTATATTTTGTACCTTTATTTTGATGCAATATCCATGAAGGTATGCCGTAAGGATAAGTGCTTCCAGAAGCCTCTGGAATATATTGGTCTCATTTTGAAAATAGCTTAGTCGTAGAAAAATCCTTCAATGCTGCATTGCTAAAGCGCTGCGAATAATTAAGAGTAGTTGCTCTTAGCCACTATAGTAGCCGCCAGAGTGGCTGGTATAAAATTAAGGGAGGTTTTGAATGTTTTTTTTATTAATTGGGTATCAGAAATCTTTTGAGATTTTTGTTGGTTAAATGTATAGCAAATAATTCTCACCTTTTTGATGAAACTTTTTCTTCTGTTAAAGATTATTTCGCTTATCAGAGGAGGTGTGGATGAACAACATCCAAAAATTTCAAAAATACTCCTATTCTCTTGGAAAAAAATATCTCTTTAAATTAATAATTTTTTATTCATTCTCAAATCCTCCTCATATAAAATAAATATTTTCCCCATCCCTCATTCTACCTCTTTTCCACCACCCATCATAGACTTCAACATCTCATGATAATATCCCATTCCTATTCCAAGAAATAATTCTACCCTCTCTTAGTCTCTTCCGGAAACAACTTTTTTTACAAGGACCTCTTATTTCATTCACTCACATTCTGTCCATATTATCTTCTCTACCCTCCCATGACACGAATTCCTTATATTAATTTTACATAAAATGTGTACCCAGGTCATTGTCGTAAACTGTCATTAATTCAAAGTTTGGTTTGATGCTGCTTAAGGTTTTATTATATTTTCCGCTAACCGCTTTATTTTTTCATGATTTTGGATTTTGTTCATAATTACTTGCGTGATATATTCCATTCTCGGCCCACCTCGTTAATGCTTTCCATTGTAACTCCTTCCATTAATGATCTCAGGAAACTTATTTTTACTATCCGAACGAATACAATAAGCTTGTCATATTAGCTTTCTAGATTTTTATTCAACAACATTTCTCGCTAACTCTTCAAAGGACTTCATTTGGTGATGTTTTCTATTCGTTTGATATTCATCGTTTTAATGTGACAGCTTATTTTCAATACTTCCCTATAATGGACTGGTATTGCCCAAGATATATTGCCTTATAAGTGAACGTTCCATACATATGGTTTAATGAAGTACTTTCACACTTTTGAGTTAGTTCTGCTAGCGTAATACCGGCAGAATTTATGCATAAAATCCAGAGCCAGTGTATTCATTCTGTAATCACAAATTAAGCCATATGTACTGTGCCTATTATTTGTTCTGCTTCTGCAATATTTTAAGTTTTACTCGCAAAATTGAGCAAGCTGTGTTAGCCTGTTTCCATGAAGCGCCTTTTTTTCTCCCAGGGGTCCGTTTGTCGCTATCATCACTCTTTTTTCGGATAGAATACCTTCTTTTCCTGGGCCACACAGCGCACTCCTCTTGCTGTATCCTTTCTCTAGTGATCATAATTCATGGGTATTGATGGAAAACTTTACATGCTTTAGAATTTTAGGTGTGGTAACTAGTCTTCCCGGCATTCTTCGCGTAACCAACCCTCCACCATTATTCCGCCCCCTCACCCTACCCTTCTTCCCCCCCCCCCCCTACGGTCGGGTCCGATTCTTCGAAATGAGGGCCCGGTTAAAAAAAAAGAAGAATGATAAAGCGAAAGAACCCTTGCGCCTGCATCACTCTCTTTCTCCCTCTGGAATGCTTCCTTCCCTGCCTCCTTCATCAATCCCTTGGTTACTCCCGCGCAGCCCTTTTGCGCCCTGCTGGTACCCTTATATTCATCCCAGCCTGAATTCCCCGTCGTCATCTTGGATCGGAACGCAAACAAGGATGGTGGAGGGTGTGTGGGAGGGTGAAGAGGGGATGGCTACCTCCTACTGACTTCCCGCACATCAAGTGGATCTCTTAAAAGTTATAAACCGAATTTCATCGCGTCTACGATGGCGGTCTAGTCTGAGGAAGGGAACTGCCTCCGTTGAGCTCTTACGAGTGGTATAGCGCCTGCAGTACACTGACAATAAATATGTAGACTTCGCAATTTATTGTGTCACTTCTATAACTATTTACGATGCATTGAGGGAATTTAATTTGAATTTTTTCACCAATCTCTGATTAGCGCAGTTTTTTAGTACCTAGGTCATCGAAGTCCAATAGTTGTCATATTCCAATTTCCCTTCGTATTTTTGCCTTTAGTTGCCCGCAAAAATAAAAATGGTTCTTTGATTTACTGAAATCATACAGTCATACTGATTTTCAGCGTATTATAGGTATGCATAGAAATGATTGTCCTAACATTTAATCAAGTTCGTAGGTCTAACATTCTGAACGGATGGTGAAACAAGTGTTTCATATTACCTGGTCCAACTATGTTGCTTAAATTTAAGCAGTGATATTGTTCAGCCCTTCTCCTGGCCTAAAGTTTGTACAGTGGTCTTTAGAGAAGTGATGAAATTGACAAGTTTTTAAATTTAGATAACAATTTTACAAGTAGAAGCGTAATCAGATCACAAGGGTATTTCCATTTATCCATTCAATATTTGGGAATATTTTTTATTACCCAATATCATGGTGATGAATCTTAAATCCAATTCTAAATCCTGGTCTCTAGCTTTCTCACCTGAGTGTGAAGTAGTTTTTCCAATGTGAAGATCCTTATATGTAATACCTAGTCGTCCGCAATAATTTCCGTTTGAAAAACGTTTATCTCGGGCATAAGTGGAGGGATAACTATTACGAGCAAAATAAAAAGATATCAGTCTTCCCGAATCCTTAACAGCCATTGGCGAAAAAGTCGTTCAGTTGATGAATATGGCAAGCGACACTTAACCAAAAGCAATCCCAACTTTTTTCGGATACATATATCTCGGCGTGCACCAGGTGTGCAGGCGCTACTTCTCTCTCTCCCCTTCTCCTCTAAACTTTCCAATCAGTCTGGTATTCAATCAATGAATCGGCCTCTCTCCTGGCACTCCCTGCTCCTTGGACCTTTGGACCATCCCCACTTTTTCGCATGCCAGCCGAGGAAATATATATCCGTACGGGCCCCCATGTACGATTTCCTAACGTTATATGGAATCTCCTCGCGCTATCCGTAAGTGCTTATCTCATGTAGTACTTAAAGGGCTATTTCAATCAGGTTGTTTAATGGCACAAGCTCGAGGAACAGGTACTCTTGGACTGTAAATTATTGTCAAAGTGCAACAAATTAACTAATTAAAAATCGTATTACCTGCTATAAAATTTCGCATCATACGAGTAGAACGATTTGCAAGATTTCTTATAGTCAAATTTGTTATAATGTGTATAGATAATAAAAAAAGTGTTATGTAAAGTAGATTGTAAGTATAAACAAACAGTAAATCCACGTGTTTCAGCGAAATATCAAATATAAAGAGACGTGAGAAAATAGAAGCAGTGTACACACCAAAAATCATCATTGCCAAACACCGGGCCATATCTTAAAAAGTTTGAAAAAGCTTATTCTACACGAAAAGAGCTAATGCATATATCACAAAAAATGTCTCCAAGGCAACGAACATATCGAGAGACCGTTTGCGATGGCAAACAAACAAACATTCTTCTTTGTAATAGTAGTTAGCTGCGGAAATTTTTATTTATATTTCTAATTATGCCCCTTTAAAATCCTGTTGATCGTAACAAATACAGCAAAACAAAGATTCTACTTATTATTTCTTTCTATATATTTTAATACTGTTTAGGATTTCATTAATGTGTAATTGAATCTTTCCCTTTGAGTCCTTTCTTCGAGTGTAATCACCGTGAGAAACTCCCAGGTGTTGTGGAGGTACACCGGTACAAATGTATCCTAGACAAGTAAATAAGCCCAGTCCACTTGCGATCGCCACTGAACTTCAGAGCATGCCATCTCAGAGAAGACGATAAGTGCTTGCACGCACACTATTAATGTTAGTCTATACGTGAGCATTGGTGTACATTCCAGTTTTGCTCGTTGAATCCGTTGACGGAATGCCTGGTGCTAAACGTCCGGGGAAGTCGCATCGATTTTTTTGCCTTGTTATCTCGGACTATTAGGTAAGAGCATTTATTTAAGTGTTCTACCCAATGTTCTATGTTCACGGATAAATGGAAAGAGTAATTGTACAATATAGTATAACAAGAGAAAGACGTTTGACCTATTCTAAGGAAGATAAAATCCAGATAAGACCACGTCTGACACACAAAAAACCCTTAAAGGACATGAAAGAAGGAAATGTAGAAGGGAAGACACCGTGAAAAAACTAAAAAGGATGAAGACAGTGAAACGAATCATGGAACAGAATAGCTAAGAGGGAATATTGTAATTAGCAGGGGTGGGGAGAGTAGCGGACTGCAGTTAACTACTTTTAAGATGGAATGACTTATGATGATAAATGATCTAATGCTTTAGATTTTTGGACACATTTTACAGACGGAGTTTAAATTGGTGTCATCCCTCTGACAAGTGTTCGGATATAATTTGTTTACGTCCATCAGAGCATGAGAACGAGTAAAACTGCAATGCAATTCTGATAAATAAATAGATGAAATAGCAATATACTTAATAAAACAGTTAAGTTTTATTAGCTTTCTACATGTGGAAGGTGACATTTTCCTCTTCATTGATAATTAAGTTCACTTATTAATTCCAAGTGATTCTTTGGTGATTGATTTATTTTACCCTACATTAAGAAGTTATTTAAGGATTAAGTTCATACGATATTGCTTAATTGTCCCAGGAGTATTTGTGTGTGGTTAAGTAATAAGGCGAACGCTTGATGATATGTAGACGGGGATTTTGTCTTGACATTAGAGTTTTCAGTTCTTAGTATTTATTTATGCCTTTAAAAATATCTTTTGTGTCCCAAAATCCTAATTCAGTACGAAAGTGGAATGAAGTGTCTACTCAAACTGTTGATTATTTAACAAATTACGAATCAATTGCTACGCTCGTCTTCCATATGTAAAACTCGTTTACTGAGGCTACCATGCATTGGGCTGAATAATTAAATACTCACATTTTCTTCAATGAATTTTACAAATAATATAAGATTATTATAAGCAAATTAAGGAATTAGGGAATGATAATTTTGCGAGGTAAAATGCGAGTACATTTTATGAATTTTCTTTGATTTGAAATGGCAAGTGATTAGCTCAACAGGTAAGAATGCAATGGTTAGGTTTTCTGTCAAGTACTTTTTTGCTATTGTGAGTATAAAATACTTAATGAGATTTCACCAGTCTTTAATGCATTATTATTGAGCTGATTTTAATTAATAAACATATCTTAGATTTAGTCATGCAGTATGACATTCACAACACAGGTATCAACAGGCTTCTTAAATCTGGTCTTAAACTATGCAAAATTCATTTCTCTCTTCAAAGAATTATCGTAGTGTGATTAATGATCGATCAATCGGAAATGACAATTTATTTTTTAAAGTAGAGAAACAATAATATTTTTTAACATAATTGTATTTTTGAAATATTTTTGTAGACATAAACGATGTAACAGGATATCAACAAAATGATTTGAATGCTCTTATGTTTTTGCTCCAGTGAAACTCATTCTTTTTTCATTGATATGTCATAATGTATGCCCTCTCATCGGCCGTATTTCTGTTGGTCTAAAAGATTGTCCAATATCAATATAGGTTGATGGTTTGAGTGCACTTACACATGTGCAACAGCGTAACATGTGTACCATTATGCCTCGTTTTGTCATAATGTATATGCTCTCGTCGGCAGAAAAGGTTTTGAAGTTCAGCCCCCATCAACGACTTGAGCTCAACACGCCCTGACAAAACCCCGACGCCACATTCCTCGTGTTGCCCTAATTAAGACCCTCAGGGGTGGTTGCAGGTGCCTGTCGGTTGTTTGCCATTGTTTTATCACTCACGGGAGAGAATGGAACGGGATGAAAAAATAATCTCTCTCTCGCTTTTTCCTTTTTCTAAAAGTGTTCCCGTCGTTCGGTTGATGTATGTCTTTCATTTTCGGAAACTGGTAGTTACTTATTTTTTTTTCAAATCCGTTCCACAACTTTTATTTTTTCTTCTGCTACTGCCCCCACGCGGTCGAGATAATTTTGATTTTTGACGCGTCGATCGTAATTCGCGATTGTTTTTCATCCGGACTTTTCGGGTCTTATTTTGGTTTCATTAATAATCGCGTTCCTTTTTGTCTCTCCATCATCCCTCTGGTATTAGTAAAAATCGAGCCACGCCGGTCATGTGTTCCCTGTGTTGGAAAAATCAGTGTCCGATAAATATATTCCGTATCGTCGATAGTCTCGCGATAACGGCCCAGCGATTTTCCGCGGTGGCACAGCGGCGACCCGGTTGATGTGATGGAGGCCTGCCTACCCTCTGGCGGAGGACGAACACGCACGCAAAAAAGAGAATCGGAAAAGAAAAATAAAGCAAAAAAATGCATCATGAGAAAATCGCCCGGTCTCCATTTTTCTCTATTGACTCGCCGTGATTGGAAATTTTCAGGGTTTTAAATGGAATCGTCAAAGACCGTTTTTTATTTGCCTATGCGTCACCGAGAGTTAAATTGTTGTTCTGGACTGTTTTGCGCATTTTTGTGCTTCCGATTAGTTGCGGAACACGATGAAAAAAATCTCTTCGCTAATGAACGAAGCTGGGAGTGTAGCTTTTTTTTTGAAAGCGATTGAAGCATGGAGCAGAAATTATCCAGTTGTTTTATCTCAGGGGTTCACATTCATTCCGTGTTCGCGGATTTATGCGTTGCAGCACATTGGGTATATATTTTTTATACGTTTTATACGTATGCGTGGAAGATTTTATAAAAAACGACGATCATGAAGTTTCTATTAAGTTTGAAATGATGTACCAGAGTTTAAACTAACAAAACTATTCATATTTTTGTCGCAAATGTGTTAGGTCAGAAAATGTCAGGTGCATTCTAAGCTTTGCGCTACAGAGGATCATATTTTTCTTGCAAATATGGTTGAGATACCTGCCAAAGGCATATGAGTATGTCAAGCGTACTGCTAACATTTTGGAAATTTTGGAAAATTTTCGTGCTTAACATTTTCTTCGGACATGTTACGAGAATGGATGCACTCTCGCACGTCTTGTGGGTGTTTCCTATCACCAAGCAGAGCAAATATTTTACTTGCAGCGATGCTGGTCAATGTAATTATGCTTGCATAAAGAAATATAGGAAAAATTTTTGTGACGCAGATATGTAGGACTGGGAGTCATCATGACAAGACATTGAAATAATGTTTTAGGCAAGTCTTATACATTGCGCTGGAAATTCTAGGGCTTGAGATCACGAAAAGGGCCTTAGTAAATGACCCATTGGTGCGTTTTGGTCCCCGGATTCTGGTTTTGCTTTGTGCAATGTAAAATTTAAACTGAAAATTACATAATTTAGCAATATGAGTAAATTAAGAAAGATTAGGATTTTTTATCAGGCTTTTCACAAATGCTAATTTCCGTTGTCATATTGCGAGGTGCTCATTTCGACTGATGTTAAATACATGACTACTCCGACACCATTCACGCTTTTCTCAAATTTTGTCTTACTTTATGCTGCATGTTTTTATTCTTGCATGAGTATCTAATCTGCACTCTATTAAAAACAAAGGTCACTGTCTAAAAGTTTGCATTTAGCGATGGCTAGTGGAACTTCAGGAGAATCGTATCGTTTATGCACCCAGCGAAAATCTAATTTTTAAAATTCCTAAAAACTCCCTACTTCTCTTAACAATTGCATCTATTCTATTTTATGCTCTCCCACCTGCATATTGTGCGAAAGGGCAACGATGAAATAGATATTTGAAGAAGATTAGGGAATTACGAATGAATTATTACTGATCTCGGAGTATACTCCTCGCCTGCCAATCACTTACCCGTGGGTTCGCTTCTTACCTAGGGTTATCCGTAGTTGCCTGATATTGTAACTAATGTAAAGGTCCGTGAGGTTTTTACCGGAAATAATTAAAATGATTACATTGGATCTTCGGATTGATGGCTTCCGATGATCACCATATCATTCCAGTATATCTAAATACGCATTTTATGTTATAATTTATGCTGTGTACTCTCTCTCTCTCTTGCTCATGGATGAGAGAAGAAAATGAGTGTAAGATGGGAACGTAATTGGGAAGGGTGGGAAGAAGATTGCGGAAGAAGCTACAGCGAAGACACGGGAAGGTTCGGACGAGTGGGTGCCAGGGGGAAGAGAAGGATGGGAGTGCAGAGAGGCGCAGCAGCAGCGTGTCCCATGTGCCGCACTCCCTCTTCTCGCTTGTGCCCGCTCCTTTCCAAAACCGCATCCCGTCGTCACGTGTCCCGCGGTTTTGCGAAGGCGCGGCGGTTGTTGGAGGTGTCAGCCGACCGAGAGTGAGCGCGGCCCGGGGGAGGTTTATAAGTGCCCGGGATAGGACGGGCCCCGCCCCGTCCCCCCTCCCCCCTCCACAGCTGGGGACGACGAGAGGACTTGGGGACGGAGTTGGAAGAACAGTAAAAAAATTAGATTTATGGATGGATAAATGGACATCATTCTAGTCCTGTGTTCTCTAAATTATACTGTCTAAGTGATTGAAGGGTATTTTGAGGTGAATAAAATGTAGATATTATTTTTAAAGGCTAGTCATTGTTTTGGAAGGTTGTGGCCTTAGTAACTGCTCTATTGAGGGAAAATAATGAAAGTGATTAGCTGGATTGTCTTATTAATTTTTATTATCGCCTCATGCATAATGCTGACGTAGATTCCCATTTTTCTCAGAATTGTAAAATTATCACTAAATTAAAAATATTATTTTACCTGTGTTCACTGAGCAGCTGATTCTGACTTTTTTCCCGTGCTAATAGTCATTTTCGTCATGAAATATAGTATTGCAGTTCATGAAAAACCACCGATTATGTTGCCAAAATGAGATGGATTGATTCATAATTCCTTATAATCACACCAAAAATACTGTTACATCATATGCATTAAATGATGTCATCGAGATGTGATAGAAAAGAACTTAAATAAGCATAGCATTGGTTCTTTTCAATGAATAAAATATAAACCTATTACTCCTAGGCGTCATTATTGGGTTTAATTATTGTACATAAGGATGGCGCTTACAGACGTCGAAACGCGTAGTGCAATAATCTATTTCGTCGAAAGAACTAAGTTTTTCTTTATTTAAGTAGTATTATATCAATTCACCTAATTGGTGGAAAAATGGCGCTGAAATTACAATGAAGATGGTCTTTTTTTAAAGCATTATAAGGAGGAACATATATTAGGTACTCTGATCTGACCCTACTGAATGCGACAGAATAATGCGTTAAACGGAGTTTTCAACCTTGTCCTCAAGGAAATCAATGTGAGATAGGAGGAATGGGGTAAATGGGTCTATCGAAGGATCAGGGCGATGGAAATGTTACAGGAGGATATCGCTGGAGGGTGGAGTCGTGGGAATGGTAACATGGAGGTGAGCAAGGTGAGAGAGTGATGCAGGACATCGGACGGAAGAAATGAGTGGTGGATAAAAGACCGTGGCTCGGATGCTCTTCCTTGTTGATGGACCTCTGGCCCAGGCTGCGCCCCTGAGGTGCCAGGGTTTCTTTCGCCCGCTTCCTCTCACCCCCACTCCCTCCCTCTGCCGGCCCACTTCATGTCGTGCGACATGTCAGTCGACCTCGTCAAGTGCCCAGCCACTCGGGGAGAGGGGCGCTCCCTGCTCCACCCATGTACACCCGGCGGCTACTCTTCGTACTTACACCACTCGTCCCTCACCCTTTCAGAAAAAACTTACCCGTTCAGATCATCAAGGCAACGACCGTCGTACCTTCCATCCCAGGCGGAAAACGCCGTGTTGAGGCATAATACCATGTATAGGCTAGATACGCCCTCAGTGGAGAAATATGTCTCCGCAGCAACTTTGAGGCGTGTAACGTCAGGTACGGTAATTAAACTGGTGTTCACCGGAAATCCTAAATTTTACTGCTATTTATCTGGGCTAAAATTTTTTTATTCCCCGCATTCTGTGATGCAACCGAGTACGAGTGTACGAAGAAAGAAAAAAATGCTTTATTTTCGCATGCATGTCTGGTTAATACGTGTCAGTAGAACGAAAAACCCCCTTCGTTCCTTTTCTGCCGGGAATTAAGTGCTCCTCAGTAAAGCGATATTTTATAATAGCTTCATCACCACAGTAACTAACCCTATTTTATTAGAGGAAACTGGGCTCCACCATGCCAAAGTCACGAAACTTACCGTGTCCGACGTCACAGATATGAGCTCACTCTGGCCCCAATTGCAAGGATAACGCGGGTGTCCTCTACTGTATATATTCTCGATGGGAGAACACCGAAAAAAATGAAGTACTAAAATCAGCTGTGACAAAAAATGATTAAGATGATAATTCTGTCTGATAAGAGTATATACTAGGTCTTTCAGAATAAACCTTATTTATATAACTTATGGTGCAGGTAGGGGATGTGATTTCATGATTTTTTTGTGAACGGACATGGATCATAACTCCGTTTTTACTGATCTATGGCGGCCCAAACATTTTAACCAGCTAAGTTTGCAGTTTCCTTGAAAACACCAATTGACGGTGACCTATACTGGTTGAAGAGATCTGAAAATTGTCTCAAAAGTGCAAAAGATTTGCTTCGTTCTTTAAATGTTGTCACTCCTGCTTATGGAAGCTAATTTTAAAGATGGCATCCAAATTTTCATTTTTTCATGTCAACGGCATAATGTGCTGGATAATATGTTTGCTTCGCCATTGCTCCTTTAGAAAGGAGTTGCGACCCCATATCCTTTAGCCGAAAGAAATGTTTGGAATCACGTTACTTATCACCTCCAGAAGTTACGCAGATTCGTCCTGAAACACCCTATACAAGGAGTATGTTGTACTTTTCAATAATTCTCAAAATTGCAAAGATATATTGGCATGATTGATTCTACTTCATCTACACCTGCTTCCTGCTCCAGGAGCCTCTGCAAGTGGTATTAGGACACCTGCCACGAAAAGGAAGCTTATAGGAAAAAGTAATATGGGGTGGCAAATGAATAGAGAAATATGTATTACTATAATTAGTGTCTCGATCTGCTGTTATTGCAGTTGTGAATTATGCATTCATATTCCCACATTCGTTGTCACTTCTTGAACCATGGTTATTGACGTTTTCTGTACGTCGGGAGAAAGAGTTGTATACCTCTCTGTTCGGCAGGGTAACTCTATAATTTTGTTTCTTTTCTCTGTAAAGGCCGTTATACACGGGGCACGAAATTGCACAACTTCAAACTGCATGTTTTCCACAATCGGGCGTCCAATCATTTTCGAATTAGAGCAGGGGATATTTTGCACTCTTACGTTCATGCATTCGCGCATGCGTTCTTGCAATTCACGGCTTGACGCAATACATTTTGAAATGCACGTTCGTTCGTACATCAGATTGTGCAATTATGTGTTCCGTGTAAAACGGGCTAAAGACACTGCCTCGTGCTCTACTTTATTGAATTATTTCATTTAATTGCAAGAAAATATGAATTTGCAATTCAACAATAATTTATTTTTTTAACGAGCGGATTCGTAACCGAGTTACGTCCTCAGGTACCTGGAATACCGAAACCGGTCTTTTTAAAAATAATATTGAGTGTAATTGCAGCGATCGTTTCATTGTTATTTTATCTGAGAATCAGATGTAGTGTCGTAATATAGTAATATCCTGCCTGCCAATCAGAAACTAGTGTTATTTGTATTTTTACAGTCGCCATAGACTTGCGTGTAACATTCCAGCCATTAGCGGCCCTCAACCCAGTATTTCAAGTTTCTAAGCATCGCAAATCGTACGCTACATCGTCGGTGGAAAACCGTTTTAGAACTGGTATTCCTACCATCGTAACTCATATTTTCTAATGCTGCCAATTTACTACCAAAAGCGGCAAAATAGCGGAGGGAATTGGAATAAATGAATCAAAATAGTCGACTGAGGAAAAAGAATTGAGGGAGAGAAGTTGTTAGCTGATGAATAACTAGAGGGAAATGTCCTTTACTTTTGAAGGCTTCTCTTAAATTGTAAAATGCCATAAGGATGCTGGATTTATTCTTTTATTTGAGATAAGCAGCTTGCTGCTCGCTTGTTCAGTTCAGTTTATTTGTTCATTTCTGTTGATGGCAGCATAGAATTACAATGATTAATCAAGAACTAGTATTAGTGCATGTCAACTGGCTGCGATGGTGCTTTGGATGGTGGTTTAAGTGGAGAAACAATCTACCTCCGTTCCCTTTATGAAATGGACAAGATGTCTCCAGAGTTAACAGCTCGGTCTTGTCATATCCGTTTTTCTCCTTCAGTTCCGCGAGTCGTAGTTTTAATTCCCTTCCGGAAATGGAGAAGACGGTGCGAAGAGATGTGCTCTTGCGCAAAAACCCTTCCCTCGAAAACGTTTGAAGTATCAGAGGAATTCATTCACCTCGGTAGTCGTGTGCCCGCGACAGTATCGTATTTTGATGCTTCTGCATCGGAGGCAGCCTTTTCCTTCAGTCACTAGGATGCCTTGATGTTTCCAGACGAATCACAACCACAAAGTGGGCGTCCGTAGCAGACTTCAACTCGGCTCAGTTGGGTGAAGCCTAAAAAAGATACTGCGTATTGGAACACCGCGCTAGAATTAGCGTTCTCTCATTTGGCTGCAGTATTTTCATTTTTATTTAAATCATTGTAATGGATTAAAGATTGATATGATGCTACCTAAAGCAGGCTTATAACTTTCAATTTCGGCATCTATTTATTCATTGCTTTATGTTGAAGGTGCACTCCTTCACGTAAATACGGCATCATAGTGGATATTCGCTATATCTTTGATGAAAGTTTACCGTTTATAAAAAGTGTGCAAAACTACCCTCAGTAAACATTTGAGCTCTAGCAATACGTTCTTACTTTTTCCCTTATATTACTCATATATTAAGCCTACAATCATGGTCATCTCTATATAATGCAGCGTATTACTTAAACGCTAGTTATTTAAGCCTTACAGGCTAATTGTGTAAGCTGAAGGAAACCTTTTATTTATGTATTCTATTTAAATGTTTCATTTAGTAAAAAGAATTTTTAGCATTATATTGCTCATATGCAACTCAAAATGCGTTCTTATACATGTATAATTTCACTTTTTCTCGATTTCGGCCAGCAGTAGAAATGTTTTATCGGAAATGGTGCTAACTGAGGTTCAGTTTTGCTTATTACAGTCAGACGTCACAACAAAATGCTCTCTTTATGTTATGTTTTAGGTTAATAATATTTTTTCCTGTTGAAAATAGTAGTTTGGATCTTTAAACATGACCGAAATCCGTTTTGAAGTCTTCAATTGATGCATCACTAGTTTACCTTTTCTACAGATTATCGTACAAAGTTCAAGGTTGAATAAATTTCACTTGATTAAACGTTAAAAAATCGAACAAGCAATACCAAGTCAACAAGCACTCCTTAAACAGTACTCACTCTAGATTTTTCGAGTCATGTAAAATACTATTATTTTTTTCATCCTATTAGAGGTTACTCGACTCAAATAAAAAATGAGTCGTTATCACTAATATCGATTTTGTGTAGGTTAGGAGGATGATTAGGAAAATATTTCTTTTGCGGAATGGGAAACGGTGGAAAAAACCCAGTGTCAACATAATCCCTCTATTCAGGATCTGATAACACTAATCCATAGGAGTAAACGAACAAAAGGAATTCATCAAAATGTAATGCTCCATAAAATAATGGTGTATAATGATGTTAAATACCCCCCACTTATTTACATGTGTTATTAATGTAGGTTTGTTAGAACATACCTCTGCTGTGCATGATTGTAAATTTATCCATAAATATACACATATACTCAAACACTCATACACACCGCTATTGAATTCTGCTTGGGCTCTCAACCTGATGGAACTGCATTTCTGGCAACGTTTCGAAGTACGAGCACTGATGACGATGGACGACACGTTCATCAAAGCATCGGAAGAAATGCAGAGTTCTACCTGTTGGAGAGTGGAGACCCCTAACAGACTTCACTACATAGGTACCTATCACGTCGATTCCTTACGGGGTAGGAACAGTCAAAGAGCTCAATTATTGGTGTTATGCTTGGGAAACTGGCTGAATTTAAATATATTTTTCCATGCTGCCATATACATGCAGACCTACTTTACTTCTGCCACAGTCATGCATTATATCGAAAACGCTCTCATGTACTGAAGACTCCTAATATTCCTCCTTTTAAGAGTCTCTTACACCATATTCACTCTTGACTTTTCTCGTACTAACCCATTCCTCCCACACCCTTCACTCCTCTCTTATAAATCTGTTAAGTTAAGACTCATTCATTCTCTCAAACCAACGAAGCACGCTTCTTTCATACACGCATACATTCATGGAGGAGCACTCATTTAACCATTTCCATACTTTGTTTTACCGTAAACGGTAACGTCTTTAGGGGTTAGATGGAAGAAGGGACTATTAATGTCTCAATCTCGCCCCAATAAAGACGTTTATCCATCTATCTTTCTAAAAACATTTCAGATGACTTATGCCCACTAAATTTAGCCGACCTTTATGTTTATCCTATCGTTTACGACTATCCTTTCAGCATTCTCATGCCTCTTGATTGCCTCATCTATCCTTACATATTTCGCAATTATTCGGCCAATGTACACAAAATCATCCATTTTTTCACCATACACCCTCATTCTCCCGGTCAAAAATAACTAATTTTATCTTCCATAAAAATATCAATGGTTTACCATAAAATAAAATAATGTTATTTCACCATTTGTGGAATCGATTAATGATTAGTATGTATCCTTACTTATATTTACATTTTCCTAAGCTCTTAAGACAAGTTTGACCATCTGAGGAAAAGAAAAAGTGAATCGTGAAGGACTCGTGAAGGAGTGAAAGGTTTCTACCGTGCTCCACTTGATCAGATAAGCATGCATGGAAAATTGCCTTTGCTTCAGTGGAACCAGGTTTGTCCCGGTAGAGCGGACCATATGGCCCCCTTACCTGTGAGCCCTCAGTTCAATGTCTCATCCTCCGTACTGAGTAGTACACTTCTACATCTACATACTACTCTGCGAGCCGCCGCAGAGGCGTGTGGCAGGGAGCTTTAGGACACTTGCCTTGAAAGGGGAGAGAATGAGGAAAAAGAGAGGGAGATGACAGGGGTAAATTGTACGTTAATGATGATTGTTATGTCAGTGTCACGTTGTTTTTGTTATAATCACTAATGGTACGTAGAAATATATAATTTTTGTACCTTTTATTTCGGCAGTGAATTACTCAGATTCTGTCGCTTCTATTAGTTCAAGACACCATAGAAAGGGTAAAAGTCAAATTACTATCCTACACGTCCTAATGAAACTCGCCTGTTTTGAATTTTTCAATTAACCTAACCATAGGATGTAGCCTTTTAGTCTCTAACGGTTCCAAAGCTAGTGCTTCCATCAGCTGTGTGACACTTGGTCTTTAAATAGCGCCAAATATGGATCGAGGTTCACCTACAATATCTCATGCTTTGCTGAGATTCGGACCGAGGCCCTTGGGATTGACCGCAACATCATCCTCATTCAAGGCGAAATATAAGTCCGTTAGAGGTCGTTCGAAATTGAAACGAACCCTGATTCAAAGGAGACCGGCGTGAGATATGAAACTTCGTCAAGATGCGAGCGCACATGACGTCGAAAATATCGATCTTCGACATAATCGAATCGGAAATGCGACCTCCCCGAATCCCTCTTTTCTTTTCGGTGCTTTCCCCTCCATTTCCATTTCCACCTCCCCCTACCCTCTTTTTTCCCTCCCCTATGCTCACTACTTCCTCTTTTAAACCTCACCCCCTACACGCTCCTCTCACTTGGACAAATCCCGCGTCTGTCGCCGGCGGCATTGGGAAAAACGGGTGAGGGCACAGCGGGTGGGTGATATCGGCATCTCCCACACTCCACGAGCTTCCCCATCACCGCCACCTACTACCACCACCGCCTTTCCCTCCACCAACTCCTCTACACCCAAGCCTTCCTTTCCTTATCCCCTCCTCTTCACTCACAATCCTCATTTTCCCTTTTCTCTCTCGTCCTCTTTCGGATTTCCCTCCGATTCCTCGTCCGGTGTTCTTCTCAACTCTTCCTCTTTTCCCTTGCTCATTGCTTCTCTTCGTCATCTTATCATTCCCCTTCTTGCCCTCATTTTCTTTGAATTCTCCTCTTTCGCGTTCATCCCAGACTCGTCGCATCGTTTTTTTTTATTCCACCCGGAATCGTAAACGCTTCATCTCCTCTTATAAAGCTTCCCTGTCTTTTCTGAACATTTTTACCCTCCTGCGACTGTAATTATTATTATTTCTCGAAATATTGAAGTATTCATTTACGGAAATGAATACAATGCCAGCTATCGATCGTTCTATAGCTGAATGCATCAAAGAGAGGAAAAGTTAGAAACGACTGGAAAATCATAGCCGTTTTGATCATGAGCGTCAAGTATCGGTATGGTAATGTTTCCAGCCTTAATGCATCACTATGAGTTGTGCACCGTCCTTGTTGAATGATTCTGTGAAGGCTATACTTTGATTTCTTGTGAGTTCTGGATACTTCATATTTTGAGTTTTTTTACCTAATCCATTTTTTCTTAGGAGTAAGTAAACTTCATTCTCGCTCGGACGATGGAAATGCCTTTGCTTTAAGTCCGAAAGTACTCAATAATTGTTTTTGGGTCAGTTAACTAATCTAAAGTCAAAAATGCTTAATTTGCGAATGCTATTGAAGATATAGGCAAATGACCGATAAGTGCATCTGTGAGTGATTGCATTTTTTAGTACCAGACAGCAAAATTGTTCACAGACATTTATAAATCGCACTGATACATTCGTTTATTCTGGTTTCTTTTCTCCTTTCTGTAGTTATCCTTTAGTTTACGTCTTCCCATCTCGCTGTGTTATAAAAGAATTTTTGTCTCATCCCACGCTACCTGCTTTCCTCCACATTCTTAGTTCACTTAGCCTCCCAAGAATTTTTTTAAAGAAATGCTATATTAAGATTTGTATAAATAGCTGAATACATTTTGGTTACGTTCTAACTCATGCGTCTCTGTGCCCGTGAGCAGATTTGTCACTAGACTCATACATTCGTTCGTTAATATAGATATTAGGTTTATTTTTATTGCATAGTTAATGAGCGGAATCATAAATTTCAAAACTTTTCTTGGATTAAATATTTTATAGGATATGCAGTGAATTTCTTTTGATTCAGCTTTGACGAGTAAACGAGTTGACGCTGTCTATAGCAATGTATAGTTAATAACGTCTGATATAATGCATGTGTAAGTTTCTCATACCATAATTCGCCCATAGGAAAAGAAACATGCTTCTTCCTCTGCTTAGTTGGTGTGTTGATATATAAAGTAGAAATTAATGTATGTTTTATTGCTTTGAACTTGTTTCTCACTACAAAACTAGGTACCTCCGTGCTCCACTACTGAGGCTTCGGCACTAGGACTGTTCTAGATAAGCTTTCGGGAATTATCCTCTTGGCAGTCTCATACGAGACTCCACCTGCCTAACATTCATTCATTCGCGACCGTGTCTCTGTCCTGTTTTTAGGGAACATGGAATATAGGGCGTATCCTCAGCAATTAGCCGAGGAAAACTCAAAAGAGCGGTGGTCGAATTCCAGAGTCCTTTTATTCCTTAGACAAATTAATTGGTGTCAAATGCTAAGGGATAAAAACAAGCGTCATTTATGTTGCTTGTTTTTAAACTCTGGCGTTCTCTCCCCTATATCCGTTCCTCCTTCACGCTTCGTTACGTTCCCCTGAAAGAGAATTTCACGCGACTACGTGAGTCAAAACAAATAAAAAAATTCGTCGATATGGGTCGAAAGTACTTCTTTCAATGGTAACATATTTATTCTACTTGTTAGTAAAAGTTAGGAACTACCTTCGGGCATAGATTGCACATGCGCTATCGTTGCAATGTGATATTAGTGGGGCCCGAGCAATCTGGCACATGTGACCTCAGACATGGTAACCCATTGGTTTACTCGCTGGAGCCCGGAGGCCGCGTTTTGTTATCTGATAGTTTTCATCCCAAGCTTGTTTTACATAACTTAAGGGTAATTCTGTCTGTGATCCTATTCTATGATCCATTGCATATAGTTACAATATCGAATTCGCATCAATAACTATTAAAATTATGATTCTTTATCAGCATAGGCATTATCTGCAGTCTTACCGTGTCTGACGTCGCATGTCTGGGAGTTACTCTGGGGACAACTATCCCCGCCGACAGAGACTCTATGATGTACATTCTCAAAGGATAACAGTGATATGGAGATAATTCAACGATATATTTTTATGTTATCAAGTTTTCTGCCCATTGGTGCCGACAGATAATTCATTTCTGTTGAACTAACTTTTTTTGTAAATTCTTCTCTGACTCTTAACCGGGGTTGAATTTTGCATTTCGGCCGACGTTTCTGAAGGAGTCGAGACAAGAGAAGAAACATCCCTGTCGTCTACACAGCTGATCATTGGAGCTGAATACCATCAGCCCTGAAGACGATGGTGAAGTCTTTTATCAAAGTCCTGGCCAAAATGCAGGAGACAACGTGGTGGAAGCCCGATGGAAACACTTGTTCATTATGAATGATCACCGGAATAGCATTAAATCTTTTCACTCGTTTTTCCCTCAATAACTGTAGTAATTTATTAAAAGCTCAAATACTAACATGGGACGGTCTCTTCATTTTATGAGCTTTTTGATTCCTGGAAAATGTGCTTCTTTAATCAGTTTTTCACTGAAATGATATGGTAATACGACCAAAATAACTAATTCTCTCCCACATGAGTGAAGACTCCCCAACGCCTTTTACAATTAAGTTCCATTACATGGAATTCATCTTCAAACCGACGCAGGTGAATTATTGTAAACGGAACCTAATTGCCATTTCTAATCCAAGCTAATCCAAGTTTCAACTTCGACACAAGGAAAAATATAGCATGGAAAGGCAAGATTCTGCTGTCACAACCACATGGAGCACACTTTCTTCTATCAGTAACATGAGTATGATAAAAAAAGACATTAATTTTTTTTTTACCCTTGAGGGTCCTTTAGATTTCATTCCTCCTCCCCCTTTCTATCGCCCCCCGCCCTGTATTTCCTCCCCTTTCCCTGCACACCTCTCCCCAGGCTGTGGCGGCTACTACCCTCCCACCCCTGCCACCTCTTTCCTCCTCCGCCTCCCCGCCCCTCGCCCCCACAGTCTCTCACCATGCACCCACGGGCGGTGGTGGCGGCCTGCTAACTGTCTCACGCTCACTCCCACGAAAAACTCCCTCCGCTCTCCTCTTGGAAAAAACTGCTTCTTCATTCCTTTTTCTCGCTCATTTTCTACTTCAGTCTCTTTCTCTCCCTATGTCCGCCTCTTCCTCGGTCAATAAAGTACTCCGTTTTTGTCACGCTGGACTATCATAGGCTCGGAGACAATCAACGGGTTCGGGTGGGTGGGGTGCCTAGTGTCCAGGTTTCCTATCTCGATGGCCCCGGTTTGAACCATGGAATAGGTGTAATAACTATGAGTGCAATCCCGATCGCTGCTTGAGTGCCACGTGGAAAGCACCTCAAGTATAGTCTTTCTTGTTTTCGGATGGGAGTTAAATCGTGGTCCCCGCATCTCTTTTCGCTATGAGGAGGCTGATGTCATCGCCGGGTTTCTCTCCACTTTTTCTTCATTCTCCAAAGGAATTCTTCGCTCATCCTTAATGACTCAAATGTTCTCAGTTGTCGGTTGCCTCCTCGTATAAATAAAAAATCATAGACAATGCTAAAATGTTCATTATTGAATGAGGATGGCACAACTTTCGTTGGGTGGGACCTGATTTTGAAGCACGGAGGAAAGATTTAAAAGCAATCGGAATCGTACTTGAGGGCTATACGGCATGGGGCGTTAAACCATCGTTCGCTTTAAATTTTTATGAATCGACCACACCTTCTTCGATATCTTTAATTTTCTAGCATAACTGTTGGCCGTAGTAACCTTTAAAAAATATCAATATACGGTATCAGAAATCTATTTTTGATAAATTTCAATTGAAAGCAGGCGCGTATAAGATATCCTAAAGTATTCAACTTAAACGTCTGATTTGGAGTTCATAATACACAAGGTATAACATTCTTATAATAAGGCCAACTGATCAGCCGTTGCGTTGTAGAAATTTTAGTTGCTGTAATCTCTTAAATTCATGACAAATAAATGCAGTACTGCTAAATGCGAGAATTTTGCACGGCGTTGCTTTAATGGCAGCTACAGAAAACATTTTTCCTCACAATGCAATTAAGGAAACCATTGTAGGGTTGGCTGGAAGTTTATCTTATTTTCTCGTGCCAAAAAATGAGACAAATCCCGTGTGACACAAAGACGACGACGATCAAAACTGAATGACACTGGTTTATATCACGTACCTATACGTATTAATTTTAAGTAATAACTTTGATTTGGAATAGGTGATGGCTCTTAGGGTATAATGTGAATGTAAAATCTTCATATATCTCTTTGAAATACCTACAACTTTATTTTTAATATAATTACCTTTTCAAAATACCAAACGAGTCTTCTTTTACTCCACATGTCGAAAGTTTTTAAATATTTCCAGGGATTATGGCCAGTATTTCTTTTTCAACTTGAACTTTTGATTACAAAAATTAAAAAAAATGTTCATCGCCTTATTGCCTTAACTTCACGCCGGGTATGTACATATGAAGTTAACACTGTGGACATGGTTTCTACGGTTGTATATTTTCGCCTATATCAGATAAAGGGTTGTTATCCCGTTCTTTAATGTATTTCCTTTGACGCTAGCGCTACTGCCTTTATCGTGGCCTCTTCTATCATTTTTCCTTCCCTTAAAACCTCCCTTCCTTATCTCGATTCCCTAGTCCCCTTCTCTCCCACCGCAACCTCCCCACCCAATCACCCACCTCGTTCGTCGCTGCCTTTATTGTTGCAGGTGCAACGTTGCTGTGGGAAAGAAGCCTCCATGTGCGGGCGGAGACACCACCTCACCACGACCACCCACCTCCCCGCTCTTCAGACTTCAGTCTTACTTCCACCGCCGCTTCCGAATTTTGAATGCCTAATTTCCATCATACACACATATCGTGGTAACTCTCTACCCTCACTACCCGCGTAATGCTGGCTCCGTGAATGCCCAAAAAAGTCTACTTTGGTTGGCCGTCATGCCAGGGTTAAACAACCATGTGGTTTCTCGCAAACCGTTATGCCTTTGTTCATGCGGAACGCTTAAAGGACAAAACTTGATTAAATGAAATGACGGTAAAGCGATTGTATGTGAGAGTATGATGTATACCTTACACACGTCAACGGCTAAGGTTTAGGGACCGGAGAAGATGTGTTGATCCACTAGGCAGAAGAAATGTGAGGTATATGAAGATAAATATTATTGCCTGCTGAGTTTTATCAACGTGCGTTACATAAACATACAGTTAAAAATGTAGTTTAAAAAATAACATGAAATTTTAACGTACATTATGGTGAAAATAGGCGTCTTATTTCTTAGTTTACTTAAATGTCACAAAATATTTTGAAAGTATCGTGAAGTATTTTGAAACTGAGAGTCGCTTGGAGATTTGGAAAAAATTTCCCCTTTCGAAGAGTGTATTACATGTTATTGATTTACGGATGAGTATTCAAAGAAATGAAAGCAAAACAAGGAACAACTTCTAGTACCTACGTTACTTCTAGTACCTACGTTATATTGATAATTATATGCTATGGGTATTGGTACGGAGACTTCCGCGGTGATTTGATGAATTTATTTTATCCGGGTTTCTCCCGCGTTGATTCATTTTATGGACGACAGTTTCACTTGCGTTACAGCTAGCGTCATCAGGTCCTGAACCTGACGACACTAGCTCTAATAATGCAAGTGAAACTGTTGTCCATAAAATGAATCAACGCGGGAGAAACCCGAATAAAATAAATTCAAGCTATGGGTATTAACTAAAAAATTACGTGGAAAGCCATTCGCCGACTAATAATATCTTTAGTCGATTTTTTAAGAACAGGATACGATGTCGATAATTGCTGAGTCAGGGAACTTTCTGCGTCATGGAGCTGCTGCATCATGAAACTGCGTCATGGAACATGGAACTGCATAGCTAATTGGAACGTCGCGACATCTTCTTCTTTAAACCCCACTGTAGATGCTTTGGAGAGTCTCGTGGGTGAACATCGGCGTGTCTTTTGATGTTTATATAAAATTTTTCTCGACTTAATTGCTAAATATGGACGGAATAAAGCGTCCTCCTTTTTATTGTGTAATAGCAGTAAAAATATCAGCAAAATAAAATTGCATTAAAATCAGGTAACTTTATGGACCAGAAAATGTTTTACTGTCCATTAGTATATTTTTATTCCTCAGCTTAACAGTAACAGGCTCTGTATGACCTTGACTTCGTTGGTTTTCAGAGAAAAATTAAGGCCGACGTTTTTCGCCGAACGTGTTGAGCTTTTAGTCCTCACATATTGATAACGCATAAGAACTGAACCAAACCATATGCGTCTCCTCATGCACAAATAAATGTAGAATGACCATGGGAAGTTTCAACTTTCAGGAAAAAAACAAAAAGCTCATATTGATTTTCGGCCAGCTTTTTTAGATTTCAACCCTCAGTGCGTCGATAGGTGACGAGAGGAAATTATACTATGGTAATATTTGATTAACGAAACTATGAAATCAATGTGAGCGAATAATTATCATTCGCCGATTATCTATGAACAGGATTGTGTTGGAAGATGTTGCTCCCTACGTTTCAACGCGAAGTATGCCAACTAAAGGTAGGTTGAAAGCTAGATGATAAGACCAAACCATACCTTACTCTGTTCAATGTGAGTCATTGAGGTGAGGCATATGGATGAGCGTGTCTGCATGCGGAATATAGCTATCCGCGAGTGTGGGAAGGAAGTGTGCTGCCGATAGGTGCTTTCCAAAAAGGTTAGCGGGAAAGGGAGAGGGATGGAGGGATATTAGGGGTGGTAAAAGCGTGGGAGAGGTGAATGGCTCCAGTTATTATTTCAAGGTGGGTCTCGATGGATATGGGGAAGCGTTTGCAATTCTGATACTGCACGAGAAAACTGAAATTCGAACGACGGCGATTGTTGTTCGTTTGTCGGGTTATTCCCATGACGTAGCGATCGTTATCGTTGGCTTATTTTTTTACTCCCCGTTGATATCCCTTGGTGCGGGTTGGCTTGATTATATCAACTGCTTCTCCTCTCCGGGGCATTATACGATGCGCTGAGTTTGCGAAAATAGTGCGAAATTGAAACGATTCATTGACCCGTGTATGATTATTTGTCGGCTGGCCTTTCTCATTCTTAGACAGGTTAATATTTCATCCTGGTAGGATTTGGAATTGGACGAGTTGTTTATTATTTCTTCACCTTCATTGCGTAAAGATTCCGCTGACACGTTAGAGAGCTTAGAGAGGAAGGTAGGATGACTTGATGGCATGCTGATCGTTATGAATAGGGAGTTCCTTGAAGATAAATAATATGTATATTATACGAAAGTTGCTAGGTATTAATTTGAATGATTACTTGGGATATTGATTTCAATGAACTAGTGTAAGCCCAGAACCTTTACTCTGTTTTAAAGGTAATTTAAGAGAAATGTGATACTTGGGGAAAGAACAGGAAATATTATGTCTATTATGCCTACCATTTTGTTGTCAAAATCTTTCTGAAATGCGAGCAGTTCTTTTGCCAGAGGTCCGAAGTTTTCATGGAGAAGAGTAATATCTTTAATGTGAAACGTGTGAGTGTTGCTTGACATTTATCATGCTATTTTGCAGCAAAGTAGCATTGGATGAGTCCTCTCAACCCCGGAAATAATACAATTCAAATCCAATTTAACAATCTGTCTCGGATAACTATAAGATTTAAAGGCTTTCCGATAGTGATTGACACCATTCAATGGCAATGACGGAGGATGGTGCTAATTTTAACTATAAATTGGTAAAGATCAAATGATAGCTAGTTGAACATAATAAGAAGTCATTAATTCGCAGATTAGTTTACTGTAGCTCTCTACGTCACTCTTTTCTTGGCTGACTGCTTCATTCCTACAGAAGTGTTCACGTTGATGTCCTTCATAACTTCCCTGGTGCATTCCATTCTCAGTCTTCCTCAATAGATCTCCTCATTCATTTCTCCTTCCATTGTTGTTTTAAAGAGGATATGGTGCCGCAATATGTACCCAATCACTTTTTCTCTTCTTTTCCCCCCAGAGTTTTCAGCATGTATCTTATCTACCCAACTCGTCGGAGGATTTCTTCATTGGTGATTTTCTCTGTCTATTTTATCTGAGTCATCCACATAACACCACATTTCCATAGCTTTCAATTTTATTTGCTCTTTTTTTGCTATTGCCCAGATCTGACTCCCATACAAGAGCATGCTTAAAACATATGTTTTCATTAAGTGCTTCCTAAATTCAAAGCTGCTGTTGCTGGCTGTTATTAGTTTAATTTTTTGGCAGAATGCCTCCTAAAGTGTACGTATTATTTTGCTCTTTTTTTCCTACAGACAATGTAGTTGTCAATTTCGGGAGGCGACCAGCAAATGAAGTAATTTGCGCCTTTTTTGAGAGGTGGGTAAGGGAAGGATTACATTGGGGGAAAGAGGATGGGCGGAGAAAAATCCGACGTCAGCATTATCTTGCTCTCAAAATAAGAAATCAAGAGGACCAAAGTTTTACGTCCTATACGGCGGACCGATTGCAACACTTGAGGTGCTCTCCACGCATCCTATGCCTAGTAGGAATCAGGATTCCGCTGAAAAATATCCACCATTATCAGAATTTGAACTTAGGCCCTAGGAATGGGAAGCTTGTACTCCAGCCAAGACAGCAGCCCGATCTTCAGGGGTCAAATAGTGTCATCCATGAAGGTTTTTATTCTATTTTATGTTTACAGTTTTCTTTTTGCCTTCAAGGTGTCAATCAATCTTTTCTCAAATTTTAGTTCTTCAAATTTTAAAAATTAGATCGCTATGAAAACAAGAAAGAATTCGCGAGCTACTTATCTGACAAGTACCCGCAAAAACCAGTTTGTTCTTCGTTCCCATTTGGCCGGGACAGTCCTGGTTTGAAGTGTCTGTCGCAGTGTCCTGCTCGGTTGGCAATTTTTTTGCTTGACCCTGAAATGTCCCTAAGTGCCTCTGCTAGGGCCGCTGTCTACTGCACTGAGAAATTTGCAACGACCGATGTATGGTGAATAATGTGTAAATCGAAAACATCATATCAAATTTCATCTAGTATCCTAAAAGGATATTGAATGAATAGTTGAATGTTACTCCGCGGGGGCCTAGAAGGGTTCAGACACCTTGTAATAATTTTATTCTGACGAGTCTTCTCTGGCTTCCCGCCGGATTAATGTCTGCTTATTGACCGACGTTTCGATGGAATACTTTAACATCATCCTCAGAGGATTCAAGGATACTAATCAATCTGAGGATGATGGGAAAGTCTTCCTAAACGTTGGCCATCATGCAGCCATTGGATTGATTGAGTGGGCGAGGGTCTTTTGGAGTCCTCCTGGCACTTAGACCCTTTGGGTCCATTGTGCCGTCCCACATTTAACCTGCCCTCCTCTAGCAGACATTGGACAAGAGCTCCACGGTAGAGGTATGGAGGAGTGTAACCCCTCCAACCCCCGTCCGCGACCAACGGGAACCGGTGTTTCAACGTGGCTAGGCCCTTGCTCCTCATGCAGACGTTAGCCCGTTGGGAAGCCCTAGAAGAGCTCACCAGAGTAATTCGCCGGAAAAGCCTGAAATCTTTCGTCAACACTTTTATGTTGCAGTGGTAATCAAGGAATAAAATAACTTCACGCCTTTAGCTTAATTTTTACATAAGGACGATCCCAGTTTCGTTCCGGTTTTAACCTCTTCAAAAGTAGAATGTCACGATTTTGGGATATCAGAATATGATAACCTTACTCAGAAACCAACCTGGGGAGCGCTCTTCTTGTCCTTTCAGTCATCCCGTCGCGTCGATGCAACTTCCCTCTTTCTTCCTCTTTCCCCATCCCAATCCAGCCACTCCCATTCCATGGAAAAGGAGTAGAAGGGTGGCGGGGGCAGAGCACGTGCTCGCCGTCAAAACCCATCCGTGCGCAGCCTCGCCAGACACCCGCCGCCGCCAACTCTTCTCCTCCCTCCACCTCCCGATTCTCCTCCCTCGCCACACCACGGCCAGGTTCACGCACACAACACTCGTCCACATGTGCGCTCGTCTGTTCCCCTACCCTCCTATTTATATATATACATATATATCGAGGTGGAGGAGAATAGTAGAAGGTAGGAGAGGAGTGGAGGCTGGTAAAGGGTGAACGCGGGTTCTTACTCAATGGTCGCGCCGAAATCGCTCAGTAGCATTCAAAAGAACCGGAGAGGGATACTATCCACTCCCGTTCAACAAATATGGAATGCTTAATAACAATGGAATGCTATAAATAGTGTCGCGTGAATTTTATATTTTGCGTTGAAGGAGAAACTTACTCAACAGAGTGATTGTCCAGGAAGATTGCCTAACGCAAGAGAGGCATTTAAAGTCTCAGAGCTACTCAACGGAGACGTAGCTGGTTTGTGACTGAATTGATAAACTAATTACTAAATTATAAGTGTCTCGGCTCCACACAAGAAGTTTCTATTTAATACTTTGCAATTCTCTTTATGAATCTACTCTCTACGGATTTTTCTCCAGTCAAGTGCAAAGTTAGGTCGGGTAAGTTTATTGCTAGGCACTACACAATGCCACCTACTGACTTAAGTGACAAGGAAGGTATGGTTGTGTTTAATTATTTTATAAGAAGGAATAGAAGGCACTTGCTTCACCCCATATCTTGAAATGGACATTCCGGATTAATAATAAGAGGGAATGCGTGAGTGCTGAGAAAATATTAATATTGACTTGCAGGGAGGCATAGTCAATTTCATTTCACTTAAAATTCTAACTTACGAAAAAGATCTGAAAAAATGTTACAAAACAATTTTTACATCGTAAATTCATAGAAATTTTTCATGTTTGTCTTTGTATAGGCACGTTTATTAACATCACTACAGCGTAGGTAACAAGAAAATTTAGAAACTAAAGTCTCTGGTGATCTATAGAGCGAGTGACCTGAAACTGATCAAACACTAATAACTGACGGGATACTAACTGGTAGCTGTGCGTGTCACATTCCACAAAAGAAAAAGAAATGACTCCCGAGCAGGGGCGCAACAACGGGGAGGGGGGCAGGGGGGTGGGGATTGCCCCCCAAGCACGATTGTGGGTGGGGCAATCAGAGGTTTTGGCTCACTTTTTAATGGACACTGCCCGATTTGCAAAATCTCTCCCCCCGGCGTAGAAGGCCCAAGGGTGAGAGGTAGAGTACAACAGATGACTCATTAATGGGAATACATCAATACATTTTGGCCGGACTTCACGATTCTTTCCAGATTCACGGATTAAATAAATCAATTTTCCCGTTGATACTATATTTTTTTAAATTTTTAACGCATCTTATACATTTTTGGTTGCTGCGGAAGTAAGCTGGCCATAAATAGGAGGCTTTTGAGATGTGAGCATTTAGACTGATAGAAAGGGCAAGGTGGGCGGAGAGGGTAACAAATGAGAAATGGGTGACTTGGTAGGAGGAAAGAAAATCGATCGGAGAAATTAGGAGACATTAAATGTTAGGATGTTACCTTTGTCGAGCAAAGTCATACTAAAGAGGGTGATAAAGGGTAGAATGTTGGCCTAGCGCCAGAAAGCGAGGAGAAGAATAATAATTCTGGGCATAATGAATGTGGGCGAAAGAAAACAAATGTTCAAGTGGGAACTGACTGACGGTGGTCAGGGAAATTATGGGCATGGCTCTCGGCGGACGTACCATTTGTTTGGCTTTGCACTCATATTGTTATGACTATGAGGTAATAATACAAATGATATAGGATATCATCTCTCTGAAACTTCCTCACCTAGGCGATTCAGCGACGTACATCTTCTTCAGCCGTCATACTTATCTGAATTAATCCGAAGATTGGTTTGCAGCGGTCGTCCACTCCTTCTTTTAGCTAACAGCTGTATTCTTTCGTAAGTTTTCCCTTTCACATCCCTAACAATTATCCTGGTGAGAAACCATTTCTAACGATGTAGTACGATAGAACAAGAAAATATAAATTAAATGAACGCGGGGCTCGGGGAAAGACGGGATACAGCGTTAAGAAACGCCTTCACTCCCCGGAACGTGGGGTGTGAGGAGTTGTAAGGGTGTTTGGTTGGTTTGGGAAACTGCCGCACACACACATAAGCACACTGAAGAGGAAGAAGATGGGGGTAGGGGAAAAGGTTGAATGGAAGAAGGAGGCCGCTTGCGTGAGTAGATCCATGCGGGAGTAGGGTGTGGGGGCTCCAAGGGCGGGCGCAGTGGCATGGAGTTAGCGGGAGGGAGGTGATGGGAGGGGGGTGCGAAAGATCCCTCTCCGCCCGAAGCAGTCGGCTCGTCGCGTGCCTTCGGGACGGTTGTCCGTCGGAGAGCGATCTGAACTCCGAAAGCAGCTCGGCTTGTTCGGCCGCCCTCGCGGGGGAGTACATCAGCAGTTCGTCCGTCGGGAGGGGAATCCAGCCTTACCGCGCAAGCGTTGCCTACCCCGCCGCTCCGCCGGCTTGTCCACCCCATTCGACTGCTGCTTCGCGGTCGGAAAGCTTCTCGCAGTCCGGGTTTGGGCGCGCGGCGAGTAAGGTCGCAATACTGTGACTGTCCGGCATCTGATTTGCCATCGCCGTACGCGAGTTATAAGGGCGTGCCGCCTATTTCCTTCAGTGTGTCTCATCCAAAAAAAATCACCCTCTCTATTGTTTGCCTGGATCTTGACTGCGTGAAAGGACGGACGCATTTAGTTCAGCATCTTTTCGTGATCGCGGCAAGGCTCTCTTCTTCGTGCGGGAAACTCTCCGATACCTTTGAGTGCTTTCCGCGGATCTTCGGTGGATGAACATAGCATCGGATAGCGGCTCAAGTTTCGCGGAGGCTGTGCATGCTTCTATACCGCTGGATCTCGAGTAACAGGTATTTTATTTCACGTGCCCTCGCTTGTTTATTTTACCGTCCCAATTGACGCTGTCTATTTCCGGGTATACTGATTTATTTTGCATGCAGATTTGGAATCACATCGCTTAATTACTTGTCATTCCGTGAAAAATGGACTTTTAGTGGTTTTGCTAATTTTTAGAATAGGTCATTTTCATCGTTTCATAATTTTCAAGCAGTTGTCTGTTGGTTCAAACAGTATGAACAAAAATCTGAATTTCAAATTGAATATATTTTCATATGTGAGAGATGGGCGTATGATGGACAATATTTTCATGAGGGAGTTTTTTTTACGTTTTTTGAAAACTTGTTGAAATAAAAATGCCAGTTTATCTGTGGGACTATATAGGGTTATTGAATTTTCGGAAACGGGCAACCTCGACAAATTTCTCTTCCATAAAAAATAATTTTAATTTTTTAATTACATCGCATTTCTGTATATTAAAGTACAAACACACCTTGATTTTTTGCCTCGCTGAAACGTTTTTATGATTTTTCAATGTGATGATTTTTTGTGTCCGATGTTTTTTCTTTGCTACATTAACTTTCTAATCATTGTTAATATGTTCGCAGTTAAAAGCGTTTTATATTTGCTTTCGACTTTTTCCATAATTTCTGGTGCTAAAATGCCATTATCAATTTCCCAGTGACTGCCTAATTAATTCTTATACTCCATTCACGAGTTATATCTTTGTTGTGTTATTTCAACCCCCAATGCACATTTCCGCGCTGGTATTTATCCGTCGTGCCTCCACTTCTAGCTACGCTTGAGAAAATTTCGGCGTAGAGCGATCGTTATAGTAATTAACTTGAATTCTCTCTTTTTTCTTGTTTTAATTCACGCTGCCGTTGTCTCTGAAGAATGTCCCTGGCCATTACTGCCAGAAATATTTTGAATGAGCATAACTCGGAGCGTTCGTTTTTTCAAGGAGCGCCGGGCGTGCCTCAGCTGGCGTTGAAATGGGTAATTGGAATTCCTTCGCGAAAGCCGCTTCTGCAAGGTTTGCCCTTTTGCAGTTGTTTGGTTACATGTAGTTTACGACCCAGGATTAAGAATTTGGCTTCTTTCTTTTGCCCTTAAGTCTCGGAGGATTTATAGTTTTGCCTCTGCTCCTCCTGTGCCACCATCTGGACACTTTTTTGAGCCTTAACTTCTTTCTCTGGATTTAAGTTACGCTCCTGGCACGTTTTTGGAATATTAATACTTATCGTCCGAGGAAATTTTATTGGAAGACAAATCTCTTGTCTTGCAACTCCTTAGCGACCAGATTAACATCATTGTCTATCGTCGTATCATTGTTTGGTACAACATTTTGATTTATTTCTTTGTCACAAAACACCAGTTATTGCGAATACCTAAGTGGAAATTTACAAGTGTAACGATCGAAAAATTAAAAACTTTATTTGGTTAAAAAAGTTGACATTTAGTTCGTCCTTTTTGTGATTTATTTTGTTTTGATGGTTCTATGCTGGCCTTTCGATGAGAAGAAACTTGTGTTAATTTATCCGATGAGTAATTGTAAATGCGGGTATTCTAGACAGAGAACTCACTTCTAGTGTCTACAATACGATAGGGCAAAACGCGAGGGAAGTTCATGAAGTGTTTGGTTAATTTTTATGAGAAGACTTGCACTGTCGAATTAGTTTAATTCCAACCGTGAGTTAAATTTTCCGTCATTGAATCCTATGTGATGATTACGCGCGCATTCTCATTGAGTCTTAACTGTCTTTTGGATCGCCACCCAGGATACAGTTGTAAGAATATGCGCGGAAATCTATGCTGGTGTAAACATGTTTGATTCTGCCTCTGTTAATTAAACGTAATTGCTTCGCCCTGCGGGAACTTCGTGAATAATGTTTATGAAAGCTATTTATTATCCGATAATGTGGAATGCCAATTTTACATATTCATTATAATGTTCTTGGCCACTTTCCCAGTTTCAAATGAATTACTGCCCTTAAGGTATGAAAATGAGACTCATCATAACGTGATCATTAAGAAAAAATCCATTGGAAATCATAAAATCATTGTAGTTACTCCTGGAATTGTTGAATTCTCGGCCAACAATTCATTGATGCGACCATCGGTCTTTCGTTGGCTTTTTTTATTCTATTGGATGACGAACTTCAGTTTTCGGATTGGTATACTTTCAATATCTGCGACAAATCCAACATGCATTTGTCAGAAAACACTTAGAAAACACGTGCGTGTATAAGTCAAGCGTGGTTATCAAAGTTATGATCGTTGTAAAAAGTGTGAAGAGTCAAAATATAGACTTCATTTAGAGCAAAGTTCGTACTTTTATGTTTACCAAAATCTACCTTGCATCCATTTTTGTTGGATGCAGGTGACGTTTGATTACGTAAGTAATGACGTGAATACTAGATGTATCATAAACAGATAAATATGTTCTAAAAGCGTGACAAGTTCACAGTAGCGGAGATAAGTTATTTTTATCTCCTGGAATATGTCTACGTCTGGATGAAGGAGCAAAAAATAAGTAACGAATGAATTATGATTCCAAGTTATGAATTAAGCCAATTGAAACGAATTTCATTTTTGATGCCTTAATGGTTCTGATTATTTTACCGTATATGCGCTGTTCTAAACGATATACTTTCAGGTATACTTTGAGTGAATGGTTTCAGGTAATGAACATCGAAACCGTATTGCTGGTGAGAGAAAGATAAGATTTTCTCGCAATTCGTTTACAGCTATCCGTGAGGATAATTTCAACCTCGATTGTGTCATTGAGTCTCGTTCTGCGTGGTAAGAAAAAGAAATTTCACTCCCTCAAAGGAAAACGTCACAACCCTCAACCATCGAGCAAGAGCTGGGGAGGGGTGGGAGCTACTAGAGACCAACTAAAGCTAGATCACACGAGTTTCATACTGACACGCTATAACGTAGCCGGGTGTTTGTTTCGGGCGGGTTCATACTGATTAAAAGGGGTGCAGGAGAATCCTTTGGAAATCATTTTTAAATCAGGAGTAAAACAGAAAGTGTTTAGGCACTAGCAGTGCAATGAGTAACGTGCATTATAAAAAAAATGTTTCGGGGAGGGTTTTCAGATCCCATGGACGCCACTCGAGGAGGATATTTCCTTAGCCGAATGCTTCGTTAGCAGAGCAGACAATAAGGGTGTCCTTACCCTGTCGTACAGATAGTTAACTACCACAGTTCATGTTTCTCTGCGCGCTATTACCGACTTCAGACAACAGCACACCGTAATACCGTTCAACCGTAACAACCCTCACTTTTTATTACGTGTATCATCTCGTTACTTTTTCCTACTGTCTCTTTTTTTTCCTTGGATGGTGTCCTAGCATCCTCTACCTTCCACCGTTGCGGCTGACCTGAGGGTTGGACATATCCGTAGATATAGATTCTTATGTATTTATTTGGTGGTTGGAGCAGGTAATGAGGGGCGAAGGGATGCTGAGGTCCGTGATGGAAGTTAGGATGATGGGAAAGCGGGGAAGAGGAAGGAAGAGAATAGGTTTTATGGACGGGATGAAGAGATGTAGGATGTACGCTGAGATGAAGAAAGAAATTGTGTAGGCTGATAAGGGTTAAGGATAGAAGATTCATACGCACTTCCATTTGGGCCTAGCTTAACCGGTGGATGACCCTAATAAATAAAACAATTTACATGGTTGGTGCAGATCTACAATCCAGAAATACCATTTTTAGTAGTTTGGATTGAGAATGCGGTCTCGCTTCGTTCCTTGGCCCTCTAGAATCACCTCGTTCTGCTAATCTGGACCACCTCCGCCCACGGGCACTCGTCGCCAGCAATTTCGCGGAGCCCATGCACTTGTCGGCTGTAAATTGCGGCGTGGCGCCTTGCATAAATTCCGCCGCAGAATCTCGACTCTTGCCCCAGAAGAAAGAAGGTATGTCGACGCCACCGATTTCTTCACTTACTTTGAAAAACTAGAGGTAGTAGGGGGTGAATATTGAAGAAAGTTTTGGCGCAGCATCGTGTTAAGGACGCTTCAAAAGAAGTCTATCCCTTGATGCGATTGCTGAAGGTGATTTGAGTAAGAAGTTTACTTGACAATTCTAGATAGACTTAACTAAGTTGATATTTTTGAATCTTTTATAGTGACATGTACAATTGTACAAGTTCAACTGTCTGTGAAATGGCCAGTACGTACGTCTACGTTTCAAATGGAATCCGTCCATTATCTTATCCATGTCCCTGATGTCCTGGATGTTCAGTGAACGGTTAACTCCTGAGGTGGGTTATGACAAGTTTGAAATTGTATTTTTCATCGCCTTGAACTGGTAAGATATTTTACTTCGAGTACTTTAGAGTATTCGACGTGAACTATTACTCACTTGCCCAATCAACTTCAAGTTCATCAGAATATCTCTTGAACTTATTTTAGGCTGGTTTTAGTTTTTAAAAAGGGAAAAGGATGCTGAAGGCCGTGATAGAGGGGAGGATGTTAGACAAACGGGAAGGAGGAGAAAGAGAATTGGCCCAATGAGTGATGTGCGTAGAAGTATCCGAGCGTACGCAGAACTAAAGTAAGACATATTTGAAGTTAGTAAGATGCCTATGGTTGTAGAAGATTATTTGAGGTGATGCTATCTATTCTGCCCATCTAAACCTATTTTTACTTAGCACATGTCTTTAATTATTTGCCAATAGTTTCGCAAACGTTAACCGTTTTTTCAAAGTGATTGGGCACCTTAAGGTGGCTGGAGCGGTAATAGTGAGTCATTGAGTGCACATTTTATTGTTTTTTTTTTCAAGTGGAAAGAAATTCTTAGACCGCATTTCTCGTAAGTGGGTACATCTGTTTATGCGATGGAAATCACCATACATGCTGAAATGTAAATGATGTAAGAATTATATTTTTTTATTGTTTGCCTTAATTAAATTATTGTTATGACTTGGGTTTGTGTGTGTGTCCATGTGGAATCCAAATTTTAAGCGAAAACTATAAAAATACTATTTTTACTCGGCATGATACCTTGAAATTAGTTCACTCACTCATTGATTCAACCCGAAGGTTGGTTTGGATAGGTGAGGATAGAGCTCACCCCAGACTAGGAGGGCCAGTTCCTTTCCCTGGCCAATTCGCACTCCGAGGAATTTTTTCAGGGACGTCCAAAGGCTTCACCTGGATTTGAACCCGGGACCCTTCGATCAGTAGCCAAGGACTCTACCCATTAGACCACCACGCTCCTTGAAATTAGTTAGAAACCGTTATAACCATGTGAAACGTATTATTTCGCGCTTAGAAGAAAATCTGTACATATTTAATCAAATTATTCCAAAATAAACGTTATGCGCCATAAGGCTGTGTTAAAATAGAATTGCATTGCCAAGAAACTAAACCAGCAACATGCACTTTTCTCTCTTTAACCTATAAATATTACTAATAAGGACACTTATGCAAAGTTTCACTCAAATCTGTTCAAAAACAAAGATCACTCCAATCATCTAAGGAAGCGTTTTGGTCGTGTTTGGCCAACTTGACACAAGCAGACCAAGTTCATTGGCCCCGCCTTGCAATGCAAAGGTCGTGGGGTCCGGATCTCGCTTTGGATATGAAAGCTGTGTCATTATTAGCGTTAATATCTTAGATTAGACCGTACAATACAATCTTAGCAATCGGAGCGCCTCAAATACCTAAGTCTACCTCTTAACTGACTTAACGGCTTAAGACTTTTGGATGATGAGTAATAACTTCACTAGGTACATCAAGCATGACGAAAAGAAACCCCTTGGATTCCAAACTTGTTTTTATTTACCCGGTCGATTTTGACGTCTATGGCGTCACAATAAAGGAAACTATTTAATGAATTTCTTTTGTTACCGTGATAATGACGCAATGGAGTTTGAAAAAAATCGGGCCATTTAAAAAAAGTGGGGCAAAATACCAATTCTGTCTCTTCATCGTATTTAAACATCTTGCTCGATTACTTTTGCCGTTTGTAGCATATATCACCTCTGCCGTCCCAGCACGGTAGCTTGACTCTATTACCACTTAACGTGTCATAATTTGTATTTGGGATTGTTTTAATCAATTCCTCACTTGTTCTCATCCAAAGAAGAAGGATAGTGAGAAGCGGGGTCAGACCGTTCGACGGTCTCCCCGTCCCTCCTCCCCGCGTTTTTCCTCCCGACGCACTTCCCCGAACCGTTCGACTCTCGTCCACTCCCTCCGCGAGACTTAAAAACCTCCTCCCTTCACTGCCATCCCCATCCCCTGCCCATGCCCTCTCGCTCCGTACACGTATCATCCGTTTATTACTTCCGGCGTTAAAGAAGGACCGATGGGAAGGATGGGGAGTTCAAAGCATCTCTTCCTCCTAAAACAGGAAGGTGGAACTGTTCGCATTTCTCTCTCTTGGAGAAATGTCATCACACCCCTTACATAGGGTTGCCATAAGGGTACAAATAAATGCAGGACATCATCAAGTCATAGTTTCATTAAAGTAACAAAGATGCGTTTGTATATCTATAATTTGTATGCTCAAGTGCAAAATAAAATTAAGAAGGCAAACACATTACTCCACATAGTAATGCAAAATGTTCAGGGTAATAGCATGAGTCAAAACGCCTTGTTTTACGAGCAGAAATTCAGGATAATCCCGCTTTTTCAGGGCATATGTCAACCCTATCCTTACATGAGTGCGTGGCAGTGTTACGTCTCTCTCTCCATCACTACTTCTATCCCTTTGTATGCGTAAGAAGAACAATGAAAAAAATCTTCTACTCTACTCCCTCTGAATCATGCTCACCCAAGGTGAAGGATGAGACGAAATACGGACTAATTTGCGAATAATTCTCTCACTACTCCACTGTTGACTAAGGAACTCCCTGACATGTTGCTTCCTGTAGATTTTCATATAAATTAAGGATTAACTTTATATGTGTAGCATCAAGTTCTGACAAGAAGTCGTGCTGAAAGTAATTACAATTTTGTTGGCATTATGAAAATACGGTAAATGATCACGCAGGTGAGAGTGAATCTCCCTGCTGAAGGGGTTAGTTACCGAAACCTTGGAAAATGCATCCTCACCACGGACTTAGGTCCTCACTCAAACTTCCTGGATTTAAAAAAATCACATAATACTTAATTTGGTCTTTCTAAGCCTACAAGTATTATAGCAAGTTGTCATCATACATTTTGTGTTGAGTGATTCTTTTATTTTATGATGTTCACTACAAAAAGGGACTGTTTCTTGAACATAGCGTTCTAGTTTTTTATAGTAGTTCGTTGTTCATTATTCTCAAAATACAAATTTAATAAGTTTAAATGTTAAATTGGAAAGAAAAACATTTTCATACGGTTGCAGGTTCGAATCGCGTTCCTGGCATGAGTGTCGTGTTTTTTTTAGGATTAAGGTTTAGTTCTGCACAATGAGAAATAACCCATGTGCTGGGAGCGCCTGAAATACAAGTGAAGATTAATAATTTTTTAAAAGTCCTTGTTCAATTGTGTAAATTCATAATTTGAAAAAACACCTTTTTTCACTTTAAATTTGTGACCCAGAAAGTTTATTGCTCATGTGTAATGAAATCCATTCATGATTTCAGTAGTATTGGATTATATGGAAGGCAACTCATCAGGTGATCCACTTCTGTTTCGCACCTGAACGGTTAACGGGTTCATTTCTCCTCATCTCCTACCTCAAACCTTTCTCTTCCATTCTCTCATTCATTCATTCCCTCTTCCATCTCCTCTCATTCGGTCGTGAAGACGAGAAGAGATGTGCAGGAGAGGAACATAGGTACAAACATACACACACATATATATATTTCCCTCTCCGGAATGGCGTGGGTTGAACCTCTCGACGCCCCCTCACGAAATGATACGTAACGATATTTCCGCGGGGCGGGGGGAGGGGCTCTGCTTCGTGCGTGTGGCGGAGGCGTAAAAGGGCCGCGGGAAGAGGCGGACCGGCCTCCGCGCCACCTGGGTCAACGCAGTTTGGAAGAGGGGGGAGGGCATGAGAGGGTGAGGGTGGGAGGCGAAGGAGAGTGTTACCCAGCGGCTGGAGGGAGGTGTGGAGGGCGAGAACGGAATGGGAGGGAGGAGGAGGAGATATAGGGATAGTAAAAGAGGAGGGAGTGAGGGGTTGGAGAACTTCCTTCCCTTCCTGCAACCCCTATCTTTCTCTCCCATCCTCCAAGTAAAGAGTTTCTCTTGCGCTCTCGTCTGCTGCCGTCTTCAATTCTTCCTCTAGAAAACAACCTACTAGAGTCGCGTTTATTCTAGTAATATACTACCCAATTGTACTATTAGTGCAACTAAGGGATCGAGTTGGCTTGGTGCTAAAGGACTGGCTACCCATGCCGAGGGCTCAGGGTCGAATACTGACACTGGCTGAGATTTTTCAGCGAAATCCGGATCCGTAATGATTACCCGTTCAGGTAGACTATTGGTTACGTTTTTTAAGCCTGATGAAACTTTTGAAATAATTACTTACTGCAGAAAATATCGAGGGCCCTGACTATAACTCTGAATATGGTCAATATAAATTTATTTAATCAGTTTAGTGTGGTGGCTAAAGCACTGGCTTACCATTCCGAGTGCCCATGTTCGAATCACGGCAGTGGTGAAGCTTATAATGTGGAATCCCATTCCTAATATAAGTGAAGACATTACAATGGCCCAGAATATAGAAAATAAGAAATCTGGAACTCATTTTAATTATGAAAACCAGCAATTTATAACATTAATAATAACGAGAAATTTCAGAAGAGGTGAAAAATGTCTCTTACGAGGAGAAAAACATAGGGGTGAGATAAGCGCGAATGTGCGAAATATATGCGAAGTTAATGCTAAATATACGGGAAAATATTGTTTGGAAAGTAATTTAATGTCACGACCTAACCAGTCCATATTTTCCACTACATAATAGTCACCAAACTTCGTGGATGCTACCGCTCGTTTCCGTCATGGCAGGAAACTCCGATTGCAATCCCGCCCTAAATCAAGTATATTTTGACTTATGTCAATATTTTTAAAATGAATAAATTATTCCCGTTTTAATGCATTCGCGACTCAATGAAGGTACCGCAGCAATCTCTTACCGCAGAAAAAGTTCCCTGATGTTCATCAGCTCATTTGATAATATGAAGCCAGTATCATAACCACCACACCGATCCCGTACCCATGACATTAATGTTTACCAGATTTAGGGATATGGTATATGCTATAGTTATAGTCTGCAGTTAGTATATATTTCCTAAGTTTCTTCATTAAACCCCCCACAAAAACGTAATCGTTTACCTAGCAGTGTGTAAGATTTCCTTTCGTCCCCCAATGACTTTGCACGTGCAAGCGTTATTGCGATCATTCCCCACTCTGGGTTTGGGAAGCAACGTGCTTCCTTCAGAAGTCCGCGGGAACCCGAAATGTTTTTGGATACGATCCTGTTTTCGCCCACCCTCCAAAGCAGATCGACTCCTCACTCTACTTAACCGACCCTCTCCTCTTCGACCCTTAATATCTTTCTCCCATTCCAACACAATCTGCTCATGTCCGGTTCGCACTTCCATTGCAAGCACCAACGTAACCAATCGTGAACGACAAGAGAATTGGGCGAATGAGGAGACTAGGATATTGTTTTTCTCTTTCCCAGGTCCCGGGTTTTAATCCCGGCGGTAGTGTAGACTTTTCAGGGGAATCCCAAACCCTACCTGGGTGTAATATGGAGAGCACTTGAATTGTGGTACTCTGTTCGTCGGATGGACTGTAGCCCCCTTGCATCCTTTCGTTTTCCAAATAATCCTTACCCTACCAACCTACCCACTCGTCTTCATTTACGCATATGACTTTAGCTGGCCATCGCTTCCCCTGGAAAACATGTGATCGAAGTGCATTCACACTACTACCTGAGTTACGACCGTACTCTGTGCAGCCCTCTTCTGATATAGTTTAATTTATCCATGTAGTTTGTCCTACTTGATTACCGTACCTCATATGTTTTCCAGCTTTCTCTCGCGATGCCAGCGCTCACCATGGTTAGCTGGTGGAAGTAGGAAGTAAAAATTACGACGGTACAAAAGCGCGTTCACTCGGCGTTTTGCACTTGCGATGGTCGGTTTGTTGGTAGTGTGAATGGGACATCAGTATCGTCCTTTTTCCGATTCTCCTTCCCTTTCCACGGCACTTCAGCACCTTTCGCGGCACGTATCTTTCCTCTTCCCTTCGATCCCTAGTTCTTATTCCTCCTCCCCATTACCCTCCCTTCCCTCTCCTCCCTTTTTACCGCCCCCTAGCATTCCATTCGACCCCTCCCGTTTATATATTTAATATATATGTACACACTCCCGCGCCGTCCGTTCGTCTTTTTATTTCGACCGCTTGCGTGTGTGCCTCAGATGCGTCTGCCGGACGACGATAATGCAATCCTTGGCGGATGTGCTTTTCGGGCGAAAGGCCTCGTTTTGTTGCGGGAGAGGGAGGGGGGTCGTTGAGGGGGTAATGGGGAAGAGAGGGAAGGAGGTAAAGGATGGGGCTATGGGGGTACGGGAGGGACTAGCTGTTCGGTCGATCCCCTCTCTCTTCTCCCTCCCTCCTCACAGAACCTCTCCGTTACTCTTTCCCCGCGCCATAACATCTCCTATTCCTTATCTCGCACTCCTGCATCTTCTTCTTCCCACCTTTCTTACCCTTCGATTTCTCCTTTGCTTGACTGGATCTTCTGATTAATTTAATTTCTCATCATTTTTCATCGATTATTGCATTATTTGACTTTTTTGCCTGGTTTCTAAAGAAATGTTTTTTTCGCACTGTGTTACATTAACAAGATGTTATTTTCTGCGTTTCTACCCTTTCGGCTTGTGTCCACATCATAGAGCAAAAGAATTTAAGTTCAAAAGAGAAAGAAATTATTATCTTTTGGTGATCGAGAAATTCAAGGAAATAAGTTTAAGGAGAATTATTATAGCGAACTATATAACGTGTTGCTGGCGTCTGTCATAACAAACGAACTCGTTGCTTACGAATGCTTTCTGGGGACGCTGAGCTTTTGCGAACGTAAATAAGTTAGTATTTATCGAGTGGTTTTTATTTAAAACTTTTTAATCAGAAATGTTGTCGTGATTTTTTGTTAACTTTTCGATGTTATACACTCCACTACGAGCTGTCTATTAATGTCGTTCACAGCCCACGGTCGGGGGACGGTTCGTTGAGCGGCTCGAGCCACAGTACCCAAGCAAGGGTCTCGAAGCCTCCACCTTAATGGGGGTTAACCTTCTCGTGACTTTCTAACTACCTCAAAATGGCAGTAAAATTTCTCTTTGGTCCCTACAAATGGACTCAAACCCTCTCTAATCTTGAGGATTTTAAAAATTTACATTTCCATATTTTAAAGCAATCGTTTTTTGTATTGATTTACTACCATCTCCATTATTTTTTACTCAAGTCATCTTTGTGCATATGTCCAGGTTTTATCCTTTGTCAATTAGCTTTCAGTGACAAAAGTAGGTATCGTATTCTTACCCATTAAATTTTATCTTTTTTTCTTTTCTAGCGAATTGTGTTTGAAGTTTTCTCATTCAATCCAAAACACGCATGTATTTTATATTTGTCTCCCCTTTGTATTGATAACTTAATGTTATACATTAAGAAATAGCTTCCAGTTCATCATGATTCTTCAATTTCAAACCATTAAAAATCTTTTGTCACGTGACTTCGTAAGTTTTCGTTTCATTGCCCAAATTATCATCATAGTGCTAAAATTATTATGATACTGAAAGTACAAACTGCTGAATTTCATATTTCAGCATGTATATTGCAGAGGGGTTTATTTATTGTTTTTAAAACGTGAAGGTTCACACAGACCTGTAAATAAGATGTAAAAGAGCGAAGATAGATCTCACATAACACTGAGTGGTAGCTTTATGACCTTTGGTTTATAAAACATATATTAAGAGTGCTAAGTTTTTTTATTTTCTAAGGCTTTGCGTTTTCCTAGATAAACTTTGCGCACAGAAATTTACTCACGCGGATTTAGCCACGGGTTTCCAGTGTCGCCGTCCGCTGCTGATACGAGGAACAGTGGCCGCCCACGCAGTTTAACCTCGCATGAATACGCTGAAAATGCTTATGTATATTAAAATAAGATGCCTTAAAGATTTATAGAGAGTTTCAATAATGTCTTGATTAGTAAAATACGAAAAAATCTAAAAAATAGTTTGTCCAAAAATCTCCCAACCCCTAGTCACCACTATTTTTAGATATCCGCGCAGTTATAATAAAAAATACGATTTCAGTATGAAAATCGAGTTAAAGGAGACAAAGGGTTTTAGGCATGGGAAGTGTGGTTTGAATAAGATAAAGGCTGACCTCATTTTGCAATGACGTTCTCAGTCCACTTGTGGGGTAACTGATAGTGTCCCACGAAAGGGGTAAGACACATGCCTCAGCGTGGCATTTAAGGGTAGCAGTACTGGTAAATGTGATAATTAAAGCGGATTCCTTTTCCTTGGAAGAAATAGAAAAAATGGAAATTTTTCTAGATACGAGACCCAACAGCGCTCATGTAATTCATTTCGACGTATTCCTACGTAGTTGATCTAGATATTAATACATCGGTCGCAATCATATTGGACACCTTGCTTGTATTTTACCATAGTTCTTTCCTGCTTTTTACTCCACTGGAATTCTTGCTGTTTTATTTTTCTAACGTTTCGTGTCAATGGGTAATTTATGAGTTTTGTTCTAAGCTAATTAGTAAATTTCGGTCAATTCTTTGAAACGCACCCCATAAGTTATATCATTAGTAAAAAAATACATTTATGTTTACTCTGTGGAAACATAGATTACGAGGGAGGAGTTTACTACTCAAATTATCTAGATAAGGAAAGACACGATTGTTACAAGATACAATAGGTAATGTATCTGGGCATTCCTCTTTTAGTAAGAGCCCAAGAAAAACTTTCAAAGAACTTAAGACGGAATATTAACTTCATTAATAATTGCAAAACAAAATTTTACACACTGGCACTTACTGGCACATTACTTTTCTACGGAATCACGCGGATATGAGTATCGTCGAATTATTGAGGAGTGATAAGCTTGCTTACTCGTTCAACATAAAAGTATTTAACGCGCGCTTCATCCAACAGCGCACTAAATAAGTCGACTGTTCTATACTTCGACCTGAATACCTTCGGATACCGGGCGAAACTGTTGTCCAATTGCAACAATGAACGCGATGGGAACCAGAAAAATGGAGAAGTCTTCAAGTAGACTGTTCATTTAACTAATCCAGGCAATTTTTAATCAATTTCAGTACATCATGATTTTACATTCACTTTTCATCTCAGATTTGGAAAGTGGTGGTATTGCGACGAAACGAAATCATGATTGTGAGAGTATGATGAAATATCACCTCTCCAAAGTTTACTTCCGAACGAATCTTGAAAAACATAACCATTGCAAAAAAACACCGAGTAAGGTGAAACGCAGTCCGAATTTAAGACAGGAAATTGCCGATAAGAGTTCATTTGGAGAGTTTTAGAACTGTAGAAGACTGGAATAAGGTAGAATTTAGAGAGTGGAGAAGGTTTGGGAAAATTCTGGCTTTAGTCTCTGCTCTCAGCGCAGGCGCCTGGAGTATTAAGAGCTTAAGAGCGTCTCCTGTTGAGCCCTACGTGTTTCACGTAAATTTCTCTCCACTTGGCACTGTGCAGTAATCGGAATGCTAATGAAAAATCCGCTCCGTCCGAGATCCGAGATTTGGCCTCTCCAATGAGAGGTCGTATAACCCTCTCTCAATTTCAAGTATCTAGGTAACGTAATACTGAAAAGGGAAAACATGGCATTAAAATAAAATGTGACTTTACACACGAAGAGCTGCTACACACGAGTAAATTCTCATTTCTAGTTTACCTGAGGTGGGTATGATCTCTTTAATTTGTAAATGATCTCGATTTACGTTCAATTACCTATTTTTTGTTCTCTCTGTCTGTGAGGTGTCAATAAATTGGGTTGAAATCACTCCGTTGATGACGTGATTGAAATTATTTCCAGTGATTGTTACTTTCGATAGTGTTCGATATTCTGTTTAATAATTTTTTGATACTCTGCGTAATAAAAAAACATGTATTTTTATTCAGCAAATCCTTATGAGCTATCCTGATAATATTTTTCCGAGGTGTACTTCGGTGTTTGCCTTTTTAATGGAATATGCATGGCAGTCTCCCTATATTTGCCTTACTATTTTTGATTGGGCCATGCCAAAAGAAAGGTGGATATTACAATAGTGAGTAAATTTTTGGTAGCTTTCTACGTTGGTTCGGTCGTGTTAATAAAACCGATGAAGCTGAATGACGGGGTATACTCTATGAGAGTGAATGATGAAAGAGAAAGGTTTTTTTTACGGAGAATTGCCTGTTTTGGTATGTGATAGATTCCGAAGAGTCTCTGAGTCAAAACTGTGCTTCGTCAAGTAATGCATGATTGCCATTAGGTTTATGACGAATTGTGAAACAGTGATTGGACTTTTTTTACTGACCAGGAAGTCATAGTCACTTCTATGCACTGGTTCGTTTTTAAATCTCTCTTATGAGGGATCACCTCCGAAATTTCCCGACAAAACTGTTTGAAAGCCTCTTGTATGCTCCTCATACTATTTGTCTTCCTTCATGTCATCAAAAGTTTTACTCGTTTTCTACCTCTTTCACATTTGTCAAACATTTTTCCGTCATTGTATCGCCCCAAGCTAAAACATGCCGTCATCTCTCTACGTACTCCATCCTTTTCTGCTTCCTCCTTCGAATTTCCTCAAACAACTTTATCCTGCAGTTATCAATGACTAACTTTTTCTCGTTCACCCTCCTCAATACCCAGCTTTGAGTCTATTCTTTTCCACGTTCATATTAAAAAGTCTTCATTCTACGCGCATCCTCTTACCCCAAAGACCAATTCTTCAAAACATTATGAGCTATGCTCCAGATTTAAGTTTCCGCTAAATTTTTGAGCAATTATTTCTCTATTTCGTTGCTCTGAAGTCACCCTCTCCAGTTCCCATCTTTTCGTGAATGCTTCCTAGGTGATGGGTACGGATATTTAGATACGCAGACGGATTAAAATTTGAGTGTAAAATAAGCGCTGAGTTTGTACGAAGCATTCCATGAATGTAGCATCGGAGAAAATAAGAAGCAAAGATAAGGCAATATGCAGGAAAATGGTAGATCAGCGCCAGTTCCCTAGGTCTTTCTCTGATATTTTAATGTGCTTTTCCCAATAGGTAAAGTCGAGATGAGTACACACGTAAAAGTGCTAGCAAACTGAAGTTTCGGCGTCAAAATTGATGCCTTATGCTATCCATGTTGTTGGGAGTGGACGCCTTGGGCATGTATCGCTGGCATGGCTTGTACGGGCTTGCGTGTCACCGAGGCGGCAGGCTGTTTTGACGCGGCAAGGCGGTTGATGACCGCAACACCTGCTTCTGTGCCGCCTCCTCCACCCTTCCTTCCCTTTCCCCTCTCTTCCGTATCTCCTCTCCTTCATTCACCCTTCCCCTTCAGATACCGTGGACGGCAGCCACCCCCATCCCTTGTGCATTCGTGAATCTCCTGAAAGTTCTGTTTTAGTTCGGGGTGCAGTGTCGCACCCACATCAACGCCGCCAAGTTCATCGTTGAACCAAGCGAGATACAATGTTGTGAAATATCGGCTCTTTCGTGAGTTTTTTATTTGACTCATCTAATTTGTTTTGTTTATTTACTATAATTTTTCTTCCGATATATGACAGGTTGATATTTCAATTTCTAAAATGGCCGTTTCACCCACGAAGTGCACTTTAATTTATTGTTTTGTTTTCCGGTTTAAATCACTAATTTAAAGTTTTATCTCCACGCCTACATTAATATATCCTTTCATTGGTTCATTTATTTTATTTCGTATAAAAATATCCCCATTAATTTACAACTGAATAAAGATTTTACAGAGTCAGTCAACTTATTATTTGATTTGAAACTTACCGAAGGGGGCCGCCTGTGCAACTAAGAGGGTTATGGAATGTGGCAGTCAGTGCTGCTGGACTGCTTTCTTTGATCTCTATGCTCTGGCTTTAGCAGGCATTGAGATATTGACTCCAATCAATTAATATTAGCAGATTAAAGTCAGTGCCTTATTAATTTGGTGCTTGTTTTTTGAAAATAGTCCCTTTTTTACTACAGTATTTTTTTAGGGTTAAATCATTAGGACTTCTATAATATTTATTTTTAACACTCTATTTGTGTAATATCGTATATATATTTTTTCTCTATTGCTTCCTACTATTTTCACTTAGACTTCTCGCGAAAAATATTTTACCCTTTCGTCCACCCGTCATGGCAGCTAGTTAGTATTCAAGTCTTGTTGTCTCTTTCTTCATGTCTCGGCTGTCCTGGTCAAGGAGTGTGTATGTGTGGAGTAATATGTGGCACTCATGGGCGTTGAGATTTTTTTTCTGGTTGGCAGTGGGCCATCATACGAAGGTGAAAAGGAGGAGGCGTTTGTTCCAAGTAATGGCGTAACTGCGGCGGTGGAGATAAGAGAGAGAGGGGTCATCCCGCTAGGTAGTAAGTACACGAAAGTATACATACTACGCGTTCGTGTATGTGATGAGTCTGGAGAAAGTATGAGGTGCTCCATCGCGAAGATTCAAGCTGTCGGATTTTCTACTGGAGCGGAGGGTGGGTGGGCAAAAGGATGCTGCGTCTGCTGGTCTACTCTATTGGACACATTTTTGCGATTAGTGCCTCATGGGCTTCATTGGGGGGGAGGTAGAGGAGAGAGGCGGTAAAGGCAAAAAAAATGAGATAACTTGGGATAACACTTGCCGGGAACGACCGGCAATGTTTTCTCTCCCGCCCCTAAACGATACCATACAAAACTTAATGTAACGGCACGTGGCCTGTGGTTCGCAAGCTATTAATTATTCTTTATGAATCAATAACCGTGAGGAAAAAATTTTCCGGAGTTTACTTTTATATTTTCCGACCACCAAAACATGTTTTTGGCCTCGTCCGAAATTCGCACCGGGTAAAAGTTGACCAGGTGCGAAATTTTGGCACAGTTGAGTGCAATCGTGCGATGTCTTTCTCGTGTGGGTCTGCGTGAAAATTATCATACTCACATGATGGAATACAACCTCATCAGTGTTATTTCTGGGTCCAATGGATTGATAATTCTGTTCTAATAGCTGATTTTGTATTTCGACGTGTAACGTCTTACATTAAATTGGAATGGATAGCTATGGCCTACGATGATACAGCAAAATTGGGTACATAGAACTTTCCTTATAACTCGGAAATTATTAGGGATATTCGGCTGGTTAATGAGCCATTTGAAAAAAAGCTGAAAGAGTTATATAATTAGCCATCCATGAATTGATGACGTCATTATAAAAAGAAGATGGCCGCCAAGTATGAATATAAAATCACGTATCGCCGCCTTAGTAAAATTGGTGTTGCTAGGACGAGAATTTGTACCAGGAGTTCGCTATTGGATTTATTTAAAAGCGCTTCGTGTGGTTTTAAATGAACCAAAAAGCTTTAAATTGGGCTTAAGATCTACGACCATAAACCTAAGCAACTTCTTTAATATCTATGCCAGACAATGGACGTTGCAAAGGTCGACGGAAACATCGTTATTTCAATAAGTTACGGCGGGGTGACAGGTGAAAGGTGAGCTGCTTAAATTTGTGGAGTGGTATAATGATTTTTACTCATCTTTAATACATTGAACGCACAGTGCCACTTCAATGCTATTTCCTATATCCCGTAAATTTCTGTCGGGAAAACTTGCAGGAAATACAAGAATTTGAAATTATAGTTTTACAAAATTGAGCAGCGTGTTTGGAATGAATGTAGGTATGTTGCGAATTAGAATCACCGGAAGTATGTTCTTAGTAGGGATGTGATCCGGTATGAAAAGGCACTTTAAAGTTCGGAATTCAAAGGTATCGGACCGCAAGCACTGAAATGTGCGTAACCGGAAAGGCACGAAATTAGAAGTCCAAAACCGTATTCGGTCCGAAAAGGCTCGGCACGAAATGGCAGACGATCCGAAAAGGCCCTATAATCGGCACTTAATTGTGTATCTGATTTCGGACCTTACCCATCGAAGCCGGGAAACTGGATTCAGTGCAGTTAGGTGCATGGGATTATCTCAATTGTGGGTGGAACTTTGAGAGGCGGTTTGATGGAGCCGGGGAAACCCGGCAGGGTGGACAATTGTCGCAAGTGGGGAGGGTGGGCAAGAAAGGGAATTATTGGCGTTCATTTTCTTGAAGACGGAAAACCCCTAACGATCCACCCTATCCATGCTCTCAAACCATTTGGATTCTTTTCTTTTCTTCCGGAAAAATACCATGACCAAGCAAATACCATGCAAATGACCAAGGTCGGTTCGACGTCAGCTGAACCGGCAAGGACGGGCGGACGCTGGTACAATAAAGGAATGTAAAAGGATCATTCGAAGGGCGTCAGTATACAAGCACACGTGCCACTTAAAAAGGGTTCGAGAAAAAGGATGGGGAGGCAATAGTTGAGGCGAGCCGAAAGACATCGGGAACTTCTGGGAATGTGCATCGTGGAGGGCGGCGTGAGAGAAACCAGGATGGTCATCTCAGAAAGAAATGTTAGCTCCCTACCTCTGACCATAAAACAAAAGTAGGGGGAAAGGGTGAGAGACGAGGATTTTGGCCGAGTTGGTGAGATAGTATGCGTGAGAGAGGTAGATACAGGGCAATGGGAGTTAGGAATGGAGGGAACAGTAAAAGGGCGTTTGGAAATATGCACATGGATGGAAACGCACCCTCCGAAATAGGATTACAAGGGAACCTGAGTGGAGATCCCAAGTTGACTCTGATAATTGGGTTCAGAATCTTCGATAAGAAAAGAACAAAAGCGAAAAAGCGTAAAATATTACCACTAAATTTTGCTGTACTATTTTCTTAAAAATAATTGTAAATTCTTTATTCGTCACCTTCACAAAACCTATTAGCAAAGTAAAATTCCCTAGAACAAAAGAGAAAGTGTAAAACAAGCAATGTCTCCTTGAATAATAGTTTAGCCTATCAAAATTGCCAAAATATATACAGTTTGGCAAAATACTTTTTCTAGAATAAGAATTTCTTTAAAATACTATTCAGTTGAAGAGAATTACAAAAATAATTTTGGCCGGCATAAAACTCGTTGCTTGACGAAGAGAAAACAACATTTTGAAGGAAGACATTGAAGATTTACCTCTAATTTACTAGGATTAATTTACACGACGTGCTTCGTTGTACACACATAATTTTTAAATGTCATATATGTTTTCAAGAGTGCATGCAACGAAACGCGTCGTGTGAATAAATCCTTGAAGTGGGAAATCTACAATGTCTTCATTCAACATTGAAAAGTTCCATCACTTCCTGCCTGAAACAATATATCTTAAAAAACATCCCCTATGCATAAATTCCGTCATCTCCTCCGGCAGATATTAGCAATAAATTATCTACTAAAACGTAGCGCTATCAAAAATTAATCACGATAACAATAAGAAAGACTAATGAGCACCAACAATCTGTTTTACTTCACCAGTCAAATGTCATTAATGAGTTTGGCGCTTAAATGGTATCGTAAAGTCGACAACGTCTGTCGCAAGTGCGAAAAAAGACGCTTGACAGTGATTTGTGTCATCGGGACCGCGAACACTATGGAATCCAACGCCGATAGTTGCGGGTGGGACTGCTTCCGCTCTTTCCAGAAGATCAGAATACTGAACAATTCCGTAAGTATAACTCCCAGAGTTTTGGAGAACTCATACCTAGTAAAGGTGACATCCATTGACCGCTGCCCTCTTTGATACCAAACGCTGATTTCGGCTTCCGGGCTGCTTAGCTGGGATTCCAATTCATCTTTGCCTTCACTGCTCTCTTGAGACGGTGTTTTTCCAGGCGAAATTGCATTTTTATCCTCCTTATCCTCTATCTGGCTCAGTTAACTTCTCCAATCTGAAGAAGAAATATCGTTGAATGAACTCCAGCGTAGGTCGCACCATGTTTCTGCTCACCGTTTACACTGTAAGAATGGTCACAACTGGTCGCGGTGCCGTCGTTGGTGGGTTTAGTACAGGACTGAGGAGCCTGACGGTGGTGTAGAACTTCCAGATGCTTGACGAATGGTGGAAGGACGACGTAGGAAACATGGCGGGTTCGCGTATAGGAGCATTCGCGAGCCCCAAAGAATTCGCGAAGACCCTGGAGGCGGTCGGTGACGCATGAGAGCAAAGGAGTGGCGCCAAGTTCGCCGGAGTGGAAAGAGGACTACTATATAAGCGGGATTCCAGCTATCCGTATATAGTTGGTCTGTGAGGAAAGGTGGAATTCCCTGTTTTAACCCCGGCACACTCTAAACGGAGTATACTTTCAAAAGAATTGCCGTATTGATGCCTTTATTGACGCTCCATTCATCGACCATTCAAACCCTTTTCGGTAAGGTCCATGACCTTGGGGTTAACAGTTCGGTTCATTCGTCGAGAAAACTCCGCAGTTTATTACCCACGAAGACGGATCTTAGGGAATGCCAAGAAACGGGGGAAAGCAATTCCATCCATCGATCCTTGTTAATTACCGGCACTGTTGATGAACATTAACAGGCTAGTGTAAGCTTTTGAAAATAAAATTACAAAAGCATTTAAGAACCTAAGCGGTATTTATAAGTCCCGAAAGGTTATGGAAGAAAATAAAATAAAATGACGTTAGAACTAAAAACCGAAATAAAACTACCTTGAGCTGCGTTTCGCACTGGTCCGAATCATTATTTTTGAATTTGCACATCTTCAATCCGAAAGTCTTTAACCTAAACGGGGCCTCCGGCACTTAACCGAAACGGATCATTCCGTGCCTCCGGTCCGAAACTAAATGGAAAATTTCGTGCCTTAGATCCGAAACTTTACCGAAAGGGACATTTTCGTGCCTCCGGAACTTTACCGAAACGGCTTAATTCGTGTCTCCGATCCGGCACTAAACGTTAAGTTTAGTGCCGGATTACATCCCTGGTTCTTAGTCATGCGGAACACTGGGGACAGGAAGTGAAAGATGGTTATTTAGCATAGGCGTAGTAGGATTCCGGGTCGTTTAATCCGGCTATGTTGATAAAAATGGTGGCGTTTGGGGGATGTGGAAGACGTAGCGGGTCTTCTTCAACTGGCGGTCGTCCTTAACTACAAGCATCGGGCGGAGGAACGCCACCTGCTCCTCTCTCATTGCCGCGACGAGGAGGTCAGTGAAGCCGTCGGCCACCTCTTCCCCACTCGTCACTTTCCAGGTTCGAACGCCAGAAGCTCACCTTTCACCTGCCACTCCGCCACATCTTATTGAAATGAAATTGTCTCCGTCGCCCCTTGTCATCATCCACTACCTCGCACAGAAGTTTTTAAAATTAGTCCATTAGGTATATAGCCGTAAGTTTTGTAATTGAAGTTTCCATTATTTTGATGTACCATAGCTTTAAATATTCATATGTCAAGAAAACAAATGGAATTTTCAGTCTCTCCATTCTCTAAAAGCAAGATTGATACCATTATTTACATCAGTTCTTCTTGTTCCATAGGTTCATCCGTTTAATTTGTCCTCTCCGTATTAAACGAAAGTTTATGTATCACGATCTCACTTCAAAGATACTCAACAAAATGGAAGTCAACACATCAGCAGCGTCACCTTACATGATGACATTGAAAGCATTTAAAGAATACTCAGAGTTGGTGGTATTTTGATCGATAGTATAAAGTTTCTGATGATTTTTGAAAACGTTTCACCTTATTTCCTTATTGAAAATTTACTCATTGCTTTTCCTCAAAAGGGGTTCAGCTAGTATTATATTTAAGTCCCCACATGACTGAATTCACTAATTCTTTCTCTTACTACATGCCTCATAGTTTGGCTTGTAGTCATAACAGTGGATGTTCCCTTTGTCGTCCTTGCTGGATCTCCCTTCATGCTTTCTTCTAACGTAATCTTAACAAATTCTTAGCCTTATTTTGTCCACAATTCTCCTGGCGTTTCTATCGTGATGCTTTCCATCAATTCCTTCCCACATCTGCTTTTTTGCATGCTTATTTAGAGAGAGAATAAGTTTTTGCGATGCCACTAATTCTTATCCAAATAGTCTACGTTGGGATTCGAATCTATGCTTGCATTCTTCTTTGGCCAACTGTTCCTTTTTCCATCAGCAGCAAATACAGCTTCCTAAAACTATGTGACAATATATTTTTACCCGTTGCTTTTGATACCCCCGAGGAACGTGAGCGAATGTAATTAAATATAGCGTACTCGATATATCTACGATGAATCACTGGAGGAAAAAGAATGCATAGTTCAACTGTGAAATCATGTAATAGCGCCCTCAGGCAATGATCCCTGAATTTGAGCGCAAACAACGAATATATTCAAACCACACAAATAGCCCCATGCTAATCTGCGAAATCAGGCAAATATTTTCTGTAATGAAGGCCTTCGTGGAGGATATTTTCCAGTACATTTGAACGTAGTTTGAGCGCAATTCACATATACCGGTGAAAGTTTATCATTTATCATAATAAGTATTATTTTTGGCTAGAGATTATAATTACGTTCAACAGTGCTAATACTGTGTTTCCTAATTTTAAGTTTTGTGCGAATTGCTAAAAGAAGTCATTTTAGCAATTCGCACAAAAACAAAACTCTCGCTACCTAAGATGAAACTTAAGAAACATAATTTTAAGTTGCAACTCTCCATTCGTTCCGTCTAAAATTCCTGTTGTTGTTCAGCGTTCTCCTTCCTTACCTAGTTTCTATATTATCGCAGACTTTAGTGTCTCCTTTCACCTCCTTAATTTTTATTCTTATATTTTTTTCTAATTCACTCTGCCGAATACGTCGTACCGTCAACTATAATTTCATATATCTCCACCCTGTACTTGGTTATCCTAAATTTTAAAACTCTTTTCTGCAACTATCTTCTTTCCTCAAAGGTCAAAGTTCTCAACAACAGAGCTTAGGTATTATCGTCATTCATTTGTGTATCGCTATCATCTCCAATCTATAATTTGCCATACTTAAAAAGTATTTCTCTTGCACGCGCAAGTGAAGAGTTTCTCTTTCTAATGTCTTTGATGACTTGTGGCAAAAAACGGGTATACTTCTTTCGAACACTGGGCACAAGAATATGTAATTATTTCATCATTGCAACAGCTGTGATAATACTTTGTGTTCCATGCATAAAAAACGTGAATTGATTTCTCCATTACACTACTCATGTGTTTGCGATTGAACTTCTCTCATTAGAATTTCCGATTTATATTCTTAGAGTAATTAAGGATGTTTGTTTGATAAAATTTCAAAAAAAACTTTTATGACATTTTATCCATATTCTGTGTAGTTATAGAATAACTTGTCCTCTATCTGATATGAAAAATAAAATATTACCTTATCACGCTATTTTTCTCGCAAATGGAACTTGAACATACATGTTGGTCAATGGGAGAATGGGTGAAGCATGGGGAAAATAGTATTTTTCCAATTACTATATAGAATTTAAATGCCATTGTCACGAAAATCGGTTTACATGAAGGAGAAACTCCCGAGAAATTGTTAAAAAATGAAATAGATACATTTTACCACCTTATTGTTTTTGAGTTATTATCTAATTACTGCGAAAATTGAAGTCCAAATGTGGTCAATTCATAGAAGGTTCGCCGCAGTTGGCGTCCAAAAAAGTGCTCAATTAAAATATATTCGCGGAATAATCTGCCTAATTTATCCGTTAATTTTGATTTTCAATTGGTCACGTAGGTTGTCACCAAAAATAGGGATTTTAAACCAAATGAACAAAAAGGTGGAATTCAGTATTTGTATTGACTCACGCAGTCGCGGTAGAATCTCCTTAAGGCTCATATGGCTTATCAGAGTAGCAAAAATATTTAGCTGTATTATTTATATTTAAATTGCCACTTCCCTGACTACTCTAGTACATATTCATTAAATTCCATCAATCTTTAAGGGAAAAATAAGTTACGTCAGTGGCTTATGATTGCCATTAATAAGCTTTCGAGTTTTTGTTTATCTACATTGCATGCCTTTAACCCCTTAGTGGCTCGCAATTATTAGCCGAAAGAATTATTTTTCGAATATGGAGGCACTCTCTCGAGGAGTATATTTTCTTTTCCCTTGTTAGCCCTTGTTACGCTCCCCGCTCGCCCTGTTCAATAAGAGGACTTCGTTTTTAAAGCGTTGCCGACCTAATGGACTACAAAAAAATAACCCTTTCGTTTCCACCAGCCAAACAGAATATTCAAGCGTGCTAGTTATATTTCCGAGGTGTTTTGCTGATCGCTTCGCTGATAATGAATTCTCTCGTCCGCCGCACCGCCTGAAAACGAAGGCCTTTGTTGACATTTCAATCCTCTCTTCTCACACGAACGTGCAGGAAGAGGAGTTTCCTCGCGAAGCTTTTAAACGAAACCGACCGTTCGGGAAAAAAATATTTACACGAAGATAAGGCTCACTTGCTCGAAACAGCTGCAAATTATCAGTACGAGGAAACGAAGTAATATATTTTTACGGCGCCCGTGTGGCCTGCCTTCTTCTTGCTTCCTCGCTTCAGGAAGACGTCCACTCATAGCCGGGTGCTCTATCGGTTTTCATCCGTCATCGCAATGCTGGCTTATGCTCGCCTCGCAGAAGTGGTCTTCCGCGCTTATGCGTCATGCGTCGGCAGTGTTTACTCAAGGGAGGCTGCGGCTTCGCATCTATGCACTCCATCGTCGGCGGTAATGCACTCACACATTTCTTTCCTGTCACCATCCGGAATGATGTTGCGGTGTGAAAAATCTTTTATCGATGATTGATATAAAAATATGAACTCCGGTGATCTAAAAATTGTTCATTTAAAGTAATTTACATGATTCATCATACAAAAATGTAATTAGTTGTTCCGCTGAGACGTTGAAAAGTGTTATAAAAAATGTCGGTTTTTTAGAAAATGAGGCTGCAGGTGAAATAAAATAAATATTCAACCACAAGTTCTGTTTTTTAGTGGATAAAAACTGAAGCTGGATTCACAACAATCATCCACAAGAGAGTTGTTCGAGAGATACGTAGAGTAATGCTTCTGCGTTCCTTATTAAAATTTGGCATAAAAAATTGACTCACACCACTCTTGGCCTCAATGGCTCAATTGTTGTATCTAATCCACATAAAAAATTGAATAACCAGGGACATTCTATCTCTAACTTGGGCGGTTCTTTCATTATTTTCTGTCCTTCATTCGAAAATTGAATGATATAAAATTTCCTTCGAGGAGATAGATTCTAAATAAATGAATAATACTAATCATGATTTCCTGCCTTCTTTTGTGCGGATGAAGTTCCACTAGGCCAACCCTACATTCCATCCTGCTCTCCTACTTTTTATAACACTTTCCCTTCTATCGCCACTTTAACATGCTAATACCCTAAAAGCTATCATAGGATATTTGCTGCAACTTATTTTTCTGTATTGATCGAATTTTTTAGTTTCTTTTTTCCGCAGGCATCCCCACAAATATTTCTCATTTTTACGACTTTTTCCGGTACAGGTCCTTACATTTCAAAAGTCTCCTTATCTCTTTCATTGTTTTCTCACTTTCCAGGTCCCCGAACGTAACAACTTCACTCTCAGTATCCAGATCTTTACACCTCATTTCTATAAATTCCTACTCCGATTTTGTCATCATTATTGCACTTCTTTTAGTTAACTATTCTTTCACCTATCAATTATTCATCTGTTACCGCAGCATTTGCTGCAATGTTTTAGAATGAAAATTTTACTAAAATTATTCACTTTTTATTAGTTCGATGTCTGCATAGATGTCTCAAAACCTCGCCATTGATTCAACGAAAAGAGTAGTTTTTTCACCAACAGTCACAGTAAAACGGAGATGATTGACATGTAGCAGGGCTGTCTCTTGTATTCTCTTTTGACCTCCATAAGTGCGACGCGTGGAAAAGAAGGAAAAAGTTCCTTCCACACTTACCGCCTTTCCGTAGGTTTATTAATCATAACCGCCTTTCGTCGTCGCTCGAGTTGCCGCTGATAAAATTTTCAGCGCCTCAAAGGCGTCCGAAGGCGGCGAGCGAAGACGCCGAGTGATCTTCGAGAAGGCACGGGAAGGGATCATCCTCCTCCTCCGCGTGCATCAGAAGTGTCGCTGAACTTTCTCTCCTTTGGGGCCACGAGGAAGCGCAAAGCTCTCGCGAGAAGCAAACAAAGACTCGGAGACGTCTTTGAGCGGCTGGGACAACAACAGCGCGTCCGCGACGGTGGAAGTCCTTTTTAAACGGATTAAGAATTCAAGGTTTTTAAAAAGCCCTCGCGGAACACGCTTCTCGCGAGAAGTCCGACCGGCACTTGTCGGCGGGGCGGCGGCAGGTGGTCTCAGAAACTCTCTCGGCCCCCGCGTGAAGGGGTGATTGTGTGCGGGTGCTCGTACGCGCTTAGATGACGCGGAAAGGTGGCAATGGTCGCCTGGTTGAGCGAGAGACAATGTTTGCATATTAACTGTCCAACCGGAGGGACGGTGGACGGGAGTGCTAACGGCAGTTTTATAGCTACAGTTCGAACTACGAGCCGGGGCGATTTGTCGATTTCCGCCCCTCCTTTGGGGAGTCATTAATCAAATCTCTTTTGACACTGTTTCCAAAGTAAGTCGAAGAATTAATACTTGTATATCCTTTATTTATTAATTAGATACAAAATAATAATATATTGTAATTATTAACTTGCTTTTTTTCAAAGCAAAATCCTTTATGGCGCTATCAACATTTATTTCGCATGTTAATTAATGCTCTTTAGATAATATAGACGGATTCCTTAATTTTAAATTGCTCATTCTGGCTGTAGGATAATTTGTAATCAGTTTTAATATGGAATATTTTACGTTTAGGAATTTCTCTTTGTAAAAAAGTGTTTATTTTTTTTTATAAATTCCAAGAATGCTGTCCGGGGTGGGACGCACCCCTCCGTCTCCCCATCTCTAGTAACGCCACAGGCTAACGGACCACGAATGAAGACAAAGAAGATAAAGAATACCACGTGGTGGATTCGAGGTCTTGGGGAACCGCACTGTCTATTCGAGAGCTTTGACCTTCTTTGGAATCATTTATTGTGAACTTCTTGTGAAAAATACACCAATGGATGGACGGATTCCTTTTTCCCAAAATTAAGTTATAATTTTATTCAAAAATCCCTTTAAGTCCACCAAATATAACCGATTTGGTGGAGCATGTTGAATTGACGTAATAATATTTGCGTTATCTGCATCTTCACAGGCTCAACCTTGTGGAAGTTCATTTTATCGTAAATGAAAAGGAAAACTTTGTTAAATTCCACCAATTTATTTTCAGGTACTACAAGCTTCGACGCTGCGACTAGTTAGCTGCGTCGAAACTAGTAGTAACTGAAAATAAATTGGTGGAATGTAACAAAGTTTTCCTTTTCATTTACAATGTTTGCGTTATTAAATCCTTGCTGCGCCAGGAAATATCGCTGGGGTTTTCATCGACACGGTTTTAAGGTAGTAGATAAATAAATCCGGTTTTCACCCTTTGGTGCTTGAAAGATGAAGCAATGAGGCAAACATGCTTGCCATGTTAAATCATTATATCGAAAAAAAATAAGAAAATTCTGCCAAAAATAGACAATTTTTATCGGAGCAGTACTATGTAGCTGTAAGTAATACGAAAACTAACTTGGCGTTAGTGGCATCTATGAATCCAGTCTTTTTTCGAGAGTATAGATATTTTTGGAATTTTTTCAATCGCGATAATCAAGATGATATCGTACGCCTTCTTCGGCGGTTGCCGCACAAGGAGCGCAGTTTTCCTGCCAGTGCCCCCACAATCCGCCATAGGTACCTTCTCTACACTCCCTTTGCGAAATCCTTTTACATATTGGCAAATTTTCATTAGCATTTTAGAAAAGTATTCCTTCCCCTTAATTTAATTAATATGGCGTGCCTAATTGTATTTTACCATTTAGTCGGCCAGGGCGTGGTTGTCAAGCTGATATTGCTTCTGCCTGGCCAACCAAAGATTGTGGGGTCGCATTCCACCTCACACGTGGATTATTTATTTGTCTGCCGATTATAACTTGTGCTAGATTAGACATGGTTACCATGGCATTTGGAGAACCTAAAACCCAGTTTTCTATAAATGTAAAGGAAAACTTTGTTTTATTCCATCAATTTATTTTACGGTACGACTAGTTTCGACGCAGCGGCGCGGCGTTATCTTCAGGTACCTTCAGGTGGAATAAGACAAAGGTTTCCTTTTCATTTGTAAAATGAACTTCCACAAAGTTTAGTCTGAGACGATTGGGATAACCAAAGTCTTCAGCCACATTCCGTCTTATATGAGCGTATCATAGTGATAATGTCTGGTAGCCTTCATTCCGCTTTGACCTAAATCATCTTGCTACCATTAGGCTATAAATAAGGATTAATGTGGTGATATGAGTCCCTTCCTCACGACTTTGACCCTTTTTATTGCAATTTACCTAGGGTTGATAGCCACTGAATATTTTATTTGCTAGGATTATTTTAATTTCCTCTTTCCGATGAGTATTATATTGTATTATTGTGCCATATTCTCTGATCAATCACGAGGTACTACAACTTTGGATACAGTTTTTTGCGTGAAAGTTACAATATACGTTCTGGTGTTACGTGTTTCTGACGTTATTAAACTTAACTCTCTTCAAAATTAATCTCCAAACTCGGTCTATCGCATGTGGTATGCAGTCACTTGAACGCAGTTAACATTTCCCAACTGCGTGGTCGCATTATGTGTATGTGCATGATCATCCAATGGTATAGATTCTACGGATTCTTTCGTATGTTATATCACTTTTAAGGCAATATATGCGAAATTTAACTCAAGTCATAATAGGGACATTAATGACAAAAAACTCATTTTTATGACTGACCTGCTTGGTGATCAACTTAATATTTTAGACTAACTTGACGCAATTGCTTCGCGTCGTTCGGTGAAAACGCGTTAACAACCGCAGAATAGTGTACGATTTTCTAAAAAGGTACTGCGGAGAGTATTGCGCTTATTTTTTAGACATAGTTGTGAAATCATACTAATCGCTCATCCTTACGTTTCTGAAGGTCTCTGTGTGGCATAGCTTACTCAATTTTCAATTGTGTTCTTTGGAGCGTTCAGCCGTACTGTATCTTATGGAATACGGCTTCTGATTTTGGATAGCTATCTTCAAAAGTACTGATATATATGTGGCTGATGTTTTGTTACCATAAGAAAGATTAAATAATTGTTCTGTATTATGAGGCTAAATGAATTTTCTTCAACGAGGATTGATATTTTTCTCGAACCACCTCACTCCCACTTTATTTGAGATAATTAAACATCTGGTACGTATGGTAGTGTCTATTAAGTTCAAATCTCGGTTTTCAATTAACATCCCCCTCCTTCTGACTACTTGGAACCCATTTAATTTGATTTTAAACATCCATGAAATCTAAGTGGTTTCTGCAGAAGCTTCAGGGGTTAAATGCACTGAACAAGTCTGAAGAGGAATTCAACTTAAAATCATTGAATTTTATGCTCTTTCATATTCTGAATTTATATATAAGTGTCGAATAGTGACACTATCGAAACCAGTCGCGATAATTGGCGATCTAATCCCAAGGAACTGCTTTTAAATTTATCGGAATGAATATTATTGAGCGTGGAAACGAGTGAATTTAGTTAATGCAGGAAAATAACAAAGCGGACTGCAGTCCTAATTAAATATCAGGAATGATTGCTCCCTAATAATTATATTTTGTAGGAAAATGCATTAACTTTTCTTGTGATAAATATTTAATTTAATTAAATTTATGCAATGAATAGTATTAGGCAATTACGATTAGAAAATGAATGAAAATTTACTAATTATGCTACACTGATCTTAATTTGACTGTCTTAATCAGCACTTGTTTATACTCTGTTCCATCCCTAACACAAGAGCTTCAAAATTGACGTCAGTATCATCGAAAAATAACTAAAGTAATGCGTTGTGACTGTTTCTCCAACGAGGTGCACCGCTATTTCGTATCCCTATTTCATTTGTTGATTTTCGCGTGAGGTGCACTAAATTTTCAACCGCTAATATTCCTTGAAAGCTCACTAAAAATTTTGAAAACAGGTTCGAATTTTAGGTAACCTTTGATCACATTGACAGCTTCAGTTTCTGTTTGCAAAAAGGTCCTCCGGCCACTGTTAATTGAATCCGTGATTGGAAAAGAGCAATTAGATCTGGGACTAAACGTATGGAATCACCGAGTGCAGCTCGTTTTTCTTTTGTATTTTGCTTTACGATCGTGAGATGACCTCCATTAATGAATTGTTGCAATCGAGAATTTTGACATGTCGACGAAATGTAATTATTTTGCGTTAATCACAATTCAGTCATGTGTGCATTTTACTCGACTTTTGTAGACTTATTTCTGTTGTGACGGATGAATAGTTTTCAACTGCTAACGAACACCAGCGGCTTTTGGAAAAAAATCAAACATCGCCATACCAGTGACAGTTGATGAATATGTTATATGTGATATATAATTCCGAAATATGCTGTGCAGGAATACTGGTCGACGCATTTCCTAACGCGAACGAAGCATACTCTATGATTGGAAAATATCATTTTTATTGAAATGGCAAGTTTCTCAAGGTTGTTTTTTTTGTTTCTCCACAAAATGTTTGGGCATTATAGATTGTCAATTGATATGTATTATTCATGTGTTAAAACAACTGAGTTATCATAAACTAAACATATGGAATGTAAAATTCTTACGGGTCACCAGACATGACATTTCATAAGCATCCTTGGATCTAAGTAGAGCTCCCATTGAATGTTGGAACATAATCACTTTTGTACTAATATAAAGCATTATTCAAAAAATATTTTAATTTTGAAATCTTATTTTTTTAAGTTTCAAGCATGAATGCATGTGTTATTCTTGTGATTATCAGAAATAAATGGGTTAAAAAAATGTTCTCGCTTCCAAAGAGAATTCATAATCTGAAAACCGAATGAGCCGCATAACACAGGAGAAAAACACAATTCGCCCAGAAACGGAGGTGGCATAACTTTCGGAATATTTTGTTGTCCCTCTTCCCCGCGTAGTTCTTCAAACTCATGGCGAATGATTTTTTTTTAAAGCATCGCGAATAAAGCTGCGGAAGGGGGCAAAACACGGAAGTGTGCATAGTTTTAATTCCATTTACGCCGCCGACGGAAAACTTCATCCCTACCCAGGTTACATTTTCCCTCCATCCCTTACCTACCACCACTTCTCTCCCACTATGCTCCGCCGTGGAGCGAGCGAGAGAGGTTGAGGAGGAAATGTTTAACGTAACATTGGAAAAGAAAAATAAACGAGGTGTTCTGGCATTTGCATTCCTCCCGTGCGATTATTCATGCGCGAATTTCGAGTTTTGTTCTGTGCTCTCTTTTTCCCACTCCCACATCCCCATATTACGCCCTCCCCGACTCTGGGTCTGTGGGATGGGGAAGTGGGGGTACTGGTTGAGGAAGAGGGTGGGGATGGGAGGTCAGACGTGAAAGGGGGGAGGAGGTACGTCGGGGAAAATCCTGGCGGCCGCGAGAGCTGCGGCTGCTAAGGCACCCACATTTATAAATTCCCATCTCTTTTCTTTCTCTCCACTTGCGATCCGGCCCTGTTCCACGCGCCTATATTCCCACCAAGCCTTTTCCCTTCCCTGCCCTCCACTTTCCACCTCCTCTCTTATCCCAATGCTGAGGTATTTTCCCATTCTATTCCCTCCTCGACCTTCTTATCTCTACTCTCTCCTCGTTCCTTTTTTTCCGTGACGAAGGGAATCGGCATTCGGGTCCATTCTCCTCCTAGACAAGGGAAGAGATTGGATAATGCCTTTGTGCGAGACAGCGTACACTGTTTTATCAGTGAAAAATATACCATTCCATACGGCATTGACGCAAAATTTGTCATACATTCATTATGATTATTATCATTAAGGTAATCCATTTGGTCAAGGTAGGTTTTTATTATGAGAGTAACAATCCACTATATTTTACTCTGTTTCATATTTTCGGTTCTCTTGTGCTTAGATAGGTAATTATGGTATTGCCACTTTCAATAGTAATCATACATTCAACGCATTTAGATATTTCTACTTATATACGTTATGATTAGTGTTATTAGGGTTAACTACTGGTCAAGATAGATTTATGTAAAAGAGTAAAAATCATGTAGCATTTTTACTGGCGCAAACCTGTATTTAACTACACAATTTCTTTCTTCATCTCAGCGTACGTCCTATCTCTCTTCATCCTGTTCATAAAACTACTAATCTTTCTTCCCCTTCCCATGCGCTATTATGTAAGCATTCGTTAATGAATGATTAGGACAAATCATGGATGAAAAAATACATCAATTAAATTTAATTTAATTTCACAAAAATATGTTAGTAGTTTCCTTCAAATACACGTCAAATAATTTAAAATCTGGTCAGATTCATGGTTTCGCAAAAATACTCATTCTTCGTTCGTATCGGGTAAGCCAACGATTCAAATCTCATGATTGACGTGGATTGGTAAAAAAAAGAGATATGAGCCCTTGAACTTGCAGGATTATTTCGTTTTCTGTTGGCATCGAATGGGACCAAAGCACAAACTAATCGAAACTCTTCAAGGTACAAATACACGTTCTTAACCATTCTTATTCTTTCCTGATTCCTTCTTCCCCTCCTCCGTTTTTCATGACTATTGACTAGGTTTGCTACTCTCGCAAAATAGGAAAAGAGTTTTCGACTCTCCCGCCTCCCGTATGGAGGCTTTCTCCTCCCGCTTTTAGTTTACGTTGAAAAGTAAGTAAAAGTATATTCTTTCAATAATTATAGTTACCACAGTATATCTTTTCGTCTGCCATTTGCTACTAATATAGCAGAATCTTTCAATGCTTATCACAATTTATTGATGAAATCATTCTATTTATAAAAAATTATAAATTAGCCTTTCATAATATTCATAGATTTATATTTCCTAGCATTATGATTCGTCGTCTATCGAATATTCCAGAATGACTCAATATTTTCCATCAGATAAATGTATATCATTTGCATTTTACTCAAGAATTTTATAGTTATTTATTTTAATATTGAAACCATTTTTAAACCATTCAACCTTTTTTTTTACTATTTAATACTGGAATACATCACTCATGAACGGTTTTCAAAGTAAAATCGAATTGACTATTTTTTTGAAAGTATTGCGGTAAATGTATCTAATACAAGGATGTAACGTACAACTGGATAACGTGAAATAGAGACTTCACTGTATATGTAGGTATATCCTGTTCTCCCTTTTCGCCAAATGATTTCATCCACTTTTCGAGACCTCAATCTGGCTCTTCCTGTCTGTCAACGCCCTCCAGCACCGCTTAGGCTGGTTGTTAAGAGCCTTAACTCGGCAGAGGAGGTCAGTGGCGGAAACGTTAGGGTGTGTGGAAATGAGACAAGGATTTTTGCTTCGCAAATGACAGAGAAAACGTTGACGGATAACTAATGATCAATTTTTACGAAGGGCGTTCCTCACGGCTATCCTCCAGATGTCCCGCGTATTTCGCAGTTAATGAAAAGAAGCGGTTTTTCTTCCGTGAGTTGATTCTTACCCTACATCACTCACGAGCATTCATCTTCAATTCGCATTTCGCTCGCTAGTGAAACTTTTGTTTGCAAAATTGGGCATTACTCGTTCTGTTGGTTGCCTACGATTCCATTTTCACGAAGTCTTCTTGACCTTACAGCAGAAACGTAACTGCAGCAATGTAGTGATCTTGGTGATCCAACAAGTGTTCCTTATCAGCTGGAGCTGCTTAATAAGTACAAGTTTGTCGCCGTTCACGGAGAGTACGTGATATATAGGATGAATAGTTCTCGGGTTTCCAGCCGGGCAATGGTGTTAAACTCCACTGACGCTTCAATGGCGTAGTCTGCCATCGTCTTCAGGGCCAACTTCAGGGTTAACCCTGAAGACGATGGCAGACTACGCCATCGAAACGTCGGTGCAGTTTAACACCATTACCCCGCTGGAAACCCGAGAACTATTCATCCTAAGCATTCGCCGGGAAAGACTTTAATCCTACGTGATATATATTTCGGCTAAAGGTATCATTAGGAATGTCAGAAGGTAAATTGTAGGTATGTGTGCTAACGATACATGGTTTTGTGTACTGCTTGGATGAAATTGATTGGATAGCTTATTTTATGGAGCTATTTCCGGAATATTGATTGGTCTTTCTCTCACTCTCTGTTGGTTTTGTTTATTTGATTCTTCTCAGTGCTTTATAGCACCTAGATCTTTCTAAAATTCAGGTATAGTATTTAGAGTAAGGAAAGTAAGCGGCCCTCCTCAAAATATCACCAGCCGTTGGGGTTTTTACCGTCTTGTTGACCTTTCCCCCACCTATCAAGCTGACCCTCGGCTTAGAGGCTGTACTCATCTATGCCTCTTATTCGATCATTCCTCTCTTCCAAAACCACTCTCCCTCTTCATAATGTGGCCAAATTGTCTCTCTGTCAATTTTACCATTCTGCAATTAATGATGTGTTAGATTTTACTTGGGTATATTAAGTTTGTGAAGTTGCAAACATACTCTGGACCGTCTCCACCCATCTCAAATTAAGGCTCTTAATAAAATTTCACACGGATCCATCAACTTAGGCATGGTTTCGGCGCCTTGAGTCATATTCAAGTTATCTAGAAAGCGTCATCGTAACCATGGTTGGTGCTAATAAAATAGTGTGGAGTTACTGTTTATATTGGCGATAAATATAAATCATTTTCACCAAGTTACGCCTTATATTCTTTTCTATATCTGATTGTCTTAATATTTAAACGTTTAAATTATTGTATCTATTTGTTACACTATCATGAGGCAGTAGGGCTTGGTGGAAGAGAGAATTCAAAAGCGCCTCAATCTCTCCATATATTATTAAGGTATTTCTTCACCTGTCCTAGGTGCAAAAGGGGGTCTTAAAAATCTCATAATCTCTCCCGATACTATAAATAAATCTCTTTATCCGTACAACAATTATATTGCCTTTCGTTAAACGTCTATAATTCTTGTGCGTACTTTTTATTCTACGATGAGACACATGGGATTTAGTCGAAGAAATGTATTTATATCTGCAAGAAGGTAGCATCTCAATCTCTCCTTGTGCTATTAAGATATTTCTCTGTCTATCCTCCAATCGCCATTTTCCTCCCCATCCCTCCCTTAACCTTACCCCCCCCATGCCACCCCTCCCCCTCTGCCACCCTACTCCTCCCACCACGACCTACCATCCCACTCTGGAACCGTGCTCTATCCCCCTCCCCCTGAAGTCCTTCCCGACTCGACGGGGTCGCGCGGATAATGATATTCACAAATGTTTCCGCGGTGAGAGAGTACAGCTGTGACTCGCTTCTGGGGGATGAGAGGCGGCGGAGGGCGGCGGCCGTAGGGAACCAGAGGAGAGGAGGAGGTTGGAACGGGGTGGTAACCTTATATGTGAGGAGGAGTGAGGGAGAGGTAGAGAGGTGAGGAAAGAGACAGGGAGGGTGGGCGGGTGGGATATGAACCGAGTTGTTTTTTTTTAAGTGTTCCCATAGAAAAAAGGCAGGAAGGAGGGAATGTTGAGGGGGTTGGGGTGGGGTGGGGAAAGGTTATGTGGTAATAGGAGAGTGTGGGGGGTGGGGCAGTCGTTGTGGAAATGTAAAGGGATGACTAAGCAAGCGTTAATAATTCAGGCGCACTTGACGATCGATGGGTTCGTCGATTCGTACCTAATGTATCGAATCGAACTAGTTTTTTTTCGACTCACTCCCTCCCTCTTTCTGCTTCTATCACCCATCCCGACCTGTTTCCCACACCAATCCCTACTTTTCCCTTCTCTGTCAACAATTTTTTCTCCCATTTCCCCGTCCCAATCCCACTCCCAACTGTCTCGTCTCGACACCGTGTTTATGATTTTTTTGGTTGATTGATTTCGGTTTTGTCGCTTACGTTTTTGAGGTTTTCACCGCACTCTCTTCTCTGTCCCCCTCTCTTGCGTGCTTTATTTATTTCTTTTATTTCAAGCTTACCTCCTCTATGCAGAAATTCATACTCGCCTGTTCGTTCATTATGTTTTGTCTGTTCTAGCGGTGATATTTCGCGTTTCCTCTTGTTCGACGGATTTTTTTTCCAAAATATGTGCGTCTTCATATTTATCGCTTGAGGAAAATATACCATTGTTATAAATATTCAGGATTTCTCAAACTTTGGAAATATTCTCCCGTACAAATATTCTGGGTAAACTTTTCCACCTTCTCGCACACTAATAGAGTTCTCTTTGCAAAAAGATTATTTTTTTCATTGATTTCCTACCATCTCTTTAAGATTATAGTTTCCTTTTTCACCTGCTAACATATGAAGGATGATCACCTCAGAAATAATCCCGTTTTTTATATTTTTCCCACGGTGCAAAAGCATGCCTACAATTTTTGCAATTATCACATTGATAGCTGTCGTGAAGGTGGAATTTCCATTGAATTTGCAATAGTTAATCCAAAATTTTATCGTTGTTTAAAATTTATATCAGAATTTATTTAAATTTTCAGCTTTCCTTTTTCAGTGACTTTATAAAAGCATTCGTTACACGCATTGAAAACAGTTAAGTGATATGCAATTAACTGGTATTGCTTGTAATCTTTAAATTCTCTTAAATGCTATGGCAGCTAATGAAATAGTTTACACAATTAACGATCATTGAACAAAAACAATGTGGGAATGGAGAGTCTGCTGAAGAGGAGAAGTTATAAATAGTGTTTTTTGTGTTGATATTCTGTGAAAAAATGTAAAACTATTTGTTATTAAGGTTTATGCCAATACGCTATTATTTTATAATTACATTATCATGAGTATTTTGTGGTGCTTAATCGTGTTGAATGATTTGGTTACTGAACATTGATTCGACATTTGCTTGACACGTCTCATTTAATTTCAAATCTCGTGGATTGGTACGATTAGTACGGTAAACATTCGTAGTAGCCTATGTGCGCGTAAATAAGTGGAATTCATTAGCTTTGAAATATGTTTTATAGCAGATCAACAGTTTGCATCTGTTGGAAAGAGATGCAAAAATTTGGCGCTCCATGAATATTTAGGGAGTGAGATATGAGTTCAATGGAGAGAACCTTTGTACCATTCGTGGCAAAGGATTAGTCGTAATCCAAAATGTCTTATAGCTGGAACAGGAATTGATAGACCTCAGTTTGCGATCCAATGTTATGTAGATCAGTTGATGTAGATCAGATGGTTTAAGTGAATGGCAAGTGCCGGAGTAGGGTATTTGCAAAGCTGTCATTTTTGAAAAACAACTGTTTACTGTTTTCAGTTTTCAAAAACCGGCTTGTTACTGCTGTTTTTACTGTTTTTTTTCACATTTTCACTAATGTTACAGTCAATAGCTTACTTTTGTGATGACCATCTATCTCTATATATTTCGTGATAAGTTCTAAATCAATACATTTTATTTCATATAGTAATATTTCAAGAATGCAAATGCAGCGACTTGTCTGATCGACGCCATCTCTTCATTGTACAGAAATTCTGCACGAACGGACGTTGAAAGAGTTATGTCGATCTGCACGATCGACAAACTTCTTTCAACGTCCGTTGATGACGGCTTAATGGATATAATTGCGTTGTACGGTTTATGGAGGTTTTCAGTGCCAGAGTTCCTGAAGAGCGTGGATTTGGACTTGAGCCATTTGAAGCTGTCTTGGAATTTGACTGCAATTGATAATCCATTTTTTTAAGCAACAAACTCAATTCATCTTGAAGAGACATGTTCACACTTTCAGCATCATTTGACGACTTTTCGACGGCATCTTCTACATAGTTGGCTCCAAAATGACGAGACGCCTGAATTCCTGCGATTTTTAACATCGTTTTTGTCGGGGCGACAGATGGATCTTTGAGACTGCGCAGGAGGTTCATGAAATCATTTTCATGTTCATGACCACTGGTTTGCGGGTACTGCCATAAGCTTCTTCTTGTCGTTATTGGTGTTAACTGGGTTTTGTTGCCATTTCATCGGCACGAAATGAGCGTAAATTCCGTATGCCGTGCATATTTTTTTAAAATTTCCGTTGGAATCAGTAAAACATAAAAACAGCTGCTTACTTTTTTTTCATTTTGCACAAAAAACAGCTGTTTTACTGTTACTGTTCAATAGTTACCAGAAACTCTATGCCAGAGGGATTGTCCCTCTTTTTGGGCTAAAAATAGAACAAATGTTAACTTTTTCAATGGTATTAATGCTAAATGTTATATCTGCTAATGCTCTGATTTCAAGTAAAATATGTCAGAATGCTATCTTTTATATCTCCTAATGCTCTATTTACAAGGATAATAAGGCATAAATGTGTGATTCACGTCATGATAACCTCCATAAATACGCGTGGCAGGGGGTGTTGTGACGTTAACCATGAGAAAGGGAGCGAATAGTAAAACAGAGTCAGGCGATAGACAGGACTAAGAGTGAGGTGTATTTTCATGGATTGATGTCGCAATGTGTTACTGTTGTAGTTGTGAATGGTGTATGGCATGGAAGAAGATTTATACCCGATTCTTTTACTTTATATACCTTTTAACACTTGTTTTTCATCAATTCTTGCGATAAGTTTGCACATATATTCAGAACTATCTTTTTTATCTAATCACTTCCTTCAATTTACATCAAAAATTTATTTTAATTTTTTGTCACTAATGATGAATATATTGGTGCTTTACATAATCCATTACGAGCAGCAGGTACGTGTGATTAAGCCATGTTTCTTTATTTTGGCTGGAATATCCTTTTTAACGAGAGGTCTTGAAAGATGACATTATAGGTCTGTCGCGAAACTTCTGGAAAGTTTTAACGTGGATACCTAATTAAGAATTATATCATGCAATATACTCAATACAGGAATAATTTCCATACTCATCGTGAAAAATAATGTCTCACTTCAAGTGTCTAACTAGGTAAAGCTACGTTAACGTACTCGAAGCAGCAACATTTGTCCCATTAAGGATTTTGGATAACGGGTTAGAGGGTTGGGGAGAAGCCGTGGAACAGCACCTGCCTCCTTCCGTGGCCAAATGCGCCAAGTAGCCCACCGTTTCCACCCCATCTGACGGTCGTTGTGTTGCAGTTTGAGCCATTGATCGGACCCTAACCCTCGGGTTCATAGTACACTAGTGTTCTCTCGACCGCCTGAAACCTTTTACGACCAGATATGCCTGTTTATCTAGCGTTAAATTCAGCGTAAACCGAAATGCTACTATTCCCAACCTTTTTTGCATTTGCATATTTTGTATTTTCTCGGAAATATTTTTTGGGACCAAATGAATATAATTTTATTTTTTCAGAGGATGAAGACCGTCGAAGGAGGTAATTTTCAATTTTATGGGGTCCTAAAATGACACAAATATAAGATGTTTACAGTCAATGAATAATTGCTCTAAGATGTGACTAGAAGCTTGAGAGAGCTATGCCGCAGAGAATTTTGTGGAAGTGTGGTAGATGCTGAAAAAAAGCATTAGAAATTTTAGATGAATTGAAGGAAGGTAGAAAATGAAAAAAGCTCAAGATGGGCTGAGTACAACACTTAATTGTATTCTTGTAGACTAAACACAAGGGATGTCTACGGCTTGGAAATAATAATAGTTGGCAGCGAATACCGAAGATTATAATACAAAGATAGCCTACCATTATTGATAAACTGCACATAAATTACGAGAAGAAAATTGAATGATTTATAGGTGTATTCATATAGGTAAAACACATCATCAGAGGGACGTATTTGGGTAATAACAGCATCGTCCACACATTTCACCATTTAAATTATTATAGTATGGGAATACTTATTGTTTATTTATCTGACTTTTATGATATTTCACCCCCTGCAAAGACTGTTTATCTAAATTATGTGTTACAATTAGTTTTTTGCCATACAATTAAAAGATAAGGCGTGTAATTTCAGCCCGACGATGGGTTATCTTTCTCAGAAATAAAGTTGCCGCGGTGATGCATTTTTGGCGAAAAGAAATAATATTCCAAGGGTAGCCGCACCTGCTAACTCAGGTCGCAAGTCTTGGAGACGTAACCCGGGGACAGTGGGGGGGTTGCGATAGCGTCCAACGGCTTCGTGTTGGTTTCAACCTCCACGATATAATCGCTCTGTTAATTGTCCGTTGCGAATGCCCGACTTTAACTGTTGTTTATGGATTTCTCGTTAGAATAGTCTCCCTATGCCCCTTCCCTTCTCGGTTCCTCCCAGCACCCCCCGGAACATCGCATCCAAGTCGTCTGAAGCAAGGGGGTCCCTCCCCTCGACCCTCTCCACTCGTGTCCGAACCCTCAACCCTCCTCTCGTGCCTTAACCCTTAAACCTCCCCACCTCCTTCCTTCTCTGACCGCCCGAAACCCCTGAACCACCCTCCTTATACCCTTTCTCCCAACGCTATTCCTCCTCCTCCTTCCCACCCCGTGAGCCCGTCCGCCATCTGCACCCAGGGTCGTGGTGTGGGCGAGGCTCTGGGTCACCGCTGCTCCCTGCTGCTGCATTCATCCCTCGCCATATTAGTCTTCCCCCACACTCTCTCCCTCTCCTTCCCAACCACCCCCTTCTCCCATATCCGAACACTCGTAGAAGGAAGGGGAGAGAGGAGGGGTGTGTGTGGAGAATGTGTCTGCTCGGTGAGGGTGGCTGTAGGGGGGCAGGAGAATGGGGGAATGGGGGGGGGGGGTTGGCGTGGTCGAAACAGGATATGGAAGTTGGGTATGAAAAACCGTTTAATCTTCCTCGCCACACTCGGCGCCTCAAGAATGTGCGCGCCCGATGGCCCGGGTCTGTCTCTCTCTAGCTCCTTCCATCCATATCCCTTTTCGTTTTCTTGTTTCTCCTATTTCTTATCCTTTTCTCGCTGTCTCTCCCCATATTATTCGGGTTCAGTTTGGCGTGGTGGAAAGAGTACTAGCTTCCCATCCTGAGTACCCGAGGTTTGAATCCCGGTGGTGGCACAGTTTTTTTACGGTGGAATATCGATGTCTATTGGGATGCCGTGTGGAGAGCATTTTGAGAGAGCAAGTGTAGTACTGTACTCCGATGAATTGGACGTTAAATAGTGGATCACTTGGCCTTGTTCGTTGAAAGTGGGCTAAATCCGAAGTCAGGTTTCTTTCATTTCTTCCTCCATTCCCAAATCTATTTTCCCCTGATACTACCACCTATCCCTAATGGCGCAGATGGCAGTTGCTGGTCGACTCCCTAAGCAACCAACCTCTCTCCTACTTCCCTCTCCGTCTGCTCTCTTCTTCCACCTTTTTTTCACTTTCAATATTTACATTTATTACTTCCAATTTTATCCCATTTGCTCTTTTGTTTCTCCGTTTTCCTATTTTTCTCTCTCTTTCTCACCATTTTCCTTCTCTATCTACTCCCTTCTGCCTTTTTCTCTTCACTCTCAACACACTTCACCCTCTCTCACATTCACTCGTATTCACACACTCGCACCTCAATAATCACGTTGGATCACTTATCCTCGATTCCATATTGCTTACTCCTTCGGGTAAATCTTCGCAGAAATCTGTGGGGCACTCATACTCTTTCTTTTGGAAATTACTTTGTCATTCCTGTATTTCATTGCAACTCCATATCCTACTTAATAAAGGTTAAGACTTAGGTTTCAACAGCTACAGCTACTGAGGTCTCGTAGCATAAAAAAAATTATGGTTCCAAATAATATGCAAATTATTTGACGAATATATTTTCTCGTTAACACTTTTTCAATAATGGGCACAGGCTTCAGCGCCATTTCTATTGAACATACACAGTTTGACTTCAGTTTCTGTATTTAATTCCTAATAACACAAAAACTAAGCGGTCTAAGTACATTAACATTATCAACATTCAATTTAATGGGAGAGTTTGCTTCTTCTTGACAGTTTTTCGCAAAAATGGCATATATAATGGGTAGAAAAATACTATTTCCCTCATGATTCGTCCATTATCGCGCACAAAACTATGCAATTTCATGTTCAATTTGCGAAATAAATAACGTAGAAAGGTAGGCTTTTGTTGTTTCTATGAAACCGAAGACAAGTTTTCTGAGTAGCCAGAAGATGAATAAAATGATATTTTAGTAATTTTACGGTGGAACCAGCTTAATTCTAAAATAAACACGACATTCATACGTGAGGCCGGATTCGAACCCACAAATCGGCTGGCGTGATACCGTAGATTAATTCTCAAAACTCCGTGATAATTATCCTACGCGATAATAGCAAACTGCCGTGTGACTTCGTATTAGTATCGTATTCTACACAACCACTCGATACTCCCCAATCAATAATAATCGCATTCGGGCAAGACACGACGACTTGGGAATCTTGAATCGACGAAACTATGCGTTCAAATTAGTATTTTTCGCACGCGATAATTATGACGGTGCCTCGAGAATGGACCCACTATCCTATTCGGCTTTGTAATACGTCCAGCGTACATGAGACTGGATCAAAGAGTTGAAACAAGATACCCAAACTCCGTATAACCTTTTGCGCTCTCATGTTTCGTTTTGCTCTCTTGACTGCGCCATTCCGCTTTCCTTCCCGTTCTCTCCTTTTTTCCTCTCCTCTTTCCTTCTCTCCGGCCAGAATTACCTTTCCTTCTTTCTTAGCCACCAACCTCCTTCCCTCGCTCCCTTTCTTCTTTCCCCTCTCGAACCAAAGCCCACACCACTCCTTCCCACCACACGTCGGCTGGGCCGGACCCGATGGCGCCAGAGCGGTGTCGAAGGCGGCGCGCGGTCTGTCCGCCGCCTTGAGTTGGTGTGTGTGTAACGCTGGTTGTGTGCAGGCCTAGGAGGGAGATTGGAGGCATTTGGATGGCGGGGGGAGGCTCGATAGGGTGGTTTCGGAGGGCGGTATGGCGTCGGATGGGAGGCTAGAGGGATGGAGGGTGGATGAGAAGAGTAGGAGGTGACATGCGAAGTGTGGCTTTGGTTTTCCTTCCCTTATTCATAGGCGTTCGCAAAAATAATTTCGGTCGGGAAGGTTTAGGAAGAGGGATGGTCAGATGGGCAAGGCTTGAAATTACATTTATACTAACCAAAGAGCCGCCGCAGAGGCGTTTGGTTAGAAAATCACTTTTCCAATCCAACATTTTTTCCTTTGCCCCACGTGACTGTTATTTAAATGTTAGCATTTTGTGTGGAACCTTGTCAAATGAATTCTTGAAATCCAGAAATAACGCGTCTACTTGCTTTTTCGCTTCACCTGATTTTAGAATATGATTGAGGGAGAGTCCAAGCTGGGTTTTCCAAGATCTGCCCTTCCGAAAGCCTTGCTGACTGGTGTGGGAGAAATTTCGATTATTCAGGGTGGTTTCGATGTTGCTAACAATTATGTGCTCGAGAATCTTGCATGACAGCGATTTTGACGCTATTTGCCGGTAGTTTCTTTTTTTTTAATATTGGAGAGATTTCTATTTTCAAGTCTTGTAGTGTTTTACATTCGGATAATGACTCGTTATATTTGATTTCTCTTGTCTACAATGGTGTTGAAGGGTGTTGTGGTCATGCGGCAGTTATTTAATTTGGAGAACTGAAGTATAAATTTATTTCTTTCTCGAAATTACCCGTCGATTTATTTCCGTGATTTCCCTGGTACGGATTTTAAAAAGGGGATATTCTGATAAAACTAAGTTTGTGGAAAATTTCAGATAACTTGAGTTTTGGGTTGAATACTGAGGATGTCATATCGCATTATTTAAACCTTAAATCTATAAATGAAAACCTTAAGCACTTAAAACTCGAGTAGATGTTTTTATGGACCGCATATCTCTTTCCCTTCCCATCCTCACGCTTCTATTCTTTACCATATATGTCTTCAGCGAATAGTTTTATCGCTGTTCATTCTATCCACCAACTTATCCGTCTCTCTTACTTCCCTAGTATTCTACACTTAAGAAATATGTTTTACAACATTTTATTTCTAATCACTTGTCCTCTTACCTATCCAGTCGTGTATCCTACAGAATATCGTGTCATATCCAGTCGTGTTATCCTCACAGAACTTCTTTTATTCTCGTACCTCACTTGATTACCCAAAAAATGATAAAGGACATTTTTCAAGATAAATAGAAAAAGTTTGAAATAATTAAGCGCATTTAATGACCCAAAAATAGGTTAATGTGCAAAGTTAACGTATAATAACCATGTGGAGAAAGATTCGTTGGGAGGATAGATAAATGTCATAATTTTATTGATCGAGATTGAGACTCTTCGATTCTCGGTCACTTGGCTGGTTAATATGCATATATGTGAAATACTGAGTATTTGCCGTGAAGGCAATGGAAAAAAGGTTATAAATAAAAGAGAGTGAGTTTGCAGCGTATCCTTTGTTGATGGAAACATTTGCTATCCAGAAAATCACGAATTCACAATAGAATTCTCACGTCATCAAGTTTATATACCATAAATGGTACATAGTAGTAATTTACAGTTAATCAAGTTTTTGGTGCTTTGTTCCACCTAAAGATCATCGTACCTACTGTAATTTTGTGCCGTACGAACTGGCAGTTTACCGTGCCATAATGGCTCGACAAAATGCCGTACCTTAATTTCCTACCACAATATTGCGCCTCAGCATGTAAGTCTTTGTCCATAATGACGGAAATTATACAAATAAATACTATTTTTTTAATTGAATAAAAATTCAAATATTGGCCTATCAAGCTAAAAAAGATAAACGACTGGTTACATTTAGGAACATTGTTGGTTAATAAGATGAGGCGTCGTCCACGGCTTGTCCAAAACATAATTGGTAGCTGATCAGTCTCTATAGAGATATTTGTAAGACTTGAAGAGAAAAACGTGGGGCGCAGGCAACCCATGATAATTAAGGAGTAAAGGGACCAGGTGCCGTCGAGCAAACTCCTATAATTAATGCCATTTGCAATGCACTGAAATTGGATGTGAATTCATCCGGATTATCTACTTCTATTATCTACTGCCTGCACCCCACATTTTTCTCTTCAAGTCTTACAAATATCTCCATAGCCAATAAAAATTCACCCTCAAAAATTTAGAAGGGCCCAGGGAAATAATTTTGTACTTTTTAGTCGGTTTTAAAAACGTGTTAGAGTAAAATATTTCTTTTATTATATTAATTATTTTCTGCTTTTTAGTCTTATGCCCGGGTGAAAGTTTCCAATCGATTTTATACATCTTGATGAGACTCTGACAGGGACACATAGGAAATTCCCAATGTATTTCAGATTCTGTTCAGCTGACGGTGTGGAATTGAAATAATTAATTTTCGTTAATTAATTAATTAATTGTTATTACATGTAGCTAACATTACATTGTCATCCACTTCTGACTTAGGTTATGAAACTACAAGCCTTACTAGCACATCAGGAATATATGTTAATTAATTAATTGTTAATTAATTAATCAATTAATTGTTACAATAGATAACTAATATTGCATTGTCGTCCACTTCTGAGCTATGGTTAAAATTTCAAGTCTCTAGCTGATCGGGAAGTTAGTTTAAGCTCGGTTGCAATATTCCACCCGGACAGACAGACAGACATGACGGAAACCGAACTAATAAAAACGTGGTAAAAAGAACTACCAGGGATTAAAGGAACTAGCGTTAGACAGGGAAAGATGTTGAGCTGCAGTCAACCAGTCTTAGGATTGAAGGACCAATGAATGACTTTTTTTCCAAAATAATATCCTTTCGTACCTTAGTTTCGTGTCTTACTGTAACTTACTGCTACCCTTTGTATCAATGCTAAGTAGAAAGTGGTAGAAATATATAAAACTTGGCGAGGAAAAAACTAAGGGTTTGGCTTTAATTCTTAACTCAAATACCTACGAGGCGCGGCTCACGATGGGGGAAGAGCGATAATAGAAGAGGAAATACGGAGTCTGGGATGAGACAAGAGGATTTTTAGCGAATAGATTTTAGGGAGAAGCCGAGGGGGGTTTTAGGCAATGCATTCCGATTCGATCCTCGCTGCGTCTGCTGCTTCGTGTGAAAACCGATCCGAAGACGAGCTAGGGGTGGCATTGGAGAGATCTGAACATCCGCCGGCCAACTGTCTGCTTCCCAGCGATGCGAATAGAGATCCCCCGTCGGAAATCCTTGGATTGCGCGCTGACCTTTTAACGGGGAAAGGTGGGAGGACTTATGGGCTGAATTCCATACTTATCCATACTCTTCTATGTGATGGGGGTCCTAGTGATAGTTTGTCTCCCTCGAAATAAACCCGCTTTAGAAAGGGTGAATGGATTGTATTGAGATTTTTACGGATTTCACAGTCAGTTCAGAACTGTTTCTATTTGCATACGATTGGGAACATATCTTCACTTGCGACTGGAAGATTTATGGTTTGACGCTTTCCTGACGTTTTATACCTTCGTGAGTATAACTTTGTGTTCTTCGGAGTATATGCAATAAAAGAAAATCATTTAGTTATTCTTTCGTGAGCATGGAAGAGAAGTTTTAACTGGAAGACTACCCCTGAAATTAATTCTCTTAAGTTCCGAACTGCTTTCTTTTAGGGCGTGATTAAAATAATGCGCTTCAGTTGTTGAGGGTGCAAGCCCTCAATGGAATGTAGCAATCATTGTGAGTTTATTTCACACTTTCTGGCTTTACCTTGTATAGTGAGTTAATTTTAGCGGAAACGGAACACCTTTTTTGATAAGTTCTCTTTTAAGAAGTTGTTCTCATATTTTCTGTCTTTCTCTTTGGTTGTGAATTCATTTTACTAAATAATACAGCTGCATTATATTTCTCTTCGAAGCCCTAATAATCAGACGGACAATTAGAATTTGTTGCTATTAATGTAGTTTGAGCGAGATTTTTCCCAAGTCAAAATGGAGACCATATTCGAATGATTTTTTTTAACTTCAGCAGCTGTAAAAAGCATGACGTAAATATTGTCATATTAATGCCTCAAAAATATTGATTTATATGACTGAAATTCTCGGTGAATGACTAAATATGCATACATAAGTCACTTGTCTAATTTTTTTACGCCGTAAGGTGAATGCGCCTTCACAATCACAGATTTATTTGCGAATCTGTAAAAATTACTTCGGTGAGTAGTTGATTTATTTTTTTAAATTGTTAAGAAAACATGCAAAGTACTCATTGTTAATTTACGTAGGCGATATATGTGTAAGAATTTCCTCTATTTTTAAAGTAATTCTCTCTGGAATACATACCCATACAATTTTCCATAGAAAACGGCTTGTATTTTTTGGCAAATATCTCGAAAAGTAATGCGTTAAGTGATTGATTTGAAATAATTGGAAAGGTGAGGTATTTTTCTAAACGATGAGGCCAAATTCATTGAATTTTATGTGAAATGATATCTCGCTCAACTGCCGCAAGTTGTCTGAGATCGTAAAGCTGTGGTGAGCCCATGTAAATTTAAGCGATTAATGTATGTGTATGTAATCTTTTGAGTAAATACCATATTGACTCAATAGGGTAGTTTAAAGTAGCTGAATATTTTTTTAATCATACATACGTGTGGATTCGCGGATAAGGTACAGATAAGGTATCCTAAAGGCGAGGCCGGGGAAGGGGAAGTCGGCTTCTGTGCGTCGTGAAAGGAGGCGTGTGTTCTTGGGAGAAAGGGAGCGAGGAGGTCGGAGACGGGGGATGAAACGAGGACGGCGCGCGGCGGTGGGGTACTTTGGGGGGTGGTTATGGGGCACTAGTATGGGGTTTTTTGGGGGCGGGTGTCGGTTCGGAGATGGCCGGATGCGGACCAGCCCCTCCCGCGAGCGCACTTGAGACAACATCCCTCCCTCATCCCTCCTCTTCCTTACCACCCTCCCAGCGTCCAACCCTGTCTCCCACCACCCCCTTCCTCTGGCAATCCGGACCGCCTGCTGCCACAACCTGGAGCAGCGTCGCCTCCATCCTCCTCCTCGTCCGACCAACCCAACACGTCGCTAACTCTTCTCTCTCTCTCTCTCCACATCGTTCTCCCCAGCTCCTGAGTCGTCTTCTTGCGTTTTCTCCTTTCTTACGCCGCTCCTCGCTTCGTCAGCCTTCCTTCCGAGCCGTACATCCGTGCATAGCGACATATCATCGAACGGAAAGTATAAAACAGCTTGTAGAGGGACAGTAGTGATGAGAGCCGCTAGAGAATTGGAAGTTCTACGTCAAGATGCTATCGCATAGGCCGGCACAGGGGACACCAGCCATGAAAAAGGGAGGAAGTAGGGAATAGGGAAAAGGTATTGGGGATGGGACAAAGGTGAACTGTGTGCCAACGAATTATCTTGGTGTCTAACTCTGTTTTTGTCATAATTACTGCTGATGCGTGGAAAGACGGAATTTGTGTACGTATCAGGTCGGCAGTGTATCACTCTCATTTTGTCGCTTTTATCAATTCTAGTGATTGTGTGGGATTAAAATAGTATATTCCGTGTCGCCCTGAGACTCGCATGAACTGAATTCATGTGAAAATCTAGGGGTTTCGACAAGCATTAAGATCGCTAGATTTTGAGGCTGCATGGAGGAGACTATTTTAACCACTTATTCCATACTTGCAACAACAAAAGTGACAAACTATGCGTATGAGAATTCTTTCCTTTCTCGTATCATTTACGACTAAGGATGAACACGGAGCGAAACATCCTCGAAAAGACGCCTCACCTTGCCATCAAGTCACACAATTTGCGATTTTAAAGTGGGTTTACATTGGCAAGTTCATTGCGCTATTTAGTTGCAGCAAGCGACTTTAGACGTAAATTGATGGGCTTAATGGCTCAGAAAATCCGTTCGCAGAACTTTTACAAGTTTCGGCAATTCGCTCACAGAAGCGTTTTGTTGCCAGTATTAACAGCAACCAATCTGGCTCTGTACTAACTTGTAAAAACATTTTCGTCATAGTGACACGCCCCGCAAGCTCTTGCTAAAAAAACTTGCGGAAGTAACTCGCCAGTGTTAACCCGCCCTTAAAGAAGGTGCTTTACTGGTGTGGGTATCGTGCTAGCAGAGGTTGGAGCATAATTTTTCAGTTTTCGGTTCTTACAGGAAATTCCAGTGGTGGAGACTCGCCATTAGTCATCGGTTTTACCTTTCTATCCATCAAAGTGCAAAGAACTTATTGATGCTCCACCATGCAGCGGTGCTCTACGTTTTTACATTCTTGTTGCCAAAGCAGCTATCGAATACCGTTGAAAAGCCCTATAGGCGTTTGGAGTTGACCCCGACTCTCGCCATGGGAAGAAACTACCGAACCTGAGATTCCGTTCTGGTGACACGGCGTTCCTCATGGGGTCCATAAGGAGGGAACGTTAATGTTTTCCTCTCAGCGGTAGATCTTCGAGCCGTCTTGAGCCAAAACGTTTTTCTCTAATAACAGCTTTTTCTCTAATATTTAATCCAATCCAATCTCTTGAAATGTATAATAGAGAACGGATCGGGATCCGGTGAGTGCAATGGACAGAGAAATCCCGATCCCTACTTGGGTACTTTCTGGGAAGTATCTCAGGTACAGCATTTCGTTTGTCATTCACTGTTAACTGCGAACCGATTGTCGTCTTTCTTTCCGTGCTGGATAATTCTAAAACCATATTTCTCTCCCCTTTTTCTACATCCTCCGTTAAATACTAGCCTTAAACATCTCGCTCATTTTATCCTTCAGTGTACCATTAGCCTCAGGTTTTGTTGGTTGCTTGTTCCTAATGACTACCTCTTCATGAACGCAGTAGATCTTGAATTCAATAGTCTTTTTGTGAAACTACATAGTCGGTAACGTAAGTACAAGCTTTGTAAGTTTCACAGACTTTTTATTTTAAACGATCATTATGGCCGGATAGTTGCCACAGTTAACAGACCTGTTGATTTAGACTATTTGAAGAAACTGATCTTTCTAAATGAAAATATTGTGAAACTTACTAAGTTTTTACTTACGTTACTGCAACAGATCACTCTTTTTATTCGCGAAAGACGCTAAAAAACATTTGCTTTGTAATTTTTACACGAACTCAATGACACTGAAAAAAATAAGTATTTAAACACCCTAGCATAAAATTCATACTCCAGCCGGGTTTCGATGAATAGTCATCGTCATCAGGTAACAGATGTCAGCGAAGTCATTAGGTTGAGGACAGAATAAATACTCAGTTATGAAGGCTATCGTAAATATATATATATATAAATATGAGAACTTTACCAACCACGGATTGGGAATTTTATTCTGACCATGAAAGTAGCTCAAGACGACGAAACCAAAGTCGGTTAAGTTTTTCTGTAAATGATATAGCTCACTCAATACAATAAGGAAGTCGTTACTATCTCCTCTCTCGTCTGGAGTTATTGTCCAGGAAAATTGCCACTTGAGGGATTGCCACCAAGAGATTCTTTTTCCCCGTTCATGGACGTCGCTCGAAGGAATTCCATTCCTCATTCGTGGTTGGTTGGCTCTTTTGGCGACCAAGAACTGTAGTTGCGCAGGTAGAATTGGTGAGTGTTTGGGTCGGGGAATGGGAAGAAGGGTTGAGAGAAACCCGGCGTCGGCATTAGTGTACCTTTATAGGTGCCAACGATTCAAGAGTATAACTACCTATTCGAAAAGGTGAGCACTAAACTTGAAGTGCTCTCCACATAGTAAACAAGTAGGGATCAGGATTCTAGTGAATAATCTCCGCAATTGTCGGAATTTGAACTCGAGCCCACGGGATGTGAAGCTAGTGCTCCAGCAATTGTGCCATCCCCTTCTCCGTGAAACTATTGGCGCATAGCAAGGTGATCAGAGGGATTGTTTAGGTCATGTTCGTAAATGAAATATTTAGCTAACAATAAGTGGGCTTGGGAGTTCTATTCAAAATCTAAACTACAACCGGAAATCGACCCAATGGTTACCCAATTCTAGCCACCGCTCTAACCCGATCCCTTTACACGCATGAAGCCTTTGTTAATGTCAAGAGATATTATTCTTATTCCATCTATATAGAAGACAGAGTGCCCATTATTTTTTCATCACTCTGCCTTTCGTACTTTTTCTAGAGTAAGATTATCTTAAGGTAACTCAACTTTTTTTTTGATCTGTCTATAGATACCTCTTTTACTCACCGGTAAAATATATCTTGCTACTTTTGCTAAAGTTTCTTCGTCCATGCGAATTATGCGGTCATTCCGTTCGCACATACTTTTTAAGGTCCATTAATTCATTTTTCCTACTTTGAATGTTTTTATTGTTTCCGTTCCATTCTCTGTCCAGCTATGATTTACCCATGATTTTCCGTAATAATTTCATGTCATTCAGCATTATCCTTATTGCTGCGTCTGGCCGAGTCTCCGCTTTATGGATCATTAATGGTCTTATAACAGGTTTATATATTCCTAATTTTGCATCTATCCCTATATATCTGTTCTTCCATATTATGTAATTTAAGCATCCAGCTATCCCTAAGGCTCTTGTGTTTGTTGTTTAAATTCTGATTCGAAATCACCACATCCAGAGGTTGATTGGATTGAATATCACATTGAATAAAAGCGATAATTTTTGTTCATGGTGACTAGAGGAGATGATTCGGTGAGGAAACCTTTGTCGTTCCCTTAGTACTCTGAGACGCCAAACCATCCCGAACTTCTTTCTTCCATCCATTCCTCGTCCTCTTGCTACTTTTCTTTTACTTTTCCCTCTCCTTTCTTTCGACCTACCTCTCTCTTTCGGCCTCGTCTGTCTCCTTCGTTCGGGAGCGTTCCCTCCCTCCCCCTCCTTGTCTCCCTTCTCCTCCCCTTTGCGATTTCAGCTCACCCCACCTCCCACACCGTCTCTCCTCCCACTCGCCCACCCGACTCCACTTATCGGAAAGGAATAAATATGTGGGAGAAGGGGGGAAAAGAGAAGGAATGGGGGAGGCTCTAGGGGGAGAGGGTATGAGGGTTCCAGAGAGGGGAAGGGGAGGGGATAAAGAGTGGGAGAGAGATGGTGGGGGTACATGTTGGGACGGGGGAGGGGATGGAAGCAGGCGGGTGGAGTTGGCTAAGGATTTGCAGCGAGTGACGGGGGATAGACGGTGGTGGATTTCTGCGGGGCGATAAAGAGGGGTGGAATAGTTGGGAAAGGAGAAGAGGAGGGGGAGGGGGTTAAAGGGATTTCCGGGTGGAGAGTGGAGAGGACGACACGGGGGGTGAGAGGAGGAGGGGTGGTTGGAGGAGGGTGGGGGGATGGTTTGGTTGCCCGAGAGAGGAATGAAAAAACCACACCAGCTGTGCCAAGGGTAGAGGTTGTGTGTGTTGGAGGATTTTGGGACGTGTGTGGGGTGGCTGTTTTGAGGAGGGGGGTGGTTGATTTTAGGGACTGGGTGGTTAACACGGGAGTATGGGTAAGGGTTTAGTGTCCAGGGTACGAAGGGGTGAGGTGTGGAACAAGGTAGGGAGGCTCATCGCCTCCCTCCCTACCTAGCCTTAACCTTTAAGCATCCTCCAATTCCTCTTCTTTTTTTAATTCCCTTGCCTTTTTAGTGTAACGAGCATGATTCAGAGGAAAATGGGAGGGAAAATCCAGCGAGGAAGACCAAGAAGGGACCAATGCCTATTGTTTAGCTAAATAAATCGGAGATCATATAGAATAAACATTAGAGATTAGAAAAGTGAATAAAGTGAAAGAAAAATTAGAGTGAAGAGTGAAGGACTAAGTTCAACCTATTTTCGGATTGTTGGACCTAAAGTGAATTTTTTCCTGCCACCTTTATGTCACTCCCTTTGTTTTGTTTCGTTTGGATCCCTTGATGTTTCATTTGTTGAATCAAATCCCTCCGGAGTTCATATTTTTGTTGTCCACCCTATTAGAAACACGGGACGATCTGTCTGTTCAAGTGTCCGAGGTCTTAATTTCGGTCTACCCCCCCTTATCGATGCTGGACTGGTGGCTTGTTTCTTTGTGGAGATTAGCTGTGTTACGTTATGAGGACTCCTCCGTGAATTGATGGTTCATTTGTCTGAGTACAGTGACGTTAAGGCTCTTTATGATTCCAAATATGCAAATATTTCGACATCCAATTGCATTCATCAAAATAAGGAGTTATAACTTTTTTAATTTTTACATGTTAAAACATTATTCATTCACAATGTATACTCTTTCTTGAACTAGTAGTAACATAATCAAGTGTATTTATTCGTTGTCTTACGAAAGCTATTATGCGTTTAGGCTACTGAAAAATTACGCTGCTGAACGATTATCATAGCATGCTAATTCGGGTGGGAGTAATTTACGATGTCGAAGGCAATCCAACGTTGCAGGATTAAATTCTACCCTTATTATGGAGTTGTCGGGTTCAGCAGCGAGCAGTGCAAAATGTGGGACATGTTTAGAAGGAGTAATGGACTGAGCATTACGTCTTTGGTTCAATTACCTAAAATTCAGCCTTCATGGCGAATGAGGTCGTAAGAGCAAACCATGTGAAAATGTTCTCCCTAGCAATTACAAACATATAAAATGCTGTCATCAATGAAACATGAATAGTTTATTTATCTTAGTGTCTTACTCCACCTGCGTTACTTCTAATGCTGAGGCTTTTCCGTGTAGCTTGGCTGTCTTTTCAAGTCTTCATATTGCCGTGATCGTCTAGTGGTTAGGATATTGCGTTGTGGTCACATTTACCCAGGTTTGAGCCTTGGTCCCTGAAGAATGTGGTGTAAAAACTGCAGGAAGAATATTTTGGCCATTTTGATCTCAATATCAATGGGATAACAAAGGGTGTTACTTCGAAGGTTTCAGACTTAACTGTGTGGAAATTCATCCTCGAAGTGAGAGAGAAAAACGTATTTTTCATCTGATATTTATTACTGTAGGTACAAGGTACAACCAGTTTTAATGCTTATGCGTCATGCTCAGGTACAAAGATTTTTGGTTATTTTGAAAATTATTTTTAAATTCGTTTCATTCTCTCAATTCAATAAGGGTTAAATGTTATTTTGTCATTAAAAACAGAAATTTGGAAATTTTTATTGGGTATCCGCATTATCTAACAAATTATACGAAAAATACGAAATCGCAAAAAACTCTTTCGAGTCCTTCCCATAAACTAAAGAAGGTAGTTGATAGCCATGCGATACAATAGCATGGGTATATATTGAAGTAAGTGCGCGTTCGGCCATGATGAATGAATTATTTATTCTTGTCATGCCAAAATAGTGGATAAAGTTGTCAAAATTCCACGGTTATTAATCTAAATATACGTGAAACGATAGTAAAATACAGATAAAATAGTCTTTTATGCTACGTTAATGGATAGATTTCGCCCGTAAGTCAAGGCTGGTGGACGATTTTACTCAAAAGGTAGGGTTCACCTTCACGTGCCTAGATGTCGGACAAACAAAAATATGCTTCATTTTCGCGTGCCAGGAATGTAGTTATTCTTTTCTTTGTCCGAATAACTTTTTTTCTTAGACCTTGAGACTGCATTGATATGATTTTTCATGCGTCTTTCATCAGTTCCGTCAACATTTTTTGTACCGGTTTACGTTTTACGGTGGCCGTGGAGCTCTTGCGATTGAATAAGTCGGTGAGATGCGTCGCGAACGATCGGCTTCGGATCCAATGAGTTTTCCATTGCTTCGGAACCTTCCTTGCTTGTTTCCGCATTTGACTCGAAGGGGTTTTAGTGGGGAGCAATTCGGAACTCGCTTTTGCCGTCGCATCTGTGATAAATCCGCAGGGAAGAAAAGTTGAACAGTCTGGTGGTCTCATGTGTTACGGTCCCTTCCGAGGCGCGGAATGGATTTTGAATCCTTACACGTGGGGCACGAACATAGGTGCCCCCCGGCTCAATAGCATGCTCCACGCGATCCCAATAACTCTGCAATTATTGCCGAACTTAGAATCTACACCCGTAATTTCATGGGATAGCATTATCCTGCCTGCCGCTGTCTGGGTGATGAAAGGCACAACATTAAGCCATTCTATTTGTCACGCATCGGTTCATAATCCGATCCGGAATGAGTTTAGATTTATTTTACTAGGTTAGGCATTTACTTAATTAATGAATTTATATTATAAGATAATAAAACTGGTAGACTTAAGACACGGGAAAAATGTTTTTTGCCAAAATTGTCGATAGTCCAAAACATGCTTCTACGAAACAATTTAACTGTAGGCAAACTTTTAGAATACCGCACAATAAATAAAAATTACACGACCCAGGTTTCAAAAATCATCGCCATCATTAATTCATTGAAACCCGGATCGTGTAGTAGTTTTTATTTATTGTATGGTATTTTTAAAAGTTTGTCTGCAGATAAATTGTTGACTATGGAGTACCGCAAAGTTACTGAAGATATAGTTTTATTTATTCATGCTTCTACGTTTTTGTTAAGTGGCAACTAGAGTGATATTGTAATTGTTGGACGAAATTTTCTATGGATTTGGAATGAATAGTGGCTATGGTAATTGGAAATTTTATGAACTATGAAGTGGCACCAATGTCTGAAGGTTGTCGCATGCCTCCAGGACTATCTACAGCAAAGAACTAATTGAAGAAGCCATAACGAAGGAGTTATGGTTGTATGAAAAAAAGTGAACATTAGAAAATATGCAGATTATCTGGTGGTAATAGCAGAAAGTGAGAGTCGGTTACAGGAAATGATGGATACAATCGAGAGAGTAGGAAAACATTTTGGAATGAAAATAAACATTAAGAAAACCAAAGTAATGAAGGCAGTAAAAGAGGAAGGAGTTCTAAAGGTTATTATTGACTAATATAGGCTGGAAGAAATATCAACAAGTATCATCACATGGAGTGGAAGTTGTACGGAAGAAATAAGAAGTAGAATCACTCAGGGAAATACATACTTCAGTAAAGTTAAGCAACTACTAACAGCCAAATCAATTAACATTTGTTTAAGAAAAAAAATTGAAAAATGATTAATTTGGAGTGATGAACTTTATGGAGCAGAAACATGGACAGTCAGGAGGAAAGAGGAGAGATATCTAGAGGGATTAGGAATGTGGATAGGACGAAGAATGGAAAGGAATAAAAAAAGACAGTAAGAACGTATGCAAACAGTTAGAAAGAGGTAAGCGAACTGAGTGAGACACATCCTAAGAAAAGACTTCCTTCTAAAAAGAATTCTGGAAGGAATGATTAAGAGAAAGAGAGAGAGAGAGAGGAAGAAGAAGATATAACATGATGACGGACATAATTATGGGCCGGAGGTATGAAGAACTGAGGGAGGCAGGACAGTACAGAGCAGCATGGAGGGAGTAGTTCGGATGAAACCTGTCGGAGGACAGATCCACCAAAGAAGAAGAATAATGTGTGAAAACACATGTAAAGGTAGAGTTTTGCAGATTAACTTGTCCTTGGATGACGGAAAATCCTTTGTACTGTATTTACACAGTATTTTATTGATTTCCGCGAGTTCATCGTTTAACCAATATTAAGCGTCAACTTTTGCATTAGCTTCTTTGAAACCTCGGAAAGACCAAAAGGGTCATAGGTGAATGTGGTCGAAGATACACTTGAGAGATGGAATAGTAGGAGAGTTTAGAAAAGGAGGGCGTGTAAGTAGTGCATGAGTGTAACTGAAGCAGAAGGGGGTACGCAAGGATAAGGCTTTATGGATGACATTATTAAAGTAGAATCATCTTTACAGACCAATCACCGAGAATTAGACGTTTTTGTTGGAGCTTGCTCCGAAAGGGAACGACGTGATGGGTATGTATGTTAGAACCTCGAGATTAGCCTGTTAAAAACGGCAATGCGCAAAACGCGAGTAAGAGATCCGCAATTCGAAGCCGAGTGCTTCGGTCGGCGTTGCGTTAGTTGCATCCGCGTTGTGGGGCGCGCACGTGACTGTAATGCGCACCGTGGATTGTGCTGCTGTTCACAGATTTCCGATGACGGTAAAGAATGCGACGGGATATTATATTATTATTTGTGGAAAGAGAGCACGTCGGGAACCCATCGATTCGGCTGCATCTCTCCACAAAGCTCTTTCCTTGCCAGCATCCAGAACAATTGAAAATCGATTTCGGCGGGGGCCTATAACGGTGAAGGGTGTAACGTGAGATTCTTGCCTTGAAGCACGACTTGAATTTATATATTAGCTTCAATGGGTTGAATTATGCTTCTAATTTTACTATCATTATTCCTATTATCAGGAATACGTGAACGGCGCGTTATATATTACCGATTTCAACATTAATTACGACTCTGAGAAACTAATCGTATTTTTTTATTTTTCACTTGTAGTTTCACAATTCATTGGGTGAAAAAATTTGTGCGAAGATAGTTTATATTACCTTTACGTTTATAGGCAAATTAAAATACGTATTTTGTCACATATTTTTTCAGTTACTAAGTATCTATGATTCAGGAATAAAAATGGTAACTCGAATTTACACAATAATACATAAATTATAACTACGGTAAAATTAGTATTGATTACGAAACTTTTCCCCTTAAAAATGAATTCATCTGTTGTATTGGCAACATACAAGCTTTTCATTCCCCCAAATAAATACGTCAGTGGCTGTGGTCTCTCTGAAATCATATTAAAATATGTATCCATGTATCTATATTTAATTTCACGTTGAATATCAAATGATTACACACTACCAGTTATTATTTCAATAATTCTATCTCTACTTTGGAGCTCGAGTTTTAATCAACTCTGCTTCTTGTCGGAGAAATGAATCAACTTCCCATTTACATACACGTACGGTAATTTCTTGGATTGATTTCAAGCAGGTTCTTTATCATATAGAGGAATGGGATTCTCCCTCAGCGGAAGAGCAGGCGGTAGTAGGGAGGAATGGAAGTGGTCGCGTAACTCTCAAACACGAATATTAAATATCCGTTTTCATCGCAGGTGCGACGCTTTTCCATTAATGTAAACCTGAGAGCACGAGCGGTATCGCTCCGCTGAGACGTAATTCTTATTCTTGCACCTTTAGCTTGGTTCCTGCAAAGATGAAAGCGTGGAGAGGGAAATTCAATTCTCAAGTTTCGTACTGAGATAAAAAAAGTTATAATTGATGCACAGCGTGTATTCCTTAATACTGATTGAAGCTATTATTAAAATGTCATTAACATTAACTAATATGTAGTATCTTAGATTTCGTTGACTTTTCCTTGTTCTCTCAATCCATGAAAGTTACTTCATAACTAGCAGAGGCTACAAATTTTACTCCTGTTGCTATGCCATGGTATAGTGGAAATCGCTGTTAAAATCATGCGAGTCTTACTGTCAAGCCCTCTGGGCCGCCATTATTTTCATGCCGCAGAGCTTGTTATTCAGTCCAGGGAATCGCATAAAATTATTTTACACCGCGTCAAAATTCCTTCGATGATCTATTTATTAACGATCAATTCGACATCTTAAATTAATCAGTTGTAAAATCATTGGTATAAAGGTATTTGTTATCCATGTATCTCCATCCCGTGTTGACTAATAGTTGCTTGTTCTTGTTTCTTTTATGTGATTCTGAGGAGATAATTCTCGTGTAAAGATACCAAATTGATGAGGATTATGAATTAAATTTTTGGAGATTTAGCATTTTTGTCTGCTCTCTACTTGCTACTAACTTGCATTATATTTTAAGGGTATTCTCCCTGGTCTGGGGAACACGCTTAGCTTTATAGTTGCCTTTTACATTTGGAATCATATGCATTTCTGGCGTATGAAATCCAACTGTTGGGTGAAAACAAAGTTCTGCACAATCGGATTATGTTTCATTTTAAACGTTTCCTTTGCTTTCACAGTAGAAATAATGGTATTAATGCCGCTAGTATGTATTTGTTTAAATAATGGGTTAATTTGCTGTACAACGTAGAATTAGCATGAGAATAACATTAATTGCCATAGAGACTTAGCTACTACGGGAAAATTATGTTAATTAGTTACATTTGATGTCATTACCCAATTTTGGAAAATAAATTTGTCAATAAATTACTGTGCGTTTATTTATGTTAATATATTACAGTATATTTTTAAATAACTCGTGGAATATGTGTGTTAATCACTTTATGTCTATTACTTGGGGAAATATGATAAAAATAAGTATTAGTAACTTGGTTCTAATTAGATAAAAGTATAACGTTTGACGAATGATCTTAGGTATATCAGTCTTCACTTGGGTATCAACTATTCTCTGAATATTTTATACCTTATGGTGACGTAAGACGGTGAACCGCGTCATAAATATGGGAACACATTGTTTTAAAGTATTTTGCTTTCAATCATGTGCATGTTTATTAAACTTGTTTATTAAATTTGACGTAATGCACACTTTATATTCAAATAAAACACATTTTGAATTTATAATAAGTCAATAAAATAGATTGCATAGCATCTTCAAGTGATGAACGAAATGAGTCACTAAAACCTCTCTATCCCTTTTTATTCGACCCGCCCGTCACCGTTCGGATTCAACAGAGCGGCGGTGGATACTCCTCAGCCGAAGGTCCGCGGGGGGCGGGGGTCGAGGAGCCGGGGGGGCGGCGGCGGGGGCAGCAGGCCCCGCGGTCCGCACAGCGGGGGCGGCGGGTCGGGCGCCAAGGCGGCCGCCGCGGTTCTCTCCCTTCCCATGGAGCCGAAAGTGATCAAGGAGGAGGCGCCCGACCGGGAGCCGCCCTGCTCCACCTCGTCCTCGTCCCCACCCTGCTCGTCCGTCGTGGCACCCGTCAAGGAGCAGGAGGCACCATCCGGAGGCGGGCCCACCGCCAACTCCGGCGCCGCGAGCAACGGCACCTCGGCCAACACCACCAACAGCTCATCGGGAAAGTCTAGGGGTCCGTCGCCGGCGTCTTCGAATTCTTCGGCGAGGACGAGATCTAAAGGTAGGACAACCTCTTATGTCTTACGAATTCCCTGGTAGTAGATTTCCCTATACTGTTTGCCCACTATATTTGTAGCGATATAGCATATTTTCATACTGTTCCCAGCACAGTATGGAATATATATTCGCCATCATCTTTATTGCATTGGCGGACCCCGAATATACTAACCTTCCCTTTGTATGGGGAAGGATAGTCTTCCGAGGGTCTAAGAAGATGCATACTCCAGTTTGGGGACTGGTGTTTAACGTGGGGAGCATCCTTATTTTGGGCTGAATGGAAAAAATTAGGTTACGTCTTCGGAAACAATACATAAAGATGCAATGCTAATGATTTTACTTAGCTGCTATATTTTTCTATTATTTCGCAAGGAATAAATCAATGCTACCAAGTTTGTTTGTGCTCTTTGAAAAAGTAAAATAATTTGGTTCCATTGCTTAAATTGACTGACCCCCCCCCCTCACAGGAAACTGACGCCATAAAACAACTGAAAAAATGAGATGACTATATTACCGTCGTTCGACCTACTGACAATCCTCTCTAAAATAGCAACGCGTAAATTCGTTAGAAAAATGGGTTTGTTGGATGGCTGGCAGCACGGCATAATGCCTTCCTAAATTCTCCATTGGTTATGATATGATACTCCAATGTGTTAGAGTATGTTTGCTGTGCTCGTTCCTCCTGTGTTTCATTCGGGGAACCACTCACTCGTGGTACTCTAGTATGTGTCTCTGATTCTCTATTTAATGACGACACGACTTCAGCGTGCATAACTAAAAATAAACTTCCAAGTACGCAGTTATTCTTATGTAGAAGGCATTAATAGAAGAAGGAGAGTAAATTGTTTAATTTCCTGCCAATGAGGACGTTGATCACTCCCATCACCTCGAATTGTGGGACTTCCAACTATAGTCAATCTGACGTCCTCCAAACATATGACATCAGCAATCGCGTGACCCCGGAAATGGCTTTTTCTAATTACCCATTAAGTGAGAAGCTGTAATAGTGAAACAAGCTACTCTAGGAAGGCTTCTGCCCACGTCAGTATCATGGTCGTTTAAGCATAGGAGCTTTAGGGGAGAGAAGGACGGGTAAAGCAGCAGCAGAGAAACCCTCCATAAAAATCTATCGATTGAAACTCTAAAAAATATTATTCCTTTCATTTCGCGCACTATATTTTCAATGATCCATCAAAGCAATTTAATTTTGCACCATAGTGCCAACTGAAATTATAGTAGGCATATCTCTGACTATAAGTAAAATGATGATAATGCCAATATTTAGAATTCATTATCTTCTCGAGCTACGTTAACGTTGCTCCTGAGTCGGTCGCCATCTGTGTTAATTATTCTTTGCATGTTTCTCAGTCAACTATCCTCCAAAATCTGTCAAACCTCTGTCCTTCATAATGTCTCTTTGTTCATTTTTTTATTTTACTCCTTCGTTTGTTTACAATTTTACTTTCTCCCGAGCCAAGGTGAGTGAGTGAGCAGCTGAATCCGCCTTCGCAGGCATAACGTCACGGAGTTCCCAACGTAGCAGAAGGCTACGGCATTATTAGTAGGAACTAGTGCGTGCTATCACCCTCTCGCATTGAATTATGATGTGTGATTGTGATAGGAGGCAAGAGAAAGAACCACCGCTACCGCTAAATACTTCCATCTACATTCTACATCTACTACATACTACATTCATACCGCTAAATATTTCCATCCCTTACCATTGATTCAGTTATACACTCCCGAGAAATTCCATTCGTATTTTCATGAAGTTCTTTGGTGATAGCCTTCTTTCATTTTATATTGTATTCCTCGAGCATTTGAAGATTTCGATAACGTATCTCTATTAGTTACCCGACTGTAGGTTGGGTTGGGATGAAATTTGTGCGGTTCTTAGCGTAACCCGAGAAAAACCACGGGGAGATACTCATGCGATCGCTGGTGGACATGTCTTTGAGCATCCAAGTCTAACCTTTGTCGTTTTTCATGCAACGACTCAGTTACTCGCCAAGAAGACATTTATCATGATTAAGAAGATTTTTTCGAAAGGTCACCTTTTATTCTATGAGGCATGTTTATGGATATATTTTTAAGTCCAAGGATTGGAAACACAGCGGTGAGTGAGACTCTTTAATAGGCAACTCGATGATTGAGTGAATGTAAGTTTACTGTACTTTAACACTTTAAAACATATATAAATATTTTGTAACGTTAATGATGTGGGAATTGGTCTAAAAACAGTTCACAATCGTAATGAAAGGCAGGCGGTATGTGTAATATTTCTGAGTATTAAACGATAATAAACAAAGCTGTGTTTGTTGTAGCAAGAGAGGCATTATTACCATTAGTATTCGCTGCACGTAAATATTCTTGCAAGTTTAATTCCTTTAGGTGTATCGTTTACTACGTACGTGTTCTCTCATATATATGCAGTGCCCCTATGAGAGGTAATTTGAGAATAGACTTTGAAGAGTAAACTTGTAAATATGCATTGAATTATCGATTACCCCCCGAAGCAATCTATCAAGGGGCCCTTGGGACTCTGGGCCCGTCTTTTACAGATTTCCTATCTACGTGTTATGTTGGGCCTGCAAGAAAACATGATATTTAAATCCTAGAGGCATGAATAGCCTTTGAAAATCAAATCTCTGGTTGTCAATGAAATTAAATATTGCTGATTGTAGAGGAAAAGACGAGATTTTTCAGTTAAAAAAATAAATTTTAGACAAATACGAAGCTTAAAAAAATCCATAGAAAGAAACGTCATTTATTCAGCCATCCGATAAAACCAATCCTGGCTCTCTATCTTGAGTAAAAGTCTTTAAAAAGCAAAAAATGAAACCACTGTACCTAACCTAATGCTCAGCATGGACCACCAGGGGGGGCCTTTGGTGGCCCCAAGGGCTTTTTAATATAGCCTATGTTACACCCAGATACCTATATTTTCTATCTATATTTTCAGCTCAATCCGTCCAGTAGTTTTTGATTGATGGAGCAACAGACAGACAGACCATACAGACACCATAGTATTTCTATATATGTATAGCTGAATTACCCCTGCGAAGCTCGGGATAACACTTCCTTTATAAATTATAATTATCATATAAGAGGAGAATCGATTGAAGAAAATGGAATACTTCATTCTTTTGGGTATCCGATAAAATAATTTTTAATTCTCTATCGTGAGTGAAAGTATTTTTTAAATGCTAAAAACTTTTACCATTGCACAAAATCCAATGATTTGAATTCCTAATCAGGTTAACTGAGCAAAATGAATTTCAAATGCGTTAAAGACCACAGCTGGTTGTCAAGGAAATATGCTGTTGTTGATTTTTGAGAAAAAAACAAACCACCGCATTAAAGCCAATGCTTAGCATTCCTAATCAGCTTAACTAAGCTGAATCAATTGTAAATGCGTTAAAGACTAAAATCTGGTTGTCAAGGAAATATGCTATTTTTGATTTTTGAGAAAAATGTGGGTTTTTGCAGCTTAAAACGCGATTTTCAGACAAATACGAATAGTAAAAGATAATTGATTGTAAGAATTATAAACGTCATTCCTTTATCCATTTGATAAAAAAAATTCCAACCATCTATCTTGAGCGGAAGTAGTTTTAAAAAGCTAAAAATGAAACCACTGCACAAAACCCAATTCGTAGCTTAAACCACCAAAGGGCCCCTTTTGGGACCTTATGTGGCCTTAAGGTATTATTAGATAGAATAAAAATCTTCTCCTGGAAAACATATACATGTGCCAACTTTCATGGTGATCGGTGAAACGGTGTCCAAGTCTATTAATCTCGGACAGACGAACAAATATACAAACATCCATTTTTATATATATATAGAAGAGAGAAGATAGATATATTTTACTCTACGTAGTTCTCCCCACTCAGGTCTGTGGTTTTATAAAAGCAGTTCGAGCACAGGGCAACATAACACCTTTTTCCCGGCATGTTGACGCTCTTAAACTGTAAATTCTGAATAAAATACACCACATACCTAATTTTGCTACTAGAACCTTGAAAATTTATTTCACAATGCCTTCACCAGTGAATCAATACAATGATTTACACGATACACATGGGTTTACATACGTATCGTCAGGGTTCCTACAACGGCACGGAACTTCGTGACACCACGCACTTCTTTCCTCATTTTCAGCTGAGACCATTTCCTATTTTAGCCACTTTGGCTTAAGCATTGAAACCCGGGTCGTGTTGTTTTTTGACATTCTGTGTTTTGTAAAAATTTCGTCTGAAAATGAATCTGTTTCTCCCGTTGACGAATGAAACCCGAACAGTTTTCTTAAACTTGACTGTGGCAGGCTTCACGTCAAGGAAGTTTTTTATGTTCTTATTCATGATTAAGCATCAAAACGAGTGGTAAATTAAAAAAAAATATTGTAGAAAAGTACAAATTATTTTACTTTATCATGAATGCGAGTAGTTTATTGTTGGTTCATGTGGAAGTTGCTGAATAGGAAGGAGAATGTAAAATCGGCGAAATAGAATTTTTCGAATGAGTACGAGTATTAAGCGATGAAAAATGGGTGCAGTCTTGTTATTGATCTCATCCAGCGTCCCGCATATTTGCTTTACCCGCATGCTTACTCTGTTTCGCTTCCTCATTAAAAAGTTTGGGGGCCCCCCTTTTTTTTTGGGGGGAGGGGGGGGGGGGCTCGTCGGGAAAATTAAAACGAGAGAATCTCCAAAACTATTTTGTGGGCAGATTAACGCCTTTGACCAAATGTTCTCGTCTAAGACGCTGGCACATGAAATTTCTTTCTTATTTTCTGCAGAAGATGGAATGAAGTGGGTTGCAAACATTTAGGTGTGTATACTTGTTTTCGTAAATCTGTAAACTGGCGTTGAATAAGAATGCTTCAGGTCAAAAGAACGGAAAAATAAACGAGGGGAAAATTTAACTCTACGTGGTGTGAGTCACTATGCACCATTAAATGAATGCCAGTCGATGCCAGATCTCAAATTTCCGCACCCTAGATTTTTGGGCAAGAACATAAAATCGCACCAAAATGCATGGCAATGGATTCAGATTATTTTTATTCCAAATTATTTTTCTATTTTATTTTATGTGTACATGCTGGCCGAAATTTCCTTTGATACGGTGGTGTAATCGTTTTTATTTTATGGCAGTTAATGTGCGCGCACTTTTCGTTGCTTCTTTTGAAGCTGGTGAAATATTTGAGCCTTTTTAATTAGCATTATTATGAGTACATTTTGACATGCGTCACTTTTTATGTCTAAAGTCGACTAATTGCGCATTTTTAAGTCAATTAAAAATCAACGCGAGATTCGTGTAATTACTGTTTGTCGTGTACGTATTGAGGTTTCATTTTGTTGTAGTCCTTTTTGTCAAAGCGTTAGTCTTTTTTTTGTAATATTTCAACCAGCAAATTAATCACAATAATTACCTCACTGACAATGAGACATAAACGATGTTTTTGATTAATAATCTAGTACTCAATGTCTTCTTTTTTTGCGAGTTGCGAGTTTACTTGGCGGTATTCTGTAAAAATGGTTAAATAATTAAACTTGGTATATTCCTCACTTTTTATTCACAACCAGTCACTTGCTTTTGTGTCATTCCTTCTTGTAATTACGAGATAGCGATGAAACTGGTTGGAGTTGCATATAATAAAAAAAATTGAGGAATATAGGTGTTAAGTGTATTTATTCACGCTAAAATCAATAGAACTAGAGCATTTAAAGGAATAAGGTACGTCATGGCTATATTATTGCTTAATTATTTTTGTGGAGCATGTGTATTGTTGCGAGTCTCGTCGGCCGAAGATCTCACGCTGGCTCCATCTCCTCCATCTTCCCACGCGGGACACGGGAAAACCCCCCCCTTCTGAAGCGTGCCCCGCTCTGCTCTCGTGGTCTTTTGCTTCGCCCATCCCCTTCCCCGCCCCTCTCCTCTTACTAATACGGGTGCCCCCATAACGCCGTGTGCATCCCTCCCCAACCCCTCGTCTCTCTCTCTCTCACCCTCCACCGCCCTCAGACGATCCCAACCCCCGCGTCCGGCAAAGGTTTTATCCGTCCCACACCCTGATCCACATCTCCCCTCCCTTCCCCCGTGTCTCCCCTCTCCCACTCCGTCTCTTATGGGGGTCCCGAAGCAATTGGTTGTACCATGGGAAGTCTCGTGGGGAAGGGAGCAGGAAGGGAGGAGATGTGGGCCAGCCGTCTGAGAGAGAGGGAGAGAGAAGTTGCCTTTCCTCGCCGTCTTTCTTAAGACCCCCATGCGATTTCCCTCCTTTTCCACCTCTACCTCCGACCCTCTTCTATCATTCTCCTCCCGTCTCACTGTGTTCTTGCGCTCATTCACTCTTCTATATGTCATTCTTTATTCGTGTTTCTCACCGCTTTCGCTTGTCTCCTAGTTTTTCTTTCTTGCGGAAGCCGATAGGATTGCTTTCGTATTTGTGGGTTGGGGAATGCATTTCTATTCCTGTTTTCTCTCTTCTTTCAATCTTGGAACTCGTCCCCTTACGATATAATATATTTGCATCTAATGCTTTCATACCGCTGCCAAGGTTCTTACGTAGCTACAATTACAAGTTGCTTGTTGTTGACTTTAAGAAATCATGCCGTGGTTACTGACCCCTATCACTGTTATGCTGTACCGATAATCGTCTCAATCATCAATGTGTTTCAAGTCTGTGCCGCACGATTCGGGGCTCCAGTCCGGCAGGAAAGTCACTTGGATATGAGTGGAAGGTGGATTTAAGGGAGCAGAGTAGCCCACCGCCAGCATTGACCTGTTCTTAGCGAAAGATATTAAGGGGACCATGGTTTTATGTCCCATCAGACGGACAGAGTATACTGTACAGTTGGAGCGTGAGTACTGTCCTTTAAGCTCCCTTGCAGGGGTTGGAACATAGATGTAAAATTTCTGCGACCTCCGGGACTCGAATCCAGGCCTTCAACGTCCAGCTTAGTAGCCACTACGTAATCGGACCCCAGTAAAACCTCTACGCCGCGCTCTGTGCAAAAATGTCTGTTAATTTCTCGATGAGCATTAAAAATGTGCAAACTTCTACTTCTTTCGGCGTTCCGCCTTCCTTATGGTGTTTGTAGGTAGATATCGCTACTCGTTAAATTGCAATAGTTCGGCCTCATAAAGAAAAATATCACATTTTTCAAATAACAAAATATTAGCCCCTACCGCTCTACTTCTTGAGATATTTCACGATAAATAAAGGCAGTTATCAATGGGATTTGGCTCCGATGTGTGCTCAGGAGAGACATTATCAAAGGAATGAGGATGTTCTGACGCCCTATTATCGTCAGAAATGTAACAATGAGTAGTTTTCATGGTTTTTCAATTATTTCATTTTAATTTATCCCTCACTCACCACTTGGCATGGCATCGGATAAAACCCTTTGGTGTTGAAGGTGTTTTCAGCGTACGGCGCGGCGTGAAGAAAATAAGTTAAAGTATGCATGTTTACTTAATATTTGAGGTCTTCAGTCGTAAAAAGCAAAATCTTTCCGTCGTTTAATATATTCCGCCATATTTACTTCATGTGTCTTTTCTTTGTTTCAATTTTAAAGTCGAGTACGAATGTGATCTCTATTATCACTCGGTACAAATCTTGCTCAAGCCACTTTTAGACCCGCGTGAAATCTCCCCTATTCCACATCTTCCTTCTCCCTCGTCCCTCTCCTCCCTTCTCTACCTCTGTGTACTTCCGTGCTCTCTTCCTCTTCTCTCTATGTTTTTATCGAAGTTTCTCTCCGCCTTCGCATGTCTAACTGACTTGTTTTCGTGCGGGTGCCGATACGACGGGGAGCTGTTACACGCACATGCTGCGGGATGGATGTATTTCTTTCCTTGGTCCCCGTTTTCTTTTTCGCACTCCATTTCTCTTCTTTTTCCTCTATTTCCGCCTCTCCGCCTTCTCACTTAATGCCCTCTTTCCGTTATCAGTGTTCCCATCTATTTCAGATCCTATCCGTGTTTTGTTAAGTCGAAGCGTCGAAATAAAGAACTCATCATGGATGCTAATCCGTTCGCGGTCTGGCTACTTTATGAACTATGTGATGCACCGTTAACTTCGTATGTTACATGAAGAAGCTAGAATACTTACTATTTGCTGGATTAAAAATATGCCTGCGCGAAGTTAAATTATCATTTGGAAGTTGTATCTAAAGACCATGTGATTTTAAAGATTCCGATCACCTTTAGTTTACGTCCGAATCTTCTCGGAAGTTGGAAGAAAGTCACCCCTTTCTTTTCGTAATATATTCTACATTCCGACTGTATCCATTATTACATTCGGTGCAGAGGTTCCATTGTTGTTTTTATAAATTTACTTGTACTCAGGATGTGAGCTAGAAATGGAATGATGGATTGGGGTTGAGGTTGAAAAAAATTAAAGTTTTAATTTTTTATTCGATTTTCCTATACGCTTCGTATGTGCCTAAAAAGTGTGTTTTTTGCTCCATGATCATCCTTTTTTCATTTTTTCGTCACTATGTTGAAATTAACTTATAAACTGCAGCATGAGAATTTACATGAGAATTTATACGTGCGTCCTTATAATCTTCGTTTCAATGATCAACGTGAGTCTATTGCATGAATTCAGGTAGGGTAATTTTGACCCCAAATGTGCGGTTGATGGCTCCCACACGGTAGATGCATTCTGCATGTCACATTGGATGGATTTTTTTTAACCCTCTGTGCAAAATTATGTTAATTTTTTCCGTTGAATTTCACTGGCCAACTCCCCTAGTGGAGGAATAAAACGGTTTACTGACAATGGACACTATTATTGTGCGAAGAAGCAAATGGTAGAAAATTTGCGTTATTTTGATGAATTCAATATGCTCATCACAAACATGATCGTCATTCATGTGAAAATGGCGTCCTGTCTAACCTAAATGTAAGTTGAATTTTAGAATATCAATTTTTCAATTACGTTTTACAATTAAAATGGTTTACATTCCGATAGCAATGGTGGTGTAATTGTTTTTAATGTTTATTTTTAATGTGCGTATAATATATTTTAAGTATTCTCTGTTGGGTAGTGTGAGTGAGACTAGAGAAATTTCAATTGACATTAATGTAACATAAACTATCAAGATATGAGTAGTGACAGATATTATTCTGAAAAAAATATTTTTAAGCTTTTATTGTTATCGACAGGTAAAATAATTGGACAATAAAATGCAAATTAACAAAATTTGCAAATGAACGACGATCAGGGGTGGAATACGGTTTTGTATTTCGCGTTGTCGTAATCCATATCTGAAATGAAATGAAATTTATTTCTCCAGTAGTATTTTTTTACTTAGATGTGATAGAGCGTCAAAAAGGGGGACCTGTATATGACACCCTTTCAACTTTGGCACAGGTGAACTAAAAACAAAAAACAATTTTATTTTTAAACATAACAAGACACTTTTACCCAGCAATAAGTAAAAAACTTTTTTTTATGATAATCCAAAAACCTCCTCTTTTTGCAACATTAATTTCATTATCAATTTAAGAAATACATGAGAGCTATTAACATGAGTTTCCGTATTTCTCCGAATATAAGCCGCACTTTTGTTTCCCGATTTTGGAGCCTCAAAATTGGGGTGCGGCTTATATTTAAGGTGCGGCTTAAATTCGAGAACTTTCATAAAAAATGGTATGAATGATCGATTTGAGCAAACCAGCCATTCAGATTCACGCGGACGCTAGCTAAACTCGCTTAAGTCACGGGGAAAGTAAGAAATAACGCTGAAAAACGTCAAATTTGTGCACAATTTCTTCATATATTAAAGGATAATATAGGTAACATTGTGTCACAGTTACATAGGTAATGTAAAAACAGATATTAAATTGTAATGCCTAATACTGTAGGTAGGACGGGATGCACTAAAAAGGGTGTGGCTTAAATTCGCGTATTCAATTTTTCCCTCTTTGAGACCCCAAAAACGGGGTGCGGCTTATATTCGGAGAAATACGGTACATAGCATGGCAACATGTTATACATTTTAGGCCCTAAATACACAAATGATCTTTTGTACAATGAGATGTTAGGTTTTGCATACCTTACAAAATAATTTTCCCTAGTGTTGTTCACAGTTTTTTGGTTATAGGTTCCAAACAATATTGGCCTATCACCAGATCGTGTATAAAACATTCTCAGTATTCTATACAAAAACAAATGCTTTATTGGGAGTAAGTTCTAATTTTGGAATACCGGAAATGTGTGCTCATAGCGGGTTTTTAAACATAGAACTCGAAAAATCCTCTTTTGTAAAACAACAACAGGATGCAAAGAATTTTTATAAGCACTTCCCCAGCAAATCAACCCATACGTTAATTTGGACTGCGCAAGGGCGCAATAAATAGCCTTGTGGAAGGCTATCGGGCATTTATTGCGAATAAAATACATTTTAGATAAGCAGGACCGTAGTACTTTAGCAACAGCTTTGAGGTGATTTTTCCATTTTAAGCATTTGTCTACGTGTACACCAAGGTATTTTACACCTCCACCGTTTCAATAATCGGGCAGGAACAAAATATTTTAGAACAGTCAGAGTTGCGATAAATTAACTTCCAATTATGTTCACAGTTATTGCATAAATCGTAGAATATAAATTTGTTTTTTTCACTCAATTCTAGTCCATTCTAGTCGAACCAATTACGTAATATACACAAATCCAGATTTACATCGCTTTCTAGCTGCTCATATGTCAAGGAAGCATAGCTTAATGCTATGTCATCCGCAAAAGCGGTTAATTTTCCTTTGAATGCGTGGCCACATAAGTCATTAATATATTTTACGAAAAGAATTGGTCCTAATAAAGAACCTTGAGGTACACCAGAGAAAATCTTCTTGTATTCACTGAAATGGTCATTCACTCGTACACACTGAGAGCGGTCATATAGATACCTTTGAAACCATTTTAGTGTGACTCCGCGTATAACAAAATGATGCAATTTGCTTAAATGGATATCGTGGTTCAAAGTGTCAAAGGCTTTCGAAATGTCAATAAATAAACTAATTACCTTCCTATGTGAGTTTATCGCAGAATATACTTGACTGAAGTGTAAAGCAAGCGCATCATCCGTGCCCTTAGTAGACATCAAGCCGAACTGATTTTGGCTAAAAAAACTACACTTGTTCAAGTATTTTAACAACCTAGATTTAAAAAGCTTCTATAATTTCTTTGAAAAAATTGACAGCAGTGAAATAGGCCTGTAATTCCGAACTTTTTTTCCGAATCACCCTTTTTATGAACCGGAATCACAATAGCTTTTTTGAGAGAATTGGGAAATTCTCCATGTAACAGGCTCAGGTTGCATACATGAGCAAAAACAGGTGCAATATCTAAGATTATAACCTTTAGTAATTTAGTATTTATCCCATCAGGACCTGGCGATATCCGTTGTTGAAGTGAATTGACAAATTAATAATATCAGTGGGTAAAACTGGCTCTAAGAAAAAAGAACCGTGGGAAGATTGTGTAGCACAAGGGTTTTTCAAAAGATTACTGGTATTTAAACGGGTTTTACTTGAATCAAACACACTAATAAAGTAATTATTAAATTCAGAAGCTAGATCAAATGAATTTTTATTGTTTTACCACTTTATTTCAATTCTAAAGTATGTGGACGTGCAGTTTTCTCTCCCATCAATTACCTTAACAAATTCCATTGCTGACTAACGTTACCTCGAAAATTTTCAAATTGGTTCATATAGTATTCGTCTGAAGCAGACCTTAAATTTTTCCTTAGATTGTTTGTATACTTTAAAATTTTCATTTGAAGGCTGTTATTATTAGATTAGTGCCTAGTTTTCCTTAAGAGATAATTTCTTTCATCAATCATTTTTAGCAAGTTTACGCTTTACGATCTAAAACTCAAACCACTCTAAAGGGGTAATTCTCGCAAGTGATCTCCTAAGAACACACTCCATTAATTGAAATTACTAAGTAAAAGAACATGCCAAAATTAAAAAAACAATGACGATCATTATTTCACCCTGTTGCGTGCCATTAAAAATAATTATAACGCGTACGCACGCGTTATGGAGATCCGTGTTCGCGTCCCAGGTTCATGATCAGCGTACTAAATTTATTAAGATATGTTCTTTTATTAAGATGATACCATAATAGTGTGCATTATAAAAGGAGAGTGTAGTGTAGAAGTGCAGCTAGCCTATTGTAGGATCGATGACTGCTGGTGGAGGAATTTGTATGATATTCGGGAAGGAATAATTATACAAGAGTTTCTTTTCCCGTCGCCGTCTCCAAGACGTCCCGTGCCTTGTCCTCGTCGTCCCTTTCGTCGCTTGCTTTGCATCTCGTCTCCTCGTCTTTCTTCGCTTCCATCCCTGCCTGTGACGCCGTCGCGTCGTGCAAAAGCGAGCGCCCCCATGATGAGGCCCACACGATTCCCTTGCCTGGCCTGCCGCCTTTTTCTTTCGTAATAAAATATAAAAGGTGGGAGGCAGTTGTGTGGGTATTATCGCCGGTATTAATTTTTTTCCCCGAGTGGTTCATGGCGGATGAGAATCGGTGAACTCGAAAGATGGGTAAAAGCGTTATCGCGAACAGAAGAAATGCAGGCGATCGAAAGTGTTCGTTCGATCCATTTGGGTCTGCCTATCCTGCCCGCGAGTTGGATTTTGAGTCCTTTACTTGCCGTGAGGTTTCAGCCGATGTTGATAAATTTATTGAAGCGAACAAATTGTCCGTGTTCTGCGAATCATGGTGATCCTTCCAGTGATCTCAGGAAAAATCATGCAAACAACCAATTTCAGTGGGGGGTTACACTCCTCTTGTCCACCGTACCTCCCTCCCACCGTACATACCTCCAGCTACAACCCTGATACCCTTTCTATCGATAAGTTTCTAGGGGAACAGGCTTGAATTATGATGAATATGATATTATAGAGAGGAATACAACGAGTGACCACTAGTCAATTATCGCATGGCGAGTCTGATCCTACAGAACACGATGAAGCCAGGAAACCATGTCTAAAAGGAATTTGTAATCGCAGTTATTCAGGAGGCAGCCCACGAGTGAGGCCAATGGTATCACTAAGGGTTGGTGGGAGCGTTAGCAAAGGAAAGGTTGGGTGAAGAATGGGGAGAGGATGAAAGAAAATCCGGAGAATGGACCTGCAGTGGCTGGCACTACCTACATGCAGTGACTGACCAATCATTCAAGTATTCTAACAGCTGATTGGTAGGTTCATGGACAGTCCCCATTCTGCATCCCAATCTCATAGACATTGTCTCGCTTTCCCTCCTAAGGATGGCGCGCTATTAGACCCCTCTTCAATTCTTCATATCTTCTACCTCCTCTTATTTCGTCGAGATTTCCTATCCTCTTCCTTCTTCTTCCACGCTTCCCCAGTGTTCTGCCCTCTATCACTCTCTTCAACATGACTTCTCCTCTCAAAACTTCCTCCATCCATCTCTTCTGCCTTCTCCGAACCTCTGCCACAATCTTCCTCTCCTCTCCGACCATATCCAATACCTCCTCGTTCGTCTTTCTCGCCATCCAGCTAACCTTCTCCATTCTTCTCCAAACCCACATCTCAAACGCCTGAAGTCTACGAACATCTTCCCTTCGCAATGACCAAGTTTCCGACCCATATAGCGCCACGCTCCATATTTAAGTTTTCACCAGCCTCTTCTTTACGTCTCTTCTCAGATCCCCCCTCATCAATTCCCTTCTCTTCGAAAATACTTCTTTAGCTAGCGCAATTCTGCATCTGATTTCCTTACCACTAAACCCATTCCCCTCCAAAATACTACCCAGATACGTAAACTGCTCGACCTGCTCTATCTTCTGCCCTCCCACCCTTATATTCAGCCCCGCCTTCTTACTTCTAGAAAATCTCATCACTTTCGTTTTCTTCATCTACATCTACATACTACCCGGCAAGCCGCCTCAATAGGCGTGTGGCGGGGGGTGTTAGGAAACCAGCCGTTTACATATAAATAGGAAACGCTGCAATGAAATTACGCCTAGCATTTATTAGTCCCTTATTGTTCGGGGGAAAAACGAATTCCCATGCCTATCCGTTCGGCAAAATATCTCTCTTAATTTATCGTTTCTGTCGGACCTGGAAATATAGTGGGGTTCTAATATGATGTTCTCCGTGTCGCTCTTAAAGATATCTATTCTCAATTGCTCAAGCAATCTAAGCCTAGCGTGCAGCCTCCGAGTCTCTAGCGGCTCCCAGCCTAATTTGTTTAACATTTGTGTAACGCTGTCTGTACGCCCGTAGCAGTTTTTGACGAATCTCGCAGCTTTACTTTGTATTTTATTAAGTTCCCGGATTAAGTCTTTCTGCACCGGATCCCATATACTCGCTGCATATTCAAGGTGTGGCCGGACGAGTGCAAAATAGCACCTCTCTTTTACTTTTTCATCCGAAAATCTTTCCACAATACGCTTGACGAATCCTAGCTTCTTCAGAGCTCTGCTACAAATATTTCTTACTCTCCCCATGTGCTCCCCACGATAGGTTCGAAGTTATCGTAACTTCTAGATACTTCACTTCATCTGTCGCCTTTATGTTAACACCATCCACAGCATATACATGGGGATAGTAGGACGACCTCCGCAAGAAATGTACCGCCGTGCATTTGCTCAGATTAAGTTCGAGTCCCCACTCTTGGCTCCACACATGAACGTTGTTTAAATCCGATGATAGAATTTCTAAGTCAAAGTGACCACTAATTTCGCGATAGATGACAGCGTCGTCAGCAATTCTTGTGGTTGATCTTCATCCCATACTTTTCGCATGACCATTGGAGTGAAAATAAAGTTACTACGTCTATGATTAATTTGGATATGGGCAAGTTTCGTGCAGCTTTCTCACCAGATTCTCTTAGAGTTGCAAATACATTTTACGTAGACCGCAGTGAGAACTGCAGTTCAAATACAAATAAAAGGTTAGAATTATTTTTCATTTTGTAGCTTTTTGCGCAATTGTTTATCAAGACTGCAACCCCAGTGGTGATAAGATATCAGACATTTCCGATTCATGTAAGAAATATTAAGTGGTATGTACATGGCTTGACCACTTATTTCTAGGATATGTTTACAAATAGAGAGATCTTGAGTACAATTGTAGGTATAATTCCAAGATATGTAATAGATTTTATTATTTCTCTTCCAAACTTCTGATGTTTAAAATGTAGCTGGGAGAGTTTCTTTCGTTCCAGATATTAATATTTAGAGTGTTGATTATCTGAGTTAATGCGAACCAAGTCCACCTCGGATAATCGAAAACTAAGATAATACAGAATGGTCTTCTGGTTTACGTGATTAATGAAATGAATAACTATTCTCATGCCTTCGTGTAGTTCGACGTATATTTACGTTTCAAAAACAACTTTGAAGAAATAACTCCTTCAAACAAAATATTTTTACTTTTCTCCTTGTCAATTGTCTATATGCAATTATCGCTTCTTTTCTCCGATTGTCTCTTGTCATCTCAGTAGTAAAATATCTACAGAGGTGGTGACCCCCAAATGACTGTTTCATAAGGTAAGTAGTAGAAAAATTATGAAAAAAAAGTAAAAACTAAATTACAGTTTATGCATCACTGGCTCAAAAATATTGTGATCTAACTAATTATGTAACCTCGGATGATACGTAACCTTGGTAAATCGGAACTCGGATAATTGAGATTGTACATGACCACGCTACAAATTTTATTCCAGTTACCTGTATCACATACTATTTTTAGATTACTTCAAAGGTTTTTGCAAGCGCTTGCCTATCAGTATGACTACAGAATTCTCTGTACACCTCTGCGTCATGAAAAAAGAGCGGAATTTTATTGTTAAGCACGCTAATGATGCCATTAAAATGAAAAAGGAATAAAAGTGGACCCATAACGCTCCCTTGTGGAATATCTGCCTCGAAGGTGAATGGAACGCACCGGGAAATAATCATGGGGGCGGGCACATACCATCTTAGTACGCACTGTTAAGTGTTGTTTGCGAGCGGAAATTGCTCTCGCGACCGTTCGGTCTCTCTCTCTTGAGTCGTTCGTTCCACCTTTAGTTACGGCGTGGACCGATGAGGGCCCTCGTGCCCGCGCGCAAAGCTGAGCGAGGACGGTAAACCGAGGCGATTATCGACGGTTTATAGGTTTGGATTTTACGACTCTGGTCTCGCACCCTCTCTCTCCCCAGGGAGACGGGGGAGAGGTAGTGTCCTAAGTCGCACGTAGTCGCAAGAGCTATGTTCCCCAGGCGCCCCGGGGCGTCGCTAGAAGTCGTCCGCGAGGACTCGGGTGGTAAAGGGCAGCGCAACCACCTGTGTGTGTGTGGCGTGCGCCGATTCCGTCCCATCAGAACGTCGCTTCTCCACCCCACTCCCGCCCCCTACGCTCCCCTGTGTTCCTGCCTCCGCCTTATTAATTAATTGCGCCGCCCAGTGCGAAGCGGAACTTGAATTGGATAAATTTCTATTGCAACTGTGTGAGTCAAATCAAATACTTAATTCACCATTTTATTTTATGCTGTTTAAAAAGTGCTGCTTTCACTTATGATAGCCTTTATTACTTAAGAAACAAACGGAAGATAATAAATTTGTAAATATTTCGACGAATATATTTTTAATGAGCACTTTTTCCAGCCATGGGAATCGATTTCCGCGCCATTTCTGTTGAACGATTTAATTCCAACTCAATTCATGCAGTTATTTGTTACTGAAAACCTGAGATGGATTCGTGCTTTCATTTTATGACTATTTGATTTCCTGGGAGCATTCACGGTTCATTTCCGTTTTTTTTCACGAAAATGGAATTTGTATAACTAGATTAATATTATGTTCCTCCATATTTCACCCATTTTCGCATTATAAATTGCGATAGGTTACTTTAAATTAGTGAAAAATATAGCTTGGAAAGGTAGAGTTTTGTTGTTTAGATCAAACAGACTATAATTTTTTTGTCTGAGTAGGTAGAAAATGAACCAAATAAAATTTACGTCATTTCACGATGGAAGCACCTTAACAGATTGATGAAATCCTTTGAAACAACATTCCCACTATCCAAACAATTGTTTGAGTGAAGACCCTGACTCTTCATTTTTATTAGCTAAGAGACGGTATCTTCAATTATTTCTCTCTCATCTCGATTTTTCTAATTTTTTAATCCATATTCATTGCCCTTAGTTTTAGTCTGCTTCTACAAAATATAGATTTTACAGTAGTGGTGGGAGGTCGCGTCCTAATTAAATTTATTTATTTATTCTATTTGTTTACTATTTTTTTAATATTCTCATTTATCAATTAAGAGTGTAGTCATTACTCCTTTGTCGTTATCATCAATAATATCCGTATCTTCTTGAAGTTCTTTTCAAAGGCGCTGTCGCAGATTTTGATGAAGAAATTGCTTCGAAAAATTTGACCGGGTTTTCCTTAACTTAGGCTTTGGCTTTTTGTGAACGGAATTTTCGACTCGTGAGAACCTGCTACAATGTGTATAAGGTATACCGCATCGACTTTTTAATTTTTAATATCCCCCCTAGGCAATTATGCTTTTTTAGTACCATTAGTTTTTACAGTAATACCTGAGGCTCTGAGAATTTTTATTTTTACCTTCCAATAAACGATCCATATACTCCTTACAATTAGTTTGCCCCATCGATATGAAAAAACTATGATTTCTTTTGTATTCACGTGATAATATTTTTGTTTTAACTTGGAATTCAGTGCCAATGCTACCTTTAAAGTAGGAGCTAACTGGAATATACGTTATATTTCACATCAAATAAATGAATTTATCTCATTACATGGATGAAATACTGTTTCATGCACAATCCGGCGGCGCTGCGTGTTCCGCGCGTACAAATTTTAGACTTCTCTCGGCGGAATCGCGAACATTATTTTTGGTTTTCACGTCGACAATCATCTCCCACGGTTTTATCGCTAAAACTCAAGCGTCATCGCGAATTTGCCTTCAGGTTTGCCAACAGTGGGAGATAACTTTTATCCTACGGCACGCGGGTGCGGCCGGAGGTTGTATTCGGAAGACCGTCGGTATATACGCCGCTGCGAAATGGCCTGAGCCCATTCCTATCGGGAATTTTGCCGATATCGCTTTCTCTGGGCTACCCAGAAACTTTCCCGTTGGTTCTCTGCTTTAAGATACGTGGACCGCGCGCACTCCTAACAGTGTTCGACGAGATTCGTCCCATTGGGCATAAACGCTCATATCATTCGCGCCACAGCCGAAACCTCGGCCGAAGGGACGTTCAAAACTGATTCCAACAGAGCTGGATATTCTATGGTATAATCAAAGCCAAGTTACCCCCTCACAGCTAACATACTCCTTGTCAATTTTAGATTGAGAATGCATGCGTTGAAGGCAATGATTTGAAAAATAAAGTGGATATTTTAAACTATTGTTTAATAGAAAACATGACGGAAATAGTGGCGCATTGCATGTCTAAAGTTAAAATATTCCTGTTCATTCTAGAGCCCAGTTTGGCTTTCCGCCAATTGTTTTAAGTGTTTTCCGCCAGGGTCGTGAGACATTTGCGCGTTTCTTTATTTCGTGTGTGTTCCCTTGGGGAGGAGAACCAAGGAACAGTCCACCCTGTGCCTTCGTACGCGACAGTCGAAGTTTTTTGTCTAGCGCAAACCAATGTGACCGGTCCAAGTGTACAAGCAGCAAGGAACCGCCGTCATTATAGCTGAAAACTACGTGAGTTTTACATTCTGGCGGATTGTTTCACTAGCGGCATTGTCCCCCTAATAACTAAAACTTTTAAAATACAGTCCACTAGAATCTTGTGCGAACAATTCCTAAAAGGGTATTAGCAAAGCATTGACGGAAATCCAGCCCACCTTCAGCAACAGTGCATGGAGCTGCCATTGTAATTCTCTTGTCTGTGCAATTCACGTTTTGTGCGTTTTTCAATTGAATTCTTCAATTAACTTTTTATAAATCAAACAGCTATACCACTCGATATGAGGTTGATTTCGAATCTCATTCCGAGAATGATTCCGATCATATGTGATTTATAGTGGTTTCAAGAATTAGCACCTTTCAATAATTTTGCGACAGAATCAAGCTCAAATTATTTCCCTATTAGGGAATATTTGTTTTTTTTACCATAAACCACCAAATACCCACCGAGAATTATCGTGACAGCAACGAAGCTAACGGTTTCAGGATTTACTCTAAATCATATATCCTACAAGGGAAAAATTAAGCTAGCCTAACTGTAGACATTCCTTAGGGGATTTTTTATTTGAGGACATTGCCTTCGACACATTGATTGGAACTCCGAAAAATAGATATTCGGTCAAATTCAGTAATTTAGTCGTCTGTCATCTAAAAGTGACAAAAGTATCGAAACTTGTGTCGCGAAATAAAACCGAAGGAGAGCGAAAGGAGAAGAGAAAATCATAATCTATTGTTGGGACTGTTGGTATGTGTGATGGCAACTGATATTGAGCCAAATTCAGTAGTAAACGAAGAAATTAGAAATTCTAAATCTAAGTGTTATCAGGATATGTTTCTCACTACTAAAACTAGTAGGAGAACTAGGAATGTAATAAACCAGCTAAGGGGCAAAATACTAAACGAAATAACGATGAGCAAATAACAAATGAGATCGGTATAAATAAGGACATTGGTCCTATTTCAAATAGTCCTTATAACATATATTATTACAATATAGTAACAAACTGGTTTTATGTACGTTGTCGATGATGCAAACGTTTTTAATGATTTTGAATTGAGTTTCTTTGAGACATTAATTCACCCTCAGTAAATGCTTTGCCCTTGGGGCTGTTTTCGAATGATTTAGAACTTGCCAAACTTTTCGGGAGGCCTCCTCAATTAGGTTCCATCTCCCTCGACCAGCCAACCCACCCCTTTGTGTCCTCAATCACCGCCCGCCACACTCGTGTCCATCGACGACAGGAACGCACCGATGGCAACCAGCGCGCTGTCCCGCCTCTTGCCTTCTCACCTTCCCCCCTCCTCCCACACCTTGCCACCTTCCGGCAGCAGTGGAGGTGGTACAGATACGCGGGGATGCTGCGAAAGGGAGCCGGTGGTAGGAGAGGGAGGGAGAGAGGAGTGAACAGGTTATCTCGCAACATCCAGTGGACCGCATCATCCCTTATCCCTCTCACAGCCCTTCGGCAAGCAGACTACTCCCCTGCCATACATCCCCTCCCCCGCCATCCCCCATCTTTCAACCCCTTCCACACTCCTCCCCCCACCTTTGCCCTATCGGAACCCTCCAAACCCCTCGTGGATGCGGTTCCTCATCACCTGTATCTTGCTTGCTCAGTCGTATCCGCTTTTTGGGCGGGAGGCCTCGATGAGGGGTAGGGAGGGAGAAACATGGGGTGGGTTTGGCTGGGAGTGGAGGGGAAGGATTAAGGGCACACCCAGCAGGAGTGGTAGGGTTTGGTAGGGTGTTGCTTTCAAAAGGGGTGGGAAATATGAGAAGGTTAGGGTGAGTGGGCGGGTGAGATGCCGTCGGCAACTACGTGTTTTTCATCCCTTCGGCTTGATACGGCACTGTGCTGTGCCGTCACTGCCGCTGACCGGATACAAGGATATCGCGACACTGCAGTTCCGATCGCCTAAGCCCTTTCATCGTTCCGTAGGCAGGCATCCCCCATGTTGGGTCCCCCTCCCTTCCCATCCCGTTATAATAAAACGCAAACAATAAACAGTCGTGCGTCAAGGGAAAGGCGGCCGCTCTAAACGTTTTTTAACGGGGCCCTTGGGAGTTTGAGGGACGGTTTTCCGTGCCTTCGTCCGTGTTTAAAGTGCGTCGAGTTAGAGGACGGACGTGCTCACATTGAGTTTTGGATGCTGATGTTACAATTTATGCCATGGCGATGGGCGCCTATTTCTTTTTTTCTTCCTTTTTGGATTTTTGCGAGGTCGCCCACGGAGATAGCAAACCTCTTTCGTGATCTGTCCTCAATAACGTCACCGTGCGTCGCGAGTTAGTTCCCGATTTTTAGAAGCGACGATATGACCCTTTTTTACTAATTTTTTACGGTTATCTCTACTTCAGTCAATACATTCTTAGTGTTTTAAATCACGTGGAATATGCACCATCATTTTTTGTGGGCATGCTCTCAAGAATGGTTCTGTTAATGACTTTCATCAAAGAATGATCATCCAGATAGGGAGATTTTATAGTCATTTTGACCTTGTGATATGTAATCACCATTCAAATGTTGGTTATTAGATCCATGCCATGTTCTAAGAAAACTAGAAATGATGGAACTTGATACCGAGCATATATTATGTTTTATGCTTAGAGTCTAGGTTCACACAGCTAGTGATTCTTTTGCTTCAGCGTGCTTTACATACTTTCATTAAAAATGCAGAATATTCAGGTGATATTGCGTGGCATCTAAACATTTTAGATTAATAAAAATGTGAGCAATTTCCTGCAAAAAAGAACAACTTCAATTACGAGCCTGAGTTTCGATGCACCACACCATCATTAAGTCAATCACCTTCTAATGCATTACATCATCACCTGATGATGATGTACTCTATCGGAACCCGGGCCGTAAATAATTTTTTCTTTTCCGTGATAACACATCTTTTTATCAATCTATCATTTTATATCGACAAATATTTTTACTTTTCTCGCAAAGGGTGCTCGTGGAAAATATCAATTTCTGATACAACTTATATCGAAGTGCACCTTAGGGAAGTGAAAGAGATTTTATAATGATGATAGCTCTGGGTAATAAAGTATAATATATGTAGCCATTTTATTCATAATTTTCTTGACCACTCATCACTTGATCTGCTTGCAGCCCTCATTACTGGATAATTATATTGAAGCGGTAAAGGTCAATAAAATACACCAAATCGAAATTTCTTGGAATGTTAAAAACACTTTTGACCGTATGATTTAAAATCGAGGTTGCCTGAAGACTACTCTTAAATTTGAGCTAGAATGACCAAAATAGGTTAGAATCGGCATATCGGTGAGTGATCGTTGTTGAAGCTAGGCTTAAGAGTTTCATTCTCTTCTGATTTGTTAATTTTATGAGCACGAGGTCTAGTTCATTTTTCAACGAATAAATTGCGAATTCAGGTGGGCACTATTTCAGCATACGTTTTGAAAGTTTGGTAGAGGTATTTCTTTTGCAATGTTATTTTTCCAGCGCCTCCGGATCGATTAATGACGTGTCGCGATTGATTGAAAGCATGACGAACGCGTGTGGGACGACGAATGTTTATTACTCGCGGAGCGATGGAGCGCACCGGAGAGAGATCTCGAATTCAATATCTCTCGAAATGCGGAGTGCGTTCAAGCGATCGATTTCCTGTGGTTTGTCCGAAACTTTTGCGACCCTCCACCCCGTACCCCCGATCAGGCATTTTCCCTTAATCTAGGACACCGACGGCCTCAGCGAAAAAAAAAAAGAAATATGGCGACACACCGCACAATCACTCGCGCCGAAAAATTAAAAAACGGGAACGACACATTCCGATATTTTTCCCACTCCCTCTCTTTCTCAGTTTGTCGTTCGTCGCTCGTGTCGCGTTTTTGGTTACAAATGAACGAAGTGACGCGGGGCGTATTTCACTTTTTTTTTCTCTCTCTCTCTCTCTCTCCATTTATTTTATTCCATTTGCGGCGCGGCTGTCATTTGTCGATTGATGGCTGTCTACAATTGTCACATCTTGTACTCCTCATTACATGACTTGTGCTTGAATGGATTTTTGGTGCATAGCCCTCCATGTGGCCACAGCCTAAAGGATAAAAAATCCCGAGTATCACTGCGTCATTGGTAATTTTCATCTCTAAAATCCATTAGTTTAGGTAGTGAAGTTTTACTATTAATATTTCCAGCAAAAAAGCACCGACAGTTATAATAGTACATGTTGTTAATTCTGGTGCCTTATAGCATGTAACCTAATTGAAGATGCCCGAGAATCCATTTTCAACGCATTTCGTGATACTAAAATATATTTTAAAATAATTTTATCCCGGTTAAAATATTTTATTTAGATTCAAACGTTTTCAGTTTTTAATTACGATGGCATGTTCACATTGTAGATGGATGAGTAGAGATCAAATTATTTAAGCATACCTTTAACATTAATTCTTCATCCCAATGTTGCGAGACACATAAAGTATGCATCTTTCATGTGAAGAATGTTAGTTGTCTCGTATTTGATTCGGGGAACATTATTTTCAAATAGTTGACGGGAAGTTAAACCTGTATGTGACAGTGAAATTCTTATTTTTCTGTCATTAATGAGGGAAAAATACACAAAATAGTTCCCTAATTCATAGGAACCAGTTCAGACTTAAAAACCCTGAGAATTATGATTCATATTTTCGTCTCCCACATTTTTCGCGTTCCTATGCGCAGGAACCCCTTAATTTCTTACGATTTGCTCTCATTTCCTTCCATCTGTCCTCTTTCTTTATACCCTCCTTGTCCCCCACCACCCATAACAACCCTTTACCTACCCCAAGCTCGTCATGAGTCCTTATAAATGGTCTCTGAATTCCTCCCGCATCTCTCCCCCGTAAACGAACGAATATATATATCCTCTGCTCTTTATGTCACTCCCACCATTGCCATGCATTAATCCCCCTTAATTCATCCACATTATCTGGAATTCGCACAAATTTACTTAGACTTTTCCTCTATAAGCACGTAGTTTTCCTCATATTTTTTTAAAGCATGATATTAAAATTGATTTGAAGAAAATGAATGAAATACCTTAAACTTTCTCGCTGTACTTGGCGGTTGAGACGGGGTGAAACTTATCCATGTATAATAGATCTCTGTGAGCCTTGAACCTTTTGTTCCTTTCCGTTGCGTTCATTTCATGAATTATCGTTCTGGTATATTTACCTATGTATGTACGATAAATGGACCGTAATGAGCATCTGTAAATATTGTATCACACCTTGTTGTCTAATTGTGTGAGACTGACATGGACAATGCCCATTGGACAGCCATATCTTCATTTAAAATCACCAACACTCGAGAAGAGAATGAAATTTTTGAGTGTGTACAGAAATACATAATGGCTGACGAACTTTTACCAATCCATGGACGATGTAACAGTGGTATGTAGGCATTGGAATATGCATAAGTCTCAAAAATTCCCCAACTGTAAGTTTTATTATAAAGATAAACATCAAATGATTACAATTTTTTTAGATTATCTACATGTAAATGTGAAATGCTTCGAATTTTTTAAAATTATTTTTGTATATCATGAAGTTATTCCACAGAATGAAGCCTGGGGTGATTATTTATGATTATTTATTCATCCACGATGAGAACGCTAAGCATTCTTCCGTGTTAAATTTTGAATAAACAGCCGTGGGTTGATTTTGAGGCCTTGGTTATGGAAACATGCTGTCCTCGTGATTGCCCCCTCTCCTCCTCCACTCAGCCCGGAGTTATTTGGCCAGCCAAACTCTCAGAGATACAAGATGGGTGTATTCCTTCAATTATTTTCACTTCCACCCGATAGGATAATAATACTTCCTCCTAATTTCACCTAAGGGCATGTTCATAGATGATTCGCTAATTTCTCGTGCGTCGGCATGTTGCTGTGTGGCGTACTGGGCGAGAGGGAGCTGTAGTTTCCTGGTTCCCACCGCGCTCTTCGTCTCCTGTTGACGACAGGGTCGGGGCTGGCCAACTCCGGAACCATTTTACATTTTACCAGTTTCGAGGATGCTGTAGAGACTGAACCGATGCAGCCGTAAAAACTCAATGAAAATCCCGTACGATGTGTATGTCTACTGTTGGTTTTTTAAAATTTCCAATTCATGTGAAACATCGGTACGCTTTATGGGTTGGGCCAAACAAAAGAGCCCCTTATTTAGGCCTGCCGAAGGCGTTGTCACGTCATTATTGGCTAAGTTGGTTTCCTTTGATATAGAAGTCAGCATGCACTGTGATGAACTTCATATATATCTTCCGTGTTATTATTATTAATGTATTATATATATTCTCAATTTCAATGCCCTCTCGAGTGATACTTTAGCAGTACCTACAGCATATCTTTGGCTACAATAATATTTTCTTTGAGGTTCATTTTCTTTACCAATCATGTTCAGTCACGGCTGATAGTCAGAATTGTTTATTTTTCATCGCCCTTTTGAACTCTTGGTGAAATTTAGAGGTTTTTTCTCGTTTTTCCCATTTAGGAATTCTTGCAGGTGCATTAAACCTCTGAAACCCATTCAAATGCCAAAGGACCGTCTGCTGTGGAAGGGGCCCCTTCACTTTTGGAATCAGATCGCTTGTTTAAATTATTTTACTGTCCATAATGGTCGTTATTGAAGGTTAATTCATGACATTTATTTGCTTTCCCCAAAAAAGGATGCTCATTTTGGCCTGAAGAAAAGACTTCTGAAGGCTTTTATATGGAGTGGATCTATACATGGTTTTGAAATTCAGTGAAGAGAAAGTAAGCGTAATGAAGGCTTTCAAAATGTGGGTTTGGCAAGGGGACTAGCGGGAGATGAAGAGTAGGGATTTAGGACGACGTGGAGGAGTGTAGGAGGAATCAAGAGCGTGAGTGATTCTTGACGCGAATGGAATATGATGGACCAACGAAAATGAAGGTTGAAAGATAGGTGGGAATAGTTCTTAAACCAACCAATAGTTAAACTTGAGTAGTTTGGAAGTTTACTTTGCAGAATTTTATAGGCATTCTTAATTACATAAACTCTATGTAATCTACACTTTTATCATGCGTACCTACCTCCCAAAATTTTCAACCCCCTCACGTATTCATGGAGAACTATATTTTCCCGGGACCAACTCTTATTAATACTTGGGCGAGGTTACGGAACTAGTGCTTGAAGTGAAGGATAAGGAAATGTTTAAGTGAAAGAGGATGGAAACGGAGTAAAGGTCGAATAAACGGAAAATTTGTCTGGCAGGTGGGTCAGCTAGATACGCGATATCTCCCTTTTCCCTATATTCAACATAGTATAAATAAGAGGTCGCCACGGGAGAAAAATGTATTCCCCTTTTAAAAATGGCGCGAGATCGTTGAGTCGGATTTTCGAATAATAATACTGAGGGATATGCGGAGTTTATTTATTTAAGAAAGTATATCAAATTTCGTTGGTGGTCAACTTGAATTGGAATGAATTAGGGTGCATTTGTAGCACCGAGTACGTTTGTAGCCTTATATGCATATTGTGTATGAAGTCGAAAGCGTTTCGCAAACTTGGTCACTGTCGTTCGCATGCGAGGCTCATTGACAGCGAACTGAGCAAAGCATCCGTAAAAATTTCATATCCGACTCTGGATAAAGCAACCATTTTGCGTTTGGCCGCGAAACTTTTTAGGCCTGTTTTTTCAGCTGTTTGATTTTTATCACGGTTCATTGCTCATTATCATAAGCCCTCTGAATCCGATTAGTTTCCTAAAAAAGTTTGGGAGGGAGACGAAACCTGGCATTTCTGGAAGATTTTTAGCCCTCTTAGGTTACTTAATGCGGCCCCGAAAGTCGCTGGACTTTCCCAAGAGAACCGAGGGTTGCGATTAGTCACTAACCAGAGGCCGGAAACCCTTCAGATTGATTAGCATTCTTTCGAAAGAAGCCTCGAGCGATGGGATGAGAAGTACGCGCTCTGAATCCCTTGGGGATCCGTGCTGTTATTCTGGCGAGGATATTTTTTCGCTGCGATTCCCCGTCTACGGATGAAGACCATTTGGGTTAAATAGAATAATTTTGCTAAGGTTAATTGATGAAGGCATTCACTATTCTCTAGTTTTCCGTGTTGAACAGGGGGATTGGTGGGGAACGGCTTTTATCTGGAGATTTTTGGTTTTTTCATTTTCCTGCCTATAGCCTCAGTGCGTTTTGGGATTTCAAGTGCGTATTAAATTACAACAAAATCAATCTTTATCTTCAAGGCTCTGTCAAAAGGTCTTAGAGAGAATTGTTCGTTTCCCGATTCATCGGAGATGATGAAGTATGGATATCTCTTCCTATTTGTCTGCGTGATTTATGAAAACTTTTCCTTGAAGGAACTCAAAAGAGTCACGACATTTCTGAAAAGTCTGAAATCAAAGACCAATGAGACGCTATGAACCTTTACTATATTAGAATTATTGTAAATATATCAATAATAAGCCTTCTTTAGTGACGTCGAAATATCACGAATTGTTTGAAAGTCACCATTTGTTTGCTGTCAAGATGGTAAAAAGGTGAAGTCAAATTGGCCATCAGATGCTTTGCGTATCCCTTACAACATTCTTGGCTAAGTGAAAGGAGATCAGAAGTATTATCAGAAGCAGAAATACATTTTATTTATGCTAATTTTTTACCTCCCCATTCTTCCTGCCATGTGCATACCTTTAGATCCGTGAATTTCTATATGGATGTGGAGGTGATGAACGTCGTTGTTTGCTAGTTGTAATTTTTTCTGTGATCTGTGAATTATTTAGTCACTATCCATTTTGGCTCATGTGTTTGTGTTTTACTCGCATCCGATCTTGCGTGGAAATTCTGTGGCCATTGAGAAATCGTGGTGACACAAGCCAAAAGGTTCTTAGAGGTGCTAAATCTCCCAACAAATGGAGTCTCCCTGAATCACCTCAGGACATAGAGCGGTTCGCATCCATACGTCCATTTGATTGTCCCCGTGCCACAACTCTGAAGCATGATGGCTGCCTCAATTTATCGTGATTTTGCGTCAGAATCTGTTTTGAAGGGCGAGGTAAAACTAAATTGATCTGTTCGGAGGCTTATTTACGACGTTTTCCGTCCATGGAGGGTGTGAGGAAGCGTGGGAAATCCTCGGAAAAAGGAATTTAGAAAAAAAATGAAAATAATTTACTCAATTAAAATGAAAAGTGGGGTTGGATGTAATTTTATTTTTTTTGTTATTTTCACTCTTCCAAAGCTCCTTCCCTCTCCCAAACCGCTTTGCCAGGAGAAATAACAAGTCGATCAACCTTTTATCCCGGACGCTCCCGCATGCTCGGGACTTAATCTTTTAATCGCCAAAAAAACGTGGCCCTCCTTCTCCCCTTTTCGCTTTTTCTATTCCCCGACTCCTCTTCCCACGTGTCTATCTTCTTCCCTTCATTTCCTTCACCCCTCATTCGCCCTTCGGGACTATCCTTAACTCCTCCTCGAAACCCTCATCAACCTACACTCTCTCACGAACGCTCACACGCTTGTGTTTGTGTGTGGGGCACTCTTTCTCGCTTTTAATTCCCCACTTTTCGCTTTTAAAAAAATCCGTTTCTTCCCTCTTCCATTATCGCCGTCAATCCCTGCCAACACTTCACTCTCTCTCTCTTCCCTTCTCCGGGAAGAGATCCTCAGTGCTCTCTCTCTCCACCCGCTCTCACCCTTGCCCATTTTTTGGTTTAAATCTTACCGCTCGCTCAACTTCTCTCTCTCTCTCTCTCTCTCTCTCTCTCTCTCTCTCTCTCTCTCTCTCTCTCTCTCTCTATCTATCTTTCTCGCCAGCCCTTCCTTGTCATCCTGCTTAGCGTTCCGGGAATGGTTTGAAATTTACATCCGTGTCATAGAATAGGAGGGCTTCCTCATTCCCTCAATTCAACAAAGTTTCTTACGCTACCTGTCCGGATGCTTGGTGACTCGATCTATTTTTAAGGCATTGTTATTCAAATGTTAAGTTATTCTCGACCTCTTGCTATAATAAATGGTTATCATGTCAGGAGGCAATAGTTCTTGTTTTTTAATAATGGATGTTATTTATTTTATTAGCCGGCGTTCCCTTAGGGATCTTGGAGCATATTCTATGACTTTTTTGTGTAGGTACTTCTTCTTACATTTGGTATGCGGAACATTTAATAGTATGTCAAAAATAAGAAGATATACCTATCCAAGTAACTTGTAACATACTCCTAGAGCGCTGAGGAAGCAAAATAATGTTGGCTAATTGAGTAAATTACATCCAACGCTACGAAAGTTTCCGACTTGAAGCGTAGCAGCTTATCATAGCCTTTCCTGGCTTCTTCAGGTCCGGCAAATATAAAATAGGTCTAAAGACGCCAGCAAGTTGGCTGAAGGAACTGCGGTCAGCAATAGAAACCACGCGGAGTAACGCCCGTAAGATGTTATGCTTCGATAAGATCCAATAATAAAAAAACAAGACCTATCATCTCCTGATAAGATAGGTATTGTCATTAGGATGGTTGCTCCACCGATGAAATGTGTTGATTGGCTCGAAAGTGTTTTAAATTCTACGTTTCAGTCATAAAAGCCTATTTTCTCGATGTTTCATCCTGCCTTTCATTATTTTTCCCATCTCCCTTCTGTCTGCCTAAAATTAAAATCCTTTTCCTTCCTTATTTTTTTCTTACCTAAATTCATTTCATTTTTACAGTTACCTTCATCAATGTGACTGCGACCTGCAGTTTATCCGAATATGTGATGTACCTATTAGTATAACTGATCCCAGCCTTTTTCCGCTTGAGTATACTTTCGAGGCACATATAACTAGATAGCACTCCAATCAATCGGACCAGCCACAGTATAGAAATGTTCTTGTCACTCTTTTGTCACCGTATACATGGGTACTTTCATGTAACTAGTGGCGTAAGCGTACCCCAGGTTAGGAACTGCTGCTCTAGGACATTCACTTAAGGTAAATCTTTGAGATATTTGCGATATGAAATATATTTTAGATGATTCTATGTATCATCAAAACATATGTTGGTAAGCAGATACTTGTTTAAATTTTAGCACTGATATAAGATGATTAGAAGAAAGAGCCATATGGAATGAAGCATTATTTACTTATAAACTATTATATCAAAGGAATGATGATTGCGTGATCTAATCCCTATATATGAATTTGGAATGGTGAGATTTCCGGCGCTTTGAAGTTGAAGAAGACAGTCTGATACATTTTTCTTGTGAATTCAGCGATGCATTTTAGTGTCCTTGAAAAATTACACCGTCATCATCGCGTATTTGCATATCTTTGAACTCCGTTTGCAGCTCAGTAAAACTCCTTTAGTTACATTTATCCCCCTTCTACCGTCTTTTCAATCTTCTGTGAGTCCAGCCATGTGGAAAATTAGATTGAGTGCTAAATTATACAAAATCGTACCCTTCGTGAAAAAATTCCACTGCGTTATATTAAGAATACGTATGAGATGTGTTATCAAATCCGCCGGCCATAATACCGCTCTAACTCAGCAGCATGTGCCCATCCTCCTTGCCATCACCTGAGGCCCCTCATTTAAGTCTGATTTTATTTTTCTTAAAATCCTCCGGCCAAAACTACCACATCTTCTTTTGGTCTACCTCAAAGAGGACGGGTGGGCGAGTATATTTCAGTCAATGGAAAAACGAAGCTGTATTTATTTTAGTCCATTTTATGCATACGTTTTACCTCATTATCTTTGGAAGAATTGATGCTGGGGAATGCCTAAATTATAAAAGGAATAACTCATCGGCTTTACTACGAGTTTAGAGCACCCACATACATTTTTTGTGCAATAATGTATGGATTCTTTGTGGATATCCAGGTTATTACAAATTATCTTCTTACCGCTCTCCTCAAAACGGATGCAACATTTAATATGCAAGGATTTATGTAACAAGTAGGTAGGTCGGCGTTGGAATGGTGCTTTCTTCTCATGTGAAACTTGCTCCCAAGATAAAACCGACCTGGCAAATCTCGTCCCACATCCTAGATTTCGGTAAAGGAGTCCAAAGGCATCACACGGATTTAAATCCGTTATCCTTTGCGGCCAGACATTCTGCCATACATACTTAAACCAACAACTTATGGTTCCAATTCAGGACCAGAAAGGGATGAAATTGCTGAAATTTTCAATGAGAGAAAACAACCAAAATACTTAGCTCTAAGACGTAATTATATCACTATGGTATGCAACAAACTGTTGCATATGTCGTTAGTATTTGGTAATTAAAAGCAAGTTTCTTGCCGCTTAAAAACCACAATTTTGACGGCATTTATAAATGAATTTTCGTTTTTCTTTCATTTACATGGAAGGCTGTTATTTTTCCTTTCTTTGCTTAATCTTGCTTTGCTTCTTGGAGAAAAACGCAGTGAAAACATCACTGATATTTTTTGTCTGTTTCAGTATTGAATTAGGAATTTTGGTGAAAGATAACGTTTTCTCGACACTTCAGTAATTCATCGTGGCAGGATTCATGCCGAATTATTCAATTCTATGTGTGATAGCTCTGTTTTTAATCTTGAGTTCGGTTTAGTGCGTAATATTTGGCTCGTAAAATATTCAATTACTCCCTCAAAGCGATATCAAACTTGAACCGAAAGAAAGTTTCTATGAAAACCATATGTTTTTGCACATTACCATTCATGATGAAATTTCATTGACTGAATAATGTACATTTTAGAAAAATTCTCCATTAAAACATTATTTCTCAACAAATGAATATAAATACTAAGGTAAAAATTATTTTACACTCGTCCAGGGATATATATCCAGTACTGTACTCCTTTTAGGTATTATGTAGCTAAGGATGTACCTAGCTTATGCGTACTGTTAGTACAGAATGAAAGTTACCGTGAACATTATACATTGCTCTATATTATTATTATAGATGCATTTGATGTTTTAATCCCAATTCAATCAATTTTATGAGCCGCAATATTCCAATTCCTGCATCGCTCAGCCCTACTTCCCACATGGAGCAGAACTTCTTCGGGATGGAAAGAAAAAATAATCCATGGCATTAAGATCTCTACAATTATTTCCCATGGAAGTGGCGATATGGGAGAGAGGCGGTTTGATTCGGAGCGGGGGGGAGGTTAGTTTAAGGGTGGGTGACGGGGAGGGGGAATCATCCCCTCGACCCACAATCCCGCAGCGCCAGGCGCGCCGCCGCCGTCGGCGGGAAAGGGGCTTATTATTATAAGCGGCGTATTTATTTGTGAGTGTGCCGAGTTACCCGATGGGTCGTGTGGGAAGCCCTTTAGGGCTCTCTCACATATATTCTCTCTTCTCATCCCCGGAGAGGAGTGGGGTATGAGGAAGCGGTGTGCATTGCACGCGGGGAGATAGGAAGGCCTCGCGGGAATGAGTTTAGCCCTCCTCCTCCACCACCGCAGCTCAGCCTCCCTCTTTTTTTTATTTTTTTAGGAATTTTTATTATTTAAAACATTTTTCCCCCTATCGTTTCATTTTTTCGCCCATTCCGGGATTTGTGTCGACGTATGGGAGGGAGGAAGGGCGTTCAGCGCAATTCCTAGGGAATATTGAATGATATGGCCGGAGGGAGGGTTGGTAACATTTTAGGATCAGGCCAATTTTTCCCCATCTCTTCTTATCCCCCCTTTTCGCGTTTAATTAAGTCGATATGTCCCCCCCCCCCATCTCCCTCTCTCTCTCTCTCTCTCTCTCTCTCTCACGAGACGCTGGCTGCCCGGGAGATGGCGTCATTCCGAAGACAGCTTCCCCGTAACTTGGTTCCTCAGCAGTAAATTCGAAGTGAGTCGTTCGGTTGGAATCAGATTTTCAGAGTAACTTGCGACATAGAGGCCATAAAGTGCCATTCTACGTAGTAATTATATAGTGGCATCCGTTAGTTTTCCTTCAATAAGCTCATGTTATATGATGAAGTGAAATAACCAACGTTAAATTGGGCTAAATGCCTCCTCCAGTGAAATGGAATGATTCTGTGGTGATGTAATATGTAAATTTCAGCGTTTATCTGGATTATGCATAAGTTTATACTTCGTTTAGAAATAGTTGATACCTTTACTGCCCTAAATTTCGCGTATTTAATTTCGGTAGTCTTATTTTTTATCAAGCTAAACTAAGTATGTCTTATAAAGTTGGAATATAAAGTCCAATTGTTGTTAAATACATGAGCTAGGGTACTAGTGTTTTAATTTCTTTGTTTGAGGATCTGATCACCCACAAAATTACACTGTTTTACTATAGGCTAACTATCATTAATGTTACGATTAATATAATACACAGATTCCGGTGTGATATTGTGGAACCATTCCATAATGACGGAAGCAAACACTTGCAGTTTTCCACTTATAAAAGTTTTAATGCGCCGAGTACGAATTCGATGTTACTATATCATCCTCAAAGGCTTGAAAATGATATAGTTGCATCTAAACTGGTTGAATTTATTTTTTTATTTTCGAAAAACTACAAGGGTTTGCTCCAGTCATCACGGGGAATGTTTTTGGTCAAAGATCTTATGTTAAACTCAAAGATCAACTCAAATTTGCGATAGATTGATGAAGCTAGACCCTATTCTTTGATAGGTAACGTTTAAAATTCACATATCCAGGAACCTTTTCCTTTTGAGACTAATGCGTTTTCCTTCTAAGTCAATGGTTTCCAGAAATTCACAGTTTCTCTACTCTCTCACGGCACTTAACACACTTATTACGATACCTAAGACGTCACAGAGTTATCGGTAACGAATAAAATTCATCAGTCGGTATTTTGCTTAAAGGGCTTTATACAGATTTTTTCCTAATCGCCCCACGATATATTAAACAAGGAAATGCTTTATATTTACTCTCTTTATTTAATGGGATACTTGTGCTTGATGCCTCTTAGCTGGGAGTTCAATTTTCGGTTTGGGGTCAGAAAATTCAGTTTTAGCATCACCTCATAATAGCGCCTAGGCGCCCCGTTTTGTGGGAGCCCTGATTGTAATCTAATGATTACACCACCACCCCTCCAATTCTAATTTTCGTCCCCGTCGAGAATTCCTGTCCTAACCTAAAACAAGACAAAACAAAGTTGTCATTCGTATCTCCATTTCTTTGTCCAGAGTTTTAACGGGTAGATACGCGTGGTGACTTTATTTTTATTATTTGAACTGATGCCCAAGGTTTGCATGCGTAGAGTCCGAGACGCTCGGGTGAGCACACGAGCTCACGTCAACGCAAGTGATACTCTTAACCGTATCTGAAGCCTCCCACCCCCTCTTCCCGCGAATCCGTGAGAGATGAATACACACTCGCGGAGAGGACAAAACTCATGGCCGTCACTTTCGCCGTTTCAGTGCCGCCAGAGTGGACTCTCGGATGGGAGCGAAAGCAACGTTTAGGGACGAGGAGAGAGAGGGTTTGGAGAGATTGAACGAGTGTCACCGCGTTGGTTGGCTCAATCCAAGCGCATCGAGTCGCGGGAGACGTTATCGGCTCCCGCACAGCGAAAACTCCTCGTCCCCGTGGCTGTCCTCTTCCTCCCCGCTCGAAAAAAATAGAGAGATACCGATCGGTTGTTCGTCTCCGGGAGCGGCGAGCCCCAACAACCCTACTCACTCTCCCTCTCTCTCTCTCTCTCTCCATAAAGCCGTCCCCCCATCTCCCTTTTGGGGGCCCTGGATGTCGTGTTTTTCGTGATTCGTAATTTTAGTTGGGGGGGACTCCCTGAGTTTAGAGCAGTCAGAGAGTCCACACTTTTTCCCGCTTTTTATTCCTCTCCTTCGGCGGTTCTCTCGCGTCCGTGATTTTTTTTGGGATAAAAAATTCAAAAACCTCGGGGATACTTTTTTTTCAACTCCTCTGCCTTTTTTTGTAGAGAGTGAATTCGCTCAGATTGTAATTTTTTTGGTGGGACTTTGATAAGGGAAGTTGGCGTTTTATTTGTCCGGTTGTGTATCTCTCGTGTAATGCGCATCCTTTCGTCTTTTTTCTGTCGTTGTCGACTTCGTTCGTTCGGCCTTCGTCCATTCAGAGATATGATCGCTGACATTCAAAGCCTGTGCATGTGGATTCCTTTATCTTGGCACCAAAGGGCATATAGCTTTTTAAAAAATTGTCTTTAATGAGCTATTTAGCATAATTCAATTCATTCTCATCTCATGTGAACTGTGCCGTTTAATGGCTATTATATTTAAGCATTACCTGAGACTACACGATTGTAAAGCAAGAGTTTAACAGGGAAATTATACCTATTTATGAGTAAATAAATAAAGAAGTGAAGTTACGTACCACATTTGAGGGGTATTTACCAGCACAATTTATATAAAATAATTGAAAAATGTTAACCAGAATATGATTTATACTAATTTAACCATTTATAGCATAGAGTTCGAAGCTTAATCTCGTTCAGTCGGCGTGACAACATTGTTTGCCCATTCCAAATTATTTGGGACGTGTTCTCAGCTTCTATGATAAACGAAAAGATTGGTTTAGTTTGATGATTAGAGTACCGGTTTTCCATTCTGGCTGTGACAGAGATGATTCAGTGGAAATCACGTTTCCAACTTTGTGGGGGGCACTTCAAGTACAGTATTCCCTCCGTCGGATGGTATGTTAAACTGCAGTCCCGTTGGCGTTTTTCATTAAGAGAAGACTAATTCCGACGCCGCGTTTTCTTTCACCCTTTCTTCAAACAAAAATAACCTCCCTTAGCGACCTACCTACTCTCAATAGCGCAAATAACCTCAGTTTTGGCAACTCCCCAAACTATAAACGTCTGAAATATTATTTCGTGTGCTCCTTAAAAATAAAAAGAATACATTCAAATGCGATTTTTGATAGTATTGGGTAATTGATTAGCAAATTAATCGGTGATAAAATGTAGTATGGTGGTGAATTGATTTTATTCGACGCCTACCTTTAGAAATCGTGAATACGTCTGACTGTCTTTGAGCCAGATAAAATGTAATGCTCTGGCTGACGGTGATTTTATTCATTCTCACGTGCTCCGCTTGTTGCCACCATTCACATGAACAACTCCAGCCAACTGAAAATTGGATTAACATCTCCAAAATACCGTGCAAGTCGAGTTTTTTTCCAAATCCCGACGAAGAAACGAAAACATGACTTGGGCTGTTGATTGTTTTGCTTGAATTCCAGAACGGAGGCGAGGATTCTCACGCTCCGTGGCTCGGAGGAAACGACGCAACATAAAAATATGGAGGAATAATCTTTTTTTCGCTTGAAATTCTTCAATAGGGGATTAAATCCCGCTGCATGAGTGCTTCTTTTTGTCGAATTCTCAGGAAAGGAAAAAATAATTGAAAATGCTAGGAGGTGGGAGTTATTCGCTGGTAAAGATGTGTAGCATGTAGCGTAAGGCATAATGTGGTGTGTTGGTTGAGATTGGATTTAATTCTCTCGTATTTTTTGGAAGGATTCGAGCGCGTTGTTGAATTTCTAAAAAAACTAACCTCAGCAAAAATCTTCATGTTCTTACCGCTGACGATGCCATCCTTCCCATTCAATTAGCAGTCGTCATATTAAATTTGGACGCCGTTGCAATTTCCTTCTTATATTTTCTTCTCTGAAAAATAGTTATGTACTGTGGATTGACGTTTTCTATTTTTGTTCGTGAATTTAAAACTTTTCCTGCACGCACTTTCTATCCTAAGGTTCATTTCAGTGGTTACAAACCATGTTGCTGGGTATTCTTGGCAATGAGTAAAATGTTCATCGATGTAAGGTTCAGATTTTCTTATCGATAAACCCAAATCATTTTTCGGTCGTGTCTTTCGTTCACCCATGAAATTAAATTTCATTTTACCACAGAGTTATATGTTACTCTGTGGTGATGAATGATGGCTACATATGATTACCTATGATTTTACTTATGCAGAAAATGAGGAATGTTTTCAGTTCCAGATATCAAAAACTAAGTCACTTTAATTGAATTCATTTCTAGAAGCTTTATTCATTGGATTTAGCGCTCTTGTTTATTGTGATAACTTTTGCCACTTCTATTCTCAATCTTTTTTAATGAAGGTTTTGTAATATGAATAGCTATTTTTGTCTATATCATAAATAAAAAGATATTAGTAGTGCAACATGATTTAATTCTGCTGAAAATGGGCTAGATAAATCAAAACTTGACACGCGTCCATCTTTTGTCAACCTTCTTGCGGGCGGGTGAATTATTTGTGCGAGTTAGTTACTGCTAGTTCTGGAGTTATAACTTTCAATTTTTCCCCATGGAGGTAGAAACGGAGACATGATAAACTGATTTGTAATTATCTCATTTACTTTTTTGTTTTAATGTCTCATATGAACTCTCATTAATTAACATTTCACTCATAAACCGTTTTAAAAGGGTCTGCTCCCCCCTGACTTACGAACTCGTCGGAATCCGGGCTGGTGGTGGGTTAGCCCGGTTAATTGGTAGATACAGTAAGCCGTCAGGCAAGGGGCGCTGAGGATGGGCCGATGGATGGGGCCTCGGGAGTCGAGATAAGGTCGCGTCATTACGGACCCTTGAGTTCGGTGGGCGTGGATCGGGAGTTTAATCAGCTCTCCACTCTAATCCACAGATCCGCGATAAAAAAGGACCCTAAATAAAAATGCGATAAGCCATGCCGCCAGACTCTTCTCTTGCGTTTTCCATCGACGGACGGGTTACTGCCGTTCCCCCGAGGCTCCTCAAAGCGTCCCGTCTCCGCCTCCATCCGTCCCTCTGCCGCCCCAGCAATTCCAAACTCCCCCGCAAATCCTCGTATTTTTTTTCTTCTAACCTCGTGCTAAGACCTCACATATCGATTCGATGAATAAATCGATATTATATTCGGTGAGTACCTACTTTCAAGTGCTGTAGTTGCTGCATCAAGTGATTAGAAGTTGGAACACGGAAAGGAGATCGACAACTGAAGTCATTTGCGTCTTCAAAGGTAGGTAGGTATGTAGATAGGGTACAGGTACAGGTCTGCGTAAATATTTTAGTATCACTTCCAAGCAAGGTGTTCTACAAGATGCGTCATCCCTCAGATCACCTTATTCGTAAATCACCCCTGTAAAATACCCGCACCTGGAGAAAGTCTACTGGTTATAGGCCAGTTCCTTCTATAGCACAAAATAAAAAGCATATTAGAATTGATTGTATATTATATAACAAACACATCCCCCTCTCAGTTGAATAAGAAAAATAGATTTGTTGATGTATCTCCGTATTCCGCCTTAGTGAAAAGATTCCGTGAAGTAGGAGTCATGATTAGGTCGATATGATGATTGCTATGCATATTTAGCGTACGCATTCAAAATATCTACAGAATTATGCATTTTTCACTGATTTGACGGAAATAATTCTTCATCATTTACTGCCTTAATTATAAAATTACCTTGGGTAAAAAAATCTTCAATTTATGCGTGATATATCAAGTCAATATTTCCTCATGTATTTTAACCAACTTGACGGTAATTAAATACCTTTTATGACTTTTAACAGGGAAAATGGGATATTTTCTTATTCATTTGCAGAAATAACCAGGTAAAAACTATTTTCTATACTAGTGATTGGTTTAGCCGTGGCTATTTATGCCTTATTAAGCTCCAAACACGGTTATATGAACATTTTTCTCTTTGATTCTCAGAATGCACTCGGAAAACACCGTATGTACTTTTCATGGAATAAGATAACATAATCATTTATGCTTCCTTAATATCTCGTGTTTGAAGAATGTGATTGTCGACAGTAGCGGATCTAAAATTGAATCGAGTATTCATTTGCTCAAGAGATTCAAACGTCAAACCTGTGACTGCAGTTAATGTTGTTTCTCTAGGTTTCCTGAACTGAATTCACCCAAGCTAGTTGTGTCAGCCAATGAATCTCGTGTGAGTCAGTCGTAAAAGGTTGCATTCAATTTAATAAATCCTTTTACCCGAATGGCACATGGTAATCCTCAGAAAAATATATTTAACTTCAGGGCTAACCTGGGGTGTCAAAAGACACATTCCATATTTAGGCCTGGGACTATTGACTCAGCGGACTCACCCTTCAACTCGCAGGGTTTCTTTCAAAAACTAAGCTTGTTTGTACTAACGTATACACCAAGTCCTCTAATTTACCCAATGTACAATAATGACTTTGCTGAATAAGGTTGGATAAAGGAAATAAGAAATTTAATATTAGTCTTGCTGTCCCATTAAATAGAGTAATAATGCACCAAAATGACCGTCATGCCGTAAGCCTGCTGAGATACTGAACTACTAAAAAAATAACATAGTTGATTATCTTAATAATTGACAATTTTTTTTAAAGAATAACATTAGTTATTGTGAATTAATTTCTCCAATTGCCGTCAATAGGTTTTATACCCGTAACAATATCACTGATTTACTGAAACAGCAGTCAAAACAAATAAATATACGTGGGAAAATGTCTACTGATTCTTGTCATTAAACTATGCATGAATTCCACTGTTAGCCCCGCAGGCGTCGAAAGATGTTTTTTACATTACAACATGGGGAGGAACCTTTGTATGCTTTAGCAACTTAGCTGGACAATATCACCGATAATTTTCATTTTTCATAATACCATTAATTATGATACCATTACTTCACTGGTTAGCATGCTCGATAAAGCCTTGATGTAGAAGGGGATGATCCATTTACAGTCAATGAAGAGGAGTTTTTAATTCTTAGTTGTTGATTCTCCCAGGGGATGATCTTTTCTCTCCATTTCACTATTAGTACTCTCGAAACATTTTTAATGATGTAACACTCACCCAATCTACGTACACTCCCGTTCATCATTGAATCCCTCATTCTAATTTTTCAATATCGTTCCTTATGAGTTCCTATTTCGTTTCTTGTAGCATAGTTGATTATCTAAATCATTGATATTTTTTTTTAAAGAATAGCATTAGTTATTGTGATTTAATTTCTCAAATTACCGTCAAACATGATAAGGTTTCGACGCAGCGGAGAAGGGTTGTCATTTACTGTCAATAATGAGCCGTTATACTTAATGTGATCATCCTCCCAATGGACGCTCGCCGTTTGTGAGCACGCTTTCAGAATTTACTCGGTGATGTATCTCTCGTCCTATCTACCTGCAACACCCCTTCATCATTGAATTCTCTTATTCTCTCCTCGGCCCCTTCCTCTTACTTCTCTTGCCCGCTTTCTTCAAACTTTTCGGGTTTTTCCCCTTTCCAACCTATCCCCACTCCCCCTATACGCCTCTTACCCTCTCTCCCGCTTAACCCCGCTAACCCCACTTCCAGACTTCCAATGACAGCACCTCCGTACCCCCAGCCACCTCCCTCCGAACACATACAAGTGTGGACTCTCCCCATCATCCCCTCGGCATCCTTTGGGAGTGGTTTCCCGAAGCGTCTGCAGCCCTGTGATAGTGTCTCTCCCTCTCCGGCTTCCCTGTTTCCTCCCCCCTAACCTCTTTCTCTCTTCCTCTCCTTTTCTCTGCTGGTCCCGAATCATCCCCCTCGCCGTACATCGGCTGCCAGCCAAAGGGGCTGATGCTTCCTTCTCATCCCCTTCTTCAACTTCCTAACCAGGGGGTCCTTTTATATAGGTCGCATATTTAGGTCTGGTTTTGTAACGTCTGGTTAACTTTGACCTTTTGATAACTTAGCCATTAAGTATTATGCACCAAGTAGGGTGTCGTTAGCCATGAGAAATGTATTCTTCATATTGATATACGTTTCTCGGTATGATTCCACACTTTATTCCTCTAACTGACCCAGGTCTCGGCGTATCATGTCATTTTCAGGCTACCTTTTTTGCCCGAAAAACATGCAATGGTTAGAGAAATAAAGTATGGAATCATACCGAGTTAAGTATTTCAATATGAAGATTACCAAAGATCTCCATAGGTTAACGCAGGAGACTTTCTTTTATTTTAAAAAGTAGCTTGATTTGAACGGGATGCGAACCCGTATATCTCAGTTGCCGTTCAGGTGTGTTAGCCGGTTACATTAACAAGCCATCTTAATGTAAGATGAATTGAAATGAATGAATGAAAGAGGGTTTATAAGAACAATTTGCTCTCGTTCTCAGTCTACAGTCCTCGGGTTACGGCTCGAAGAGAACTTTTTCTAAACCGAGAGAATAATCAGTAGGCAGATGGTCGAGTCGAGGTTCCGAATTTCAGGTGATCAGCTTTTCGAGATGCCAAATACGTGAGTGAAACTTATTTTCATGAGTGAAACCAAGCACACTGTATGTATGCAGTGTTCTTGAGTGAAACTTAAACACGATAAACAAATCACTTGCAAATTCCGATCGATTTCTACCGCTAAATTGCTCGGAAAATTGTGCGTTTGCACTCATCGTGTCAAGCGACATTCAGTCTGATTCAGTCGTTCGTACAATATTTTCTTGCACACTTGACTGTACATGTGTTCACACGATAGATTAAAAATAAATGTACCGTGTAAAACTGCCTTAAGATGAGTAAAAATAACGTGGATATGTAGGATTTTGTTGTCACAGTCTGATTGAGGACACGATTTTCTCTAGGTGGCCCAAGTGTAATGAAATGGCATTTATTTAATTATAAGGTGGAACCTCCTTATTTTCTTCTTCTCTAAGAGCTATTTGATTTGTATTTTCTGTCATTTCTACTTTCCCACCGTAGCAGTCCCCTTCTCGGAAGCCACCTGCGAAAGGGTTGGCTCGACCAGTCGAGGTTATTTATTTTTCTTCGCGATGGGGAAGTTAGTGAGTGGGGAGATTATTCCTTGCTCTTTCGGGGGACTGATTTTACCAGTTGCATGATTTCCCTTATGCAGTGTAAAGAAGGCTTGGAACAAGAGTAATTGTTTTGGGAGTTGTTGATCTCTTCATTTTTTGACTCCTCAAAATTGCTAAATCTGCATCCTCCTTTATTGTAAGAGCAGCGTCGGAATTATTTCTTTTATGTTATATTTTAGACTATGTAAACTGTTGTGTATTGGATAAATAGTCTATAGTGGTCATGTATGTAGGAATTGAATTAATTGGCATCTAACTAATTTAATGACCTTTCAGAGCATACAAAATAGCAAATTTTGCTGAATGAGCTGCTGTACTACCGTTTCAAAGCTATCTTTCAATTCTACTTTTCAAAGTATTGCTCTTTCTTTCTTAACTCTCCTGCGTTTCTGATGATTGCGGATAAAATAATGGCAAGAGAAGTGTTCAGAAGAGCTGAACCTTTTTCCATTCCAATGGGGGTGAGGTGATATGGGATGATGGAAGTGTCCTTGCAACTAATTTCTTATACTTGTTGGATATGGGTACTAAATACTCAGCAATCAATTCACAGCTCACGTTAAATAACGTGAAAATTGTATTTATTTAATGTTCGAGGGAAAATTAACAGGTTCTCCTGGTAAGATAAAATTTCTTGATATTTTACCCTTCAGCTGCGGGCCAAAAGTGTTTAGCTATACGCTAGAGGCAACATATACTGATTGAACCCGATAATTATTCCCAAATTCGAGTAAAATTTTAATGGGCATCACGTGATAAGGTGATCTTTTAAAATGTAAACACCCGATACTCATATTACTGCGTAGGTATACTGATCGTGATATAAGAGATTACTTTGGATGTTACCTATTTATTACTGTTTTTTTCTTTCTATGGACTACCTTAGTTAAATTAATCTCTCTGCGTTACCAACTACTTTGTTTTTCTTTCCTTTGGAACGACTTTTTTTAATGAAAATATCCACCTCATCTTTTTCATACATATATAAAGGTACTCGTATCCTTGCAATATATGTATTTCTATTAAAGGTACGTTAAACACAAGCCAATGGTTTTATTGGGTGCCTAATGTCCAATTTGCAAAATATTGTGTAAAGTGTTTGGCAGAATAAATTACTATGATCATTAATGAAGCAATCAAAACATTCTCTCATAAAGGTTATGGGGTCCTAGAAGTGGGTTTGAAAAATCATGTCAGATATTTAGAGACACGGAAGACGTATTTTATTTGTCTAAGGACAGTTCCTTGAGCCTAGTAAAAATTTCCTTCTCGTGTGTGTCGGTACGATAATTTTGTAGAATTGCTCTATTAAAAGACATTCATGCTGATTCCATTATCTATGCCTATGTAATTTGTTTTCATATGGCCCACAAAAGTTATGTAAGTTGCCTCTGCTGAGGGTATGGGTATTGGATTTCCAGTGAATTATCTTCCCAGCCGGATCCATACGCCTTTTGACAGTTTCTCCCTGTCGAGTCACATGGTGTTATCTAATTCTTGTTGAGATTAGTGTTCACAAACTGGCAAAATCACATATCCAGTTTATTAACAAATATGATTTTTAAAGGTGTATAATGCTGTGAAATACTATTACAAATGGAAAATAACGTAGAATTGGTCGGCACAAACAAATTGTACTTAATATGATCATGAGATAGCATTTCAGGATTTCAGATCTAAAATATGTGAACTATCAAAAATGACAAAATCTTTTTCATATTTTCCTTAATGTGTTGACGTGTCGATTTTCAAACCGAGCATTTCAGAAAAATGGGGTAGGTACACTTAGTTTGGTTGGCAGAAATTTATCGCAGTTTCCGACCAAGGTTACGACTCTCGGCATGTTCTATAAATGTTTATTGACTGTTATGTTTCCTTAATTTTTATGAAATAGAGTACCAAAAAGTGAAGCCTGAAAATATCAATCCGCTCGTTCTCTATTGAACTCAACCGATACTTGTTTGGAAGAAGATGGAATCCTTTTGCCTTTTTTTCCCTCTCTCACACATCGCATTGTGCATTCCTCTCATTATCCCCGCTCGCCACCACCTCATTCCACACCCACCCGCCGCCCTTCCCTACCTTTTAAACACTAGCAAATCCATCCCCGGCATCCCCCATCACTTTGCGGCGAAGTTCTCGCCCCCGTTCTTGCCGGATCAGGAGTGGTGTTGTATACAGGAGGAATAAGGGGAAGGGGAGCGTGTTGGAGGTTATCCTGGGGAAGGGTGCGGAGTTTAGCCAGGGGTGCGGGGAGAGGGTGCTAGTCGGCGTGCGGGGCGGAGATCCTCCGGATGGTTTGGGAGAGGCAGATAGAGAGGGTGCGGGAGTTCCGTGAGGGGGGTGTGTGTGTGTTTGGGACTTGAAGATATCTTCTCGCAGCCAAACCGGCCCGCGCCATGCTCCTCCTCCTACACCCCCTACTCCCCGCCTCCCATTACCCCCACTCCTCTCCTCGATCTCACCCCCCTCTCCTCTCCCTCATTTCACCCACTAACCCCTCCTGGCAATCACGCTCCTTCTCTTCATCTTCCTCATTCCTACCTCCTATAAACCCTGGTCGCTCATCCAACCGCGCCCCTTACCTAACCTTTTGCTAACCACGGACTTTTTTTTCACATGCCTACTCTTCCATCATTGGCGCCCTTTTATTCTCGTCGGTGGCCTCTCTCGTCATCTCTGTACGTTTATAAAATGTGTCACTCGACTTTGAGGGTTGATTTATTCAAAACGGCTGAAGCTATTTTGAACGTAAGCAACTTAAATTGAAGCATGCTTTATTCTTCGTTATTTCGTGTAACTCTCTCTTTTTTCATTTTATGATCGCACGTAGAGAATGTACTGAAATTAAGTCCCGGGAACGTAGTGCAACTTGGCCTCCCAATTTAAAAAGACCAAGGCTGATACCGCAGCTTCATTTCAGCACAATATGAATTTAGATTCGCAGGTTCGAATCCCATCTCTTATTCAATACGAATCCCGTTATGCTCCTATGAGTGCTGAGTGTTTCGTTTGACGGTTTGGCACCGAATTTGCAGTTGAAGTGCTTAATAGCTCAGTTTATATTCTATACCATTACGACCTTTAACGGGTTATGAACAATTGCGGTAAATTTGAGAGGGAGAAATGTAATGAGAAAATGCTTTTGTCTAATTAGCGTCCTATAAAGGTTATCCTGCCGGCGGCGTTTGGGACTAAACTTAAAAAGAATTAAATTCAAAAGCAAAATGCATTAGATAGGATCAGCACTCTCTCAGCTAGTTTGATTAGCCCTGGAATTATACAGCAAAGGTTAAGATAATTACTTTAATTAATAATAGGTTTTATTAAGGAAAGTTAAATACGAAATTGTCAGAGCCCTTTTATTAACGCAGTGGGTACAGATAACTGTCATCGTTCGAATCGATATGATAATGAGGTGAAAACGTCAAAACCTGTATAAATTACATTTTTATTCCCTAAAAAGGCTTTGTTGAAGTATGTCATGGGAATTTCATACTCTTGAACTCGGCGGGACACAACTGAGGATCGCGATCGCCACTGGAAATTTTCCCCCATTAATCAACCCCAGTGTGTATGTATCAAATCCATGAAACGTTTGTTTCCTCATTAATCAGGTCCACGTGATTAATTGTATTAAATATTGGGGCATTTGTATCTGGTGAATGAATCGCAGTATGGATTTTTCAATGATCAAATTTCCTTCTGCCGGCGTAGGTCAATTAGGTGGACGTGTTTCTATCACCATTAAAAATATAAATTCTGGATGAATTCTGGATGAATTCTTATTCATATAATGATGTCTCGGTGATTATTTTTGATTCCATTTGAATTATGATCATAATCACTTGCTTTTAGGTAAGTCATTTTCTCCATTTTTTTATTTTCCTTAATGTAAAGCTTCTATAATTAATCCAAGGGTTTACTTATATATCCTGAAGTTCATTCACACATTTTTTGCCAATATTAGCCTGTTAGTATCCACGAAAGTATGACAATTCATGCACATTTGGTAACAAATGTTTTAGCTTTTAGTTGTAGATTGCGTTTTTAGGATGTTCCAGCAGATATGCGTGAATTAGGTAAGGTAGTTAATATGCTCCTCTTTTTGGTGCCACTAATTTCTGCTATCATTAAGTATTATAATACAAGGTAGCATTTCAATTACGCAATTCTAAAATGTTGCCTTTTTTGTAATGAAAAGTTTGAAAATGTGAATGTCACTGGCAGCAATTACTTGAGGAAGTATCTCAGAAGCGCATGTTGGAGGCTATCAAACCTAATGAACTGTGAGAGAATAGACTTCAGCAGGGAGCATGCATCATAGATTTCTTTGAATGCCGAAGAGTAGGTACCCATCGAGTTTTAAATTCTGATTTATTTATTTTTTGGATTGGCATTGTTTCCACTGGTGTCTTGATACACATCTTCAATTGTTTTTTTATTAGTTTGTCTGTTGTTGGTAGGTACCTATTCCAATTTAATTCCAAATTAAACTGAGCCGACAATAGGGCGTAAACAAAAGTTGGGCTCTGCGCTCACATTTCCTATTTCGGATGCGGAACGAAAATCCAATTTGCATGAACCGAGGAGGTTAAAAGCATGATGCTGCATGTACCATCCCTTGCCACGGCCCAACGTGAAGATTTCATTTCGGAAAAAAACAACAGCGCTCGAAATGCCTCTGCGTATTGTTATTGTTTTATTGACAGTTCTTTCCCTCTAGGGTTTATCCCTTGTGTATTTTTTTCATTCCAGATGGAAATCGAAATGCATTACATGGATTTAATTAATTTTTCAATCCGAGCCGCGGGAGGATAGTAAAAGTCCAAGGGATGTGTATGCTTTTCTTTTGTCCCTTCATCTCTCGTACCCGTCCCCTTCCCCCAACGTACTCCTAAACCACACACTCTTTGCTTTCAATTTGTTACCATTTTAATCCCTCAGGCTTCACGGTAATTGAAGTGAGACTGGTGTGTTATACCCGCCGTGCTTCATCGTGTTCATCCGTAGGTGAGACCGTTTGGGATTGCGACTTGCCGTGAGGCCATCCTTGTTTAGTTTCTGCGATAATTAAACTTGCTCAAATCACAGTTTCTTAGTCTCTTTGGTCCTATTTCAGAGAAAAATAATTTCAGATTAAGTGAAAAAGGTCATAAGTTAATTTCATACTTCCTTTGAAAAATTTCAGCTGATCGGATTGCGTTCAGGCCAACGCAATACATTTGCGCTAACAGTGAAATCCTCTTGTTATCTTATTTATGTTCCAAGAACACTACCTAAAAATCATCAAAAAGTGGCTAATTAACTGTGAGTTTCACAAAAATAAATTAAGATTAGGGCTTGAATTTCACCAAAAAACTAATGATATTTTATCTCGTCAATTAATGCTCTCTTTCCCTCTCAAAAGCGATGAACGCATCAAATATTAGGTGATTCAAGCATCGATGAAATGTAAATAATGAAAATAGTTTCAAAATATTTTATAAAATGTGGTTTTGTGTACGCAAAGTTAACAGTTCTATCCTGAATGTATTTTAATCTATAAGATTCCACAATTTCCAGTAGTAATATATTAATTTGAAGAAGAAGTAATTTAATTTATAAGATTCTTCGATTGGGAAAGACGCAGTTTGCTTCGAGCATGAGAGCTTGGTGATGAACGATCGTCAGAAAGTCTTGTAACACCTAATTTGTCCAACTTCTAAGCCCAGTGACATTTTATTCGTTTTATTATTTTGTCCATCATAATTATCAATGTTGAATTTATCATTTTTACATTTTCAACCCTTTCTCTTGGTCAAGATGAGTTTATATTTGAAAATGAATTTGCCTTGAAATTTATGTTATTGGTATCTTTTTTGATTTAATTTTTTAACAACATGGCCCTTTGTTGTTTATTTCGGTGTTTTCATTTGGTCGTAAAAGGTATAATTTTAAGTCGTCCTAGCTTTTTCGCCAAAGAGTTTACATGAGGATGTTTATAATTTTATATTTTCTGTTGAATAGTATTTCCTGGAAAAAATGCTTTGAAAAATTTTAAAAGATGTGTCAACCTGCCTCAATATAAAATGACTAACCTAAACAGTTGACAGATCTCGACTAATGCGGCGTTTTGTTACTTTTTATATCAATGCTCTTATTGTAGACGAGAGCTTACATCACGAACATCCTGATGCATTTTTTTAGCCTTCAGTGATCAACTCTTGGTTGTTCTGTAATACTCAGTATCTAAATTGTAACAAAGCCCGAATCGTCATCGCACGTAGTAGTTTACTTCCGCTACCCATGCCATTTCTGGTGCTTCACACATGAAGGCCTCGGAATTTTTGAGCTTCGACAATAATGGAATTTTGCTATCACTGTCTAGAAAAATTCAAATACCATACCGAATATAATGTCAAAGATGATATTTGTCGAGGATATGGCGTCACGTCCACGGCACTGTGGGCGTTGAATCGTTCAGGATAAGTCCCATGGTCTATTTTAAATCCTTGAGCGAGCTTTTCACTTTCATTTACACCGTTGGGGATATTTTATAAGTTATCCATAGTCTCAGGAAGTTATTCAAATCGCGTTTATTTCTTCGTTTCTCACGTCTCTTTTTCGGGTCAAGAATATCCTTTCGAGCAGTTGACAAGTAAATTTATATTAAAGATTAATCAAATTTCTCAATAAAAGCAGTAGAAATTAGACTCCTATGCATGCATTTCGGTCTTTCAGGTGACCATCGACAGGGTGTATTTAAACGCGCGTGTTTACGAGATTCAAATAAACCCTGTTGATGACCACCTGGATGACCAAAATGTATGCAAAGGAGTCTAATTTCCTCTGCTTTTATTGACTATTTGGATCGACCTTTAATTTAAATAAAAAATACCCCTTTGGATTGCGCGGATTGCCGATTCTAACTCAGGAGACTGCTCCGCTGTCAAGTGGCGCAGGGTTTTCCTTCAGCCGCAACATGCATCGCTTGAGTAAATACTTTACTAGATCCATTCCGCCCACGCGCGCGGCAGCTGTTTTCCCTGCACCCGGCGAGATAGTCTCTCTCTCTCCCTTCCTTCCACTCCCGAGGAATTCTAACGCCCAAATACCGAAGCCATTTCGACCCACTTCCCTCTCCCGACTCACCCCGTCGTCGTATTATCACGGGAGGAGTTGAGGAGAAGGGGATGAAGAGTGAGTGAATTGAGGTGGAGTGGCCGCAGAGGGGGGACCCCTCCCCTGGCACACGCTAGAGCACACACAAACTCAGCTACAATGGCTCATCTCCGCATTACATCCCATTCCCAATTATTCGTGCTTTGGTTGCCTCAGCCCACCCAATCCTTGTTCGTTCGTGAGGTGAGGTCCTCTCCTGCATTCCCTTCACGCCCGCGTTCCATTCTCTTTCCTTCCCTATTTCCCAACTTCTCAGTATATAAATTGGAAGTGCTGACACTGAAAGAACAAAGCTGTATCAAAGGTGAGAGTTTAATCTAAGGATAAATAAAATAAGGTATTTAGCATAAATGAAATTACCACTTTTCAATATATTATGCAACTCTTTTATTGAGGTTTTCGACTGAATCAGTTTCCGTTTATTTTCATCACATAGATATATAGAATACAGTATAAGGGGAAACTATATCAACATATTGGTGTTACAGACGCATGGGTCCTATTTAAACTTATTGTTTCTTCAGAATATTTCTCCCTCCCTGTGTAATTAACGGAGCTCGAAAATAATTAGCAAATTAACTAAATTACCGAATCGTCATCTAAGGCACTCATTAAGAAATGATATGCAAAAAAAATTAAGTTTATCTACCTAATGTTGACTTTCGCAGATTCGGAAAACTCAGTTATAATATGATATTCTACCGTTTAAAAGTGCAAAACATCATTTATGCTGAAGCATGTTTCGTCGGAGGCTGTTTTCATAGATAAGGGTATGGTTTGGCGGAAATGATATTTTTCTGTGTATACATTCTCATTGGTGATTTTAACCAGTTTTTACTATAAAATCTTTCTTATTTAAGGGATAAAGAGTTTAATGGAATGATCCCTCGGATTTTTTCCGTCCAATTTGCGGCTGTATTCAATTGGATAATGGTATTTTTTTTACTTCTGAGGTATCCTTAAGAATGACAAATCGACGACAAACGAAATAAGACTTTCTTTCGTTCATTCATTCATTACAGTAATCTACCGGTTAAAGGTAGGTTGTGATGAAAGTCAGGAAATATCCAGCGAACTCCTACACGTGCCGTGCCCTTTATACCCTGTTGGCAAGGAAAAAAAATAGTATGGAAGAAATTAGGAAAACGAAAAAAACTGAAAAAAGATGAGTGAAGCAAGTCATCAGGGAAGAGACGTGTATTTGCTGTGTCATCGCTATTGAGGGTTGAGTGCAGGAAAGCGTCGGAGGAGGAATATAATTGGAACGTTAAAACGACATGAAGAGTAGGAGAAAGCATGCCGGATAGAAGAGAACAACCAAGTGAGGAAGGAGACGTTTGAATAAGGAGAAACGGAGTTGAAACAATCCAGCGAAACCTACCGTAGCCCGTGGGACACTGGTTATGATTGAAATACGTTGTAATACATAAGCGTTTAACGCGGTGGATTTCATTAGTTGGAGTTTTCTTCGTTTGAAGATACGAAAGTGGAGCTCTAACGGTCCGTCGAAATTATACTTACGGAAAGAAATCTAATTGCAATCCTTTCAGAGACCTATTTTTATAACTTATGGCTAATTTCATAGTTTGGTGACTTAACCTTTGCGTTTGTGCGTTATTTACCGAGAGTGTCGGTTTTGAGAAGGACATTAACTATCAGTTGGTTGACAATGAGTTTACCGATGGGAGAGCGTATTCACGGGGGTTGAGTTAAGAAAAATCATTAGGAATAATACCCTTAGTACTTTTCCACAAATTTAAATGAATTAAAAAAAAAACAAATTTGTGGCAGCGTACGAAAGGTTTTATTCGCCATAAATATCGGCAACTACCACCACATTCAGCCTGAAGCACTAAAATTTACTGTTTATCGAGAAAATACTCAACCAGAGATTATAAAACCAGTCCTGAAAGAGTCCATCCATGCTTCCTACCTTCCGACTCAACTCGCCTGATTCTCACTCCCTATCCCAAACACTCGTGAGCTCCGGTAGCTTCCGCTTCGCCCCCGATTCCACCTGCGAAAGGTGGAGGAGAGGAGGAGGAAAGCAGGAGCGGTAGGCGCGGTCCTCCTGCTCTTGTTTTTGCATCCGAAAGGAGGCTCACTCGGAAGGGGTTTTCCGAATGGGGGAATATCGGTGGTGTGGGGGACGGGATGTGTGTCTCGTGGTTATATTGCAGCGGGGTGCGGAAGGGGAGTGGGCGGCGGCGGTGGGGGCGGGAGGGTTTAGGAGGGAGTGGCGGGAGGGTCGTGGCGAGGGGGTGAGCGGGGAGGAGGAGGATGTTTAATCGATTGGAAAGTTGGAACACTTGTCGAGGCTCGCGCTCGTTCCCATCCACCTGTCCAAACCCGGCCTCTCTCCTCTCGCTCTCTCTCCCCACTCCACCTCTTCCGTCGCTTACCTTCCTGCCCCTCCCACAACCCCCCATCATCTTTACTCTCCTCCCCTCTCTCCATCTCTCTCTCGCTCCAGGGCTAAAAGTCCTCATACTCTTCCATCCGGGGTGGCCGCTGATCTGGAAACCCTCGAAAACCGGTGTAAATCGCGACATTAAGATGGTCTTGATGAACTCAAGGGGATTCCAGAATTTTTTTGTACGCATGGTTTATTGGCTGGCAATGTTTACAATTTATGTAAACAGTCTAATATGATTTCTTCAGCGAGTCCTAATAAAATTTTAAATTCTCTGGATACATTTTTTTATTTGGTCCTAATAATTATTATCTCATTCGTTTTGGAAATGTTTTCAAAATTTCAAAAGGAATTCATTCCAAAAACTGATTTCCAGGAGGTACATATCCGTGAATAGTGTTCTAGCTAGCTTTGACTTGTCTCAATGGCGGTGCTTTCGGAAGGAGAATTTTATCGGACAGATCCTACCCAGGTGTTAGACTATATTGGAATGAAATTACAGTAATTTTCTGGTGTTAGAAAAATACATTTCAGTTAAATTTGTAACCTCTGGAGCCTATCTATCTCTCTATCCCTATATTGTCCTTCTTCTATTCCTTACCTATCTTCTACTGCCACACACCCTTGAGGTGGCTTGCAGGGTATTTTGTAGATGTAGATGCATTGTCCCTTTCCTATCTCTTTCTGCCTCCATCCTGTCGCTTGCTGGTTACACCCACCACCCCATTCCGACCAAGTTCTCATCCTTATGCTACATCCTTTCTTCCAATTTGCAGAGGACTAAATGCTAAATTGGTAAAAGGGGGTTTTCGTTTTAAGTGTGAGGGGCAGCGGGAATTGTGGACCCCCATTCATGTCTCAATTTCATCCAAACAAAGCCGTTTGTTTTCTCCATCCACCCACCCTTTCGTCCACGTTCTCAGAGGGGAATGAGCAGGGAGAAATGGGTGGGTGCTGCGTGTTTATGTACAATCACCTCTTGGTGTTCTTCCCGTTCCTTTTCCACCACTTGATTCGGCGACAAGCTCTCAATTTTAGTTACCTTCCTTTAACTTCCGCTGTCGCCAAGCTGCCCAAGGGGTATTAACGTGTTTGGTACGATGTTTTTGACATTCATTGTGATGAATCATTCAGGCGTTTAGCCTAGCTCATTGTCGTTTGACGCATTGTCTTTGGAGCCACACTGTGGTAAGGGTTGAGAATATTTTTTCCAGTCCATTTTCTGCTCTATGTTGCAATTTTGAGTTCCCGACCGTTTAAAGTTTATCAAGACAAAAGTATTCCTGAACTTACGCTTAACCCGCTCACTAATGCCCCTCAAATGTCTTTCTTCATGTCCTTCGTCATTTTTACCTCTTTCATCTCATCAAATATATCCACCTTTTTGTTCCCTTCCCCTTTGCACCTGGAATTACCCTTTTCATCATGGCCTTCAACATCTCATCGCCCCTTTTATCTCATCCATTTCCGATCTGCTCCCCTCCTAAATTCTCTCCAGAATCTCTCTTTCTCCCCTCGCAGATGTTTTATACTGATAGCATTGAAAAATATATCCCGCTGTTTAAAATGTATATTATATATTTTTCATCTCAAAATGGTTCTAACACCACTAATATAACCTGTACGCGGTTTATTAAATTTTAGTATCATTCATGTTCACGCTTACTGTTTCCTCTTGTGTGAAAGACATTTCTCAGAGATGACAAGAAAGAGCCCTACTAATTAATTGATTAATGCTCTTCTAATGCATTTTACACGCTTTGAACCTTACTTTGGCCCCGAAAAGACCTTCATAACTTCTTATATTTTCTTTCAATAAATGGTAGATTTTTAATGGGTTATTTTCTGCTTCTATCCACCCATCAAGCTTATTTTCTCGCATAATATCTTTCTTCGGACCGGAGTGAATCGTTCATCTATTCATAATATTCTAAATAACTATCCTTTTCTGTCCTCATTTTTTCTTTAGCCGCGGCTGTAAGCATTAAATCGCCTCCAATTGCTCGGTTCATTCATCTTCTCCGTCTTCGTCTCATTGTCTTCTGCTACTGCTATTTTGTACACTCACTGTACTGTCACTCTACACTGTCTTTCTTTCTGTGCGTCATATTTTATCCATCTTTCCACACTACCCACGTCACACAAGCACCTTGTATATTCTCATATTCTCTTCCTGGGAGCACCCACCGGCAATTAATTAGTGCCAGCTATTATAAATATAAGTCCAAGTAATTTTTCGGAGCATGGTAAAGTTCTTCAGAAGATATTTATTATTGTTTAGCGAGTTATCCGAATTGTATTAATGATATAACCTACTTTATCTCATAATCGAAGTTTGTGGGAGAACCAGATGTTGTATTTTATTCGTATTTGATAATTCAAATTATCGTTTAACCTGAGTTACTGCCTTGTCGCAAACTGATTTACACGATCTTGATAAAATGATGGAGGAATTCCTTGTGGGATTATGGACTGTGTCGTTTAGCTTTCTCAATAACTGCCGTTAATCGTACAGGAACCAGAAGTCAACGTTGAAAGTTTATCGTTTCTCTCTCAATTTTATCTTCTTCTAATCGTTCAAAAATAGACTGGAATTACAACGCTGCCACACTCTTTAATTTATTATTTAGTTTCGAGTATTCTAGTAGTATTTTAGCCTGAATCGACGTGGAAACTGTTTTGAATCCGTAAACCAGCTAAAATAACCAGTTTCTCGAATGTGGAATTATATTTGTCCCAGCCCAGCGTATTAGATGGAGGAAGTATGCGATAATAGTTTGCTGGTTATTTTGGTGGGTGACCGACAAGTGAAGTCAATTGCTCTTTTAAAAGGAGGAGGTATGGTTGTTAAGGGAGGGATTATTATGGAGTAGAGGAAGGGTCAAGAGAAACTCGGAGTCAGCATTAGTATCAAAGAAAGGTGCTAAGGGGATCACGTTTTATCGACCAATGCAACGGACGAAGCAGTTACTGCACTTGAAGTTCAGTACCTGCTCCGTCATTAAATTATATTAAAGGAACGTATCAGGAAGTTAGTGGTAAGGAGCCTTTACACTTGAGAAAGTTTTCATTCTTCAAAACTAGAGTTTCATTGTTTTATTTTCAATGCCCAGCAAAAAAGAAAGGACTTGTTTTCGGCCGTCATGAGATTCGATCGAGGGAAAAAAATCTTAATTAGGTGTCCGGTATTAATGGTGCTGATTCTGACTCATCGCGGTATTTACTTAAATTTATTGATTGTATATTTGGGGAGGTGACCGACAAATAAGGTCGTTTGCATCATTGAAGACATGTGGGTAGGTTGATTCGGAAAGGATTATTAGGAATTGGAGGAATGGTGGAGAGACTCGCGTCGGAGTTAGTGTGCCCTTATCATAAAGCGCCGAGAAGACCACGGCTTTACGTCCTATTCGACGGACGGAGTACTTCACTTGAAAGGCTCATTTTGCAGCACTCAATTAGGGATCGGGATTCAACTGAAATATGTCATCTTTTGCTGGGATTTGATCTCCTTATTTGAATGAAATATTCAATGCTTTCCGGGTAAATTGTACTCGTGACGTCTTCTCGGGCTTCCCCTAGGGTGTGTTTCTTCGTTTTGGACGACGTTTGGAATAGATAATTTCCTATTGTCGTCAGGATTGTAGTTCACAAGTTGGATATCAAAAAGTCCTCACTTGAATTACTCCCCACATTCCTCCCGAATAGGGATCGGGACTGCACTTAAATATCTCCATCGCCACCGGGATTCGAACCCTGGACCTCTGAATGTGAAACCAGTACTGTAGCTACCACGCCAACCCGATCCCCCTTTGCAATAATATTACCGTGTGGTGGGAGAAGGCGAGGTGGACGGATGGGAGCTGGAGAAAATATAAGGTGGTGAAAGGACAAAGGGAGGGGTGTTTGAGATGTCGGTGTACGTGTGGCCACAAAGCGAGACCGGGTTACGGGGGCGGCAAAAGTTTTAGCCGGCCACCGTCAATGGGTGTCAGATGGAGGGAGGGGGCGTTTCGAGAATTGCGCCGAGGTCCAAAACGAAGAACGTGATGTGAGGGTGGGGAAACAGGGAGGCATAAATGACAGAGTGGAGTGGGGGATGAGTTTTCTACTCTCAAACACAGGAGAGGGGGGGAGGTTGGATGGGTGGGTGGGAAAGCGATGGACGAATTTCTATCGATTGACCCCTTCTCCCTCCTCTCTCACCCTCCGGTCGGTCTCGACAACCGAGCCCACCCACCCCTTTTATACGTCTTTTACTCTTTTACCTTCCCACACTATACGACCCCTCACCCCATACTCCTCTTTTCTCCCCCTTCCCACCCTTAAAAACCCCACCCCACTCGCAGTCCTATGGTAGAGAGCCCGCGGGGTTAGGAAAACTGCTGGGGCGTGGGAAGCGACACATGCGATTTCGCCCCCTTCTATCCCAGAGGCTTCCCCCTCTCGCCCGCTTGCCTCCCCCCTCCCTTCCCGCTCCCCCACCCCACAGTCCCACCTGCACTCATACGCTCCTTTCCCAGAATGCCCCGCTCACGTCTTCACCTCTCCTGTCGTGCTCTTATTATACCTCGCCATCCTCTGGGGCCGTGTCCATCTATATATCCGAGCCTTCCCCGCGCTTCTGCAAAACTTCGTGCCGCGTCCGGCTGTTTGATTCAAATGCGGAGGAAACTCGCGGACTAGCTTACAATACCTGTCCCAAAACGGGCGTCAATTTCCATCAAAGTTTTGACACTTCTCACTTGAATTCCGTATTTTTTCCCGAACGAGAAGGGTCGGGATTAAGTTTTATTTATCTATTCTTGATGGGAGGAGACGTATATGCTCTGACCCGCTTACCAAGGTGATTTGTGCTTGAAAAATTTCAAAATCATGCCAATTTATGCTCATAAATTCTCCAACTGCGAGGTCAGTTATGGCCTTTTAGTCTCACACCTTAGTTTTTCCCTTTTGTAGGGGTTTTTCTATCTCCAACAACCACCAGTAGTCCTAAGAAATCGTAACTACTCGGAGCTTTTACATTTTCTGATTTATTTTATTTGTTAATTGGTGATAGATTAAGATAATTTGTCCACATTCTTCTTTGTTTTATTCCCACAAAAAGCGTCGCGGAATGATTCTCAAAAACGCATGAAAATATCCATCGATGCCATAAATTATCATTATTGATGCCTGAATGAGAAGCGGTTGTATCAGCGGAGAATAACATAAAAATTATCCGTAGAAGAAGTTTGTTTCAGTAACGACACCAATGGATGCTCTTAGATAATAATAGGTATGATAAACAATCCACAGAATAGGGAACTCTGATGACATAGTGCAATATTCCTTTTTTAGAAATTGAGTAAAATTAATACATTTTCGAAGAGATGAAAAGGAAAATAATTAAAATGACTGAGAAACGCATTGAAATTCGTTACTTATAATTTCTAGGCGTTTTTTAATTGAGATATTTCCCAATGCAAAGACTGATCAAATAAATGTATCAGGAGTATAGGGTTTGGAGTGGTGGAGGGAATGCGGTCGCGAATGTCAATGGAAGGACGCCTTTTTCTCAGGATTAGTTCCCGTATTTACGCGTGCCGTTTTCCCATATCCGACTCACCCTCTGCCAATCTCCCATACTTTCCTCCCTCCCTCATTCCCCGCTCGCCCTAAGGGATGAAGCGAGGAGGAGGACGCGATAAAAATTCTGGAAGCGCGTGCACCTGTGTTTTGCCCCTTAAATCATCATCGGTGGGCCGTCGTATTTCATTTGTTTCTTTTTTCGAGGATCGCCGCTGTTTGCGTGTGCGTAACCCCTTCCTCTCATGCACATCGTTCGATTGTGTTTGCGCGATCTCTTACAGTTTTGGAGGGTGGGAGTAAAGGGTGGGGTTTTCGGTGTTCGGGGTGCGCCGGACCTTCATTTTTTCGCGGGGGTTGTTGGCGGAGCTGGAGGACGTAATTTATTCGCCCTCCTCCTCCCTCGGCAATTTATCCAAACGCTAAGGAAGTTATCGATAGTTCTTTGGGTCCTCCCCTTCGCCCAGCTCGTGCAACAGTTTTGTTTCCGAAAATTTCCCCCCGAAAAAAAGTTCTTCTTTATTTTCCTTATGGACAACATCTTAATGGGTTCTTTTTCCGTCAGGAAAGTTTAATCCAGCTATCATTCGGATGGTTAGAAAGCAGTGATACGATGGTCAATAAGCGAGGTAATCGTCTTTTTTCACGGGTATTTACAAGTGACTAACTAGGCCATATTCTCTCCAACTACCTTTTTAAGATCACCCGAATACCAAGGTTTTTTTATTAATTCCGTGGTTCGTGCCGATGTCAACGCTCAACGCTCAATCTGCATTTAGTTAGTATTGTTTCATCATTAGCATGATAGTTGACTCTTGGTTCAGCATTCACATGCTATCTGATTTCCTGGAGATGGTTATTTTACTGTAGTCACGTATGTAACAGAAGTAACCGGAATTATTTTTGTATTCACAAATTGTTGGATAATGAAGTAATACCTATCCCAACGCAACTTACAAAGTTCTATAATCAAGAATATCGCAATACTCGGGTGTAAGTTTAGATATTGGAGATATGTGGCCAGGATTTGAGCCCTGTAGTTCAAAGTCTACCCCTTGGGCTGTCGCTTCCTGGACTTCGGAGCCCGGCTACCCCTGTTACATCCCTCACTCTTGCTTCACTTTTTTGTGGTTTTTAAGCTGATAGTAATTGTGAATGTGTGTAATAGTAATTATTTAATAATGCCTCCATTGCTAAAATTATTATGTATAGTAGTAGTGGTGAGGTATAATGCCACGGTGAATGAAGAGGTATTTCCATGCACGGCTTGTAGATAATAGGACGAGAGGATTATGAAGCCCTGAGCGTAAAGATATCATGATTATAGCAGGAGAAATGGGAACTGTCATTTTTCTATTCCGTTTTACATTATTGAGATGTTCAGCTCATTTCTCATTTTCTAAATCCATATGCCAAAGACGGCAGGTAAATATAACTGTTTCAGGCTGGATATGGTGGAAGTTCTCGATATTCATAATGAATAAAAACACTTGGTAATCTTCCACAGATTTATTTCTTTGGCACGACGCGTGCCAAACATGATTATGCCACACATGCACACAGCACATGGCTATGCCACAGTGTGGTGAAACGCGTCGTGCAAAAGAAATAAATCTGTGGAAGATTACCAAGTATTTTTATTCATTATGAACGGCAGGTGAATTATGATTTTTAAACATTCATAATGTGTATGCCATAAATTGAAAGAGTTTTATCATAACATTCTTCAAATGTAATATGCTTGCAAAAGTTCTTATCTAAAGCAAAGTTGCCATTATTAAGGAGATAATATGTAACGCCATTGTTACAACGAGTAAATGTACCTCATGGACCGTAATATTTCTTCCAAGGAGGTTGATATTGCATAAAATATAAATATGAACTTTCGGTCCTCTGTATATCTAATAGGCTCTCTCTCTCTTGAAAATAAGCACTATCGGCCATTTCCGTCGCATGGCAAAAAGCTGGAAGGCATAATTTTCATGAAAAATGCAATATTCTCTACGAAATAACATTGTCATGCATGACGTAGTGCACTCATTCCTAAGTGTAACCTGAGCACTTGAGTTATATTTTTGCCTTATTACAAGGGGTCCCTGGAATTTTTTTCTCTGATAGATTGATAGTGATATAGAGATGATTTTTTCCTTCCTAGAAATTTACTGCCTTAATTTAGCGAGCTTAGGATCCGTGTATTCACTATTTAAAAAAAATTACAGCCAGATGCTGTAGTCCACTTATACATTCAGCAGAATATATCCGCGAAAGTGTTTTATGCACGTTTTCCGAATAAAATATCGAATGCATTTATCGCTTTAATTAGCAAGTTTCCTCATTTTTGAAGGTGTTAAAAGTCAGTTTCTCCACTTTCTCTTCGTGGAAAGACCTCTGCACCCTTGATTATTACTTCTCCCCCTCATATTGTCTGTCCTACAGGTTTAATAGAGTTATACGGGGGAGAGAGATAGAATAGGGGTACTGTACTCGCGGCTCTGCCGCACCGATACAAGCACTTTTCCGTTACCGGCGATATTAGAGGCGGGAGTGATCGCATGTTTCATTTATCAAAGCCGAGAGAGTCCTAATTATTGAGCGCAAGGTGTCATTCCCCCTCCCCCCATCCACCCATCCCTGATTGATGATGTCCTGGCGCAGATGCGCAGGGTATTTAGTCGTAAAAAAAAACGAAGCTATATTTTTTCCCCTTACGGACTCCATTCATAGTCTTTTAGAGTTTGTGAAGGTTTTTTATTTTTTGAAAATTACGGGAGGAGTCTCATTTTTTTCTCAGATTATGGTGCGACCATCAATCATACGGGAAAAGCTCCTTTTTGGAACAATTAGCGTATCCATTTCGCGCGGGGCTACAATTGCCTTGGAGCCGTTCGGCATTATGATGTCACTCCGTGTGCCCTCTATGAGCTACGTTACGTGTCTATATCCATTCAGGTCCCCGGCTCCGCTAACTTCTCTTTCCAGCCCAGCGCGGGGACGTTTTAGGTTCCTCGATCGTTCGCAGCCGCGGCATAAGTCCAGTATGTTTGTTCCGTGCACCGGTTCTCTAGACTAATTAAAGTCCATCAAGAACGACGCCGTGAGATGGATTAGCTTAATCTGGGTAATTCGCAAAATGCTGAAATGGGTACTCCTTTGGTAATTACGGGCGGGTGCTTGCGCTAAATTTACTCACAGGCTTCAGAAATATTCCTTCCTACACGGCAGTGGTAACTTTAGATTTCAGAGACCCAGTCTTTGATTTTCGTGACGATTTAATGAGAAAATGCTGCATTTATCAACTCACCGTCACGGTATCTACCTTCAAAATATGTTATCTGGTCTTTTTTATTTGGTCATGTTCACTTTTGGATAATTTACACGAAATGAGATGGCCCTGAATCTGGTAGAATTAAAGTCACCTCTCGTTTTACGTTGAAATCGTGAACATCCTCCATTGCAAAGAAACCTAAAAATATACGTTTTGGAAAATACCTACTCTAATTTTTATTTGTATTCAACTCATCTGAATGATTTTTTGTTATCCTTTTGTTTAAAAATATATTTTTAAGGAAAGTTAAAAGCAATAATATTATTCTGAAAATCGAAGTAAACTGGTATTTTATCTTAAATATGATTCCTTTTATTTTGTTTTTCAATGAAAAGCATTAGGCAATTTGTATGAATTCATTTTGAAATTGTTTTTACCGTGTTGGTATTTATAAAAAATGATGCCATCGGGCGTATTGTCCATTTATAGTTAACTCAACGTTTCACTCCTCTTACTGTGAGCTTCATCAGAATAATGAGATTTTGTCAACATCCGTTCGGCCTTTTATACTAGCGTAACGTTCATACAAATGTTGCTCCATTGTTGGCCGATTCAATTTTTTTGGTTAACACAGGAAGCATAATTTGTTATTGATAAATGAAGCTGCGATCTTCTTGCCAAATTCTCTTATATTTGTGGCAATTTTACTTTCGGAAAATAGCTTGTTCCATATCTACGGTCTCCGGTGAATTTAAAATTAGTGCTATTACTGCCGGTTTAAATGTGGTTAGAATTATGTTCCCCCTACAGCTTTTTACACGCTGTTTTCTTCTTTTTGTGAGGGTGTGTGAATAAAGCGTATCCGTATAATACTTGCAATGAAGCTCTTTCTGACGTTTAACGTTATTCTTTATAATATATTTATAATCAGAGTAGCCTTACCACCATGACTGCTATGAATTATATTTTTAATTTTATGCGCATATCATCACATTTAGAATGATCCTTTGCCGAATCTTACAAACCTGTATGTCATTCATCTCCGGAGCCAACCACTTATCGAATGCATGAAACAGCAATAATATTAAATGTTGCTCTTCTGGCTTAATTGCTTTGCAGTTTACCCTTCTTTCCTTAGGTCACCAACACTCTGAATGACAGCCAGCATACATTTCCTTCTGGTTGGAAGAAGCGGTACCCGCCGATTGGTCGTCGATTGAGCAGCTTCAGCTATCGAGTTGAAACATATGCTTTGTTCTCCCGAGCTGCTACTGCTCCTAGCAATTAAATCTAATTGGATAAATATTTGCTTTGGAGGAGCGACCCACCTGCGAACGCAAATTGGTCTCCCTCGAAATCGATTGAATGGGCAGGAATATAAATTTATGCCGCAGTCTGCGCGCGGAAACGCCCGACTAATTAGTGTGTACGGAAATTAGTGATCGGTTAATAGAATCCGTGAGGCATACTTTCATGCTTGCAGTGCAATCCGTGCTGTTTGTTCGTCCGAGTGTTTTACGCTGGAAAACACGATGAATGCGACATTCGTTCGTTCGGTGCGTTAACAGAGAGATTTTTAATTTGACAATCTATGTTAGCTCTCTTCAAAACAATTTGCATCGAGTTTTAATTTTTTCACCACTTTATCTCTTCAAGCATCCCTGGGAGCAAAATCTACGGTCATTTATTAGAACTGTTTTTCCACAGCGATATACCACATGAACTTGACTGCTACATTCGTCAATAGACATTTTTTGTTAACATTAGTAATTTATTTTACTACACTGTGGAAAAAAATACCACCTGTCTTGAAAATTTCGGTTACCCGTCGAAACCTGGGTCAACAAAATAAAAAAATTGAGTAAAAATGTATCCAAATTGCCAATTAAAGCAAAAGAACTTTGACTCCTATGCATCCATTTCTGTTATCCAGGTTGACAGGGGAACTTAAATCTCGTGTACACCCACGAATTTACTAGATTTAAATTCTTCCTGTCGATGGTCACCTGGATGATCAAAATGCATGGCCTGGGAACCTATTTTCCTTTGCTTTCATTAAAAATTTGGATAAATTTTCAATGAAATCCACTTAAAATTTACTTGTCAATGGCTCTACTCTTGAATTTTAAAAATTGAGGATGAGCACTGGTGTTTTTGTCATAGGTGTAATGAAAATATTCCACAAAATGAACCCTTAGACTATTAATTGCATTAGTATTTATCCTCACTTTGTTATTACACCGACCTACGATTCAGCGAGTAACCTTCATTTTCAAGGACAGTAAACCTAGGCCGGTATAATAAAAAAGGGTTGTTAGTACTAATTCAAAATTTCTTTTCTTACGAAAATGAAAAAAAAAAACTCCACATAGTTTAGCGTGAGACAATTGGCTTTAATCTGAGACTATTTGTTTTATTCATTTCTAGAAAATGATATTTTTTACATAAATCATTTCGTTCTTGTTATTTTGGCTGTTTCCATACGCTTGGGCATGTTTTTATAATTTTCCTGTCTTGTAAGTCTTGCATTAAGTGTGCATGCTTTTTATCGAGTGTTTCATGAGCATTTCTTATTTTGGTGTTACTTAGCTTTGAGTCCAGCCAATCTTCCGGTTGTTCACTCTGTGACTGACCTTAGGGAGGCTGCTGTGATAAAAATTGTATTTAAAAAGTGCTCTGTAGCATCCTAAAGATGGCCATGAACATTTTTATCCTTTTTTTTGTTAGAACCGCGTATCTGCTTTTTTTCTAAAATACAGTTAAACTTTAATTCCGCAGCTCTCGGGTCTATATTAGGTCATACCAAAAAACAATCATTTCATCATTTTGTGAGTGAAGATTGATCAGCATGCGTAGTTTTACTCCTTGAAGAATCATTCTTGCGTTTCTTTGATATTATGCTCTTTTCAACAGTTCCGTATAGATGTCGCAAACTCATAAAGTGTGATGGAATTTTGTGATGGTTTGTACATGTAATTAAGTGATGTATTCCCATAGTAGTTGTAGGCCTGTTATTCACTTCCAGTCACCGTGCACTCACATCCCTTTTCTATCTAACTCTAGACCCCTTCTTTATTCTGAAACTGATTCTTCTGATATTCAACCAGGAAAACCTGAATTAAATAGGGAATTTTTTAAAATTCAAAACGTCTTTCGTGACAAATTGGATGGCATGTCTTTGAGTAAAATCTCTTTGGCGGCACCGTCACGGAAATGAGGTCTAGAACTTATGTATTTACTCTCATTGGTACGGACAGTATCAAACAGTTAAGGAAAGAGGTACTTCAGTAATATATTCTTCTTCTCTTTGTGGATCGGTCTTCTTTTTTTCCTTCCTTGAAGGAATTGGAACGTGAGAGTCGGGCCAGGAGTCGCATGACGAGGTGCGCCCGCTTCGGAAATCGAATATTTAAAGCGTTTCGCTGTGTTGCTGTTTTTTGCGTGTGTTTCTCGCGAAGAAATTTGTTCTAGAACGCCAGATGTATACTTTCCCAGAATACTTCGAAGAGTTTACCTGAATTTGTGGCAGATAATTTGATGTTCTTTTTCGAACGTTCTTATGTTTGCACTGACTATCAGAAATTATAATTACTTTGGCACGATTTTGACTGTTTAGGGATGGATGTGTGATGGTGCCGTGTTACAACGCTGCTAAAAAGGCTGAAGCAACATAATTGCTCCAGCATTGGTGAAATATTATGTGTATTCAACAGGGTTTTATATCAGTTTTGTTTGTATAATATCTTGTCCAAGCGTGATTTAGACGACAATTACCAGTATGCGCTATGGAAACTTGCAGCAAATGGTCTACACGTGAAAAATATGGCTCCATGGCTTAATTAAGTTCAATAATATTGGCTACATTAAGTACAAAAATGCTCTGTTATACATTTTCTATCAAGTATAACTAAGCATAGGATTATATTTATAATAATAATAACTTTATTGAGAACCTGGGATCTATGCATTAGATTCTAATGGAATACATAAGTACAACATTTGAATTACAATGTGATGCATTATATTAGATTGTACAGAGCTTTGGCCGGGAGTAGAACAATAAAAATGTTTCTGTTACAAAAACCCTCTGAGAGGCCACTGTACCACAGTATCGATTTATAGAGCATAATATCATGTAACAAAACCCTTTGAAATATCAAAGATTTCATGCGAAATCCGTGTGGGTGCATGAGCAACAACGCTTACAAAAAAGAACAGGTTTTAAAACACAAACAAAAGAACATAATTATTATTACCTATAGGTTAAGGTTTAAACTGTATGTAATTGATACTTAAGTACCTTTTTAAATTCTTTGCATGGCAGAGACATAATCAGTCACAAAATTCCTAACACAGGTTTTCAAGATGACACCCTTATAATTTTCAATAACTTAGTACAAAATCTGTCAGGGTTACTTCCCCAACCATATATGCTACAAACCAAAGAACATTATGTTAGGTACAAAAACAGTCAGGATTACATCCCCAATCACATAAGCAAGAAAAACAGAAGACAATTTCGAAGTATTTTGCCAAATTTTAGCTAAATTTTAGCTAAAATTTGGTGATTCGTTTACAGAACGCATAGCCAAGTTCTGTCTCAATCTTTAATGAGCTTATAACATGTCTCAGTTCAATGAATCTTACATTTTAATCTTCATGCGTTTATTAGCATTATAATTTCATGTGCTTCTTTTATTTTTGGTGGATAACTGGGAGGGATATATTTTGATAACAATTACTTATGTCTTATAGGTAAAAACGTTTTTCATTGGACCATAATCTTATTATTTATTAGTCTATAATGAATGGTAATTCAGAGAATACGGTTCTGAGAAATATTATGGATCATAAAATGTTTTTCTCAGGAGTGTATTCTGAAGCATTTTCTAATGCTTTTGCCCTATTTTAGGACATTGAAGGAATCTAGATTTCACAGAAGTTATGTCATGTCACAGAATGATGCATGTTAGCCATTAATTTTTTCCTGAACATCCGTATCCCATTTTAAAGTTGACTGATGAAAAGTTTCAACTAAATATTAGGCTATGAACTTATCAAAGAGGACAACGGTGAAATTCATTGAAACTGTGAGATGTGCTTGTTATCAAGAGCTTGAGACTCATAGAAACGATGAGCAAGCAGAAACAATTTTTTTGTATGGAATTCGTTTTCCGAAGCATTTTATTATCCTTGGAAATACTAGCTTTGGTCGTTGAAGTCATTTGGATTTGTCAGAGATTTTTTCAACGAATGATGCATATTTATAATGTGTTTTTCTTGACAGTCACGTTCGTTAGCTCCATTTTGTGTAATTTATTATGTAGGTATGTCTACGGCATGGCATGCCAACGCCTAGGTAAAAAAACAGTTTGAATTGGGATATTTGTCACTCGGAGGAACACCGGTGAGCCACATGATGTTTGATCAATCAAAAAAGAAGTTACCCAAGGCGGTAAATCTTTCGGGTCAAATATCTTTAATAACCTTCCCACCATTCATTGAGTTATTTTAGTCGTGCGCACCCTTGAAAATTGCCTGTAAATCTTCTAATAGCGCCGCATCTGCTTCTCGGTGAAAAAAATGAAGAACACAATGCATCTCCTCCTTCCGGGAAAACGAACCTCCACAGAAAATTAACGCCCGTATTGCCCTATGGGAAAAAAGGAGTGAGGGACCGTAAAATGTTTTAATATGCAAATGAAGTATACCACTTACTTTCCCGCGCGGAAAGCACTAATATCCCGATTAAAACGGAAGAGTGGATGCGGCGTGTGTTGGCCGTTCTTCTTCTTTCGGTGAAATTTACGTCCGTGCCTCATGCTTACGTATTTGATAGCACATTGCTTGACCTTCCTGTGTGTGTACCTCGGCGTATTTTCCTGAAGCCAACGGGTGTAACCGAATAACACCGGGGGTTGGGGACTGAAGAGGGTACCTAAATGGTGTTGGTGTTCATCTTCCAGCGAACGAAAGCGAAATTGCGACCCTAATTGGTGGGGCCGCACGCATCCTATCTCGTCCTGTATAACCTGACCCCCTTTTCCCCCTCACCCACCCTTTTCCTTCGTGAGGGTCAGCGTATAGCCACGGTGTACCTCCCAGGGGTCCAGGCTTCCCCCCGAGTCCCCGTTGTTCGTCTTACTAGCCATCAGCCCAAATTCACTTTGACTATTCCTCCTTACGCTCACACCTTGACCCCACGACCGCGAAATAAGCCGTGACGTTAGTGGTCGTCTTTTGTATTTTTCACTTTCTCCACCAATATTCCGCTATAGCATCATATTCTTTTTATTTTTTTTATTTTATTCCTTTGAAGCTAACATCTGTGGCATTATTATAGGAAATGTTTAGAGCTCATAATTGTCTTTGTTGGCTCCACACGTGACTGTATGATTCAAGTTTTTGTTGCTCCTAGGTGATTCCTTAACTTTAAAGTAGTTGACTCCTTAAGCATTTATACTGCAATGGTTTGAAGCAAAGGTATGTTTTTCGCCGTCCGTACGCGGAAAATTATTCAAAACTAGCAGAAAAGCCCGTTGATTCCCGACAGGAGAGATCAAAGTAAGAAATAATATAGTAGTTCAATTCATACCAATGAGAATCTCACTCTTCATTTCTCATCTTAGTTTTTTTTACAAAGTGGAAATTGCTCATTTTTGCCGCTTAATGATGAGCGGTAGTGGCTATTTTACTGAAATTGTTTATTTTTATCGCAGTAAAACTAAAGAAAAGTATTCCCTTTTCGCGAAGGGCGAGTGGGGAATATCGCTGTAAACTTCGCGCATACTTCACCTCATTGAGCGAGATTTTTTACCTGCACCAATAGAAATCATATTCAAGTTTTTATTTGAAATAACTATTTATTTGAAATAAATATTTATTTGAAATAAATATTGAAATACCTATTCGCAAAATTTCACGACAAACAGCTCATAACTTCATTGATTCCGAGGCTAAATGGAAATCAGTGATTTGATGACTTAGATTGCAATCAGTGATTTGATGATTGGAACCCCATCCATGCCCCTTGAGCTCTAGGACTGTAATAACGTTTAATAGGTGTAGTACGTAGGTCTCTGGCAGTGTGCAACATTCTTCGTAATAAGCGATATACTTCACATACTGATGGACCCTAATTATAAGAATCAATGTGACGTGCTAAATGCAGATATTGTGTATTAGCCGTTAAGCTCACATGGAGAGGGGGTGCAAAATGTCCCAACTGAAATCTCACTGAAATTTGCTAATTATTATCATATAATTTAATGTAAGCAATCAAGGGCCGGATGAAATTTACCGTTCATAGTCATTGCTCAGGTAACCAAGGAAGTATGCTAATACTGAAATCGGAGAAAATTTACAATTATAGAATTGAAAACTTAATTGTTAAGCAAAAACGGAGCTTTTGACAAAATTGATGGCAAGAATTAAATAATCCATTCTTTCTGCCCCTACTATGGTGAAAATGTCATCCCTACATCTTCATTGCAATTATTTTAAAAAAGAAAAAAGAAAACTGTACTGATTCCAATGCTTTTACCATGGGGGTACAACCTAAGGGCCCTGGGGCCCTTGTGGCCCTAAGGCCATTTTTATGCCTAAAGTGCTCCTTAGTATATACGCTAGAATCATGCGAAATTTCAGGTCAATCGGTGTGTTAGTTTTCCAGGAGAAGAGTAAAAAACATTCAGACAGACAGACACCACTGCTTTTTTTATATATATATTTGTAAATTGATGAGGGCTTGATATTAATGTAGCCCAGTGGGTGAAGTGCTGGGCTTCTAACCAGATATTGGGTTCAAATCCAGATGAGACCCCTGGATGTCTCCACAATAAACAGACCTGTGCGATTTTCTGGTTTCCTGCTATGTATGGGTAACCGTTGGGAACCGTTCTCTATAGCAGGATGCGTGAATTTCACTTGCTATTGGATTTAGCAATATTGAGCAATACTCTCACCAATTAAACTGACTTTTTGTGATGAATACTGTGCTTAGGTGGTGGTTTAAATTTTCATACAAGAAATTAGTGTGCCACCCATCCAGTCTTTATTACTCCATGTTGACTGCCCGTTATAATTTGTTGCAAATGTATTAACTTTTAAAATTGTACCTTTTTTCCTATTAGAACATGTGATGGCCTACAAGAACCCAGTAAAACTTACGTCGCAAAGCAGCTCTCTTAAGATGCTTTCTTCGATTATTAAGTCGACTGATTTCACTGAGCTGACTTCACGCTCGCCTATCCAAAAAGAATTATTAGCTCTTGCGAAGTATTTTAGGAACTGCATTTTTCTGCATTTGGTTTCAAGAAGAAGAATAGTGTCTTTGAACCGTTTTATACGGTAATGTTTACGACTGGAACTCGCTCTATTATTGACACAAAGGTTCGTTTATTTGGCCACGGTGAAATTATCCTCATAGGATAGTGGTTATGAAGCGAATACCAGCTTACTGTCACTTGCCAACGGTGGATTTTTGTTCTCAGTACTTAACCCGAAGGATATTGTGTTGATGTGTATGCAAGTGTGCATGTTTATCGTACATCTCTACATTCAGATGTCTCCCTTCACATTCTGAAATTCGTCCAGCTGCCCTGTGGCCTCTTGTAATCCGCCAATTGTTTCGAGAGAATTGGGTTGATGTGATGACTACCGTTCAGGCTTTCCAGTTAGAGGCCTCGGGTCTGAATCTTATCAGGGGTGGATATTTTTAGGTGAAATAGCGATCCCCAATTGAGATCTGCGTGGAGAGGAATTCAAGTGAAGTACTCCGCCCGTTGCGTCGGTTGGCATGTAAAACAGGGGTCTACTTGGCGCTTTTCGTGTACTATAAGCTAATGCCGACGCCGGGTTTTTCTCCGAATTTCCTTCTTACTCCAAGTAATCCTACCAATAACAACGTTCGTCTGTTTACTCCTTCAAAACCTAATTATACGAATATCTAATCCAACAAAAGAACCTTTAAAATTTTGAATCAACTCATTACACCTAAAAAGTTATTATTTGCTGTACAGTAAATAAAACATGGACTTAATTTACACTGAATTGATGAATAAAATGATGCATATTAAATGTAATTTACTTATATTGACTAGATATTTTGTTTTATTTGTTGTCGCAATGACACATGTATGCGTAAAAATATATAAATATTATTACCTAATATGCACTTGATTTATAAGAAAACTGTGGATTGGTGGCATTTTTTAATTTTTCCCTGATCTTATGTTGAATACAATTCTGTTTTGAATTCCGGCTTTTTACACTGACTTATCAGGTATTTATTTTTTATTGTATATGCGATTAAAAATTACGTAAAAATCCGAGCTAAAGTTTTCGATCAAATGTGCAAGTTCTTATAAGGCCTCCTGTTTGGCAATACATTTTATATCTATCAATATGTCTACCAGAACCCAACCCTACATCATGACACGAATGACCTCAGTTGTCAATCGTCTCCCTGAAAAACCATTCAATTGGTTTATATTAATTCCCTACATTCCTCCGCTTGAGTATTCCTCCTATCCCTTCTTCCCACCCTTCGTATTCACCTCCTCCAACCCCTTCCCTCTTCTTCCTCACTCGCTCCCCGGCCCCCTCCCTTCGGGGCACATCCTCCCCCTCCGCCGACTGCCTATCTCCCCCACCCCTCCACTTAAAAAAAGCCGACTCCCCGCCCTCAGGTCTCAGGTGGTGTAATTCCCGACAAGTGTTTAAAAGAGGGAATGAGGGAGGGGATGGGGGAGAGAGATGGGAAGGTGTGTGTGGAGGGGTGGACATGGCGCCCCCTTTTGCCTCTCCTTGCGGGAGGGGAAGGTATAAGGGAGAGTGAGGGAGAGTTCTCCAGGGCTTAGGGCCGTGCGCTATCGGCTTTTGAATAGATATAGTTTCGGTACAAAAAAGTATTACTCTATTCGGTATGGCCTCGGAATTTTCGAGCCTCGCAAGTGACGAATTTTAACGTCACAACCTAGAAATTTCAAAGTGAGACATTCAAAATTTAAAATCTTCTGGGGCTGTGACGTCACATCCACGGATTTTCCGAGATTCAATCCTGTAGACTCATTACTGAATAAGATGACCAGAAGCCTACCCGAATAGGGCACCCGCATAGGCCATCTCTTACGAGGTCTTCATCATCTTTTTCTACCTGTGCTTTTAAAGTTAGAGCTTGTGCTGTCTATCTATCTCAGTTCAATCGGTCGATGAGATCTTTTCACTTCCACCTGTATTTTTTATTCTTCCATTCAAATTTAATTAGTATCAATCAGTTGCAAAATCATCATTTCTCACGTTATATCTTTAGATATATCCTTTCGCTTTTGGTAAAAGTTTCATTAATTGAGCTAGCATTCTGCTTTCTTGATTCTTTACTGAAAATTAATACGAGAAGGGAAACGTAGTTACAATTTTACAAACCAATAGGTGTACACGCTGTTGCCTAAGTGTGGGTAACACCAATGAAACATGAAACCTATGTATCATATTGTGAATATATTAATTAGCATGCGAGCCATTACCAATGCGTGCGAAAGTTTAACAGCTGTGAAAATGTTAAGGAAGGGATAGAAGTACCGGGAATCAGCAGGAACATAAGTGATGATAGGTGTAATTCGGTGGATAGATAATGGCGATAATTTTGATGATAATCGAACAAAAAATGTTTATCTGGCTCTGCTGTGGGAATGGCCGTGGGTTTTTCGTGAGTACGTCTGCATTAGCTCGTAGTTATTAACGGTCGTCGTGATGCTTGCTCCGTCATTTAAGGTACGCGCCGTGTCCACTTCCTGACGTTACCGAAGCCGTTTCTCACTCGTTCTGCCACGGACAAACGAAACACGTCGATGGCTAATTAGACACTATTACCAATTTGATGCGTTCTATTTAATTTCCTCTGGCCTTTTTTTTTGCGATTATACTCTGTCATCGGAAATTTTGCCTGAAGTTCTGAAGTGTCATTATTTATTCATCGACAAAAATAACAGCAAAATGTCAGTGTTTGGCTTGAGTAGACTGATATAAACGAGATCGTTTTTCTTGCACCAAAATCAACGGGCTAGCTCATCTGAGTCGCGGGATGCACTGCGAGGAAATTTTCGCTCACGCCCAAAATGACCGCCATTCGCCGCGGATATCCACCCGCGCCTCGCGCATGCGCGGCACCAACTTAAGGTCATGCGTGAATTGTAGTCCTATAACCGATAGGAAAAGATGACATTAATTTCAATCTTTTCATCATTCACAAAATTATGGTGCTGGAATTGATCACCCTGCAAACGTTACATCACCGTTTCTGCCCTAGAATCCCATCTTCCGGGACAGCCATCTCAAAAGCTATGAAATACCCAAATCCTAGGAACCTCAACGACGAGGAAATTTGTTAACAACCATCAGAGTTAGGCTGTGCAAGTGCGTGTGAAAGATCTTGGACCGGTGTAGGCGTAACTGGCTCTCCCCAAAATTCGTGACGGCGAAAATGCGATGCGTCCGTCGTTGATAATCGCCTCTAATTAAACTCCCTCTCCTTAAACAGCAGCGGGCGGGGTGACGCGGTATACGTATTCCCGGCCCCTAATCCAAATTGAGACGCTTTCCGACCCGTCCATAAAACGTTGTGGGACCCTTTCTGTGCTGGGTGGAGAGCGGAGAGATGAGAAGAGGGCTCTAGGACGAGTGTTGTTCTTTTCGCAGGTAATTAATCGCCATCGTATCCGGCGGGGGATAACAGTTTTCATAGCGCGCCTCGGAATTCCCACGCTCTCATTAATGCCCCGGCACTCACTCACTCAATCAGCAGCTCTTTCCCTTCCAAACCCCTCCTCCATCCCTGTGTGGACCGCCGACCGCGCCCGTATCTTCAGGCGCAGCATCCCCGAAAAGGGATCCATCTCTCATTCCGTATCCCCTTCTCTCCTGTCTCCTCATTATCCTCCACTCACGTTCCTTTTTATCCGTCGTATTCGCTCTTCATCGATCTCTCTCCCTCTCTCACGTTTCCGCTTTAGAGATATAAACAAACGAACGGAGGCTTGCCAATACCGAGGGTCCGAGTGGAGTGCGTATTGGATGTTTGGAGAGGGAGATGAGGCGGAATGGCTGTGAAGGGAAGGGAGCCCAGTCCGTTTGTTTCGTTTTCGTCGCCGGTCCCGAACAGTCATATATCGGTCGAGGAAATCAACCCCTTGTGGTGGTTTCCTATCTGTGTCTATTTCTCTCTCCCTTCTCCTCGTCCTCTTTTGTTAACACTTCCCCCTGAGCGTACAAGGACTTAACTTGAAATAACTCTCGTCTAGTAATGGCCTTTTGGTTAGGCTCGAATCGGTCACTCGTGGCCATGGTGTGTTTTTGGCCCTGGAACTATAGATTTCTGCATGTTTCAACTTCTCACCTTCGTATTGTTATTAGGTTTTAAAACTTCACTACGCATCAGCATTTAGGGTATTGATTTGCCATATTTGAAGATATTGGATTTAATATTTCTGAAATACATGTCATAGAAAGTGTAGTAGACTAGGCATAACCTTTTGGATATATTTTTTATGTGTCACAACTCCAGAGAAATTTAAAAGCAAGGCATCATATATAGAGGCTTCCAATATATCGACTCAATTATTTTAGCCTAACTATGCTAGGGTTCTTTGTCATGAAAATTCCCTAACGGAAAATACTCACGTCCTGGACTGACCTTCATGTGGCTCTTTTTACCATTGGTGAACCTTTCACTTTTATATTAAATTTATGGGCTTTTATATAAATTTAGAGCATTTTTATGGCATGGGTCTCTCTATAGTTTATATTCTTTTCAACTTATAGACTAAATATCCAATTAAATATACGGTTTGATTTCTTTCACGTTTTATACAGCCTTCCATTCATGATAATTAATGATGTAATCAAGTGTTATTTAAATCTAATACTTTTTCAAAATTAAATTAAAATTTGATGTGACTACTTATTCTATATCAGGATATAATCCTACCTGCCGCATAAGCAATTGGCAAAAATATGTCACGAAAACGTTCCAATGTGCCAGTGTCATTTTTGTAACCAAGGATTATGCTAGAGAAAAGCGAGTCCTTTATCCTTTCAATTAAGTAATCTTATCATACCGATTTTGTCGCTCCATATTATGACCCGAGCCTCCTAAGCTACTTGAGTAAAATGAAACAATAGATACATGTATTTGTTAGCTCAACCTAGGATTAAATAATCCTAATATCCATTTCATTGAGTAACTCGCTTCGGGCCGCTTTTCCCATGGCGTTATTCCTGGTGATCCAACTTTTCCGAATTGAAAGATTACAATGAAAGTACCAATTTGTAATGCTCTGCCCTAATGATTTGAGTTGGATGGCGTCGACTCATTACGTCTGTGTGGGTTTTTAACTCCCAGGGCGTGGATATTTGTTTGCGTACATACTTAGTTCTCGGTTTATATACTTTTATATATAATAGGGCTTAGCGGTAGTTTTAAGGGCTATTAAAAATAATCAATAAGCAAGTGGTAGCAAACAGTTCTTTAATTTTAGCTGCCATGTAGCCGTCGCCCCACAGTAAGTTCCATCGCTCTTTTTGCCTTAATCAATCTGGATAGAACTCGAATGTATGACACCTTTTGTGAGGCCAAATGATACGTGCAGTAGAAACCGTCGATAAAGAAAATGAATTTGCCGAAAGATAAAGAAATTGAATGTGACGTTGATCACTGTTTTAATTTTAAATAAGAACTGGTGTGCGGGGAGGTTAGAATATATATCTATATATATATATATATATATATTTATTTAAAACTACCGTTTAATTAAACTTCAGCGAGAAATTCGAAAAACGTTCCTCATACACGAATGTTCCTAAATCACGCTGATAAAATCATTTAAACACACCGAGAATAGCAATAGTTTTCCACTTGGTTTCGGATCAGAACACAATATTCATTGGAGGTCCGTGAATTACCTAGCAATTGAATATTATCTAATAATTTTTTAGCAGTTAAGTAAAAGTTACAGCAAATGTTTCACCTGGAATTGAGCAGTTGAAGTTACCTTTAAACTTCAACCATTTCTATGTTTTGGTCAAATTAGGCGTGGCCTTCCTATCCAAAGTACCCCTATCCCTTCCGCGCTCGCGTGCCATGCATTGAAACCAGTATCATCCTCTCCAGTCAAGTTCATGCTCCTTAGATGGAGACGACATTGATGAGGTTGAAACGGGGACACTGGCTTCTTGATTACTGGGAATGATTTACTTTGACAATGCCACAGGAATATGTACCTCACCAATATACGTTTTTGACAATTGATTAATTCTTTAAGGTCACAACTCGGAGTGGGTGCCATGTATATTCGTGTGGATTTTACCAGGGTTGATTTAATTACTTGGTGTTATTTTCTCTTAGTATCTCGACCTTTTTATAACTCGACCATGTAAATATCATCTTCTCACAAACATGAAGATTGAGTCAAACTGAAAACTGAAGTATTTCATGCCGACGGTGATTATCGCTTATTGATATTTTTAAAGCTGTATTATTGAAACCTAGGACACAAAACAATGATAAATTGTTGTGAGTGATATATTCGATAGCAATGCATCCATAGCAAACTTTTGTCAGTGTTATTGTCGTATAAGTTGAAAAATACGAACCTTATTCTGCTAATTTACGTCAGACAAAGTTCATAAATAGAACACAGATTTTTATTTGGACAACAATTCCATAACAATGAGATGATATTGTTATTTTCGATCTAATTGTCGTCCAACGATTTAGTTTCGTCACCCTATTTACCTTTCTTAATTGGGAACAACTGACTCCCTTTTGTTGCGGGAATAGGATAGGGCCACTTGCAACCCTCACCAATGAAGCGGCGAAAGATGAAAATTCAATCTGACGTCGATTACGGTTTTCAAGTTTCAATGAGAGCCGATATGCAGGGAGAGGGATATGTGACGTGCGCTGGATGAAGCAGGCGGCGAAGAGAGGATGACGGGTGAATGGGGGGAAGGGAGGGAGGGATTTAGAGGGAAATGGAGGTGGGATGAGATTGATGATGCTAAATTGGGGAAACCGCATTCCATGCACAAGCAATGGAATAGCTAAATAAAATCCACGGGGATAGTCATTGTGTGGAATAGTTTCTGGATTTATTACCGACTCCAGATTCCGAGTAGCCATAGTTTGATTTATATGTATATATAGCCATATATAGTCATTAGTTTGATTTTATCCCTGATTCGATAAAATATACATTCCTGCGGAATATACTCCGTAATTTTTTCCCCTGGTTCTTTCTAAGGCATTATTTATGTTCTCTAGCACGTAAATTACGAGTATGTGCTTTAATGATTATGGTGTGTTGCTCGCAGTGGAAGGCCGACAACAGCATTCCATTGCCCAAGTTTCACAGGATCAGGGCTGTAATTTCTAAATAAAATAACGAAAACAAGGAGAATATCGTCGTGAGAGTTGCATTTAGACTAACTGAGGAATTTATCTCTTATAACAAGCTTGTCGTTGTTTCTTGTTTTTTTTAATGAAGCATAAGGCTCTTAATATGCTGATGGACGTTAGCGAGTCGTCGGCAGAGTCATACTGAATTCTTCATTCCAACTTATACTCCGTAATTAATAGAAGATATATGCAGTTTCCATCCTATTGCCGCGGAAAAATAAGTTTCATAACAGTCTTAGTCTTTCTTAATTTGGACCGGACTGGAACAAATGACCTCATTTTTTCGTGGCCAAAGGAGACGGTTTGTTACCCTCCATTGAGGCAGCGAAAGATGGAAATTCAATGTGACGTTGATTACGGTTTTAAGTTTCAATGAGAGCCGATATGCGGGGAGAGGGATGTGTGACGTGCGCGGGATGGAGCGGAATGGAGCAGGCGGTGGAGAGAGGATGATGGGAAAAGGGGGGAGGGGATTAGGAGGGAACAGGGAGGGAGGGGGAGGAGATTGATGAGGCAGAAAGGGGTGGTGGGGGTAGGAGTAGGGGGGGAGGAGAGGGGGTGCTCTGGCAGTTTTCGTCTCCTCTTTTACGGCCCTTTTGCCTTCCCTATCCTCATTCAATCTCTCTCTCGCGCGCGCACACACACACTGGCACCCCGAAATCGTTGACCCTCCCATCGAACCATCCCTTGGATGTATGCAGCCGGCGCATCCGGAGGGAGATTTGGGTGGAGGCAGAAGTTTCAGGTGCGGGGACGCACCTGATGCGCAGATGTCGAACGGGTCGTTCCCCCTTACCCCCTCTCCCGGCGGTCATTCCCCGATGTGTACTCCCCAAAACCCTCCACCCCACTATTTTGACCCCCCCCCCTCCTTTTACACCCCTCCCTGCCTCCCGCCAGTTCTCTCTCCTCCCCCCATTCCCTGTACGAAACCATTTATGGCGTCCAACCCCTGTCCCATGGCCCCTTTCCCGTCGATGCGTAACTGCATCAAGGGTGTCCCCATGGATCGCTGAGGAGTGCGCATGTGTGATTTTGGAAGTACCATCGGGGGCAGTGGGGTGTCCCTGGTCGTATCGTCCGATATCTGGAGTTTAGGATTTGGAAGAAATTCGGAGTCCTTTTTAATCGGATTCGTGGTGAGTTTTTTTATGTTTGGATTGTTGAAAAATTTCTATTTCGTGGGAAGTTGATAACCAAACTAGTTATTCTGATCGACTAGCATTGGTGACCGGCTTCTCCTTTGTTCAAAAAACTCGATAAAAATCATAAGCATTTTATCGGATTGTCAACTAATGCGGATACGCTGTCCCATTACGTTCACGCCAGATAACTCGCAGTTTGTAGAAAATCGATAACGCTTCAACAGCCTACTGTTGACGTTAACCTAGCATTATAAACTCGAGCTATTGCAACTACCAGGCTTTTCACGAACTCAGTAAATGTATCTTATTTTGTATCTGTTTTGTCTTCAGAGTAATAGGGAGAGAACATAACAGCTAGAGCGCTTCAAAGGAAACTACGTCGACTGCCATGGATGAAAAAAAAGTTTTAAATATTTCAAATCCCGCCGCAAACCTTACTTGGTATCGCTGAACATTTTAACTAATTCATCAATTTATGCAATTAATATAGAATCTTTCATGGCTTAGGTGGAGTAAATATAAAATTTTACCATTCATCATGAGACTGATTGCATACTCAATCATGCTGAATAATGCGAGATGCATAGGATGGTATCCATTACGAGTATAATAGGAGCAGCCAGTTTGAATTTCCCCCACTCGTATGTATAATTTAAAAATTTTTTGAGACATGTTTTTAATAAAACATATGAGCTGTTATTGTGTTTTCTAACGTTAAATAGCAATTCTCGTCTTAGGCATGTCATTACAGATTTTAAAAAATAGTAAATTTCATCCCAGGAAATACATGTAAAAAAATTCGTCTTCCGTGAATCCGTCAAATTAAATTCAAATCGTCTCACTATATTTGAAAGATCTTGCCATTTCATCACAATACGCTGTTAATTTTAGTTTCACCTTCTTTGGTTATGGTACGTTCAAGGACTACACGTAAGACGTATCAAGTGTGGTGGGTATATCAATGGAGGACGTATTTTTGATTACCTACCGTGAATGTTAAAGTGAAGGTAAGATAGAGATGGATAAATTATACGAACCGTGGAAAAATCTATTACATTTAAGTTCCACATCTTAATTAAGCGTTGGAAAAATAATTTTTCTAACGGGGAATGTAGGCAGGCCCTTTAGGAGGACCTGAGTTTAGGTTACCATCTATTGCATACTCATTGTCAGTATTTGACTGGTGTTTCCAATCCAATGTATATGTATACAAAAACACTTAGTGCGATCAATTGCAGGTATTATATAAACAAAATTTGTGTATTTAATTAGAATTCTTAAATTAGTATCAAAATTAAAACACAGTATCAGAATATAGGAATCTAAAAAAATTTGATACACGATAATTGTATGATATTTTTGATAAGCATCATGCAAGCATCGAAATATATAATAAGAAATCATTTGGGTAATATTTGTATGATATTTTTTGGTATGTTAATTACACCAGTCTGCATTTTGAAACTTTTTGTCTAATGATTTATTAAAAATAGTCTTTCTTGAATCAATTTTTTATGCTGATTCTAAAAATTACGTCCATTTTTTTCTATCACATCAGGTTTTTACACAAAATAAGAGTAATGGTTTCAAGATGTTAACTACTGTAAGCACAGTTATATTAGCATTAATTCACGCTATTACTATGTTTGTAACGAAGAATAAATAACACTTCCAAGGTCACACAACAATACCAGCAGTTGTACCAACCTAAGACTTATTAGCTTGTATTTAGAAATATCCCTCGCACAATAATTACCCACTAGCACATATAATGCATTTATCATTTAATCTTAGAAGTTAAATTGGGTCCATTCTGAAAAAACTGTATGTGATAGAAGAAAACTAAGAACAGTTCTGAAATCAGCATATTATAATTTGCTATTATCACTTACTATTTTTCAGTCATCTGATATCATGCAGACTAGTGTTATAGATATTTATAATTATAATTTATACTAGATTATAGATTGCTGATATATGTCAATATTCGCATAATACATTATCAAATATGTGATATAAGTATAACTTCCCGTGGCTCTAATGGAAAAATGTTGGTGTGAGATCGGTCCAGGGATAACATCGTACCTTTCCGCCGACCTTACAGTGTATCGCGAGTACTCCACGGGTCTCGCAAGCTCATGTGTCGGTGTGTCTCTGTGATCTAGTTTCGGGCCGTGCAGCGAGATGGGAGATAATGACCGATGCTTTTGCGAGGGCGTGCTGCGTTCATGTGTGTGTGAGAGAGAATGTATGCTCGCGTGTTTGTGTGTGTCTGTATAGAGTAGGGGAGAGGGACACGTGCGTGAGTGTGGTCGTGTTTGTGTGCGAAATGGGCGAGGTTAAATACGATGTGGCCATTTCCCAACTCCCACCCCAACATCCCACTCCACTTGTTCCAAACGTGGGAGGGAAGGGGGAGTATTGGCGGGGGGGGGGGGGGGGGGGGGGGCGAGTGGGGTGCTGGACCCCCAAATGGTCGGCGCGTGCTCCATAGCGGGCAATCCCAGGATGGCTGGAGGGTGAGGATAATTGCGTGCACTCGGGGGTCGATCCTCTTCTGTTTTACCCGTAACACCCCTCGCTGTTGGCAAGCACTTGCCCCTTTCTTGGCTTTTTACAAAATACTTTTCTAATTCTCAATTCTTTTTTACTATTATATCGGCCCTCGGGCATTTGTGGGTGTAGGTTTAATCCCATTGGAGGGTTGGTTGGAGAATAAGAGAATTTTATCCATGCTTGGTCCAGGGTTGATACATTGTTAGAGCTGCATCCCATTGAGAATGAATGGCGTTCATTGTTATTCGTTGAACATTGACGTTCATTGGCGTTGTTGCATACTATATTCCAATGTATTCTATTCATTATATTCCTTTTCTCGTTAGAGTATCTCATAAACCAATTTTTTGCTGTTAGGCCTAGGAAAAATGGTCCGTTTTTTAATTTAAATTCACCGTAAACAATTTTAGATCTATTTTCTGCTTCTTTTACATCCTTTCATTTATTTATACAATCTTTCTCGCCGTTATCCCTCTGCCAACATCCTTCTGCCGGCATTTGTGATTATACTGGCCTTCCCAAGTTACACTTCCATGCAATATTCAGGTAGTAGTACATTGTTTAACTCGAAAATTTATTCTTCCCCAGGCACACACATTCATGCTTTGGTATGTTTCACTTTAACTACGCACTATTTTCCAACAGAATCTTGAGGTATAGATGTGTATGTATTGTACAGGTTTTATGCACAATGAATGTGTTGCATTGGCATGAGTAAAGAGATAAGAATTGTTCTCGTGGAAATGTATACGTATTCCATTGCCGTATCTTGGCCAAGGTTGAATATCTCCATTTGTAAAGACGTTAATCGTAACTTTTCCGAGTGCTCATATATATTAACCCTTTCGCGCCGGAGCCTTGCTAGGAAATATGCTACCCCTGTTTGCAAATTCTAGGAGCACTCCACACTACTCCTCAGTGAGGTTCTTGTGATACGGAATCGTGCAGTTATGCTTCATGCCCTTTCTGGGACCCTAGTCAGCGGGACGCCGGACACTTTCCTTGGCTGCTGAGAGGGCGCTCTCGACTCTTCGTATCGCTGCCACCCCCTTTCGCGGCTTAGGTCGGTGGTCAGCTGTTTGTTTACGCAGTGGGTTAGAAGAAAAATAGTACTTACATAGGTACTCGGAAAATATAAACTCAGCAGTGCAGTCCTTACTTCACTGTGTATTTTCAATTTTTAAACGTTACTCATTAACATCAATTTTTAAAGGGTTAACTCCTTTATGTAATAATATTGTCAAGTGCTCGCCTCTACTTGCATTATTGCATTTTGATGCATCACTCACAAGCACCAGGAGAACTAAATTATATTATATCAAATATTGTCGAAGAAATTATTCTTTTAATGAACCTATTGTCCGCATTTTAAGATTGTATAATTCGCTTATATCATATGTTGATATACATTATGATTCCCAGGATGTCTATAGGAGAAGTTTTTTACAACGCCTATCACTATATGGTGCTAAAGAATTTTGTAAGCTTATTTATTCGCACAAATTTACTTCCTTTTTGATTAATTATGACTTGTTTTGAAAGTTTGTGACTTTTTTCTAATTACTTTTTATATTGTGTATCTATGTTTATCTATGAATATGTATCTTTTTTCCCCTCTCTGTTGTGTATTATCATTTTATGTATTATTATAATCATATGCTACATGTATTCATGTCACTTCTGGAAATTGGGCACCTGCCCGTGATAAAGAATTATTATTATTATTACCCATTCTTTTGCTAATGTTGGCGAATTTATACTGTTTTTTTTTCATCCTCTCGCCCTGAACCTAACCGCTCCCCTCTCTCAAGCCGAAATATATTTCCCACTCTACCAAATCCTTTTCATTTTCTTAGTTTTGTTTAACCCTTGGGTCGATCCGAAAAGTTATTTTTTATCAGTCCTCATTTGTGTTTTTTTTCTGCGTCCGGGTTTCGTCCAGCCTGCGTATGTGTATGTGTGCGCTAGGGACAAGCTTGAAGGGCAGGAGGTTAGCTTAATTTTTTTCCTTCTTTTTCTTTTTGATTAAAATGGTGCGGAGCGTAGCAGCGGCGGAAAGGGTCTTCTGAAAAGTGACGCGCACGATCACTTGTGCGGGTGCAGCCGATGTGCCGAATCGGTTTGTAATGCGACCAACCCACGCCCCTCCCTCACCCCCTGCCAAACACCCCCTTCCTCGGATGTGGAATGGGGTAGCGCTTGGGGTTGAGGGGAAGGGAGTGAAGTTGGAGTGGAGGAGGAGGAGGCATTGCAGGGAGAGGAGTAGGAGGGATTGTGAGGGGAGAGTCAATGTGGTGATATGATGCTCTGTGTGTGGGCTGCGAAGGTAAAGAGGTTGAGCGAGATGCGTCCTCTCCCTGGTTCGTCTGGTGGTAGGGTTTGGTAAGGAATGAGAAGGGCAAAAGGATTTGAGGGATGGCCTCGGGTCACATGTCTCACTTGTTCCTTTCATTATTCCTATTTTTTTCGTTCTAGAGGGTTCAGTATAGGCATAAATGTTTATTGCGGCGACCTTTGCTGGTCTTAGGTGACATTGAAGACATGGTTAACGCCCACTTACTGGCGGGCTATCTATATTTAGTGAATCTTTTTTCAGTGAGTATAGGAATTGCTTAGTGGTATCTCATTCGCTGAATTTGTATTTTTACCCGTCATGTTATCCTGTGTGTGGATCCTGCATAAATTAAGTCAGCTGAAAGGAAAAAATTGGTATATTTTGTATATATTTCTACTCCTATACCTATGACCAGGAAATTAATTTTTGTTACTGTTTTCTGATAAAAGCTCAAATGTGCGTTCTTTGGCATTTAAGTAATCAAAGTTCAAATGGAATGTTATTATATTTTGGAAAAAAACTCCGTGAAATTTATAAACACCAAATGCTTTTAAAATATCAAAATCCTCTGGAGGACCAAAAAAATTATAAACTTGGAGAAATTTTACCCTCCTATCACTGTCATTACCTACTATGATCTAACTTTCTTCCTGATATTATAATTGTCCGTTTTTTCGTCCTCCCATCCACATATTGTTCTCCCATTGATCTTAGCTTACGACGTGGAATTCGTCGTCCTTTAAACCTATTCCTTCTTATTGTCTCCAAACTGATTTTCTACGGTAACGTGTCGACGTTCCTATCATTTTTCTACCTTGCTCTGTTTTTTTCTAACCTCAAACGTTCATCAGTAGCGCATCGAATATAGTCTTCCCCTATTTCTTAAAGCTCTGGTTTTGTGAAGCATATGAATGTAATGATTTAGTCCTTACCTGTTAAAGATTTCGTTGTACCGCATGTACTCATGTCGTCTTACTGATGGTACTTTGCTATCCCATTTATTTTTATTTCCCATTTATCCTTAAATTTACGAAAATAAATACTCTGATAAGATACTTTTTTCTCGACTCGGAGTTCGTTGTTGTAAACGAACTAGTGAGCCGAATTCGGTCACTTGTTTTGTAAGAGGTAGCTATCTGAAGGTTTATCAAAGATTTTTGTTGCACTGCAGCACCTTACCTGATCATTATTCTGGTTTAGAATGGTGATTATAATATCGAAGAGTCAATTAAAGGATTGCATAAGTTAATGTACAACGCGTCGGCATATAACTAACTTTCAAAGAAAATTGTCATTGGTTTCAGAGTGAGGCATCGTTGAAGTAGAAGGTACGTTTAAGGCTAGTTTTATGAGAATAAAAGGAGAGCTATAGACATTCCTTCATTAGATATTTCAAAAGCAAAATTATTCGAAAATGAGTAAATAGTTATTACTGATGTAGAAAGTAGTGGAGACGTAGTTTGATAGAAATACAATACTGTTTTTCTCTATAAAACTTAAGTTACAATGAGGATTTATAATTCGCTAGAATAATGTGATAGAGTTGAAAAGTATTTTACATGGGTTTGAAAGGGAAGCCATATTTCTGTTTCCTTATGTCTAGAAAAATCAATAATTTTCTCAATTCAATTTACTAGACGTATGTGCCCGTTGTTCGTACATAAAGTTTCCATGGCAAAAATTCAATATTGGGGAGTATAAAATTTCCTTTTGAGCTGAGAAACCTGCTTGAGGGGTATCAGGTGCACCGTGCTACCCATGAACAAAGATTCTCGGATTTTTTTTCAATTCGCCCGCTGGGGAAGCTCGTAAGAGTTTTCTCCTCCCATATTGGTTATTTTATCCCGTGTTCTAGTGTATATCACCGGGTGCATTCTACAAGTGTTGGCGGCAGATTACGCAACTCTTCTGTAGAGTGTTCATGGAGCAGTGCTTCTAAAAGTATTTCCAATTGTATAAATATAATACACCTGATGGCCAGATAATAACGTATAGATATAGAAATTACTTCTGAGAGGATACTCAAATATTTTAAATCGGCTTCATCCTAATTTCATCGATTTCATCTGAATGGAGTTAATTTCTTTTTCGAAATACTATATATTAGATCTTTTCGAAAGTGCTACGAATGAAGTTGTTATAAGCAACTATGAAGAAGTGTTATTGTGCAATGTGGATGCCTTCACTCGTTGCTTGTTTTGATGTAATATTATGAGCCGCAGAGAATTGTACTCCTTCTTCCTGACTTGAAATGCAGCTGGAAAAAATTAGAAAGGGGTAAATTAAAATATCAGTAAAAAGATCTTTCTGCACAACGCAATACGAGTTACTTTCCCACGATAACACTTTAAAATGACAATTACTATAGTAGGCTCCCGTTTATTCCGTAGAAATACCTTTGTAAACCCACCTCCGCAATTTGCCCGTTATCCGATTTTATTGCACAAATATAATCATTATTATTTTCAAAATAATATTATTTTATAACACAGCTAATTAACACATTCATTTTGTACATTTAGGATTTCGCTGGAAATCAGGACCAGGGCGAGAACGCACCTTCCCAGTTCAGATTTGAGCGAAGCCTTCGACCGACCTTGCCGTCACTTGGAGGCGCACCGTTCTGCAGCTGGTTTCCTTGCAGGAATTCCCATCCATGCATTAACCAAATTTCAAACATTTCTTTTAAAAATTCAAAAGGGTAGAATCGTCACAGTTTTTACGGCGAAGCCAGAGCCAGTCGGGCCGAGGACAGGCTGCCTCTTTGGGATAATTTCGGGAAAGTCGAATTCTATTCCTGGTCGTCTTATTCCGTTGATTACAAGTTTGGAAATGATATGCCATCGGACGGATATGTCCACAAGGGAAAGAGACCGAATGGGAGGGGGGAAGATTGGGAGGCGGGGAAGGTGGAGGTCTGTAAGCGGTTGGTTTGTCTGAGGGTGGGTTGGCAGAAGGGTGAGACCTGAGACAGAGAGGAGAGGTTAACGGGAGGGAGGAGGGATATGAAAGAAATTTAAAAGAGCGGACGGTCTGGGAGGAGGGACTGTAGGGAAAACAGCAGCAGCGGTAAAGGTCGTGCCCACTCCGGTCCCTCCTTCGGTGCCTTTTGTCTCCCTTATCTCTCTGGGAAATCTGGCCGGGTGATCCGGAAAAGAGGGGAATTTCGGCGTTTTATCGCGGTCTTCAATTCTGTGCGGTTTTGTGTTACACTATGTTTTCGTCATGAAAATGACTCATTCGGGAAAAGGACGGAGCGGACCAAGATGGGACGATGTTTTCCGAGCTAATCGTCCTGGAAATTGTTGACTGCGCCCCGCTTTTTTCTTAACGGCCATTCGAATTCATTTCTGAAATCAGCATGCCACGAGTTCAATTTTCGAACGATCCTTTTATAGTCAAATCTCTTAACTGTTTGCATAAAAATGGCTATTTCTAAGCTTTACAAAAATCTTCAAATATCTTTCTTCCGAATAATTATATTGGCTAAAGAAATAGTAAGTTATCAAGATGGCACATGGAATCCCAGTTGTTTTATTATAATGGTACATTCATTCACGGCGATTTTTCGGTGAGCATTCAATTTAGAGTAAATTCATCCCTGAAATGTTGCGATGAAATTGTTAAGGGGAATTGTATCGATATGAGGTTTGTTCGGATTGGAAGCATAAAGAGGTTTTCTCAACTTTGGACGTTACCTACCTAGAAGAACCTTTTGTTCACCCTGTTTCCTGGTTTTATTCGTCTTCTCATCTTATTACCAGCTATCCTTATGCTGCTTAAAATGCATGTCTGAGCTTACCGCACTTTATTCCATCTAAAATATACGCTCATTTACGTAAAAGAAATTTTTAATAATATGCTTTCATCATAAAATGAAATTTCTATGCAACAAAAACTGGGTAGTGAGTGAGACTAACCAGAAATTTTTATAGATAGTGAGAGATGAAATAAATTGAGGGCGAAAATTCAAATGCAGTTTCAGAAATTGAGGACTTATTTCATAGGTGAGGGTATTTTGAATGATGTGATAGAGAAGAGGCTGATCGCTAGGTACTGAAGGGTAAAAAAGAAATTGGGTCAAGGATGACATAAAGGGTAAGCAGAAGGTATGAGGAGTTTGAACAGATTAAGAGAGAACTCATTGTTACAAAATCACAGTACAATTAAGAGAGAATTATGCTGAGGCAGATTGATATGAATTGGTGGATATATTGATGAATAGTTAAAGTGACCCCTAGATGACGTAAATTTAGAACCTATTACTGAAACCTGTCATTCAATTACTGGGGTACGCATACTCTGAGGAGTGCGTGCTGGTTAGTTTAGGGATTTGCGTCAAATTGATTAGCGGTGTAATTTTGAAATAACAGCAAGAAATTAAGAATTCAATATATTTTAACACAAGGCGTGCAATTTTGGGTTATGACCTTCATTAGGCGCACGCAAATCAAAAGAGTTTGGTAACCACTTAATTAACAGAAAACCAAGAGATAAGCGTCAAAAAATCTATGCGGAAAAGTAGAAAATAATGCCCTTTAGCCTAGAGTTGAAAATTCATGTGGAATTTCGAGTCGGATCCCGATGAAAAAGTTCCACGAACGAGCGCGACAGAACTGAAAGGAATGAAAATAATATTAATGCACGCATTCAGGCGGACGTATTTGTTAAAGTGAACGCGGATATCACTCAAGCCGGCATGAATACCCCTTGCAACCACCCGGCGGAGATCTCCCACTGGAGGGAAGGAAGAGATAGTATGTGGATAAATATATGTATATACACAGTAAAGGAAAGAGGGAGAGAGACGAAGAGGGTAAGGAGGAAGGAGAAGAAACCTCAAGAGTGTAAGGCGGGCCTGGATTATGGAGGGTGGGAAAACAGGCTGGTTGCGCTCACAGGGTTAAGGGAGGGAACTCCCGCCGTATGGGGAGGGGCGGAGAGGGGGACAGGAGGGTTGGGGAGTGCTTTATCCGTCGGTGTGGGAGGGTAGGGGTGGGAAAACTGAACTGGGGTTTGGGAGGGAAAGGGTGGGTGCGGGGTTTTGGGGTGGGCACGGGCACCGGAAGGAGCGCATTAGAGGAGAGTTGGGCGTGGCATTTGATGAGAAGACGGGCCACCACCCCCTCTCCCTTTATCCCTTTCCTTCTACGGATAAGAGTATAGGATGAGGAGGTGAGGAAAGGCATTTCTGGGGATTATAGCGCTCGCTTTCTCAGTGGTGGTGGTTGTAAGGGGTGAGTGGTGTAGTGTAAGTGGGTGAGAAAGAGGACAAGTGGGCGCTTGTGCTTCGTCCATTGTTTTCGATAGTAAGGGGGGGGGGGGCGGGGTGCCAAACGTGAAATCGGCCGTGTTATGCTGTGTGGGAGGGGTTTGTGTTTGGGTGGCGATGTTTCCATGGGGATACGTAACTGATTCCTTGGAGATGTCCAAAATAAAAATCAGCCCAATCCGTCGAAAAAATATGTAAGGACAAAGACGTAGTATCTCATAATTACTTGAAAGCCTGTGATGTTATCTCAATAAACACGACTATTTAGTGAAAAAAATGAATTCTTATTTCTGATAGGTGGATTGATCATGTGATTTATAACTGCGTCATTAAGATAATAATCATGATTCCGCTCGGCAGATGAGACAATAGCAACAAAAACAGAGAGACGGATTGGCCATCACAGAAATTCTGGGCCTTGGTTTTCTTTTGCGGGGCTAGAGCATTTTTTTCCTGCAAAACACTCGGCAAAGGCACAAACAGAGTGAATTCCTGTTATCCTATACATCATGTTTTAGAGTACCGGAATGTGCCCCTCATTTATATTCTCATTTGGTCATTTGGCATAATGCTAAGATACAATAAAATTTTCTAAACTTTTTTCGGCCATGTTCATATCCTTAGAGATGAGGCTGAGCTTCTGCTGGAGAAAGTGGAATAGTATGGTATCGAGTGCAATTTATTGAATTTCCGAAATGTTTAAGGCACGTAAGTGTATTGAAGCTTCCTCCAAACTTGATGTACTCGCAGTGGTACTCTTCAGATTGATGTTAAGCTTTCCGTATGGACAGTTTAGCAAATGGTTTGCAGAAAAATTTGATACGGCAAAAGCAAAAATATCAAGTCGTCTGAGGGTTCTAAATCAATGCCTGTTATGATAAATTGATTATTAATGAAGTGCTGATTGCAAATACTGTTTGACATACTACATTGTTGAACGCAGGATTAATCTGCCAATAGGGTACATCAGTCCCAAAACCCATATTTTGTCATTGAGAAAGATTTTTTGATCGAAAGATTCAGTTACGTAATGTCTTCTTCCTGAGTAATCGCTTTTGAATCTTTTGAAAATCTCACCACATGAGCTAGTCTGGAATATAATGGTAAAGAAAGAGTTTTCGTGTTTTTATTTCATTTAAGAGTTTTAAATTATAAGTGACTATTAATTTCATCACAGACTATCTACTCCCGCTTTTTAAACACAAAAATATTTTCTCTTAGTTCATTAGTTTTGATATATTTGAATTAGATTTCCTGGGAATTACTTCATGCTGGTAGTAAATCTGAATCGTTTAAAAAATAATTGCAGATTTTAAGTAGACTTAAAAGAGCATCAATCAGAGAATTGATTATTACGAAACGATTTAAATGCACTTGGTGTCTAAATTGATGTTTATAAATGCTTACTGAGTCATGCCTACGTGTGATGTGAGTCCTGCTGGCGTGTGAAGCCAATATTTGATAAGTCATGATATATTGATGAACTGAGTCACTTCAGAGGTACCCTTTGATGACATAATTTTTATTAGTACTTTATAAGAATTAAGCCTCTGATGGTTGGTTTTTTTAAAGCTTCTTTCTTTTTTGTCTTCTAGGTAAGGAAGCCGGTTTTGTGCTGGAATATTCTTCATATTATGAATTTTCTTCTGGCTGTGAGTAGGTATTTCTATTTGCATTGTTATTGAATGAAAATCCTTCCAAAAATTCCTTTTATTTTCCTAAAAATTTTTCCGCCTTAAGCGTACTTTTAACTACTAAACATTATTGATAATTTCTAATAAAGACTAAATTATCAAAGTAATATGGTTTGCGCTGCAGTGTTTTCGTTAACATTTACTCATATTGACTATAACTAATTATTATAATAATAATCAATTGTTTATTGCCTGCTTATAAATATGCCTGCTTGATTTGTAATTGCAGTGTTTCCAGTTTCTTTTTGGGTAAATTGGAAATTATGCTCGCCATTAACGAGAATGCTCCACTATACGTCTTTTTTCCGCTGATATGAATACCCATTTTGTCTTTTCAAGATGGAAAACTTTTCGTGCATCCTAAGATATGTCAATGGTTGTTGCATACCTAATTTATGTTGTATTATTTAGGCTTTTCTTTCAATGGCACTGGATTGATTTTCATCAACAAAAAACTCCATAGCTCTTATTTGGACGAATTGAACGTTTTCGCCGCCATAATTCCCTTTAATAATGCATGGATATGTAATTATGAAATTATTTTCGTTATCTTCCATAAGTACCATCACTTCTAACTCCCGAGGATCCTTCGTTATTTCTTAGTTTTTTCGTCCTTCGAACAGTTTAGTTTCTGCTTAGATATTATCAGTTCTGTTCTCTGAAAAATTCTGCTTTTTCCGGAAATTCCGTACTTCCTTACTCTGTCCGCCCGATGATGTAAATTTTGATACATTAATTGGTTCATTCCTTCGTTTTATTCATCCGCAGTCGTTTGTTTTGTATCATTTCATCCTGCGTCAATTTTAACCTTTCGCGCGTGCGTAGGATTGGAGACGAGGGGAATCCGATTCCAAATATTATCTGTCGGGTAGTTTGTTTTCAAAACATTTCCACGCCGGGATTGAATATCGGAGTTGGTATGTTGCACCTCTGCGCGAAAATCCTAGGATTTACGCTCGGCCATGTTTCTGGAGGCGCGGCGTGGCCAATTTGGTCCGAGGCAGCGATTGTCCTTTCTCCTTTCCCAGTGTGTGGATAGCTTGTGTGAGCACAGCTGCCGCTCGACTCGAATCAAATCTCGCTCTCATGTAATCGCCAATTGAACTTCGGATGGCGCGAGTGTTTTTTTTTTGTCTTTCTCCCGCGCTCCCCACGCTCTTACTCTTTCCACTTCCCCTTTCTCCCTCTCGCCCCCCTAACGCCCAGTCAGGGTGTGACCTTTCCCCTCCCTCCCAACCCCCTCCAATCCCCCCACATTGCAGATTCCCGAGACTCAGCCCACGGAGTTTCCGGGGAAATTAGCTGAATTTTTCACGCGCGTACACACTCTAGGTCGAGTGTAATCCTCCCGATACATGGCTTTCCAAATTCGTTCGTTCCCTCGTCCCTTAAAAACCTCGGGGCGTAATTCTCTCTCCGTCGTGCGTTCCGTACCGTTCTCACGGACACGATCAGGACGACCGCTCCCTAAAATCTCCCGTTTAATTCAAGCTTCCAATCGGTAGATGATAATGCGGCGAGTCATTTTATCAAACGGGAGATTTCGTTCTAATTTTTAAAAGCTTAATGTCATTTAGTGGAAGATAATATTGGTAAACCGAATAGGTCGCCTTTTAGGCTAAGCTATCCCTGCATTTTCGTGAATGTAGTCTGTGTCTTTGAAATGAACTAATTGATAATAAACTGTGAGAGTGCGATCAGGATTGCTTTTTCAGTCTTCTTTGGGATTAAAAATATCCTAGTGGGTTAACTCATTGCTTCTTGAGTCTGTTAGAGGATTTTACTTTTATCCGGATCTAAGGACTCACTGTTTCTATAGCGAGCCATTATCGCAGCGTAGTTTTAGTTCTAAAAGTGTTGCCTGATTTGTTGCCATAATACCATATTTATATTATTTTGCAGTCTCCAATTTTCGATGATAATGGATGTTCTATCTTTCTTAAAACTGGGAAAGAAAAGGTAACCAAAGACGAATTTACAAATCTCATGGCAAAAGTAGGTGGGCCAAGGATTGGAGAGCCTTTAGAAATACACAATTATAGAATTTATCCTATTCTCACCGGAAAATTCATGTGTTATAATGATTGTTCTGCCTGCCGAAAAAGAACATGTCAAGCAATACTGTTGAATACCTGCTGCCGAGGAATCAAAGGAATGTTCAAAAATGAAGGATGGATTGAGGAAATGTTTTATGCAGGAGAGGTTGAGGTATTTAAGAGGTGTCTCAGGAGCATTTGGGTTCTGCGCAATTTATCAGAGGTAGACATTGGCAGCAAGGATCCATCAGAGTGGAATATATTGGAGAAAAAACTTGTTTCCAGGCCTAAAGGCAAAAATCAGGGGACCATATTTTTTCCTCTGCTTTCCGCGTAAAAAAGAGGGATTGGATGGTTTAATTTAGATTCATAGATCTTAAGGTTGCTAACTTTCAACTTCCAAAACTGGGCAATAATTTCCAGAATCTCCCCCTTTGCGAAACGTGATGTTTCCTCCCGATAAACGTTTAAATGGTAAGCGTATACAGTTTTTTCACCTCAAAACAATACACGGAATGAAATGAAAAAAATGCAACCGAATAGGGAGATATATTTAGGTAGCCTCAATGGAAAGACCTGCAGAACGAACTAAACATACCGGCATCATAAAATATCTCACCCAATATCATCGTTTCCTGCGATTTCAATTTTTTTCCTCATGTTATTTGCTACGAATACCTCAAATTATGTAAATGTATTTCAACATTTCGTGATTTAAATGATTGCTAATCTAAAATGAACTAGTACTTGGTCGTATGTGTTCTCTTGTGGCATTTACGTTGCTCATTTATTGATAATGCACATTTAATTGTAGTTAAACTTTAAACTTAATTAATCGGAATCTCGTAAAATTGTTTTCTTGAATTTCATTTTCCTGAACTTATCTCGCCCACATAAACTCTGTATCGGATGGTAAACGGTGGTATCACACTTGGTCATCAAACTCTATGGTTTTCATTCAGGGACTGGCGAAGGAAAAACGTGGGTTTAAACGTCTGCCTTTCTCGTTCTCCACTTCATCTCTACTTCTTTCGACCCCTTGGAACAACACATTCTCTTTCTCAGTCTTTCTCCCTCCCATCTTCTTTGCTAGAGCCTTCTCCTTCCCCTCATCGTCGCCTATCCCTCGGCTCACATGAATCCCAGTTTTGGTCTGAGAAGACCCTTCCTCTCCTTTTCAGACCTCTCCCTTCTTGTTCCGTTCACCCTAGGCGTTTGTACAGACATATCTTTTCCCATATTCACTCTTATAGTTCACTGATATTAGAGCCTTGAAGTACGAAGCGCCACAACGTTTGTTTGCGTTACAAAGGAAGAATTTATATCCTGAGGTTGGCTAAGTAGAAATATTTTTCCCCTTACTCGCATAGCTCCGTATTAATCAACCGGAAAATTGGTTTCGATAGCCGAGGGTAGAGACCCGCTCCTACTAAACCTTGGTGCGTGAGAATTTAACTCATTGAGGGCATTAGTGGGAGATGTCTCTCTGTGTGTGGGTCACCTGCGTTTTCCCACGAAGCCCTCTCATCCAGAAAATCCAATCACTTGGATTTCAAGTCGTTGATGTTCCGGGACCACAACCGACTGTGGACCTGGAACTTTCCGTTCTGAAGCCTTCCGTCTGCCGACTGGGTTCCATACAACCCCTGGGATATTTTGCGATATGTACGTTGATTCTTACGACTTCCGGGATCTCTGACGTGAAGGACCAAGCCACCCGGATGTTCACTTGGACCTGAGGAAATCTGCAGGATAGCCGGGGAAGTATTGTCCCTAAGATGTCCCACGCGGCGGAAATCCCAGAAATCGGAAGAATCAACGTCCATCAAAGCCCCGCGGAAACCTACGTCAGAACTTCATTTGCGATATGTAATTTAGCGTGGATGAACCCCTTAGCTGTTTCGAGTTTTGTGATTCACTCAAATTCCCCTATGTTTTGTGATTGGTTCTTTTTAAATCGTTAACGGCTACCCACAGTGACACGTTTCATCTTACTCAAGCACAATTTGTTTCAATTTGGCGAAACACATTTGGTGTGCTTTAATTTTTATTTATTCTGAGTGAAAAAAAAACAAATGGTGTTTCCTATTTCATAGGCATCGTCTTTATTCTGTCGTCTCAGTTAATTTAAATAATAATTATTGTCAAACTAGCAATGATACTTCGCTTTGGCGATAATACATTTTACTGAACCAATCAGTGTCCTTTACCTGTGCGATAAATAACTTGACAAATAATCTTTCTATAATTAGTATAAAGTACGTTCTCATGAGGAAATCGATCCAATGTCAATTATTCTATCCTCTTGGAGGGAGCTGTAAACATTGACGAGCAGTAACATTAGCCAGGGCCATATTGGTACTTTTACGTTTTGCATGGCTGGTGGATTTCCTCAGAAATGCTGTGTACAAATACATGAGAGGTTTATGTGTATTTAATTTAGTAAATTTCGGATGTGTCTAAGCTAAGGGCGATGCCCTTGTAACCTTCGATGCGTAAATGGCAATAAATCCTAAATTTAGTTTTCTAATTGTGGACATTACTTTAAAATACATTTTGAATAAAAAACTTCTCTTGATAAATAGTGCGTCTTAATTAAAAATCGTTTTATCGGCTAATTTGCTCGAAATATATGCAGATAAATTCAACAAACATAGTTTTTCCCTGTTCATCCGCCCAAATTCTCATCTCAACCACCGATCATCGCCGACGGATTCCGTAGCTTTCAGGATAAATTCGTGAGCATGGAGGAAAAGGTAAACTTTGGCTCGGAATGGGAGGGTATTCCACGGAACAGGATGTTCACGTTCTCTAATAGTGGGGCGGCCGGCGCATGAGGGAGAATTTTTCCAGGCAATGAGCCCTGGAATAATAGAAACAACGGGTGAGTTTTTGAGAAGAATTTATGAGGGCGATGGCTGGGGGAACTGGATCACCAGGGCTACCGGATCTGCTGGTACCAAATGACAGCAATTCTCGTGTCCGTAAACGTGTGGTCGATGTCGCGTAAACGCACCAAATTAATATTCATACTCATTGGATAAAAAGATTTTTTCAGGTTTAAAGGAATACTGCCGAATTGATAAGCGAAAGAATTCTTTGCGCACCATTTACGCATGTTCCCTTCACGACTAAAAAATAAAAGAAACAGAGTGAGGTACTAATCCTCCTGAGCATAGTACACTTGCTGCTTCTTTCCTTCCTCAACTCTCTCAAAATATTTTATTCTATCCCTTTTTAATGTTTGGCGTCCTAACACCCCTCCTCAAGTTCTGGTGGAAGCTCCAAGGGTGGAACATAGTTGTATATGTAGAATATATACGTAATATCCGTGTTGAAGGTGCGACCCAATTGAAACATACATATGCGTAAATTCACAGAAACCTGACTTTCTCTATTGGGAAATTCACTGAATAGAGTTCCTGCAGAGAAAATACATTAGCAATGGATACGTGCAGCACTCCTAGTTTTGGCACAACGATATTCCCCCTGCCTTCGGTAGGATAATCACTTAGAATTTTGTTTCGTAAATTTAGTTATAATTGTCCTTACTTTTTTCTATTTTGTCTGTTGAACGATTTTTCTCTTAGTTTTTTAGATTATTTTTGTGACTAGACATCCTGTTAAATGATGGTGCCCCTAATAGAGTTTTCTCTTATGGAGTACCTTAAGCTGCTAGATCTATTTATTATGCTAGTTTTATGTAGTCCACTGTACCTAGTATTATTTTTGTAATATTTGTGGTTAAATGGTGACACGGTTTAAATAATACATCATTTCTTCTTGAAGCATAAATATTGGAGGAGTAAATATTCATTCATTTACCAAGTTACGTCGCAATTTTGGTATCATACAATTCCATATGGTTTCGTGAGCAATGTATCCTCTTCTTAGAGCTCAGAATCCTTTAAAAAGAGTGAATAATTCGCCTCTTACTTGCAAATTAAGGCCTCGTCTCCACGCTGAAAATTGTGGACCTCACGAAAACAGTCGAAAAGAAGAGCCAGAGCCAATCTTCAGGAAGCGAGCTGAAGAGTGTGCCCAAGATCTGTAAGTATTACGTAGTATTCTGCGGTGATACTTCAGTTCCAATATTCGCTTTCTCTCTATTTAGCCGGAAGCTTCTGGACCAAAAAAAATAGTGGTAATGCCTAATCTCTTAGCATGGTCCACAAAAATATAGTCCTTTCGTTTGATAAAGATGAAGGCATTGGGAAGGATGATGGACTGAGAGGACATAGGGCCCTTCTCTATTGGTTGGAGGTGTTGGCAAAGCGGGGATGCGAAAATGGGATCGCTATGGGAAGACAAAAGAGGAAAATTTTTGGCGGGTTCTTTGGGGCATAGGGGAGAGTGGGTTAAGAGTGGGTCGTGAGGGTGAGTGAGTGAGTAGTGAGGGTTAGTGCGTGGAAGGAGGAGATAATGGCCTAAGGCTCAACGCAAAAGCTTCATAGTGACGGGATAGGTGGGAAGATTTCACCTCAGGGAAGGGTCGCTCCTTGTGTAGAGGACGAGGCTGCCGGGGTTAAGACTTAGGTGTAGCGGAAAGCTCCAAGAGTATTACACAGGGACGCTCTGTTTTGAGATTGTTTAGAAGAGGATATGATTGAGGTAGTGCGACGCGAAGAGGGGTGCTTGAAGTGGCCAATCGACCTCCGCAAAAGACCCTTTCCCACACATATTTAAAATAAGATAAAGAGTTATAGATGGTTTCATTCGCTATAGACTAAATTAGTCGGGATTTATGAAAAAAATACGTTTTTAGAAAAATCGCTTTTGAAGTTTACACCGTTGATATTTTTATCCCCATTCTGGTTTTTGGATATGGTTGAAGGACCATTAGCCAAAGAGTGCGCAACAAAAGATGGGAATGTGTTATTTTGAAAGATTGAAAAGGCGAAGACGATTGGGCGTTTTATTTGATCTAATCAAAACCATAAGTTATTCAATCCTAAGATTGGTTGAATGCAGCGTGCAATATTTTCTCCGTCCTTTGCTACATAGTTTATGCCATAGCAGTTTTGTTTCGCGCCCCGATTAATCAGGGTTAGGTCTTCATCCATTCAAGATTCCCCTCTATCATGCTCCCTGCAAGTTGATCTACACTACTGACTACATGAAATTGGTATTATAGAGGCATAGCGACGATTATAAGGATGGTAAAATGGGTGATAGGCTTTCAGAAAAGATTTTCACAGAAAGTGTTTCCGCTGCTATGGTAAAGAAAAATTTCCATCCGCATGCTTTATCGACTAAATTTATAATTATAATTTTGAAAAAGTTTCCATGCATAAATTTATTTAGTATTGAAAATATTTCAGCGTTGGTATTTTAAGCATCTCTTTTTCTCTCTATGGTTTTTGTTTCATACGCTGCGCATGCTGGTCAAAATCATTTATGAGACATTCCTCGGCACTTTATCGAAATACCTAATAAATGCAGTTCTTCTTCGAGAAAAAATTTATAAACATTGGCGCGGCTATAAAATATTTTTTAAGTGATTCAGGTTGACGATGTTCAATGGCAAAGGTAGTTGACTGGGTTTTCATCATTAATTTGATTATTGAAGTTTTTTCGTACATCCCTCGCCAAATGTCGTATATAGGTGCAAGAATGAATTCGTCCCGTAGCGACGCCTGTGAATCAGTTCTTTCTCTGCGCACTGGGGACTCACTTGAATGAAGACTCCAACGGTATGAGAGTGGTGGTAGCTATTGTGCAACTTTCTTTTGTGCTGTCGAAGCATAGTTTAAAGAATAGATGATGTCTTGTGGGTATAAGGGGTAGGATACGAACAGTGTCTCCTACTCAAAAGCCAACCTCACCTGCATGAGTGGTGTTGATCAACTACACCCGGTGTACCCTGCTTCGCGAACGAGGAAATGGCGACCGAGGGACTTCCGGGATAAGAAGTCACCCTCTACCAAGTGCCAACGGCCTCTCCAGAGGGCGGAAGAGCGGGTAGAGGATTAGGACAACCCATGTTCTTGGGGCAAGAAATCACCCCTAAAGACGGAGGAACCTCCTAGAGGTTCCTCTGTCTCGGTTCGCGGATGATATTACATTACTGGCTGAGAGCAAAAAGGATCTGAGTGAGGTACTTGAGGTAATGGAGGAGATCGTAACAGAAGGATATTTTTGAAAATAAATGTAGAGAACACCAAAGTACTTAAGGTTAGCAAGCTTGGGGGACAAGCTAAAGTGTATTTAAGAGACAGGCGAATAGAGAATGCAGAGGAGTTTACCTATTTGGGAAGCAAAATAACAGCCGATGGAAGGAGCAAAAGAGACTTAGTAAGTAGAGTTCACCAGGCAAATAATGCGTTTTATCAAAAAGGGAAACTCCTAATATCTAGAAATATATGCTTCGACCTATGAAAACGCCTTCTTCAAACTTATGCGTGGAGCATATTTTTACATGGCAGTGACACCTGGACGTTGGGCAAGGCAGAAGAGAGGAGGGTGGAAGCATTCCAGATGTGGTGTTTCAGGAGGATGCTAAAGATTCCCTGGGTGGACAAAGTCACTAACGAGGAGGTTCTCAGACGTGCGGGGGAGTCTCCTTGTCTGCTGAAAATACTGAAAAAGAGAATAAATATCTGGATCGGGCACAAACTAAGGCATGAAAACTTGCTGGTCACCATCATAGAAGGCACTGTGGAGGGAACCAACTGCCTGGGCAGGTCTAGGTTGGAGTTTATGGGACTAATAATGAAGGAGTTAGGCTGCTCCACTTATGTGCTGTTCAAAAGAATGGCACAAGGCAAATGGAGAAATGCCGCCAACCAACCTTTGGGTTGAGGACTTAAGAAGAAGAAGATGTCTTGACGCACAAAAAAGAAGTCTTATCTTTTGTGAAAAATGATCCTCACAGCATGATTATCCCGTGGAAGAAGTGAATACATTTTATGCAAACGGCAGTGATTTTTGTTAATTATTTCCATTTTGCATTTTTAGAGATAAATTATTACGAATCCGCGGACATTCCGCTATTAATGTATAAGTTTTCGACGTATTTACTGCACAACTGATTCATTTTCCGGCCTCGGTGGCGGCGAGGTGAAGTCCTCGCCTGCCAATCCGAAGGTCGCGGGTTCGAATCCCGCCTGGGTGGGAAATTTACACCTCCCAAGGCATGGATGTTTGTGACTGTTTCAAGTTTATTGTAAGGGAGAAACTAATGGTCCTAAATACGCTTGATGAAATAAAGACGAATTATTCAAAATGACCGATTGCAAATTTAAATGACATCAATATTTCCCCTGTGCGTCCATTCTTTTCTTTAATCTTTTGGACGAAGGCATCCACGAAGTTTCGCACGAATTTCCCCCGGGGGATAGAAATCGGATGGAATGAAATCGTTGGGAAGATGGATCGAGTGAGGAAAGGAGGGAGAGGCGAGGTGGGGCGGGATGCACGAGTTGAAGGGATTCGATTTCGCCCAGGTGCGTGCGTGCGTTGCTTGGTACTATGGTGCAACGCTTCGTCGCGTGCCGACTTGGCGGTGCGTGGGGTTAGGAATCGGAAGAGGAGATATTGGGGCGATTTGAAGCGGGAGGAGAATAGGGAGCAAGGATGGATAAGATAGAAATAAATTAATGCATTAATTCTGATGATAGAAGGACGGACGTTCTTCCCTTAATGGTCCACGACGAATTCAGGAACGAAAAACACGTCGTGAAGTATGGAAAAACATGCATGCTTACTACGTTATAATATTTTCAATAATCAGAATACGAATTTAGTTTTCGAATTACAAATTTTATCATATTTCATTTGGTAGTTGAAAGTAATGAAATACTTGGGAAAAGACATGCATTCGAGAGTATCTCTAAGATCTAAGAAGTTTTAAATTTTTCTCTGTAAGGATTGCTTTGACTATCCATTTTTATTAATGAAAATGACAACGTGTATTCGAGGTCTATTTTAAGTACACTACTGGCGAAGGTAAACCATCGGTACGCACATTTAATGTGTCTTTATTATTAGATCTAAAATATCTTTCATTTTTTTTATTTCATGCATCAGGATTGATGGTGGGAAACCGGAATGAAGTTTTCAGTGATAATTAGTGGAAGGATGGTGGGAATCTTTGTAAGAGTTTTTCCGCGCATGAGGGCGAGGTGGTTGGTGGGCAGAGGAATCATGTGAGAAATGATGTTAGAGGGCTCTTTGTAAGTGAAATGCCGGCTAACCCTGCGGGAAGAATTCCACGCTACGGGAGACAGATGCTATCGAAGGATGAGGAACGTTCGTACGCGTACGAATTTGAGAAAGAGAAGGTGGACCAAATAGGCGATAGGTAAATACAAGACCACGTGGGAATTTTCCAGGGTGCTTCGAAGGACGAAAAATATTGCAGACCCAAGGAGGGAGGGCAAGAGAAACTCCAGTCATCAAATGTAGTATATTTAGCGTGATGGAGAAATCATATATATCCGTCTGCCATTTTCCCAGGTCTTTCGTAGTCATAAATAGTCTTAAAAATTTTTATAAACTCTTATTTTGCTGAAAAAGGTCCAACGCCAGCTGAAAAAGAAAGATAAAACCCTTAAACTCGTGGAACTCCTAAGGGGACTCCAAAACCAAGAATTATTGGCATGTGAAATATAAATGCTGGTGTTAAAAATTGGTTGACAGTTACTAACCCGTTTACCATAGATTGGAAACTTTTTTTTTAAGTGCTGGAGAAGATTTAATTGTAATTGAAATATAGAAAGATTTGAAAAGATAATGTTTATAATGTAATATGGTTATGAAGAGTCCTGAACTCTTATGGAGATTCTTTCACCATGCTACTTAAATGTGACGTGGACGTAGGTTGTAAAAGTCGCTAGCTCACTGAAAGCGTACTTCACGCATTAATTTAGCACTAGCAGTCCATGTGAGGATCTTGCACAAATAGAGTTACTGAATTATATGCCAAGGCTCTTCGAAGTAGTAATTTTTGATCACGGTAAAAACTTAGATAATTTGTGAATTTGTTTTATTTTCGTTTGCATAAATTAGATTAAAAGAAGGAAAGATTTAATATAATCTTAATTAAGTAGTTTTGTTATGAAGAATTTTTTCACCATGTCTCATTTGCTTCTTAAATGGTAGTGTCACCTGTGGATATAGGTGAATGAGCAAATCGTATGCCTAAACTTTAAGGCAAGGTTTTACTAATAAGTAATAGTTGATCAAAATAAAAACTTAAATATTTTGTAAATTTATCATTCTCCAGTTTTTCTCTAAATCCCACTGCAGTCACAAGAAGGTATAATTACTACTGATAGCATAATTAGTACGAAAATTTCGTTCATTTTCATCAATTTGGCTTCAAAAACATCAATAAAATTTGGGCTTTCAGGGTTTTACTTTCCTCACTTCCAGTTGATAATATAAAAATGGCTTGCGTGCGATTTTAACTCCCTTTCGTATCAAAATTAATGCGCTTAAAATTACGAAACCAAGAGAAGGGAATCGTGTGGTGTTAATTGTAAAGAAATTTTTGCGGTTGAATGGAAATAAGCCAAGGGATGAAATGTATTGAAGAAAAGCGGTTTTATAGTTGTGGTCATGCTTCCATCCTCAAAAGGAGCATGCTAAACCGATGGGTGTAGCAATCAATAACGACTAACCTAAATATCTCTCCGTAAACTCGTAACAACTCCAGGAAATCCTCAGAATGAACACTAGATTTTATGTACTCTAGGAACCATAGCCTCCTGATCCTCTTTTATCCTTTATTAGTGGACTTCATGCCCTTGTGGGATTAGTGTTTCACATGCTTTAGCCTCACTTTTCGAATTTATATTGATTTTTAAAACTTTGGAATAGTGGTGACAAGGATCGATTGAACTGTAGTTCAACACTGGGTAGAGCGTTACTGCACTGTATTTAGATGGAAAAAGTACCACAATAGTCCAGTAAATTATTCTACGTTTCTCATCAGTAGTTTCTCACTGGATTAAGTCCGTGTATTGTTCGAGTCTATGCAAATCGTATGTATACATGACATGTCCGCATTTAAAAGACGAATTTCACAAACATATTTATGCTGCATACTATTATCATTTAAAGAGACTTAAGTATATGGTGTGACACTCATTATAACAGGATGTAACTTTTGTTGCGAATACTTATATACACATATATACATACACAATATTTATGTTCGGAGTGGAGGTAAACCAAAATCAGAAAACTGAACGTTATATCCGAAAAAATAGCAGAAACCGATATTTATTTCTCATCGTCATTTGTCTACCGGGTAAACGAAGTAAAGGATGTAGTTATCTGTTAACAACTTTCATGGGTTTCCTAAAAATATAAGTACAGTAATAATTTCGAATAAGACGAAACATCAATTGATTACACATGAGGTGAGTTCAATAAGTTCCAGGACTGTTGTAATGACGCGACTATCAGTCGCCGTAGCGTAAAGCAGTTAGTGGGAATGTTTTGAAGAAAACCTCACAAGTAACCTTCCCTTTGTGTACTGTTGCTACATAAACTTGTTATAGAGATGCTGCTTTATTCTAAAAATAGCATTTTTTTGTGTTCTGCGATTTTGGGAATATGTTGACGGAAGAGCAAAAGCCGCTTTTGTTTGACGAAGCCCGACAGAAGCTACTTGTGCTAGCAAGCAATACATTCCTTGTGGCTATCATTACAGGTTACAAAACATAGGTTACAGAGTACATGAAAACCAGTGCCCAATCATTACAGCAGAATATCAAAAGTTCATCGAGAGCAAAGAAAACACGTTCGTCGTGATCAAATTATAAAGTTATATGTGGTCATATCAACTCTTTTCTTTCATTCCAAAGTAGTTAGCCCCAACGAATCCCTCAAAAATCCAAATGATCAATTGCTTTTATTATCTCGTTGTTATGAGACGGTTGCGTGAAAGTTGAATCTCTTCATGTTTCGTTCAGAATATAAAACCTTGTGTAGATTTTCCTAACATTATTGGTTCGCAGAAAAAAGAAAAGGTTCCAACCGGTTCACTGAAGTTACCCGGAGCGAAACCAAACTAGAACAGAAATTTTGCTTTGAGCGAAACTGGAAAGAAAATTGGAGCAAAAAAAACTGTTTGATGCCCTGGTCATAACTGCGAGCGTCGGTAGTTTTTCTCCTGGGCAAAGGAAAAGGGTAAAAATAATTAATAGTTGCGAATACGATGGCGGAGAAACACGCTCTTGTCATATATACTCGAGGAGTAACCGTGGAGGGATTGTTGAAAGGATGAGTGGAAGACAAGAAGAGGAACGGAGGATGAAGAGGAAGAGTGGGAGATGTATATGTTCGATGGAGATGGATGGTTGAGAGGGGGGAGGGAGAGAAAGAGGAGGAGATGGAAGGAAGGAGGAGAGATGAGTGTAGTGGATGAGGGATGGAAGGAGAAGGGGCGTGAGGAGGGGTTGTAGGATGAGGCGGAAGCGTGGAAGGAGCGGGCGAGGTTCGACAGGTGTGTCGGCTCACACACGTACGCCTCTCCGTCCTCCTCATCCCTCCTACCACCCCCCTGTCCCCCTGCCCCCGAGGAAACCACCCCCTTCATCCCTTCCCCTTGCACAACCCCCGCCTAACACCCCCCACCCACCACCCCACCCCCTTTGGTGATGCCTGCCTGTTTCCCTGTCCCTTCCGACACTGCCCCGCAATGTCCCCCCACCACTACATCCACCCCTTCCCCTCATTTCCTCCCCCTCGACTTCTCCCTGTCTCCCACGCTTCTTCCCCTCCGCCACCGTGAATGGGGCCTCGGGCAGTAATCTCTCTTCCATTCTACTTCCTCTCTTCTCGTTTCACTAGCCTGCTCTCCCTCCCTTCTTTCTCCATCGCATTCACTCTCCCTTCGTATACTTATTGTGCCTGGTAGTGTCGCATTTTCTTTCTATTCTACCTCTGAGACATCCGCTCACATTTCCTCAGCCTCAACTCCGTCTTCTCTCCATTTCCGTAGATTTCAACTCCTCTTTTTTCTCTCAAATTTGTCTCCAAACATTTCTCTCTTAGCTCTCCGAATTACTTTAGTCGGCCTCGGTGGCGGCGGGGTGAAGTCCACGTCTGCTAACTCTGAGATCAAGGGTTCGGGTCCCACCTAGCTGTTATTCACTACCCAGGACCTGGAATGGTTTTGTGCTTTGCTAATTATGAGGTTATTGTAATAAAGGACTTGTAAGTCCTAAATCCACTTATTAAATAGAGTCAACATATATTTTTTGTCTCTGTCTTAAACTGGGCATACTTCATATTGCTCATACTCATCAGTACAGTAAGAATAACACAAGAAATAAAATATAAAAGGCAGCCACCAACTCCATTGAAAGCTGCTGCAAGTGAACAAATAGTGTAACGGTGTTACACTGCTGATGTATATGAGTCTCATGAGAGTCGAAGTCTACTATCTAGGCAAGAAAAGTAGTAGGTAGGGGAAAAGAAGAAAAGAGAGGGTAGATTGAGGATGTGTTAAAGGATAATTGAATGCTGGAGCCTTCAATATTTGGGGTCATTTGGTGGATGAGAGAAATATGGGAAATAGGAATGGCATTTAGGCATGGAACTGAAAAATGTAGACGGACGTTGCAAAGGGATTAGCTCAGGCAGTTCTTTAGATGTCCTGAGTTCTTTATTTAGACTGCCAGAGCATATATATCGCTTGTAATAATGATGCTGACTAAAACTCATTTGTCGCATTTTTAAAGAGTAATCGGATAAAATTAATCCGCCGGAAAAATGATTGATTTAATTCGTAAAAAAAGAAAAAAATCGTGAAAAAATCGTATTAGCTAGAAAGAGAATGGAAGAGGAATTAGGAGATAGGTGAATGACAGATACCATTAGAAAAGAAGTGATACTGAGATTGACTGTTTTTCTCGGCTTATGACTGTCTCCGTTTTCAATATTTTTCCTGATGAGTTTGGCGGAAACGTCTACATTTACTCTGAGGAAAAACATTTCAATTCGTTTATAAATGTACAGGCGAAACGTCATCCTCTCTCTTATTTGTAGTTTTCCTCGTCTATGAGTTGAGTTTATCATCTACGATTATCTGCCAGGGTGGATTCCTGTTGCCTTTTCTTTGGATTAATGCCTCCTCTGTATGTCTGCACGTACTCACTTCTCCTCAAATCGTCATTAATAGAATTTGTTTTTCAAGTATTCTTTGAATATAACTCATACTGGAGTTGTTTTTTTTGCGTCTCTTATCGTGATGTCTACGGCAGCCTAGAAAAACTGGTGGTGTTGAAGTTGGTTGGTTTGTTGGTCAGGGCGACCGATGACTAAGGTCATTTGCGCTATATAGGATAGATAGACCACTGTAATTAAAGAATTATTTGCGGATTGTGGAAGGATAGAGACATACCCAGCTTTGATATCAGCTTACTCGTAACAAAAGATGCCAAGGGATCCTAAGTTTAACGTCCCATCTGGATGTACTACTGCTTTAAAAGTTCTCTCCGGATAGCATCCAAGTAAGCGTCGCGATTCTACTGAGGAATTTGCCGGGATTAGAACTTGTCCTTTGGAACGGAAATCCAATTCCAAAGCCACCACACCCACCCGATCACTGTTGATTTCACTCACCGGTTTTCTTACGGTGCACGTATTCTTTTCTTTATTAACGTGATTCGCTCTCTGTCTACCTTCATCCTTCCTCTTGTGTATAACTTGCGATAAAAAATAGTTTTGCACAATTGTTTTCATGTCAGTTCTTTCATGTTACCACTTTTTTCTTTTCGAATCCTCTCATTCTTTTATGCTTACCTTCTATCACGTTCAGAAGCCCAATTTTCATTTCCTTTTCTTTTTTTGCGCTAGATATCACCCGCGTTCTTTCTGCCAATCTAAACCTCCCGATCCATGAACTTATGACGCCCATTTTAAGAACTAGAGTCTCTCGGGTTTAAGGAGCTTCTTTAATGGCGTGAACGAGGAAAATAAGCGAAGTATTACTTTCGACTAAATATTAGTTTGAAAAGTCCCCAAATACAGCTTACTATTGCTAATTTTTATGTGAAAATATAAATCATAAAAGCTGGGGCAGATCCAATTACGGACATATCACGGAATTATTCATGTTTTGCTACATATTTTATGCATTGTCTGAAGGTTCCTTTTATCCTATCATAATCTGTGATAACTATCCTACTCGCGCGTCAGTGACAGCGGTGACGGCCTAGTTGATCAGTCCAGAGGTTGGAGATATGTATTCGATATTGAGATGTGAATTAATAAAACAGTGTAGGGAATAATCTACTGAAATATATTTTGCCGATAGTACTCATCAGTCGTCGAAAAACGACCATGTCCGGTTCCAACAGATAAGACGCACTTTGATTAGGACATAAGTCAGTTATTCATTGTTTTGGAAGATCTAGTTTATGTGGGTACTTTTTTCAAGTGCAATCTAATTTGAAGGTAACGGGTGATTACATAAAAAAATTAACTATAACATATACATTGCCAAATCTTCTGTTTCAACTTATACGCGACACCTTCTGGTGCAAATATTTTACACGTCCATGGAAATATATACTTCAGGGTAGGGTGGGGGAGGGGGAGGTTTAGTTGGATTTTTATAGGGGGGTTTGGTTAGAGAGGAACCAGATAAAAATGTTTTAAAAATTATACGTTGTGTATATTATATTCAAGATGAATTTTCTCATAATAGAAGCCGATGTTGTGGCAGCCGCTGCTGGCGACAGACTGAGATTTGTGCGCGTTCTAGCGCTACTCAGCTGAGCAGCTATCTGATATCACATTTTCCATATCCTCCTTCATTTCTTTGGTCAAGTGATTAGTGTCCCCTTCTCGGAATAACAAATTACTTTCTATTGACCCATTTTTTCGACATACTGCAGTGACAGCGATGCTGAGTTAATCAACTATCAGACATCCCGGCATAACGGACATTACCCTGAACGAACTGATAGCGGTGCTGCCTGGTTGTGAACGAGGTGGTCTCATTGTTTGCAAGCTATTCACTGAAAAAACTGCTGTCTCATGGCGGGTAGCTCAAACAAAGAATCATTCTTAATTGATAGATTGGGAGGTGGATGATGAGATTTGGTAAAACTGAACGTTTCTGTTTGGAGCTGTGAATATTTTATTTAGTTCACCAAAGTGAAAGGTTCATTTTGAATCGTCTGTTTGCAAATTACCCATTTCCATTCGATGTAAGCTTGCATCGTTTTTTCTCATTAAAAAATAATTTAGTAGCTATTTTATCGTTATTTTTTCGATTTTCGAGTAAACCGTTATCATTGTTTCGATATTTGATTTGATACTACGTAGTCTTAAATCGTTAGAATTATCTCATGACACTACAAGAGTGTTTGATAAATATTATAAATGCTAGGAAAAATATTAGTGTGGTTGGAATGTACTAGAAGCGTTGGAATAGTTAATATTTCTTTGGGGATATCATATTTCGGGAGCAAACTTTATGAATATGGGTACACGTAGCATTGGAAATTAAGACATGAAGTAAAGAAATGCACTAGTCGCGGACGGATTCAGACGCATGATAAAATTTTCAATTTGAGCACTTTTATTGCTTGCATCCTTTGATTTAATACAGAACTGATTCGGTATCTTTGTACGAAGAATATTATGCTATCACATCGAAGGTATATCGGCGCAGCAATATTGTCCATTTGAATTGGTTTCTCATGCCTAGCTCTCCTCAAAAAGCTCTGACACATTCATTCATTCGTTTATTACATTTTGAGTACTCTGCGGTTCCCCACAGAGTCGTCGTATCGGGGATCAGGTTGGTCTGATGGTCAGAGCACCTAATGCCTTCTCATCCGTAAGGACCCGGGTTGGAACCCCGGCAGTGGCAGAGATTCATCAGAGAGTATGTCAAGTACAGTGCTCCTCTCGTGGGATTGGACGTTAACCTGGTGACCCCCTGGCACCTTTGCTTAAGAAGGGGATTACGTCGACACCAGGTTCCCCTCCATTCTTTCTCCATTCACCAAATAATCCTACCCTAAATACCAAGCCGCTCACCTGTCCTAATGGCGAAAATGGCCTTAGTTGTCAGTCGCCTCCCAACGTACTGAAACCATCTTCGTTGTTACATCGAGAAAATTTCAGGTATGATATGGATTTCTCAAATAAGTAGTATCTGGTCTGATAGCTTTGCCGCGCATCTTTTTGAGCAATTCATTGCAAACTCGCCAGAACCTTCTTTGAGTATTGAATTCGGTGGGGAAAACGTGGGATTCTTAATATGTCCTTTGCCCAACGAGAGGGAAAGAATTTTTGTTGAACGAGGGACGCATTACACGCCTTTGAAGTAATATCAGAAGAGGAAATTTTAATGCGAGTTGTTCGCGTTTTACCATCCGTTTGTAGATATTTCTGCCCAAAATATTCCTCAAATGTGAGCGTTTATTGGCCTTATTTCCCTTATTTAACCGTCATTGGTATAACCTTCTAATGCAAACTTCGCCAATGAATGCTATAATCTAAGGCGCAACCAAGAACCTTAAAATATGGTTATAAGGTTCTTGGGCGCAACATTGCAAAAACAAATATTAATGGTATAAGATAACTATGCGTAGTCAATATTTTTTGCCCAAGTTTCAACTACACCTGAGGATGACAAATATTTAAGACGGAAGAACCATACACTGTCCTCACAGAAATTTAAAAATTACTCGAGAACCATAAATATCTTTTTACACGCATCCATACCTATCGCGACGCTCTATTCCAGAAAAAGAGCTGCCTAATGGACTTAATTCTCGGCTTTAGATCTAGAAAAGTGGATCCATTACAATAATATCCTCCTCTTGCCCCTTTCCTTCCAAACCTCCTTCGCTTGTGCCACATAATATCTTCGTTTGCGTCCCGGTGTGTAAATACACCACATGTACGTACCTTGTAGGTGGTGGTTTGCGGGAATAGGCATATAAGCTATCCAGGTAGTCCTTTTACAAGGGATCTTTTCTCGAGGAGAAGCGTGAAAGCGGTCCTAGGGTATTACTGGACGTGGCTTCCTCTTGTGGCATACTGGCGAAAATGTGCCTAAACTGGCCGGTAGAACGCCGTAACAGTGAGCACGGAAATCTGCACATGGTGTGGGTACTGCAACAGCTGGTAACATTGTATACTCTATTCCAACTACGAAATTTCAAAATATCTTTCAACAAGTAATTAATATTTGAATTTATATTTTAAGAAGCTGATTTGTCAATTACATCGGAGTAATGTTTTGAGCTGAGGATCCTACACGCCATAGTCAATTTTCAGCCATAAGAATCAAATATGCCAAAGGCTTTTTCAACGCATATAATGACCATGGTGTAATTATTGGAAAGTATGTGGATTTTATTTGTGGAATGAAAATATTTGGATTTTTTTATATTCCCCTTTTTTATTTAAAAACACCTAAGTCAGTTGCTATTTGCATTACCTCTCATGGGAATGACGCGGAGGCGTTGAAACCGGTCGAGATGTTTTAAAGTGAAGATTTGTGGGTTCGCAGAGCTTATTTTAACTAGTTAAGACTACGGTGAGATTGAAACGTGGGGTGTAAAATGTAAACTGGTGGACAAATCTTTTATTAACCAACCTTACTAACGTTCACCCGCCCAATCTTTTCCATCCTTTGGCATGGGTGGCGGTGCGGCGTTGTCAAGCAACCATTCAGTTCATTCATTTATTTTTTCCTCGAGAGATGCCGTGACTGAAAATCCTTTCATCGTTCGCTCCTATCTTTATCAACCGTTACTCAGCAACTTCCTCTCAGATATGCAGAATTCTGAGAACGAGTAAGGTTTTGTTTCCTAGCACTACTACGAAAAACTTCTATAAAATTTCTGTGTCGCGAATGGGTAACATTAGGTAAAATAACTTTGGACGAAGTCTGTTCGAAAACTGAAGTCATCTGTGTCACTAATAAATTCTGTTTGGGTTTTCGAGCTATGCTAGGATTAACTTTGGGGGTTAAAATACGATGAAGAGAAACCCAGTATGGGAATCACCTTTTGTAATTTTATCGAAAGGGACTTAATACACCATCACCTCAGTTTTACCATCACTTCCATCTGCCAAAATAATACAACCGAATTGCTCATAACATTCAAGTAGGAATCGGATTCGACCGAAAAATATACACCACCACCCTTTTGTTGGGATGTCGGTAATCTTGCCACGAAAGATATCTTTTTTAAATATTTGTTATTGATATATAGATAGCGTGTCTCTCTTACTGTTTCGCTTTCTCTCTCATATAGATGAAGTTTTTGGCAAAAATAATTCCCTCTACGACAGCCTGAAACGCATATGATCAGATTGATTTTAGTGACTTCGCCTGTAAGTGGAAGCTCTTTCTCTTGCTACCATTCCCATTGGTAATTCTTCAGTGAATTACGTATAATCTGAAACGAGATTGTTTCCTGTAAGAAATTGGCATATAAAATATATTAGTTTGATTGCAGTGAGGAAATTAACTTAAGGTTCGACCCGTGGCCCCTAGATGGTCGCATAACCTATCAAATCATTTAACTGTAACCCGGTTCTTTATTTTCCAGTTTTGAATAAGGGAGGTGAATACTTTTATGGCTCTAAATGCCTGCTAGTCATAATTTCCGTCACGTTCGGAAAACGCCGTCTCTGGTGTGTTCATTAAAATTCGAATCTGAGTCGTGGCGATAAAATTCGACATTTGATCCATACCTAAGGGCACGTGTAATCTAATGATCGCATTCAGTTCTGAGGGCATGTGGGAAATAACCGGTGCGGAAATCTGGACGGCCGCGCAAAATCCGCCGCGCTATCGGATCCCTTGGGCGTTCATGTACATGCCTACTTCTGCGTTCCCCCACCAAGAATATTCTCATGGGGTTATTTTACATTTTGCGGCACGGCTCGGCGTCCGTCCAACTTCTTACGCCAGTCATTAACCACATTGTTTTAAAGCGTCTCATCTGCTAGTGGAGAGGGAGAGAAGAAAAAATATTCAACAACTTCGATCAATCCATCTTTCTACGGAACGCCAGCTCGTCTCAAAAAAGTTTCGGCGTTATCCGCTAACTACCCCGTGGTGCCTTGCTCTCCGCCAAAACGCCCTACCCCCCCTCCTCAGCCAAATATATCCCCATTAATTCCTCGTCCATCGCCTTCGTATAGTCTTTCCTTTTCCTAGTCGAATGAGTAAAAAAATGCCCTATTGCTGAACAGCTCACAAATCCTTTGTTCTAATTGAGTAATACTCGTTGTCTTCCGCTGCCTTCACTCGTACTCGACTACGTGTCTATGTCAAGGGCCTAGATTATATTCTGGAGAATTAATTATCCTCCACTAGTTTAAGAGTATGAAGAGACTGGATTAACGTGGATTGCTCTCGCTATGAAATGGATAACAATATCGGTTCGTGAATATTTTACAAAAATCATGGAAATAAGGGAAAAAGGTGAAAGTAACGTCTTCTGAAAGTTAGAAAATTATGATAACGTTCTGGAAAATATTTAGGACAGGCTGCCAGCTTTTCCAGACGGACGTGCTATATAATATAAAATAATGTTTTTTTATAAACTATGGTATCGTGGATGAAATAGCAGCATAAAATAATTTGGTAAATTTGGGCTGGAATTTAGTTTTAAAAATATTTCTAAACAAGTAGAAAAATGGTAATTTGAACCCCTAAATGTACACGACGCATTACACACTTATGAAATTTACACATAGGCATGGACGCATTAGATCATGCCGATGTACTGTGTCACTCAAAAATCAGGTGTTCAGTGGATGTAAAAAGCTCATTTCCCTGGTATATACTTGGAATATATATGGGGAGGGAAACGAAGAATTAGAAATAAAGAGAAAGATGAAAGAGCTAGAAATCTTCAGGCATGGTGACGTTGCAGTGATATCGGAACAGATATTAAGAAGTGAAATGCTCTAGTCTCTAATAGAAGAGAGAGTAGTTTATTGAATGAAACGTTGACAATTGGATGGATTGAAGAGTAGCTGGATGTATAAAGTTCGAAAGGCTGACAATAAGCAGCTAGAGCTATCTTAGACACAAATGTGGCAGAGGTCAGGTGCCGGAGTATCAATATATTTCCAAAAGCTTCATTTGATCTGGTACTTAAAATAATTTATTTTTATCTAATGTTCTTGCGAGTGAATGGGTAGATGTATAATATTTAAATTCATTAGTAGCGTAATAACTTTTCTTGCATTTCCTTTCCTCCTACGCAATATTCGATTTCCAAACTTCAGGATTATTTACGCGGGAATGCCTGAAAATTCATAAATAAATTTATGCAAATCAGAGCGGTGAGAATCTTTCTACCGGTACACCTGTTGTTTTGATGTAGCAACAGTCGATAAACTCATAGAGCTGTGTGGGAAGTCCGTTTTGTGATGAGGCATTTATCTTCCCATTCCAACGTGTGTCTAGAAATTGGATCTTTTTCTCTTTTAACTATTCCTATCCGTGCTCACATCAAAGACTTTGTTTGGTAGAAAACTCATGCATCGCAAATTTGATATAGAATAAATGCAGACCTTTGTGAAATTCATGAATTTCACGTAGATTAAAATTGTAGCAATATGCTAGCCATAGTCCAGTCAATAGTCATACTGTATGAAAAAAAACAAATTGTGGCAGAGATTCTGTACAGGATGTTATTACGGCGCATTAATAAAAGCTTTTGACTCTCCATGTATAACACGGCTCAAAGAGAAAATTCTTTTATTTGGAATAAAAAATGTCGTTTAGTCCTTTTGTGTCCAGGTATAACATTTCCTTTTGAATAAAGTCTTTGTTCATTGACTCGTATTTTCCCCAAAATATGAGTCCATAATCAATGCTTGTTAATTGCTCTTTGAGGAGATAACCTTTCGTTGATTGGAAATTCACATTATAACTTCATCAAAGTTACCTGCTATGGTATCCAATTATCAAAAAGCAAGGAAGCAAATATACAGTCAAAGTATAAGGGAGTTTTCTAAATGCAACTACTCGTGGGAACTTGTGATACTAATGCTCTTTCATACAAATTCACCCAACGTGATTATTATCTCTTTAAACATCCGTAACAGCAATTCTTGGAAATTTTACTAACACTCAATTCTTGGAAATAAGAGACTTTCCGTGATAGACTTGCGGAGTACAAAGGCTTGTGAAGAGCATACGGAAAAGGATGGACTTTCAAAGGTGACAAGAAGTAAGGTAAAAAAGAGAATATTTTGTGCGTCTTCATTTTCTTCCGTAGCTTTTTGGAGCATTTAGGCATTTTAGAGAATTACACCTTGTTTGTTAGAGATTGAAATAAATTCTTTAAAAGCTGTCTACGTGAAAGTACATACCATAACTTGAACGCGCTGAAGCGGAGAGTTTAATGTCGATTCCGAAGAAAATATATACTCCGCTTGGACTTGGAAAAAAATTAAAATCCCCTTTTGGGGGGGGGGGTGTACTTGTATAATACCGGTAATTGAAACACTCGATTCCGTGACGAGCTGGAGTTTGCTGCCTTTTGAGGTGGCGTAGAGGGGGAGGGCTAGGGAGAGAGAGAGGGGTGGGAGCGTGATGATGTGAGGGAAGGAAGGGATTGGGGAGCAGCGGGCGATGGAAAAGTGTGATAGGAACGTAGGATGGGGTGGACATAGACCTTTCCCGATATCGCTGCTGCTGCCTCCGGTACGTCCAGTAAGTAATGGTTGCTATTTCGATCCATTGCTTGCGATACATCAGATATTTCGTATGGCGATATGATCATCCGTGATTTTCAATATATTGTTCATATGAAATTTAGGGCACTTTGCACTTACCGACCAATATTTCGACTTATGAACTCATTATAAAGTAGCTTTACAAGTTACCGAACGATAATATGTACCTACGACTTCCTTGATAGTGACTTCATAAGGGGAAAGCTTGGTATGCAAGTGAAATAAAGTATGCATTGTGTTACGCCTGAAAACATTAGGTTTATTCGATATATCGCTTCGCGATGTGATGCATTACCATGCCTTCATGTTATTTCCATTAGAGTCAATGCGATACGCGGAGCTGCAGGATGGAACGTGATGTGATTCAATACGCGATATAATACAATATATTGAGGTGCAGTGGGACTCACGACTCAATGTGATATGGTGCGATGCAACTCGATGCGAATATAAACGCAATTCTTTTGAGATTGGCTGTAATGTGAAGTATTATTCACTGCAATATACGATACAGTGCGATATAATGAACAATGCGATATGCAATGGAATGGGATGGACATAGACTTTTTCCAACACCGCTGCTGCTGCTTAGATACGTCCAGCATGGGCTGTTACGATATTACGGTATATTGAATGCGATACATTGGAGATATCGTATGTTGATATGTTCTTCCTTCAAATGTGATATATCGCAATGCGATGTGATGCGATGCCATTGCTTTATGAGATTGTTTTTGATTCAAAGTGGTTCACCGAGATTTGGCATGGTATGTGATGTGATGTCATACACGATTTTATGTGGTCCATTCAGAAGAAGTAATTATGCAAGTTTTAACTTGAGTCAATGCGATATAATGTGATGAAACGCGATTAGCATTAAAACGTAACTCTGCAAGAGAGTAGCTGTAATGTATTCAATGGGATATGCGATACGGTGTGATATAAGGAGCTGTAAGACATGCGATACAATCCGATATGCTATATGATGCTATATACCTACTCTGTAAAGCTATACATGATACGTGATCTGCGGTATCACGATATGCAATATCATGAGATGCATTGATTCTTTCGCGATGCTAGATTAGAATCGCAATGCGATATTGAAACTCGAGTATCGCGCAGCCATTCAACTCCCTTGCCCGACGCACCCTCCCTCCTCTTCCCCACCTCTCACTCACCCTCCCTACATCCCCTTCCCCATCCTCGCCCGCCCAGCCCCCACCAGTCCTCCTCCGCTTACGGCTCCAGGTGGCCCGTTTGCCACGGGATTTCATCCCCCAGTTTTGTCGTTTATGCCTCGGAAAGGACTCTGTGCGGTTCATGAGGCGTGTTTTAAAGAGCCGGGTGGGGTGGGAGCGGCGACCCTCCCCCTCCCTCCCGCCTTCCCCCCATCCTACCGTTCCCTCTTCTCACCCCCACCTCCCCCCACCCACCTCGCTTCCCACGGTTCCCACCTCCCTCTCCCTACACCTCAATCTCTTTCGCATCCTCCTAACCGAACCTCCCTCTCCTGTGAGGGGCATCATCCCTTCTCTCTACCTCCTTTTTTCCCTCATTCCTTTCCCCTTACTTGTTCTCGGAAAGCGGTATCCGTTTTGTAAATCTTTGGTCGATCTTCTCCTTTCTTTTGTGGTGTGAGAGGGAGGAGGGTGTTTTTTTTACATTTATTCTTCCACCTCGAGTAATTCCACAGACGCAGTTTTTCTTTCATGGAATGGTGTGCCTGTTTGTATGTGGGTGTGTCGGTGCTCATCTCCATGGAGACGGGTCGGGTCGCGGAGGTATTCTCGCCGCCGCGCCGCGCCGCTGAGATGGCGGAAGACTGCAAAAATCGGCACAGCTGCGTTTTCCCGAAATAATAATTCCGTTTGTTGGTAATGTCCTTTCCCCGCGTGCAGTTGACGTCTTTTTTTTATAGGGAATAATGGAGTCTTTCATCGCTGAGCTTGGCTTTATACTTTCGTTCGCAGTACGTTAATTCGCTGTGGTGCTATAAAGAATTGTGATAGTAAAAGAGGGTTGCAGGTAATTATAAATGGAGAAGTGCTTTTCAGTCAAACTTGTTGGACATAGTTTTGGGCATAAAATCCTCGCGTTTACCATTTTAAGTGACAGATTTCATTTTATGTCATAGAGCAACTAATGATTTGGTGGTTTCCCTTCTACTTTTATGCAGAAATTCCTTTCGGGTCTCCAACCAAGATAGGGTATCTATGCTAGTCGACTTTCAACGTCCGACTCAGGTCTTGTCTTCAGAGCAGTTGATTGCAATATGATACCCATAGAAATGAACAGGAAAAATTACTGCGGTAGCCCGAAGATGGAAAAAACGAAAGAAATAATTATTTCGACGAGTCGTTCACACCTGGATTGGCTTAAAACTCAAGTATGGGCGAATAAGATGAACTAATGTTTATTTTGTTGGCAAGATGAACCAATTCCACAAAATCAGGCATTTGACTGAGGGTGATATTGAAATAAAGGTACCTAGTGATTAGCTGAAAGCGAACGGCGTTGAGAGTAAAATCAAACCAGTCTTTGGATGGATGACTGAAAATGATGATTTAATTGGATACTGTCTTCTTCTATTTATTTTACATGCCCTTCTTATTTCTTTAAATGTCTTCACTCCTTTGTTTGTGCTTCATTAATTCCAAATATCCAATGAATTAAGGGACTGAAGTGAGTTTTTTTGGTAGAATTTCCTAGGAATTTTGTCAAGCTGAATGTAGCGTTTAAGTTGTTAATAATTTCTATCTGAATGGGCGTCTTATCTGCACTATAGAATTAAAATATTGTGTGTAAATTGATCAATTTTGGGCGTAATACACTCAGAAATAAGTTTGCCTAGTGAATGGTTTTCATCAAATGTTTCTGATTTTTTATTTCCTTTAACAGCCTAAACCGTGGAACTTTATGCTCTCTCCACAACTCTATTGACACAGCCTTACATAATTCGTGATCATTGGTTCTTTAACATTCCGCTAAGTAAGCTAGAAGTAGGTAATTTTATTTCCATGTGGTGTTAAATATTTAACTCTTGTAAGAGCGATCATTTCCATCTAGCTTCATTCGTTTTCGTGGGTTTTTCCCTGTGAAACTTACCGACCGTATGGAGGTAAGATGGTAACTTGTAATTCTACGAAAGGTGAAAGGCCCTTTCATTCAAAGTGAGGTGAAGGGTTCAACGTCTTCTTGGCCCTATTTTTTCCTTCTCCCATTGAAATGTGTGTTCTTGTCCGCGATTGAGAGATCTACGGATAGCGGCGAAGGACTTCTTGAGGGATAAATAAGTTCTCCGTAATCAGTGATTTTTTATCAAATTCCAGAACTTGCAGTATAATAAAATATTGCTTACATACATGAATGTATAAGCTTAATAATTACACTTAGCGTATTTGTGGCATTGTAATAACATTCCGAAACCTATATCTGATAATATTTTCGTGGGAATACCTTTTATCATTCATGGTCTTATGTAGTTTTGACTGTAGCGCTGGAATTTAAAGTAAGGAAATTTCCATTTAGATGTTATAATAGTACGGATGGCTGCAAGAGACTCAAATGAATATCAAACAAAAAGCGCCATCTTGGCAGAGTAAATTAGAAGGGAATACTTCTTGTTTGTCATTGGATTCTTCGCGGCTCATCTACAGGGTCAGGGTTGTTTCATGTCATGTTTTCATGTCTAACTCCACCATCGTTTCAGGGAATTTACTGATTGTGAACTTTTTCACTCAGATAAGACCCACCAGTGCCGTAATATCTATGTGAAGTAATTTGGCTGCAAGTTTTGACCGTCATAAATAGTTTATTAACGCGAATTCAAGCTGTATGATATCACCAAAATTATAAATAACTTTCCTAAGCATTCATTTCTCTCTACTTATTTTAGTCATAAATCCTTGAACGAGTGAATAAATGTGTATCTCGGGATAACTAATGATGGCGTCACCTACTACACTATTTATACGTGCTACGGGTAATCCGCCTAACGGATCAACTCATTGTTTCCGACAGCCCTTTCTACACGGCGTAACTCTTATATCATGAGAATGCTCCTGGCCCTGTTCTTCCTATGAATTTATTTGATGATTGAGAGATGTTCTGGAGGTACTTGCTACCAGGAGAAACATGTAGTCCTAAATCTTCTTATGCTTTTGAAACTTACAAAAAGGTTGAGCAGCATAGATCATCATGGCTCGACAAGCATACACTCACAAACACGCTATTACCAGCCAATCCCTATTGTACTATTGAAGAAGAAGTTAGGCATGCAGTTAAAAAAAATGTATGAGTGATGCCATTAGGGAGTTTCCACGCGTGTAAAATTAATTTCCTTAACATTATAATAATGAGTGCCGAACAACATCTTGACTCATCTTACATCTCATAATCACGTTTAAAAAATTGAAAAATTCTCATTTAAATGTGCAAACCTTTTCTTAAAATATCCCTCTACCACAGCATTAACAATTGGCAATCATTATGCTATATTTATAAAAAAATGCCAAATAAAGACAGTGTGAATCCAGTATAGAAAGCAAATTGTCGGTTCTCAAGAGAGAACTCCCCATATATGTATAAATATATAAAACGGTATATTTATACATATATGGATAAATATACATTAATTATATTTCATATATGTAAATATATATGTTGCCACGCGAAATCTTAATCCTAAAAATGCAGCGCAACACACACCACATGAAGGAAGAGCAGAAAAATTAGGTGATATTGCGATATGGGATTGGCAACGTACATACTAGGGAATAATGGTGGGCGAAAATATGATGGGAATGGTCGAGGAATTGGTAATTGCTGGATAAAGCTCGGTGGCATTGGAGTGAATGGATAAGTGTTAAAATCACTAACTTGCCAATATTTTGTAATCGAGTTTGAAGATTTAATCTCAAAAACCAAAAATGCTATTTCAATCTCCTGCTTATCAAATTAAATTTAATTATTTTCTGTGGCTATTGACAGTTTACATTATCGTAAAGTACTGATTTTAATTAAAGTTATCATTTTAAGAGCAGAAAAACTGCCCATGTTTCGAGCTCCTTAACAATTGCTACCTGTTTAGTGCTTCATTACAACGAAAGAGAAAATGTTTGCAAAATTTCCAGCGTATGACTTAAGTATAGCTTAAGTCTTATCATGTACTCGATTTGAAATTACATTGCTTTGACTTTATACGCATAGCTACTATAAAACAAATTATGGAACTGCATTATTTACTGAACCGCGCCCCCAAGATAACCTAGCACAAATTCCTAGGTCCCTCTTTAAAATTATGAATAATCAATGGCCATTATAATGGGACAATCAAGATATTTTATAATGTTAAAAATTTATCCAGGGAAAACGTGCTCCGAGGAGGCTGAAATCTATCTGAAAGGGATAGCAAGTTTAGCCCACTGTAGTCTAGTTAACGGGTCAATTAACCCTTGAAGTTCGTTTATGTCTAAATTAATATTTTTATTCGCTGATTGAGGAGTTTGTCTTAACCCCTCAAGCTCAAAAAATATTTTCCCTCCACTGCGGAGATCGAGTATTTCTCCAGAGGTATTTTATCTATTATGGTAAATGTACTACCATGAAACAACGGTTATAATAATTTTGCAATTGTAGCGTAAAACAATTGCTATTACTTCAAACAAAAAGGATGAGAATATTATTTTCATACTTTACATATATTGTTAGTGAAACCAGTATTTATTTAACGCAGTGAAAAGGTAAGAGCAGAGAAATGGCGAAACTCGCATTTCCCCAACCGCGCCTACCCTAAAGACTCCTCTTTCGTGCATCACTAGCATTCCTAGCGCATTATATCCCTCCTCGCTTCCATCTAATCTCCCTCCTACCCGGTCCCCTGCAATGCAACCCTATCCCCCTCCCCGCCCGTCCCCCCATCCCTTCCTCATCCCCCCCCCCCTCCACACTTACCCGTGGCCCCCATCATCACCTGCCATTCACACTCGGCCGCCTCCCGCAGTCCCGCAAACGCGAAACTGCCATATTGTGTGTGTGTGGGTATATGTGCATGCGTGTTTGAGAATGTGTGTGTTGGTTGGTGTGGGTGGGGATTGCAGAGTGGTGAGAGAGTGGAGAGCGCCGTGACCCGCCCGCCCCTCTCGTATTGGGCGGGCTCCATGGGCTGCACGGCGGGGTAGAGGGCTTGAATCAGCGTTGCCGTGCGGAAATCTTTTGCGGCGCCACTTTATTTAAAGGGGTATGAGAGAAGCAGAAAAAGTGCGCAACATATGAGGCCAAATAATTGCGCCTAAAAATAAGATTAACATTTTATCGTAATTTTTTTCAGGAGAATCCCCACGCTTTAATCGACTAGTCATTATTTTACTTTTTGAAGAAATTACATCAATAATATACATCAAGTCATTCTTTCTCGACTTATGCCCTGTCAAAGCTTAGTTATTACTTGTTAGTTCTATGAAACAGGCACTCCTCCAATAATTTCCTACATATTTCCCTATCCTTGCATACCTCTTTCGTATCTGTTACATTCATTCGTTGTTTTGTACTCACTCTCCTGTTCTTAAGATTCCCAATATTCCTCCTATCGAGAGTCTCTCCACCACATTCACACATAAATTTCCAGGTCTCACTCATCATTTTCCATCATAATTTTGTTTCGTCATTCGACTGTCATCAGTTTTATAAGCATGACCAAAGTAACAAAGCATATACGTCCATCATTGGAGCATCCTATCCACTTTCTTTCATAGCACATTTTTTTCCTAACCGTATCCCACCTAACTTTACTTCAAACAAGGGAGAAGTAAATTATATAAGAAAACAAGTTGAGGGTTCTCGTTTAAATTCAACGGGAAGAAGAACAAATTTAAACTGTTTCATCAGGAAAAAAGAATCATCATGATGAGATGTGCTAAGTACAAATACCATTAAGTGTGCCATAAACAATTCATTAACCGCCCATAGAGAGGATGAGGTGAAACACACACTTGAATAAAGGCAAAATAAGAAACCCTTGCACCGAATCAAAGCTTTTCTTTGAGAGTAAATGTTATTGTGTAAATTCAATCCCTTTAAATTATTTTACACGGTTATAACAATTTTCGCTCGTCTGCGATATCACGTGCTTACTCTTGTTCTTGTAGTTAAGTCGTAGGAAGTTAAGTTTAGTGTATTTTGTATTTCATATGGTCATCACAATTTCCGTAAAATATAATTCGTGAGAAATTTATTTAAGTATATTTAAATATGGTTATAACACTTACCTTGTTTTCACATTTCTTAACACCGTTATTCATGTAAACTTTCACCGCTCACGAGTTTTAAAGACTAATAGTCAGGTGATAACTCGGTAAACATCTCGGATGCTACTACATTATTTAGTTTTAGTTGTCAATTATTTCTTCCTTAGTGTGGTTTGTAAAAGTTTATTTTATTAAATATTCCTTATTTAGTTAAAATACATATATACAGAATCTCGGTTTCAACAATTGAGGGCCTCAGAGTCAAAGTAATACAAGTAACATAAACACAAAAAACGATATAAGTGCGTCGGGTACCGTCAGGTAGCTACAGGAAAAGGAATACAAGTGTTCGAACGTATGGTGCTGCGATCTATCCACCGAACACTTAAGCTACTTCGCTTTTTGTCACCGGAGTAAAGTGATACAGGTGACACTGGATGATGTTTGTTACTTGTATTACTTTGACTCTCAGGGCCTCAATTTGAGTTGTCGCTAGAGGGACGATGTCTCCAAAACGCAAAACGTCTGCTAAATATTGATACATTTTATTAATTTTTTCTCAATTTCGACTGGAAAACAACATTCGGTTATAAAAATAAGAATCTCTAATCAATTTTCTTTCTATTGGTTCTTCTCCCAATTCCGCACGACTTGTATTTCTAGTTAAAATTTGCAAATGAAAAAGGGTCTGAACGAAACCAACCATCAGATTAACGTGTTTTTCTTATGGTAGTCACTGAAAAATATATAAATACATAAATAAGTTAGCATATATTACATAAACAAACCTTTGGCATTTTACTCTGAAATCGGCTCATCAAGACGATTAGTTTGAGTATAAGTTGATGGGTGTCCGAAATCTGGAAGTGGCTAAATATTTCGAACATCCAAACACACCTAAACGCACTTTCTCCTTCTTTATATATATAGAGAAAGAGCTAGATGTTATATAATGACGTAGCCCGGATGCTCCACCAAAATTAGTATTCTCCAGCATAGTTCCTGTTCCCTTTTATAGTTACACCCTTATGATCAGGAAATTCGTAGCCTGTCCTAATTAACTTAGTGTTGTAGCTTTTACGGTGAACATTATCCATATTGATGGAGTAAGAAATTGCAGATTTCCATTCAATGAAATTAACTTCACTAGTGTATTCAACTCTCTTCCCTTGGACTACAACCTTGTCGTGGTGAAAGGGCTTGCATGCTCCGATGACCCCTAGAGCTGCACTGGCGGGAGCAATGCTCCTGGTAGGGTCACCCATGCCAGATTGGTCGAAGGTTAGGAGACAGACGAATGGTAGTCCGCGCAGCGTCTGTACCTCAGTGAGGCGGCTGCAATAGGCGTCTGACCCCAGTGGGGCGGCCTCTGAAGTGATGATGTCTCGTAAAAAACACTATTGAGATAGGCCACGGAATACTATCTCAATTAAAACAAAAGCCTTGATATTATGGACAGTTCTCAATTGATAATGAATCCTGGCAACTACGGGACTCGGCCCAGAGGGCCGGGTGTCGGGCCCGGCAGCGATGGGAGCAAGGCCCCTGCGGTCGTCATCACACGAAATCCTTGCTCAGACGTAGTAGCAGTAGAGGAAAAGAAGATAAGGAAGGGGAACGAAACAATCAGAATAGGCACGTGGAATGTTAGGACTATGCTGAGGGCGGGGTAGCTAGAGAATATATAACAAGAAATGAATAGGGTGGGTCTAGACATCATGGGTCTGGGTGAAGTAAGATGGAAGGACGACGGGGACTACTGGAGCGATGACTATAGATTAATTTATAGTGGAGGGAATGAAAGTCAGCGCGGGGTGCATTCATAATGAATAGGAAAATAGGTAGAAAAGCAGTGTATGCAGAACAGGTGAGTGATAGGATAATAGTCGTGGAACTAAAGGCAGAACCGACGAATTTAGTTATAATCCAGGTTTATATGCCTACCTCTAATCATAAGGAGGAGGAGGAGGAGGTAGATGGAGTATACGATCAGCTAGAGGAAATAATTAGTAGAATACCTGGGAGTAAGCACTTGGTAGTAATGGGGGATTGGAACGCGGTGGTGGGTGAAGGAAGAGATGGGCGGGAGGTGGGCGATTACGGGCTAGAATGGAGAAATGAGCGTCTGATTCGGAATTTGTATATGAACCAGACGGCGCAGGTTAGGGTAGCCAATGGAGAATCGGGATGGGCCACGATAGGACGGGGAGTGCGAAAGGGGTGCCCACTATTGCCGCTGCTTTTTAACGTGTATTCAGAAGAAATGGTAAGGGAGGCATGGGGGGAGGAGGAGGTAGCAATAAAGGTAGGAGGGGAGCTGATAAAATCAGTGAGATTTGCAGATGATCAGGCATTGGTTAGTCAGTCGGCCAAGGGGTTACAGTCAATGGTGAATGCATTAGAGGTGCAGTGCGAAAAGTATGGGATGAAGATCAACCACAAGAAAACGAAAGTGATGAGATTTTGTAGAAGTAAGGAGGCGGGGCTGAATATTAGGGTGGGAGGGCAGAAGATAGAGCAGGTCGAATAGTTTACGTATCTGGGTAGTATTTTGGAGGGGAATGGATTTAGTTGTAAGGACATCAGATGCAGAATTGCGCATGCTAAAGAAGCATTTTCGAAGAGAAGGGAATTGATGAGGGGGGGTCTGAGAAGAGACGTAAAGAAGAGGCTGGTGAAAACTTTAAAATGGAGCGTGGCGCTATATGGGTAGGAAACTTGGTCATTGCGAAGGGAGGATGTAGACTTTAGGCATTCGAGATGTGGGTTTGGAGAAGGATGGAGAAGGTGAGCTGGATGGCGAGAAAGACGAACGAGGAGGTATTGGATATGGTCGGAGAGGAGAGGAAGCTTGTGGCAGAGGTTCGAAGAAGGCAGAAGAGATGGATGGAGGAGGTTTTTGAGAGGAGAGGGCATGTTGAAGAGAGTAATAGAGGGCAGAACACTGGGGAAGCGTGGAAGAAGAAGGAAGAGGATAGGAATTCTCGACGAAATGAAAGGAGGTGGAAGATATGAAGAAATGAAGAGGGATCTAATAGCGCGCCATCCTTAGGAGGGAAAGCGAGACAATGTCTATGAGGTTGGGATGCAGAATGGGGACTGCCCAAGAACCTACCAATCATCTGGTAGAATACTTGAATGAAATGAGCGTATTCAACTATGTCTGGCGAGATATTATGGAAGAACATAAGGAACAAATGAATAAATTAGCCCTTAATTCTGCCCACTGGGTATTTAATTGTGCGATGGATTTCATCGCCTAAGCGTTGCATGCCAAATCATTTTGTACCCCGCTGTAACTTTTATCAACTTAAACAAGACTAATCAATGGAGTATTCCATTGCTTTTGATTTTCTATATTTTAACTCTATATAGTACAAAGAATAATAATATAGTCAAAAAGATTTTCATTTATGAAATAAGTGGGTAGTTTAATGTCTCAGTTGTAGGGTCCTTGGTTCATTACCAGGTATAGCCGCTTTAGATACTTGCGCCAAAATGAGAGAAACGATTTTCTGAATACCAGAAAGTTCGTGTGAAACCACAGGTGGCTCAGAGAACTAAACTACACCCCATCCTGCGTGAATTTCACACGCTGCAGAGCTTAGTGTGAGTCAGGCTCTGGATATTCTAGCCCCGTATATTGATCCGCGGGTTCACTGCCGTGAATATTCGTTCTAAAAAATTACAATTCCTATCCCTAAAGGCTGCTTAAAATTATTAATTTAAAAAATGAGGTTAAAAACTAATGTCGCATTAACAGAGCGGGTGGATGCAAACTGTTATTAATTATTTTGGTCACAAGTGGAAAATTTCCGATAATTTTTTACGCGTAAAGGAGTAAAGACCTATACACAAATGATACCCTGGGATTGTTGCTACCTGCGCATATGCAATGTTAGACTTATGTCTAAATGGACGATAAGATCTTAAAAATTAATTATAAAATTTCCAAGGTACTTAAAACGCTTGTAGCGAATTCAAAGTAATCGTGTTGATGCGTTGGCTGGGAAACTGGCTCCACATACCGAGGGTCCGGGTTCGAAATTCCGGCAGTTATTTAGCTTTTTAGGTGGAATCCATATCTCTACTTGAGTGCTATCTGGACGGAACTTGAAATGAGGTACTCCGTAAGGAGGAAGGCACTCGATGAGCCCTTTTGCGACATTTTTGGAGAATGACCTGTTTTCTCAGTTGAGTAGGTACTCTCCTAGAAGAATTCTACCCACACCATCCTGCCCTTCTAATTTTAATGTTGCAGATTACTAACCTATGATACGTGCCTCCTAAACTAACCAAACAACGCATTCATTATTTGCATGTTATGACGAGGCTGGTTAATTTCCACACTTTATTGTGAACACAATCCATTGTTTGAGCATACCTGTTATTTTGATGGTCATTAAAATGGCATGATTGCAAGATTTCATAAATGCGTTTCAACAATGTTACCCCTGGAAAATTTATAGTATTCAATAAGGTTTTTTCCCAAAATAAAATTTACTATATTGTATGATATCGCGGTAAAAATGACACGGTAATGACGCCATCGCGCTCAAGACGCCAAGGGAGCGTTGGGCGAAACTAGAAACCGCCATGTTTGGCACCTAAATCTCTGGAACGGCATCGCTCTTTGGAACGTGTGAGAAAAACTCGGGAGCTCTCCGGGTGAGTGAGGGATGGGTTGGGGGAGGCGGTGAGGGGGGATGGGACTTCCCGCGGCGCCATTCCGCCACCCTCCCCGCTTCTCCGCCCCCCTCATCCCCCCTCCTCCTTTGAAAGTACCGCCTCCACCAGCCGCGGCGGCCGCACACCCCTTCCCCGCCTGTTCACCCCGTGCCTCCGCAGCATCCACCCCCACACCCAGGGGAGCGGTGCGTGGACGGCGAGGGTCTAGGTGTGCCGGATTTTGATGAGAAGGATGCTAGGGAAGGCTTGCGATGGTCCCACCACGCATGCGTTGAAAAAAGTGATCGTATTGCGTGCTGACACGAGTATTTTGATGATGGGAGGTTAAGAACGGTGGCCCTAAAATAGGGTGGAATCCTTCGTCTAAAAAATGTACCTCCCGCCATGTGAGCCGACGCACGGAGGAGCTTATGACTGGGGGTTACATGTTCCTTCAATGCTAATTCTTCCAATTATTTTTTCTTTCTATTTATGTGTTTCGGAGAGACTTATGTGTCATAATTTGTCCAGATAGTTCATTGTATCTATACTTTAGTATTTTCACCCCAGCCCTTCCTAGGAATCCTTCACCCGTGTATCTCTCCGTCCATTTGATCTTCATCTCTCTTCAAGAGCACCAAGTTTTCTGTGCTCTCAATTTCCCTTTTTTCTATAGCTTGTAATCATCCAACCTTCTCTGCCATGTGTCGAGAGCTCTTCATAAACGTGCTGATGAAGGGCTTTTTTACTGCCTTGCTTGTGTTATTGGCAGTCGGTAGACTATTATTTCGACACCATTATGGATAGTACGTTAGAGAAGTTGCAGTAGACGAAAAGGAAGACCAATGAGGAAGTGCTTGGTAGTTGTATGAGGAATTGAAACTTCTGGATGAGATTAGAAAGAGGCAAAGTAGGTGGTTGGAAGAGGTAATGAGAAACAAATGTTTATTTAGGCTGTGATAGAGGGGAGGATGTTGGGTAAGCGGGAAAGGATGAGAAACAGAATAGGTTTTATGGACGGAATAAGGAAAGGTAGGACGTATGTTGAGATGAAGAAAGAAATATCAATGGTAGATAGAACCCTGTGAGTTTAAAAATCTTGAGGATTTTTATTCACTGCCATTAGAACCTACCATAAACGGTAATAACCTAATAGTAATAAATATAATGGATAGGCTCCTTTCAAATTCAAACATTCATTTAGAATATTATTTATGCAATCTCGTTTGTACTAATTTAATTTTTAATTAAAAAATGGCCTGCTCTTGAACTTTCCCGGATCAGTTTGTGCGCTGGCGTGGGATTTCTTGATTGAAATGACAGGGGTCTATGTGCGAACCTCTGATGATGCTGGGTGCAGTGTTGGCAACTCCCTCCGGGCATAATCTCATTCTTCAGACCTAGAACAACTCGCTCCGGCACGAGGTGAAGTTGGCGTTGTCCACTGTCGCGTGCATGCACAGTAAGCGGGTCTTCTTAATCTCGTCTTGCCTCGGGGCACACCTTGATGGACTGCAGGAGAAACACAACATGGAGGGTAGCGGATTACTCTGCGAATTCGGTGGCGAAGGCTAGCTCAGAGAGGATTTGCGATAGCAGAATTCTGCTCAAAAAGATATGTACTAAGGACACCTACACCTACTAAGGTGGCTTCAATGATTCACCCTGTTTGTTAGGATATTGATTTAATCTTCTATCATCATTTACTTAGTGGAAAATCAAAGCGTTTTGAAATGACGACCGTTTCGAATCTAAATTTGTTGTACTTTTTACAAATCGGTAATTGTTGGTAAGTATTTGCAGAAAATTACAAAAACTCACAGCCGTCAGTCTGACAAAGATATAACACGAGTTTATGGTTCAGGATGAACAATTTGGAGCTCAATTTATTTGAAATCTATCGGACCCTAAACGTCATATTTTCTACATAAGGAATGAGTTCATTCCATATTAGAAATGGTGTTTTTATTTCTATAAAATTACGGGAAATTTTGTACCATAGTATTATTGTCACTTTTACTTGGAATCTGAGAAAATAGTTTTCTTCTGTCCAAGCCAAAAACATTATTATCCTGACCTTTTTATGGAAAGATCTTCCATATTGCATTATTTTCCAGTATTTATTTAATATCTCAATTTATCTCATGCAGTCAAAAGCGGCACAATGGACAATCACATCGGCTGATCAATAAAATAAATAAAGAACGTAATAACAGTAAAATAATAAAAAGAGGTTAGCAATAAAAACAAGAAGTAACGAACCAACAAATCCAACTCTGATGTTTTAGAGTTAGAACTTCATTACTCCTGTGACGTTTAAGAAATGCATTGAATGAGTTGGGTGGAGAGAAGAGGTCTACGGTAGGATATCTTGAGGACAACGAATTAAATTCGGAGGGGATTCGATAAAAGAGGGAACGTTAAGACGGAAGTTTTGGATGTGTAGGAGATAGCAACTTCGAGTGGGGTGAGGAGGTACACGAATCGGAAAGAGAGAGAGTTGGTTGCAGGTAAGGAGTTGTGCATTCATGATGTTATGTAAGAATCTAAGGCCCGATAATGACCTGCATTGATATTGGCGAGGAATTCCGAGGGAGGAAAACTTAGTTAACATAGCAAGGTATGTTTAAAAAATATGGATGCCAGTCGCTGATATGAAATTGAAATATACGTATAAAATAATGACATATTGCAATTCTAGGATGCTCAATTATGAACCTAAAACACACAACTGCCATTTTCTCATAGCCTCAATCTTGCCATTTTCGTTCATTGTAAGCTGGTATTCTTAGTGCCCACCATTCAGGATAGGATTCGTTTTCATTGCAGGTGAATCCGGAAATCTCTTTCTCGCCCATTTAAACTCCGGGGGCATATTTTTAGGCGCTGTGACGACTGAGCGTGCGCCTGACGTTTTACGGCGTGCGTCGTGACGCACTTGTGTCCTGTGCCTTCCGCGGCAGAGCGACGCTCAATTTTGTCTCCGCACCCATACCATCTCATCCCAGTCGTCCCGCGTTCTCCGCTGCCGCGTGTCCGAAGCGTCCCTGTTCTTCGTCACTCCCCCTTTACAAGAGCTTTACCCTTTACACTCCTCTCGCTCCCTCTGGGAGAGTCATCACTATCCTTTGGGTTGACCCATTTGCGGAGCCTCAAACCGACGGTTTCACCGCTCTTGCTCGAACTGTGGCTACCTCTTATCGAAGTTCGTGTCGTGTTTCTCACCTCATCTGGACGGATATTCCGATTTTACTTCTAGTTTATCGTTCCTCCGTCTCTCGAAAACGTTTTCCCATCTTCGGAAGGACTTCCGGAACTGAGGAGGTAGGTATGGCTTCAGTAGTCACGTAGTAGTCGCCCCAAAAGCTAACTTGAAGTGTGCCGACGTCCCTCAAAATGTTGAATGCTGTAGGGGCTCCTCTGCTCTTCCCCCCGAACGGTTATTTTCTATGCTATTGACTTAGTTTGCTATCTCTATACTTAGTTCACTAGCTGTCTAATTTACCTTCTCAGTCTTTTCATTATTTTAAAAAATAGCTCTTTTAAAACTAAGCTATCGAATGCCACAAAGTTTAGGGGAACATTATTTCATCATAAAGGCCGGTTCTGTCGCGCGCGCGCATAGGAACTTAATTAATGCCGTCACCATAATGTTGCGTTGCAATGCATTCTGTATTTTGCTGCAAGCTTTACTTTACACCAAATCATAATTCATGAGTCTATATCAATCCCTGTCAGAATTTGTTGCATTTTCAAGCAAGTTGTGGTTAATTTGTCAAAATAAAAATATCAAGGAAATGAATTGAAATTAATATGACAAAAAAACTCCCTTATATACGATGATGATGCAGTGCATCGAAACCCGGGTTGATTAAAAATTTTTATCTGTGGAAAATTGCATCGTCTTAGTTCTTATTCCCTTACATATATGATTGCTTTTGCTATATTGCTGTTGTTTAATTTGAGAAAATCCTCACCTTTGTCCTTGGATAAGATAGGATTTCAAAGATTACTGTGATTTTTGGTGAAGCACGAAGTGGTCGATAAAAATTAAATGTTGAAATTTCTCATTCGGATAAGTTTTAAGTATTCCTGAGTCGACGGGGCCTTTGATGATAATGAGTAAAACACGATAGGAGCAAATATCTCGACCCCTTTTCTGGTGTCATGGTAATCTCCCGTACAAAATAGATAATTGTTCTTTCAAGCCATTCCTCTAACTTCTTGAATTTCCAACTTTTAATTATATACGTTTGACATCCTTCGTATAGCGGGCATATTCCGTTCATGTTTTCCTACCATGCGGGGTGAAGTTCTCGCCTACTAATCCCGGGGGTCCGGCCCGCGGTTGTTTTTCACCACCAAGTGCATGACCGTCTTTGTTCGTTCGTATTATTATTACTTGTTGATTCAGGTAGCACTTTTCATAGGATTCAATGAATCGTGGCTGAAATGGCGCTTTATTTTAAAGAAATATATTTCCATTATCCTATTATACCAAAATATCAATTGCCTACGTACCGTACAAATTTTCAAGATATTTGGCAAAACGTGGAAGCCGTATTCTATGGGATATGAGCGGAGCTCAAAAGAGACATTATAAAAACTAAGAAGCTCCAATGCACAGATCGCCTCAATAATGTATCGGAGTGTAGTTCTAATTCTTTCTCATTTATACAAATAATTTAATGCTCAGGATAAAGCTTATAAAATTGTAAAAAAAACCTTTGGTATTATTACTCATGATTAAGACAAACTTAGTATTTTCTACAACATTTTTTTAATGTACGAATCGTTTAGCCGCTTGACGGCATCTTCAGGTCAGGTACACAATACCTTATTCTTAATACCTTATTGTGTACCTGACCTGACGAAGCCGTAAAGCGGCGAAACGCGTCGTACATTAAAAAATATTTTATAAAAGCACTAAGTTTCTCTTAATCATGAGTAATAATATATAAAACTTCCTGCCTGCCACTGTGAAGTTTAAACCTTTGGTAGTTAATGCGTTTTCAACATACGGCCTGGTAGATATAAGTCATGTTAAACACTCAAACGTGCTTACCTACTAATTTAATTGCTTGGAAGTTTAGTCAAATACAATTTTTACGTCATTAAAATTGCTATCAGTACTTCATTTTAATTACAATTAGTTAAATTTGAAAATTACATTTTTATTATGGTTTCTATTGTGTCTAAGCAAATATCTCGTTCAAACTACATTTGAGTACCCGATGTTTAGGGCTTTGAGGATTTTTTGAGGAATCAAAAAAATAGATTAAATTAATAAGTAAAAGAAATTAATCCTATGTGTTGCATCAAATTATTTTCATAGTAACAAGTGGTATGATTTAACTCGCAGAGCATATTGGCGATTAATTCGTCAATATTTCAAAGTTTCGTGATACTTTTGCCTCTTGTGGTGAATTAACGTAATTATGTGTCGCACCTTTCCTGCAACGATCCGGCAGCTTCCAGTCCTTCAAACTTGAAGGCCTAAGCGTCGACTTGGAAAGGCATCGATGATAACGGTCGCACGCTGCTGCCACCACCACCATCTCCCACGGGTTCCTATACCACGACATCAGAAATAGGGGCGACATCTCGTTCCTTCGGTTGATGCGGGTTTTTGAAATGCGGGCGGTGGTGGCGGCGGCGGCCGGAAATTTCCCGCGAGTAGGAAGATACGGGTCGCGGCTTCGCGTCGATATGCGCCGTCGACGGTGTCATCGGGTGGCATCCTTACGATTTCCTTCCAATTGGGTCATGGACGGGGATGGGGGCACGAATTTAGCTGTCCTCTGGCATCAGCAATGTCCGCTAAAGGCTTTTTCTCTTCCATGAGGTCCAAGGTGTTAGTTTCTCCTGTGGGATTGGCTCATAAAATGTGCATGAGGAATGAAGGTGTTTGGCTGGTATTCAGGGGAAGTGACTGAAAACCGAGGTAATTTGTACCGTTAAGAATAGATAGGTTGGTTAGTAAGGAATGATCATTAGGGAACGTAAGAAGGGAGGAGAGAAACCTGGCGTCGGAAATCTCCGTCATTGACCTTAAACAAAGGCGACAAGTGGCCTCGGTTTTAGTCCTACTCGGAAGATTGAGCACAGTCTGACGGGAGTCATGATTTGATTATAGGAATACACTCTAGTTCGTTTCCGGATTACGTTAAATATCTTCTCCATTACCCGTAAACCTGGACAAGCAAGCCAGTTCTATATTTTTTACTATTTGCCGAAATATTTCTAATCTTCCACTGGATAAACGTTTTACTTAAACCAAGGTTTCGACTTGATGTATAAGGACAATGTGATGTTACATACCTTAAGGTGGGTCAAGTTTAAACCTTATTCATTAGAGACGTGTTTACTCTTGGGATATTGCCAATATTTTTTCACTCTGCTGGTTTTCTTCGAGATACTGGCGTAACCTTTATAATTTATTGAGAAAATATAAGTTTTCTTAGGAAATTCTAAGTTTGACCTTACGAAACTACAACGTGTGTGATGATTCTGAAAATATTGCGTGTTGTTATTTCTGTTTGAATGGGGAGTAAAACGGAGGTTTACTTAATTTTTTTAGGTACGGCCTTACCATGAATCGATAAGTGAATCTATGTCTCATCGTCTCCAAGACCTCACTTGATCGATTGTATTGTGGTATAATAGCTTCAATGTGTCACTATAGACATAATTTTTTTACGTGAGAGGGTACGTGGTGCCATACGGTTCAGGTGAGTATCGGATAATAGCGAACGCAAAGGAAGCAATTATAAACGAATCAATTTCACAGTTAATACGCGAAAACGGAGATTATTGCAAAAAGAAGGGTACTACGTGGAAATTTATCTTTACCCAAGTAATAACAAAAATAACAATAAAAATAACAAATTATTTGTAACAATATGGAGCAATTTTGACCTGATAGTCTAGTAAGTTGTATCGTTTGACGCAGAACAAAAACAAGTTCCTTTTATAAGACAACATTTATTCCCTGGTTTAAGTCATGATTCTGAATTAACTTCTACGTTAATAAGATTCATTGCTACGATTGCTTCTTTATTTGGTACCTACCATTTCGTTACTTTCAATCATAATGTGCTGCTATTCACGATAAAATTTGGATGAAGATCGACCAATGGCTTACCAAAACCCTGTTCTCCAATAGAATACGTGTGAATATGTGATATGATACCAATCTCAAGCTTGCACAGATAAGTTAAAACACTAAAAGGAAAAAATTGAGTTTCTCCTCAGATTAAGGTTAGCATATAATACCGACCATGGATTAATACATTTTCGAGTCGTATTAGTCATGCCCTGCAAAATCGCTTTCCGTTTACGAGGAGAAAAACGAACCCTTCAGTGGTAAGGCATATAATTTCGCAATAAAATTAATAAAAGGGCCCTTTGCTTATCGAGCGGTGTTCATCTCTCAAGAAAAGGCCTCACGGAAACGCTTTTCGTCAGGCGTTTACAGCATTAGGAAGACTCCTCGAGCATTACGGCGAATGAGACGGGATTTCATAAGCCTTTCTATCCGGCGGCGTGCCCATCCCTTGATATCACCCCTAGCCGCCCCCAACCACTCCTTGGTACCCTGCCCACTCATTTCCCCCCCCCTCCGCCATTCCTTCCCTGCGGGCTTCTTACCCTTAAACCCTGTCCCTCTAGGGAAGAGAGAGAGGAAACTGTACAGCTGTTCTCGGTCCCAGGTGTATGCATTGTCGCTGTGGGAAGGAGCAACCGGGTTTCCGCGTCCCTTCTCCTCCCACCCCCCTCCGAGGGGACAACCAAGGGGGAAGGGGTGTTAGGATTATTGAAGTGTATGGTGGGGAAGGGTGGGTGAGGAAGACGGGTGGGTGGGGCTGGCCCTAGGGGAAGCAGGAAAACGAGCTAGCCACCCATCCAGTTTTTCGGGAAAAAGAACCAAACCCACGCGTACGGATCTATTTTTATTTTTTTATCATTTCTTTTTTCTTTCGATCCGCCCCGTGGGAAGAGTCCGGCATGAGCGTTTGTGGGAGGTGCGTCTCTCCGGGAAGGTTTTGAGAATGGCCGTTTTCTGGGAAGAAAGGAAAAATACACGTCTACTCCCATGCGTGAGCGTTGAAGTTTTCTCTTTTTATTTTATCTCTCTCTCCTGATTCATCGTCACGTTCAATGGCGATGGGAAAATTAGTTTTACTTTCGTCCACCCTGATTTCCTGGTGGGAAATGAGCAAATATTTAGGATGGCTGGCTATTTGGGTAACGTGACGGACAACGGAGGACATGGCACCGTTGAGGATAATTGGGTGCCATGCCATGACGCCAAAACGCCATGCCATGCCAAATCATCGCACAAAATGTAAAATTGCCGCACCTAGATGGACAGCTACCTTCATCGGCTTCCAAGAGACGTTTTAGCAGGGAGAAGCGTCACAGGGTGGTCATTTCAAAGCAAAAGGAAAGGAGTGGGGATGTGGTTTGGATAAAGGGCGGTTTTTGGGGTTTATTGGGGGTGGAAAGTGGATTCGTCGTAGTCCCAGAGGTTACCTCAGAAGTGATTGCCTCTTTGCGTTAAACTGCCCGAAATATGTGTATTTTGATCTTGAGCACTAGTAAAATTGGAAGGATGTGGAGGTCAGCTCTCAGGTCACGGGTGTGGATGATCCTGAGAGCTCCGATAAGTTTGCGTATGATGACGTTCTCAGTCGATTGGAATCTGTTCAGGTGAGTCTTGGCGGCGCGGAGCCTGGAAGGGACGTCGTTGGGCAGTAGGGGTCGAAGCATATATGACAGGAGTTTGATTGCCAAAATGCACCAAATGAGGATCGGGATTCCTCTGCAAAATCTCCACCACTTTCGGGATTCTAACCCGGGCCACCGGCATTGGTCGAACTCTAGCCACTGCACTTGCCCTACCCCTGTAGAGATCCGGACTCGAACAATAAATAAAGGAGATGAGAACCAAACCACCGTTAATAAATTTCTTTTGTTTCTCCATCATGGTTTTTTCCATTCCGGGATGCACCGTGGGAAGTTTCCGACAGGAAAATTTGCTGTTGTGTCTCTGTAGACGGCTTGAGAATGGGCTGATTAGATGAGGAGAGCAAAAATCCATGTATTCCTGAAACGTGAGCTTTGAGATTTTAATTTTATATTTCCGGTGTGTATTTTTAAATTATCATTGCGTCCATAGGTGGGAATTTTCTGTTCTTTTGAACCCAATTTTCTTGGTAGAAGATGAGCAAATATGTGATTTTTATAGTGTCATATTACAATAGGGATGCCACTTTGTATCTTAAAAGTACCCTTAAGGAGAAAATAGAGCTTACACAATGACGAGAAAATTGATAGGAAAAAATATTAGCTTCCGGATTTGTTCAGCCTTTGAGGACCTTTTCGCTCTAATAAGCTCTAAAGTAATACGTTACCCTTGTTTTTTAGTAATTTTATTCTCTATAACAATGTTTTGAGTATGAACGTATTAGGTTTGCATTGACTTTGATTAATAGTTAATCTAGGGGAATTACTCTAATTATTTATATCCACCTATATATACCAAATTAAAATTCTTTTTATTTTAATTCTATTCACGTCCAGACCCCTTAAAGGATTCAAATAAAATGTGGTACAATTGTTTCTTATAATCTAGAGGGATGATTAGGCTATATTTACAAGGCCTCACGGCTCCTAGGGTCCCAAAGTAGGCACTTCGGGGAATGTAAAATATCGCTGAACTATAATGTTGCACACTGTTATGGATATACGCACAAAACCTCAAAAGTAAGGGTGGGGCCCTATAAGGCCCTGAGGCCCAAATTCTGAGACATGTGATACATCATTACGGATGAAGTACTAAAATTGTACCCACTGTACTAAACTTTTGCGCATAGGTATGTGCTAAGCACTAGAAAGGATATATTTATATAAAAGACGACAGGGACTCAGAGACTGCCAATTTGGCCCTCCATCCACGTTGACATGCTCGATCAATGATGCCTTTACACCCGTAATTAAAGCATTGGACTCAGTGCGTAGGTTTACTTTTAAAAATTATTCGAAAGAATAGGAACTAGCTGGGATTTAGAATTGCATATAAAATACGATAAATGATAGGATAATGAGGATTTCATTCTTGCATTCGATTTTTGTGTTCGCTTTGATTTTGCCTAAACTTTTTCCAGATATCCAAAAACGTCAATTTTCATAGAATTTCAATGGTAGAAATTTTTAGTTGCGCCGAAACCGCAGGAGCTAAATATATATCTACAGCGATATTTTAGTCAGAGTTTTTTTCATAAAAATCACTCTATGTGTGGTTTATGAATGCTACATAACATACACATTTTAAATACCACGTTGGGAGGATTCATTTGATCCTATGCAACAATTTCAATTTTTTGCTGGTGTAATCCAACGAGCGTGTTCTTCCAGTGGAATTATGTTTCTCAGCATTGTTTGGATTCTAGTAATATTATGGACCCTGAAGTTAACTTCGAAGTAGTGGAAATAGTTAATTGGGCAGGTAACAAAAGACTGAGGCCATTTTCACAGCTCAGGATAGGTGAATTGGTTAGGGCAGAATTTAGGGAAGATTATTATTTCTTATTATAACCTTTATCGATCGCATTTAATCTCGATTTTTCGACGATTTCGTCTTCTCAGAAGTACCATCCGTATCTTTATAGCAGCAATCATCCTCAATTAATTTATATGTTCCTTGCGATTGTACGAATTGGTTATATACATGATGATAATTTTCGATAGAAAGAAGCCTTTCTATAGATATTTGCAATTAAAGGCTTATCGACGCTTTATTCGTGTCGATAATATTATTCATTATGGCTGGTGAGGAAAGGAAGCGCATGGATGAGATTAGAGGGATGCAGAGTAGTTTGTAAGGGGCGAAGGTTTACTTAAGGCCGTGATAGAGGGAAGGATATTGGGGGAGCGGGGAAGGGGAAGGAAGGAAATAAGTTTTATCGAAGGGATGAAGAAGACTGGGACGTACGCAGAGCTGAAGAAATAAATTTTAAATTTAAATAGGACCACGCGCATGTAAAAGTCAAGTGGATTTTATTCACTTCCGTTTAATCTTCCTTAACCGGTAGATTTCCTTAATAATAATAATGACAACACCGCCATCAATTTTCGACTATTCGTCGTCTCCTCAGATAAAATCACTTTATACAATTTATAGCAGGTTGGATGATCGATATTGATGAAATAGCGTTAAATGCCCCAGATTATTTTAATTCGAAATGAAAGTTATGTTGTGTTTACATATTTACGCCGCATACTCTTTCGCAGACTCTCGCGTCTCCCTGTTCCTTTCAATTTTCCGTATCGAGTCGGTCGATGTCAAGGGTCGATATCGAATTTAATGCAATATATATGTGGTTATATCACGCGTCCCAAGGAGTACGGGGCTGCAGGTGTGCGTCCATGAGTGGAGGAGGCGTAATACGGGGGTCCGTTGTCGGGAGAGTGAGGGGGGGGGGGCGAAGAGATGGACGGCCTGGACCGGCGGGGGAGAATAGCGGCCGGGGTTTGAAAGAGAGATGGCGGCGCTGGCACTGTATGCGTGTGTGTGTGTGAGCAGCAGTGCCGGAATTGGTTCGGAACTGGTTGTGTGGTTCTTTGCCACCCCCTTGCCACTACGTTTTTTTCTCCTCCGCGTGCAAGAGGGGGAGCGAGGGGGGGGTTTGGAGGGCGAGGGAAAAGAAGGAAGGAAGGGGTGGGTGGGATAGACGAAGGATAAGTAAAAAGGAGGAAGATTGATCGCGACGATAAATAATTGGTCGGAGGGGGAAGAGAGGTGGGAGCGGGAATTTGCGGAGATTGGGCGCGGATTTTTATCGCCGTTTGTTTTTTCCCTCTCTTTCTACTTCTCGTGCTCCCCAGCAGGGGGCTCGTTGGGAGCTGGCCGCATCGGTATGGAAAAGCAGGTAGGATGAGCGGAGGGTAGTTGGCGGGAGGCTTGGAGGAAGCAGTTGCAGGAGGGATGTGAAGGGAATTGGACGGAGAAAGGAGGATAAATGATCCTTGCAGAAGACAGTGAGCTAGAGTGAAGTTTTAAACTCACACTACGCGGCACCCTGCTAGCCACCTGAGTGTGTGACAGGGGTAAATTTTCACCGAAACATGCATAAAACTATGTTCTTTTAATGTTTTAGGTTTGGGTTAAATAAATTCTTGCAATCATACACTGATAATAATTTAAAAAGGAAAGGTGTACGAGAAGTCTGTATATTCTAGTAAGCACATAAAAAGAAGAGATTTATACCGAAAATGAGTTAACTTTTGCGCGCAATCTATCGATCATTCAATTTTTTTTGTTAGCTAGCCAATCTAAAATGGCTATTATTGTCTTTATTAGATCGCGGTAAAAATGAGATATTAAACCTTTACGTTAGGAAACTCCCTAATCTTTTACTCATGATGTAATCGACTGTAGTGTGTCAAGAGTTGCAAAATACTTTTGACATCGTCAAAAAAGAGACAAGCTTCTAACTTACCCAAAAGATATGGTCTAAATTTAAAATAGGGTCCGATAACTATTACCACCTTTGATGTTGTAGCAGAATTGTGACTCTGATAAAATTGTCGTGATGACCTTAAACATATCTTTGTAATCTTCGCTGTAAAAGTTCTAATTCAATATCTAAGCCTAAGCGACATATCAGACGTAGTATGTATGTATGTATGCATTGGCCTACGTGATATCGCAGAGAAAACATGTCTGGAAATGGGTTGAAAGCGAGGAATAGGAAAACAAATGGGTGGCAAAATTGTTTCTTTTATCGAAAGATAAAGCGGGAGATTATAGTTTGAATTTTTTTTTAATCCCGGGAAATACATCAATGGTCGAGAGCGCTCTACCCCAGCGGATTTATGAATATCCCACGAAATTTTTCGACTGTCCCTTTTTTTCGCTTCTTTCATTCTCTGTCGTGTACGTGTTCGAGATTGCGGATCTCTCTCCTCCCATATATATATCTTTCTCACCCCCACTCTTGCGGGTTGAAATATAGGAGTTAGTGCTTTATCGTGTTCCTGAATGGATCAGGTGGTATTATTCGCATCCTGAGATTTTTTTCTCCCTTGGCAATTCTCAATAAAAGGCCTAATTTCTCTTCTTAAAACCGTGTTCTCTCCTGAGAAGCGTAAATCGTTTTCATTGCCGGCTGTATTTTTGCGTCGGAACGATGGGGTTTTGTTATCATGGATCGAAACAAAATTATCTCACCTTCGACAAATGAATATTCACTGAATGGCGTTTTTATGTATCGGCTAATATTCATTTCTACTTAAATTAAAATGCCACGCATTTATTGATCTAATAGTCGTTTTGTAAATAAGAGTAAACTTATTTATCTGTAATATCTCGTGCTTAAAGTGGGAGTATTTACATGGACACAGTATAAATGCATTCCTAAATTACCCTTCTATGTGTGTACAGTGTGGATTGAGACGTAACGTTAAAATACTCTCGGACCTTTGTAGCCCTTATGGGTTAGAAATTTTCATCATGGCTACTATATGTACTACATCTCGCATCCGATTCGCTACGCTTCATACCGAAATATCATATAAATTCCTTAGTTAAGATTTTTACCAACCATTGTTTGAGTTATGTCTTATATTAATAAATGCTGCAAATTTTTTCCTTATAATGTAACTATTTTCTTCATGTTCTGGGACTCCTTAATGCATCAATCAAGAGCTATGAGAATGCTAGAAAATTTCCTTTGGTGAACTGAGGTTAAACCTTAAATTTCTCGAGCTGCTGATATTGCTATGACATTCACGCAATAATCAGAATTCGGAAACAGACTTAGATCATGCAACAGCCAACGTGTTACCAGTGAGTGACCAGGTTCCCCTACAAATGAATTAAGGAAAAGCAGGTGTTCAGGTAGGAATGAAAAAGTGCGAGGTATTCTGAGCTTGGAGTAGTTCGGGCCCACGTTTTTTCGGACTCCATATCAACGGGAGCCTTATAGCTCTAGGAAAAATACAACACATATTTAGGAGACGTATACGAACGCGCGACCTTGAGATTGTCAATCTTAGGTGTTAAGACCCGGTTACCGCTAGCAGCGATTTTAAAGGAAATCATTTGGTTTAAGTCTCAATGAAAGGGTAATGATAATAATTTTAAGCAAGAAATTAATTTATGTAAAATAAGAAATTAATTAAGTAAAATTAGAAATTAATTTTAGTGAAAATTAGTTCTCCGTAGATCTCTCTTGCATTTAACTCATAGCACCCATTCTTCAGTTGTGAAGTGTTTACCCAGGCGGGACATGTGCCGGCTTCCCCAAGATCAGCTGACGATGACATCATCCTGCCGCCATTGAGAAGGGCACCGGACAAAAGAGAAACTGAAAACTGAGGCGCGTCGGGATTAAGTAGGTTGCGTAGAAAGTATTTCCGTGTGAATTCTAGGGCAATTTCTGAAACGCAGTTCGATCCCGTTGCCTTTTGGTTGTCAGATCATCCGTTGAATTTGCTATTCTGACCGTTGCGTTCTGTATTTTTGACAGTTGTTCTGGGTGCGTTGAACTAGCCGCGGTAATGTTAGGAGTCAACCTCAAGTTTACAGGAGTTCGATAATTCCACTGAGGAAACATCCTCATCCGATAAATCATTCGATCACAAAGCAATCGGCTCGATACCGAGGGATCCTGGCTAGAGTTCCGGTCAAGGCGGATGATTTTTCGTATCTGAAGTTTTCGTACTCGTGTGCACTTACGGATGACTCCGTAAAGGTTATAGTTCGCGGTTGGTTCGTGGTAGGTACCTAAAATTTTGTCAACTGTAAAACACCGTAGTGTTTCGACTACGGATCGAATCCCGTGGACAGTGGCCATGTGACCGCTTCGTGATATTCCAGCAGTCATAAACATCTAGCTCTACGAATGTAAGAGAATGATTCAGACCTATCTTTATGGAACCAATTCATTTTTACTTAAACGATTGCTCAGTATTTATTCACTTTTTTAGTTTATAGTGTGGGAAAATACTAAGCTATCGTTTTATTAAAGAAAATCTGGCTCCTTAAATACGTTATAGAACATCCAACGGGGAGGAGAACACATCATTAGCTTAATTTGCTAAATAATTTTGCGCGATATTGAGGGATATGGGTCCGAATTCCACTCAAGGATGATTTTCATCTTCGGAATTGATGTACTTCGCCCAGTGGTTTTTTAAAGGAAATCGGGTGTTCGGGAAAGAACGGAAGAGTAAGAGCGAAACTGAAAATTGGTGTGCTCCACTGAGTTTTGCATCGGCCGTACTCAGCGAGGCTGGTCTACCGAGCATAAGTCCAAGTGTCACCCCGTATCTTTGCTGTGAGGACGCCAAGAGTCCGTCCGCTTAAACACTACCCGAGTACCGACATTGTCTCGTAGTCGTCTGTCGGACCTGCACGGATTTACATGCGTGGTCGTCAATCCCGCATTTCTAGTAGCGTTTCCCGCATTGATAGTATATACGCTACCTGACCCCGGCGTGCGCGGACCTACTAAATGTCTTCCACTACGCGCAGGGTCGTCTCCGTAGGAGGAAACCCCGTCCCCACCGCGGTAACCCAGCGCGCGAAATGCACCCATGTGACTACTACTTTGGTACCTAACCAGCACGGCAGCATTTCCGAGAGACTTTAAGGTCCGGCTGAGCACATCCGATTCAGAACTCTGCTACTCCATTTTGCGCGTATTTCATTGGACAAGTGCGTGAGTTTTGTACATACGTGCGCGAGAATACCCTCAGGTGGGCTCGGATGGAGGGGAAGTTCGGTGGAAGAGGTGAAAAGGGGAGGATGGTAGATGGGGGTGGGGGTTCACGGTTGGGGAGGGGTGTTGGGAAACGTCGAGCCGAGGAACAGGTGGAAAGACTGTTGGGGGGTGAGAGGGGAACGTTGGGGGCGGAGATTTGTTCAGGAGGTTGTCGGAGGGTGAGGAAAGGGGGTAGGAAAGGACGGACAGTGCGAAGGGTGAGGGGAGTGTGGGTTGGGTGCAGGAGGGAGGAGGGGTCACTGCAAGTGCTACCGATTGGGGGGTATGTGAGCGTGCCTATGGGACAGCAATTGATCCACCGACGACCGTGTATCGGTGTCGTCCAACCCTGCGAGACCCATTTTCAGATGAAAATACATCTAGTTTGACATAGATCACGACCTCTAATTGGCGACGGCTGCTAACGTTTCTAGACCAGTTTCGATGTAAATTTTATCGGTTAAGCATTTCTCCTCATTTGTCTATAGATTGCTAACAGAAATTTCCTATTTTAACGCAGAGTGTGTTCATGCATGATCATGGTCTTCGTTGCTGAAAAGCAGGGACAAAATTTTTTAGAGCTTTCGAGCTTACGCAGGGGAGAAAAGATATTTCTTCATTGGACACGCTTCAACGAATAATATATTTCAAAAATATTCCATTATTTGCGCCACAGTAAATATTTCTTCCTCTTTTTCTTTTCTCTTATGCCTTGGTATCCTCTACAAACTCCTTCCACCTCTTAAGGTCCTTCACCAATATCTTCATCTCCTTCTTCCCTCTTCTCCAACCATACTTTTCTATTATTCCCATCCATGTCTATCTTGGTCTACCTCTACTCCTTCTACCATCTGGTTTAGCCTACAGTACTTTCCTAGGGATTCTATATTTGGTCAATTCTACGGAGGTGTCCTTGCCTTCTTAGCTAGTATTATCTTTTTCATTAAGGGCTCACCCTGGAGTCTCTATCTAATTCTTGAGTTTCGGTCCAGATCTCTTTTGGTCTTATTTGCTATTCTCCTCAATATTTATTTCAATGTCAAGTAATATCAAATTTAAGTAAGTATTTTTAATTGATGACATTCACAATTACAAACTACATAGAGCTAGCTATTCATAAAGGTCGGTACTTCCTAAAAGATGCTACAAGCAATAGTATCTCTGTGCGTTTGGGGTCGTTATAGGCGTTTATTGAACCGTCCTTTGGGCATAGAGACCTAGTTGTTACTTAATCGAACCATAGGGTTCTAGGTTTAAATGTGCGGAATTCCCGTGTACAGTTCCAGAAAAATCCATGTCGAGGGATTTTATGAGCAGTAAAACATTTTAACGAACCTCTGATGAGTGAGAGAAATATGATACATCCACTTCAGAATAAGTAATTTTCCACTTCTGAATAATTAGTATTAACTCTAAACAGATATTTTTACAGGAAAGCCTAACTATATCATTGATCTCCTCAGGATTGACGGAAGATTGTCGTTAGGAATTAAACGTTGAGGTTAATCAGTACAGTTCAATTATCTGAGGTAATGTGCACTAATGCACCCCCGGATAATTCGGATGGCTTATATGCCTGAAGAGACTGCGGCTAAATTATATATTTAGTTGCTTTGCCGCACTTAATTCCTTGACATGGTTGAGATAAAATATTTTTGCGCATCCCCGTTTATTTAGAGGTAGAACTGATTGTCAAATACAGGCGTTCGTTTGCATTAGCTAAACATACTTGGTACATCCGCAGCGTAAGAATCAGTACCTCAGATTTTACGGAACATTGGCAGGTCAGGACTCGAGTTATCGGGACTTAAAAGTGCTGCCAAAAATTTCATAAATCATGTCAAAAATATTTTTTTTAGCTCCACTGTAAAATGTATTGCTCCTCTCTGAACATCTCTTAATCACCCTACAGGTGCTTCACCACGTTGTTCTGATAATCTGATGTTGCCCTCATCCGTCCTTGTGTGTTGGACCTTTATTCTTCTCTTTTTTATCACCAGAATCTCCTACTGCGACTTTTGATTCCATTCTTTCCTCTTCATCATTGAGCTGCTGCTGCTGTCTCTTAACTCATCTCTTCAGGGCTTCTACACGTTTCATAACTGGCTATTTTATAATTAGAAGGTTCGAACATCGGTAGTCCCCATAAAAGAGTCATTAACCTTATTTTCTTCATTTCTTTGAAGCATAGGATTTCTTTCATTCATAATAATATTTTTCTTGTACTCTTTTTCCTGACCGCGTTTCCGTAGAAACATCAGATAAAAGATTTTCCGGCCGCTCTCTAGGCAAATGTGTCTTTCGCTAATAAACTGTAGCACTACAGTGCTTTAAATGCAGAAAACATGATCTTTTATGTATTTAAAATATTACTTTTTATCAAGTCTATTAAATTATCAAATTGATCAATAAAATAGTATCAGATAAATATAGTTGCATTTCCATGTAGTACTTTGCAGTAATAAGTAGTGGCCAGAGTTATTATCCAAGAAAGTCGTGCGTTCTTAGAAAATCATAGGCCTCTGATGGATGCAGTATTTAGGTAGATTTCTACTAATGTGACTTTTCGCCTTTAATGGATAGAGAGTGGAACTGAAGTATAAAACGAGCACTGTGCTACTCCCGACCAGTAAACGCCGTTCGAATTTTTATGACAGATGAAATACAACGTGAATGAATTTGAAATGCAAAACGCAATTTCAAATTTAATGAAACCACAAAAATGAGGAAATTGAAAATATTTGTAAACCCTTACATATTTATGAGCTCTTTCTTCTTATAATTACGCTCGAAAGTGAGGATAAAGTCACCGTGATTTTTTCTCATTGTTTACTCAATCAGTTGGTGCTTCGAATAACGGCAGTGAAAATCAAAGTTGACAAACATTGGAGCGCAGGACATCCCTGTGCCAAGTTTCCGTTGTCACCAAGTAGGAATGGAAAACTGGAGAGCAATAGATTGCACGATGTTAGCTGGAATGCTAGGTTACAGTAATTGATTATTATTTCTTGGCAGCTATTTTTACAAATGTATTAGTAATGTAAATATTTTAGTTTTTATTTCAATCAGTATCAAAATGAGCTTACTTTAACCGATCAAATATTGAAATAGAGGAGATGAAATTGCCCGCACTAAGAAAAACTGTCAGGCAAAGAAAGAATGTTTGGGCCTCAACAGTTACTGGTTGACATTTTTGTTATGTAGGAAAAGTAAACTGGGTGATAATATATTGTAAACCTTTCACTTTAATTGAAGTTTGCATTGACTGTTTATTCCATCCTGGTAGCAATTTTGACGCAGGTAATTGTAGGTAAAACATAGGTTATATTGTATTTTTAATTCAGTGTCAAAATGGGCGAACATTTACGGATCAGTTTTTGAGAGGAGAATTAAAATTGCTCGTAGAAAAAAAGTGAAGGCAAGGAAAAGTGAGGTGAGGTTTTGGGTTTTTAATTATTTTACCGACTGCCGTTCTTTTATGTAGGCCTCCCCGGAGGGGGATGATTGACGACCGAGCGCACGATCGCATTCGACCCGCGGGACTTGGCGCTGCGCAAAAATGGAGCGCGCATCTGTTTCGTATCACGCTGGAATAATAGTAGATACCCCTTACCATTTAACTTGCCACGAACACTCTTGCATGGTCCAAATCTGTCACGAGCAGTCCCAGCAGGCACCGTAAATCTTTTATTAGTTTATTTTTTTCTACTAATTTTCTTTCCTCCCTCTCGACCCCTATGATTTCATGGATTTCATTCAGCACACTTCATTTTTCCGGGATCATAATTAGATAGCCACTGCGTCCAACCGCCAAGTCCAACCGTTTCCACGTGTGTAAAAAACTATTTTCGCGTCCGATGAAAATAACAGCGAGCTACGACAAGGGGAGGAAACAAATAAAGAAGCGATTACAATGCACGCGACAGAAAAAAAAACGGATAGCCCCCCCCCCCCCCCGTGATGTGTCCCACATTCCCGGTCGGAAGGGTCCTGGGAGCCGCTTTTGGTATCTCCGGAAATAATGCCGATGAAGGAATATTAATGTCGATAATTATAATATTAACCAGCGCCCACGTGCCTTTCTTAGCGGGGGAGTGAAGGGGAGTGACGTCATGGCCGTTCGAGTGTCCCGTTCCGAATAAGCTTCGGCCGAGACGGTGGAAGCGGCACATTTTTGGAAATACTAGTGTGGGTGACGTTTTTCCCTCTTCCCTCCCTTCCTCCTGCCCGCGTCCGGCAGCTCGTCTTCCGCGACCTTTTCCTCATCACTCACCCACGGGGAGTAGGGGAAGTTCACCCTAAGTGACGCAGGTACACTGGCGTCCAAATTTAACGCGATACTTTGTGGCGTTATTCGGTGGCCCTGGCGAAAACTTCCTCATCCAGTCAAGAATGGAGGTAGCCTGAATGAATCTCATCAATGGAATTGCCTAGCCATCGTCCTCTTCATTCTCCAACTTTCATTAAAAGTGTAGCAAGAGCTTTGTGGGAATAATATGCATGATTGCCTACCAATACGTTGCGATTAATTTTTAGGTAGTTTACGTTATGAACTGAGGAATCGGAATCGGCTTTATTAGTGGTGATAGGTGAATGATTTGACGGAGAGGGAACCTTCAGAAATAGGTTTGGACCTTACATTATGGTGCTCTAAATTTAACTCAGATGATGTTTCTTGTTTGAAGGGACAAAGATGATTTTAGCCATAATCGTCGCTTAAGTTTCATTGCGTATTTATTGGTTCTTTTTTAATAGTCCAGTTGCATTTTTTGACTGGAAAATAGTCTTGATATTTGAAGGATGATTGTATTTATTCCGTTGTAATAATTTAAAAATAAACGTTTGGTCTCTGCCATAGAGATATTCCAGCCATCACTACAGCTATTTCGATTCAGCGTAATATTGAGAGGTACATTTTAGCGACCTCAACTAATTACTTTGGACAGTGTCGATTAGAAGGAATACCACGTCGAAAAAATACTCATGAGGAATTTGGAATTTTAAACCCTTGGTTCTCTTTTCTGTTATAGTTTTCGTTTTTAGTGAGTACAAGCTTCGTTTGACATATAGCTGATTACAGTATTTCCTTACTTATTTTTAAAACCTGCATGGAAAGTTCATATTTTAGGTCATACTTGTATCTTTTCACGAAACTGAAATTTTTCAATACGCAAATAGTTAGTATTCTAAAGATAATGAAGTACATTGGAGAGAAAATCGTTTCATTGTCAAGGAGATTTATATCAAATAAACGTTCATTGTCAGTGAATAAATATATGTTATTTGAAAATGAATGTAGGTTAATAAGGCATGTTTGATATCTTCTCGAATCAGTATAAATTCCTAAAAGCATGATTCAGTACGCATTCTAGCATATCCTCGTGTTAGAGAAATTATATTACGTAAGTCAATATTACTTTTACATTCCTATTTTTTGTCGAAAATTTTAATGAACCTTTTTTCATCGGTGGAGTTGTTGGATCGTCGTTGTGTGAGCAGAAAAATGATCGCACAACCCAAAAAAGTTGCCTCTAACTCCTTTCGGCACTTCTCCAATTTTTCCTTGTTCCCAACCATTTTGGTAGTCGACCGGGGACTATTCTTTCACCCATTTTGAGTCTGAAGTAATTACTTTATAGTCTTCCTTGCGAAAATAACCATCCATGTCAAAAAACACTGCACGTTACCTGCATTACTTCCTTTATATCATCTTCTAAAGGAACAAACGGGATGGTAAATTGGAAGGGAAGTTTTATGTGGAAAATCAAACTACGCAAACCTCGGAAAAACAAAGAGGAATGAACGAAATTAGTACCTACTTCAAGGGAAGTAAATTAGTCAACATAGGAAGGTGAAGAATGTTGGGCTTTTTAACCAAACTTAAAATTGAAATATTGATAATGATGAACCTCAGCTTGAAAAAATGACATACTGTCGAAATGTACTCTAATGCATAGCATGAAGTCTAACTCCCTTATAAACCATATTTTGGTTAGCATAAGTGGCATAATGTTTTTGAACCAGTACGGTATTGCTCATGTGAATAGCAGTTCAAAGATTAGAGCTATTGGGGCAAGTTAGATAGTTCAACTGGAAGTGGTGCAAATATGGGCACTTTTATTTTTTAAAAGGATCCTAGAAGTATAAATACTCTCAAAAACGTAGTAGTAAAAACTTACGGCAGTAACCCAGGCAAAGCAATTAAGAATTAGTCACTTATGAATTTTATGTGGAGCGTAGCGTTGTATGGAAGCGAAATGTGTACTTTGGGGTAAAATTGGAGGCTTCCTGGATCAAGGCACGTACCACAACGCTACCCAGGATTTTCAATGCCGAAGATATTGGGGGGGGGGGGCGGAATGTAGAACCCTGGGGTGGTCCCCCCATCGGCACGGAAAATGGAAGATCCTGTCAGACAAGAATCCTTTTTCCTCTGACAATATCCGGAGCCGTCTTGGCCATTCATCGTGGCAGATTGTTATACCTCGCATTTATTATCATCAATTAGAAAAAAAATTACAAAAAAATATAAGAATCATCACTTTTGGCGGCATGCCAAACCTCATGGTTAGTTTTTCATCTCTCGGTAGATGAATGGGAGACTTCATGTTCGAAGGTTACATGTCATCGAAGGGCAGAGGGTCCAGGGAAGAAGAAGAAAAGTGAGCGAGCGGGCTTGAGAGAAATCAGGATTAAGTTACGGAAAGGTGTATGGCAGGGGAGTGGAGAGGAAGGAAGAGTGTTCTCTTCTATTGCGCACGCGTCCAAGGTGTGTGCACTCCAGGGGCTGGTAAGGGGAGGGTGGAGGAAAGGAGGAGAGGGACCGGGATGGACGGGCAAACTCTATATCCCGCACCTCCTCTCTCTCTTTCTCCTTGCTGGGGAATTTAAAGGGGTGGGGCGGAAGTGGGGATGAGGAGAGAAGGGCTCTTTTCAAAAAAGAGCGTGCGAAAGCGGAAGCTGCGCCGTCGATTTTGGCGTTTTTTTTCATTTTTTTATTATTGTTCGTCGGGGAAAAGGAGTGATATATGTGCGGGAGATGAATTAATCCCCCCCAGGGGGATCTCGGGGGACAAACATTGTCGTTCTTTGGAAGATTCATCCTCTCCTCGTGTAATAACAAGCCCATGGTGTAATTGAGCTTCTGGGGCCTCTTATTCTTTTTCTTCATCAAGCGAAAGTGTTATACTTTCGTAATTTTTGTGTGATCTTGAAGCCTAGGTTATTCAATACCTAACATTTTTTTAAGTTCTATTCATCTGTGATCTTCAATTTGAATAACTTGAACCTCGGTCGAGCCTTTTTTAATGCTGTGTTTATATTTGGCGACGAATCATCACTGTCAGGTCGTTTGCTTTAGAAACGATGCCTCAAGGTGCCCCTGAATGAGAAACCTTTACCTAGGCCAAATATTTCCCTTTATGGAAATTAGGGACTTCGGGGATGACCCCATTGGGGACATTCTGGCCTTTAGTAAGGTCATAGGGCTCCAAGGGTAAATTCTTATTATTATGGCTGGCTCAAGGGACCTGTCCAGTGTTAGTTCTAAGTGCCTTTGGGTTCACAGAGAACTACATCCAATGCCAAATACAATACAACGTTTTTTTGACCAGCCAAGATCCCTGGTTTGATTTTCGGGCCGAGTGGATTTATTGTCAAGGAAATTTCTGCGTATTTTCTTCGCCGGTTTCGGCAGAATCGGTGATATCTTCATCCGTTGCTAATGATGGCGTAGGTGATGCTACAGGATTTATCCTCACGGTTAGTGGCTTCTTTGAAGTCCATACTCCCTAACGAGTGCGATCCTTGATCTACCGTAGGGGTTTAACATCTAGATCCCTTATATCCTTCTAAAATTTCTTATTCGTAGGGGCTTATCGGAGTAATGCTTAAAGCGCTGTGAAAAGCCTTTCACAAAACATGGAAGTAAAAAATGTATAGAAATAATAGCTATCGTTTCAGATGATAGCTTCTCGGTGGACATATAACCACCACTTGTTGCCCGATCACCAAAGCATCGAGTCCCGCGCCCAGTTTATCGGCGACAGTCCCATTGACGCGTTCACACTACTAACGTACCGACCATCGCATCGTAGACGCTAAATGTGGTGTGAAAATGTGCTGGTAACGATCATTATGGTTGGTCTTAATACTGCCAACTTGGCACAAGTAAGCAATGATTTCGCGGACGAAATCCGGAAAATAAGAAGCACGATAATCAAAAAAGGCAAGCAAAATGGAAAAGGTTAAATTTTAACTGTGGTGAATAAGAAAATACTAGTGCCATTTGCTTTTTGGAACCATTTAGAAAGTTTTCAATGGTCACAGGAATGCAGGAATTCTAATGTCGTTTGGAATTAGCTGATTTCTTTTCACTCGTTTATTTAGATTCCTGGAGTGAATAGCACACAGTTAAGATGGTGTAGGGAGCTTATTATTTCAGATTTTTCAACGTATGATGGATCGAAATATATCTGCTCCCTTAAACGAACGCGAACTACTATGAACACAACGATGTGCGCAGGTGAAGCTTTTGGTAACCGGCTGGGAGTTAGCATCCTCTAGGTACATAATAGTTGTGGCTAAATGTTTTGTTCATATTTAACGAGTTCGTTCAAAAATCATTTAACAAAGTTGTCTTTTTATCGTGGAGTAATTGAAAACTTAACATTATCCATGACTGAGGTAATTACTGGGTATCGACACAAAAGCAACAATCGCGGATGCGATTATCGAAGTTCTTTTACGGTCCAGCGTACATCAACTCCGCTCCAGATCTGATTTGCATTACGCTGCCTAGTTCTTAGGGTCTTAAAGTGCGCAGTTGTGTTCCCAAATGATCTGCACACCCAAGTGAATAGGAAGCTCACGTGTGTGTTGGCAGTCTGTGTTGGTACGTACGATAGTTTTCTGAACCGGGCGTTGGTCGCGTTCGGAACCGCTCGCATCGTATAAAGGGAGCCGGCGTACGCGGCTAAATTGGTGGGTCTGGGAAAGAAGGAGGATGAGGCAGGGCTCCGGGAGTGTGTTGTTCGCTAATCCTTTCGGAGACCGCAGCCGCGCCACCCCGGCAGAGGGATGGCGGGAGAGCGGCTGAGGCCAGGAGATCCACGGCGGCGAGGCGTTCCCTTCCTTGCTTTTGCGATTGGATTCCCCGACGAAGAGAGGTAGAGAGTGTGGATGAGTGAGATAAGGGATAGGAATTGCTGCGATGGGCTGGTTGGTGGAGAGGAGCGGTGAGGGGTTGGAGAGAGAATGTAGGGGGATGGGCGTGGATAAAGATGAGGAGAAGTAAAGAAGTATGTTGGTCCATGGTTATGAAAATCGGTGTTTCTTAACCTGAATGAGAAATCACCCAACAGTATCTCGGACAGCGTTCCGAAATGTCGTAAAAATTAGATATAAATATCAACAATGAGGTACAACATAAAAAAACTAAACCAAAAAGCACTTAAACTGATTATGATATAAGTATTTTTAGGGATTTAAAGGCCGTGGAATTATTAATATTGCTGTCGGTCAGAGCTTTCTTTTAATCGCAATACTAACTTGATTCGAATTATACTTAATGATTGAAGCACTTGTAAAAAGAATGAAGTAAATAAAATAATAATGACGCGAGAACTTTCTCTAAACATAATTTGATTTTGACATAATGTTTCACGGCGTAAGCTGAAAACTCCTTTACAACTGAAGTTTTTTTTCTGTTTCATAAAAAGCATTGCGGTGAGTTGATTAATTTATTGTTCAAAATAATTTAGATCACATGAGGCATTTTCAACGGGATCTGTGTGACAGAACTCCCTCATTTTCTATATAATGTGTCCATGGAGCGCGCAACCGTACCGAATCTAATGGGAACCTCTTCTATTTTTTTGACAAATCTGTAAGCCAAAAAGTATTGGGTTAAGTAGCTGATATGAGATGATATCTTTCAATGAAGATACGTTTCCCGGTGACACAATGAACTACGCCCAACTGCTCCTCGAGAGTCGGTATAAGCAGAAAAATGAGTTTGATTGGTACCCACTCTGTCGAATCGAAAGGCTCAAGAATTCCATCTTTCCCCGAACTGTTAATGATTGCTACATAAATGGCGGGGGAACACTAATTCATTCATACATTTATATATTTCAGCCTCTGTCTCCCAATTATTTTTCCCTCATTCCGCTCTTCTTCACGACAAGTGTACTTACCCTCCCTGCTACACGTCCTTGCGCTGGCTCGCAGAATCCTTAATTAGATGCTGGGGTGGAAGTTCAACCTTAGAGTAGGAATTCACAGGGAAAACAGGATTGTTTGGCTGTGTTAGGAAGAATCTGTAATATTTTACACGCTATTGGAGCTACCGATTCCGGAATGAACTATTTGTTGAGTTCTTAGAATAAGAGGAAATCGAAGGTTTTATTCGCACATGAATGCCGTGAATTAGAATGGTTTCCATTTTATGAACTTGTTATTTGTGCCCTAGTTTTTTTTATAGGAATCTTTATTACTTTTCTTACAAAAATAACGAATTCTCTTTGTTAATTATTCATTAGTCACCGTGTACAATAGAGTAGATTGTCAAACTCTGTCAAAGTTGAGCCCAAAGAGTGTTACCGTTTATTAAATGTTCATCTTAACCAATTTTTCACTTTGTATGCATTGTCAATCATAACTACTCCGGGTCAACTGTTTATGCGTTCGATTTAGGTTGCTACCCAGGTGGTTAGTTTTTGATGAACTGCATTCGATGGTTCTAAAAAAATACTATCTGGAAATGGCGATGTATGGTCCCGAGCTCTAATCCCCTTTATGACATTGGAGACTCATTCTAAAACCGCTCACGCCTTCTGAGGGCGAGTAGATACCGCCGTCTCGGATTCGGAGGACAGCGGCTTTGGCTCCTGCCGTCGAAATATTTCGCACGAAAAACCCTACTCGGCAGAAAAAAAATATATCCGTTCGCTTTCGCCCTTAGGCCTCTCCCAGCGAGAGGAGTCGAGATTACTACGGCTGGGCGCGGAGAGTTCGAGACGAGGAATTCTCGCAAGGGGTGAGGGTGTGCATGGGCCTCGAAGATATTCGCAGAGGACCGAGGAGGTTAGGGAATGGGAGGAAGTGTGAGGGTGGGAGGAGAGAGAGAGGGCCAGAAAAGGGCGTTAGTTAAGAAACCGCTTGCGTGGTTTTCCGCAGATATGTCAGATCCGGAGAAAAGGAGAGGGAATGAGTTGAGGGGTTGGACTGCTCTTAAAGGGATTTTCGTTCCTTACTCCGCGCGTCCGCCCACCCACCCCCTGTTTTCATGAATACCTAATTTGTGCGGAATAAACACGCGATCGCGTTCGGATTGCACGTCTCGCCCCCCCCATCCCTCCCCCTCTCTTCCTCTCCAACGCTTCTACGAATTGCTTTCCTTCTTTCTTGCCTCTGCATCTACATCTATATACAACTCAGCGAGCCACGGCGGGTGAGTGTGGCAGGGAATGTTAGGAAGTCACCCGTAGAGAAACAAGGGAATAGGATGGGGAAATGGGAGTGGAATGAGACGAAAGTTATGCGTGTGTTAGCGGAGTGTCTTACGGTTTTACTTAAAAAATTTTATACCGGGTCTAAGGCAGGTTAAAGGAACTTAATCCGCCACTTGCATTAAACCAGAAGTCGTGGCGTCGTTTTATCGGTGACAGCCGTTAGTCCCGGCAACTATAGTATGAAGAAAGTTAAAAACTATGGTGGATTAATTATTTTATTAAAAAACGAGTTTAAACTCATGGGTTTAACTTCAATATATGGAGTCCGCTGTGTCTCGATCAATCCAAGAGTCAATAATTGTCCTTGGAAAGATAGAAGTTTCGTAAATGTTAGTTCGGCAGTGTACCTTTCTTATCTTGTCGCTTTTCCAATTTCTAGAAATATAGTGCTCAGTTTAAATGAAACCTTACTTGTCAACCTGATACTCGCGTTATCTGTTATAAATAATACAGTATAAAATGTAATGAATATAAAATGGAGCTATTGTCTACATTATGGTTTCGCGACTACGTGGTCCATAATCTAAATTGCATGATAATTAATTTAAATAATGTTGACGTATGCATTATAAATGAAAAACATTGCAAGCATTGTAAAACCTGAACCAGTTCCATGTAGCCTTTACCATATCGCTTTCATAAGAATAACGCAAAAACATATCAAAACCAATGTAAATTATACATGAAAATATTGAAAATTAAAGATCATGGAAATTAGAGATTTTATGCTCTCGAACGATGCTTTCCTTAGGATGCATACATCGTTGATGTGACAATAAGGACAATACTTTCGCTTTGGTTGCTGAGGTTTATAGCAAAACCATTGGAATTAAAACGTTGCGTACCACGTTTTAAGAATTGACAAAACAGCAGGTATAAAAATTGTAAACTTAAATTAGGTGGTATGAAATATATACATAGTCGATTGTGATTGATATTCCCGGTGGCAGACGTCGCTTGTGACTATATGTCGCTCTTGCCTCAGTATCGAGCGTCGACATTGAGCATCTCGATGTCCCGTTCTCTTCTATTTACTTTTCTCATTCTCGTCACGTCGCCATCTCATCCGTTCGTCGTGATTATCTGCTCGGCAATGCCGCCAGCCAGCCCAGCTCCTTTTACCTCCAAAACATTAGTCGTCAAGGCAACGACCGTGAGTGTGGGTGCGAGAGAGAAAGATGGTGAGAGAGTCGGAGAATTGGTTGCAATGCATTTCCAAATTCCGCTGATTCGAGTTTGAAGAGCGTCGTAAATTACGTCTCGAGCGCGCGTCCCTCTTTTGTTTTCCGCCTACTCGCGGGGGGGAGTTGGTGGAATTAATTCGTCGCCCCACAACAGCCGCGTGTTCGTATCGCAATCGGGATAGGCCGGTTGGTTGAAGGCGGGTGTACGGGCGGGGAGGGAATTGTTTTTGCGCGGCAAATTGAGTAGGTACAATGCTCTCTCGGTTTATGCCGCGCGTCGCTTTTTGAGACTCCGGTTTTGTCTCCCATCTAATCGCATTCGTTCGAATTGCTTCGTCACAGAAGTTAAATTGACTACGGTCGCCGCTCCAAAGGGCTGCAATTGTGTTTTCTTCCGCTCGGCGTCTCTTTCACGTTGAGACAACACTGCATACGATGAGACTTTGACCTCCGAAAAATTCTTCAAAGCCGATATTTGTGCAGCCTGCGGTGGTACATAGCCTGCTCTTGCATAAGTTAATAAAAAACAAATTCCAATTGAGAATTGTAAAGGCGTATCGGAATGAGGTGAGCAGCTGATAAAAAATGCATCTGAACCACCTCTGGGTTAATCTCAGCAATATGAATGTTTAACCTAACAATTTGCTTGACATTCAGTTCGGTTAAATATTTAATCCCGTTTGTAAAGTCACGGCAGGCATTCCCAAATGAACCGTAATTTTCTTAATTTTGTTGCTGTTTTTTAAGTTTTCGTAATGACCATTTTAAGACTGCATGTCAAGTCTTGAAGTTCTTTCCGAGGATGACAAACATGTGGTCGTATACTCGGCAAAGGTGTTTTTATCTCTCACTTAGTCCGTAGATAGTTGTCAAAGTATGTTTGTCTGAAGCTTTTTAATGTTTAAAAATTGTCGTTATTGAATAGGGTCTAGTCACGAATGCGCAACAATTGAGGTAGGAATGTGGACCCTTGCCTGTTGCGGAATCTTCTTTAATTCACGGTAATATTGTTCTAAAATAGGGTGTCTCTCCGCACATTAATTATAAGTTGACTGTTCATAAAATGTCTGTGTTGGAACATTCTTTACAGTATTCATCTATGCGTAAAGCTGCTGATTCGTCAACGAGAGCTACAGATTCTAACGATTGTGGGTATAGGTGCTGATGGAGTGTTCAACTTTTCCTAACCTATTTCCTCAAATACGAGCAAACACAGATTCTCTGGATGAGGGAACACTCCTACTTAGCTTGAACAGATCTATTAGCCGAGATGTTTTCATTCCTGACACTTGGGCGTTCGTAGTGGGGGGCTGAGTGGCGGAGTGCAATGTCCGGAAAATTGGATTGGAACGGCGGAAAATTTGCGAACGGCATGCGAAAATTCTAATTTCATCGCATGTTTTCGTCGATTTAGCATTCTTGAGTCGACACATCTAGTCCTAATGCAATAATTATTGATTAGAAAGTACCGAGTGTTTGTGTAGAATGCGATAATTCTACGAAATCATTACACAGTTTGTTCTGTATTATTTTCGGGATCCATCGCGTTTGGTATATTGCTTACGGCTGCAGTTTGCTATTTTCGCTGGCGAAAGTTATCACGGAATTCCGAAAATTGACCCAATGTGCACGAATGATGTGTGGTGGATGGGAAAGACATCATGGGAGAGGAATCGAATGACTAGTTACCGCAGCACTCGTGGAGTCCAAAGGGGATGGTCGTTGCGTGACGCGGCAATATTTCAACGTTTTGAGCGGAGAAGGGCGTAGGCGCAGGTTTTGCGTTAAACACGGTGGGAGGGGTGGTGTGCACGGGCAATTAGTGCCCTCCTCTAACCCCCCTTCATCGTTTCCGACTTAAGACTTCAAATTCGCATTGTCGACGATTTGCCTCGGATCGGGTGTCGTGCATACTTGCATTCTCTCGCTAACACCCGAACACGCCGAGCGATGTGTTAAACGTTTCCCATTCCCTTCGGCGGTAAGGACTCCCCAAGTGCTACTCCTCTTTGCGTTCCCATGATTCCCTCTAGCAACCCCACTGCCCACACGCCTTCGCCCGAGTTACATTTAATGCCCTCCCCCGGAACATCTACATTTTATCCTGCAAGTCTCCGTTAGGGTGCGTGGCAGCTGGTTTGTAGGTCACAAGCCATTATATTTTGGGAGCAAAAGAAAAAACAAAATGACGGTATGTATTTAGTATTCTGAAAATGGAGCGTCATAAATCTTTATCAGGAAGGACTCAAGCGACCTCGATAATACCATCTAAGTACGTGGCATCACATAATCAACAAATCTTGAAACTTAAATGGTATTGAGTGCTTTCCAAACATTAATATGCGCTAAAATGTTTTACTCTGTTTTTCACAATCTTTCTTTCGGGCATTGTGATGTCATCTGTGAAAAGCAGATTGAAACAAATCTTCACTGTTGTTCGGCTGCGTTTGCCTATGCGCTGCAGACGAAACTTTTGATGGCGGGGATATATGTAGTAATGGGAACAGGAACATCTCAATGTCTAAGTTCGTAGTGATGATAGCTTGAAAAACATACATTAATTCGGAACCTAATCTGTTAACAGTTGAGTTTGATCACTTCTTTTTAGAAGTTGAATATCGTCCCTCCGTTTTGTATACACGTCAGCGAAGATCGTTCCAATGGCTCCCATCGTCGACTTGCACGTGCGCCCGTGATGTCCTGTCTTCTACGATCTGCGCAAGGTGTTTGGAAAGCTCCCATCATTTGAAATTTTCAAGATTTTGACGTCAACATTCCGTCATTGTCGATGCTCATAAATGCAGCGGCCTTCCTGAAAAGAGCACCGGAAAGACGGAAATAGTAATGTAACTTTTGTAGAGTGATTCATTCCGACACTATATATTACGCGATCAAAAAAGAAACGTGGTCTCATTCTATCGGATACACGATGACGATGCGAGCGAGACCTTGAGTTCCGACGTGCATGCGTGGGGGATGGTGCGTTTGGAGGATCTCGGTGACCGGTGGCCATTTTGGGGGTGGGCGAATTTTCCACGTTATGTATCTCGCGACTGATTTTGGATCCACACGTAATATCTTGTCTATATCAGTCAAATGAAGTCAATAAACGGGCCTCGTACGATAACGTTTACTTTAAACGACTATTTTTTACCTCATCCGTCAGTGGTGTAAAAATTATTGGACTTCGCCGGGACGCGAACTCAAAACTTATAAATATCGCTCAGGTGAATTAACCATTTACATCATCAAGCTAGTTACATCTAAGGTGTAGGTATATTCGTAAGATTCTCCGTGAATCAGATGTTGTGTCATTTTCGCAATGAATGCAAGATTGAATTAATCATCGACGATTCGCGACTTGGGCGAAGGAGCATGGCAATGTTTGGTCTCTTTACCCGCTATGAGGGATATAGTATTCTCGTTGGGCGTTGACGACCGGGGGCAATCAGACGAGTTTGTTTCTCCACGCCTCCTGCCAAAACATGCCTCCGGCTAAGACAGGGGCGGCGGTGTCGGGCGAAGGACTCGCATGGCTAAGCCCAGATAGGTGCCGAGAGAGAGGAACGTGGTTTCAGGGGAGGGGTGGTGGGACTATGGGATGGTGGCTGCGCCCAGGGATGCATCCCCCTCCCGCTTTGGCGCGACAACCCCGATATAGTCTGCTTGCTTGATTGCTTCCCCCGGAGAGCTCTCTTTCTCTCGACGCGGGGTAGGATGGTTGAGCAGGCCGATGCAGCCAGCAAGCCGGGGAGCGGGAGATAAATTGGTCGGCACAAAAGAAAGGAGCAAGGGGTTTGCCCGGTGTGAGAAAAGAAAGAAGATGTAGCCGTTTTTTTTTATTTTCTTTTTTTTTTCCTTCTCCCTCCTCCCCACAAACGGGGCCCGTTAAAGGGTTTGGGTTGTATCGATAGGAGAGGGTGAAAATCGGGGGAAAAAATAAGGGTGTTTTTTTTGCGGGGGACGTCGCTCGGTTGCGGTGAAGAGGGTGGAGAAAGAAAATCTTGTTCGTGGATGACTAAGGATTGGGCGATTCTCAATTTGTAATATCGATCATTGGTGTATAAATATCATCTAGATAGCGATGCTATGTTAACGTGACAATAATTATATATGTTTCTATTGATCTACATCGACCGTATTTGATCTATTGAAATTAATCATTTATATTCTTTAACTGACGATAATTAACGAAATATCCTCAAAACTTGAAATGTTTTGCCTTTTTGAAGATTATTATCGTCACTAACTTATTATCGTATATATCTGTTTCCAAAATTATCGCTAATATCGTATTATATGCGCCAAAAATCATCTTGGATATTTTTTACCTCGTAATTTCGACTACTACAGCGAAAAATATTCTCATGTTGACAAATAGTTCGACATTTCGGCTATCCCTTTACTTATGCCGTTGTCCGAATCTTCTCAGTGGAAATATTTTCCGCACTCAAATTTATCTGAATAATTTTATTTGTTCGTTTCATCTTATTTTCATTTAGATAACATCTGCTTGAGGAATATCTCGAATCCATGTCGTCCTATCGTCATGCTGGATAGCCCCAATTACGAGCTAGCAGTGCGGACGGAGGGGAAGGACGGAGGTATCGGGGGTGCATGTTCGGGGGAAAAGAACGTGTCTGGCAGGGCGTGAGTCGCCATATCTTCTTGCATCGTGTTTTGGGGTGTATATTGACTGCGAGTGGAGCGATAGATCGCGAGCTTTCCCTCTCTGACGCGGCGTAAGGACGCTGGGCCACCCATATCCCCAATCGCCGCGACCCACCTCTTCGTGCTTAGCAAACCATTCTGTTCTCTATTTACTCTTTCCCTATCCCTATACCCATCTCTTTGCCTTTACCTCACCTCTCTTTACGTATCCTCCCCTCCCCTTGCATCCTTCATATTGAAGTCACCCCCTGTCAAAATGTGCTCTCTTTTAATATGTTTAGTGGAATTTTGTTATTGGTGATTCAACTGCTAAGGTTATATCGCATCATTCCTTTGACAAAGATGCGTTTCCTTTGTCTTGGACAAAAGAACTGTACACTACGGTGTTCTTTACGTAAAATATTTCATGCACTATATTGTTCCTAGTGTATAAATTTTGTTTTGCACTTCAGTGTTCCTAGTGTAAAAGTTTCTTTTAAGGTACCTGTACAAATGAAAAGTGAAAAAAAAAACTTTGTATATGTCCACAGTATTTATTTTGGTACGACGCGTTTCAGCGAACCATCTTCGCTATCATCAGGTACCTGATGATAGCGAAGATGGTTCGCTGAAACGCGTCGTACCAAAATAAATACTGTGGACATATACAAAGTTTTTTTTTTTCACTTTTCATTTATCATTATGTTCCACAACATCTCGCCGAACACCGTTGAATATACCTGTACAAAAATAACCATGACGAGAAGAGTAACTTCGCGTAACATCTTCTTCATCTTCACGTAACATCGTCATAATCAGTGATCGGTGAAGTGATTTTAACGTGAATTTCTTGTTTTTTACTGACCGTGAGCTTAATGCTTTAGAATATTTCGAAATATTAAAAAGAAGTCCGGACCCTGGAATTAATATACCCAATGTGGGTCTGTTCCCCGCCAATTCCCCCATCCTCCCGCTTGTTTCAAAATGAACAATTTCTTCATTGTTTCTCATCTCTGCCTCTTTTCTCCTCTTGCTTTCTCCAATCTACTTAATTGAATTGTATATAAGGGAATCTCTTTAAGTGTTTTTAAATACTTCATAATTATTCTAAAGTATTTAAACCCGGGTTGTGGACTTTTGTTTTGTCCCTGTGGTCTGTAGAAGTTTCCATATTAATATCAACAATTCTTCTCTTTACATTGATCCCCAATCCTAAGATCCCAGCATCGAACCCTGTGAATGTCAAATATTTTCAGTGGAACCTTGATCCCTGCTTGGGTTAAATATAGAGAGTACTTCAAGAGTTTTACTTCGCCCGTCGGATGGGACGCAAAACTCTTGACCTTTTGGCGCCTTTCGCTTTGAGAACGCCAATGCTTCTCTTCAATTTCCCCCATTTCACGTAAAGGTCTTCATTGCAAAACTACTCACCTATCCTAAATGTTCTTAGTTGTCGGTCGTCTCCCCAAATAACCGTCCAACCATTAGTGATGTTGGCAATGCTTCGGATTTGCATCTCAAGGGCCGTGGGATAGAATGCTGCCACGAGTATGGATGTTGTGAACGTCTTAATTATAAAGCTTTAGTGTAGTCTGTTTGTTTGGCCATGTTGAGAGACAGGGTGAGATTTATTTGAATAGTGGAACAAATAAATGCCAGTGGAGTGAATTTTATGAGAGGAGGAGGGTCGACCAAGAAAGTCATGGGTGTATGTGGTGGAATATACTCTAAAAGAAGGAATGTTAGGAGTCTTAAGGATAAGAGAGCGGGTATAAATCATTGGAAATGCATAAAGTAATAGAAGCGAAAGATTTATGAAATCATAGGGCGTTATGGAGGAAATATTTAAAAGAGAGTCAGTTTCCTAGGCAGTAAATAATTTCTTTAACTTTGAAAAAGTTTGAGGATACCGGGACTAGCCACGGTATTTCCTTTACGGAGTCACCCGCAAGTGCACATAAGGGCGAAACGCACGTATGTGCAATTAAGTTTTCGCACTTCTTTCTCTTTGTCTACCCCGAAAGGTTATGGCGTGATGTGATAGGTATGTATGTGCGTAGGTTAGACGGTGCTGCATACATCTTTCTTTGCTCTTTCACCATTATCCGAATACTTGCCTCCCTCATTAGTCCACATACCAATCCTCAATGGCGCAAATGGTCTTATGTCTATCCATAAAAATTTCTTTCAATTCCACGAAGATAACCTTGAAACAAATCAAATTTATACTAATGTCAATCGCTTCCCCAGAAACAATGACATAGCTTACATTAATCATGAAGCCATATGTCGTAACAGTGTTTTCCGTGCAGTTAAGTCATGCTTTTTTCTTCCATGCCAAAGCAGCCAATTATCTTAGTTTCATCACCAAAACGTACCATGTTGATTGTTTCTCCTTACACGTGTATTGCTGTTTTTCAATTTTTCCTTTATCTAATTTATTTTCCTTCCTGTCGGTCCGAAAACATCCACCTTCTCCACTTCGTTCACTCCGCCTGCCACCCCATCTCTCCCCCACTCCCTTTTCGTTCTCGCGAATTCGCCCTTCCTCCACTACCCACACAACTGCTGATTTATCACTCTCCCGTGCCTTATTATTCCGACCTCAGTCGGTGTGAGAGCGGGACAGCGCTTAGCGCCCGAACCAGAGAGGAACCTGCCAGCGATGTACTTTGATTTAAAACGCGTCGGGACCACTCGTGCATCTGGTGAGAATCGAACGTCGGACGGACAGAATCTTGAGTCGGGGCGAATAACTTGGAGACCATGGAGCAGGAACGATTGGGCCCAGGCTTCTCTATGCGCACGCATGGCATACAGAGGTAAGGGAGTTGGACCACAAAAAAAGTACTCAGCAACTTTGTGCGCGAATTTGTGAGTACGCGGAATGATATTCAGTTCACGTCAGGTACTGGCGATATTCGATTTTTTGCTTCAAGATTTTTTGCATCTTTTTTTAAACAATAATTACTGATGCTTCCGGGTTTGATTAATTTGTTTCCGGAGTATCACCTAAATACGATGCTAGTATGAGGAGTGAAACATTTAAAAAAAATTAACTGTACGCAGCAGCTCTCGGAAGCTTCTTTGGTTATTTGATTTTCTTGTTGGCTGAAGCGAAAAGAGGCGCTCAGCCGTTGAAGTTATTTCACGAAAGCAATGATCTATTTAAAAAATTGCTTTAGTTAAGTCCAGTATAAAACTCCCTTGATAGCTGGCAATTGTCCTTTCAGGATTGGTGATTCTGCGAAGGTATACGTAATTAAATCAGTTTTGATTGATTTATTTCATCCTCTGATCTCCAAAAAAAGTCTATTGATGAGAGAGCTTTATGATATGTAAGGGTCATTTTCTCTGTACCAGGGCAAGCTGTGTTGTAACTTACGCTATTCTATCAAATCTGTACGATGCTTAATTTGCCTTTATTTAAACTTATTGATATAACACTTCTGGCCGTATAGACGGTATAGTACAAAACAATCACTTGCTATTTATCTGTATTTTTATGTATTTTTTTCTCTTTTTAGGTGAGTTTCAAGTCTCCATCTTCATTTCAACCAGATTTGCCTAAATCTTCTGCCAGTTAATTTCGAAGGTATGACATATGTGATGCATTTATTCAAATTCGTTATGCCACTCAGTATATAAAAATTCTTTCGATAAATGTTGTGGACCGAAGGTTACATTTCAATAAAATTAGCTGTCTGATAGCAAATTAATAGTTACATGCTCCCCAAAAATAGACGATAGGCCTTGTTAATCTATTATTTTGAAACATTTACTTAGAATAGCTGCACCCTCGCATGGTAGTATTTATATCGCTTGTTCGGCTAAATACTTGGCCTACATATCCATTACGGAAGTGTTTGTCACTGTCCCTGTTTTATGCTAAATTGAATTGAATAGCACATTTATTAACTGGCTCTCAAATTAAAATGGTTTTCAATATGTTATGCCTGCCCATTTGGAATTTATGTTTTATCAGGAATGTGGTTAAAGGAATGAGGCTGCATTTTATTGGTCATCATTTCTCTTGTGAAGTAATTCCGTTACTATCAAAATCCATATTTTTAAATGAATAAATCAATAATTCACCGTGCATATGCTCTAATATCCATTTCTGACAAATACTTTCAGCGTAAGTTGGTATGATATCATGTGGTTTTCCCTCGCGGCATGGCAGCGTTTGAATCACCGTGTCATGCTTTATCGAAAGACGCATCTTTTCCGCGATGAATGGGAGCAGGTGCAGATGTCTACCTGCTTTTCCTAGACGAGTCGCAGATGGCTAATCGCTCCTGTCGGTGATTTAGAGCTCGCATCCCATGCTTTACTATGGATGCTCTAATTTTTTCTTCCTTTAATGCCCAAGTGCACATCGATTTTCATACTTGAGCGACTGCAGCATCGGGCTCCTGTATTTCGCGTAAAATATTTTTTCTTTCATACAATTAATTTATGACAAAAGCTTCATTAAGTCGTGTGAATGAAATCGATGAACATCTCCAAAAAATATTAACATGCATCTGGGAAACATTACATTCTCTATTTAGTAATATTCGGGGTAATCTATCTCTATATCCGTTTGTAGATGTTAATTAAACTTTAATTGCTTTCACATACAAATTATCCCATAAGGTTTGCTGGTGAAACCGTCAAGTCATTTATTTGTTTTTTCTTTCGCAAAGAAGGAAGATATTTCCTTTTTATTTATGATAGCAAGATAGATAGCAAATAAAGAATTTTCGCCGGTGATTACTTTTAAATGCATTGCTCTTCCGTTCATCTTCACCTTTTATAGATTCTACGTACTTTGGAGCTTTAATTTTGGAACCTATTTATTTCGTTATTCTAATTATAACTACTTGATGATGAATTAAATTATGTTAGGTATTTACAGCTATAACGTGGTAATTAAAAATTAATATTATCTGCCAGCCTACTGGTCAATGTTAAACGACACGCCATCTTTGTTTAAATATTGAGTACTACTACCATCGTACTGCGTCGATTGATTTTTCTCTTTGCGATTTACGGGGCTAAAATGTCATGGGAGAAATGCCACACTAGTAATATGATATGTTAGTGCCATGTCGTAAAAATGAAGTTATGCGAATCTGTGGTTTTGTGCGAATGAAATTTCACGAAATTAGGCGGGGTTGAAATTTTTAAGGGCCAAAATACCGTGGAGCTGGAGTCAATCGGGGCTTAAGTATCGTAGGCAAGAAATCCACTTATAGAACGTCCTCTGGCTGAAATATTTCGAGGTGGAAGGCATTAAATATCGCGATAGTGCAATGTCGTGGGCATAAAGTTTCGTCTCTCTGTAATGTCGCACGGATGAAATATCAGGGTGCTGGAAAAATGGTGGGACTGAAATTCCGCGTGACAAAAATGTCGTGAAGAATCTTAATCTGCTGAATCCAAAGACGGAAACGTCTTGTAAATTGAATTTCATAGGAATGAGGTTATGCGGCGCTGAAAAGTTGAGTGGATGAAATGTCGGGGGACTGAATTTATTCAAGGCTGAAATGCCTCTCGGTTGAAGTGTATCAGGGCTGAAATGTAAAAGCATGATATACAGTATCAGTCCCCGTATCGATGGTTTACGTATTCGCGGTTTCAGTTATTCACGGTTCACTCGGCTCGGGAATTAGAAGTGAGAATTTCCCGACATTAGCGACCGTAAGTTTAAATACGCGCCATTCTGTGAGGTGAAACGTCTTCCCCGATCGCTTGAATTCGGTATTTCAACGTTTTCAAACAGGTAACCGTCGCCAACCGAAGAAGAATCAAAGGGGTGCCTCGTCTTGTGACCCATTCCGTTGAGGGTGAGATTGGGAGGCGAGAACTTTCCCGCCTGCCGTGGCGGCGAGAAAAAGACGATGCGTTAGCTCTCGGGGAGAGTTCTCACTGAGAACTTAGTCACCGGTGACTGCGACTTTTGGGCGACTCATAACGTAACCACCGGTGGTTACGCTATGAGTCGCCCAAAAGCTAGTTACTGCCCGGGAGCTCGGCATACGCAATGACCCGCATGCAACAGTAGGCCTCGAGTGTTCGTTTGTCACAGCCTTTTTTATAATGGCCCCTAATCGCAAAAGTAGTGAGTGTAGTTCAGCAAAACTAAAGAGAGTGCGTCACATTCAAAAGTTGAATGTTTAAGCTGGCGATTTAAATATTACAAACCTCGTTCAATACGGCAAGAATGAATCGTTTACTCGAGAGGCGGTGAAGAACGAAAATATTGTTCGATCTAGTGTTTCAGGGCATTCAAAATGGTATTTAAATGAAATAAATGTGAATGTAATTTGACAGTATTTAAGCCATTAGTATATTTCACTACCCCTCTTTGTTCGAGATGAACATCAATCAACGATCCAAATGAAAGAAAACATTTGACCTTGCTTAAGGGAAGGTTTTGCTGGAAGTGGCCAGCGCAAAGCTTGGGGAGCTTCCAGCCCAGATACAACCGCTGGAAAGGAGTGAGACGTGATTTAAAATATGATTTTGTGGTGCAGGTAAACTACCCTTTCCATCCTTTTAAACACCCCTGTAGTCACCGGCAGCTCTGATCTTGAGCCACGAGACTTGAGGTCCGTCGGATTTGATTTGTTGGAGAGAAGGGGCGTTGTGGGTTTATTGTGCAACTTTCGAGCTGCTGAGGTTTTTTCCTTGGGAATAACCCTACTTACCTTTGAGAAGAGGATGTGATACCACGGACTCCGACTCTGTGGGATCCCCTACCCAATGCGAAGTGGCGTATCATAAGAAATAATCAGCACATCGTTAATAGTTGTGCAAAAATTCACATGCAATTTTAACTTTTACGTAAAATAATCCTCTTATGTGCTGTGAAAATAGTTAATAATTCAAATAACATCATAAATTATAATACTGGGAAGATGTTTCTCTAGTATGGTAAGCTGACTGCATTTTAATCATGCCAAAAAGACTATGTATAGCAGACTCGATTATCCACGGTAGGTCTCGGAACTTATCTATCGCGGATACGGGGAGCCCACTGTATTGTAAAGCTGAAATGCTGTCGGCCCAGAATTTTCCTCCCCTGAAAAAAATCGCTGGTCGGTTATTTGCGAAGACGATCGACAACTGAGGCCTTTGCGCTATTAATTTGAGGAGGATAGGCTGATAGGGAATGGGTTATATGCGGAACGAAAGAAATGTGGTGGGAAACTCAGCCTCGGCATTAGGCTGCTGTTACCGAAAGGCGCCAAATGAACCAGTTTAACGTACCAACCGACGGACTGTAATGTACTTGAAGTGCTCTCCACGTGTGTGAAGACTTCTCTAAGTTGTCTATAGTAGCCGAAGATAAGGTGTTGGAACTGTGTTGTTGGCTATTTGGGGTGGATCTGTGAGTGGGTGGACAAGGGAAGGATTATTTGGGGAGTGGAAGAAGGTTGGAGAGAAACACGGTGTCGACATTAATCTACTCTTGACTTAAGGTGTATAGATGATTACAGTTTAGCATCCTATTCTAGGGACGGAGTTCTGCACATGTACCCTCCACGTGATGCCTAAGTAGGTATTGGCTTTCCTCTGAAAAATCTTCTCCACTCCCTGGATTCGAACTCTGGTTCTCGGGGTGAGAATAAAGAGGCCAGTACTCGACAGTCACCCGTTGCAACAACCCGTTACCCCGGGACTGTGTTGATTGCAAAATTTGGACGAGGGATGGTCTCTGAACTAAGGAATAGAAAGGAAGTCGGGCGGTTGGAGAGGGCGCCAAGAGTGGCGGGCCGCAGATTGTGTGCGGAAAACGGAATAAGGGGACGAGTAAAGAGAGTTGGTTGCAAAGGGAACGGGGGGTGGGAGAGGGTGAACATTGGGAGGGGATGGTGGGGGGCAGGCAGGCAGAAAGGGGTTTGGCGGGTGTTCGGCGGTGACCCTATAAAGCTGTCAGGTCCACGCGCTCGGTCACACGTGCCTAACCCAGCAGCGCGGCGAGAAAGCAGAGTCGGTGGCGGCGTCTGGAGTGAGCGGGGCGAAGCGGGAGGGGAGGGGGAAGGTGGTCGGAGGTGAGTGGGTGATCCACGCGAATGCAAGGAGGGATTGAGTGGAGAAGGATTTGGGCTGTGCAGATCTGTGGAATTGTGAATCGAATTGTGATGTGAAGGATACCTCGCCTGTATGTCGAGGTCCTGGATGAACAATTATTAACTGCACACCATTTTCACACTTATTTTATTTACCGACTAAGATTTCAACACTTCAGTGTAATTACCAAGGTAAAATTGAAACTTTGGTCGGAAAATAAAATAGCTGTGAAAGTAGTGCACAGTAAATAACTGCTCATCATATAACGTTAGACACGTTCACAAAATGACTACATTTTATTTTAACCTTTAAGCCCAGGTTTTATACCTCTCTTAATAAATTTTTACTTGGTATGAAAACCGAAGTTAATACGTCCTGCCTTTGATAACCGTCACGTGATGCTGTGTTACCTATCGATTACATCGTGGATATAGTATTCACATCGCATTCATATAGAATGCTATATATTTATCCAATTACGCTGGGGTTTGGCAGGAGTTTTGCGTAATTTAATACACCTTAGGTCGCTCAAATATATTATGTGTTGCGCTCACATAGAAAATAGAATTTTGTACCCAACAATTACATCATACGCAGAATTGTTACCTTTGGTATCGTGCGCTTATTAAATTCTTATTTAATTTGTTTCATAAAATCGGATTCTTAGCTAATTAATACCGTGTATCGCGCTTCTTTTTCTTACATCTCATTAGGTGGTGCATTAATTCATACCACGTGACCTCGCATAATTTTGTGTTCGACGCAATAGGTTACATTGCCTTGAGGCACCATACAGGTCGGAAAGCGTTCCTTCATCAACTACGAATTATACTGTCGTTAAATGGAAATGTTGCACTTTTCTAGTATGTGGGAGGATTGGAGGAGCTCCTGAGGAAAGAAGGAATCAAAGTGTATGAAAGGCAGGCTAAGAGATGGAGAAATATGTCGACCGATGTCGAGTTATGAGCCAAGGTGAAGAGTATTGAAGTGTGTGAGAAGGGTGGAAATAATATAATTTCTGGGATGTGGATGAGAGGGAGGGTACATGAGAGAAAGAGGAATGAAATGTCGAAAGAAGGGAGGGTTTTCTTGTCATTTGATCAAGAAGTTGTCGTCAAACATTGATTCCTGAGGAAAAGAAAGATCGGAAGAAATTGGGGTATGGGGAGGCCTTTCTCAGAAAATTGTGTCATAAGAATGTTGCCTTTCCCTGTGATGTTTAAATGTATCGCTACAGCCTTCAAATTTGTGCTCAAATACATGTCCAGGAGTTGGTTCGCATACTGCAATCGTGTCTTTTCTTATTGAGATATGACTACTTGTAACCAAGGAAAGTAGTGCAACGTTAAATACGGTCTAAGTCTCGCGTTAATTTCATGGTCAAATATTCGTACATAGCTGCACACTGATTGTCGGACCATCTTCATGCATGTATCTCAAGTATGCTTTGTTTATTTGTATAATTTTATATTCTGATTCGCTGCTCAACGTATTGCAGGTAACGTTCTAAAAGTATATTTAAAAACTGTGATATGCTCATTGGAATGTACTTAGTACAATAGTAGCAATTAGAGCAAATGAGCGAATTAGTCTTCAAATTTACCACCCGAGGTCCTTATCAGTGCGTTATATAGCCCACATTGGAATCCGTCCTTTCTATCTTGTTATTTAAAGATTGCTCATTCAAAAACCCGTCTTGGAATAGTTCAGTATTTTGTTTTTCTTTTTTGGCAATTACGAGTCCAGCAACGCAAAGACGGTTTCGGGATGCGTAAAGCCCGAATCAATTTGGTTCCACATGTTTGGAAAAGACTTATTCATCTCACAGAGCCAATCCATAAACTCTCGCCGTCAGGCATCATGCGATTTGGTGCGATGTCCCATAACACTACCCAACAATTAAAATGTTTCGGGCTCAAAAATAGTTAATGCTTATGTATTTCCACCTGCTGAATTCAAAAATCACCATAAAATGACAGATTAACTCTTACTTTGGAGATAAAGTGACATTTCATTTTTGGAGTCAAAATTTTTAGTTTGTGGACATTTTGCTTTGGGAGATGGCACACCTGCCAAATAACATAACACAAACGTTCTTCAGCTGTTTTTAAGCTATAAACATAGATGTTGTTGCTATGACTGTGAATTTCATATTGTTTTTGCTGCTGGTTTGGGGGTGCTTTAAAAGTGTATAATTCGTCAAAATGCCACGAAAATGTGTAAATAAAGTGAATAATTTTTGTTACATTTGTGGTGAAATAACATTTTAGTCACAGAAACGCAAGCTGACGCCTCTTGTGAAGACTGCCTATCACTATTATTTCGGTATGAAGGTAAGGGATCAGGATAAGTCATGGGCTCCATATATATGTTGCAACGCTTGTTCAGTTACACTGCGAGAATGGCTGAAAAGTAAGAAACGATCTATGGCTTTTGCTGTGCCTATGGTTTGGCGGGAGCCTAGAAACCAAACAGATGACTGCTATTTCTGCTTGGCTCCACCTATAAAGGCAGGATTATCCATGAAGGAAAGAACAGTTCAATACCCGGATCTTCGATCTGCTATTCGACCCATTCCGCATTCAGATAGTTTACCAGTTCCTACTCCACCCGAAAATTATGTGTTTGAAGTAGAAAATGAAGACAGTGTGGAACAAGAAGAAGAGGAAGAAGAACCCAACAAGCATGTGGTACAGCAGCGATAGGAAATCACATTATATTCAAGCAGACTGGCCTGCAAGAAATCTTAACCCTAGCGAGAAAAATGTCGTTGCCGAGCTTCTCGTTAACCCAAAAGATGTTATTCTTCCACCGCTGCATATTAAGCTGGGTTTGATGAAAAATGTTGTCAATGGTATGAACCAAGAAACACAGGCCTTTAAGTACGTTCGAGAGAAATTTCCGAAATTAAGTTGACCAACTGCCGAAACCAACTTATTCAGAGCATTCCGGCATCTCCATATTCACTGGAGATGGCTGATGGCTGCTTGGTGTCGATTTCAGGGAGCTTGTCAATGCTAGCCTGTCAATCCCTGACATTTTACATTTGTTGTTAAAAAAATTACCATGTTTGATCAATGTGTCGGAATCTGAACTTTTTAGAACAATGTGTCATTGTGCCGATAGCGGATGTAATTTTGTAATCACCAGTTGCTCCTGGGCCATTCACTTCACCACAGTGACTATGAGTAGCGCGAGGATGACTTTCTCAGATACACGGGGCAATCCACGCTCAGCGAGTAGATCGCTACCAATTTTTAAAATAGACCCTCAACTACTGAAAATGACTTTGTCCATCAAAATGAATTTACACCGACCCGCTCATGTTGTTCCATCACCTCTAGGGTGTGGTAGGAGTGGAAACTTTTTTTCGAGAGATAAGGAGGCATGTCTCCATAAAATTCTAATAAAAGCCTTCGTCGGCGTTAGATATATTTAATTGCCAGAAACCGAGTCTTTCTCTACTCCTCACTCATCTTTAGTTGTGTACCCTTCCATGTCATCTACTTGACCCCTCCGCTTTTGGAAATTACTGTACGCAGCATATATTTATTTACACCTTACCATCAACTTTATTCCATCGAGTTAAGGGCACCATCGCAAATTAAACCGTTTGATGGATCAGTCACTTTCTGGTCAGCTATTGTAAATCCTTCCCGTGTCATTTTTTGAAAGAAGATCCTCTTGACTTTTCGAAATTACAGTATGCAAAACATTTAATACCAATCTTTAACGATCCGTCCACCTGTTTTTCATTACCTCGGAGTTGCGATGGCAGTGAAAAATCCTTTTCAAGGTATGAAGAAAGTATTTTGCATCTCTCATAACCGTCTCAACCAAATGCTGCGTGAACAGCGTATAGGCCTTGAGAAAAGTGTTTCTTACCCTTTTTTCCTTCCTCTCATCCTTCCAACACATACTCCGATTCTTTCTCTTTTACTCTGGTGCTCTGGGCGTATTCCGGCGTCTTATAATAAGTGCCGCTGAAAATGGCGTCTTGACGTCACTTACAGGAAGCCATTCAACCCCTACGTGTCAATGCCTGCCTGCCATTGCCTGAGCAGTTCGCGTATTGTTTACCGACAACATTCACTATACACATCCAGAGCAACCAAGCTCAAATTTCTGGTGCAATTTGGAAATGCTAATGTTCCATTATACGTACGTTTTGCAATTGCCTTTTTCCCCCATCCTATGTAGATCACATATACAACTTGGTGGGAGAAGTTGAAAGAATGACAGATGGCGACAGGCCACAATTTGTGGAATTTTGCAACGTTTAGCATTGTTAATAAAATCATTTGTACTCTTCCATTTAAGTTGTTTGTTACCGATCGATTTCAACGTCTAAGCATCATTTTCAAGGTAACAGTGGCCCATGTATGTTACGTTGAATATGTTGCTTGGACGTTGAAATCAATCGGTAATAAACAACTTGAATGGAAGAGTACAAAGTGATTTATTTTTCCTTGCTAAACGCTGAAGAACGGCCTTTGGATGCCTCTTAAGAAAATTTGCGCCTAAAGGCCCTTTTACACGATACCAGCTTTGGAGCTGAAAATCAAAGTGATATCAGTTTGCTCAAAACTGTATCGTGTTAAGGAATAAATCGTGTGGTATCGTGTTATCGTATCCGGTTCGATTATTAGTACTGAAAACTGAAATAAGTAAATGCGATACTAATTTTCCATCCGATTCTCGAATCCAATAACCAATAACAGGCAAGTAGGCGAGTTGAGCATTTCGAGATTATACCAGCGGTAGAGCTGGAATCCTCTATAAAAAATATCTTTGGAGGGAATGTGTAAACTATAATCGTGAAAATATACTCTTGAGATTTGAATAACTGATTTACTGGAGCTTGTGTAGAATGCTTTGTTGAAAACGAAGTATTTATGTTACGTAGTTCTGCAAATACCCGGACAGCGCCTATACCCACTGTAATTAGTATCGTGTAAACACAAGTTCTGAAGCATCGAATTCGATTGAAGCTCCAAATTTAGTTTAAAGTTTTCCTCGCTGATTTCAGTCCTGATCAAAATGTCGTGTAAAACAGCCTCAGTGGGCCATTCGCGATCCATTTTTTAGGTCGCTTCTTGACTTTTGAAAATTACTGTACGCAGAAATAGTATTTACACCGACCGACCCGCTCTCCTTCCTCCATCACGTCAAGGGCGCGATCGTAGGGAAAAACTCATTCGAGGGATTAAGGCTCCTCTCCACCATTTCAACATCACCCGTCTCCACCAAACGCTGCTGCGTGGAGTTCCTTCCACCTCGCGTGAGTGGGTGGAGGCTGGAGGTCTTGAGGGTGAAGTTCTTTACCCCTTTTTCCTCCCTCTCTCTTCCTAGCCTACAACTCCTCAATCTCCTACTCTCTCTCTCCTCCTCTGATACTCCCATCCCATTCTAAGTATTCCAGCGTCGTAGTATAAGCGTCGTCGCTGGAGATGGCGGCTCGGAGTCGCGTTCGAGAAGCCTGTCACTTCCAATAGGTGGGAGGGGGGGGCGGGGGGCAGGGTAGGCGATTTCCTTTTATCCCCGCGGGAGGGAAACATGGCGGTGGGAGAGAGAGAGAGGAGAGAAGATGGAGGGGAGAAAGAAGGGTTTCAGGGTCTCACAGGGTAAGGGGTGGGCCCAGAGCGACGACGCCCCCGGAAAGAGTAGTGTATACGCTCCCTAGCTCCCCGTCGCGAACGGGGTTTTTGGACTCCGCTGGTGAAAGCGCGGAATGAGAAGAAGGGACGAAGATATACTCGCTCACGGAGTGGGAGGAGGCGGTTGAGGAGAGGGGAAACTTTTCATGAGTCGTATAACTTTTATAACTGTGTTTATAAACGGGATATTTCGTGTGTATGTGTGTTTATATATATTTTTAGGAAAAGTTTCCTCTCTCTGTTTTGAAGGAACTCCGAGATTAAAGAAAGAAGTGATTTTCTGTCGGTTTCCTCTCCTCCCGCCTCCGGGGTGAATCTTTCGTCGTTTTCGGATGGAAAGTTTTTGGGACGTTGCCGATATAATAAGAACGTCTCTCCCTGCCTTTCAGCGTTCGAAAGCCATCGATAAGTAAAGGAACTGTTGCGAATGACTCAATCTCAAGCAAGCATAATTTCGTTTCATGCCGTGCTATTACGTTATTGAGGAAGTAATTCCAGCAAAATGTAGTTTCTGGCTTCTTTTTGTTAACATTTGTGTCATTCATTCATTGTAAGTAAAATTCTTTACGAGGAGGTTAAAGGAAACACTGCTATTCTAAAAACATATTCAATCACTTACGGCCATGGTTTTGTCACATCAGGTGGATATACATAATATGGAAGTCCTTAATGTATATTCATTTGATGATGATGCGCTTCATAAAAACTGTGGTACTAAAGGGCAATATGTATTTTCAGGAATTACAGGGTTTTCTTTATCTTCATAACTAAGAAATTACATCTAGTTAAACCTGAAACTGTCACCTCCATAAAGCAATTATGATCAATTTTCATATTTTTCTCACCAAAACGCACCGAAGTTTCGAAACTTACATCTTGTTGAAATTTTAGAAATTTAGACATTTTGGGTCTTCATTGAAGCCCAAGTTTTGAGACCTAAGCGGATAATTATTTTTTTACATGTGAAGCATGAACTAACTGATTTTCGCTGAGGTAATATGAATGCTACATCACCTCCGTACTAGTTCAAAACTTTGTGACTTAGAAACGGCGCTAAAACCTAAATTTAGACGTGCGGGCTTAGACATCAGGTATTAAAACGTAAATGGGTTTTCAATGGAAATTTGATGAGATTGAAATAAGCGAACTTTTGATTTGAATAAAGTAATTTTAGCATTGATCGATTGAACATGGGTAAGGCTGATTTAAAATTCTGCTAGGATTTTGGGGATAACTCCCTGATTACGTACGTATGCTCTTAATATTATCCTATTGTTCTCAAATCTATATAACAAAAATTGGAGTTATTGTGGACATAATTGTAAACAAAACGCAGTTGGAGTTAAATTGAAGTGAATGTTAGCGGCTGATTTAAATTCATCACCTGCTTTTAAACATTATGGAAAATTTATCGAAAGTATCTCATAATAACGCTGTTGTTATTGTAATCGATTACGGAAGTTAATTTATTACGAGGCATGTTTTTTAAGTAAGTACCGTTTTTAAATTCGGCCGATGCAGTGCTGCGGTGGGCATTTGGCATATGCACGCTGTGTACCTACATCTGTTAGGAAGCCACAGACGCTGTTACGGAAACATTCGGCCGTGTTTATGTTTGTTTGTGAATATTTAAAATGCCTCCGCCGATTGAGAATCCCGCCGACTGCAACTTACGCGCTGTGATTCGTTTTCTTAGAGCAAAGGCGTGAAGGTGGCTGGAATTCTTCGTCAGATCAGTGACGTTTTTGGATAAAACAATTTAAGCGATAGAATGGTGCGGACATGGGTTAGAGCTCTTAGAGATGGCCGCAAAAACGTTAAAATTATCGAAAATGTGCTCACGCTGGGTACCGAAAATTTTGATTGCTGCATGACAATGCCCGTCCATCAAACTAAAGATCTCATCGGATCAATTTGCTGGGAACAACTTGATCGCCCTCTGTACAGCCCAGATCTAGTACCTTCTGGCTCCTTTATTTGCATTTGAAGATGCATCTGGGTGGTCAGTGCCACGACAATGATGATGAAACTAAAACGACCGTGTTACAGTGGTTGTCAAATCAGGCGGCAGGCATTTATGAGGAAGTGATTCAAAAGCTGGTTCTACGATACGAGAAGTGCCTTAATATTAGTGTAAATTATTTAGAAAAATAGATTAAGACATAGGTTTTCACGTAAAAATAAAATAGTATAGGAAAGTATACTAGTTTTATTTTAATTTCAAAACGGTACTTACTTAAAAAATACGCCTCGTACAAATTTCGTGAGTGGATTTGTCGATATAAATTTGTTGTGTTACAGCATCGAATTGAGGTTAAACAGTCCTTTTGATAAATGGAGATCTGAAGAGAAAGAGGGAGATGGGACAGCCATAGGCCTTTTTTCACTTTGCGTCGGAGAATTTCATTTTTGTCATCTTTATATGTCCATTTTGTCATTGTGTGCATTAGTGCACGGAAAAAATGAATAGTTGCCGCAACCGGATGTATTTCTCTCCCAACCATACACTATTGAAATATTTCAGCCAAAAATATATATGGCTACGGTAGTCATAGCCTATTGCTAAACACCCTATTGCTGCTGTAGGAATCCACTATGGAAGTGGCAGCCATAGTTCCAGCTGAGCTCTGTTGGTGTGCTAACCCCAGATATTGCTGAGTCAGCCATAGTATGGGTGATCGGAGGGGATGTCTCAAATGTACGCAGGTAGAAATTTTTTCTCTGTAACTGGGATGGAACTGGGGTGTAACTGGTCTGTAATAAGACCTCTGTAACTGGGAATGAATTGAAACTAGCTCCACCCGAGTTGCACCCCAACTACAGACCAGCTGGGGTGGAACTGGGGTATCTTGCCATTGTCAAAATTTTACCGTACTTCAAAACGTTGATCATCAATCCAGAAAATCCTTTTCTTTGGCTATGAAATTTTTACAAACGGGGGCAAAATTATAACCATCGAAGTAATTTCTTTTTTTTGGATCCCAAATAAAAAATGTTATTTGTTATGCCAAAAAATGCAGAATCACATTATCGACATATATGATTCATACTGCCAATTATCAATATCAACATGTGATATTATCTACTTACCCGACCACATAGTTCGCATTATATCTTCTACCTATCTCATACCTACCTATGTCTATCTATGAAGTATCAAGGAGTTACGATAACTTCGGACCTATCGTGGGGAGCACATATAAGAAATATTTGTGGCAGAGCTCTGAAGAAGCTAGGATTCGTCAAGCGTATTGTGGGAAGATTTTCGGATGAAAAAGTAAAAGAGAGGTGCTATTTCGCACTCGTCCGGCCACACCTTGAATATGCAGTGAGCATATGGGATCCGGTGCAGAAAGACTTAGTCCGGGAACTTAATAAAATACAAAGGAAAGCTGCGCGATTCGTCACAAACAGCTACGGGCGTTATGACAGCGTTACACAGATGTTAAACGAATTAGGCTGGGAACCGCTAGAGACTCGGAGGCTACGCGCTAGGCTTAGATTGCTTGAACAATTGAGAATAGATATCTTTCAGAGCGACACGGAGAACATCATATTAGAACCCCACTATATTTCCAGGTCCGACAGAAACGATAAATTAAGAGAGATATTTTGCCGAACGGATAGGTATGGGAATTCGTTTTTCCCCCGAATAATAAGGGACTATAATAAATGCTAGGCGTAATTTCATTAGAGCGTTTCCTTTTTATCTTTAAACGGCTGGTGCCCTAACACCCCCCGCCACACGCCTATTGAGGCGGCTTGCGGGGTAATATGTAGATGTCTTGTATAACTCGAGATTAAAAGTCACGCTTCAATTCAATTCAAAAAGTGCTTCATTCCACATTTACAAACAAGATACAGGAAGTAGAAGAAAATAACAAAACAAAATAACAAGACAGCCATAACAACGCAAATGTGGAACCTGGTGTAGGCTTTCGCCTCTTCAGGGCAGGTAACACCTTTCACTGGAGTTCTTATCACTGGATGGGTGTGCGGGAAAGGCTTGACCTGGCATATGCCCTAAGGACGAAGGGAAACCCGCAAGTCGTATATATATGGCCATTTGTGCGTAAAAGTGACTGCGAGAACTAATTTTTAAATGTCAATGCCGTAATAGTTACCATATGAATACCATCCAATCACGATAACAGTTATCAGGAATTAATTAATTGAAACCTATGTAGGCACATAGGATGAATATTAAGTCAATATTAATGAGAATAAACAAGATTATTACCAATTACCATATGCCTTTGCGTGTCGCTGTGGCTGTGACAGCTACAACTACAATGCAGCAGGTAGAGGGAATATCCATGCTGCAGCTAGAGGGAATTGTCAGCCGAGCAGCAGAGTATGGCTGGAGAGACCAGAGTGACACGGTGTGGGCGAAGGGACAATAACTCTAGCTACTGCAGCCATATTGCTCGTAGCAATGCACTATGGTCGTCACAGCCATAGCGTCTACCAGCTGCACCACTGCATATTGTTCTGACATCACTTGTCTTTGCTACTGTACCAATTCTGACACTATCAATAGTACTATAGATTAGATTAGATTGTTGTTGGGGGGGCCTTCGTCAGGAGCCCGGGCACTTAGACCTTTCTTGGTCCATTGTGCCAACCCCATGCCTGTCTGCCACTTGCAGACAGGGGACAAGAGCACCTCGGTAGAGGTATGGAGGATTGGCCTCCCCCTGCCTCACCCCAGTACCAGGTATAGAGGATGTCCTCCCTCCAACCGGCCCGGTATGGCCTGGCCTGGCCTCTCAGGCCTGCCGGTATAGGTATGGAGGGAGTATCATCTCTCCATCCACGCCTGGTTGAGGTATGGAGGAGGGTCACCCATCCAACCACCGTCCGGGCCCAACGTTGCTTAACTTCCTAAATAGTACTATAACTCCCCCATCCATAGCTTTTTTTCGTGTGATTATCTGATTTTGTGTATTAGTATGAAATGTCATGTATGTTGCAAGTCATACGGGATGCTCCTTGTTTGTTGGCACTTGCTAATTGCTTGCATAACACCCTTGAAAATTGCCCTTTCTTTCGGTCCTATTATCCGTTTCCCGAACGAATTCGGGCTATGAAAATTTACCTTTCTAGATACCTAAATATATTTTCTGGAATCACGCCGTTGAAGGGGTTATAATGTTGATAAACAGGTCTAGTTGACGTACAGAAGCCAAATTTGGTGTACTTGTTATACGGAATTATTATTTGCTACAACATTTTCAAAAAGCTGTCTCCCCAATTCAATTCAATTTATTACAGCATCGGAAGAGTATGTTTAATGAACTAGATTTAATCTTCATAAAAGATTCCATTTCACCCGGATACTCTGTCTTAAGTTTCACGGAATCAGTTTCGTGGAGCTGATGCTAGTGCTGCCATTCCGATTGTATTTTTGGTCGTGCCAGCGGGCGCCTAATTTTACAGCAGATTGAATGTGTTTGATGCGCAATATGCCTGCGCTTCAGGTGTAGAAAATTAACGTCAGCCACACCGTGTGCATTCCAAAAAGTTCATATACTTAGTTTGGTGGCGGCAGAGAAAGGAAAAATCAAATCATTAACGCCTCCCTGATATTTTGTTTTCTCTGAATTACCTTGAATGTTTCTATTTCTTCCATGCATCATTGAATTATTTCCTCCCTGTCGATGACAGTATCAATTTACCAATGAGCCATGTTCTCCAATAATAGGTTTAATAATTGGTTTACCCATTTTTTAATTGGTTTAATTATTTTTTTCCCTCATTGTTCCTACACTTCTTATTTTAATTTAACTACATTCCTCCATCGTACGCAACGTTTTACATAAAGCCACGATATTTATAATTCTGGATTCATGCGTCCTTCATTCACTTCTCTTTCCTAATTCAAATTATTCCCGCCTATTATCTAATCTCTTAGCACATTTCCGCCTTCATTTGTATTTATTTCCCCCGCCCTATTTTTACTCCATTCTCCAGTGTCCTCATTTTATAAGCCGCCAGCCCTCGCTCGTCCTCTTTGCTCAAGATTAAAGATCGCTTCTACGTTGCTATTACAGTACTCAGTAATACTAGGTAATGTTATTGCTCAAATCTTTTGTCACGTATTTATGTAGAATTCCTGTTTTGATGTCCCTTTAAATACATGCATACAAATTCTGAAATGTACCTATTGTGTCCCCATTTCATAGTGGGATGATTTTTCTGGAGTTACTTTTTTCTAGGCTAGATTTATTTTTTATTGTATTTTTCGTTGTTCATCTTCTCTCCATAAAGACCAAATTACGGATCAACACTATTACACGTTCCACATTAATACTCCAACTCGGCCTTTCTTATAGTTTGTGGTGTAGAATACCATTTTTTAAATTCCTTGGAAGTGCCCAAGTTTTACCATGTATAATCACAAATTTCAATGGGCATAATTTTACAGCTTAATCTATATCAATCCCCTTTCATCTTTTTTTTTCGATGCGTGACCTTGCCGAATGGAGCGAGTGAGAAAGGGAGGTTGAGATTTTAGTCGCTGGCAATGTGCGTGGATGGAAAGAGATGGGTGGGTGGGAGTTTACAACATCAAAAAGAGGTGGTGGGTGTGGGAAACTGCGGGAGCGTTGGGGATGGTGGGCTCAATGTGTGTGTGTGTGTGTTCTCGTGTGCATTAGAGGAAAACCAGGATGGGCGACAGACGTGCCTCTCGCTTAGTCCGGGGCATTTCGGTCGGCGGTGCGATGGGATCGAGGGAATATGGTGTGTCGAGAGAGGGATGGAGGGAGGAAAAAAATGGAGGCTTTGGAAGAGAGGGTGGGTGGGTGGGTTTAGGGGGTGAGTGTGGAGAGAGAGAGAGGACGGGCGTGGTCACGAGTAGGGGGTGATGGTTGGTCGCGGGGCTGTGCAGAGAGATGGGGGTGGGGCGGGGTTGAAAGGACTGGGAGGGATGTAATCGGAATCCGAATTTTAATATTTCTTTGTGAAGACAAGTAAATTCACCATTAGGCGGCGAAAAATGGGACAAAAGGTCGAAATTTGCTGTCTGGAAAGTGGGTTATCAGTGATGAAAGAAGTGAGTAAGGTATAGTGAGGAGATGAAATTACTTTTTTCTGACGTAATTTAGTGAAAGCCTTCATTATAAAACAACAATAAAGACAAACTTTGAGGATACCAGGACTAGCCACGGTGTCACCTTGCATGTGTGAGAATTCTGGGAGTACCCTGGCAATGGGATGCTCTCACTGAAGGGGGTGAGTTTTTCATGATGGAAGTGGAGCTTCGTATTTTTTTTTAATTTGTGGGGATCTCTCCCCATCTCTGTGAGAAAAGGAGTGTGGGGGGTTTTAGGCGAATCATAAGGAATGGGGTTCTGCGATTATGATCCGTGGGGTTGGGATGGGTTGGACGGTGAACGAGCGCGTCCCGTGGGAAGGGCAATGTTGAAGGTGAAGCGTTTTGCGGTGGTAGAGAGATGGGGTTTTGGGTGGGAGGAATGTGGTGGGGAACGTTCCGTGGAGACATTAAAAGATTTTAGAAAAATTGAGAGGGATTCCATCCTTCCCCACTCCCCCGTGAGACTTTCCAGCACCTGCGATGGAAGTTGTCCCCTCCTTGTGTGCCCGTCGACGGTGAAGTATCATGTCTTTTAGCGGTGATGCCGTTCGTGGAGTGTAAAGCTGTCATTGGCTGCATTGCACTTCGTCGCTCGACCAGCAGGCCATCTGTAATGGATCAGCTAGCGTAGTATCCAACATGTAGGTCCTTAGAATTGAGTAAAGATGGTGTCACGTTAATTCGGGTCCAACTATTTCGTACCCGCCCAACTATTTCGGGCCATTCCTACCCGCGAAAGCTCGTCACAATAGTCTGAGTATAACAAAGTAATGCTGGTGGACCGTACTTATGCCGGCGGGCCGCAACGGTATGAACCATTGGTATTTCAAGTTAGTTAGAGCGATTTTGGACATGCACAGATTTGCGTGAAACTTTTCATACATGCTGGTATTAGTGATATCTTTAAATAAAAGTGAAATAAGTTGCATCATACAGATATTTAAAAAAATCCAATTCCATTTTAGCATGTCGCCTTATAGAAAATGTCGTAATAATTTGATTACATATGTACAGATTTTATATTAACCGCAAAACAATACATTTCTTATTATTAAAATTGTTGCTAACAAATATCGTGGTGTCACACCGAGTCCAATTCATAACATATTTCAATTTAATTTGATAAAAAATTGCGAATACCGCGATGAAAACTCTAGGTCATAACATTAAGTATGGAAAATGTTTCAAATATATTTCTTGTTTCATTTCCATCACTGCCTGTAAGGTGAGTTTTAACGCATTAAGAGGTGCACTTAAATGAATAGTAATCCAAGAATATTATGTTAAAGAAAATGTTTTCGACTCCCTTAGAAATTATTAAAACGCGCTCTCGTACGATCTACGATTAACGCTCCAGCCATCTTAAGCGCTGATTACTAGAGAACTGGAGCTCGTAGTGGTGTAACGACATCCTTCCATGTTCTGACTAAAGCGATGCATGCTTCTTTCTCTGTGGACCGTTTGGATGTCCGTGGGCCGCATCATCCTTTTTAATCTTTGGAGGCATAACTCGAGAGCTACTTGTCGTAGAGTAATGGAACACACGGCCCGCCGGCGTAATGACACCTCCCCCCAGCATTACTTTGCTGTACTATTGTGGCAGGACATGTGCCGTGATTTCTCGCCGAATAGTAAAACTTCGCTGTAATCTAAGAGTATGAGTGTTTTACGAACTCCGTTGCTATTCGATTTCCATCTTTTGGCCTACCTTTCGGGGACGAGATTCATCATCACTTGTCATCAATCCGAAGATTGATCCTTGTCAGCGTGGATCGCCTTCCTTTCTCACAGTAGGAATGCCCCTATTTTCTTTCACAAAAATTACGAAGGCCCACTGTAATTTTTCGGTCCGCGACACGGTGCAGAAGGTTGCCTAAGGTAGAAAAAACTGCGAGACGACTAGGCTTACGGAATGCAGACTCCCATTTGGAGATGCGGAATGTGAGGGGAGGCCGCCCACTAATTGGCTCGTGCCGCCGCTTTTTTTTACGATGCGCGGGGAAATTTTTCGTTGCTATCGGCCTCCGCGTCGCGGATATTTATAATGGCTCCATCCAGTGGTGAAAGGTGGGCGGAGAGGAAAGGGAAGAGTGGAAGGCTGGTCTGGGGAGGAGGACAAGCGGGAGTAGGTACGCGAACGTGTGTGAAGTTCCGTCGCTTGGATATACGTGCATGAGAAACCTTAGAGCCCTCTTATTCCCGTTTTTTTTATTTCCTTATTTTTTTCTAAAGTGCTCTCCGTTCCTCATCCTCCGTCGTATGCTCGCAGGATGAAGGAAGATCTGGAACGTGAGAAAAAGGGAAAGAGGACAGTTGGAAGAAAAATACGAGGGAAGGAAAAGAGGGAAAGGTTTATGGAGGAACGTGTAAAGGAACCAATTATCCTGGTTTCACGGAGAGCGATAAGTGCGATGATACCGATCTTGGTTTTCACTGTCATCATTCCACGTGTCTATTCTTAGGACATTCACTATCGTTGGGCACTTTATCATTTTTTTAAACCCTAAAGGCCAAAAAACGCTCACCATTTCAATACTAGGCACTGTACTTAAGATCTTAAATATTTTTAGTGATATTTTCCTTAGTAATACTAGATGTTATTTTCAAATTTTATTTAAAAATTTGAGCAGTTCCAAAGAGAATAAAGTATATATATCACAATAGATGACATAAACAGTTATTATGACTGAAAACATATCTCCGAAATTAATAAAGTATACATAGTTGGGGCTTTAATTTATTTGTTTTTCGCCATGTGTTGAAAAAGTCCCCACAATTGATTGTTTTTTCACGATTTTATAAAAAAATATTGAGGATAATAATAGATTTTTTTAATTATTGAGAAAACATCATAAATATACGCCCTTCTGTTTATTGTGCGATCTGGTCGTCGGAATGCCCTCATTTTGTTTAAGTAATGACTATTTGGAGCGCACATCCGTAACGTATCCCACGTAAAACGGTTTCCGATATTTTAGTAAGTTCCGAAAAGTAGTGCAATGAAAGGCTGATATCGCTGAAGGCTTTTATCTTTTCAAAGAAGAGATCTTTTTCTTTTTGAGCAGGCTAAATTAATTGAGATTTCTGTGGATTGTTATATCGCTCAAACTGTATTTAATGAATGGATTAGATAGCTATTTAGTGATAAAATTCGACTAATTAATGGGAATAATCATCAATTAACCGATTGAAGATCAAAAACTTGATGGCCCTGGGTGCTGTACATTACATGCATTGGGGCCTGAATTTCTTATCCTTTGTGGTTGGGCGTTACACATCTCATGTGATTGTTTCCGCAGCGCAATAACTTTTAGCAATCAGTGGACTTAAAGTAACGCGATGTAAATTACGTCAGTAAATTTACTAGTGCCTTCTAATCATAAGTGCACATTAAAAATCTGTTGTGCGTCCTGTGTTTTTATTTTTTTTCTAATGTTGAAAAAAAAGATTGATTTATGATCCCGAGAAGTTATTTGGTAGAAGACAAGAACTCGGTGACTCTGTAGAGAGTTGCGAATGTAATTTTGGCGCTTACAAGCTTAACCTATCAGTTAGTAGTGTAGCTAGGTTTCATCGTATTCAAAGCATAGGGTCGAGTAAGGCGTTTTATCTGTAGGTTCATGAACACTCTCCCTATCTTCCTCGCCAAGTAGTTAGGATTATGAAGTACATGAATTTTTCTTGAGCATTGAGCATTTCGTACACTTTGGTTTGAAATTAAAAAAAATATGTTTTGCTGAAAGCGAGAAAGAAAAAGAAATTCGAAATACAGCTGAAATTCAATATGTAAACGTCATCGGCATGATGCGGTAACTTGTTTTTTCTAAAGTTCTCCGGGTGTACCCATTTTACGTTAGACTTTGGCTTTAGAATTTTCCCTGGCATTTTTTAGGGAAAAAGCAAAGATCGCGAATATTTCGCGTTATATGAAATTAATTTCTTTTTAATCCAGTTTGTAATTTCTATTTCATTGTAATATTGGCATAATTTTATATAAGTACATCACACGTAAACTCGTGGGGAGGACTTCCGATACCCAGGAATTATTCTGTAACGAAATACCTTGGAATATCGACAGCTGCGCACCCCTTATTATCCACAGAATGGTTTTACGGACCTTAAAATAATTACATCACAGAAGAAGTTTCTCTTTAGCTGTCGGTCCACTCGCTTTTTATTTCTCCCGCATAATAGGAAGAACGCATCCCCACTCGCGTTCTCCATTGGAGAGCCCGTTCATATTCCGGTCGCCCGCCATTTGTTTGAGGATGACCCGGCACGCTGTCCCGTCCGACGTTACCGCGGACCATGACGGAGGGACGTTTTTATTTTAATGTCCTGCTCGAAAATAAGAAAATGGTTCCAGTGGACGGGATCGCCGGCGTAGATGCCTTGGATGTGGGCTGGAATGTAGGAGGAAGGAACTGGGGGGAGATGGTTCAGAAGAGGGGGTGAGGATATGTTTGAGGATAAAGGGTGTTTGTGCGTGGAAGGGATTGAGTGGGAGAAAAGGGGTTCGAGGGTTTATTCGGTGAGAAGATAAGTGCTCCCAGGGATCCTCACCTCCATCTCGTCCCTTCAATCTTATCCCGGTCCCTCTTCCACACCCCCCCGGAAACCCTAACTCCCTTCCCCTATCCGTCCTTCCCATCTCCTTTCTTCTCCCGTTCCTCTCTCTCGCACTCCCTCTAACCATCCCTCCTGGCAGTCCTTAACACCCCCCGTCCATTCCCTTTCGGCACACAATGCGATGCAATGGGCGGGTGCGGAAGGAATCCTCCACGGTGCCGCCGGTTGGGTGTTGGAAGCGGCTGGGAAGGATAGGGATCGCCTCTCTTTCTCGAACACTCTCTCTCTCTCGCCCTAGTAGTGTGTACGTCTCTCACTGATGGGATTTCCGGCCTGAGCACGCGAATTCAGTGATCCCCTTCTCCTCTCTCCCTCCTCCGACGACTCACCTCTTCCCTTCACTATCCGAAAGGTTTTTGGGGTGAGTGTTGTGGCCAAAGTGCTGGATTCATACCGTAAAGGTCCGGGTTTGAATCTCGAAGGCGTAAACATTTAGTGGCTCCCCGGCACTTACGAGGAGATACCCAAAATTTCTGAGACTTAAAATAATAAACTAATACACACTTTAGTCCAAGCTTTTATTGTCACCTTCAAAATAGTCAACTTTTACATTCATACAGTGGTTCCAACCTCCTTGCATTGATTGAAAGCTATGCTGGTAATCGGCTGAGTTAAGGGTTTTTAGATCCTCTGATTCCACTTGTACCTATTCCACATAGTAGAAACGTTCATCTTTGAGCTGGAGTTTCATTTTTGGGTTCGAGCACAAGTCCGAGTCTCGTCCAGTATCTTCGTTGTGAATCTGTCCGAGTCCATCCGCTTCAGCACCGCCATGGTCTCGTACCCGTCAGTCGGACCTGCGCAAACTTACTTGCGTGATCGGTATGCCCGCGTTTCTCAAAAGGTAGGACATGAATTACTTATCTGGCTCCAGCGTTCGCGGATCCACTCAATTTCGTCCGGTCAGCGCAGGTGCGACTCCGAAGAAGGAGAGATTGATCATTCCGCAGTAACCTATGACGCGAAGAGCACATATCTGGCAGCAATCGCTAGAGAAAGATTAAGTTGAATACGCCCGATTCAGAACTCTGGGGCGGCAATAAGGCCACGAACTATAAGTGGGCCTTGATTCAGAATCCAATCTCTGCTGCACCACACATAGAGACATTAAGTTTAAGCCTCATATTATCTCTCAGGCATTTCAAAATATCGCATTGAAACGTTTGCCTGCGGCTGTTTGATTGTGAAAGGCATTGTGCTCGTTGTGCGGAATGCCACGAGCATCGAAATATATCTGTTATGTCTCAGAATGCAATGTCTCCGAGCTTTTTGACGTCCATCGTACATTGATGTCATGCTGCAGGGTTGGAATATTGGTATTTGTGGAGATTTCTAATAATATCTCACATGCGCCAACCTAGTTCTTCCTTATTTCTTTCAATTTTTTAGAAATTAAGGTTGCAGAATCCATAATCATTATTTTCGCAAATCGTTCTTGCGGAGGTGGGCTTTGTAAGGACCCCAAACAATATTTTTCACAGTGATGAATATCTAAGGCTCAGAATCAACAGAATTAGTGGAACATATTGTAAGTGGAATTTTCTCATGGGAGGATAAAAATACCTGTAATTTCCTGTAGTTTATTCCTGGTTACATGACCATTTTTGGTGGTTTGCATCATTTTCAAAAGTGTAATATACCTGTGCTACTTTTTTGATGTTAGTAATCTAAATCGGTTCAGTTACCATTAACAAAATAGAGTTGATAATTGCCAAGTATTTGTACAACCAAATATTTGTGTTTGGCCTGTATTACCTAGTACACTGAAAGTCTTCTTTCCATCCACGTGTTTCATACAGTTCTTACGCCCAATTTCTTTTATTTGAATCTTTTTCGCCGAAGCACACCTTCAACCATCTTACAATACGTTCTCTTTCATGCTCTTCAGTTACAGAAGGAAGAATTTACTTGAGGGTGTGCCGGAGGAAAGGTTATTCCTAGAAGCCCTCCGCCCTTCCCCTATCTGTTTTACGGAGTGCTTGTATAACTCATCGCCCTAATGCATAGTCCCAAGGGGGAAGGATTTATTTGAGACATCCCCATGGAATAAGGTTTTCTTCTTTTTGTGGCGTTAACGGTCCCGGGGGATAGATTCCCTCACTTCTCCCACACTCCTTAACGACCTAATAGAGAATTTGAAAAGAATTTCCAAAGCGGTGTTCGCGTACACATTCCAAAGTTACATGTTGGACTGATAATGGTCGCTTGGTTGTGGTGACTGCAATGTTCATGGTAATTATGTCATTGTCAATTCAATTCCAATAAGAAATTGATGCAGTATTTTAGGATGAAACGACAAACGCTGGTGCATATTGTGTCCTAGAATTTTCTGAGTTAATTATGATATCTCGCAACTCCGTAGTGATATCTGTAAATTTTCATTCTATAAATTGAAATGCGAAGATGAAATAACTAGCTAACATTCTCTATGTGGCTTCTTCAATATGAGTACAGTACTTGCGGAATTATAAAAAAAAACTTCTGTGAATACTCATTTCATCATCGTCAAAGTCTCAGTCTTAGGAATTTTACTGCAGCTCCTCCACTCTGCTCATGAATATTTTGTTTCATCCTGTTATTCTTTTTTCTCGCTTCCTCCTTGATTTGACTTACGTACTTCTTCCTTGGTCTCTTTCTTGGGTTATTTCCTTATCCCTGCTTCCTATTCCATATTGTGCGGTTATTGCTCTCTACCTATGCTATTGCATTCATAAATTATTAGCATTAGTAATATTAACCACGAGATGTGTCTTGTAGTCACTAGATAGTGTGCAAATATATCCACTTATGGTAGAGGGATTGTTGCTTTTAATGTTTCCTCTTCAGAATATTCGAAAAATTCTTACTACACTAACGACATTCCCAATACTTTAAACACACTGATAAGTAATTACGCGAAGTAAATTATCACTAAATAAAATAGAGTGCAACATGTTTTGCAATCAGACGCTAACTGACACCAACACCTCCTCATCGCAGCAGTCAACCGCGACTGGCAAACTGTGATCAAAATAATCAAGTCTTGAACAAGCTAAAAATCATTTAAAAACTCCGCCACGAGATGGCGTTATATCATCACATTGACTGTGAACGGAAGTAGAAAAAGTATGCTGCGAATAAGGTTTTGCAATGTAGTGATCGGTTGGAAAACATAACGTACTACTGCGCGCCTCTATTTTAATTCGGTAAAAACATAACGTCCAAGTAAGCGACGGTTGATCTTGGCAGGATAAACTTAAATTTCAATAATTTTTTTCCGTAGACAAAAAGGTCTCCACGGGCCGGATGAGAGCGTCTCGCGGGCCGTAGTTTGGAGACCCCTGCTCTAGGCGATCATCGGAAGACTTATATTCTTACCTCATTCTTTTCTAATCGTTCCTCTCTTGAGAGTAAGAATCATGTAGTTCAGTCATCATTTCAAGTAACTTATTTTTACATGTAGTTTTTGCTACCCGGCTTGGTCTTGCTGATGTCAGAAAATGTTCTTCATTTTTAGGATTTTAGATTGTCGATTCTGAAATAGTACTTTACAGAACAATTAGTAAGTATTTTTGCCTTATATTCAGTGTCAAAAGAAGAATAAGGAAATAATTTTGTATTTTCTTTCAGATTTTATAACAAGCAGGAAAATATTTCTGTCGCAAATATCACATCTATCATAACTTTCTTCGGCAACATCTATAGTAAATTATTTCCTCTCTTTTCTGAAGACGTAAAATGATGCTAAACAAGTGCTTTATCACTGGTAGATGTCAATCCAATTAATATCACTGCAAAATTAAGTGGCACGTTTTATTTTACGCACTAAAAAAAGGACATTGATGAGCCATTGAATTTTGCTGCCCATTTAACTCGCATCGGAAAGTGTACAATCATGATGTGAAACCTGGTTAATTCAAAATATATATTTTAATTGCTTTTTAATTCTTTCAGAATTGACATTTAGCTTTTGATTCTTAAATTCTCGATTACCCAAGGAATCGTTTGAATCGAGAATCGGAACGGATGTATCCTTAATTTGAATACAGCATAGCCTAAGCGAGATGGATGGAAACGAGGTGGCCGTTTGGGTGTGGAGAGATTTGGGTTGACCACAGGGAGGAAGAAGTCGAGACTTTGCTCGAAGACGGTTACGTAGAAATTGTGACGAGATATGTACTATGAAAAAGACGGGTAAAGCGCTCAAATAAGGATTGAGAGGAGTTGCTGTAGGGGGTCACCGGGAAGGGGGAGGAGCAAAGGAATGTGGCGGAAGAGAAGGAATTGCGAAAACTTCTATGAGAGCTATTAATGGATTACTTTTCGAAGGGCTTAGGGGGTCCATTCGTTTTCATGTTCTGCTCCATCTCCAAGAGAATAAGTGCAAGGCAGGAGTTAGTGGAACAGATTGTTGGAATGAGCGACATTATAAATGACCACATTGCTGGGGAGCGACATGTGCGAGAAATGGTTTAGTTTCTCTGCGCTTTTTTGGGAACCAATAGAGTATTATCAAATGGCAAATTTATGGAATAAGTCAAAGTTAAGGTATGTCGAGAAAATGAATTATAACTTCAACATACAGCTTTAGGTTGTCTTGGCTCTGATACTTGGTTTTTACGGCAAGAATATGAACATAAATTGGAGGGTTTTAAGATGTTGAAATGGTCGAGAATGGAGATGAAGAGCTGGAATGAGAGAAAGCCGAACGAATAATCACTGAATATGATGGGGCAGGAAAGGTGCATAAGTGTGAAAGAGGCAGCAAAAGTGGAAAAATATGCGTGAATTTATGATTAATACGGTTGATAGGATATCAGGCTTGCGGAGAAGAGAGAATCAAAGAAAAGCCATTTGAAGCGACGTGTAAGTTATTGAATGTAAGATAAAAATATGATTTTCCCTTAATAGCCTATACCTGTGTGCTTGCTGTTCGTGGGGAATGTTCACTGTCCATATTTAACTGATATTTTCGGTTGAGGCAGAACTAACCTGAAACATTTAATACCTATATTTTAGTCATAAAAATCATCAAGTAAAATAATTGAAGATTTAGCATTACCTCAGCTTTTGGTCGTGTTTGCCCTGGATTGACTTTAATAGCCTGGTAGATCCCGCCACTTCGTTACATAGAGTCAATCAATTCTTTCGAGTCATTACGAACCTACACAATGCATGGGCAAATGTTTGCCTCGAACAACTCCAGTAAATTTCTCGTGGTCTGCGTAGCGAAACAAATGGTCGGCAAGCATATCGCAGAATAGTGAGCAATATTGCCTCCGATTCACTTCATTAAAACTTATCATCAGTTGCATTGAGCTACGCGAATGATTTTCGTTGCACGTGATGTGCTATGTACAATGAACCTTTTTATTTGTCCCGTGTGTAGCACATTTCTCAATTGGCGTTAATTTGGAGGCGCACACCCCTTGATCTAGTGAGGGTATACGAAGGCCAGGCGAATAAATTTCCCTCATGAGTTAATTAACTTCGGCAGTTCATACTTGAATGTTCCTTGATTTTATGCACTGTGATTAACGCTCATTACATCGGGTCATGAACCTAGAAAAATAGACTGGAACAGGTGTATTTGAATCCAGAAATTTTGTGTTCACCCTATGTACTGTAATTAACTGGAGATGCTGATTAAGAGGAAAACTGCACTAAAAGGTAGCCAAGCTTTTAGCCATTTTCTTTAATAATTATTTTTGCTCTTAAGCCAATTCTGCAAAGTATTTTAACTGTCAACTTTATTTAACTCCTTGCTATTTAACTGACATGATTTTCAAATCTATGTATTGATTTGGAGGAACAAAAGTTATTTTCACTTCATTCATGATTATGGCTCTGCTATAGGTACTTTCAAAGTGGTTTCTTGTTATATCTGAAAGATAGTCCGAGGAGTAAAGTTAAATTTCGAGTTACGATTTCATGGCTTGTTTAATGTGGTTAATAGCCTTTCTGTGCGTCAAAATACTCTTGAGAAAATAATTTGGACTTTTTGGGCTTATTTTCATTCCAAATTCGAATGGATTTATAAATAAAGACCGCCATTTAAGAGAATCTCTGAGTTCTCTGGTCCTTCATCCGCGTATGTTGTTTTCCTGAACAACATACACGGACAAAGAACCCGAGAATGCAGAGATCTTCTGAGCAGCTCCGCGGAAACCTGCGAATAAATATCACCCATCATGAAGTTGTTTCTTGTATATGAGCACATGCACGCCCTTTTCCCGGGATATACAGTTAAAAGGAACCACGTTAAGAATCTCTTCCACGATAAAGAAGCGGCATTTAGCTTTAAGATGAAATAAATTCAATAAATATTTATGTACACGGTAAAGAGTATATACCCCGCTGCAGAGCAAAGATTAACCAAAAGAAACTGAATTCTTGTGGCCTGGCCATATATTTTCCACCGTGGAGGCTTCATTTTCTTAAGTTTTTGCCCTCATAAAAGGGGTCTCGGTAAGGTGCTGAAGGGCTTCTGCTTTTCCACCGCGTCGTTAGCCTGGTGATGACAACAGTTTCATCCTCGCTCCAGAGGACATCTTCAGGTCGAAGTGGAAGAAGTTCATCTCGGTAAATGGGTGTCAATAAGTTTGGTACTCGTGCATGCCAACTGCTTAATCCAGTTTCTCCCATATGGCGATTTCTATCCTTAGATTTCCTGATTTAATCGGTGGTCAATTTTTGAAATTTTAATGAAATAGTATGAAAAGTGACTTCCGCTTCCCGTGGATATTTCCTTAAAAATAAGGGTTTTAGAAGCCTTGAACCAAACAAATCAGTGTTTTATGAAGTAGAGAAGGAAATAAAGCTGATTTAGGAATTGAAGTAGAAAAAGAGTTGGGTTGATGGAGGAGATGAGATAGTGACGATCGTTTAGAAAGGCAAAATGATGGGGAAGCGTTAAAGAGACTATGGATCTAAAATATAGAGAGGTTATAAGTTTACCCTATGGAAGTAAAATATTTCGTGATGGGATAGACCCTAGAAAAGGGGGATAGGAGAGGAGCTAGAAATTATGCACATCAATATACCATGACCAGTAGAAAACCAAATCACAGATATAGTAACGGGTTACGCTGTCGTTATCATCTGCCTACCACTGCCCTAACCGATGTATCGCCAAATTTGAAACATCATAACATTGTCAGAGAGGCCAAGGCCCTACAAGGCCTGTAGCGCCGAGGAGTAAGTTAAGTAAGTATATACCAATTGGCGTTAGTTTTAGTTACTTTTTAAATGAAAATAACGCGGATTTCAAATATTGATTTATCATCAGCAATAGACCTAAATTCAAAGATGTGGTGCAGCAGCTCTCCACCCCATATTCTCTACTCCATACTTCATTCCTGCTTAATTCTGCACGTTGATGTGCTTTATAATGCGAAGAAGGATTTTTAACTGCTCACATTGACACGGCCCCACGAGCAGAGATTACAGAGGGGGGCTCCATGCGACCGTGCAGGCTACGCCTCCGCTCAACGCCATTAACCTTCACGTTAGTAAATAGAGGCGATGGCCGTATTTCTTCACGCCAGCCGTATTGAGAGAGAGGGAGAGAGAGAGAGAGATATCAGACCCGAGACCAGAGACCCGAGCATCAGAGATTAATGTTTTTTTGCGGCTGGATCGATTCGGGGGGGAGGGGGCATTTTCTTAGCACGTTCGCGGGATTTCGGGAAGAGGTGGTTCGAACACGAGCCGGATGGTTTTGCGGAGGGAGGGGAGGTTTAGTGGGAGGGAGAGGGGAGGTGGCAGTTGGGCCTGACAGTTGGGCTGTGGAGTCTGGGTTACTCCCCTTCCCCTCTCCCCCCTCTTATTTCCCCCCCCTCCTCCTCTCTCAACACTTCCTTCTCGCGTGCCATGCACAGGCATCATCCAGGTCCCTTCTTCCACATGCCGCGACCAGCCAGCTCTCCCCCCCCCCCCCCGCCCGCTCACTTCCCCACCACACACTTCTCCTCTACCTCCAAGCGTCTTCAATAGAATCTTCTCTCCTTCTCTCCACTCCTCGCCAATTTTTTCCCTTCACGTTCAGGCCTCCCCGTTCTTATCAACGAGCCGGGGGGAGGGGGGCACCCCCCCTCCCTCCTCCCGGTCTTTCTGCGCAATCCCACTCTCCTTTCTCTTACTTAGTTTCCTGCTTCCTGTTTGTATGTAGATAGTGTTATATATAAATGTGTATGTGTGAGTACACGTGTTCAGTACGTCCCGCTGCCTGCGCTTCGGGTGCCTGCAGTTGAAGTCTTCTCACCTCTTTCTGTCTCTCCCCATTTTCTACTTAGTTAATGTTTCTTCGGATTACCTTGGGGTGAGTGTCTTAATTTTTCTCGGTGTTTGGACGGAATACCTACTCTTTCATCGTCTTTAGAGGTAGAAGTTGCCATTTTTATACTGTTCGAGGACGGTAGTGGTCCTGTGTTTCCCTTGCGGGATAAATCACTCTAGTTCCTTGGCGAGTAAGAAGGTTACGAATCAAGGCAGGAGGCATGGGGGAGATAGAGTTGATATAGAGTAAGGTTGGTTTATTAAGGGTGATAATGGTGATGGTAAGGATGGCTATCGATAGGGTCACGATATTTTGATGTCCCGAAACAAGGATATCTAGTTTTGAAGACAAAAACCGGGGCAAAATTGGGTTGTTATTTTATAACAATTAAGGCAATAGTGGACAGTTATTTTATTGTTTGATTGTAATTACAAAATAATACTATAACTTTAAGATGTGGTGGCTTGTTTTCGTTTCAAACTCTGGAGTACCGTGTTCGAATTCCGTTACTAGTGGGGTGATGGAAACCTTTTGGCCCCCGCCACGTAATTCCGCTGAGACCCTAGGGAAACACAAGAAACATATTGCTCATTTTGACTTCTAACATTGGGGCATTTCTTTTCAACTATACCATAAACATTCAATAGTCAGTCTAGAGCCTTCTAAAATGCGTGATACAGTGTTGTCGATTGCCTCTATGCATTTGTCGCAGTGCCTTTCGTGTGGAGTGGACAGCAAATTGAAGCGGAGACATTCCGGAAAATTTAAGGGTCTGCCGGGACTAAATTTCCAACCGGGACAGTCCCAGTAAAACCGGGGTGAATGATAAGCCTAGCTTTGGAGATAATAGAAGTTGCTTTCTTCATTTGTTCTGTGTTATTATTTTATATTATTTTTTTCCTTTTAGTCGATTTTGTCTAATCTTTATACGCTCCTGCGTTGCATTGACCGGCGACGTTATACTTCACCAGAGAGTTCAATTTTCTTTTACGCTTTTCAGGATGGGTTTCCAGGTATTGCTTTTAATGTGTACCAAATCTTTGTTTAAATTTACCGAATCCCTAATGAAATTTCTTGACCCGAGGCGGATTTTGAAGACCTCTGACTTTACGGCCACAGTTTGTTCGTGCCCAAAAAAGTGGTTTGTTTCTTCTAAAATTGTGTTATGGTCCTGAGTGATACCCAGGGTGAGTGGTAAGGTAAAAATAAGTTAGCATTTCATTAAATTAAGGATTCATACTTCCATACATAGTATGGTTTAAGTAGTATTATGCTGTATGGATTAAGTAAGACGTAATTAAGTAAAGCAAAAGTTAAGATTCGTCGGAAAGGGAACAATCTTTCTTCTTTCTCATCTTCTCCCGTGAATCTTTTAACCCTCCCCTTACAAGCGCACACGAATACGCTCTTCTCTCTCTCCACTCCTTCTTCAACCAACCGCGCGATAGAATTGAGAAACTTCGTCTGAAGGGCGGCCGGGATGTGTTTCTGTGTTGGAGCGCGGATAAGGGAAGTGACGTCGCAGGCAGGGCGGGGAGTTTGAAGATTCCGACAATGCAGGACTTGGAGGGGTTCTGAGGGTGGTTAGAAAAGAGGTGAGGAGTGATTGAAACGTATGGAGATGGAATATTTATCATTATGAACGCAGCTATACCCAGGGAAGTTCACGTACATGGAAGTAGCGAGTTTAACGGTGCCTAGATCTGTATCGATACTTGCAGGGCATCTTTCTGCTCGATCATTACTTCCGGTTATTAAAAAAAATGAATGACGGAAGAAAACAATGAATAAGGTTACTTCGAAAATCGCCTTAATTTGACATCATTACGTTCATAAATCGCTCTGTTCAAGTCCCAGAGGTACAAGTGGATTTCATAAATTTGTATAAATTACGTTAAATATATCAGTTCATCATTACAGCGTATCAAGAATGGGAGTTGTTATAATTCTTACTACTCAAATCTGGAGCAGTCATAAGCCTTCCTTTTCTGTTCTCTTTAACGTTTATTGCATTTCCATGCACAAACCAATATTTAATACATAGGTATGTATACATGAGTCCTGCTAATTTATTCGTTGTATAAATTTTTAATCCCCTCTTGCAGTCATGTGACCAGGATTTCACAGGATGTAATTGCGATTTTTTTTCGCGGAGCCGAAATGTTAATTGCAGACAAAGAGAAGCCCGTCCATTTCCTTGCTAGAGCGAACCCTGTCGATTACTACTAAAATTGACTTCTACTGCCTTAGAAGTCCGTGCTTACACATAGAAGTGCCACATGAGAGCGACTTTGCAAGGTTACTGTCATAGAAGTAACTTCCATGTGTAAATCTACCTTGAGATAGTAATACCGTGCGATTTAGCGATACATCGACTGCGGAATGCAATACTCGTGAGAGGTCGTCGGCTCCGGTGGTGGTGTAAAGTCCTCGCTCGCTAATCCAAGGGTTGCGGGTTCAAGTCCCGCCCGCGCCGGAGCGGATATTGGTATGCGATATAATGTGGCATGCAATGCTGGTTTGATTAGATCAAGAAACTTTTTTTAAGGGAGACGACAAATACAATATGCCAAAAATGGAAAAATAGATTGGAATTCTTGTTGTCATTTCGTTTCGAATTATTGGAGCAAATAAAGTGAAATAAAGTGAAGTGTGCCAAACAAATATTCAAGTTTATTAATGCAATTGAGGAGTATTCTATGCTCTGCACCATGCAAAATTTAATACGTGATATAAGTGTGATTTCAGGGTGATATGCGATATCATAATATATGTGGTATCGAATAATATGTGATGGCAAGGGATACGCAATGATTCGCTTCTTTTGCTATGGGATATTAATATCCCTACTCTGTAGCTTACCAGGTGTTGATAATACTTAACTACGATACGATTTTTGGCAGCATGCGCCATTATGCAACAATTGTTATCGTGTATTATATTATATCATTCAACTCGCGATACGTTTCTACTTTTTCATCAGCTTTTCTCGAACCTCTCATTGGGCAATATTCTCCTTTTTTCCCGAATACCCCTAGAGACCTCTTCTGCCTTTTACTCCTAAACACCCTATCTACCTTCTACCACGGAACTCCCTTCCTATCCTCTACCCCTGAAGACCTCCTCTAGCTTCTTTCCTTGAAGACGACGACAGAAGGGGTCATCTAAACGTTGGCAGAAATGGACAGCATCAACCTCATAGCTCCCAACCTCATCAACTTATTCGTAGCTTCTTTTGTGATACGAAATTAGTATCGGAGTGCGATACTGATTATCGAATATCGCCCTGCCGTGGAAGGAAGGTCAGGGGATGGCTTCGCTGTTGGGTGCTCGAGGATTTCCAACGCCCTTTCCGGACACGGGGGAGGGTGGGCTTACTGGAAGTCATTCCCTTGTTCCGGGAGGAATTGAATATCGCGATTTGATTAATTGTGGCGCGATTGATTTTTTTTCCCGCTTCTGAAAGTGTTTCTTTCGCCTTTTCTTTCGTTTCTTTTTTGCTTTTTGACAACTTTGTAGCTGTGACTTCAGGGACCCTTTGGGGGAATAAAAAAAATATATTCCACGCGTTTCCTCTCCGAGCTAGCCAATAAGTTCTTAAGTTTTTTCTTTTAGCTTTTCAGTATGTTGCATATTGACATTCATGCTTTCGGCAACACTGAGTACGTGTTTTAGTCATTGTACATTCGTATGCAAGATTTCTCCTTCAATGCAAACGACATTCAGCAGCATCGAGATTTTATATTTGTGAACGATAAGTATAATAAATGTAAGGTAAATAGACCAATTGAATGAATATCAGCCTATCCAAATAGAATGGTTTTTCACATTTATTTAAGTTATTGATGATCTCTAATAATATCATTAAAATATACTTCAAAGCAGACGGTGTTTTACTCCAATTCATATTCATTGGTGGGGAAGAGGAATTAAATTTTTTTAAAAATTGTTCTTGAAAACAACTGTTCAAATTCCAAAAATATCAAATCTATTTCGATCGACGCTTAGCCTATTTTATTCTTTTTTTAAAAAGTTGGCAATCTTCATCTACCTTTTTCGCAGTGATGCAAACATATAGTTCCCTTTTTCTAATTATTTCCTCCATTTTCACCGTGTCTTTCTAGCTTTTTTGAGAAAATCTACCACTCACCTATCAAATGCCTTCGCAAATGTTAAATGGAAGGTAAATGCCACACCAAGGTCGTTAAAAAAATCTTAAATAATGGAATAATACTCAATGTTTGATGGATATTTTACCCGAAGTTAAAAATTCTAAACCTTTGACACGTGGTTCCGGAAACATTTATAATGTATAATTATTATTTTATCTTGGTGGTAATAATGTATTATTCGTATTAAAGCTGCCATAGGTCAAAATAATCATTCAGGTCTTAATTATGAAAATTTAAAAAAATCGTGAATATAGAATATCACATTGTTTCTGATGGTAGTGCATTTATAAAAAGTCCTTTACACCTGAAATAACTTCCCGGATGTTAAAAAATAAAAATGAAATACGCCATATCAAAATACACCCTAGAAGTAATTTGTTTTACTTATATTTTTGTAAATGTTTCATAATATGGCTAATAATTTGTTAGTTTTCAAGACCGGCATAATCCAGAATTTTATTGGAATGTTAATTAATCCATTACTTCCTCCTGATAACTTTCATAAGTATTCATATAATGGTTTTTTGGTTATTTTACCTTAATGTTGAATATTTTGAAGGATGTCCACGGTTATTTATTTTGGGAATACTGCCGTCGAGTCCTTGATGCTTACGTTTTCGTGAAGAGATTCATTACTCAATTCGATTTATTCATAATTTGCCATCGAAAATGGTTATAAATATATATAATATTACATAAAGTATCGTAATACATTGTAAATTGTAAAGTACGAAGGATTAGCAGGAAGAGAGAAAAAACACCAGGTCAGCTGGATATGCAACGCTATCTTACATCGCTGGAATCACTGATTGTATTGACAGAATTTTGAATAAATATGACATAATTTGCCGTTTCTTTGTCGGAGTGAGTGTATGTGTCATTCATCCTAGAGCAAAAGACCGGCTCCCAAGTCTAATACACGAAGGCGTGTATGAAATCCCGTGTAGTTGTGGAAGAACGCGCGTTGGAGAATCTGCCCGCTCAGTGAGTGAACGTATTAACGAGCATGAAAGTGCGATTTGTAAAAGAGATTGGTGTCACAATGCCCTCGCAGAAGACAGAATGTCTACGGGAAACGCATACTATAAGGTTGAATGAGACTGAACATCTGTCTAAAGAAATGGAATATTTCCCAAGACTGATCCGTGAAGCAATTGAGATACCTATATAAAAGACCCTCAAATCTCAACAGGGGCAATGAGTACCAACTTCCAAACATATGGAAGAGGGTGATCAAATATTCAAATGGGAATGATTAGCAGTCTCCGTTGTTGCAACCACCCAATATATCTATGTATACATAGCCCAGCAGAATAAGACATTAATTATTGGCTGACAAAGCTGGCATAAGTATCGGCCAAAGCTCGAACTTTCATCATTATCAGTAGTCATCAATCCGAAGATTGGTTTGCAGGCGCTCTCCATTCCTCTCTCCTCACTGCAACAGGGTGTACAGTTGAAGAGCTGCTTCTCCTTGCTTCTTCGTCTTCTTCACGCGCTTTATAAAATATTTACTTAGTTTAACCGAAAGCATGAAAGTTAAGTTTCTAAATATGTATGTCTGCGTCACCTGCCAAGTGTTTTAAGTCATATGTCCGTGATGTTTTTGAAGGTAACGCGTATTTTATATTGCCATAGCTTAATTGTGAAGGTCTTCAAATTTTTTCTAACCTATGCCATACAGTAGATGATGTTTTTGAGATATGCATACATTTGTGAAATTTATCATCAGCTGCTGCTGCCAGACCAAGTCGTTGGTTGCCAGAAAATAGCTAGCGAATGTTAAATGTAAACATTTCTTAAATAGAGCATGGCACTGAGATGTAATTGCATTGATTCCTTTTGCTAGTTTACAAAATAAGAACGGACAGTGATTAATTCTTTGATCGAGGAAGCGCTAGCGAATGCATTCAGGTTTTTTAAAATTATTGTAGCTTAATATTTTGGTAGGAATTTAAAGGAAATTACTGTTCTCTAATCCATTATGGCCCACATGTGACATCCTTAATACGACACTCGAACTTCATTGGTCAGGTATTTTTGCTGAAAACTTGAAGGTTCAATTCTTAAATTCTTCCAAACTTAAATTCTTCCAAATATAGGTCTGCTTCGTTATGGCACTTAATCCATCCTATCAGTTTCAGCTAATTGATGTTTTTGCTTTGGCATGAAGTCTGCCCATCACGGATGTCACTTCTCTAGTATAGTTCCTGTAGGTATACCAGGCGTGGACTATGTGTTGGGATGGGCAAGCCCCTCTCATGATGCCTGAGGCACACACGGGATGCCTTCTCCAACTGAAGTTGAGGACCTAAATGACTTTCTACGAATAATTCTACCTTCTCATTTGATGTAGAAAAGTCACTTGAGTTGTTTGTCACCTGTATTGTGATATTATTTTTTTTTGCGAGCAAAGCAGAGAAATAACTGTTGATCCTATTTCAAAATAGTAACCATTGGCATATCCCCATAGAAATAATTATTTTTACCACACAATATTTTGCCTATTACGTAGGTTAGCGGTTAATATCTCAGCGGATATTTCCTCTGTGTTTATCGTTTCCCGTCTATTGTCGTTTTCGCAAGCTGCGCGTGGCATTTGTCACCGATAATTTACTCTCCCGAAGGATGAATAATGCCCTTGATTGAAATTTGCTGCATTCCCTCCGCTTTAATTAACTACTTCGTTATGTTTTTTCTCCGGCTGATAAACAGATCATTAAGGGCGATTAATTTCTTTAGATGACTCTTGGAGAACGTAGACAGAATGTAGATTGTAATTAAGGCGAATAGTCGGTTTTTAGTTCACTTTCTCCATTCATTCGTCCTCCGCGGAAATAAAAGACTCTTAGCCTATTTCTGTGGACAAGAGTTTCCGTTCGTCCCCATCTCTTGTGAATTCAAGGAAACTGTTGAGCGTCCCTGTAAGTGACGTCGGCATCACGAGGGGACGCTGTTCAATTACAATGGTTTCAGCATTCGTTCTCGAGGGCCATTTGGGGGAAAATATCGAAATTTTCCCCCGCGAACTCCGTGATAATATATTGCGCACAATTAAGGGAGAGAGAATTGAAATTTTCTCGTTATGTGTACAGAGGAGAAAGAGTGGGTTTCTCTCTCTTCATCTGTGTCGTTGCCTTTCTTGTGTCTCTCACGAGGAGATTTCATTTGCCTCTCTGCATTAGGCGGAAAAGTTTAACAGCTTGCGAAGACGTCGTCATTATAACCACTGCACTCAACGGTTGTTTCATTGAAGGTGTCAAGAACATTTGAAACCTGTTAGAAAACTGAAATTTTCATTTATATTTAGCAAACAATCTAAGAATCGGAGAAAATAGATTAACGTCTGTTTTGGTCGTATGTTTTTCACTGGTAAAATTGCTAATAGCTTTATATGATCCCAAGCATAAAAAAGTTGATTAAATAGCAACTGTTTGTTGAAAATAATTTACAATAAAGTATTTTACTATTCAGTTTGCATTGTCATATATATTCTCTTCTTCTCTACTACTTATACTTAATAAAGTAAGATTGTTTTTCTGACTGAAAAAAACATTTTGACAAAGTTAAAATGTTTTTTCAGCAGTCGCTGCTCTTTGAAATGTTCCGAGTATTATTATTAATAAAACTGGGGTGGTAAAATTCAGTTTGGAATATCAGTAAAGGAGGTATAATTATGCATTATGAATATCGACAACTTCCACCAGGTCCAGCCTGAAACAGTTATATTTATTAGCATAATTATGTTGCTGATTTTGGTCAATGTCTCTTTCCGTATGTAATTATGTTTTCTATGGTGCTTGTAATTTTTTGTACTCAAGCGCTCTAATGAACCTGATTTTTATGTCACCATGAGATTTATCAGGGGTGATATAAATTTGGAGAAAAAGTGAAACTGGTATATGAATACATGCAGATGAATTTTCGGTACTCCATGAAGCAATAGAAGATGATATCCTTTCTTGTCAAAAGACCTAGTTTAATTTGTAAACTATGCTAAGTCCAAGTAGAAATACTCAAAGCATTATTTTCCATGTCCATGTCGGGGCTCTACACGGATGGACTACAAAAATTCTAGCAAACAACGATGATTTTAACCAAAAAGCACCTATTTGTTGTTAATTTATTCAACTCCGCATGCTCCATTCTCCTAATCCTTCAACATGGTGATTATTTTTCTCCATTTTTTACGCGTTCCAAGCATTCTTCTTTTTATCATGACCGTCGGTACTATACAGTTATTCTCACAGCTTCATCCATGCTATTTTCTCCCACATGCATATTTTCTCCCTCAACATCCCTCACATCAACGTCAACTCAATAATATATTTTATTGGTAGCTTGCAGCACCTTTTTGTTTGTTCATCTTCCCTCTTAATCCTTGTCCAGTTCAAGTTCTCCACTTCCGATTCTAAAGGCCCAAAATCTTCTATCTCAATTTCCACAGCCCTTCAACCTAGTCCCCATTTATTTTACTTGGTATCCAAGTTATGGAATTATTTGTGTATCGTGGGGAATAAAAAAAAAAAGTATGATTGCTACTTAAAAAGATTTTATTTGTCTAGTTATATAATTATTCTTATCACTTTTATTTTTTCTGGAAACAAAATTCATGTTTTCATCAATAGAATTTTTTATTGCTTACAGACGTTTTCATTGTTTGTGAGTGGCTTGTTGAAATAAGGGGGGATTGTCACTTTTTTCTGGTGTAAAGATGGCGTTGGCAGGACTAATATCCAAAAAGCTGGATCAAAGATCAATAGTTTGACATCAAATGGAAATAATTGGTTTATTTTAAGTTGTCCAACGTTACCAAGGAAATATTTTCTCGGAATTACGTATTTTTTGCCGAGGTCCTTCACTTTCTCCTTCTGCTCTTCTGTTGCTGCCTTTGCACTTCTTCCTCTTTCTCCCTCCCCCCCCCTTTACCCTCAATCCTCCCCCTCACCCTCATTTCGGTCCGTGTATGCCAATGACGTCTCCCCACCTCGTCCCTCCTTCCGCTCCCTGCGCCGCCAAGTGCCCTCCGCTCACGTCTTAACGGGGGCCTACCGCCCCTACCCCCCTCCCGAGGACCTCCACCCCTTCTCGTCCTCCTCTTCAACCCTCACGACCTCTCTGTCATTCTCCCTCCCTCCCCTCACCTAGCCTCACCCCTCACCTACTCCCTTTTAAAAAAGGTTCCACCACGACTTTTTGAGTGAAAACAAACTCTGAATTCCGCTTTTTCGTTCATATCGATAAAAAATACTGCTTTTACTTTAGATATGCCTTCATATATTTAAAAACAGCAATAAATTGCAAAAAATTCAGATTGAAGAGTAAATTCAAATCCCTTGGAGAATTTTCCTTCCATTCAAATCCCTGAGAGAATTCGCTTCTATTTAAGTTTTTTTCGCGAGATTGGCATTTTTATTGCATAAAGAAATAATTTTTCCATATTGTAGTCATTCCTTCGTCTACCATTATGTAATTTAAATTTCATTTTGCAGAAATAATTGCGTGGAGAGGTAGGGCTTCGTTGTTCATATCAAACAGAGGACACGAAGTAGCCAAAATATGCTCTGGAATGGCATTAAAGTTATTTTACGGTGGACCACCTTAAACCAACCAATGACCTCGCTCCTTACACCTTTATGGGGATCTGGTCGGTGTGGTAAGCTGGAGTACTGGTTTCTCACTCCGAAGGTCCGGGTTCGAGTACAGACAGGGGTTGGAGATATTTCATTGTAATCCCCAGCCCTCTTCGGATGCCTTGCGAAGAGCTCTTTATTGGTAGTACTCTGTGTCGTGGTAGACATTAAACTGTGGATCCCTTGGTACCTTAATTTAAGAAAATGTTACTACCAACTTCGGGTTTCTATCTATATGTTATCCATTCCCTAGACTCTAGGGCTAAGAGCGTCCTTCCCTGGCCAACCTACTCACCCATCCTTAGTGGCGTATGTTACCTCACTTGTCGGTCGCCTCCTCTTATAACCAACCAACCTTCCTACGACTACCATTCTTCCTCCATCAGTTACCATTGCATACCTAGGATGAAATGGGAGATACGTAAAGATGGATTGCCTTTGTGGTTTTCCTCTCGCATTCAATTTCTTGAATTTTATCGGCACCAGCACCAATTTACGGCACTAGCCTCCACGCAATTTTAGCGGTATGTTTAGGACTCAAGCATTTAAGATATCCAGTTGCTTAGATTACATTACACCGTTTAACGTAACATGTTATTCCTGAGATATACATGTTATCCATCCCGGAATTGGTATTCGAGACCGCAATCTTTGAGTTGTCTGGCAGGCGCAATACTAATGTATGGCTGGATTTGCTTAGGTGATGCTTTCTAAGGAATCTTTCTATTCATTCATGGACTTTTTTTTACTGATTTGCGGTTGCAGTAAAGTGGGTAGATTCCAACTGTAATAAACTAAAATTATCTCCTGGGGCACACTTTTAACCTCTAGCTTCATTTACTTCCTTTTTTCCTTCTATATACAATATCTAATGCCAATGGTTTTCTTTCCTCAATTCAACACCACGTCTAGCAATAAATTAAGTATATATCTGTATCCTCTCTCTTCTGCTCTTAATTGCTTTATTTTCATCCATTTCAGCCTCCCGCATTCATCGATGTATATCGCCTACATCGTTTCCGAATGTAATTCTTATGTCCTCAGGCTATTTTTATTCACACTCTTTTGTGCCCAGCTTTTACCACATTATTGTGACCACGCTCCATTTAGAACCCTTCCGTATTTTCTATTGGAGTCTTACTAAGAATTCCTTTGCACAAGTTCCTCTGATGGTAAACACATACTTTTGCTGATGAATTACTTAATGAATTGCGTTAATGGCATATTGAATGTTAAGAATGAACACTGTCTACGTCAGAGAGAAAATACAGAGTGGTAACGGTAAAAAATCGTACGGTTAATTGTATTTTGATTTACATTTTAATTACAAAGAGGAATTTTAGAAAATGAAAGTAAACACAGTTCGTAGTACGTATTAAACGTGGAATAATTGAGCAAAATATCGGAAATGCTTTCAGAATGCTTTCCACAGTGATTGGTGATGTTAGCCATTGTTACTTTACATAGTTTATCAGTGTCATCTATCTAGACTACGAGTGTAATTTCATCTCATGCAGTTTTGAAGATTGGTCAGGGGATGAAGCGTTGGCTGAGAGAAAACTTGGCTACTATTTCTCGATCAATCCTCGAGGCTCAGCAACGAAATGTTTCTTCATTGAGAAAACTGCGTATTCATAGTTAGACGGGCACCTGAGGTACCAGGACGCAAACGGCAATGTAACGCTTCCCTGGTGATCTATTCCTAATCCTTGACTTCGTGACTAATTACGCAGTTGAAATAAATGTAGTCTCACTGACTCGGGTATAGGTGACCTATAATGTGACCATGGCCTTGAGTTGGTGCCGTGCATGTGCGAGGCTCGGGAAGGGGGCCTGCGGCGATCAACGGTTAATTTGAGCGTTAACGAAATATTCTCGCAGTTCAGCTCACGACTCCGAACTCGTCAATACATGTCTCTTAATGTCAAAAAACTGTTTTTTTATTATATTTGTTGGTGGCATAAAATATGTTCTGAGTAAATTTCATATTTCTGCTCATACTCACCGAAAAGCACCAACCCAGCGGCATGTGATACTTTTACCCACTTGTTCGTAATTCACCACTATTTACGGTGCCAACTCCCAAAAGATCGTAATGGGTGCCGCTATATTTGTAGGCATTTGGGACGAGACGTTGCTCTTGTGGCGTTAGTTTTTACGTTACGGAAACGATTTTTTTGTCTTTACATTTTTCAAACCTTGGGATTTATTTACGTACCAAAATCATGCCTGAAAGACGTTTATTTTTATAAATAATTCTTCGTAGTTCCCAAACATTACAGTGAAGAGGGTCATCTCTAACTTCTTATCTGGTTTCTTCTTCTCTACTTTAGGCAACAAGGTTCCGGGATTGGAGTGATAATAAGTGCTGGAGTGGTGACAAGATATATTTTCTGACCTACCAATTTTTCTGATATTGAAAGTCATAATTCGATAATTTTCCATTTGGAAATACTTTTCCGAGTTATTGCTAAGACATAGGCAGGTTTTTACAGTAGTTTCCTTTTGTGAGACTGAGAGACCATACAAAAAACTTCGCGACCCTCGCACGAAAGCTAACGCTACTAGAACAAAACGTCTTCGTGGACCTCCTGCCGGTTTCAAAATTTTGTGACCCGAGTTTGAAGTGTTATTTCACAAGAGCCGGAAAACTATTTCACTTAATTGCACTTAAAATTAAGGTATAATTTTTCCATCGATTTATGGAAAATACTTCTATTAAAAACTGTTTTTTAGTATTATTTTGTTTGGAATAGAAAATTTGTCCTTTTTTCGACCTCTTCAACTAACGCAGCGTGTTGGGTGCTTCATTATAATGCATCTATGAAAGGAGGCAAAATTCTTCGCCCAGACATTGTAGCTTCATCATTTTAAGTACTCGTATGAAATTGCACACCACTAACTAGTAAGGCGCACTTTAACTTTGTTATAATTGCCACCAGTATGGTTGTGGGTATTTATCGGAATGGAGAAGTGGTGGTGAGGGAGGTTGGCCGAAGGGGACGGTTCGGAGAGGGAGGTGGAGATGGGGTGTTAGTATTTCGTCGCGGACTGGGGGAGAGGCGAATGAGACGTGGGAGGGTGGAGGTCTAAGGCGCGGGGAGGGGTTGAGCGTGGGTGTGAGGAAGGAGTGCGTAGTGGGAGGGAGCTCGCGGAGTGAAAGGTGGGCTCTTCTTTCGTATCCATGGGGTGGGGGGCGCGTGGAGGGCGGGGGCAGGGGAAGCAGGGGGAGAGGATATTAAGGGGTGGAGTGAGAAACGTAGTGCGGTGGGGGAAGGAGGGGAAGTGGGGGGTGCAAGGGGATGGGGGTGGACTGGGTGGAAGTCGAGAGAGAGAGAAGGTTGATTGCACGTCAGCGACAACTGGCTGTCAGCACAGCGGCGCGTTCAACTACGGGGGAACCCTGGAAACCCCACCCTTCTGCCTCCCACACTCTGCTCTCCTCCTTCAAAACCCCTCCTCTCTCTCACTCCACCCGCCCCCCGTTGCTAAACTCTCACCCCCCGCCATGCACCCCTCCTCTCCCCCCCTACTCCTCTCATGCACTCTCCGTCCTCTTCTCCGCCTATCATTCGTAATTTTCTCCCCTTTTTCCTCGATTCCCTTCCTTCACTCGCTTACTTCCTCTCACTCTTTCGTATATTTTTACGTCTTTCCCTCCTCTGCTCATATTCTCTATATTTATTTGATCTCTTTCTCCTCTTCTCCATTCCACCATTCCTGTTACCTTCCCCTTGTCCATTCGTAATTCGTAGTAGTAGTGGTAGCTAAAATTAAGGGTGCGTAGGCAACAAAAATCATTTTGCACCAATTAATAATCAGCTAGGTGCTAAAATTCTGTTGACGAAAGCCCAGATTTCTAAAATAAAGGTATTAATAATTTGTATAACGGACCGGTGAGAACGTTACCGCACCATCATCAAGCCAACTACTTCATAAAAAAATTAATTAATGATTTCCCGATCAAATATTTTATTATATTACAATGTGTTAAAAGAGCCAGTTTCGTGTTTAAATTAACAGTGGTCTAATCACTTAGTACTGGTCCTAGGTCCTCCCAAGTGTTCAGCCTCTCACGTGCATTCCAATATTTATCACACTCCGGCAGATTATAATGCTCGGTCAAGGGAGAGTCTCTATCATTACATCGGTGCTTGGCCTTCTCTTTCGTTAAGAGATGAAAGTTCTTCTCCATTTGTAATTTTTCAACCATTTTATCTTGGTTATACTCGTTCGCCCTCTTACTTCAACTTCGTGGTTTAACTCCTTCCTTCTCTCCTCAATGTTTTTTTTATTATTTTATCTATTTCCCTAGGTTTTCTTCTCCTTATCCTTTTCCTATCATTAGATTTTTTCCGCTTCTTCCTCTGTTTACTTCGTTCACCGTCTTTAACTTCCTTTATAAATTATCGGTATAAATTTCCTGTTTCCATTCTTTTCCAAAATTTTCTTCTCCCTCTCTTCCCTAGAATCTCGCTCTAACTTTATTCATGGAATTACAAAAATGCCTATTTTCTTCTTTATTTTCAACTTTTTTATGTCTTCTACAATATTGAGCGGCCATGAGCAGTCTTCACCCTCTTCGTCTTTCTCGTGCACTTTTTGCCCTACTCATCTCCACCTTTCTTCTTTTGCCATTCTCGTTTTTGCCTAAATTCTTTTTCCTGTTCGCTCCCACCGTTCTCTTTCCACGCTCCATCCACTTCCTATTTCAAATATCCCGCCCAAGCTCCCTGTATACCCATTTCCTGAGATCTTCTCCTACTATCATACGCATTTGCCTTTTCTTCTTACCTTCGCTCTCCTCCGGTTGCTTCCATCCTCTTTTTCAAATCTTCCTTCTATGCACAATCTCCTTCCATTATCTTTCTTTTCGAAGATCTCTTCTTCTTCCTACATATAGCAGTTGATTTTCCCTTCGTTTCCCTCTTACACTCACCTTCTACGATTCCTTCTTCGAATCTTCCGTCTTTCCTGCCTCAACTTGGTCTTATATCTCTCCCGTTAGGTTATGTTCTGTCTTCGGTTTTAGTAGTGAAAAAATTCTATTTTTCATCTTTATTTCTTATCACTCTGATTGGTTCGGCATTGGTGATTGGTATGGCATGCCTCGTATTTTTTCCTCTCTTTATTATTTCTGTCTCTCATTCACTCTTTGTCCTCACATCCTCTTCCTTCCTTTCGAAAATTTCCTTTCGTTTTTATCTGTTTCCTTGCTTTAATCCCTTCCTTATTATCCATTATATTCATCGAATCTTGACGTATTTGCCTGTTTTTCTTCTATTCCATCTCTTCCTCTTTTTCTTTACTTCCTACAGTTTCCTCCTCTTCCTTCTTTTTTCTTATTTTTATCATAGATACGCATTTTATCCCAGTTTCTTCCGTTTCCCCTCTTCGCTCTCTTCCCTTCACTTCCTTTTCCGATCTTTCGTCCAAGATTCCTCTACTTTGTTGCTACCTCTTCCCCGAGATCACATTCCTATACAGTATTTTGTGCTTACCCCTCACTACTTTTTCTCTTTTTTCCCTTGATGTCGTCTGCAGTGATGTGTAACTTATAATGTATCTATTTACTTTGTGCCTACGTATTCCCTGGGATTTTGTTCTGTTCGGATTACGTTAATATTACTTAAGGCAATGACGGAAATTGTTAATTTCGCGGAAACAGTTTCTTGTTTTATATGTTACTCATGATAATATTAGCGTGTTAGCGGTATTATGGACATATCTGTTTTATATTAACGTATGTGGAAATGTTTTTACTTTGTATTTCCCAAAGAAGTAGGTGTGTTTCCCAAGCCTTCTCCTTGGTGTGCATTAGTAACAGTCTGATGCTTGTACTGAAGTCTACCTATTAGGCCTTTGTAAAAATAATTGTTATCTTTCTCGTTTTATGCCAGTGCATTTTATCTCCATTTAACCGTGACTCATCACTAGTACTCACGGCACTGTTGTTGGAGCGATGCGGCTTTTGTTACCCATTTTCTGCTTCTGTCAGCCTTTCTCAATGATCTCCAGAGTGTGTATGATGTGGCCTTAATGAAATTCCAGATGTGGCCATACCACGGGTGGAGTTTATTTCATGCTTACCTGCATAAGTCATTTTATCTGAAAATCATTATATGCATTTGCCTTGCGATTGTCTTCGGGGATCGATGCGGAGAGGCACAGAAATATTTATTTATAGTTGTAATATTCAGTGATGGGAAAAGTACTGAAGGATTGTAATCGGGCTCAATTACAAATACACTGGGAAATTTGTAACTAATTACAATAACAAATTACTCTTTGAAAAAGTAATCGGTAGGATTACAAGTACAATTAAAAATTACTTTTCATTTTGCTCCTGTAAATAACTAAATCTTCAACGTGTAGCACAGTTTTGTGTTTAATGCTAATCAGAGAGCTAATCAGGGTCAAACTTTGAGTATGCCAAAAAAATATCTGGATTATTTACGTACCAATCAACATTTATTTATAAATATTAATTCATGTGGTTACACACTAAGTCATACTCCAATTCCCCTACAAGAGCACAAAAAAATGTTATTATTAAGCTCCATTTATTATGCAGTCATTAAAAATCTTGAAATATACTGTTTATTTTTCAATCAATTTGGTTTAACTGGTTTACCTTTATGGTACATAAGAAATCTTTCGTTAAGTGGAACTTTATTACCTTCAAGACCTCAACTTTATGCATTAATTACATGTAATATTATAAACCCTTCAAAGATTAGACGTATTCTTTTTGGTATGGACATTTTAAATTTATATCATTGCTAGTAAGTACATATTACACAGTCTCATATTTTCTCAAACAATGAGTGCTAACATGCAATCGAAAATTTTTACTATTCCTTAATACAAGTAATTATGTTGCCTAAGTACATATGTTCTACCAAAATGTCTCGATAACTCGAAATAATTCTGCAGGTAAGGGAAGGGAAAAGACCTTTCTTCCACAGTGGTTTCCATAGCTCTTTTGATTAGATTCTTCTCTTCATATGAATTACCAGCGAGGCTTCTTCTCATCACCAAGTCCGCCGATGATATGAGAAAATATTCACGTAAAAGCCGGAGACGCAAAAACTTATATTGTTTAACCCACACCTCTTAGCTACATTGTGCCATTTACATTTTACCCGTTTTCACGTATCGTCCGACCCTTCTCAAGTATTCGGAAGCACCTCCACTCCTAGAAGGGCAGTCACCCCTCCGTGAGAGAGAGAACTGAGACTCAGCTCAGGATGCACAATGTAGTTAACACTACCTCTCGATGCGTTCAATGTACGAGGTATTCAAATTTTCTCTAACGATTACTCAAATGTAATAATTATTCAAATGTAACGATTACTAAAACGTGCTTTGAAGTAGTTAACCAGTAAAAATTAATTTTTGAAAAATGTATCGATTACAAGTAAATATTACCAAAAATGTAGTCGTTACAAGTAATTCGATTACTTTTACTTCGTAACATCACCTTACTGGTAATATTTATTAGTAAAGTTTAGTAAGTTTATTATTATTATTACTCCATACACAAACATTATGGAAACAATGCTTCAATCACGAGAACCATTCTTTTCGGGTTTTTTTCGGGATGCTGTTTTTAATTTAAAACATCTTAATCGCCGATGGTATTTCAATAAAAAAACAAAAGAATACATTACCTCAACTTTACACATCCCTTGGTGTCCAACAATCAAGTTAATGATATAATTTTTTGATATGGCTGACATACTAAAATGAAATATGAGATAATTTCCAAAAGTAAAGTCTACAGATAACGTGGCTCCCAAAAAAAGTCTTATTTACCTTTACCGGTGTTTGATCTATATTCTTCAGGTTCAATCGAAAGGTTTTAGAGGCCTAAGAATGGTCTATTTAGGGGTCAACTACGGAATTTTGTAAGTACAACTTTCAGCGAATAATCATCAAGATTCAGAAAACAGTAATAAATATTCGTGATCAAAAATTATTTTGTTTAAATCCACACTTTTTTATTCTGACCCAGGTTTCAGAAGCTATGTGCCATTATCAAGGCCAAGGCCAATTACCTTGATAATGGCACATAGCTACTGAAACCTGGGTCGGTTAGAATAAAAAAATGTGGATTTAAAAAAATAATAATTTTTAATCATGAATGCTTGTGGCTTCCACAAAGTTAAGCCTGATCCAATTTCTTATAACAGTAGTAAATTTCATGGCCCTGAGGCTGACGACTTTTATTGAGGAGGAATTTTAACAGAGAATTCTGACAGTATACTTCGAAAATTCCCGCGTCAGTGTAATCCGAAGCTGGACATTAAGCCGTGTACATACGCGTTGGAGTGACGAATAGAAGTGAAAATATCAGTTCACATTTAGACAATCTTAACGAATTTGAGGGAGGATTACGTCTCGGTGCACGCACATATCGCTAATCAAGCAAAAGCGGTATGACAGAATAGGGCAATACGGAATGACTGCTAAATACAGAGCCAGTTTTACAGGGCTAACATAGAGAATTAAGCTCTTTTGACTGTGCTTAACCGGAGAAGGAGGCTTGATGGGTATGTGTGTATTTAAAAAGTGTGTTGATGTTATATTGTTTTACCATGCTAGAGATTTAAATTCACCTTCGTTTGATGATTGATGCTTGGCGATGATAAAAGTGCGTTGAACCCTCAAAAAAATCCGACGATATGGAGAAGGAATATCATCGTGCATTGCTTATTGTTTATTTTCACTTCCATCTGGTTCAGTCGTGCGTCGTTATTTTTCTTCGCTGCATCCCTCTCTCCCTCTGTCTGTTCGGTCCCACGGACGCGTTCTGTTGCGAGCCGCTTGATAGCCCTCGAGGCTTTCCCGCGTTCAGACATTCAAACTTTTACTCCGCAAAAGCATTTAGCCGAACGCTTTGAAACGTCAACAAGGGGAAATCATCAGCTCTCTTAAAACGATGACTGCTATTCAATGCCCCAAGACCGCGTTTACACAGGTATTATCAAATGGCTTCGGCTGCTTAAGTGGTCCATCACTGTCATGTTTATGTTTTTCTTTTTCTCTTTTTTTTTGTTGTTTAGTGGATCGAAATGCAAACAATTTTTTATTCCGCGCGGTATATTTATCACTCGCGACGATGTGGGTTTTGACGGAGAGCGTCACCGTCAGAGACCTTTGCCTTTACTTTGTTACTGGCGCTTATTTCAATGGAATTTGTTGTCTCTCGTGTTTACTACGTGCTTTTGGTTAATTATGAATTAAAACGTGAGGACTCTGGTGTTCCTTAAAAAGCATTATTTTATGGTAATTATGATTTTTTGGAATCCCTGACTTAATTTTATATGTAATTTTCCTATTTACCGTTCATCAATGATCTTAGAAGTGGTTTCGTAGGTACCTAACGTAACGATTTACCTCCAATTATCGTCCAATTCTTCTCGATAACTATTGCCCCTGTATCTGTGGAAGAAAGTGAGTGCAAAATGATCTTCGATCTCGAAGCAATTTAAACTCGAGCACTTCCACTACGATTTCTGCGGTCAGAGTCCAGATATTTGAAGTTGACCAGGGTAAAACTTTCAGAAAGGTGTTTCTCCCTTAATTGCTGCCTCCTTGCCTACTTCCTCCCACGCAACGGGGCGGTATCGTTCGGTGCAACGTGAGGAATTGCGCTGGGAATCAAACTCCTCTTTGCTTCGCCTAAGACGGCGCAATCCAGACGTCGTCCGTCGACGTCTCTCAAACGTAACAGTTTACAAACGGCCAGTGAGTTCTTGTGTCAGTTTGAGAACTGTATGCATGCGTCCGCTCGGGCCTTCGCCTTTCAAAAGATGGCGTGGGGGAATAACAAAAGGTCGAATCAACTCCTGATTCCCAGAGCCTTCGTGTTCGCAGTTGTATACTAACCGAGGCAGCTTACGTGGTACCTGCTGCATACATATTTATCTATCTTTGCTATAAGCATGCGTGTGTTCACTCTCCTCGTTTTCCGTATCAGAATTCATCCAGCGTGCACTTCCACATATGTGGCCACCTACACCAAAACCTCTCTAAACGGACACCTCTAACTTAAGGACAGCATTCAAATTCCAGGCTGAGTTTCATGCGGCTTTTCTTGGTCCTCTTTGGTGCCCTTACATACGGTCACTCCAACTTCAGGACACCTTTTAGAAAGTTTTTTCAGAGCGGACATATTTCGGTGGATTTCTTTAAATATACGTAGCTATTTTTACATACGCACAATCTCTTTAAGTTTAATGACTATTTTTAATTGCTAAATTTGTTTTGATTTATAATTCCATGAAAACACCTTTTGGACAGTCAGAATTGTTTTACATTTTGATACATTACCTTTATCCATGAGACAATGTACCTATGCATTAATGTGCTCGTTAAACCTATAACTTAAGAACACCTCTCACATAAGGACATATTATTACGTACTGCGGTGGCCGTAATACAAATATTTTTACTGTTCATGCACTCGGGCTCGTAGTTGCCCTGTATCTAGAGTCCATCGCCGGAGAGTTCCCAGCGACCGGCCGACACGACGGGCACAGTTCCCTCAGAGGTCCAAACCGCCGTCCGGCCCGCATTCATGAGCGACGAACACAAAACGCTATGTGGTCCTATCCCCTCCTTCCTGCCTCGCACACCAGCTCCCTCTTCCTGGACCCAAAAACACACGCCCCTCCGCCTCCCGCTATGACCTTTTCAAACTAAAACTTTCCAATTAATCAGCGTAGTACGTATTCCCTTTGTCGCCGGGCTATGGGCTCCGCTGTATCGCTCAAACAGGCAGAGGGAGAGTGAGGCAGGAAGCCTGTGTCTGACGAGGATCACCCGTCGGTCCAGCATTTTTGGACTCTTGGCCCGTTACCCTCTCTCTCCCATAGATCCCTCCTCCCCCCTACCTTCCCCCACTTTTCTCCCCATTTAATACCCCAGCCTGTGTTTGTTCTGTGATACGGCTGGCTCGGGCGGCACCTACTATAACGTCTCCTACATCTTTGCCTCCTATCCCCACCGCTGGGCCTTACCTTTAGCCCGCCAAACCCTTCCCCTCCCCACACTCTCTGACGGTCTTGTCCCAGCCCCATGGGGTCGAAGTGATAAAGCTCCGTACCCTGAGTCCTCTCCTCTTAACCCCTCCAGCGGCACCCACACCAACGCATTCTCGAACCCTGTCCCACTCACCGCACGTCCTAATAATGCGCCCTCCCCTCACCCTTTTAGTGAACCACACCCCTTTCGTTGCTCACAGCCCCACCCCCTTCCGCGTTGTTTTTTTATATGGAGAGTGACTCCCTCCTCCCCTCCTTTAACCTCCGCGACCGGCCGAAACCTGTGCTGTGCCCCACACCTCCTGTCCCAGCCAACCAACCCTATCGCCGTCCCTCAAAAAGCCTTCAAAACACCACACACACATCAACAGACACCTACACTGGTGTGCTGATATATATGTACACATCCCATCCCACCCCGCGCTTCTCTTTCCCCACCTCCCTCTCTCCCTCTCTCTCCCTCTCGCCCCTCTCGTTTCACATACAGTGGTGGCAGCGGCAGCTTTTGGCCATGAAAGGTCGTTTGAATGGATATCTCTCCCTCGGCTCACTCCCAGCTCCACTAGTCCGCCTGGCCTGCCGGTCTTTTGGGCTTTTGATGTGAAGAGCCCGCCCCGCCACCCAGCGCCAAACATCGGCCACCTCCTACTTTCCCCCCCTCTCCTGCCTGCTACGCCCACCCCCTGTAAATTTCCCACACCCCCCGCCTCTGCCTGCCCCCTCATCTCCACCTCCTCATATCAATCCGTCGGTTAACTTCCCCCGCCAACCGCCGCCGCCTCCCCTCCAGCCTTCCCGGGGCCGATGGGCTCATTTTACCGCCTCCCCGCCCCCGACAGTCCAACACACACAGAGCACCAGTGCCATTACTTCCACGTATCGCGCAAATATTATCCGGTGTGTGTGCTTGGGGGGTAAAAATGAGGTGGCATATGCATGCATAGGTGATAAAGACCTCCATTATAAGTTGTTAAATACATTATCTGCAGGTGCGGCAGGCGCCCAGTTAGTGGCCCAGAGCGGGGCTGCGGGGAAGTGTGGGTTGGTGGAAGCTAAAGGACGACCTTTTATTTTCAACCGCCTTCGTTGCATTTTTTACAAGATAATAATTTTTCCCCGGGGTTTTCTTTTTATTTTAGGAACGAAAGGTGGAGGAAATAAGTGCGTCGTGACCGCCGGGTTTTCCAAAGGTACCTAATGAAGGTTTCACGAATGGACGAGACTAGCGTGTGTTACGCCTGTGTTTGAAAGGGTTCCTTTTACGTGGTCTAGGGGCACCTACGATCCAGGGGCGGAACACGCAATCCGGGTGCATTTAGAACGTTAAAATGTGAGCGATTGGACTGATGGGGTATGGAATTTCGCTTGAGATTTATCTTATTAAATTGTCTTGCCGGTTGATGCGGTCCGTTAAACGTTCGTGACTCGCCCTTGGCTGATCACTGACGATGATGTCGTTCCGTATTTTTTCCAATCTCCAATGTGGGAATCTAAAATACTGCTTCCCACGATATATAATTGCCAACTAATTGGATTTTTGTCTCTCAGCTGTAGATAAACGAAAGATTCCTCGGGGTAAGTTCTCAAGCCTCTGACAAAGAGTTATATGTGTAAAGACGATTAGTGTCCTCTGCTATATTCCTTCAGGCTCTACAAAAATGTCTCCGGAAGCAAACCATATTTAGTGTAAACTTGGGACTGTATTTACCAGGTCATTCACTTCAGTCATTTAAAAAAATTAAAACGCTAAAATATCAAGCTGTATGAAGTGAATAATTGTCACATAATGCCAGAGAAACTGATAGTAACCGTGTCAGTACCCTAGGTACCGCCATTACATTTCCCTTATGCAAGGTTTGCCTTTTTTCAAAGTTGATTTTAACGTCAACTGCTTGGCACATCAGCATATTATTATATGTTCAGCAATGTGTGCTGGCATGGCTTCAAGTTGCATCTGAAAGTTTTTTCATGTGTCACTGAAGTCATAAAAAAAGTTAACTCAACATTATTATGCCACTAGGTTTTAAAGAATCCTGGGAAAATATCTTCCACAATCATATTACTAAGTCTGTCATTCAAGTTTTAAGATGTTAGTCATGTTTAAGCATGTTAGTCAAAATCATTTTACTTAAAAACTTATCTAACCTATTCCACTACCATGCCTCAGCAAAGCAGACACCCATGAACGGAAAGATCAAGTTCAGGTCTGAGTTGAATATTTGTGCAAATTAAATAATACATTTAAAATCCTTTTTTTACATGGTTACATATAACACTTAGATTTTATAACATTTTCTAGTTCTATTTCGAATGTAGAGCCCCGAAAATATCTGATAACCTGGCTACCTAGCTATTCTGCTCTCTGATTCAGGACATAGATTTCGTGAATTAAACCCTCGTTTTATAGAGTGGCTTGATCTATTTTCAAGAAACTCGGCTTCTTTCATCAAAGATTGGAGCGGTAGTATTCTCTCTCGAATCGTTAAACTTGAGAGACCGTTTTCGTTGGGAAAATATTTTTTGATGGTAACATTTTTGATTATTTCTTTTACTAATAAATTCCCCTTTACTTGACTTCCAAAAACTCCTTCTAACTAAGAGTAATTTCAGTGATGCAAGAGAACTGTAACCATGCTAAATTAACCTGAAGCTAGTAAGTTTTTTTCAGTATTGTTTGTAGCAGTGTGCTGTAGCATTAATATATTAATTTATCACCGTGGTTTCTGCTATTAGAAAGACGGAACTCTATCTTAAACGTTAATGAAGGGTATATTTCCTGAATACTTCTCTCTTTGCCCGCTGCATCTGCCCGTGTATAAATTTGTGGGATGCTTTAGCGGGTGTATTCGTGCATGAACACTGGCTTTTGAAACCTGGAGAACCGATTAGATTACCAGAATGATTTGTGACTAGGACGAGGATTTGTTAACGGAGTTCTCCTCCTTTACAATCGTTCCTCCCGTTGTTTAAACAAAGAGTCTCACGGAATGCAGAATGGCGCCTGGATTGACTTCCGTTCGGGCAATGGGTGATGGAGGTCCCAGGGATCGGCAAATGAGGAAGAAGGGGTGAGGAAGGGAGTTGGATGACTGGTCTGAGGATATAGAGGGAATGGGGAGAAAGGGCGATTCAGTCGACTCTGTTGCCGCGGGGATAATCGTTTTCGCGGTGCACCTACCTTTCGCAAACGAGGGAGTGAGATGTTTCCGCAGTAGGTGGGTGGGGGGTTTGATAAAAAATAAACTGTGTATTTGGAAGGAAGGAGGCTCACCTTTTGGGGAGTGGGCGTAGCGAGAAAGCAAGCGAGTAATGAGGTGTTGTGTTCTCCTCATAGAGGCGCCCCAGAGGGGGGGAGGGAGATGAAATGCCTTTAGGAATCGTGGGAGCAGGAGGAATGGAAGGAGGAATGTTGGGCGAAGGCAGATTGGGTGGAGGGAGAGGAGAGGACGCGGAGGGCTATATGGCGATTGGGCGGTACGATATCGATATTTATTGCGATATGCGATGTTCGCGGAATGGTATATTGTTTTTTTGAAGATAATTGCGGTTAGCTAGTTCCACAATGCGATGCCTGATAACTTCACCTTAGACAATCTAACGTATCTCTTCGTGACATTATACGATTTAGGTTTTGATACAATATGGTTAGTAGGAGGTATCAGGTTGGTACTGTGCGATATCAATTGAAGTTACGTTCTTTGCGACGTCGTGCTATGTGCGATAACCTATGATGCGCGATAGTATTTTACTTGCATTATAATTTTGTGTGGTTTAAAATAGATACGATTTACATGTATTACCTTGCATTATCAACTGACATGCTCTCAATTAAATGTGAGTTGTCGATCAGCATTCAACATTATATTATTGGAGGAACTGATCGTTACGATACAAACTGCCTAATTTTACGCTATTGCTCGATATGCGATATTATGTAATACCACAAATCGAGCGTTCGGTATTTGAATTTTTCCACTTATATTTCGTATACGAGATCATATAAACGTACTCAATGAGATTTTGTATGTATCGTTTCTCTAGAGATGCAAAGTTTATATCGCGATCCTATATTGGAACTCACATATTGCTCAGCTGTATGAAGCGAATTCCTGGTTGGGAATGCGATGAGACGAAACGACGACGTGGGGGCTGGAGGGGGGAAGGGGGTAGTTGAGAAGTGTTGGCGTGTGGGGTGGAAAGGTTGTATGTACACGAAAGAGGTTGGGATGGGAGAATGGGGATGCTAAGTAAATATTAATTCTTTCCCTTCCCCTTCTCGCAATCAACTTCTCACCCCCACCCCCACCCAAACACGAACACAAAGTGAAAAGATTAAATGTTACAGGTAGTAGCTCCGGCTGGCAGCGTTGCAAATAAAGAGGGGATATCGACGTGTTTGATCCCGTCGCCCTGGCATGTGGGGCGCGGGGGGAAGAGGTCAGGGGGGTGGGAGAATGGGGAGTTGATGCCCGTGGGCGGGTCGCGGGTGCACTTGGGCAAGGAGAAAAGGAGTCCCCCGCTCCTGGCCGCATCGGCGCACTGTGTTTGTGTGCGCTAGAAGTCGAGAGAGGCGTGCGTATGCGTGGCCGTGGATTAAAAGAGCTTCACTTTGCGGTGGTGCACGTTTTGAGTATTCTCAAGTGATTTTCCGGGGAAATCATTTCCCAAAATTATTTGTTTGCTCTTCTGTTCGTTTTAAATTGCTTTTCTTATTATATTTTTAATTATATTTTCTTATTATTATTCTAATGCTTTTTTTTACGAGAAACGGTGTCAACTTGTTGAGGACCCTCAGAATAACATTGACAAACATTCAAGAAATCTCGATGAATAATAGAAAATTGCAAGTATTTACATCTTTGGTAAGCGAGTTGGAAGAAATCAATGGAAAATGGCGCTTCGAACTTGAATGCATTACTCATTTTATTTACATAACGGTAGTCTTTCTTTCATGGTCATAACCGTTATAGAGGAGTTAAATATTGGAATTTTATGCATACAATGGTAGAATAATCTAAGCTTCGTGAATATATGGTCTGCTACTGGAAGTATTTGAGTTGTCCTTCCTTCATTTCAATTCGGTAATAATCTCCACAATGGAGGGGTTTTTTAATTAAGCCGCAACAGATTGCTTTTTTATAAAACAATCGAAATGAATATACTGATACCTCGGATAAATACCTCAAAACTTATAATTCTGCCACTAACTCTAGCATTCGCAACCATGATTTATGGTTATATTTTCCGTTGTTAAGTGGTTTTGCGTGTAAGTTGGAAGGCTATCGACTGAGTTATCTTAAATCCAGTTTTCCAAGGAAATTCCATTGCCAAAGGCATTTTTTTTATATCTGCTCTCAATCGCGACTTCTCTGACGTATTGAACGGAAATAACAAAGACTTTCAAAGTCAAATTAGCTGTAGCTCCAGGCCCGTCCAAATCCCTTTGAGCATTAATGAAGTTGTCCACAACCCTCTTCTCTCCTTGTTTCATCCCTCGCTGCCACCTCCCTGTTTCAAGGATAAAATATGAAACACGAATACCTTTCCCTCAATTCTGAGGCACAAAAGGTCACATCAATCGGAAGGGAACGTCGATCAAGATGTCCACACAGAACAGCTTTTCTTTCAGGCTCTCTTGCACGCAAACCATTTCGCTCTAGAAGTCGAGACGATAACTTATGGAGTGTCTTCCTACTCCTTGTCTACACATCAAGCCTCGCATTCGTTAAACAGCCAAATTTATATCACATGCATATGGGTATGAACATTACCAGTTTTATGAAAATACTCCTAATGTTCCTTGGGTAAGCTATTAGTTTTTGAACCGTAAGTTGTCTTAACACCAGAATGAGGGACCTAGTAATTTTTGTAGGTACTCCATTTAATTAAACATCTGTTTTCCATGCATATAAAATCGAAAGTGCTTTTTGTAGGTAATATTAAAACATCACCTTTATGAAATTAATTTAATAGATATTAAATTAATCCTTTGCCATACACTTTTGAATGCAATTCAATATGCTGTGAAAAAAAGCAAAGTAAAGTTATGGGAGAGATGTATGATTGTTACACAAAATAGATATGTGGAAAAAGAATACCCTATCATTTAAATAATTGCTATATAAAGACAGTAAGGTATTATTTATTCATTCCAGATGCCATACGTGTGAACTAATTGGCTGGTTGAATAAAAAAACCGACTATTTTAGTGGTTTGCTTCGTTAAGGTAGGTGCGAGCATCATTGAGGAAGTCTTATTTTTTGGAAAGGAGGAAGGCTGGAGGTAATCCCAGCATTTGCATTATCCTACCCTTAGTGAAATACGCTAAGAGGTTTAACAGTAAAACAATCCATCGAACCGAGGGAAAAAAATTTAAAATCTCGCCACATAGTTGGGATCAGGAAACCCTGAAATTTTTCTACCTCCGCCCGGATTCGAACCCGGGTTGGCAGGTCAGTACTTAAGCCACGTACCAATCCGATATCCTGGTTGGTTGGTTATTCGGTGGAGGCGACCGACAGCTTCGGTCATTTGCACCTCTGAGGACAGATAGCTAGGTTGGTTAGGGTTTAAGGATTTATTGATAAATGTAGGAAGGATGGAAAGCAACCTATCCTCGGTATTAGCGTACTATTAACGAATTACGCCAATGGGACCTCAGTTTAACGTCCCATTCGACGGACGAGAGAACCTCACTGGAAGCGTTCTCCACTTAGCACCCTAGTAAGAATCCAAATTTAAGTTAAAATTGTCAGCCACTGCCGATATTCGATTCCGGGCCCTTGAGATGAGCTGGATCCCCTTATTGGCATTTAGCATCGATTTTTTAGCTAATGCAGCACCACATAAAGGCTTAAACACTTAGGTACCGTCGGCTGTGTTCCTTACCTTTACTTCGCTACCTCCTCGCCTTCCACGGCAGCGGCTCTCGTTATGCATTTAACGTCGATTGTGTCTCAGACTTCAATCACACAGACATTGATGAGTAAAATTTTGACACAACTTGGTAATATGGCTATTCGAGCGATCGGTAACCTATGGCACACATATGGTTTGCTGGTGGCACGTCAATAAAAGGACGATTAAATTAAACTTTCCTATAGTTTATGTCTTTCTTATTTATAAAATGTTATCAATGAGTACACAAATGATTTTTGAAATGTTTGTTGTTATTAGTGAAATGAAAATTGGTTGTAATTTTCATTTGGTTTTCTTAGTTATAAAACAAAAGTAGAATGGATCATTTTTCCCGAATGTATATTTTCACCATTAATACTTATCCTATATAGGCAATTTTCATTATCTTGTATGTTAACGTTACATTATTCCTGCTGTATCCTTTTCCTTAGGAAAGGTCAGCCTCTGCGCCCGGCTTGATGTTCTGTAAAATGTGGAACATGCCCACATACCTATTGCATACCGCTGATCTATTCAACCCAAAGAGTCTTGGTGTTGGCGCACCCAAATTACTGGACAAAACAATTTGTTTTAGATAATGCCCCTCGGGAACTTTTCAATCTATCCAGTCCAACTAAAACAAGTGAGGAACGAGATATTCTTTCAGTCCGATGTGAAAACAATATTTTTGGCAAAAAAGCACCGATTATGCACCTCAGTGGAATTCTAAAACAGTCGCCTCGCGTCCTCGCGCATACCTGTCGTGAGTGTCGAGGCGGGAAATGTGACGAATTTTGAGGATACCGGGACTATACCACGGTAATACCTTTACGGAGTCTCCCACAAGTGAACGTGAGTGAAAAATTAAACAGAAGAAAAATAAATAAAATAAATTAACTAATATAATTGCTTAAAATTTATTACAATATAGGAACATACATGTTTATAAATGAGCCATTTTAGTAGCCTCTAAGGTGTACCTGTTGTGGGGCTATTATCAGTTTAACCATGCAAGAAAATGTTTTGGAAAAATGAAAGAAATATTAAAATTAAATCATTTTCACTGCAGCAAAAATATGTGCTCACAAACTCTTACGTTCCTCTTATATCGTTCATCACATACCTATAGATACAACTAGATACAGATAGATATTCCATGTCAGATGAACACACTTTAGATAAAATAATTAACCTCACCATCTCAGATTTTCATGAAATTTGGCACGTAGTAGTCTATATAGTACAAGTTAAATACTAAATTTAATTAAATATTATTTACCCATTTTGAAAATATGGCTTTGTAAATTTTACAAAACGTCCAAAATCGCATGACCGTCTATATTTAAAATATCACGTGCTCATCTCCTAATTAAGGTGTAGAGATAGGAGAGGTTTCAATTTGTAGAAGTTTTATGCCCTTTCCTACTATGTATGACAAACTTTGGGTTTTAAGGAATTTGTTTTTTTCAAATTCCAAAATAACATTAAAATTTTGAAAAAAGCACGTCTCCAATTTTTTTAAATCTAGGAATTAGGTAAATTATTATTAAATTATATACAATGTTTGATGAGATTTTATAGATGATTCTATTGATGTTCCATGATCAATTCATGAATATTATTCTCTGAATGTCTGTGCAAGTGCAATGTTGAGACAGGCATGTACCAGCCATTGTATCCCACCACTGCAGTTCTTGCTTCTTGTCTTGATCAGTCTGCAGTTGAAGTCCATGCCGTTTTGCTGTTTAAACAAGTGGTCTATTTCTGTGATAATTTTGTAAGTCTAAATTTTATAACGTTGTGCACTTTTAAGTTTATAACATGTATTTAGTTCTTTCAGTGCACATTTATTTAAGTGACAAAAATAATAAGTTAAAAATGTATTGTGATGTTCGAACTTATTTCAGTGTTCCTGTGTTTTATTTCACAGTGTTTCGCACTTATGTACACTTGCGGGCGACACCGTAAATGTATAACCATGGTTAGTCCCGGTACCCTCAAAATTCGTCAATACAGCGAACACCTCACTGAGTTCCATGTTTGGTTTTAACCTCGCTGACGGTTGCGCTGAGCACTCGCTTTGGACTGCTTCTGTGGCATCGCAACTTGTTCCTTTGAATCCCTCAAAAATCCACTGTGGAGGAGGACGGGGAGGTAGCTTAACTGGGTAAAGCACTTGGCGCGTTATTGAGTCTCGGTCAAGGCAAATCATTTTTCCCCTTTTTTCTCACTTGTAAATTTGACTTGGTCCAGGGTTTAAGCGTCTCATTACAAGTGCTCGACTAGTGCACCCAAAAACGCGGGTGCCAAAAGAGCGAGTAAAACTGGATGCTGAGGCTCGCGAGGGTGAGCCCAGCTTCATCCCCGCCCAACGGCCTTAATGTGTAGCTGCGGCCATAAGTCAAATCGGGAAAAGCGTGAGTGGGGTCAAGGGTTGGGGAAGAAAGATTTTTAACCTGCCTACGACACCCTTTCCCCCTGACAAAAGCAGGGATCGGTCCCCTCAAACATTTTATTTTTTTTATTCAATGAAAAGTGGAAGAAAGAGCACCACCGTATATGTGCTGGCGTATCTATCTGTCTCTAGTTTCTTTCTGCGCAATATAGTGGTCAAAAAACAGGTTTTCAGGTATTATAAACATTTTTAAGTAGCGTCCACGTATGCTGTTTATAAGCACAACAGTTTCGCCAGCTATCCCGCTGGCGTCCTTAGCTGAAAGTCTCTTTAAGGCAACTTATGGCAGTTTCTTCCATGAAGCCACTCCTGAAACCATTAAATGTTTTTTTTAATGACAAAAACGTGAAACAGGTAGAAAAAAATCCTCTAATGTGATTAGCAATTAACGTTTGAGCAAGAGTTATAAAATGTAGAGAAAGATGATAATGGGAAAAACATTTTAAATTTTTCACTTAAATTCAAAACGGGAAAACTCAATCCGGGAAGAGGTCCAGGATTTAAAAACTTTTGTTCGAATCCGAGCGTCTCCCGAAGATTCTGGCAGAACTGGCAATCCTACTGGTAGCACGTGGAACTGGATTAAAGAATAGAGTAGATGACGCTCATACGTACGAAAGTGAAGCCCGTTTTCCCACGAAAAATGATCCACTAAACATGGCTATCGTGGGCAATTCGTCCGAAAATGTTTTTAATGATGCTGTCCTTTTTTGGGAATTATTTTCATCTTGCATTTTCATAAATTAACGTGATGGTAGGTGGAGTAGCATAGTGAAATCGTGACATAATTAAAGAATATATCACTTTGTATGCTCCTTCACCGTTTTAATGTAACTGACTGGTTTCGATGTCACAATATCATCATCGAAGTTCGGCAACCTAGTAATACTACCTAGGTTGTTGATAGTTGGAAGTCACATTCTGATGACGATATGGTGACATCGAAACCGGTCAGTTATATTAAAAGAGTGTGGAAAATTACAAAGTGATTTTTACTTAAACTTTGCATTTTCATACATTAATCTTTACTGTAGCGCGACAATTCCGCTATAAATGCGTTTTCGGCTTATTATCTACACGGCTTATCAATTTAACATGTCCAACTGCGAACTTTAATGACGTACATATTCCCCTGTGTTCTCGCACCTAATGATTCCCTCTTTTCTCTTCTGTAATCCATGCATGTGGATGTAGATGTAGAGGGTCAGGTGCAGGGTCATTCTCGCTTTCGCCTGGGAGCGTCTTGTATATTCGATTCATCTGCGTGCAATTTTGCTGGCGAAGGCGCGCACGCTAACTACTCTTAGAGTCTTGGAGAAATCCCGCGATATTTCTAAAGCGGGGGAGGTCTGTGAAGTAGTCGTCGTTTGGCGTTGTCAGTGGGAGAGTAGAGGGCGACGGAGGTAGAGGGCGATTAAGGAGAAAGGGTGAGTGGAATACTCGGTTTAGGAATCCCTGGTGCTGACAGGCAAATCACCCGAGGAGAGAGGGGGATATGTAGGGATAGAGAGAGAGAAGGGGCAGGGGGTGCAAATCTTAGTCCCTCTTCTCATCTTCTCCTTACCTTGCCCTTCCCTCCCACCCTGTGCCCCTCCCACCTCCTCATTCTCACCCACTTCCCTTCCACAACCCCGTTCTTCTTCTCTCAGCTTTCCTCTCATCCTCCTTTTCTGCCCCTCCCCACCTCTTCACCTGCACTAGACCTCTTTCTCTTATTGTTTTTCGATGCCGCCCTCTTGACTCATTCTTCTTCCCTGTCAGTTTCTCACTCATTCTATCCCCTCCTCTCTGTTTTTTAATTCACATTGATCAATATTGTATCGGTTTGTTCATTGGAGGGATTTTCTCTTATGCATCTTGTGGATTAAAAAAAAATATTTTTGGGCAGAGTATTATGAAATTAATTTGTTTTTATTCCGTTTGTCAATCCTGGTGTCGAACTTGGGAGTTTCCCTTTTAATTTTAGTCTTCGTCTGGTGGAGTGAACGCATTTTGGGACATCCCATGAATGTTTCACTTCTTGTATATCCCAAGAAGGGATGCTAAATCGAGGCGAGATGAAAGGAGTAATTATGGCCTCCTAAGTCTTTTCTCCCAATCGAAAAATTAGAGTGGTTGCATTATGTTCCCACGGTTAAGCATAGTGAAATATGAATGCAGAATGTAAAATATTTTCGGGTTACACACCGGGCTACCAGTGATGAGCGAAACGTCCATCGAAATGCTGGATGAAATGGAAGATTGACCCGCTGTGTAACCCGAGATGAGTTCGCGTACAGTATCCGCCGGAAAAAAATAGTACTTACATGGATGGAAATGACTATTGATTGAATTGAACAAGAGGATTTGGAATCGAATAGCAAATAAAATCATCAGTCATAAAGCTGACACTCTTTGGCCATGGTTAATAATCTGTATTGCTTTATCTTTTGAAAATTATCAATGTTATTAGAGTGGTATCTTCTCGCACGATTCTATTTTTCATTTAATACTTGTATATGAAAACTAATAATATATTGTTCTAAATTTTGTTTACTAATGTAAATACCATTGATTGCCCCACCACACCTTTCGCGTTATTTCTTTCAAAAATTATGGATTGGCATTTTCCCTTTCCTAATGTTTGCTTTGTAAATGGCATCCTGAGCGCTCTTGTATTTTTGCTTCAGTGTACCACTTAAATTGCATCGCATTATAGTAAGCATGACGGCCAAGTGGCTTCAAACGCATCTTAAGCGGATTATCACTAGTCAATGAAATTAATTTAAAAAGAAAAAAGCTGAAAAAAGTTCTGGATTGAGAGATAATTTTTTATGGCAGGGTTCTTGAAGGATAAAGTTATTAAGAATATTTTTTATGAGGTGATTTTACTCTCTATAGGCTATCATGATTATAGCCTCGTTTCTTCTATATACTACCTTTGTATCACCATATTCCGTGTCATGTGGATGGTCAAAGTGGCTGGCTTGTTCTTCATGCCTTGGTTGCCCGGCATCATCCCTTGGAAAATAATACAATCATCTCATTAATTTCTCCTCGAAGATGCCAAGAAAGGAGATGAGCATCATAGTATCGGTAATTCTACAGACTTTACAGTCCAGAAAACTCCAAGTAGTTAGGGGCAAATTAAAACTGGAATCAGTCGAGACCCACCCCGCAGGGGCCAAAAGTTCACGGGGCTGATTGTTTGCATGCGCCGCTCTCATTACGGCCATGGGACCGACCACCTCCTCTTCACCGCGCGCCGCCGCTTGTCCTATCCCTCCGTTGGATACCCTCTCCTCCCAATTCCTACGTCCCTCCCCACCTCTTTCCCCCCTGGGAGCTCTTATTCCCCGTTTCCACGTGAACTGTTCCATTAATTTCCTTTGCCTTGCCACCACCACACTCCCCCTCTGCTGTTCCTTCTCCACTCATCTCCTCCCTTCTCACCCTCCACCCACCTCATACCCTCCTCCTTCAAGATCCTCACCTACGCGCTTCATCTTAATTTCAAATCTTCCGCGCGCCCACCTACCCTCCCACTTACCTCTTGTCCCTCCACGCCTTCCATAACCTTTAACCGTGGTCTTTCAACTCCTGCCAAGACGTCTCTCGTATTTCTTACGCTTCGATGCCCTGGCCTTCCCATTACTTCCTCATCCTCTCCTTGTTATGTTTGATGCGGCCGGCGTATCAACCAAAACATCACCAAACCATCGTCGTTGGTAAGCAAAATCTGCTCAATTGTATTTACTGCTGCTTTCTGTGACCGACTTTTTATCGTCATACTTCATGGATTTCTCATTATTCGTGTAAACGGGAAATCATCGCTACCGTTGATAGTACCTACTAGTTTAAGTCATAGTGGCTATAATCGCAAAATTAGATTCCTTAGTCTTTAAATTCTTCCACTGTCCTATTTATCTCAAATTTTTCCATCCTAACTTACAGAAAAATATTATCTCATCCTAAAGGGAAAACATGTTTATTATTGTACTCTAAAACTTGACGAAATTTTCGTAATGTTCATTGCCTAAACCCTTTCATTGAATGGATTATTATGAAGCACAACGTCATTATCAAAATTACTTGTGCTTTATTCTCTGTCTCTTTGGACTGTTTGTTTTCAAACGTTTTCTCATATGTTTTACGGAGGGTTAAAACATCTCGCACAGCCAGAATACTAGCACAACTCTGCTTACATACATATCATTAATACGAAGGTTGATTTTTTAACCTCCCTCTACGTTAAATTCGCGCATTCCCGATTAAGTGCCTATTGCTTTCCTTATGCCACCTGGGTTTTCCCACCAGATTCAGGTTTCCATATATCAAAATGCTTGTTTTTCAGCTGATGTTTGTCGAGGGGGAGTCATCCAGATTTGAACGTGAGATGCTTCAGTATCCAGTCAAACATTCAATTCCGTTTACCATTGACAGCGAAAATACTCCACCAACGTGGTGCTCCAACGTGGGTGATAATCTCAGTTTCAGTAACCTTAAATTATTTTGCAAAATAAAATCTTCAAACCTGGGAAACTTTTTTGGACGAGGACGTTTATTTACAAAGTTTCAGTCAATAAATTATATCATATTCCTTTTACTTAAATAGATAATATGTTGCAGAAAAACTAGTACCTGTTCATATCAGCCGATAAACTATTCCATGGCTACGATTTTCTCAAGCCACGTGAGATTGGATGTCTTTTCAGAGCTGGTGTAATACGAATATTTAATTTAAAGAACGCATTTCCGCACTCCTAACCAAGAATAAATTGAAAATTTTGATAAGTAAAAGTTATTATTTAATTGTAAGCTCAAGTTTTTGATGAAGTTTGTTTTAGCTTGATATTTATATCTTAGATTTTTTCCTCAAGGAAGTTCATTTTTGCGAAATGTTTCTCTCAATATGTAGTGTGGCACACCGTGTTTTTCTGTCTTCACGTGGATGTATATTACCCCATTGTATTACAAGGTGCCGCAGCTCACTCATTTATGATCAATTTTATTCTCTAGATTTCCTGTATTTAATTTCCTACCGCTATGTTGTGTGTACTCTCTCGTTTTCCTGCCTCAGTCCCAAACACCACTTCCACACCTTGTTTAATTGTAAACTTCTATAGGCGCACCACGCACAGAACAGTCTGCAGGCGGTAAATCGGATTCTGGGCGTCACGCTCCTGAACGTCACGCTCTTTTTCTCACGTCACGCTCGTCTATATATAGTAATAGTAGGTACGCATATGTGTATTAGCTATAGCAGAGCGCAGAAGAGCGCGCAGTGCTGATGCTGTATGTATTTCTTTTGTACCCAAAATACATTCCATAATATTTTTTATATATTATATTTATCAGAATATCGCCATAGAAGTTTACACTTCTCCCGTGTGGTCTGAAGCGCACCAACTTTTTTCCTTCGATGTGTTTTTAGCTAAGGAGGCATCTCATCAAATTAACCGTTATTAAAATCCGTGAAACTTTTACCTTTGAAACTACTTACTGCTAGATTACCGAAATTTCCTCTCAAAAGCCTAAATAGGCTATATTTCCTGGTTTGTTTGATTTATGGGGGAAATGGATTCTTTTTCCAGCGTCGGTTATTTTTTATCTTTTATATTTTATGTCGGTTATTTTTTAGTAAAGGCCTCAACCATGAAGTGTATATTTTTTATCTATTAAATTTTTATTCATATCAAGTATTTTATTATTATTTATTAACTATCTATAGGTTTTGAAATATCAATTCAGCGCACATATTTTCATGAATGTATGAACTACTTTCCAAGTTCTAGTTTGGTATGATTGAGGATTTTAATTTAGGTGAACTATTTTAGCAACACTACATTTTTTACCAAAATTCTTCCCTCAGGTAAGTTTATTTTGTAGAATGTTTTCTCGTCTTGGACGAGTGAAATATCGTACTTTCTGCTCATGGAGCACATATCCGCTCAATCACTTCTGTAGTTTTTTTATATCACATTAATTCCACTTTCGTTTAGTCTTCCCTCATATTTTCAACTTTCTCGTTTCACGTTATTGTCTTGTGAGTGCATACTCCCTCCCGTTATCCTTTCTCAGATTATATTTATCTCTGCTTTGCTCGCAATATTTTCCTTCCACTTCCCTCTACGGCTTCTGTTTCCCCCCATAACTACTACTTCCTCTTCCTCCACCCTCCTCAGCATCACCGTTTCTCTGTCTATTCCCTCTCCCTATCCTTTCTTACAGACTAAAACTCTCAATACAACAGCCTGACTTTGTTGCCTTCATCTTACTTCATATGTTCATCATCTCACAGAGGATAGCCTCAAGAGGTAATGCCTCTGCAAATGTAATCATCATCTTATCCCGAAAAGTTCTTGCCCAAGGATGCCTCTCATGAAATTGACCGCCATCAAAGTCTGTTCAAAACTTCAGCCTTTGTATATTATCCAGTTTTAAACCAGAATATGCTCTCATTAGTCAATATAGTATTCGCCTGCAGTGATTTTCTTAAGTGAAATGGGAGTCGTATTCATGTCTCAATCTTAACCAATTGTTTATTTTCATATTATTTTAGTGCCTAATTAATTTCATAGTGTAAGATAATTATGTTTCTTTCTTCAAAACTTTATTCTGATCAATTTTCGCGTAGGCTGAAACAATCGAATTCCTTTTTATTAACTATTGGCTTATAGAACAATTAAACGCAGTTCTTATCTCGAATTAATTATTTTGAAAGATATGGCTCGGCATTTATCAGTGATTTAAACTATGACGAATTATTTTTTAAATTATTTTCTCTCCTCTAGCCTTTCTCGCATGTACTACTTTTAAGGAACGTTTCATTCACTTTTCCGAATAACATACTGTATTTTTATTTTCCATTAATCAATATATTTTCTACTGTTAATCTTCAATATATTTTTCGATTAAATGTCCGTATGACCGCTTTCATCTTCTAGTCATTACCAAATTTTTCCACCATTTCCTTACGCTCTTCATCTTTTGTGTAGCTACTCTCTCATGTACCATTCTGTCCCAAATCCCTCTTCCCTTCCTTCCTATGCTCTCCTATATTCCTCTCAATTCTTCTCCCTCCAACGGTCTCTATTTTCCTCCAGTAAATTGCTGCTCCTCTGCCTATTACCTCTCCCTATATCTCTTCACATAGAAGAACTCCCAATGCAACAACTAACCCCTGGGGACCGCCTCTCCTTTTCGTCTTCTTCTTGCTTCATCTGTTTATGATCTCAGAGGGGATAACCCCCTCAAGAGAGCTCCCACTCTCCACCATCTCCTTTTCCTCCCAAAATCTCTTTCCACCCCCTCCTATTACCCGCCCCTCTATTCCCCACTACACCTCTACATCCACGTCACATCCGCTCCCCCCTCTACCTCCTTCCGGTTTATCCCCTCAGGCGTTCAACTCTCCCCTCCCGCCTCCTTCCTTTTCCTTCCGCTGCAGGCGTTCATCTCTCCTTTTGCGCTCCTTTTTCTCCTTCGTCGGCCTACCCCTCTTCCTTCAGTCCCGCGAGTGCCGGCTATCCCTCGCTTTTCTTTCACTTCCGCTGCGTGTGACGGCCGCGAGAAGACTTGAGAAGAAGGAGGAAAGATTGGCGCGGTGAGTGGTTTTGTGCGTGCTCGTGTCAGCGTTAAGGGAGGGTTTAAATGGGGCTGTTTTTGAGTACGGGAGGGGTTGCAAGGGAGGGAGCAGTTTTAGGCGGATTAGGGGGCGAGTGGAGAGAAACGTGTAGGGCTTCGGTGTTGACGGTCAAAGAGATCCGCGGGACGGTCGGAAGAGTTCGAGGGGGTGGCCGCAATCGCATCCAATTGATCTCGTCCATTGCGGGGGGACCCAATATTTGCTTTAACCGCTACCCAACCTACACCCTCCAGCCTCCTCCCGTACACCAGGACGCAACCGTCTCAATCGGAAATTATGGCTGAATCATTGCTCCGATCCTATACCTCTTTCAAGCTAAAATTACCTGGATGCAACGGTTTGTGGCTTGGCAATACTTGGGACTTGTGGAAAAATATAATTACAAAAAAACACTGTTACTACTGCAATTACTACTGTTAGTACACTTAACAAATAAGTGCAGGAAACGTGGTGTGGGTATTTAAGGAACTGGGATGTGAGCCACTAGAGACTTAAAGTATACTCCCAAGGCTGAGGTTGCTAAGGAAATTCAGATGACACATTTTAAAGGTACAAAGAAGGTATTATTATAGCATTAAATTGCTTAAATACTATGTATCTGATATACGTAGTATGAGATTTTTCAACGTCAGGAATAATTTATTGATATTTTAATCATAAAAAACGGTGATGATGTAGTAATAAATTGTTGATATATTTACTTTATGAACATTGTTAAACTCTGAATAATTTGTAAATGCGACTTGTGTAAAACTAGAAGTATCAAAAAATAAGTCCCAAAGGTAATGGAAAGGTTGACGAAGAGAAGATCTTATCATCGTTCGATGTCGGTGCCCTTTATTAGTGTTATTATTAGAAGATTTAGGCGCGTGCTGGAAGCTTTAGACCTGGCACCGATGAGAATTCTTAAAATCAATTATGAGACATTATATTTAGTAAAAACTGTTTGTATTGTGAAAACCAGGAGTGCTGAAAGCTGAAAGTATTCAAATTTTCCAAAAATATTGGATGGTATATTTCCTGTTTCAGTTAAATTACTACCAAAGTGAAAGTTAATTTGCATTTAAATGATGAAAAAATCTTCTCATTGTTATGAAATAGCGGCATTTATCATCTCTTTCTGTAATTCCTTTGATCTGTTGATATTACTGGGAGTTTCAGCGCTCCCAGAATGAGATAATTGACGCGTTATGCCAATATTTCATGATTACGAGCCCCTTTTGACGTCAAATAATTGTCTCGCATTTTTTGTATTCCCTTTGAGGTGGTTAACTTTCCTTCGTCAAACGTCTTCTGAAGAGTATCGAGCCGCACTCAGAAATCAAGCTCCCTTTCGTTCGCCCAATTGATGTGTTCAACACATGCCTTTGATCATCTCTGGAGAAATAAAAAATGACCTCGGGACCCTCTTGTCCATACCCTAGCCATTTTTTGGGATGTTTCGTTGTTTCAATTGTCATTCTCTCTTCTGTTCATTACGTGCGCTCGCAAGTCAAGAAGTAACAGTGGAGGACATTCCTTTCATTTTCGAATTCAGTTGAAAGAAAGAGAATAGCCAGATTTGACAGCTTTTGTATGCATGAAATTGTTTAGTTTTTTGTTTTTATATTATTCAATTTAATTTTCTCAACTGATAACTAAAATCAGTTAAGAACGGAGCGATATCCCCTCCATTCCCTCCGCCCATCTTCCATTAGGTGAGTATAATCCACTGTTTTCAGATAACTCCGCTGGTTGGTCGTTGAAAGTATTGTAATATCTATTAAACTTTATGAACCCTTTCCAGGGTAAGGGTTTTTATTCATGCACCTGTAACTTAAACTGAATTTCCTAATCTTAACCCCGCTTTGAGTCTGATACAAGGTGTACCCATCTTCTCCCTTTCCGCTGCTCTCCTATCATTCTTCCTCCTGTCGCTACCTTAATATCCCCTCTCAATATCCTTATTTCTCAGAATCCTTTTTTCATCAGAATTCTGAGAATCTCCCTCTACTGTTCCACGTTTTTGCCTACCTTTTCCAAACTTTGACGAATACTGGGAATTATTCTAATTTCTTTACAACATGAAAACCAATTGATTTCCATGTACTCGCACCGCTATTCCTCAGTGACTTAGTTTCAGATTTATCTCTACTTACTCGTATGTGAAAGTGGTCATTAATTCTTTTATCTGATTCTGCAATCAGAGCTCTCTTCAGTGCTAGTGTAATATTTGCGTAGCAATCCCATATTACCTTCGTAAACTGTAAATGTCCATTTTCTTTTGCCTAAGGTGTGTTATATATTTTTTGATGCTATCCTTAGGTAAATTTGAGTTGAGGGAAATGTACAAAGAACCAGATATTGTGGGTATAGTCAGAAGCAGACGACTTAGATGGCTATGCCATGTCCACAGAAGAAGTGACTACACAATGGTAAAAATGATATGGAAAGGAAAACCGGAAGATACCAGACCACCAGGGAGACCAAGAATACGCGGGAGCGACGAAGTGAAGAAGGACCTGAAAAAAATGGGAGCTCAACTCGACACAGCAGAAGACAAAAGGGTGTTTTCTTTTTTTTCGTAAGAACTATTAATGTAATTTTTTATTGCTCTTATGGGGAAACCTAGACCATAATGAACAATTCATTCATTCATAAACTAATTCTGATTGCTGATCAGATTTCTGCACCAAAATGCTTAAAGCTCCGTAGATGTCTCTTCATAACTATTTCTATTTTGTTTATTTTTATTATCTTTCTTGAGATAATTTTCATTGTAAAATGTAAAGCTGAGTCGATTTTATATTCTAAGTTGTCCCATTTTTTATTGTTTAGTATACATTAAACCGCTGCATCTTGATTTTGTAGGTTTTCAAGATCATGAAACAAAACTAATTTGAATTTCTCTCGCCTTTTATAACTATTCTTCAAATCCCTTCTTCCTACATAACCGTCATTCTTGACAGTCGTCAACCATCAGCAGTCATCAATCCAATTCATCAGTTTTCTGCTGAAATTCCCGCTCCTTCTATAATTGTTTCCAAACTGAACCAATCCAGCTTCTTACATCCAAGCTTTAGTACCAATTGTTGATCGTATTTCTGCTCAATGCTGTTTGGCAGGTGACTATTTATATTTATGCATGCCTCATAAAATTATATTCAGGATGATGTAATTACTTCCCTTTTATCTTAATAAATTTGGTTGGTGCTCGACCATGCAAGTTTTTATTATGCTTAAACTAAACTAAAAATGTCCTACGCATTCGTTCTTCTCTTTATAAAAATCCTTTCCTATACTCTTCCTCTATCCGTTCTCAAATCTTCTTGCCCCCTGTGCCCTTTATAATATCCATTCCATTTCCCCTTCACCCCCTTCCCGCTCCTAATTCTCCCGCTGAATATGTAGAACAACTTCCGGCTGCCTTGATATTCGCACGGGGCTCTCTTTCTTACCGACGGAGGGATATGTCAGCGACACGGGTCCACGGCCGGAGCGGGAACCACGCGTTTTCGTTCATCTCCTCTCAATCCACCTCCTCCCCTGAGACTGTTTCAATACCACCTGAAAGGCTGCTCTGAGGGGAATGCCATTAATCCAACCTCGGCAGCCCTCTTTCTCGTCGGCGGGCGAGGCGTCTTGTGTTTCCGGCGCGTTTTTATGAGCTGGCGCTCGTGCTCGGGGTCCAGGCGATGCACGTGCCACTCAGTGCATGTGTTTTACCCCTATCTCCCTCCCAGCAGACCCTTTCCATCCAAAATTCCCTCACTTGTCCCGTTTCCTGTCATTTCATTAATATACTTCTAATAACCGAGCGCTTTGTTCCCCGCTGAGTGGCTTGGACTGTGTATTTGGCGGGACCGTTTTGGGCGTTGGGATAAAAATGTAACTCACCCGCGGGCCGCCCGTTGATGATAATTACTGTGCCTGTTTGCGCAGAAATGGGGCATTTCTCTGTCTCCCGACGGAACTCCGTGGGGAATCCCCGTGCGCCACGTAGTACATGATTGCGATTTTGAGGCGTTGTGGAGCATATCCAATTCCGCCCCGCTACAATAAGGCACCGAATTCATCGGAATTAGAGTAATATGCTGTTAAACTAAGAGATCGATCAAAATTTATTTTTCTTTCCACCGAGCACTGCCTGTTTCCATTCATAAACTAATCTCTTCTGATCTCCTAAGGACTTCCTCTTTTCAACAGGCCGCTCAAAATGCCTTCCAACGCCCTTTCTCTCCTTCCGTACACACTCATCTCCGTTATTCTGCTCCCAAGATCTTTTTAATATTCATATTTTCGATTGTTTGTGGTTCGTTTGCAACTTCAGGACATTTTGCTCCCTGCTTTCTTGTCTATGGAGAACTGCTCGTTGAGGTTTTTATTTTCTAGCCTCATCTCTTCGAGAAAATTTAAAGCAATAGATAATCCTTCCTTCATCTAGTAATCTGCTGGTCCTTCTCCTTCAGGATTTGTATTTCACTCTTGGTTTCACAACTGGTTCTCTTCCATCCCTCCTTGAGCAATCTTCCATGTCACTCCTGGAACACTTAAAATTGAATCGTTTACTGCATTTTCCGCATTGAACGCCATTTCTCAGCTTCGTACAGTAGAACGTACAATTTACTACGACGGCGTCGAACACCGACGGCTCCTTTCTGGTCATTTCGCCCAGCATGAATCCCTTTTCTCAGACTTTCTTTAGAGCACGTCCTACACCTCTTACGAACGGGAAGGGACTAGAACTCTTGAACCGTATCATTGATTGATGACTAAAACAAATACAGAACCGGGCACTATTGGCGAGGGGAATCTTGGTGCCACACGCTTGTGAAGATCATGTGGTTAAGGAGAGGAAATTATTCCTACAAGAGATGTGGGATAAAGTGGCCGAGTCTTCTTTCAAGGATCACTCCGGGTGTCCATCCGGACCTTTACCCACTGATTCATCTACAGTGACCTCCAATTTTCCACTGTTAAGTCCCACCAAGTTTCGCTATACCTATAATCCGTCAAGACGCGTATCATTTCCTCTTACGACAGAAGTGAAAGGAGGCTTTCGAAACTTTGTGTTGGGGACGGATGCTAAAGATCATGTGAAAGGATGAGATGGGAAACGTGGAAGTGTACGGAAGATGAGATAGCCTAATGAAACGTTGACGGTTTTGCAAAAGGGTTCCAATCCATATGTTTTCCAAGTATTTTGCTCGTTTGATTATCTAGTATTTTTCATCAATAAGTTGTAAATAAGCTTAGGACCACTCTGGCTGGCATATGTAATAGTTTTGTCTTCCAGTGACTGCTACCCACGCTGAGGTATTTCGCGTATGTAAACGGAATGTTTACAACTTCTTGTATACCTGCGACTGCCTGCGTTCCCCCCTTGCATTCCGAGCGAATAATCAGCAGCCTTTGGAATAATATTTTGCTCGGCCGTCCCTTTGAACCTTTTGGAAAATGTTTCCCGTTTTAACGTTATATTTTAGAGGAAATTATGGAAATTAAACATGTTGCTAACATTTTAACCACCATCTACCATAGAAAAGTCGTTTGCGACGGCCTAATCCTCCTGACCTGTTTGCAATAAGGATCGTAAAGTTTGCCGGGAAAGCATCAAATTCTAAATGTCTGCTAACTACGCACTTAAACAATTTGGGGGAACTATGATAGTATTTTGATTACTATAGGAAGTTGCATCTCATTTAAATTATTATCTTGGAACATGAGGATGAGCACCCAATGCATTATTTTGGTGAAATTGGGTTGTACTTTCAGTTTGATAACGTGGGCAATGACCGCCCTATAGATGGTAAATATCGTTTCGCCGGTTCCTCGGAATCAGATCTTCCACGAAAGGCATCCGATTGTTACAGGAATATTGAAATTAGGTTTACAAATAAATTTCGTTCTTCCATTTTCCAAGTTTCCGATCTCTTTCTTCATTTTTTGCCTTAGAAGTATAAAACTCTATTCATTACCTAAATGCATTCACATAAATTTTGCGGCAAATAGTCTTGATTCTAAAATATAGCAATCGGTATAAATCATATCATATGGCTTTCATAAACGAATTTATCCTCTACAGGAATAGCTGTTTATCGCTCTTTCTTGTTGGCAATTTTTTGGCACCATTATTATCACCTAAGAGTAGGTATATTGTTGCCAGCCGTTACAAATAAGAAGGACTTTTTGCTTGTTATATTGATTTACACGTTTCACGGTAGCCATTGCCTCGTCCTTTCCTTAAACTTCAATGGGATGATCGGCGATACATGAAAGCCAACCAGGGAAGCCAATCATGTTTAATTAGTTCCAAGATCAAAGCCGGCCTCGATCGCGGCGGGGTAACGTCCTCGCCTGCTAACCCAAAGGTCGCGGGTTCGAATCCCGCCTGGGGAGGATTTTTCACTTCCCAGGGCATGGTTGTTTGTGCTTGCCCATTGTTGAATGTTAATACCCCGATATATAGGCCAACGAGTGCTGTTTTCGGTGGTAATAAAATAAATAAAATAGAGATGACAAAATGGATGGAAGACGGAATAGCATGAATAAAGATGATGAATCGTCATTATTGGGACGATATTGAGTATAAGCTTATTTTTCCGTGTAGCCCCTATCACGGTGAATGGAGGGAGAAAAACTTGGTTAGCGCATTTGGAAACCCTCTGCTATGATTTGAGGGTTTTAAGGTGGCTGGAACGGTAGTCGTGAGTCTTTGATTGCACATTTTAATTATCTTCAAGTACGTCGAAAATAATTCTATGGCTACTTGATCTGTTTATGCGGTGGAACTCGACATGCATGTGGTATTATAAATTATACACTAAGTATATTTTACAGTTTTTCATCTTCATCATCTTCAGGCATCTTATGACCTGGGTTTTCGGCGTGGTGTTCTAAATTCAGGCGAAAACTGTATCTAAATGCGTTGGTATATATGCCATATGCCACAAGGTTACGTGTTAAAACAGCATTGAATTGCCAAGAAACCAAATTGTTATGGTGAAATTTTTTTTCACTATTCATAGATATCTATAATAAAGACACGTATATGCAGAGGTTCACGCAAATCTATACATAATCAAATATCGCTCCTACCACCTTAAAATGATCGAATCAGGAGATACTTTGTGGAATTTCACAACTGTAAGCATGGTGAAAAGAAAACGCTTACGGTAAGAAGTTACACAATATCACGGTTTAAACATACCTCTCGACTTGGACGTAGATCTGGAATCGTCATCTAGAAACGAACGCCTATTCGTGCTGATCGGACTTGAAATACATTGTTGACGATGAGTCACGTGCTCCAGCCCTGCTCCCAAATTCACACGCGGTATAAAAGTGCGTGAGGAGACCAGCTCGTGTGGGTGTTCGTGTTTGTTTGTGAGAGAAGGTGCGCGGTAGAAGGAAAATGTGTTCGAATGTGCCGTAAAACAACGTGCGATCGGTTGGTTGGGAGTATCGGGTTGGGTGGAGGGTTGCCATGGGTACGCGAAGCTGCGTGCACCAAGTCACACGGCTCGCTGGGTTTGGCCATGTCGCCGTTGTTGCCCACCGGAGGCCATTGGCTTTATTTTTTTCCACTCGCTCTGTGTTTAACATTCCTTCCCTACCATTTTATTCGTTTTATCGTTTGGCCGTGTTTTTGTCGGCGGTGACCACCCTTTCCCACCAATACCGATTTCCCCCTCGGGTTTACCGTCTATGCCAAGGTTCCAACCTTCACCACTCCTTCACAGTAATTCGAACTGTCCCTCTTTTACTCCACTGAGTGTTTAAAAATTAAATTTACAAGTCAATAGTACTTAATTGGCACAGTGTTTGTACGTGGTTACAGTTTGTGAGTGAGCGCGTCGCCATTGAATTATTTGGTTGGGTTGTAAGTATCACAATCTAATCAAATTAATACTTTAAAAATGATGAGGCTTATTCTCCACGATAACATAATATTTAAACCTTCCAAAGCAGTAATATGTGTCATAATCGCATCAGATGCACGCGTTGATTCTTATCAACACATATGTTTATCTATTCTATTAGAATCTTTTCAGATGATGTATATTGTTTCCCTTTCTCCTTGTTTTTATATATTCTTGTAAAATTTAAAATTTGATGAAAGAAGACTTGAAAATATCGTGGATTATATGAATGTAATTTTTATTTTTGGAATTGGCGCTATAATTGTTTGACATTGGATAATGAATTATGTAAACTGATGGAGCACTACGATATTGTGGCGCTAAAGTATATTTTTAGATTCATGTGTGAATATTTGCCTTTTACAGTATAAATTGATGGAGCTTAGATTCTGGAGCACTACTACACAATAAAGAAGTAAATTTAAGTCGTTATTTTTAGTTTTAATTTTCTTCCTAAGAGCTTAGCTTTTAACGTAAAAGGAAAATATTTTAAAATAAGCATAAAATTATCTCATGGGCAGGGAAAGTGTACGATGATAAGAGTAATTGTCATTTCGTCCATAATTCTCGCCCGACCATCCCTCCCACTGCATCTGCTACACTAAGCCTCTAAACTTCACCACCCTCCCCCCGTGACACCCTCATCCCTCTAGTTCATCGCTTCCTTTCCTCTATAGTCCTTTCCCTCCCTCTTTAAAGAATTCTATACAACCTTCCCATTCCCTCCCTCTCCTAGTCCTGGTTCTTTTTTTTTCCTTTCTCCGGCTTCACGGGTGACGCTTAGTTTATACGTGCGGTGTTCCGCGGCCGCTGCGGTGGCGGTGGGGCGAGTAGGAGGGAGGTTGGGGGGTGGATTCGTTAGCGAGAGGCCGTTGTTATGGCCCCTCGCACCTGTGTCCTTCCCGCGCGTGTGTGACTACTGCATGTATATACGTTTCCCTGTGTTTGAGCGTGTATGTCTGCTCTTTCTCCGACTATTTTTTTCTCCCATTTATTTTTATTGAAATGTTCTTTTTCCTCTCCATCCTAGCCGCGGTTTTTTCCTTGTTATTACGTGTACCCTCTTCCTACTCCGCCTCTCATAATCTGTGTTGTCTCCGGAATTCCTCCCCAGCCCCCCAACTCGCGGCTCTTGCTACTAGGAACCACTTATCACGTGTTCATATGACCAAACATTCGGCGAAATCTCGTCGTTATAGAGGGATAGAAGTTATTTTTTTACAAATTTTCCAAACTTTTCTATTTTCGCAAAAATTCCACAGGGAAAAAAACATCCGGGTCGTGAATCTAGATTCCTCAGTATTGAGTCGTGCTCTACAGCCAGTTGAAGCCCACAGAAATCGGAGAAGGGCGTTTCGGTATCTTAAGTGACCAAAGCACTCAGCGCGACATAGGGATTCAGGTTCGACTTCCGATCAAGTCGGATGTTTTTTCCCTTGTGGAATTTTTGCATTTATGCGTACTTGTGAGTGTACCCGTAAAGGAAATAACGCGTCTAGTCAGCGGGACCCTTAACACTTGTCCTATGTTCCTCTTGGTTGACGAAGGTATTTTTCGTATCTTTCTCTGACTCTCATCAGCTGTTATCTTTCCTTAGATAATTTTGCTGCAATTCTCCGCTATAGTTTCTCTTCAGCAAACTATTTAATTTCATAATAATTTCTCCCTTTGTTATTTGCTTCTTGTATTCCATCCTTGATCTTCTTCTGGAATTCTTCCCAATTGTTTGTTCTTCCATTAAAATTTTATAGGGCTCTCTTGGGGCTGTTTAGGGACTGTTTTGGGCTGTTTAGGGCCGTTTTGCACCATTAAGTGTCCTATAAGTTTCTTTCCTCCCCTCAAAGAATTTTCATTAAATACCTTATTTTCTTCCCAAATATTTTCATGGATTCTTCAATGGCGATTCTCTCTTTCCATTTGATCTTCAGTAATTATCGATAATGCCACATTTCCTTAGCTTCCCCTCCCCAACATCGATGGTATTTGGATATCAAATCCCGTGCATTTAATCATTATGACATAGAGGAGGGCAGTCAAATCCTGGGTGGAAAATGTGACTGGGTTTAGGTTACCGAGTTGTGCACCTAAACTGGTTCTGCTTAGGTGTTATTATCAGGAGTAGTCAACTGATTGAGGTAGGTTTGAATGAAAAAGATATACAGATCTAGCATTCCCGATTTTTGTCACCTACCTCTTTATCTCATCTGATTCTTCAGCTCGGCGTGCCACGTACTCACTAATTTCTTCCACAAAGTTTAGTATTTTCTCTCCCATATACGCGTACCCAACTTCCTCCCATCGTAAATAAATAAGTAACTCAGTATTATTCCCCACTTCATTGCTCTAACAAACCCAGGTTTCTACGTAATATGCCATTTTCAATGCTTTACCTTACTTAACCATACTAAGTTACTTATATCAATATGAAGAATACCATTTCCTTTAGTATCCCATCGCACCTTATCATCTGTTCCATCCACCTCGTCTTCCTCCCTCTAATTTACTCTAACAGCTTTCTCCTCTCACCTACCTTTCCAAGCGCTCTTTCATTTATTCTTCTCTCCGCTGTTTGCATTTCTCACTTCTCCTCCACACCAGCACCTCAAACGCCTCCACTGTACTCTCACCTTCTCCCTCCAAGGTTCAGATCTCTGTGCTGTACAACTCTACGCTCCATATCATGCTCTTCCCTTGCCTTTTTATTGCATTTTTTTATCAATCCCTGTCATCAGTTCTCTTGCATTAATAGTCACTTAATTTTCCAACGCATTTACCTCCTAATATTATTACGTCTATGATAATTTGCCTTCAAGGCGATACCCAAGTATTTGCGTTGTCCCACCTTGTTCCAGTCCTTTCATTACCTCAGCCTTCTTCGCTTTGAAAAAGTGTACCAGGCTTATTGTCTCTTGGGTAACCCAGGATAAGCCTGAATGGGGTACTCAATATTTCATTGTATGCCACCTCATTTGGTTCTTAAACATGGGGTTTTAGGGTAACCAACGGTGAAAAAAGGATAAAATAATCGAGAATGAAGAGAGATGAAAAAGATGTGCTATATAGCATTACATTTTTGCAGTTTGTTTCATGGGCATGCATAATGTGATGGGGAAACAATTTTATGCCCCCTTGTTCAGAAGCGCACATTTCCTACTTTGCCTGCTGGTCTTTCTTGATGATGTTGCTTGGAACTATAATAGTAATCTTCATATTGCTGGTATAGGCTACCTAGAATGTTCAAGGAAAAAAAGAAGGCAAAAATAGCTCATACTGAAAATTCCATTTATATGTGCAAGTATGAAAGTAAAGTGGGTAATTAGCTTGGTTATGTCAAGAGATTAGATGTGGGTCGAATTATGATACAGATTAATTACAATCAATTGCGCGAGTAGGAAACCGAAAAAACATGGCTATATGTCGTCAAAGATATTCTCAAGATGAATAATGTTCGGTATCTTTGGAGTTACACAGTAATATTTGAAACAATGCATTATTTTTGAAGACATGGGAGTGGTTTGAACTTTAGGACAGTGCAAAGTGGAAGAAATTAGTCAAAATAGATAAATTAACCATGGTATAGAAATAGTGAGTTTGATTACCTACCCCTTCCCTGAAATAGAGACGTCGTAAAATTTTACATCAAAGCTGTGATTCTCTGTGGTTTTCTATTTATAGCCGTTAATTACACCTTGATAGGTAGGTACGTACAGTGCTCGTTTAATAATGTATTCCATCACATGATGCAAGGTGCCTTAAGAAATAATGGTGCAACACCTATTACCCCTTCATATATCTTCTTTTGCAAACTCGACTGGTCAATAGAATATTTTACATTTTGGGATTTTTTCCAGCCTCAGGCATTAATGGTGCGTTCGTCTTAGGATTAGAGTTGTAGTTTTTACGGTGACGTATATTAGCAGTGGGAGCACCTAAAAACTCATCTGCTACTACTTTGGTTGTTGCCCGCGTCAAATATTTGCTTTGATATCCGAAATCTCATCACCAATATATAAGGCTTTGTATTACAATGAGTAGTTCATCCTAGAAGAAGCCTTCATTAAAAAAAGGATAAATTTGTGTTGTTAAACAAAACTTGATGCTGAAGATCCTTAAGTATAATCAATTTGCTAATCACGCGGGTGGCAATTGTGATGACAATTTCCTTGTGCCTAACTATTAAGTTACTACACCACGCAACGATTTTCTCGCATTAATTATCATATTTTTTTCTATCTTTTCAGGTGGGTGTGTGAGTCTACAGCTGCAAAAGTACATCATTTCATTCAGTGATTTTGAATACATCCAGTTTGTGAAAGGTAAGGGCATGACAGTCACACGTTTCGCTTAATGATTAATTTTCTCAAAAATAATGACGCATTTCTACAATTCGTCATTTTGAAATGGCACTTCATTAAAAATTTACGCGTACGCATTCGTGACTCGGCATTATTAGGGGATGCGCCTATCGCCCGCGCGACGCGTTGTGGAGATACTTGTTGCGGCAAATAATTACGATATGCGAATCTTTTTTTCCGGGCGATGCAAGTGAGCAGGTGCGGACGGCCTCTTCGGGTTTCCCCCCCCCCCCTCCATGCGTCACAAGTCGTTGCTGTTGCTGCTGCGTAGCCGCAGTTGCCCGTGATTTAGTGGCCCAATTCCCTTCCTGTGTCATCTTTGCCCTGGGTTTTATCTCTTGTCAGTGGAACATTTTGACAAATATTCCGAGTTTCCGCGGTTAGAAATCATTTTAAAGCCCTGAGATCCCTTTTTTCACTCTCTTTCTACACGGGCCCCTACCCGAACGTTTCTGTTTGCCTTCAATTAGGTCGTGAAAACTCGCGGCGCCGTTTTTAACAGGTTAGCGCAACGTCCGCACGCCCCCCCCCCCCACATCCCCCGCCCCTCATCCCGTGGATTCGCATCCGAGGCATCAGTGATAGCTTGATGAATGGTCCTCCGAAAGATCTGTTTCCCGAGGGGTGGTTATCTATGGGCGCCATCGTGGGTGGAGGATGGGTGTGTCGTTCATATTATAAGCTCCTTTTTGCTACGAATTGTACCGCCGCTATCGTCTCTTGCTTGGTTGTGGATCGTACACTTCCCTTATCAAGGTCTGTCGAAACGATTACAGTTTTATGTTGCCTTCTGCGTGTATCTGTAGGGTTTAAAAAAAAACTAGTTATCTACTTTTTCTTTTACCTTGACCTTTTGGGAACAGTTGCAATTTTTTACTTCGCTCAGTATAAAAGGTAAATACAATCTTTATCATAAAAATACTTAAGTATGGATAAACTTCATAATTCTCCTGGGCTTCAATTTCTCAAGAGGTTTTTTCAGATACAATGACAATGACTGTGAAATCGCCAAGACCTTGGTTGAATAGAGAAAATGAAACCTATAGGCAATGTGTACCTTTACCTTTTCTTTTAAGATGTTTGATGTCTTCAATGTGACGTCTCTAAATGTCAAGCTCTAAATAACAGTTAAATTGCAGACCGTTTTATGTAGGCTCAACTGTGCCAAAGAAAAATGCCGCTGGTAATGTGTTTTTCAGGTTATTCATGAGGTAAGTTTCATACAGTTTGACGAGTGTATTTAGAGTTAATTCAGTCCTACTGTATTTTTGGATTTGCATATTGAAGCTCATTTAGCTATATTTCACTCCGTGAAAGATTGGTTGTCACAAGTTCTTGTTGACAACCTACTGCTATAGTGTTCCAAATTCCTGCAGAGATAATGAAGAGAAAAGAATCTGACTTATCGATCATATAATTTTCTGAAACCTAGACTTCCCTATCAGATTTAACTTGTAACACATTTTCTGCTTGCCTGGCCAAATGAAATGAAAAAAATTCTTGCGAGTGAGCAATATGACTGGCTTTCCAACATTCCTGCCCACAAATGTGACCAGTCTATAAGAATGAGTAATGCAAATTGACAAAAATTGATCAATTCGAGTTTCAGAGTTCAAGGTAGGGGGCAATAGCTCCTTTCATCCTCTCTTTTTTCCGCTCTCATTTTAATAAATGAATGGAATCAGCTGGAAATCTTCCATTTGGAATTGAAATATTACTTATTTGTACGCGAACGGTATTGGGATCGTCGTTGGTTTGCTCTGGTGAGGCAAAATCTCGACCATGTGGTGAGCATTTAGGGCCCTTCAGAGAATTATTTCATTTGTGAAATAAGCAAATTACGGTGGAAAGCCGCACATATCGCTAAAAACCTCTACGAGTGAAGAGAGAGTGTAACACAGCAACTGGAAGAATCAGAGGCGCGATCACGAATCTCCATAACGCGTTATCGCCATTTTTAAATACCGCTCATGAGAGTGAATACGTGTTTGTCATTCTTCAAATTTTGTAATTTGCTTAAATAACCAGTTTTAATTGATTAAGTCTGTTTTTAAGGCTGTATTTTCAAGCATTGCCCCTTTAAAGCGGTTTGCGTCTTAGATAACGATAGCGACAATGCGAAAGAATGAACCGTGATCCCATCCCAGGTTTACAGTGGCTACAGACTTGGAGGCTAGGCGCTAGGATTATATAGCTTGAAATATTCAGGTCATGTGAGTTTCAGTATGATAGGGAGGATATTATTTTGATTCCGTACTGATATCTAGAACTGACGGAAGTGACAAAATTATAGGGAACACTGCCGAACTGATAGGTGCGATAGATTCTTCTTCTTTCCACGTAGCATTAGTTGCTATAACAAACACTGAACTAGGCGCCAAGACGCTCCATTAACATTCAATCCAATGTAGTCTACTCCTTCTTTTAATTCCCTTTATCTATTCCCTCAACTTTTCATGGCTGGTGCCCTAACATCCTCCGCCACGGTGGCTCACAGGGTAGCACATAATTGCAGATGTAGATTGCATGCGGAATCATTATCGTAAGATTCGCCCTCGTCGAATAGTAATAGTTCGGAATCAGAAAAATCCCGCCTTTTCTACCTCTAAGTGTGAACGCATTCGGTTCCAAGTTTTCCTCCGTCGCCTCAGCTTGCTCATCGTCTCTATCCCCGCGCACCCTCCTTCCCCATCGGTAATGCCTTCATCCCTCACTCTTCACCACATACGCTCGCCTTTCTCCTCGTATCGGTCTCCCGTCTCGCCCCTTCTGCACATGTCCTTCTCCCTCTCGGCCGCGTTTTCAAGAACCCTTTCCCCGCACCTCCCGTCGCCACCTGTCCCGTTCCCAGGTCACAGCGGCGCCTTTACCCCCCACACACCTTTATATTCGCAAACACCTATTTCCTTCTCCCCCGTCCTACCCGCTCGACCCCTTCCCTGCGCCTCGCATCCCTCACTCCCTCCCGACCCTCGTTCAATGTCGCGACCCCGCCTACACCGTCTTCGTTTTTCTCTCATCTCTCACTCGCCCATGCCCACTGGTTCTCCCCCCTAATCTTTCGTCTTCTACGTGGGGCCTCGGTCTTGTCTGACTAAGAGAAGAGATGTATTTACAGCTGTGCTCTCTAAATTAAGCACTATATTTCTGCCGTAAAATTAGTAATGAACAATACCATATATCAGAAATAACGAAAGTTATCAATCGCGAATGCCATTAGGACAACAAGGCTAAATATGATGCAAGGAAAGGTTTGATTGTTAACCTCGATAGCCGTCCCTAATTATACGCAATATATTTTAACCTACTAGCCTCAGGTCGTTAACTTTCCTATTTTTAATGCAGCACCGTGATCATTTTCCGGTGCATTCGAATGTGTTTATGTCAGTTTAATAACTAAAATCACAAATATACCACGATTCAAAGGCGTGTAATACCGTGATGATCACGGGTTTAGTAGTAGTATTTGCCCTAATGCTAATGGTATCTGTAATATTTCGTGTTTCTGATATATAAACCGTACAAGAGCAAAATTTGGCCTTCATGTTATGAATAATCGACATTGCTGATTCAAATCCAACCCGCTGTATATCTTCGTGTGTCTTCTATTTTCATCAGTGACGCTGTATTTCAGGATAGAAATTCACGATATAACAATTGAGTATTATTTTAGTTATTCAAAATCGATTTCCATGCAATACTTAACCCCGAACATGGCGTTTTAACCTATGACGGATTAAAAAAATATATTTTCTTGTCATTTGATGAGAACTCCTGTATGCTTTCTCCTGAATTTTTGGTATTGTACTGAATGAAGTGAGGGCTTGCGGCGAAGTTCCGCTTCCGGTTCGCGGAAATAGAGCCGTTTCTCGATTGGAACCGTACCTGATCCAAACCTTTTCATCCTGGCATGCTCTTAGACATATCTAAGATGTTACCATCAGGAAGTTGTGAAAAGAATCGTTCGAATTTTTTCTCTTAAATATGCGATTCATGACATGCCGTCAGAAGCAGTAACGGCCGTATTTTCTGTTTTGAGTTTCATTCCGCAGTTCCGTTGGAAAAAGGAATTGACTTCATCCTAGTTGGCAAATTATTCTTAAATTTGGTTACTAATGGATTAAATTTAATAAATTTATCACTCCATGATCGAAATAAGCTGCTCAGGATCCCTTTTAGCCCTTGATGCTACCCTGTTGTGTCTTGAATTGTTCGTGTCTCTGGATGTAATGCTGCAATAAGTACTGCATATCTTATTTTCTTCTACTAATTCTGTCCTTATTCTGAGCTTACTGCCCTATGCTTTGCATAATACCTCACCCGTTTTGGCTCATGCATGCTTGATCATGTAAGAATATCACCTCCGCGTATATTAAGATCAAATATTTCAGCCTGAACATTTTGGATATTTCTGCAGGACGCAAGGACTGCCTTATTTTTATGAAACTTAAATACGTCCTTTTTTACTCATTGCTCGTAAAGGTAATATTTGATGGATGTTTTATTAAATTTTAAACTTTTGATTGATCGCATCTCATTTTAATGTAACCAAAAGTCGTCATTTATTTGCCATTTAATTTAGACATGAATTTATATACTCATATACAACATAAATGAAATTTAGCGCTTCAAATCCTGCAGCTGATTTCTCCTCTCTTTTTTTAAGGAGTTGTTAGAATATTTGAGAGAAGATAATCCGTTTAATTACTTATTCGGATGCTGGTAATTAAAACATCACCTTTTTAAGGGGAGTAAATTATTCGTAATTATTGCGTCATCGTTTCTACGGAAAGTATTAGCATCTTGGTTGTACTCCGGCATTTTTTTCCCTCGCATGAGATCCTTTGAGATAATTACTTGCAAAGATGTTGATGTGCATGTGTAGGAAAGATTAAAAATAACCCTGAGATGGGGTTTATAAGGAATACTCAAAATATACCAATCAACTGGTAGAATTCTCGAAAATAATAGAAATCCGTTAAATTCGTTAGCATGGGAATCTCACTCTATTGACATTCATTATTGTCAACTGAGGTAAGCGGCTTCAATTACTCATCTCAAGTGATATAAAAAGATTTAATTTCCCGGTTGGAGACTTTGAAGTTCTTTCCTCCAATATGTGTGCCACCGATGGATCATAATGGCTCTAACGCCTTGTTCCCTTGCATTCTCATAAAATGACTATTAGCATCAGGTAGCCAGGGTTTTTTTTCCTGTCCATTGGTACGGCAAGCCTCAGTTCGATTTCCGTGACCAATAAACTTTTTCTCTTTTCAATTTCTACGTATTATTGAATGTCAAGCCAAAAGAGACCTTTTCAAGCCGCTAAGGTTTTCATCATCATAGCTGTACGCTGGCAGATAAAAATTCTACGTTCATATTTCTGCGCTTAAATGATGGACCAATGGGGAAAGCGTTTTCTTGAAAAGATGATACTAATCATATCGAATTTAAAAAATCGCGGAATTAGATAAACTGCTATTTTTATTGAAATACATGTTATATGTCACGTCAAATATTATGAATGAAAAATGATAAAATTTGCAATTTTGACGGGAAGTACTCGGTAATGTTGAGTGATACAGAATCCAAAAAATGTGCGAGTTATTTATTAAATGATCCTTATCTTTGGAATTCAGCCATTTCTTGAGTTTGTAGCTTTCATTGTATACTTGTGATTATGGTAACCGAGGACGATTTCGCACGCCATCCTCGTCGGGTTGCCGTACAGGCAGCTCCCTATTCCCACCAAATTCCCGCAGTCCGCCTGAATTTCTTCTCACCCACCACCTCCATTGATCATTGGAAGAATCATTCTGCCAAAAATCAGTAAAAATATAAAAATTAAATATTTTCGTAAAAATGTCTACTTCCTTAAATAACAGCCGTAATTTTCGACCGAGGTAAAAAACTCTATTCTCCATCAATGGATTAGGGTTGAATTATAGTCTATCGCTCTAATCCTGTCCCATCTCAGCCCGCTATGCCCCGGTCCTCCCACGCCCACCATCACATCCCTGAAGGTTCCATCTCCGCCGATTACCCAACCATGTCGTTCTCTCCACCCCGGCCACAAACCCCCCACCTAACCACCCCGTTCCTTTTCTTCCCAGGAAACTTTCCACATATTTTTGCCTCCCCTTCGTTAACAACTCCCGAGGACGCATAATTCATTATCCCGCATGCATTGTGTGTGCAGCTTTCTTAAGCATCCCTTCTTTTGAACAACACACCCCTCCTCACACCCACGAAAGTCTTTCTTACCCTAACCGCAAACTCTCTTGCACGGCGACTTAACCCCTTTCAACCCCTTTGCAGCAAAGACTTCCTCCCCTTCCACACCCCTTTTTCCTTTTAAACCCTTTCAGGGATCAAAAGAATATTTTGAACTTCCCATCCGATTCCTTTTCTTCCTACCATCTGTCTCCCTTTGCACTCGCTTCTCGCTCGTTCCTTTCATCCTATCTCTTAGGAATTGCGTCTTAAACCTCTCTGTGCTTTCGATGGAGCTTCTTAATCTCTCATTACGGAAATAGAAGGCACAGTAAACTATGCAATAAAATTGAGGTTCACTAATTTTATCCCCAAACTCGTTCTATTTTACTTATGCCAATTATCTTTGTTGCTCATCCTATATCCAGTGATTATGGGAACTGACTTGACACAGTGGCTTTGGACTGCAAAATAGCAATATGATGCGTAGGAGATTTTGATATAATGTAATCACCCAACGAAAAAAACTTTATTTTCATTAAAAAGTTTTGATGCGTCTTCATTTCATGCCTGGTACTGTTCATTCCTAATTGAACGAGTATTTAATGCATATCCTTAAAGCAGAGCTTGGAAGTATATAACAAGGTCATTACGACGAGGTGTGTTCATGATCAGCTTTATTCAAGGGGAATTTTTTCATCAATGCCAAAATCACTATCTGGCCAGCATAGAGATTTTCTTGTTTTTTGTCTCATTTTGTGTCATAAACTATATTGATGAACATTGCACCGTTACATTTTTGGCGGCTGATTTCAATATCTCTTCTCGCATAGTTCTGGCGATAATATTTCATCCTCTTCATGGTGAGTTATCTCGTCCATAAGTCTTCATACATTTTCTAATTCAATTTCTTCGATCGATAGTTGCTTTACATCCCCTATTGAAATCCGAGTCATTTTTATTGGTTTTAATTTTTCTTTAAAGTGGTCATTTAAATTTTTAAATGTTTGCACTCTTTATTTGCATGTGTAGGCCTTCGCATTTTATAATTATACTATCAATTTAAAACATTGCATGTGCTTCCTTTATCTTTCTTGCCGATCTTAAAGAGTTTTGAATCTACGAGTATCCGTTAGCGTGCTATTCTGAAATCCGAAAATTTCCAATGTCACTATATTGATGAACATTGCGCGACAAATATTTGGCAACTGATATCAATATCTGTTCTCGCATAATTCTGGCGGTAATAATTCATCCTCGTGTGTTATCGATTGTCACATTGGACTCAGTGAGCATGGGGTTTTTGAGAATACAAATGTGACCCGAAGGTAATATTTCACATTTTTCCTCATTTTTGAACTCATTCTCATAACAACTCTCCGTTATAATTGTCGCGGTTTTAATTTCGCTCTTGACTCCGATGGAAAAGAGTCAAGAAGAAGGTTTAGTGGAAATCTAACGGTAGAGGATATGAATTCCGGCGAGATAACGGCTGACTTGGAAGTTTTCACTGCGTGCATGCGACCATCTGAGGTCGCTCTTCGAGTGACTAATGGCGGACGATCATTCAGCGGATAGGCGACTCGTATGGGAACTGAACTCCTTGGAACCGCCACCCACCACATCGCCACTCTCTTCATCCCCCGCAATCCCCTCTTCAGAGTACATTCACTTCTCCCGTCGCCTCGCCCCTTGCAGTGATTGGTAACACCCTCGACCCTTCAAGAGCGACCGGAAACTTAGTCTCGCAAAGCCCGCACCTTCTTCTTCCGCGACCATTCCCTTGGCGCCCGTCTTAAGAGGACTTTGAGCCCTTTTGCTTCCCGCGAAGACTCGGGGAGAATTAAGGAAGTCCCAATAAAATGTCGCATCCGATTGTAAACCGCTGCCTTCACGAAGAGGTTTTCGGAGCAGCAGACCGCAACACGTCCTTCCCAGGTCTTGTACCGTGTGGATGGATTCAGCCATAGAGTTAACTAAGTACGAGAGGTGGGTATCTGCGTATACTTGGCCGTTAGTGAAGGTGAAGCCGCTTCCGTCGTATTCAGTGTCCGTGGTTTACCATTAGCATAACAAGCCTAAACATATTTATTTACACGTTTGGTGTGCATTAAATGCTGAAGCAAGGAGAAATAGGTTCGAAAAAGAAACATAAATCATATCCTTTGCTATTCAGTTCCTATACCATTCATTCCCCTACCGTAAATATTTCACTCGAATCTCATCCAATTTATGGCATGGCCATAGCTGCATGACCAAGCCAACGAAGTAATCTTCTTTCATATATGTCCATTACCAGAGCACCCATTCCACTTTTTTCATGAACCTTAATGCGTTGGATAAACCACACAACGTCCTAAGTAATAATCATCATCCTACTTATGTCGCCTGATACTAAGAATTCCTTCTCAAAAGATTTATTGTTCTTTCTCATTGTAGATTTTTATTTGCTTTTTGAATCCCAAAAATTGCGTTAGGCTGGCTAATCGCTAAGTATATGTCAGCCGCTGCTCCTCATATATCTACTATTGTTTCTCCTCTGGGAAAACTTTCTCTCCGTAAATCACCTGGTAGAATCCGAAATCTCCGAAGGTGGCGTGGTTTTCATTGACAGATGTCGCTAGGCGTGGAGTTTTCTCGTGGAGCGAGTGAGGAGGCGGTCAATGGTCGCCGGTGAAGCTGGGCGCTTCCTCCTCGTCCCTCCTTACGAATTAAAAAGGACGAGAATTCGACGACTATTCTTCTTCCTGCTCTTCCCAAAACCCGTTTCACCCTCCGGCGCGGTCCTTCTGGGATGGAAAGACGAGAGGTTCTGCCCCCTCATCGCTCGTAGCCACTCACTAGCAGTCTGATCCCATCATTTCACCTCCTATTCCATTATTTTTATTATCTCGGGGGAGAGACCGCGTGTCGCCCAGGCGTGAATCTCCCTTTCGGGGTCGCCGTCTGTATTTTTAAGCGTGGCTTAAGTGTTTGGGTTCCTGTGCTTCCCCCATTGACCAAAGACCCCTGTCTCCCTCTCAGCGTCCCCTAGCCCTTTACTCACGGTCCGATCTTCAGATCACCAGCAATCGCCTAAGTTGGTAAGTATAAGAAACTGCTCTCTCCTGGCATAAAGGATGAAATCGAGTAAATAGTGCCCACAGCCGCAACGAGAACTGCAAAACTTCTTTTAAAAATCCAGGAAAAAATTGAACAAAATAAAGAATTGTTGGTAATAATTAAGTTAAAAAAGATTTTTGCATGTCTTAAGTAGTATTTACCCCAAAAAAGGGAAGAGTAGCAGAATAATCTGTAATACTACAAGTTAAACTAAAATGTTGATAAAAATCACCTTGATTTTCTATTCAGATTGCCATATTTTTTTCCAAGTATTTTTATCGGTCTCCTTGAACATTGGCTGTTTTGTTACTTTCTTGAACGCTATGCTGTACTTGTATAGTTCTTCCTTATTTTTTAAGTTAGACCTTAGGTAGTGACTTTCATTAGTTACTTAAAGGAGGGATGGATCTTCCCTCGTTTAATCCTTTCGCCACTCGACGAAATGAGTCGATTGGTAAAAATAATAATATTTAGCTGGGGCTTAAATCACTGTGGTGTCAAAATTATCGAACTTTGCCGAAATTGAGGTTGTTACGTTTCATCTTCGATAATATTCAATTTTTTTAATGCAACAATCGTGCTTTTTAGAGGCTTTGACGTCAAAATGTTGTCATTGTTGAGGACAAACAATTCTGAGTCCTTCCTGAATAAGGCCCCTGGAGTTTAAAAGATGATAGCGATACACAGTGAGGGTTAGAGGCACAGAAGGACGGAAAACCCCTTATGTTTATAATTTTTTTTTTCATTTTTTTCTTAATTTTTTATTTCCTACATCCTCAAACTCTCCTCCTCCCCTCGTTGAAGATCTTCGCCAACCTCCCCACACCTCCGTCCCATTCTTCTCCGCTCGCTTTCCCCTCCCCTTTTATTGCTTCCTTCACGCCCTCTCTCCCCCTCCGGAAACCACCCCCTCCAGAGAGAGGGGGGTGAAGGGGTGAACATAGGAGTTGAATCGGGTAGCGAAATGGGGAGGTTTAGAGGGGAGGTAGTCGAAGTGAGAGGGAGGGGGGAGAGAGAGGGGTCCATCTATCTTAATGCCCATCTCGAGCAGGCGCCCTTCAACCCTTTTGAGTGAGCATATTTATTCTTTCCACCCCCTTCTCGTCTGCCCCTTCCCCTCTTCCCCCCTTTCTGCTCCCACCCCTTCCGCACTTCTTCCTCTTCGTCTCCGAAGCAAACCGCTTGCTTGCGCACATCCACGCACACTCACTCTGCCTTTTCATTATTTCTTAAGACTGAGAGAAGGGGCTTCCTTTTCCCCGCCCAGTTCCTTTATGTCGGTTCTTCTCCTACTTACTTCCCCAACCCTAACCCTTCCCTACACCGCCGCGCCGTTGGGGATGGTGCTTTTCGCCGAACCCCTAAACCCCTCCTTTCAATTCCACCAGCTCCGATCTGATCCCTCCCTGGATCATTCCTCCTGAACACTCCGTCCATCGTTCTTTTCTTTACCAATCCCAACTTGTGCGTGCGCGTAGTGTCCGTTGTTCACGCTTACGTTAGTTGTATTTCACGCACATGTTCATCACATTGCCAACTTACTCTTAGTTGAAGAACTAAAATATAATAATTACAAAATAAATCACACCAGCGCCGTCCGTATCTCTTAAGTGTATTAGTAAATATAAAAGAGTCATATGGAGTCGAATGCCTGGGAATCACAATTACTTCAGACCTAGTGTGAGGAAAAGGCATGCTTAATATTTGTTATTATTTGTTTCGCTTGAATTTTTAATTTGAAAGGCGAATTCCGTCAGCTGAATATTTGGATTGGTAACTTTTGTCATCCATCGGACACCATTAATTGTTTTCCCGTTGGCTTAAATTGACATTTGCTATTCTATAAAATCTCATTTTAATCCTTGGCCGTAATAGCGCTTTTCGGTGTTTGGGGGCCTCGGGCAGTCAAATTACAAATGACTCCAAATTGAACTACATAATTTGATAAACATAAATATTTGATTTTACGAATACATTTTATAAGAGCCATTACAGTACAATAAACATTATCTACATTTAAAGCTTTAATTTTTTAATTAAACAAAGCATATAATGAAATTATAGAATTAATAAAACACATTTATATTCAATTTTATATTTAATCACATGCAAAAAATTGAATTTATGAAAAAGTAACCCTGTAGAAACGTGTAATAAATGAAATACATGAATTTCGATTCACCGTGCAAAATACAATTGGGTCGATGAACATTTATATTTTTTCAATCAAAAATTATTGTGCGAATAATATTTTAATATCTTGTCTTGGGATTCTGTGGACTCCTCAGGGGAAATGAGCCTTGGGTGCCCTCCCAGTCCGCCCGTCGTTAAATCCGCCACTGCCCTGTCGACACGGACAACTAAACTCTTGCCTCTGGGCAGGCTGTTGTAAGTAAAACAAGCGATCATAATCACTTAATTGATGGCAGACACCACCAAAACTGTCGAACGCCCAGAAAAATGAGGGTTATACACTCGCCAATTTGGATAAATTCTGTATTGGAAACAATTAAAGTTTTTCCACGGGTTACAGACTTGTCCCCCTCTGGAGGCCACCCTAGGCCTGTAGATCGTTCCACACGACCACCCGCCCGATTCCCCCGCGTCCTGCTTCATTACAAATCCCGTAAAACCCCCTCTTCTACTACCTTCCTCCTCCTCCTCCCCACGTCCATTTTTCACGGGATCATGGCCTCTCCCATTCATCTTCCTCGACACCCATCCGTCCTTCTTCTCATCTCTCTTGCCCTTGGTGCTGAGCGTGTGCGTCGACAGTTTTTGATGCCCACGAGGAACACTTCACTCCGTCGCCTCGCTTGTCTTAGCGAACACTCACTCCTTGCTTCATGTCTCCTCGCCTTCTTGTCAAGTGTCCCCGGAAAAGGCTGAGCGATTCCTACTTGAAGCTTTCCCTTGGAAAGTTGATGCTTTTCCGGAATTTGCTTGCTTGGGCCTAATTGTATTGTGTGAGGTTGTCGTTAATCGTCAGATGATAGTATTAACGGAAAGTTTTTTGTATTAATTCAATTTTTATTTAATCTGTCAGTTGACTTGAGCGTTATTGCTAGGAGTGCGTATCCACTTTCGACGGCTGGAGTGCCAAGAAAATGTTCACTGTATCTGAGTGCATGCCTTCAAGTAAATGGTTTTCAAATAGCTAGGCCGCATGAAGAATATAAGTCGATTGTCCGGGATTATTAAAAAAACAGAGTTGACCACGGCTTGATTAGCACTGGGAAATAAGTCCAAAAATGTGTTAACTACAATGAGTCCCAGTTTTATAATGCATTTTATAATGCATTTATAAAACTGGGAATATAATAGCGTTAACCGCAGCATCACGTAGCTTTTTCTTTAACTTGAGATCAACTGAGAGTTCAGAATTTGTTTTTGATATCAGACTGTCGGTCAGTTGGCATGAGCGATACCAATGGGTGAGCGTAATAGCCTCAGTATCATACCGAGAAAGTATTTAATCATAGAATATAAAACCTTACTTATAAAAAAATAGTATGAAGACATTGCTGCTGTATTAGTGGAGGAATGAGAATATATAATCCTTCCAGTAGTAATGACGGGACGTGTGTGCGTTAAAGAATGCGAAAAAATTGACCATGAAGAGTAAATTAACGCTAACAACTGGAGCACCAGCGAACCAAGTCCTTGTAATGGAAATCGCTTCTTATTCCGGGAACATAAATTAGGGTCGCTGATAGCTTGAATAATTAATACCCGATGGGCTCGTAAACTGCGAGGAAATTCAGTACATAGAAGAGTGGAGGAGAAAAGATCAATGTGGAGTGCAATACTAATGAAAAGAGAGGTCATAATATGAAGCCTTATGGATTTGTTTTGAGTGTAATATAAGATGAAGTACCCCTGGGAAGACCAACTAAGAGTAATTAGTCGTTACACAGAATAAAGGTGCAAAATAAGTAGAATAATTGTAAGAGTTTGTTTAGAACTAGTATAAAATGAATAAGGCAGGATAGCTGCAGTTGTTTCATCCTAGGATTGGATTAAATGTGGGCAGGTTTTGAGCCATAGTTTTATAGTGACACATATATGTTTTGTTATGATTAAATACCGTATGGGACACTGCAGCGTTTCCTCTAATTATATGATTGAAGACTGATGTGATAGAGCTACCGCCTTAATCTCGGGGAGACCTGAAGGGAGTTACGTAGATTTACAACAATCTAAAAATAAAATAAAATAACTATCTTTTGCTAAGCCATTGCTCTAGGCTCTTGCTCTAGGGTAATCGTTAATCCGGTTTCATTACTGATATTTTTGACTGGCATTATTGTAAGCGAATTACTAATTTTTAATATTGTGCTTGAGAGTAAAAATGGAATAAAATATGGGAAGTAATAATATACTTGGGAAGAACGGAAATGTGCTACTTAAAGTAGGAAATAAAAATATCAGTTTGGAAGAACTTATCTCAGTGTAGTATTAAGCAGATGACCGAAGCTGTGTCAAATTCACTGTCCAACGTATTCCCTGGCCAAGCTAGTTTCAAGACCTGCTTGGAATAGAAATGCTATGCATTCTAATGCGTTTGTCGTTTTCAATGCTAATTAAGAAAACCATTTTCAATGCCGACTCCATTTATCTAAAATGAATTAATTATGCCATCTTAAGGATGAATGTTCGATGTAGCAAAATCTATATGATATTAGTTATGTATGTTTACCTTTAAAAACATTAATAAGCGTTAAAATTGATTTCCCACCAAAAATTAGCAGTACATTGTTTATATCTTCTTTAATTGAAATTGACTCCGCAGAGTAATATTTGAGTGAATCTAGTAAATGAATTTTATAAGAAGTAATTTTTCAGTAAAATATATTCCTGATGTCGCTTTGGTGTGCTAATGCATCCAATTTCTCTTATTTACTCTCATGATTGGGAATATTTAGATTAGAAATAGCATAAAGGTATGAGTATCATCATTAAATTGAACAAGAAGTATTCAGTATTCTGGTGAGTGCTTGTAGTTAAAAGGACACTATTGGACAAGAAAACTAGGTATCGAATCTTTATAGTGCGCCTAGCATTTAATAGCAAGTTGAAAACATGGTATGCTAGCAATAACTTTTTAGCATTCAGCTGGTTTTATATAATGGGGTGAGGTGAATGTGATCGCTTATGCGTTAGTCTCCAAGTTCATCCATTTGGAAACAGCTGATATGTAATAGATTTTTCCCTTGATTATCTAAGCCTCTATTTGTTTCACCAAGTTAAAATATAGTTTTTGTTTTGATACGACGGTGTATACTAATGGAATATATAACTCGGTATCTTATACGAGGGAAATACATCCAGAGAATCCATATCTATACGATCTCCTTCTCTTCTAATAATTTGGAAATTCAGTATATTACTCAGTTTATGATAAAATATGCTAATATTTTTTCCTTACATGACAGAGTCCTGACAAAAGCTATTTTTTATTCAATAATTTCTAAAAGAAGATGAAAATTCATCTCCTAGTATTGAAGTACGTTCGGGGAGATATTAGTTCCACATACCCTACCTGGGGTCAATTTTGACCCCAGGTAAGAAATTATTTTTTTTAGGTTAATAAAGGGAAATGTTTTTAAAATGAAATATGGAGTAGACGCAAAAGTGTTTTTTCGGAGAATTCCTAAAATGTGATGCATAAAATTGTAAAAATCAATAAGTTATTCAACTTTTTCTATGAGCTGGGGTCAAAAAAGACCCCAGGTAGGTAGGGAGGGTTAAGAAAGCAACAAGAGCCAGTTTTATTCATTTAAGTTGCATAAATCCTTAATCTGACTGAACAAGAAATCGAATTTGTTGAGGGTATATAGAAGATAATAATATTCCTGTTAGAGGATGCTTTTATGCTGCTAAATACGCGATTGCCATTGGCGGGCGATTGATCGACAGAAAGTATCCTGAGTGGAAAGTTCTATCCTCTAGATCTGACTGTCGGACACAACACGTGAGTGTGCCATGTGGAATTGTCGTGCTCTTGAAAAGAGATCAAATACACCCAGTAGGTCATCAAGCTAGCTTTCTCGGGCGTAGACGAGACCACAACACGCTCGTGAAGGATTAGTGTTCCACATCAATTTTAAATGGAACTGATTGAGGTCTGTGGATTCAGATGCTGGTCAAAATGAATAATTTTATTAAAAATGTGAGAAAACTTCTATGTACCTCATGAAACTGTACAGTTTCATTAGGCTCTTTTTAATATCATTTTCCAAATCATTCATTCTGCAACCCAAGTGATTTCAACAAGTATTCCAACAACTGTAATTAATATCTTAATGTTTAAAAAAATACTTATTTGAGAATTGATTAAGATGATGGGAGTGATTGAGTTAAGCGACGACAGAGGAAAGCCAGCCAATTTTCCCAAAATTTTCTTTCGTAAATAGAGCGAAAAAATTAATCTCAATGCAACCGGAAAGTATAAGTGCAAGAAAAGCATTATTCGTGCTTTTATCCTGCGTAATCAGTCGGACATCTACGCATTAGCGCAAGTAGATAGAGCAGCACTATTCACTCTCGTTTTGATGTGAGTAGTTTCGAAGGATTGTACGATTACTTCGTTAAACAACATTATTATCTTCCTTATTTTACTTATTCCTTAGGTAACATACTTAAATCATCGCAGATGTTACAATAACAATTACACTATAACTATGAGAGCTATAATGGTGAATCACGGTTTAACAATGGATCTTTTTACTACTACCCAAATTCACCAATGCATAGGATGTGACAAATGGATATTGTGAAGTACTTTTCACTTCCACGGAAACCCATTCTTTATTGCAGTTTTTTAATTGTTTTGTGTGTGTTTTGCTTTATTGTAGCTACATAAGTGTGTTTTAGAGTGAATGTTTACGATTCCTTTAAGTATCTGTCCATATGTAATTCAACCTGCAAATATTTCTGAACGAGATAAAAACTTACAGGATCATGACCAGAAATGGAATTTTAAAAAATACTTCAAAATCGGTCGCGTACTTATGATTATATGTTGAGATTCAATGATTCCACTTGAGTTAACATAATTGGTGTGTAGGAAAAATTTTTAAGAGGGCATCGACCTCATTAGCCAAATTTCACCACATTCCATATTATTATTATCTGATATATGTAAAAAATTCAATGTTAAAAATGACCATTAATTAGCTATTTTTGTTGAGATAAAAATTATGATTTCTTATGAAGGCCATCCCCTCTCAAAAAGTTATTGGATTTTCAGAACCCTACTGGTCATCATCAAATATCTCATTTATACATTATCTCATATTCAGCGTCATAAAAAGGTACCACTACGCCCTCTTCATTTGATTTGACCACCCCATATTGTACCAAACGAAATTTTTATAAAAGATTCCCCACCTGTAAGAGTTTCTTCTCGTTAATTTGCGATCGATCCACGTGCCCATCAACGAACGGCCTCGACGAACCGCGGGAGCGAAGCTACGTCACTCTGTCTCCCTCTACTGCTATATCTCCCTATCTCTTGCCGCATCGCCGTCGCTCGTTGTCACTCCTTTATTTTTTGAACTTCCTAGGTGGATTCTTGAGGTAGTTTTTTACTCTGCCCTGCCTCTATTCCCCGGAGGCGTTCACCCGTGTTTTTGTCTCCGCTCAAGCCGTTGTAGCTCCTCTCAAATCACCCAACAAAGCTCCCCTCTCCTTCGCATGTTCCTGGTTAAGGTGGATGGAGCGGTAATTGTGGGTTATTGAGTGCAAATTTCAATAGTTATTTAAGGAAGTCGAAACTTCTTGGACCACATTTTATTTAAATGTATCAGTTTATTCGTCGGAAATCACCACTCAAGCTGCAATGGAAATGTTACTAGAATTATATTTTTAATTTTCCCTTTATTAAAAGATGCTATGCTAGAGTTTTCGTCGCTTTATTCGAAATTTTGACGAAATTATATTGATATTTTTTTTCGAATATTGGACTTGGCGTGACACCTAAACCTTGGTTAAAAACAATTATTATAATAAAAAAATTATTATTTCGCGTTTAAAAGAAAATATGTACAAATTTAATAGGGTATTACGAAATAAATGTCATACACTTTAAGACTACGTGTTAAAATAGCATTGAATTCCCATAAAAAACAGTGTAATATAATGTTACTCAATTTTTTTCACTATAGATACCACATAGGAACACGTATGCAATGATTCACGGAGATGCATGTTCCAACTGCCTTAACTCCCCTATTTACGCATAATAGCTGTGTTTATTTTGTATTAAACATGTTTATCAATTCCAATATAAGACATTATTAAATTAATCTTTTTGGCTAGCCTTGAAGGTTATAGCTGTGTGAAGGCTACTAACATCATGCTTCGGAATATTGGATTTATTACGAATTTTCCTTAAATATTATTGGATTAAGTTTTAGCGATAGTTTTTTTGTGACAAAACTTTCAAAATTGGAAATAATAACCAATCAGCGAGCGCCTGGGCAGCTAATGCGGCATCCTAAGTGGCAGTTCCAACGTTGAAGTGTTTTTGAGGAGGGAGTTAGCTTACTTAAACTTAGGATGACGAACTTACGCTCGCTTCCTCACTTTACTTGGCACTGGTGTTGCCGCTAACGCATTAGCTCATTACCCTCTTACTGATTGGTTATAAACTAACCAATTTTTAAAGTTCGGTAGCAGAAAATCTATCGTGCCGTCGAAAACATTCCTGGTGTTGCACTTGTGTTGCGGCTGCCGCCGTAGCTCTTCAACCGCTCTCTGATTGGTCATTGGTTCTTTTTGTCATTTTTCAAAGTTCGGTGGAAGAAAACCTATTGTGTCAACGCAAATAATCCTGAAAAAACTTCCTATTATATTTTAACGCTCTATCCAGTGACATATGGTATACCTGAATAATTCGGAAGTTTACTTCGTCGAATTTACGGCTAGACAATGTTAAATAAATGTACTTTTGGTTTTCCGCACTTTTTTATTTTTGTCTTTACCACCTTATTCCTTCACTCCAACCCAAATTTTCCTAGCCTATCCCCTCCCCCCATTTACGTTCGAACAAGGATAAATAAGAGCTCATTCGTGGGTTATAGTGTAATCGCTCCTTAAGAGTAACATGAGAGTGAATGAATCGGTTTGGGTATCTGAAACATGTGGTATTTTCAAAGTGTATTTCTTTAACAATATCTGGCATACATATGTCACTTATATTTTTTAACTCTTGGAGATCCGGGATCGAATCCTGATCGAGTCAAATTATTTTTTCATGGCAAATTTCATCCCCTTTGGTGCATACCTTTGCACCCGTGCGCGTCACTACGTACCATGTCATTTATGCAATCGCAATGATTTGGAAACTTTTTTTGTGAATAGAATAACTAACTTAACTGACAGGGTGTGTGGAATGATACTTATCTTTCCCACCTCACACCTCCCTCTCATCCCTGCGTTCGTCTCCTCATCGTCATCACCTCTCTCTCTCGCCGACCAGACGGACCTCCGGCCCCGGACGAAGCGCGGCTCCCGCGCGGGACCACGAGCATCGCCCGCCCGGCTCTTTCTCTTCCCTCTCCCCCTTGTGCTCACAGACACACACGATCGCACGGATACACACACTCACGCCCATGGACGAGGAGTGGGAAACACAAAGAGAAGGATGTTTCCGCATGGCTGGACGACTAGGCCCCCCCATCCACCCCTCCCCTTTTCCTGCATCGGACGTTCCGCTAACATCAATCTCTCGCTGCCAAAGGCTAATCTCTTCCAGAAAAGGAAGAAGATAATTCTCCACGAGTCTCCTCCTCTGCTCTCCTCTCTCTCTCCCCTTCTCCTTCTCTCTCCCCCTCTCTCTCTCCTTCAAGCGCACATCCGTCATGATCCCTACCTCCACCAACAACATTCCCGTCCTTCCAACCCCCCCCCCCCATTTCCCCATTCCCCTATCTATATCATGCCCTCATCTCCTCCTCCCCCTCTTGTTTCTTTGCCTTGCCACCTCCCTGAGACTTTGATGCGAAATATGCTGAGTAAGGTTCTTTGTGTTCTTAGGATACTCTTTCCACCAAGTCTTCCCAACCCATCTCTGACCGACACTGACGAGGGATAAAAATTTCGTTCGAGTGCCCTTTCTTGGCGTCCGAAGAACTTTTTGGAGTTGTCATGTGTTTTTGGGTAGCCTATGCAAAGAATGAATGAAATATTATTATTTCTCAATTTTTACACGGTTCAATTGAAAGATAACGGCATCGGTATGTTTGCATTTATTTCTTGTGGGATACTGAGTAGGTTGCGACTTGTTTCCGCATGTATCTTTGTGACCGATATCCGCGGTTGACAATATATTGCACGGTATCGGATTGATGATGTGTTTGTAGGAATACCGGTTTCCCATACCTAAGGCTCCAATATCGCAAGTAGCGGAGATTTGTAAGTGAAATATCTGCATGTCAACAATGCGGTGTGAAACTTAAGCTCAGTTTTCCATTCGTCGAAGGGTAAGTTAAGCCGTGAAAAACTTGGTGACATCGGTTAAAAGACGGCGGCGGTATTGACGGCGGGTTTCTCACAAATCTTCCTCCATTCATAATATAACCCTTCCCTTACTGTCATACTGCAATTCCACAAACGAATTCAGCTGTCGTTCGCCAACATGCATAGCCTGCCATCCAATAAACTGCAGTCCTAGGATCGTTCATCCATTTTCTTATCCCCGTATTGCAGACTTTCCAGTTGTTTTATTCCCTCTTTTTCACTAAGGGTTTTTAATGAAGAGATTTTCAATTGTTTTTGAAGGTTTAACCCAAGCTAAATTAGGTTTTTGGGATATTAATGAAATTCCAATGTCAGTTATCTTCTTGGCTTTAGTCGATAATTTAGTTTTTCATCTTTTCTTCTTTTATTTTTCATTTCGATCGTTGTGTTTAAATGTGCTTCACAATTAAATTATAAAAAACGGAGTACTGAGATCTTCTGGAGTGAAGGAGGCGTGTTTAAAAATACGCGTAGCGAATTTTACGAGTAAATTAGAATGAGGCAGGGTAAGGGATAGAAAAATAATAGACCTTTTAAAGAGGTGAAGGGATTTATGAGATATGCTATCTGAAAAAGTTGGTAGTGCAATGAATGAAGTCCTGTCGGCTATATACGACTACAGGGGATGAGGCGGCAGTCTTTCAATATCCACCCAGTATAATTTAAGTGGTGTACTAACTCTTATAGTAATACCTATATTAAAATAATTTATTTCCCCTCATTCATCTATACTTTGAACCGAGTCTCGATTGCCACCTAGGAATCAACTGCTCTCTAAATCATCAGGATTAAATTCTCTGAATTGGAAATCGAAATACATTTGACACTAGTGAGGAAGACCGAATATATCAACAAGTTTGAGGAGAGTTGTGTAAAACTGTTTGAAATTATTGGAGCCCTTACCGGTGCACGCTTGAAACACTGTTAATATTGTTCTTACTGTGGTCGTTGTGGCCATAAACCGTCTCGGCAACTGCGATGATTGCTTTTTTTAAGATGCAATATTTTCATTAGCGGTCATTTATCCGAATATTGGTTTCCTGTTGATATCCACTCTTTTCTCTTTCAGCTAGCCGCTTCATGCCATTATTTCAACGTCCCTCGTAATTTTCCTGGTGCATTACATCCTTAGTCTTTCTCGGGTATTCTAACCATTTATACTTCGCTCCGACATAGACTTCAGGAGACATTAATGTTTCCGGATGTATTCAATAAGTTTTAGTCCTTTACTCTCAAAGTTTCTTTATATTTTAACCCCAAATCTTCGTGAGGCTTCTCCATTAGTGGTATACCTGTTTTCTGTAGATCTTTTTCATTCTTTCGGAACAGCACATTACGAAATACCGATTTAGTGATCGTATTTAGCGACGGGATCTCATGTCCACGCTTCCCTCCGCTGTCTCGACGGGAGTATGGTTGTCGTGCGGTGTAAAACATCGCGGCAATTCCGCAGAGAGTACCGAAACTTGGGCGTACCGGTCGACTTCGTGCCGAAACTGGGTGCCTGGGAGTAAATTTCTAATCCATCATCGCGTACCCACGGCGCAGACCGCCTCTTCCTCCTCCTCAATCCTGACATTTCGATCGGCCGGCTGCACAACTTCCCGCTCGTCAAAAGACCTTCGCGATCGTGCATTCTGCCAGTCAGGGGAGAAATTTGAACTTCGCCGAAGCCGGGGCGGAAGCATTGTCTCGGAGCGGAATTCGGTCGTGCCGTTATATCCTTATCACTTGGCGCAATTTGCTAACAAGGGCTCCCGTGGGTGCATGAGGTCTTCCCATAGCTTCCCGTGTCAGGAGACGTCAATCGCTACGTCACGCGAAGTGCCTTGGAGTTGATGCATTCTTCCATGTTTATAAAAATGAAAAAAGTATCGTGTACCATCACTGGATTGAAAACACGCCTTCGTAGAATCTCTTGGAATAGACCTCTAAGGCACTGGGTGATCAAAGTGAGGGATTTTTCAAATTTTAAGGCAAAACGAAGTTGTTACATGTTTGAATGATGAAATACTTGAGAAAAGTCGCTAGTTTTAGTTTCTAACCTACATATTTGGGTGAGCGATACATTTATGCCACGTCCGTCATCTACACCGTTTTACGCCAGGTTGATGCCTACTCAATTGCGGATATGATAAGAAATTTTCTCATCAAAAATCTTGCTTCTCAGTGGCAGCTAATTGTATAATACTGTTTAGGTATTTATGGAGTGTGCTTGTAATAAAACGATGACAGGCAAAATTACCTCAGTACAGGTGCAGCCGTTGCTCCTGAATGTGTAAATGGATTGTGAGATGTATTGCGTATGTGATTGTTTCAAGTAAAACAGTCAGAATGGCTGGGATGAGTGAACAGCAAATACGGTCTTTAAAGATACATATATTGTCTTATGAGGCGTTGTAAATTCTAAAGCAAAATATTTAGAGTAGAGTAAACAGACGCTCTTAAATTGCTTCAACAGAGATGATGCAAATACCATCAATACCTGAACCTTGAGATCTTCATTAATTTTGCAGAAAAAAATTATTTTTTACAGTTTACCTAATAGAATATTTTATCAAACTCAATTTTCACAACGTACTCGCCATTCTCATAACGGTAGAAGCTCTGGGGGTGCGTTAAAGATTCACACTTTTCCAAGTTTTATAAAGCATTCATCATTGCAACTCATCATTTACCAGCTGTATAGCTATTTGCACTCACTACACTCTGACTACAGTTTTTGGCTCTTTAATTTATCCTCTTTTCCGTCTAAAATGCCCTCTTCCAACACTTTCTTTGTAAAAAAACGCCTGTAAATGAAATCTCCTTTTTTACTCATCAACTGAGGCAAAATTAATGGCAGGTGAAATTGGGTTTGCGGATGGGTGGAAGTGCAATGGGAAGGGATGTCCGAGATGTCGGGAAAGAAGGGGTTCGTAGACTGTCAAGTGTCCCTTATGGGACGTGGATTTTGTTGGGATCGAGGAAGCGGGAATCTGAAAATAGGGTGTCGCCTGAGGGTCAGTCTGTCGGTCGAGTGATTGACCATGGTTCCGAAAGGAGAGCCAATTCCAATCCCCCTTGGTCAGACACGAGAACAATACTCTGTGCCAGGCCAGGGGTGGCAGGCCTATGGCATCAAAGAGGATGTCACTTGGCATCGTGCCACGCGGTTCTTTGTTTCGTTGGAAATATAAGAATATTTCGTCGAAGTTTTTAGTAAAGGTCATTGTATGGCACGTGGCGTAGTATGGTTCCAAAAGAAAGAATATTTATGAAAGCAGATCTGAATAACGATGTGGTCACATTTGTGGAAGAAGAAAAAAGTGGCTTTATCCTATCTTTGATACCGAAGTATGGTTTCAGTACTTGGAATACTATGTGGAAAGCCATAAGGGTTTCATATTTTAGCGATTTAGAATTGTGTCATTTCCTCATTATCAAGCGAGAAACTATATCTTGAATTAGAGGCCTTTAAGAGCCCTACTTGAGTATCATGTTAAGAGCATTTCAAGAACAGAACTCAGTCCGTCAGATAGAAGTTAAACCGTATTCCCCTTGGCGCCTTTCGTTAAGAGCAGGCGACGCTGGGTTTCCCTCCACCCTTCCTCCATTCCCAAATTATCCTGCCCTTGCGAATCTACCCACCTACCCTTAATGGCACAAATGACCTCAGATTTCGGTCGTCTCCTTGAATGATCAATTAACCAACCAATGAAAAAATTCCATAAAACGATGCCTAAGACGCCCCAAAACTCAAGAGGAGATTATGGAGAATTATGCAAGAAGGGTTCGGATATATAGCAAAATAAATTAGCTGGAGTCAATTTGGAGGTAGTATAATGTGGGAGGAAAATGTCAGAGGGGGCAATAAATTTGTTGAATGCATTGCTGGATGGGAGATGCTCCGCTAAGGAAGTTACTCGGTGTAAATAGTTGGTCTTTTTAGAACGAATGAAGTGTGGTAGAATTATTATGAATGATTATCTGAATCAAGGACTGCTATAAGAGTGTAATCACGTAAAAAAGTTGCATTTTACAACTCTTACCCGGTGATTTAGATCGGCATTTGATGGGGAAATTTCCCGATTCATGATATCGGTGCTCTATAAAATGTATATGGCATTTTGTGTGGTTAAACGGGATATATTTTACCAATTATATTTCCCGTTTAACCATACTTATCAAGTATGTATTATATTTCGACTCAACGATAAACGCTTCCAAAAAACAAATACTATTAGTTTGTTGCTGTGATGTTAACTTCAGTTTTGAGGGAACGTCCACAGAAAATTTGGCTGAATCATCATTAACTTAAAAAGCCAGCCCTTAAGTGTATCATGCGAAGAATTTCGCAGAGTTCCGTGATTAAATGTATTTCAAGATGATGAAAGAAAAGCGTGTGAAAAATTGGCCAGATAAACTATTACTAAAACTTATTCATGTTCATAGGAATAGGGAATCATGCCAATCCTGATATGGCTACATGCTCAAATACCGTTCTTCTAGCAGCATAATGTCAGTATACCTTATCTTAGAACTAAAAACCTACTGTGGCATAAAAAAACGTTTGTATAGCAAGACAAAATGAAGCGCATGTGGTCCTTAGGTCTGCATTTTGGGCCAAAAATAGTCTCTCACAGCTATAAAAATTTCGTGTATTAACGCAGAATTCTTTGTAGACCAAGGTAACCCTTCATATGGAACAAATGATTTTGATTATTTTCAACAGATTAAAAAGAAATATTGAAAATTGCTTCAGTTAAACTACATGTAAATTGCTTAGACAAGATAGATTTACTGAAACGGGCACAAATTGTGGCTATAAGATCTAATCTTCCGCTGCATCGTTGCCCTAATGTGTAGTATGGTCTAAATTGCTTGGAAATCTATATGTTCGATCTCCATATTCCTTAGATTATTTCATGGAGGCATGCAATCGAGTAATATATTAGGAATTAATTCTCATGGAATTAGAGACAGGGTAAAACATATAACAGCGTTCGTTTGTGAATAGGAAAGGTCGCTTCCCGACTATCGCATGATTTTTTCGCCTAAGAAACATCCTCAGATAATACCAGTGTGCCCCTGGCATTAAGCTCCAAAAAATTAAGCGATAACCCCAGAATTGATTTACGGAAATTGCTGCGGGTGATGGAGGTGGAGGTAGCATGGCATCATCCATAGAGGGCGCGTCCAAATCGCCCCGCGTCCTTCTTTTGTTCCCTAGGGAACGTTTGCCACCCCCCTCAACCCTTTCCCTACTCTTCCCTATTCCCTCCCCCCCCCTATTTCCTCCGTATGTCCATTGCTCTTTTTGACGACGTTGCCCCATTCGACCTCGGCAGCACTATCTCCCCTCCCACCACACCATTCCGCTTTCCGATTCGCGGGTGTTTTCTCCCGCGCTCCCGTCTCTGTGAGTGTTTATGCGCGCGTCCGCCCGTTTGAATCGGCGAAATAACGGCGGCATGAGGCGCTCTCTTGTTGTCTGGAAAGCATCCATTACAAGAATTTCGGACGCCGCCCGCTGCCAATATATGTAAACTCACGGACTTTTGAGTTATGACCTCTCTTCCGGGGGCGGCGGCAATCACGTGTCCTCCCCCGCGCGCGGAAATTGCGCTGTTTTGTACAACCGGACACGCCTGCGCTAGATATATGCATTTCAATCAATCAATCAGTTGAGGCGGGCCAATCGGATAGTGCATGGGGGGATGATGGTGAGAATTATTTGTTCGTCACGCGCGACGGCGAAGGAAAAAAGCAATACAAATAGTTCATCCAGGATTTGCAGTGCCCTCAGTTCTCAATCGTGCCGGTGACCTATAAATAGCAAGGAAATGGAACTATAAACAACAAAAGGATTTCGTCGGTCCGGATATATTTCCCCATCCCGTTGCTTATCAACTTTATTTTTATTTCTTGTTTGAAGGCTGCAAAATCTGCTGGGCTTGTCTTTTTCATCTGCCCCCTCCCAATATCGCCACCACTTTTCAAAAATCATTGTATTTATATCAGCAGTCAGTCATCACTCCGAAAATTGATTTGCCTCAACTTTTTCTTGATCCTATCTTTTATCATTCTACGTTACTTGAATTTCCATCCTTCTACCTTTTTCGATACTGTTCCTTGGTATACTTTCTGATTTGCTTCCCCGGTAATTTTTCCTAGTTATTGCAGTATAGTTATCAGGTTGCTTTTTTGTTTCAAAATGTGCTCAATAGGTTTGTCTCTTCCACGTCGCAGAGTTCTCATTGAGCGCACGTTTTCTCCCACCCGGTGAAGGACTCTTTTATAGGCGATTATGTCTTCTTGGTTTTAAGGTGACGTTAATTACGCATTTATGGGTGAAACGCTGGCCAAAACCCATGTTTTTATCATTTTAAAACGACAAGTCCTTATTCTATTATTGTTTGACAATTATTTAATCCTCACTGGGTGTTGTGTTCTAATGACAAATGATAGGGAAAACTGCTGCCGTTCAAAGTGCTGTTATGAGTTATACGGCGTGACTCGGAGATAGTACTGCTGTATTATGCAGGACTTTCCTTTTCAAAATATTCGATGAGATTTGATTTTATACAGGTAATTGCAAATTATTTAAGATATAAAATTTTTCCTGGAAGCCTACTTCAATTGACAGGAGGACAAACTAAGATGCTGGAATTTTCATATCATAAATATATCCTAGATTTTCTGTAACACCAACATGAAAACCATAAACTGTTTTTCAACATATTTGGATCACAACCTTTCCCTATATCCGTCCCTACTTTCTTCTTTTTAGTCTTTTAGACGGAGAACAGCGCTTTCTGCCAAGCGTGTCGTTCTTATTCGACCCCAACCACCGCCCTATCAGCTTTCAAATGATAATCTCGTCTAATATGTTCCAGTTCTACTTCGATCCACGTATACTGCCGCGACCAGTTTTTCCCCAAAAGTTCGAGTAACGAGGCCAGTAACCGATGAACTATAACATATTCAGAGCATAGAGTTGTGCGTTCCCCTCTTTCCACCCTTCCCTCATAACGACTCTCCGAAAGTCCTCTCTCAGCAGTTTCAGTGAAATAATAGTGATTCTCTATGTACCGTCCACAATCGCGTTAGTTGCCCGGAAAGCCATAAACGGCGCGCGTCAAATATTGCTTGCTCCTTCTTGGAATTGGCCCTTGCTCATCGGCATGCAGCTACCAGGAGGGAAATATATCGATATCGATCATCAACATCGATGGACCAGATATGCTCGAGTCTCGTTAATGCGCTCTATTATTCAGTACCGCTGGGAAAATACAGTCAGATTTTAAAAAGATAATTCTGTTTATACCATAGCAAAAGACTTTTTTGATCAATCTCCTGGATTCTTTTCTAATCAGATTGTGTTGAGACCGTCTATTTTTCATATTTTGCTAATTATGTTAATTTGAAGCGATTCTTATTTGATAATATTGGTTGTAGTTTGCAACTTGTGCTTTAGTTACGTAAATTCCTGCGGGATTTCAAAGAAAATGCAGTGCTCATTATACTTGAAGAGATATTTTGAATCTGGAAATATATTTTTTTGCACTCTGAGAGTGAAGGTAAAAGCTCTTTAATTGGTAAAAGGACCGTTAGCCATAAACCCGCACTATTGACTTGATAAATATCTGCAAATATTGAATCTGTTCTTATTACTCAAATAACATCTACTTATCTACCAATAAAGTATCCTCTTTTCGTATTCCATTTATGTTTACTATGTTAGCTGAATGTTTACTTGATTAAAGTACTCTTTGAAAAGATACGCGAACACGGCATCAAGAGGCATATTATCCGCTTTCACACCGCTACTCTGATTTCATTCGACTGCATCTTTCGCTGAACTCTACGATCAAGTTAATGTAGCGGAAAGAGATGTTGGCGCTTTGGCCGCATTTGATTAGTGAACAATTAGCGAACCGATGAATGCTTTTGAATTCGGTCTAGAAAATAACTGAAAAAGCTTTTAGAATTTAACTGCGATCCTTCTCGTGTGCATGTTTGTGCGAGGATTATTCGAGAGCGATTTAAAAAGTAATCGTGCCAAAAAAAGATGGGTTAGCATGATGTGAAATGTTATTTTTCAGTGCATAAAAGTGATAAACCCCCAGAAGCCATTTGGTGTCCACGTTGAGTGGACGCTTTCAAGTGACGCGACGTAGTGTTTTTCCGCAGTTTTTAAAATCGGGAGGGCACCCTCTGAATGCTTCATCTCGTGGCATCATGAGTCAACAGGGAGGCCACCTAAAGCGTTTGGCGACGATAAGGAGCCCTGCGTCCGGATTTAATCCATGTGCCGGCAAACTTTCCATAGCCTCCGCGTCCTGAACCCTTCCTCCATCCCTCGTCAAGTCTCATATCACTGCCGCCACAGGTAGGTAGAGTTGCCTCTGCTTTCTCTCTTTCTGCTTGTGTATCCTTCTTTGAATATCTACAGTTCCTCTTCCATTTCTCCCCATGCCTTCTTCCCTTTCTACTTCGGGGATGCCTCCCCTTCTTCGTACACGTGACTCGTTCTTCTTTAAATTGCGCTGGCTATTTGATTGATCCCTTGCTAGGAACAAAGAACAAATATTATTTTTTTAAGGATTTTGAATAAAAAGGTAAACATTTGTTATTCCCACATTAGATTTTAATTTTGACGACCATGGGCTTCCATGGTCGTCAAAAGGCTGGCATGAAAACCATGCCAGCCAGAAATGATGACCTGAAGATGACGTGAAGTCGAAGCCATGGTTGTCAAAATTAAAATCTTATGTGGAAATTACAAAGTTTTACCTTTTTATTGAAAATGTATAGCAGATTCCACAAAGTAACGCCGGAAACCACCAACTTTATTTTTTACGGAACATAACACAAGGGGAATTAGAAGGGAGAGCCCCACGAGGAACACAAAATCATAAGCCCACTAACGCGGGATATGAAACAAATGAGCTGCAAGTGGATAAAGGAGTAAGCAGGAGACAGGGAGGGCTGGGAACGTGGACTCTCGGGACGTGAAGCCAGTAGTAATCAAGCCATCACACAAATTTTTTCCCCTTTTCATTCGGGCTTCCCCGTCACCCATGCTAAGAACCCTGTTCTCATGCCTAGACTTTTAAATTCATGTATTCCAACAATATAAAACTAATTTGAATTTCAATTTCATAATAACGCTTGTAATTAATGAAATTAAGTTATTTAAATTCATAGCAATAAGTGAGCAATTAAGAGTTATCATATTTATAATAATTAAGCGTGGTTAAGTATTAACCACAGCGCACATGACAGGCACTGGACTTCTAGTAGGAACCAAGTATTCGAGTGTACAAGAAATAGTAAAAAAATGGAAACCGCATAGTTCATATTTTATTTTTTCGTTTTTAGCAGAAATACAAGAGATGGCTAATGAGAATTCCTCGAAAAAAGGCAATATTGCGAAGAAATATGTGGTTATCCATTAAATTTAGCAAAATATAGTCACAGGACACGAGAAAACTTTTCTACCCGAAAATATTCGGAAGCTGTGGTAAAATACGAGAATCGGTTGTAAGGATATAGTTGTCTAATGAAGGATTGGTTTTGGGGAAGGGTGGAGCGTGAATGACGTAGCGAAACGTCAAACGTAGAAGAAGCTAGACTGTGTATTTAAATTGATGAATTACAAAAACTTTAGATACATTTCTATTGCATTATGTAAGCCCGTATTTTATAGCTGCATTACATATTAATGTTGCATTTACTAGTGAGCCTCATCTTCACCGAAATCCAGCCTAGGAAGAAAATCTTGATGCCAAAGCAATAAATGATATGGCCGGAACATAAAACGTCTCTTGCGAGTGTTGACGCCCCAGAGCTTTGCAATGTGGTTTAAGTGCTAGGAGATGAAATGGAGAAATCTTGGCTGTGAAAAAATAGCTTGATTAGGATATAATGTGAGGCAAGAAGATCTTTCAACTACATTCGAATGGGATAACCTTCGTTGAGGGAGAATAATGGTGGCCATTTTGTACGAAATTATGTAAGGTGGTATTTGAAAACAAGCTGAAAAATGCTATAGATTAAAATGAGAATATTTCACCGTTAAAACGCTGGTTATGTAAGTTGTCTATTTATTTCATCTCAGCCCTTTATTTATTTATTTTTCATATATTTTACCCTAATCATAATTATTGGCACAAGGAGACAACGGTTCTCCTACTATTTTTTTAGCATGATAGCGTAGCGGTTAAGGGGCTCTTCTGAAGCTTGGGGAGTACTGGAACCCGAGTTTTTGGACAATCTGATAAAAATTCTAACGGTACGATTTTCTGGGCTCCGGAACTTCGTGGGAAAGTGCACATGTGAGTAAGCAACCTCCCATCCTTTCCGTGAATGCGTGATTTTCGCACGCCTTAGTGCTTACTATTAGGCGCGCTTCTTACTTATTCGGCATTTTAAGCTAACCTTTGAGTTTATGACTGTTTCTGTTAGTCATGAAGTATTCAAGTAAGTGACTTATTATTCTTGCTATCACATAGAACCTTCCACAAAGTTTTATTGAATCTGAAGTTTTTTTATTTATTTTGATTTTTTCTAGAATTGATTCTCTATTGCTCAATTATATGTCCGATTGAAATATTTATTACCTTTTTATATCCTCCTCCCACATAATTCCTTGTTTTAGCCGTGATTAAAACTGTATAGGAATAAACAATTTTACGGTCAGTAGAAATTATTTCTCACTCACTCTTATCGCTGGCCTCGTGTCATAATATTAGAACTCAAAATGTGTTTCAACTTTGAGTTTTCATGTATAAATAAATTAGCCTGGGTGGCGAAGCAGATTATTGCATTATGTATTTTTATGACGGCAATGTCAGTAAAAGTTAATTCAGGTATTAGCTATTGCCTCGGAAAATAGCTTTTGAACGTATCTAACTGAAGGTTTTCCTTTCCTTTGAAATCCTTATCTGGCTCAGTAATGAAAGTATCATATCTAATGTGTATAGCTAACCCTTAAAGTAATAATGCTACCGTATTGCAGCGCTCTGGGATCTTCGCTCTTACAGGCGACATTTCAAGACGATATGCCCAAATTACCGTAGCATTAGCGTTCATAAAATCTTCATAGGCTGGAATTACAATTGGTGAAAACTAGTATCGTTAAATGCGATAATGAAATAGGTTCACACGCTTACACCAATGCATATAGATGGAATATATCGATGACATTCTATGTATCTATGGATCCGTTATTTACTTTGGATTGGTAAGTGTTGATTAGAGATTTTCATTGGATTGGTCTGAATAAACTGGTCATATTACATTTGTTTGCCCATTTTAAGTGTAATGTACCGATTAAAGTAGTTTATGATCGGCCGTAAAGATGTTATTTTTCTACGATGACTTTTAATTGGGACCCCCTGAGTGACGCACACTTTTCATATTTGCGTATTTCCTAATTTTTTTCATTAAACTCAGGATACCCTCCTACATTTACCCATCATTCTACCTTATCACGACCCGAATCGTACACGTTTCCTCTTATTCTTCCTGCAATCGCGTACTCTGCTGCTACCTTGTTTCCGTCGATAGCTTCCTAACTTCAGCCGGAAACCTCTATCTTCCATTTTCCACTCCGATTCTTCGTCTGCTACTCTTATATACGACTTTTTTAACGTCATGGATATTTCATATTGAGTTTTCAATCACTCTATTATACTCTGATTTTTTAGTACTTTCAGCATCTTCTCTGACGTTTTCTGAGATATACGTTCTAATAATTTGGAAACTAAACATTTACTGTCATTCTATATTTTTCTGAATTAAACCTTAATCAAAAGAACAGTTTTTACTATTAGGCCAAAAGAAATCAAATATCGGATCCCTCGGCATGCAGCGAAGTTCGAGCAAAATTGAAATGAGTAACTTTCGGGGAAAATAGCAAAAAAAACCTGGACTCTAGGAATAAGTATTAGAATAGATTTAAGATTTGAAGACGGAAAGGATATGCTAAGATTGACAGAAACATAGACGAGTGAAGAGGTGTCCGGAATTTTGGGAAAGACAAAGAGTTTGCTGAAGACCATTTGGTGGAAATGTTAGGTTAATGGATCAACTAATAATAGCAATGACAATTCGAAGGCTATGATAGATATGAGAATGTTTGGTAAGAGGAAAGGGAAAAATAAGTGGTGCCGGTGTTATGAATGCTGGTTGCAATCTACCGCCTCCCGATTATTGTTGCGGGAAGGTAGAAATGTTCCACGCTGCTTTTCTCACTTACAAATTTTACGGAGTACCTGCCACTTCTGCGTAAAGAAGAGTCTTTTTAAGAGCTTTTATAATAAATCTATGCTAACTTAAACAATAAAGTAAATAAATCCTTCCCAGCCAATTATATTCCTGTATCACCTTTCAGAACTAATTGTAATATTGAAATTGGTTTCGTGTCGAAAAGTTTACACCTAAAGGGAAATTGGGCGGAGGATGGACTCACGGGAGCAGCTGTAGGTAAGAAAATATTCAAAAGAAGAGTGCGTTTTGAATTAAAATATTTTTGAAAATCATTCCTCCTTTTAGATGCTCCACTGTCTTTAACCTAGGTCTTTCCCCAACCTTCCCATCTTGGTGGAAACCCTTCCTGCATTGCTATCCTCCCCCCTGTCGTGAGTTCCATTTCATACCCAACGTCCACCTAACACAACACCCAACATACCTCTCCTGACCCCACTTCTACAATTTCCCTTTCCCCCAATTCCCCACCCCACCCCACCTCCTTCTCTTCTGCCACTCTCTGCATTCCTCCACTCCCCCCACCCTCTTTTCTCCCCCATTCCCGGTTATGGAAATGTATTCTGTGCCTGAGTTGAAAGTGCACCTGATGATGTCCACTTTGCAATGAAACCGGTCGTCTACTAATGCATCGTGAAAATTACAAAGTGAAATTCTGATTCAGTAAAAGCATATTTTTGCCATTCAAGCGATCCCATAAGCCGTAAGTCGTAAGCTCAAAAATAAAAAAACTGACACAATTACAGAATAAAACTAATGCCCACTTTAACCGTCAATTTCTTCTACTTCATTTATCCATATTGTTATACCCTTCTAATGGTTTCTGCGCTCATTTTTAGAAGTTCAGTATTTCCAGAGGAAAGAACATTATAAACAGCCCATTAAAAACATCCCTAATTAGTAGACACATATTATTAATTAAATAAATCTTTCGCAGATTATTATATTCTTTTCCTAATTTTCTGAACGAATTAAACGTATATTGTCGACACCCAAAAGATTTCTTTGAACCTGCGAGTGTAAAAATTTAGGAAATCGATGAAAAATAAACTCAAACGCTCCTTCAATTTTTTTTCACTTAATGCATCTCTTTGACCTCGATGTGCATACCATTTTGGGTGCTTTTCGTTGAGATTTATCAAGATGGTAAAACAGAGGTGAAATGGCCCATCAAAACCAACCGTAACAGGTAGATTACTATTTGTCAGTGAAAAAATCTTTGACTGACATTAGTGATTCCCTCTCTCTTTTAGGAAACGATTTAAACAAATAGCGTAGAGAGACAAACGATCTCTTGCTGAACCTACACACTTGCAGCTTAAAAAAACTGGCGGGAATCGAGAAAAATGAAATTAAAACCTTGTCTTACTTTCTCTCTTTTCTATCTCTCCCTGTCCCCCATCTGCACCCCCCTGGTACTTTCCCCCGTTCAAATATCCCTACCCTTCCCCAACCCACCAACCCGGGCGCACCAACCTCGCCGGCTTTATTATGCTTTAATACTTTTAACAAGAAGGCCTGGGCACGGGGCGATATCGGGTGAGAACAGGCGGCAGCCAGTCTGCCCTCCCCCACCCCCTCTCCCGACTCCCACTCTCTCCCACGTGACACCTTCCCTCCACACGTCCACACACACAGACAACACATGCACAAACACACGCGACCCCCCCTTCCACTCCCCGCCATCACCCACCCGAAAACCGAAGTTCAACCCTCTCTTCCGCCTACCTACCTCCCGGCCGCTTATAAACTCCGCGATTAGTTCGCGGCGCGGCCGTCGCCCCCACTCGATGGCGCTGCGGTGTTAAGGCCGTTCGGCGTGTGTAGAAAGTAGCTCACCCTCCAAACCCACCCCTCTCATACCCCCCCCCCTTCGAATATTCTCACCCCTTTTCCCAACCCCCTCCTACATATCAACCCCCTTTCACTCTTTCCCTCCCTCCTGACAACCCCCTCTCCTCCCTTACCAACAGCTCAGAACTCTACAGCCACTCCCCCTCTCTTTAACCTCCCTCGTGTACCGCATTTATACATGATCGTGTCTTATCTTCGTTCGCTTCGGCCATGCGCGCGCCCAGGGGTCCCTGCCCCCACCTTTTCCCTTCCCTCCCTCAGGGACCGACGGAATCCCCTTCCTGGCCCTCCTCCTTCCATGCTTTTCAATCTCCACAGTGCTTTATTCCCTCGACCCTGCCCAACCCCTGCCACATATCCGCCCCCTGCATCTTCCCCTCTTACATTCTCTTGTCTCCCTTATCCCGACCGCCATTCGCACCCTTCCATCTCTTCTGCCTCACGCCGCCTCTCTCTCTTTTGTTTTTTTTTCGGCGGTGTCAAATTGTGTGGATCGCTTTCCATCGCTAACCACCCTCGTCTCTTTCTATTCGTCTCTTGTCTCCCGTAAGCCTTTCCGTGATAGAAAGTATGTGTCCTATCAATACGTATCGCTTGTGGCTGTGGTCTAAGTGCCCTTGGGTTGTTGTTTGACTCTCGTACCTTGCGGAATGCAGCTCGCCGTAATTAAGACCTCTCGTCTCCAAGTCGTTGTTTGGGGTAATAGACTTGGTCTGTTCCTCGATGTATAGAATAGTCCGCGCGTGGACCTCATGAAATCGACGCGTTGCGACCGTGATCGTAGAGACATTGATATGTAAGGTGACAATGGTCTACTATTAACGAAAGTAATCCAGGGGTCCTTAGTTTTACATCCCATCCGACTAACGTAGTAGTGCTCTTGAAATTGCTCACCACGAAGTATCTAAATTAGGATCAAAATCCCTGTGAATATTTCCTGCTAATGCCGGGATTCACAGTAGGTACTCCAGCCATTACGAAAATATATGAAATAATATGAAAACGTAACATCTGATTTAAATGTCGATGATCGAGGTGATAGACTTATTGGTTGTCACATATGATCCGGGCGTGGACCTCATTAAATAGTTCCGTCGTGACCATGCTTAAAGATGTTTGTCAAGCGTCAAGTTTAGTGATCTGATGATTACTTTCCGTTTGATAAATCATGAATAATTGGACTGTTAGTTGTCTAAAAATATGATTTTACTTCGAGTTCTTTTCGGTGTATGAACAAATATCCTTCCACAGCTTTGCCTCGGAAAAGCTGCAGCAGTATGCCGTTTAATCGCTCAGGAAACTTGACATTTTCATATATGAGGTGGCTGTCACCGTGCATCTTTTCCAATGATCCCTCATATTCCTCAGACCCCTAACTGCATCTCGGCACAATTTTCACCGAGCACCCCGCACCTGTATCTGCTCGTGTTTAATAACTCTCTGATCGCACTCCCCCTGGCGGGAAAGGCCTAAAGTGTCAAGCGCCTCCCTCAATGACTAACAACCCCCGCCAAAGCCAACCCCCGTCCCCACTCTCCCTCCCTCCCTCCACCCTCACCTCTATCCACCCGTCCCCCTTAAATCCTTCCATCCACCCTCCCCACCAAACTTCAGCCGCTCCCTATACCTCAGTTCTCACCCCCTTGCGTACACCTCCGATCTTTTTTTTCATGGCTTCCCTCACTGTGTCGCCTTCGCCGCTCATCAGTGACAAGGTGTCAAGAACACCTAACCTAAATTCAAGCCCAGCTAGCCTAGTACGGATAATGTCTACAAGAGAAATTTCAATTGCATTTTAATGTGAGGTTTTCTGCGAACATATATGCTTCTTTTACGCAAATTGCATTGGGGATAGCCGCAGAAATAAATGTAGCAGAGTCATTTACTGACAGACATACGTGACTGAGATGTACATGTTTACGGAATTCACAATAACAATCGGAGATATGCTCACATATCACAATATAACCTCGAGGACTACGGCACAGAGCGTATAGTAACGATTTTGACGTATATATGCACGGTAACTCTTAGGGATATGTCGTTCCTTTGGATTCTCTATGGAATTCTCAGTGATAATAATCGTTTTTACGTCGATTAGTCAAAGTAGATACTCGAGGCAAAGTTGGTATATCAGGGGGGGTATTTTGCAATCTCACTTATGTGAGAATACGTCATAGAATACGGAAATATACGTGATTTTTCGTAGTTACACTCCACCAGCAAGGCGGTGTGACCATCTTCGGCTCTCAAGTGGTGATCTGCAGGTCTTTCCTTTAACTCACCCGCTCTTTCGACTCTTGATCCGTATCTTTCGACTCTTGATCCGTTTCATTTGCATCCGCCTTTTATTAGTTCCATATCACCTGTCGTTAGGAACGTGAAATGGAGCCACCATCGGACCATGGCCGAACGTGAGCCGATCATTAGGAGAGCGAAACGGGTCTCCCTCATTCCCGCAAAAAGTTATTGAAAAGGTGAGATTACAAAATAACCCCCCAGGTGATGTAACCCAGTTAAGGCGAATGATTTTCTCGAAGTGAATTTCTCACATTTTTATTCGGAGTGTCCGGTGCAATTTTTTCTGCTTTCATTACTGATAATGATTTACTGTTCTCAGCGACGATCTAAAGTGTTGCGATCTTGACTTTAGCGTTAACTTATGCATTAAATTTTAGGTAGAGGCATGGTTGCAATGAATGGCTGTTGTTTCTCTTTTTCCACAATACAATGGTTGAAGCATATTTGTCCGAAATTGGAACAAGCAATAGGTTGGTCACGTTCTTCTCCGGTTTATTTCCTGCTCCTTGGTTTCCACTCCAGCATGAGATTACATCTTGCCGTAGATTACAGCACTCATTACTGATACAATCCGCAGTCCGTTTCAGGAATTCGACCTCAACCCGAATGCAATGTGCATTCCACACATGGACCTAACCTGTTAGCTGCGCACTAACCTCACCTGAGAAACCGAGAATAAGAGTTGATCCCCGAGTGTGAAGAATAGATAAATAGAAAAAATAATTGTTGCAGCCTTGACCAGCTCTTCATCGTAATTTCCTTAGTGTACCCTGGAGACATGAACGCTCGGATATTTCCAACCCCGACTCAGCAATCTTCCAGGGTTAACCGCTCTATTTCATGAACCCTTTTACTTCTCCCACTTAACTGCTAGGAGAAACCTGGAGACTATAGTCCCAAATAGCACAAAATGATAACCAATTATCAGTAGAATACGTAGAATGTTTTCTACTTATATCTATAAAATATAGAATAATGTATATGGATATCCACATTCTCCTAAATCTACTAAACATCAGAAATAATTATTTTCTAGAAATTGCTTCTTGCTTTCATTTGAATGTTTTTACAGAATTTTCCATTCATTGAACAGCTGTACTTTCCTCTGGAATTTTTATTCACAGGTCCTGACTCGCTGTTTCAAGCTGTTTTTGGGCAAAGAAAGAAATAATGTCATTGAGACATTGTAATTCAGCATTAGTGAAATAACTCACAAATTAATATTTTTCACCTTCTTTTGCTGCATGCCGAGTCCAGTACCTCACTTGACAAAAAATATCAGCGCAATGAAAATTGAATAATCTTGCGTACTGTGAGGAATAATACACTTTATTATATATTACAATTTTAGTGAATGAATAAGTTATTTTCCAGATATTTTGAATGTATCCAAGATATCTAACTAAATAACTATAAGTGATTGAGGACATGTTGTTTGATGTTTTGTAAATATTCTGGTCGGTATGGAATGGGTCTTTCGATGGACGAGTAGGATGACTTTGTCGCGAATTACATGACCGTTCGGGTAGAGCTGCGGTACTGTCCTTATTTTCCCGAAAAAATCGTTATTTATCTCAAACCATTATTGATTCCGTGAGAAATTTATCAAATGCCGAGAATTTTGGCCCCTTAAAATTTGAAACCTCTCAGTTCTATTCACTAGTTAAATATGTAACCCGCGCCTTCCGAGGTAAATTAATAATTAGCAATAAGTTAAAGTCGTGGGAAGTATGTACATCGCAACACACCGTCCTAAATACATGATTGTTGTGGGTTCAAAACCGACCTAGGGCGTAGATTTTGTTTTGTATTATCGCTATGATTTTGAAGTGGACGGTTCGAAATAACCATTGGAGTTGGAGATACTAGATAACCTGGAGTTACTACTCCCTAGAAGTCCACGCACGAGAAAATGAAAAATGTTAGGTAATAGTGTGGGATATAGTATGGGTATGGTATTTTAGAGAACTGCGTTCTCAAATTCAGCATATTATTACCCAATTACCTCTTTTCCAAGGATATATGAATTGGCAATCGTAAGAAAGGACTGCTTGCAGATTTTTATGTTCGCTTACGATACTAATATCAATTCAATGTGAATTAACCCTCTATAATGTACAATCAAAGGTATTATTCTGCCATTCAACTCTCTTGCACCACATTCGGATCACTGTCTTGTTGATTTTTTTGTTGATTTTTGGCCTCTCAAATGTCACATTCACATTTTAGGAGTCTTAACGTAAATTTGCTAATCATCCTAGAGGCTTTCTAATTGCTGCATCATAATTGCATGATACCTGTGCGTAATTGGTTTCTGCATATTGTTCACCCTTTGAGTTGAGACGCGTTCTTTTTCTATATTTACCGAGCCAACGAGCCACCGCGGAATTTAGGAATGTTTTATCGTTTGAGTATAGAGCACCCCAACGAATGTCTAAATATGGCCTTTGTCCGCCTCATTTAGCCCATCGATTTCGACGAATAAATTTTGGGTGAAATCGAGGCCTTCATAAATTAATTAATTAAACACGCTCAACAACAATAATGAGTCGGTACAGTGATTATTGCTCGGTCAACCCTTTGTATTCAATGTAATTAATTGACATAATTTAATGGCTGTGTTCATAGACCCGCGTTCAACAGGAGAGCGATCAGCAAGTGAAAACAAAGCAATCGTGTTTAATGATTCGTTGATTCGGGTTTAATTTCTGGTGCCAATTAACTCTCCTAACCTGCGAATTGCACCCATTGCCCCAGCTCATTGGATCAAACGTTGCATTTATTTTATCTCTTTTTATTTAATAGAGTATTTATCCATTTCGTTAATTAAATAATAGCTTATGTCATCAATTAAATTATCACTCGTTTTGTTGTTTTTTTGTGAATGATAATAATTTAACGCCTTTGATATTATGGTTTTAAACTGCTTAAAATGGCTGGGTACAATCACTTAATTTTGAAAAATTAATTGCTCATTTTGTCTGTTTTGTATGATAGTAAATTTTTCTCAATAATTTTTGCAGTAATATGATGGATCAAGGATCAGTTTGTTTTCAGTATTTTCGTTTGATTGCCTCAACTACCTATTTATACACGGTATCCATTTTTGCAAGTGTCATATATTCTAACCCATGTCAACACTCTGATTGCCCCTGGGCCATTTGCTGCCAAAATGAAGTGTTCTATCGATTATTTGAGAGTTAAATATAGCTTTGGTTTGTATATATTGCAACTTAAATTAATGCTATTACTCACAACAAATGGATCGATGGAGATGGAATAATACGCACAAATTTATTATTTTTTTCATAATAATCTCAGTCTGGTGAATAGAAATGTTTTGCTGAAATTTCGACTTTTGAAATCAATTCATCGGAGAAGTTATGCGTGGTTATACGCACAATAACAATTTTTGATGTCATTATGTAAATAGTTTGTGTTTCCCATATTTAATTTTATATCATCAAGCTAGAATTCATTGGCCTAACAAGATGTGTTGGTTGTCAAGACAATTTACAAAGGACGTAGAATTCTCTCAGAAAAATAATACTAAGAGATTCATTATTTCGGTGAAATTTCTGTAGATGCTGATTTAAAATTTTGATATTTATTCTTCCCTGGTGTTTCAACATTTTATCATTAATGGGGTCGATTCTTTGGCCGTTCACTGTGGTGTGGTGCCTTTTGGTTGGATTTGACAGCTGCCTGTCGTGCTAATTGGTGTAAGTGAATTACAACCGCTCAGTATTAGTATGAACTAAAAATAACTTAAGACTTGGTCCTATTGTATTATGTCGTAATTTAAATCAATTTTTTTGTTAAGTTTCACGGTTGTTACTCGTATTTTATTTTCGGAAACAACGAAGTAAACGTGGAATTTCCTTATACTGTTAACAAATTTATTGATATATTCACACCACCATTTGCCACGTAGTGCTAATGCATTTCCAATACTTCGATCTCAATTTGAATTCCTTATATGTATCTACAATATTGGAAGTTACTCGATGATTCCAAACAAAATACATGTTTCGACTCACGAAGACAAAGATTCATGAAACACGTGAAATAACGGCCATCGAATCCATTCTCTTCGTAGCAGCATCAAGCCATGGCATTTAAATTACTTAATTTCTTCGTCCACACCAGCCATTTTGGCAGTCTATTGTTTCCGCCAGACGCAATAATACTTTCCTGCAAAAATTTGTAATTCCAGCCTGCCGCGAGGAGCGACCGGGATAAGTAAAAAAAGGGAAGGACAGGGTGGGGTGGGGGAGAGAGCAAGCTGGAGTTCATATAACGTAACAGACGTCGCACATGGAGAAAGTTTTTGGGGCTCGGGGGGGGGATGGAGGGGTGGGGGGAAGCTGGAGACGCGGGCTGTGGCAGGGCTCCCCCACTCACACATACACGTATACTTTTCCCCCTTCCTCCTCCTCCTTATTTTTTGTAACAGCTCGAGTCAAACCCGTGCAATAACAATAACTCTCCTTTTGTTTTTACTCATTTTATTTTATTTTTTAATTCTACGAGGTCAGCCTTCTGTGCCTGGCCGCTTCAAGCCGCCGCCGCCAATGTCGCCAGACCGGGGCGGTCTCAACTCCCGTATGCTCACAACTGTTCCACTCTCCTACCTACTTCCTCGTCTCTTCCTTCCTCCTATCATTTTCCTCGGTGTATCTCTTTATTATTTTCCTCGGACACGAGGAAACAATAACACATTTCTCACACTCTCACATACAACCGTGTGCACACATACAAGATTTGGCTCCCTTCGTAAGGAGATGAGAATTTTATCCTAGTTTTTTTCACCGAGGTCTTTCACATATATACATACATAATTCTCTATGTTATTTTGAAGTCCCCTCCTGTGCTCTGCCATCTTACTTCGTATAGAGAGCTTTCCTTTTGTTTTTAAGTGAAAATGATCACGGGAAGCAGGGAGAACGGAAAGAGGACTGAAATGTGGAGCTGGTTCTACACATATACTTGCATTAACACATGCACCATCTTTGTCGGAGGGGAAGGTATGTATAGTCAAATGTTGGAAGTGTAACACAGGGTATGGGGAAAGTAGAGAAGAGACGATAGGGAGATATGTCTCCTCGTGAACGGGAACAAGAGGACTTTATTAAATCAACTACGATGCCTTTTCTGTGTTTATTTGTCAGTGACGTCATCGAAAAAAGCATGCATGTAAAAGGAGATAGTGTAAAGGCAACGATTTCGCCTTACCCTCCTATTTATGTGTCTCCTTGTGTAGATTTAGGTTTTTCTGGGAGTCTGGAGCCTCACTTGTTCCAAAGCATTTTTTTGCCTGTGACGTCTTGTCTCCTGTTACAACCTTCTGATGAAAATATTTTGATCTGAGCTTTACCAACCTAAGTTTTGTAGGGATTTTGGATAGTAGTTCTGTGCCTCACGCCCTCAATGGAAATCACTGGCTGAGTCAGTCTATCCAGATCACGGGTAATGGCTTAAAAGGTGGATTGACGTTGGTTTTTTAAACAAATTGTGCTTTAATGAGCACGCACTAAGTGTAGGAAGAATGTGTTTCGAATCATTTAGCTCAGAGGGAAATTTGACATTGTGGAAAAGAAAATGAATAGGATTTTAAATATGCTGGTACATACAAACGGATCGAAACATTGATCGGAGTATTATTTTAGCTAATGAGGAAAATTAAAGTGCTTAATATAATTTGAATGCAAAGTATTAGATGGCTTTTACAGGTTATTTAACTGGTGGAAAAATAATAAGTTTGTGGTTGAAAAAAATAAAATTGTGGTTCGTGGAAAATTTCTTAGTAAATGGTGAAGATGAAAGGAGATCATAGGTATTATTGATGCAGTGTTGCCGGATAGAGCGTATGCCTAGCTGAATTACGAAGTAGTGTACAAAGTTCTGAAACATATCTGTATATAGAAAGTTTTTATTGTCATTTACACTCACAAATGAAATCAATCGATTCCGATGTTAAATCACATTTGAACTATTAAATACCACAATGGAAACTAGAATAATAATTTCTCACGCCCATCTTATTTTGTGGAGTTATAGCTATTATTTTAGGCAAATGAATAGTGAAGCTAAGAAAGTATAGTTATACCTAAGTATGTGTCCACATTAGGAAGAGAAAAGAAAGTAAAATAGCTATTAACTGGTTAATTACGTGAGGCCATTCTGCCGTATTATTATTTTACATTGATGATTTTTGTAGTCCGTTGAATGTTAAACTGTTACTTTTATGAAATTATTAGCAATCAAGAAGACGAGAGTCACCATGGAAGTTAAAGTCAAAAACTTTGCACGAGTTGGAGACTTTTGCTATGTGGGAAGTAGGATCTCTAGAAATGAAAGAGAGATATTGTAAGTAGAATAGCCCAAGAAAGGCAGGCATTCTACAAGAGGGTTATATTTACAGCCAGCTATATAAGCTTGGAAATAAGAAATTACATTTACATGGATCTTGCTCTTAGATGACCGTGAATCATAGACAGTAAAAGCTGAAGACCAAAGAAGATCAGAAGCTGTGTAAATTTAGTACCATAGAAAAATGATGGGAGTTCAAATGAACGGTGAAAATCATTAATGAAGAAGTTCTACTGATTGTAAGATCTGGGTATAAAAGATGTACAATGGAAACTCAGAGAGGAAGAAGAAGATGAAACAACCTTAGTGGACATATTTTGGGACACAACAGTCTATTGAAAACAGTGATGGAAGGAGAAATGAATGGGAACAATTACTGAGGAAATACAAGAATGGAATACATCAGGCAAACTATGAAGGACCTCGAGGAATTATGTTGGAATGAAGTGGTTGTCGGAGATAAGAGAGGAGTGTAGGAGGAGCTGTAGCCAACCAATCTTAAGATTGATGACTACTGATGATGAGAAATCACATAGGTGGTGATATAATAAGTATAAACTTGAAAAAAATTTTAAATAATAATTTCTTATCGGAATGAAAGATCATTTCTTGCGTATTTTTATACGATAATTTTGAAACCATAGGAAACCAAATTGAGGGTGAAATATAGTTTTTTACTTTAAAATATCGTCCCAAATCTTAATTTTTTGTTGCATGAAATATCTTTCCTACGATACGTTCTGATCGATTGCAAGGCTGTTATCGTATTGCATTGCATTTGGTTCACTATATGTTTCTAAATATAAAACTATTAGAGACATGAATTTACATGAGTATTTTTCCACACCTTTAGGATTTTCGTTTAGTTTATTGAGAACGGCGTTACATATACTATGTTTTTTATTTCGCATGAACTGTCAACCTTTTATGGTTAGTTTATAGCATGTATCTCGCGAAACGTGCGGTAATTGCGGAGAGGAAAATTTAGTGATGTCAACTATTTGAAAAATTTGAAGACAGCGCGACAGCCTTACTGAGAACGACTTGTCTTCATAAGCATCTGCTGGAGAACAAGCCCTTCATAGTAGTTCTTTGAATCTGGCAAAATACAAAATTTTAATTAACCTATTGGATTAAGTTGTGAGGTCAAAGGTTCTTGAACTCAGGAGTATACGCCCGGTTGCCTTTGGTTGTTGCTTTTACGTGTCGTGTAGGAAGATAGACTAGACTGAGAACCCGGAAATTATTTTTGTTTCACAAATGGTAAAAATCGGAAACGAATCTTGTTTCACTAACTTAAATAAACGGCACCAACAAAGGTTAAAGTTCTGATATATACGCACGAAAAGACATACCTTAGCTCAAATTAGGCGCTTAATGCCAGTGTGTGGTTTAAATTATTGCTGGATTTTTTATCAGGGAATAGGTATAACGAGTTATAGTTTTCGTGAAATGTCACAAAATGTTAAGAATAAAGCTTTATATATATTGGAGAATTCATAAACCTTTAGTGGGTGGGGCAAGACAGTTGTACTTTATTCTGAAGTTCATATCTGCGCAGTTTCCTTATCCTATGCTCATTATATTTATGGCTTTTATTTGTGGGAACAATTATCCTGGGTCATTTTTATGCCGTTACTAATTGTAACTATTCATCTGTCAATAGATTTTAATTATATACTCATGCAGATTTTTACTTCTCGCCAGGTACTAATCAAAGGATAATAATTTATTGACTCTGGCATGTTTTCAATATATAGAAATGAGGATATTTTATCAGTTACAGTTTTGGCTCAATACTATTTAAAAACATACATTAGTTGTTCTTATGGCATGTACTTTTCTGTCATCATTATTTGTATGAGATGTTCATAGAGGTTCAAACATGAATCTTCTCGCGATGAAAACAGTAAATTTGTAATTCCACTAAAAATCTTTTTCTTACAACACGACCCGGGTGTCGACGTGAATCGTCATCTTCAGGTCTTGATTGAATCTTATCATTGCATAATATATTGTTAGTAGCACGTATAACCCCTCAGCTTCCAAGGAAGACACCAGTTGTTCAAGTACCACTCCATGAAGCGTAATTTCAGCTTCTGTCTTGCATTCTAGATTATTCGGTTTCTTACCGTCTTCGTGTTGCGTCAATTGTAGTAGTTAATGTATTGTGTCCAAGGATACTTGCAGGTGTACTGGTTTCTCGGCTATGACTGAGATGTCATCAGTAAGGATGTCCGAAGGACATAAGCATAAGACAACTAAAACGGGATATGAAACAGAGGAGATATTATCAATTTAATGATTGAGCTAAGGACAGGGTAAAGTGAACGGATTAAGTCAACCGATCTTAGAATGGAATGGCTGATGATGATGATAATAGTACCTAGCCTATTTCACTAAGTTCCATCGCTTAGTATACCATAGCGCGATTTTTACATTTGCCATCAGTAGTTTTATTCAGCTATTTGATCAAAATGTCGCTTATACATACGCTTTTGGATTTGTCATGTGCAGAATATTGTCCGTGAAGCACGATGAAATTCATCCCATTTTTGCTTTCAGTCGCCGAACAAATACATGGGCGCCATTATGCGTGTCTACTTTTCTATCTCGAGCCACCATCTGCACTCGATCACACTTCCGTCGATCGTAGCTTCCCCCTTGGGGAAGTAGTGTTTACGCAAGGAATGAAAATAGAGATGCAGGCTTCGACGGAACTTTCGGGGAAAAAAGAAAATAACGAAGTTTCCAAGTGCTCGTGAGATAGCAAGATCGCACAGCGGAGAAGGCACTGCCAGCTGCTCATTTGAGTACATGCGCACGCGGGGCGTTTGACTCCCTGTGTTGGTCTGCCAGGCGGGGAAGAAATAAGAAAGGACCCTGGGAGAAGATGGAAAGAAATAAAATCAAGATGCATGGAAGAAGAGGGGTGGGGAAATAGACCAAAAAAATTGAGTTTGGCTAAGGATAGGAAATGAGGGAAAGAGCTAAGGATATGAGGGAAGAAAGAGAATTGGAATAAAAATGCTTCATATGAGGTTTATTATTAGAGGTGTTCTACCGCTTGAGGAAGATTTAAATGGAAGATGTAATACTGTAGTAATCTTTTACTGTGGCATGTACCCGTCATCTTGCATGATTTTTTTCACCAGCTCAGCATACGTCCTACCCCCTTCATCCCATCGATAGCACCCATTCTCTTTCATTCTCTTCCGTACCTACCCAACAGCCTCCCCTCTATCACAGCCTTCAGCATCCATTCGCCCTACATCACCTGTTACAACCACTTACTTTGCCTCCTCCCTATCTCCTTCTGAAGTTTCCTCAGCCACTAAAACAAAAATTTCCCCAATCGTCTTCTTGTCCGTTGCTAACACCCTTCTTTGATCTATAAAACCTCATTTATTTAGTCTGCTTATGAATTATTTAACATTGATGTTCTTCCTGAATTGGTAGCTTCCAAGACAGTGCTAAACCTAGCTCCCCAACCCTGAGAAACATCGTTCAACTGTCATCTAGCCCTGTCATGAATCATAATTGATGTCCATTAATTATCGCTATTTTAAACTCATCTTACTCTCTGCCTTCTTTCACGGCGTCAAAAATCCACATCCTACCTCTTCCCCTCTTGCCCAAAATTCTCCCCTCCATGACGCTCTTCAACAGCACGTTAGCCCATTGTTACCCTCCAAGCTCTTCTTTTGCCTCCCTATCTCCTCCTCCAATCATCTTGCCTCGTCCACCATTTTTAAAAACTGGATGAAGTCTTCTCGGGTGTTGTACCGAATTAGGTTTTACATAGGTAAAGCTCATCTTCTAAAATCTCTAAAGCATATATGCAATACATGTTCAAAGCTTTTTCCTAAACAATTTTAATGAAAATAAAACTTTCCCGTAGAGATATGCGGGAAGTGAAAAATACCACTAATTGTTGTGATTACATTTTAATAATGCGAGTTAATTAAAAATTGCGTAAATAAACCTCAAATGTCTTCACGTGTGTATGAAACATTTCACCAGTTCCCTGATTAGCCCTTGTGTGAAATTTTCATGTCTCTTGGAGTTATATTTCTTTTATAGAAATTTTTTATCTGCAATTCATTTTTCCAAACACAAAAAACTGTTTGTAATATTTTACAGCTGGGAAATTGGGTACCCTGGAAAGTCATTGTTCTGAGTTTTGAGCACCTCCAGTTGAACGGAATGCATTGAAAGGATTAAAGTGCATGTGAAGAACTACATGAGTTATTTTCTTGAAAATATTGGTGGATAATGGAAAAAAACACAATGTGGTTGGTAACAGTAACAGACATACATTCAGCAATCGTAGCCAGAAGAAAAAACAAAGAAGCTAGTAGAACAATATTTTGTCATGCAAATAATGATTGCTTAACTAATATAAGTAAAGCAGTGCGATTTCTCTACTTCTTTAATGCTGTCAGACAGTTCAATATATAATTTTAAGCTTACTACTGAGATTCCGGAGAAAAAAATGGAGGAGAGCACAGGGAAGACGGAAAGAAACGAAAATTATGTGCGCGGGAAAGAGGGTTATTTAACGAAAAACTTAAGGTGGGCGAAGGGGATAAGGGAATAGGGTGCATGATCGTCAGAAGGGAGCGAGAGGGAAGATTCCGATAAGTTATTCATTTATCCGTTTAAGGTAGTTGGAGCGATATTTTTCTTAAGTGATTACTGTAAACATATACAAATAATATTTTAAAATTCAACTTTTAGAAGCAAGAGAAGAATATTATTGTAGTATTAATGGCGCGCAAACTTTGTTTTCTGATTTAACTTCTCAGTAATCCACGAAATATACATATTTGATGCCTAAACTTGGTGAAGATATTTTTTTCACGTCATTGGCTGAATAAATCTTCACAACTGACGGTTTTCTCAATTTTTGAAGCATAACTGTTAGTCATAAATTTGTTTTGAAATTAGTTAATTATAAAAATTAATTGAGAAAACGTACGAACTGTACGCTATTACATTTCTGACGCGGTGTGTACGTCACAGCTTCCCCATTTTTGTTTCTCTCTGCAGCGCTCAGCCTCACCGTATCCCATGGAAAACAGCTTCCAATTTAAGGGAAATATATCAAAATATATTGTAATAAGTGGCTGATATTTTGGTATCTTTAGAAATGTGAGATGTTTTTGAAGACGTGAAATATCTTTTTCATGATGGTGATGCCAAATTCATTGAATATCACGTGATGTGATATCTCGCTAAAACACTTATCGCTTATTGCATGGCAGCCTAGCTATTGAAACTTGTAACAAGTCTCTAACAGTGCCAGTTTTTAGGCGATCATATTTGATAGTGATCACTTATCACGGCCCCATGCGCCGACTGCAGCGCCAATTCAACTGAAATAATGCATTTCGCTTTTTAATAATTCGCCAATAACTGGAAAGTTATGATGGATTGGTGCCTTCGTTTTATTTGATGGAAATATTCGCCACTTGGGCATATATCAGATTTGCGTGAATGGATTTTCTCTTAGAAAAAAATGAAATCTCCGTTATGCTTCACGCGTTTTCACATTCAGATCCTTTTAGTTTCAGGTTTAATCAATGGAGAGAAAAATTGCGTGGGAAGTAGGAAGTAGGATTCTGATGAGGTAACAGATCAGACGACACGATTTTCTATTGCTAACACTAATTTGAAAAAATGACATAAATTTCATTTTATGTTTGAACCTCCTTTAAGAGAAAGACGGAGGGGGATAATGGGAGGAGGGTGGTGTTAGGGTGGTGGGAGGAGAGTGGGGTGGAGGTAGGGGAAAGGGGTGGGAGTCCGTGGGAGACGTGAGAGAGGGGAGTGATACAGATGCGAATACGGAGGAGGGTGGGCGGCAGGGGGAGGGGACGAGTGAGGAAGGGAGGGGAGGGGGCGACTCGTGGAGCCATCTGGCGGGAGTGCGCAATATTCGTGCGGGGCTTGTGTACACTGCGGCCATCTGGCGGACACCTGCGACTCACTGCGGTCGGGAGGACGTGAGGAGGGGAAGGAGGGGGGAGAATGGCAGGGGTGGTGGAGGAATCGGGGAGGGAGGATTTTGGGGGATATCAAGACTGGGTAGGGAAGGACGTTTTGGGTGAGGAAAGGGGCAGGGGGAGAGGGAAGGCCAAAGGGAGAAATGGGTTCCTAAGCGCCACACACTTCCTATAGTCCTGTGGACTGTGGGGGGGAATGGGGAGGGTAGGTAGGGGTTTAGTGGTGTCGGGGGCAAGGCGCAGGGAGTTAAGGGGACAAGGGCGATGGGAGAGGAAGAAGAGGTGGTGGAGATTGGACGGGCGAATCTGGGAAGCGGTTTGGAAGTTTTTAGGAGAGGGAGGAGAACGGTGAAATTTCTCAAAGGGATGAGAGAGAGAGTGGAGAGAAAGAGAGAGAGGAAATGAGTAACTTTTATAAAGTATTGATCTTCGCGCACTCGGTAGTAGTAGGAATCGGAAATAGGAGTCGCTCTGCATCCTTACAAATTTTTTTCTAGAATTGGCGAAAGCTTTTGATGGGTTCCAGCCGAGCACGTGGTCGAAGGAATGTGGGCGTTATGGCCTGTGCGCGCGGCGCTAGGGCCTAAAACCGGCATTTATATTTTAATGAAATGGCAGTGAAAAATCCATCCTGCTCCCATTATTTATTTTAGTCCAAGCTCTTTGAAAACTTTTTTAAAAATTCCCATTTTCGCCCATCAAATACAACGATATTGCCAGTGATTCATAAATGTTTTTCAGCTATTCATGTGCTGATTTGATTGAGTTTGGATAGAGTTAAGTGTAGAAAAAGGTTTTGAAAACATTGATCACCTTCATCAATAACGTCAGAACTCATGTAATAATATTTTCGGTGAAAAATACAGATATTTTCAGTTTTGCTTCATTTTTACGTGTTAAATTTCCCAAATATTTCTCATTTTTTCACTAATTTATCGATGCCTCTAAGTATTTCGTGCATTTCAAGTCAAGTTCATTCCATGTAATTTTGGATGTGTGGATGTTAATTATGAGCTGAGACAGTTTGCTGCCAATATGCCTGGTTAACTTTGAGATCTTTTGCCATTTCTCCCTTGGACATTGCGGGATTTCAAAAATAAATACCATTTTTGAGTTATTACTTTGGGGTCTTTATTGAGAAATATAAACTCTCTGTTTTCACCAATGCCATTTTATTGGTTCCTTTAACTCATTCACTTTAAATGGTTGCCTAAATCCTGAGAGCATTTTAATTTGGGGCATTGATAGTGAAATTTTGATGAATCCATTTTCTATTAGTCCATTTCTGCCATTAGACGAGAGAAAAGGGACTATTGTTTAAATAAAAATCCTATCCTTCAACTCATCAGGGATAATATTAAAAAACGACTTCGTTCATCATATTATTAAGTTTCTATATAAATGATATGGCTTTCACGACGTTGAGGCATATGTATTTCTCAGTTTAAGTAGCGTGAGAATGCATGTTTTCATGGCTTACTTCTAATTCCCTTCATCTGGGTCTGCCGGCGAAATCATGCAACAGCCAAATGAGCCATGCTATACATCAGCCATGCTATACAAAATGTGCCACTGGGGCACTGCACAAGAACAGAAAAAAATGCAGGAGCCGTACGGCTCAAAGACAAATGAACATATGTTTGTGAATGATCATGAGCACGCCGGAACCTTTCTTCTTGTCTTCCATATGGCGCGCAATCTTAAGAGATCTTAAGTAATCTTTTTTTACGGTGACTTAGAAACACATGGCGAGAGAACGAAGTGCGACTCAAATTTCCACATTTCCTACTCTCCCTAACGTCGGAATCCAGTTGACTTTTAGGGGTAGGTTTATCGGCATACTTTTGTGTGATGGTGAAATACTTGAAATGAAACATTGGAACTTGGTGATTGCACGAAGTTCAATTTAAATATCAATGGTAAAATGTTTTCTCTTCTTAAATCACGATCCTAACCTGTTGGACTCCATTTCCAGTTCATAATTAATCATTTATAAATGAATTTCCGTTGTATATGACTGCAAAAGCATATTAGTTATACTTGAACTCATTTCTGTGAGTAAAGGAAGTCATATATCTTTTCAGACTTGCGTAGGACTCTTAACCATGTGCCTTGGAACCTTGAACTGCTGACCACATCCGTAGTAGAATTTAATCAGCAAATTCACACATAAATGCCAACTACCGTCCTTCATTGGTCCATTGGAATGGTTGAAGTGAAAAACGAGATTTAATTTATGCTGAATAACCTGAATGCCCGAAGGAACGCATCCTTAGATTGGGAAAAAATAGTTTCTTGAGTTGATGATCGAACATGCGGGTGAGAATGTTTGTGAAGTTGGAAGCAAATGAAACCTCAGGATCTTTGAACTTTATGCCGGTGAGTTAAGTCTCCGTTCGAAAGAAGGATATTAATACGACGCCCTCCTTTCTTTGTCTTCACCTATCCCTCGACATTCGAAAACGCGGACCTGCCGGTCAACGTCTAAATTCAGCGCGGGTAATCATACAGAAACCCGAAGTATCACTGGACGCCTCAATTCCACCTCTGATCCCATACACCCTCAGTTTCTCTACGAATGAGGTGAAGGGGAAGCTGAGATGGTCGAAGCGATACCCACGCCAAATGTTCTGAGCTGCGGGAGTGCGCAAGTTGGATTGCCATGCCCCTAGCAGTGCCACAAAGATTAGCGAGGCAATCAAATGGTGTCAAGTGCAGTCTTTGAAGAGATGAGGAAATGCTGACTCATGGAAGATGACGGAAATATGTTCAACCATTACGTTAAATGCTCTCCGTTTCAATTGCTGCCGAGGTCAAGAGTTGATCATTATGTGCCGGAAAGGAAATCGGAACCAGAAATTATAATCGGAAAGAGAACAGAGCTTTTCAAATACAGCAAAAAATAACTCGCGAGGCAGAAACTATTAATGACTGAAACCGTTAATTATCCCTGTATTCGTCAGTATAACCCATTCACTTGATGTGATGCACATAGGTAAATTTCATAACTAAAGTGAATGTCCAGATGCTCCTCAAATATCTGAAATTAAGTACCTTCGGGTCATTGGGTTTTTAAAACGTATTTCTCAATTGCTAACGAAAGACCGACTATTGGGCACAACGAAGGTATGCATACTTCTCCATTTAAGTCAGAGTATGTTTAAAGCTGGGGTTAACTTTTGTTAATTGTAACTTTGCAGTTAAGCTGCAATTGCAATTGTTTTTTTGTCATCAAGAAATATTTGTTAGACATTATTGTGAAACATTCAGTCCAAACATGAATAATATTTATTTAAGTACTGAATTTAAATGGTTGTCATCAAATGGTTAAGTCACTTCCTCCAAGAATATCTTTGGCAAATTAGTTTTCCTTCATAAGGCCAGTTTCCGGAAACACGGTTGAAAAATGTTCTATACATCACTACGTAACGCACTCATCATTGTTTGCTAAACAACAAACGTAATTCAAATTTGCCAAATCACGTTAGTGTACGGGCTTACTATTTTTCTGATGTCATGTTTTTTTTGCCTCGCCTCAGTCTCCATTCTGAATTACTGAATTTCCCAAGAACATCATGTCATTTCACAAGTCCTGGATGAAATGAGTTCGTTTCGTGTGTGGAGAAGATAACGTAAGAGGGGCTTAGATTTCTCCCGGCACCAGCAGCTCCGAAGGCATCCGATCAGAACCCTGGACGGCGTAAAAGCATGAGGGAAGCGCTAGTCCGCTCACAATAGGAAATGACCATGTGGGTGATACTGAAGCAAATTTTTCGCATCACATACGGCGGAATGCGGGTATAAATAGTCTTGGCGGTGATTGAGAGCATTACTGCAATCTCTGCTAATTAAAGTTACTGCATGAAAAATGGTACTGCTGTCGGCCTTTACTCAATCCTTTACCTGGAGAAAATATTTAATAAAAATATATTTATCGGCCTATCTTCATCTCGTCTTTCTTTGAGTATTCCATGGATTAGGTATTTTATCAGTCACATTAGTTTCTTTTGGTGAAAAGACTACAGACGTATGAGATGTGGGTGAAGAGGGGAATGATGAAAGTGCGGTGGAGGGAAAGGAAGGCAGAAGAGTACATTGTTGGTGTAGCGGTTGAAGAACCAAGTTTTTAAACGTGACCCGCAGAAAAAAGAAGGGAAGAAACAAATGCAGGAAATATTAACGATTGCACCCAGAAAGATAATTTTTGAATGTGCGCAGGAATATTATTTGTGGATCATTTCCGTTTACTTTTCTCTCTTCAGATCTTATATTTTTCAGTTATTTTGTAGTTTTTTTACCGGTGATTTATTGAGCACCTTCAGAAGTTTATACATTTATAAGTAGAAATATTTTCCTATCGGAAGATGTACACCGTAACCCCAAGTAAAGCTACAACTTGCTCTATCCCCAACCGCAGCAATCAACGTAAATGAGAGAAATGTACGACGCAGAAAAACGCTGAGAAGTTCATAATTGTTTGTATGATAGTTCGCGAAAAAAATCATTTTGTTACGTAGAATATTTTCACATTTTACTTAACGATGCATCATTAATTTGTATCACGATTTACTTATTTTTTCTCAGAGAATAAGAAATTTTTAGCCCATGTCATAACATGCGTAGTTTAACAAAGTGTATCATAGGCACATATCTCAAGAAAAACATAGTCCATATTACCTTTTTCTTGTCTTAAAACAATTTACAACAAAACGGATAGGTAATATTATATGGATATTACTGTCAAAATGCCAAAAATTATTAAGTTGTCATATCTCTGCATTATCACTTTTTATTTTTTTTGTGATAGAAACATGCTTTATTGCATAAAAAAGTGTACATTCACAAGCTTAAGATATCATCAAATGAATTAATGGCTGCAGCAAGAAACATTCAAAATGTTGCATGTCATCTATTTATACATTATATCTGAGGGTATGTACTCTCGTTTACCCCTCTTTAATCTGCATTTTTATCAATAGGAACATTTGATTTACATTTTAATACATATAGAAAATTAACTTTGGATTTAAATTGTGCATACATCTGATTTTACGCGGATAGATGCCACATGAGGCCATCGCGTTCTCTTCTTTCGTTCGTCGTCGTCTTCTCCTTTCTTTCTCCGACCCTGCTCTTCTCCTTTTTCCGAGGTCTTCATTCTTCTATTGGGACTGCTTCTTCTTTCTCCGACCCTGCTCTCCTCCTTTCGCCGAGGTCTTCTTTTATCTCTTAATTCATTTCTTCTCCCTCTTCTTCCTCTGTCCTTTTTGTTACCACTGTGGTCAGTGGTCTTCTTGGGGTGTGATGCAGTCTCTCCAGTTCTTTGAACCTCCCATTTTTCAGGCAGAAGGTTATTAGATCCTTACAGGTTTCGGATCTAACTTCCATTTCTAAACTCATTTTAGTTCGCCATGTTTCAAAGCGGATGCACCTCTCAATACGATGCCTAAAGGAATCTTCTTCATCACATTCATTGCATTTTCCATCCTGGCTTTTTCCAATCTTCTTTATATATTCTTTGCAGTCTCCGTGGCCAGATATTATTTGAGCCACAGCTTTTGTATGATTAACCTTTAATTTCTTCCTTTCCAGAATGCTTGGGAAGATTTCAAAGGTGTGCCGTCCTTTGGTAGAGGCTTTCCACTCTTCATCCCATTTCAATTCCGTAATTTCCCGTATTTTCTTTTTGAAGATGCTGATCCTCGGGCATTCTTCGGTGGTGATTTTTATTCCTAAATAAGTTGTTTCATTGGTTGTTTGATATTCTACGCGTGCCTTCTTTTCCATCACTATGTATTTTAGTGGCGGTTCAAGTGCTATTACTGCCAATGCGTCTGAACTTACGGTTGAGTAGCAATGGGTTACCGGAATCAGGCAGGATCTCTGGGCTTCCAGTAGTTTTCTATTCATTCTGCTGAGAGGTGTCCTATCCCCCCAAACTGTACTTCCATATATCGCTATGGGTTTTATCACTCCGTTGTACACTTGGTGCATTGATTTATTACCGTACATGGAACGGCAGTATCTGCGTACGGCATGGAAGATTTTCTTTATCTTCGCTGTCAAGAAGTTGACATGTGCTTGGAAACTAAGTTTTTCATCAATATAGACTCCTAAATATTTATAACTGCTTGCCCGTTTTAGATGTTTTCCATTCATTCTTATACTCGGATTGCGGATGAGTTTCCCGCCGAAGACGACGAATTCGCTTTTGTTTGTTGAAAGTTTTAGTTTGCACCTATTTCTCCACCTTTTCCATGCAAGATCTGGCCTTCCCTTCCATCTCTTGACGGGAGTTGGCTCTGATGAGGATAGCCGTATCATCAGCATACGCAATCAGTTCGCAGTTTTCCGGGAAGTCCTCTCTTAATAATTGATTCATTACCAGATTCCAGACAAGAGGTCCCAACACAGACCCTTGCGGGAATCCTTTAGTTGCTGTTTTCCTTGCTGCTCAAGTTTTGATTTTAAGTTGATTTCTCTATCTGAAAAGTAACTTTTAAAGAGGTCAATTATATTCCCTCACTTTTTATTTGGGATTTAATTCGTTGGCCTTTTCGTTGCATCAGGCATTTATGATTGAAAGTTTTATTTCTTTCGTACCAGTGACAGGTAAACCCATATATAGTGTAGTGGTAAATTACCAATGTAAGGTTTTAATAAAATTTATTTAATTATAATGTTATCAATGTACTTTATTCCAGACCCACTCGACACGCATAATGTTGCAAATAGGAATCGGAATGTCAAAAAATATTCAAATATAACTTCACATAAATTTCGAGGATGAAGTAAGGATTGTGGTATAAAAATAAACGCCGAGTTATCCGCACATTTGATTAATTCTTTGCTCATAAAAAATTTATACAAGAGTATCAAAATTTAGATGTAAGACAATATTCGGTTGGCTCGAGTGGAAAATACCATAGCGAAAAATGGCCCATAAACCTACCAAGTGATACACGTGATATCAGGCTTGAATAGCTTTAGTAATCAACGGCGGCCGCCACAAATATCAGCGGCAAGGTTCGTTTTATAAACATTTGCTGAGGCATACATTCCCGCGTATACGCGGTAAACATGGTAAAATCATGAGCAGATTGCGTGAATTAAAACTAACATTTAATGGCCATATTAGCATAGAAATAATACAACCGAGACTTCTCATCATTTCCTGCTTAATCATGTTATAAATTAGCATCCTACCGCCCACAACACTATGAGAAATATGCATTAAAGTTTACCCATAATTTTCTTCGTTTTGCCTGCCTGAGATCTCCATTAAATTATTCAATTTCCAAGTCTAATAGCATGGAACCTGAAACATTCATTAGCTTACGGGAAACATTGCGTGGTTACAAATTGATCGTTTTGTCAAACTTTTGGTCACTCTCAAGCCGAAAATATCTCTGCTACCATACCTTTTAAACCTTGTTGAGATGTCACATTGGAGATTAAATTCAAATCGCAGTATTATAGTGAGAATGGTCGTTAGTTACATTGGGAGCTTTGTTTCCTTGTTGCTATGTGCTTGTGTGAACATTATCATTAATAATACTGTTAAGTACATGTTTATAAAACGATCCTTATTTCCACAGTACTCATGAGTGCATTACTGCATTCTCTGCTAATTAAGTTACTGCATTCGAAATGGTACTGCAATTGGCTTTGACCTTATCCTTTATCTGAACAAAATATACAATAAAAATATATTTATCAACCTATCTTCATCTCTAGTCCTTTTTTGAGTTGGATTAGGTATTTATTACCCACAGTAATTATTTTTTCCCTATTGGTGAAACGGCTACAACCGTATGAGATGCGGGTTTGAAGGATAATGAAGAAAGTGCGGAGGGCGGAAAGGAGGACAAACGAGGACTTTGTTGGTATGGAGTGTGAGGTGAGGAAATTTCTGGTGTATATTAAGAGACAAAGCAGATGGTTGTAGAGGTTGATTGAAGAGATGTTGATTGGCGATCTGTTGCTGAAGGCTGTGGTAGGGAAGGATGTTTGGGGAGGGGAAGGAAGGGAACAGACTTAGTGGGCGGGATGAACAGAAGTAGGAAGTATGCCGAGCTTAAGTATGAAATCGTGCCAGAACGGCCTGCGGCCTGTATAAGATAAGTTTATTCGTACTTCGATACTTACCTACCTAGCTGGATGATCACCTGTAATTATAATATGAAAATATGGGATTTCATTAGTGTTTTGTCACACTCAGTTGCGAGCCGGTCTCTCTAAACAATGCCTCCGCCCCTACCTTTACTTCGCGTACATTATAGGGTGTAGAGATGCTACATTAGCACATTCTGAACTGCACTGTTTCGGAACAAAATTGGGAACCGGATTAAGTTGAATTAACAACAGTGGTGACGATGAGCGTTATTATAATTATGCATGCCATTCCTGCCTTCCGTAACTTCCTTCTAGAGGTCTGCCTGTGCTAGAATTTAGAAACTGCTTCCGGAATACTGATGCGCCCCTCATCGGTTCCGCATCTACGAATCTGCAGAATTATTACGTAGTTGATGTACCTATAGGAATTTAAACCGGGTCTACACAGAATCTGGGGGCATCACGGGAAAAGCATAGGAACATCACTAATCTGTCACCGATCTATAGAAGTCGGTGTGAATTCTATACGCAAATAACGTACCTTAAAATGCATTTCCATGCGTATGAATCATTAAATACTGGTTAGTTAAATTGTTTTTTGTTGCCTTTTACTCTGGTAAGCATCATAAAACTCAGTTTTTAGTTACTTTTTCCGTAACAGCAAGGATGGTACGTCCCGTACTGAGTGAAAACCCACTTGGCTAGAATCAAACATCTAACGTGCAGGTTGGAATAAGTGTGGCGCTACGAGCTTAGATAGACCAAAGTTATTTACATGCCGCCACAACAATTATTAGTTAGAGACACCGGCATTGAAAATTGATTTATTACTTTTGGGGAAAATGACTAAGTAATCGTATTTCTGTCGCTCATTTGACTAGTTCAGTCAAGTCCTTCGAGCGTTATTGTTAAATTTTATGGCATATTTATAGGAATTCTTTCATATTCATGAGAAAAAATAGATTGGTGCATGATTTTCTCATTAAAGTTTGAGTAACCTTAGCATCCGACGTCAGTCTTTTTTCCCTCCTTTTCGGATTCAGCCACGCTCTTCCTAGTCCGTAAGTGAAATCATCGTCGAAGATGCGCAAATTTTCGATCTCTCCTTGTCCTCGCCGCGAAGTATCGCCAGTGGGAATGCTCTCAGTTCTGCCAATGACTCAGCGTTTCTGTTGAGCAAACTGCTTTTTCGATAAAAAAAGTGCCCTCCGAGGAAGAGGGAACATCAGACGCGTAGAAGAACAAATTCACCGTTACCATCCGGCTACATCCAACCTTAAGCAGATGCCATCTTCGGCAAACATCACGTATTCCGGCGTTTTCATCCATATGGAACCTCGATGATAATGTCAACGTACTCGTTGGACACATGGTTCACATATTTCTTTTTGTTCCATGAGTGTATTCAATAGACCTTGTACAAATGCCATCCGGAAAGAAGGAATCATGCAACTGAAATCATGGGCTTTTGTGCTGGCTAGGAATTGTGTCGTTGTGCTGAATTTTGTATTTTTTCTGCTTGTTCAGGTGCGCAAAAACCTGTGTTTGAACAGGTTGCTTCAAGCTATTTTGAGTACACCTCTATTTCCTCAGTAATATAATTGCGGGGTAAGTAAGCTAAGCAGCTAGTTCTAAAATATTTAGTCCGCATATTGCGTTGCTGAAGTTAAAGTGGTGAAACTGGTTCGCTAATTGGTATTTGAAGATGAAAAACATTAACACGAAAATTATATATTTCTTCGGCTTAAGAAGCATCTCACATTACGGTAATTACGTTCTAAACCTATAAAAAGTTAAAAAATATTATATTTTGGCCATGACAGTGCAACATATGTCTAAGAAAATTTAATATGAACCGTTTTGTATAATTTAAAAAACTTGGATAAAGCCGGTTATTGGTAAGCGTTAACAATGAAAGAATAACAATTAGGTGCTTTATTCTACTAAAATATGGAGTTCAAATTTTACCATTATTTTGGAAATATTACTTTCCATATGATGGATGATGTTTATCTCCAGTGAATAATCATCGTGATTCTTAAGCGTCTTTGATGCGTAACTAAAAATTAGATAGATGAAGATTTATTGTGAATTTACTGCTCCATCGCTTTCATTGATTGGTTGGTTACTTGGAAAGGCGAACAATTACTGTGGTATTATGCACCATTACGGATAAAAGGTTAGGACAGTATGGAGAAGATTATTTGTCATGGGAATATTATGAAGAGAAACCCGGTGTTTGCATCAGGCAGACAGGCACCTGGTGATAAACAGTTTAACGTCCCATTCGACAGACGGAGCGCAAATGCCTTGATGCCTCCGTACACCGCACACAGCCCAAGAAGAGACCGGGATTCTGTCGAAAATATCCGCCACTGCCGAGATTCTAACCCAAGGCCTCGGGATGGGTAGTCAATACTCAAGCTATTACAACAGCCCGATCTTCCGAAACATTTAGAGGAGCGAAAGTGAACGGGGAACGAACTGAGAGGCAACAGTATGAAGAGGGCGATGGAGGAGAGAATGTTGGGTAAGCGCGTGGAAGAGAAGAATTAAGATTCAATGAAATAGGAAAGGAAAGAAAGAAGTTCAAAAGATTTTAAAAGAGATTCATTTTGGAGTATGAGAATTAAGTTTCTACGGCCGTCTTATTTATGGAAGATGATGTTCCCCAAGACTGTAATCTAATGTGACAGAGAATTGAGGAGAAGAAGATAAGGAGGTGAGATTCAAAAAACAACAATAGAAATTAGAAAGACAAAGAGTGTGGAAAGTATGGATGAAAATATAAATAAATGAATATTTTATATAATTGTTAAAATAAAAAAATGTTATTAGTGAATAAACATGCTTAGTTTCATGAAGGAAACGTTAGGAGGAGACATCCCACATCGGTGGAAATAATAAGCAGGACAGTTAATGGACCTATCGTTAATTTGGTAGATTATCCTATGTTGGTGATTTTCCATGATTCTTCCTCATGTCCGGTTTACTTTTCTCCTCCCCCGTCTCCTTCTTTCTTCTTCACCGCTTCTCCCCCTCTGCTTCAGAGGGATGTCCACCTCCTCCTTCCTCCACCTCTCCTCCCAACACGGCCGCCGCCGCCCATGCGCCCTCACCCGCAGACCTCCTCGCATCCATTTCCCTTGTCACATGCACTCCTCTCTCTAGCCCGGCCTCCCGACTCCGACCTCAACTCGCCCTCACTCCTCCCCTCCCCTCTCGCCACCCTCCCCCACCTCCGTGTCACACCCACGAGCGCGATCTCGGACACCTTTTTGGCAACTAACCCCGCCGCCCTCTCCATACAACCCCTCTCCTTCACCTCCGCTCACCATATCTCTCCTACTCTTCCTCCTCATCTTCAAGCGCCCGAGGAAGGGATCCTTAAGGAAGTAGGGCTCCTCAATACTCCGCCTACCCACAGTTATTATTGTTAAAACTGTGGTGATCTACCGGTTGTTTATTATTGTAGTTGATGGATGCAGCCGACACTTCGTGAAATTCCATTATTATTTCGGAAGAGGACTATGGAAATTCAAACTTGGCAATCCAATTTTTGTGTACTTGTATTAATTTTTGACTAGGCTCACTAAACTGTAGCATCTTCAGGAATAAGTCAATTAGAAAATAAATGTATCCCTATAGTGGCTTATCCCTAAACTGGATTGCTAAAGGTCAATTATTATATTCCTCGTCGAAAATAGCGTAGGTATATAAAGGTTCTGGTACTCTTCCGGTGCATTGTATTAGTAAATTATTTTCAGATTTCCAATGGGGTCAGAAGTTGAAGCGCCCACCGAGGTTTCCACGACTAACTTTGCCATCGTCTTCAGGGTGGTTGAAGACTATGGCAGATTAAGTTATCAAAACGTCGGTACCTGGAAATCTGCCCCAGTTAGAAACCCGTGAGGTATTTACTCATCATAGGTATGGTATTATTAGGGTTGTCCACCGGCTAAGATAGGTTTAGACAGAATTAAAAATCTTCCAGACAAGCGCAGGACCCTATCTCCTAATCCGATTTCTTTCCTCAGAGCGGCATACGTCCTACCTCCCTTCATCCCATCCATGAGGCGTATCTCTTTCTTCTTCTTGCACTCTTACTCGGCCTTTAGCAACCTTTTGACCCTCATTCCGTACACAAACCAGCCACTCCCCCTCCTCATTGTCTCCTCCATAACTTTCCTCTCCTCACCCACCATTCAAAGGCCTTCTTCCTTTCGGTCCATCGTACTTCTTTCATTCACAGTAGTTAAGTAGTGCACACACAGTGTTTAGGTATTTAAGCATGTCTTATGGTGAACTTTGGTAGTTACGAAGTGGCGTAATTATATTGGGATGATAGTTATAAATTGGTCGGATTCCCTATTTTTCATTGGTCATCATTAGTCGGACTCAGACTGCTTTTGTTTGAGAATATGGTGGAAGGCGCCGAGGCGGAAACTGACTGTTTTAGGCTCTACTCCGTGAAATTTTTCTCACAAAGAAGGATAATATCAAATTATATGTCATTTTCAGTGAATATAATTATTTATCATGACGTAGACTTCAGCGCAATGGTCTTTAGAGTGGAAACTAACGTCGTGATCAATAATCTCTAGTGGTATTTTTCCCAGCCATTTTTATTTTCCTTCCTTGACGTTTTAATTATTTTACTAAGGAAACTCCTTGGTTAGAAGAAATCTCCATTCTCCGTCTCTTCCATTTCCTTTATTCCATTTCCTTTGCGTTTCCTTCCCGATGTGGCTGCCTGTCCAAATATTTTTTATTTGTATACCTTGTAGCACGTGTGCCCTATAAAAAGTTGACGGAATTTCCGTAATATCTCTCTTAACTCCATTCATTTTATTGGTTAATTTTTTTGTGTATTCCGCTTTATTTCGCCATGCCAGAGAAAAATTGGCATCGAGAAAATTCGAGAAGCAGGTGGATTATGATTATTTTTCATCATTGAATCGCGGAAATTCATACTCATTTCAGCTTCCGAGCGGAATTGGAATGTCTTTCACTATGATACGAAACCACCTTAAATATTTACAAAGGAATTTTTCTGGGGAATTTTTGTTGTTATTTCAGCAATCAGTTTGAATGCTCACTGACGGCATTTGGAGGACAAAATTTCCATTTTCATAAGATAAATTACGGAATTATGTAATTTCTTAATTCTATGAATTTGCATCTAAATTGAATTTGTGTTACGGGCTTTTTTAAAGTGCTGTTTTTATGAAATAGTTAATTAAATTTTTAGAAGACAAAATTTAGGGTTGAAAGCCAGTCGATACAGAATGAAGAAAAAGCTGAATATAGCCTCTTGATAAAAGAGATTTCCTTTTACCTCCTTCTTGGAAGTAACAGGTATTTGGAAGTAACAGTATATTTTTATTATTTTACTAGGTGATTCTGCTGCTATCTTAGACAACTATGCATAGCTTTCTGATATCATGAAATAAACCATGAATGACTTTAAAGGGAAGATTAATTGAATCTTAGTTCATGGAGGAGTATAATTATTACTGAGAGGCATAAAATATTTTTACTTATTTCCATGACATTAATTTTGGGTGGTGTTACAAGGCTTTTTCTTTGTTTTAATAATGAGTGGAAATATTTATACTTATGAGTGCACGTTACTTTGAGGCTGAAACACTATTGCCGAATATTTACGGAAAGCAATCCGTCTTCTCCTTTCTCCTTTACGTCCATTATTTTTTATCCGCTCAGAGGAAGGGAATCTATTAATGGATATGAGATGACGACTTCGTGATGACATCATATTGAGTCTGTTGCTGAGTGAATCGGTGCCTTATTTTTGTCTCCAATTTATGAAATGAACATTTTACGCTCCTTATGTTAGTTATTACGCTTCTTATGTTAGTCGAATTATTTATTGGGAGCGTGGTGGCCTAGTGGGTAGAGCGCTTGGCTACTGATCGAAGGGTCCCGGGTTCAAATCCGGGTCCCTTTGGACGCCCCTGAACAAAATCCTCGGAGTGCGAGATTCAGAGGCCCCCTACGCCTATGGCTTAGTCCGGGGTGAGCTCTGCGCTCAACTATCCAAACTTCGGGTTAAATCACTGAGTGAGTGATGTAAGTTATTTAAAAAAATATTTTTTTTGCATAAATAAAGATTTTTTGCTGCTAAAGAAAGAAAGTAACTGCTTATTCATTCCATTAAACTTTTATAATTTAAAATTAGTTTTGGATCAGGTAAAGGCTAAAAGGCAGTACTTTGTACTCATGAGTAAACAGAAGTGGTTTTTTCACCACTGATACTGATGAAATAACAAAATTTAGATTCTATGATCCAGCCACCTTTTAACTTTTTAACATATAATTTTCTAGTTTTTTTGGAGAAACGAAATCATAGCGCTTCCGTCTTTGGCATATTTTTTTTAGTCCCTCGCGCCCATGTCATGCCACAACACCCCTCCCCTCCCCCGTGCCACAATCATTTGATCGATTGCAAATGTTTTTATTTCAGCCGTCCGGTCCCCTCGTCGCCCATTTGTCTCAACCACGGGAGACCCGCCGCCGCCGAACTCGTGTGACTGACTCCCTTCCCCTCCCTTTGCCTCCCGTTCCCCTCCACCTTTCATCATCCCCTCCCCTCCCTCCCAACAGATCCCCCCCACTCCATGTCGCTCCGGAGCTTCGAGATAAGCGCCAGGTTCCGCTTTACACCCGTTTCACTCGTCCCCGAATCGACATCCCCATCCCCTTGCTTCAACCCTCTAAACTGCTCACCGCTGCTATGCAAGGGAGTGAAGGTCAAGAAAAACAAGTATTATTCAATATGAATGCTCGTACACTTGTAATGAACACTATGCTGGTTTGAAGTAGTGCAAAATGAAAGGAAACATACCTTATCGTAATGAATTCGATATGCTGATTACGAATAGGTTTGATCGTCGATCATATGCAAATTGAGTTATTTCTGTGATGCACAAAGTTGAAGATGAGAAAAATCTATTATTTCAATATTTTATTGCGCTATGATATTTCATGCTGATAACAGTAAAAGATTTAGAAAAATTATTTCCTGAATTATATTTCTCTATATTCTTGCAATGCAATTCTAGTTTATGTTGTATTCATTTATTTCGAAATTTATCTCTTCTTACTCACACCACCTAGTGGAAAATAATTCAAGCATGATATACTTATGCAATAAGCATCTACGACATGGAAAAATAATACTATTGCTGTTATCGACAATTAAAAAAATGGCGCAGTAATTGAGATGTTGAGAGGAGACAGTGGTGTAAGTCAGATTTTTTACAATGTGTTAGTTAGGTGCGTATAACCATTCCTCTACCTGTTTTACATTTTGTGCATGAGTGGTGTTAAGACTAGCTTCTGAGTTTTTCCACATTAAAGCAGAATTTATGGATTAACTTTTTTTAAATTTAGGTCTTATTTTCAAAGAAGTGTCAATTTTTACTCGTTCCATTCTTGCTCCCAGTGGCACAACTGATAACTTTTGTATCGACCGAAATGACGCCTAAGCTAAGAATATCCTGGAATCAACAAATTTTTAGGTGGCAGCCTAAGCAAGGGTCGGAGTAACAGCGTAGAATTTTTGCCACCGGCCGGACTCAAACTCGGGCCCTCAGCGTCGAAATCCAGTGCTTGAGTCATTGTGCTAATCTCATCTCCCCTTTCCTGTCTCCATATTTCCACCGTGATGAGGTCGGACCCAGCATTAGCATGCTCCAACAAAAGAGGACAAGGAATTCACAGAGTTACGTCCCATCTGATGGACGGAGTATTATGATTGAATTTCTCACCTCGAGGCTTCCAAGTATGGATCAGTGTACCAATTAAAACTTCCCGCCGTCGACGGGACTCGAACCATGACCATCTTCATGAAGAATCTTTTATAGTACGTTCCAATTTTTCATTTTGCTATGAACTCTTATGGCCTTGTCCATGCTTTTGCTTGCATGCTCGTCCAACACCATGATTTATGGTCGGGCGCTTCAAGCACAGCGTTGACAGATACGTGATATTTTTAAATTGTCACTACAGGAATGGGAAAGAGAAAACACAGCCTCATTTCGGAAGTAGCTCACCACACCACAGCTTTTCTTCTTCTCCTTCCCACTTTCTTCCTAGGCTTGAGCTTCTTTCCTTTAGTACATCCTCCGCTTATTCCATCACTGCATTGCCCCGCTATATTTTCTTTGGTCTGCTCACATCTCTTCTTCCTCCTGGAAGCTAATCTCTGGCAATCGTAACTATTCTTCCGTCTTCCTTTCTACCCATGTCACCATTCCATTCCTACGTCCTCCCGGTAACTCATTCGTTGATATTCTCTACCTGGTAGTCATTTCTGATGATTCTACTTCTCATTTTATTCAGTAGGGTTTTCCTGAGATTGTTCTTAATATTTTGATTTCTGTGATTTTTAGAATTCTTTAAGTTTTGTCTCCGGTCTTGTTCCTGTCTGACAGCTGCGTTGTATATTCTTTCCTTCGTATCCTTTCTTATATACCTCCCTATTACCTTGTCTGTCGACTTAATTCCTACGTTTCGAATTGATAGCAAATCATCATCAGGGCATTTGTATTATTAAGGAAAAAATCAATCACATAAAAGTTCCCCTTCAAGCAATTTGTTCATAATCCACAGTTTACTCGAAGTCGTGAAGCTATAAAATTTTATGCATGCATAAACTTGAAAATAATACCACAACCGAAAAAAAACTTACAAATCATGTTTTTTATAATCGAAACCAGACTTCAACTGATGATTATTTACAATTTAATCGAAACGTCGGTAACAGTTTTGTATTGATTTGAATATTTGACCAAATATTAAAAACATTAAGCTATGCTACCGACTCAATCCTCCAGATATCCTCCTCCTCCCCCTTTGAGGAAGTCTACTGACGAGGAATACTGCTATCTAACTTACTTAATTTATTGAAACATTTCTCTTCCTTACTAATTTCTTATTTTCTATACATATTCTCAGAACAAGGGGTAAATAAATATATAAATATCGTCTTTACACCCTAAGTGCATTTAGGACTTGATAGTCCTTTCTCACCACGAAATCGTAAATAACAATTCACGAACAAGACCTGGAAGAGGAGAGATATGTGAACCGACAGCAATGTTATCCATAAGATCTGTGGTAAACTGAAAACGAAGAACACACTACAGCCACCATTAATCCCACCACTCCTCTTCCGTTCCTTCCTCTCCTCTTCTCCTTCCATCCCAATTTCCTCCTCCCACCCACAGCCTCTCCATGTTTCTCCACGTGGGGACACCCCTCTCACTGCCTTTGACGTCGTATGCCTCAGATCGTGTCTCCCTCCCTCTTTCGGGGTCCGCACTACCCCATAGATACCACCTATACTCCATTCCTTCCTTCCCTCCTCCTTTTCTTCCCGCCCATTCCTTTTAGAAGGGGGGTGGTCCGGGGGGGTCGCCTTCTCTCCTCCGCACCCGGCCGCCTCCTTGGCGGTCTCTGGCCCTGACGCCGCGACTGCTTTCGACAGGCCGGTCCTCTTTCTTCTTCGCCCCTAACCCCCCTTCCCCTCCCTTTTACTCCTGTTGCCCCCCATCCCAACCTTAATTCTCCCCCCCCCACGCACCCCCATCTTTTTGCTGCCTCACCCTCGCCTCTCCTGCCTCTCTGCATTTCTCTCACCCCCTCACAAACATGTTGCCTTCCTTATACATAAGTGTATAGATGGCTATGGGTAAGAAGAAAGAGCGATTGGTGCCTTGATGCAAGAATATGTATCATGAAATATTGATAAAAATAATCTACTTCAGATGGTCATTACGTGAAATTCGTCCAGTAATCTTCTCCATTACTTAAAAGGCTGATTTTTTGTTTGTTTTCATTATGTATACATATTTCAAGGACTTCCGGGCGTGCGAGGACTTATAAATTTCGCTATACCTCCTGGCGCACACTAATAACTCGAACTTAATCTAAGCAAATGCACGGCGGTACAATTCTTGCGGAGGTCGTCCAACTATTCCCATGTATATGCTGTGGATGGTGTTAACATAAAGGCGACAGATGAAGTGAAGTATCTAGGAGTTACGATAACTTCGGACCTATCGTGGGGAGCACATATAAGAAATATTTGTGGCAGAGCTCTGAAGAAGCTAGGATTCGTCAAGCGTATTGTGGGAAGATTTTCGGATGAAAAAGTAAAAGAGAGGTGCTATTTCGCACTCGTCCGGCCACACCTTGAATATGCAGCGAGCATATGGGATCCGGTGCAGAAAGACTTAGTCCGGGAACTTAATAAAATACAAAGGAAAGCTGCGCGATTCGTCAAAAACAGCTACGGGCGTACTGACAGCGTTACACAGATGTTAAACGAATTAGGCTGGGAACCGCTAGAGACTCGGAGGCTACGCGCTAGGCTTAGATTGCTTGAACAATTGAGAATAGATATCTTTCAGAGCGACACGGAGAACATCATATTAGAACCCCACTATATTTCCAGGTCCGACAGAAACGATAAATTAAGAGAGATATTTTGCCGAACGGATAGGTATGGGAATTCGTTTTTCCCCCGAACAATAAGGGACTATAATAAATGCTAGGCGTAATTTCATTAGAGCGTTTCCTTTTTATCTTTAAACGGCTGGTGTCCTAACACCCCCCGCCACACGCCTATTGAGGCGGCTTGCGGGGTAATATGTAGATGTAGATGTAGATGAATAACTGCGAAAAACAATTTTAATAGGGTTGTTATCTCTCCATTTTTGTTAAAGTTGTACTTCTTATGGCAGTCATTGAAGTCGGTGCAGATATTTCTTCCTTTGTTTTTTGAATTAATTGCGCTCAAGATATTGGATGGATATTTCAATTATTGAACGACTGCAAGAGAACATTGTTTGATTCCATTTTTCGAACTCCTTTTCCACTTCGTACTTTTATTTAAATGAGTCTTCAGCTCCAAATCATCCATTTTCCGCTTATTTCAACAATAGGCATGACCTCGACTTTTAATAGATGTCCACGCCTGTGGTATTGCTCAGGTAAGCTCATGTTAAATAATTAATACGAGCCTAGCTATAATTACTTCGGTGAGATCATTTTCATTCTAACCTCTTCGTGAGTGGAAAGAGATCGAGGAGAACCAGTAAAGTATAGCTTTTAACAACACAGGACGATAAGTACCGCGTAATGATGGATGGATAGAGGGGTATTGTTAATACATCATTCTTTTACGGACTTCAAGACAAGTGTTTGTTTTACATAAATTTGTAGCAAAGTCTCTGCCTTATTGATGGGTCCTGTTGTTTGTTATTCACCGAAATCAACTGGAAGAGTTATGAAGTAATAGCAAATTAACCCCACGAGATAGAGGCAGAATTTCAGGGTTAATTAGTATTATTTCGTTGCTTCATCAATATCTAAATATAACGCATTGGGAATTATTGGATTTGGGCCAGAGATGTTTTCTCATGCTCTAGATTTAGTAGTATTGAGTCTGATAGGAAAATTTATATATTTTATCAGAGTGACTTTTGTCCCAGTCTTATAATTTGCAGTTAAAATGAGCATGGCAAAATTTTAGGAGGCCCAAATGCGAACGTATTCGTTGATGGAAACCCAGGTGAAAACCTATATCAATCGAATGGGGATGTGATACCCACTATGGTTGTCAGTGGACTGAGGTGGGGTGGTACCGGAAAATTACGGCATAATGCAGTATGGATGTCGAAAAGAAAAGTTTACCTTCCCCTGAAAAAGAAAACTAATTGTTTCCGCCTTTCTTGTTACGGTTGATTTAGTAATCGTTCCGAGTCTTCTGATGTGAATCGAAATTGGAAACTATGACGTGGTGGAAGGACTCCATAATAGAAATGAAGAGACTTTGTGACTTCCACTGTTTATTTGAAAAAGAACGACTGGTTTCGGCTGTCAAGCCATTTTCAGGTACAGGAATGTACCTGAAGATGACTTGACAGCCGAAACCGGTTGTTCTTTCTCAAATAAACAGTGGAAGTCACAAAGTCTCTTAATTGCTATTCCTCGGATGTGATTGATATCTGCTATTCACGTGATGAAAAAGATTTTTCAATCCTATACACCCTGTTCAATGTATTCTTTCCCCGTTGAATGTGAAGGGTTGCCCTTCTTTAGTGCTCTATAAAGTCAATGCTTCCAATAAATTATTTTCTGTTAGTACGTGGTTGGATTAATTCTCACGGTATCGTGACCTCGATTAAACTAATAATACTATTTTCAGCGTATTAATAATGTAACTGAATTATTCAATATGGCCGATTGCGCAACTAAATGGTTTCTATATTGCCCTGTGCTGTCGTCACCTTTGATTCAATCTATTCTCTTCTTTAAGCTATGTCATAGGCAAGGCATGCTACTCCCGCCTGCGTTTTCATCCTTCTTTACTTTTCTTCCCCACTCTCTTCCCTCTTCTTTGGTCATTACTGATTCCTCTTTTCTATCTGTTTAACCGCCCCCATTCCCTAGGGTACCTTGCGCGTCTCAGGTATATCTCACTTACAGTCTTGAAGAATACACTTGAATTGTGGCAAAATATGTGTTCCGGGAAAAGAGATTTTCTCCAGTTAAAAAGTCGCTTGTTTTTCGGAACGAGCATTTATGCGACACTCATTCTATCTACGCCTTTTAGTGTATGTGAAATAAATCTTCTTTCCCTGAGGGAGAAATTATGAACACGAAAAATTGGAAAGGGTAAACGAAGCAAATCGAATAATCAGCATAATATGGATGGATATAAGAAGTGACCTCATTTTCTCGTTTGCTGGCATTGACTTGGACATGAATCGGAAAATATCTGAGTGCACATTATTTTGAGAACATTTTTAGAGATGTTGATGAAACATTTATCGTTTTTTTACAATGTACGTATTATATCTTGAAAATATTTGTGAGAATTTTCCTTCTTTTATTCAATACAATCAATGGAATGTTTTTCGAAAAATGTCCATCGCTATATGAAGATTTCATACTTAAAATTATGAATAACGAAAGGGGTCAGGAAGTAAATGCTGACCTCTGATTTTAAAGGTAGCCTGATTTTATGTAAGATATATGCTAGCGATCGATGCCGTAATTCAATGGCATTTCAAAAGAAATTATTTTCAGTTTTCGTTAGGAGTAGTTGAGTTAAATCCCGCATAAAAAATAAGTGGAAAAATTCTTTTCCTCTTGTTTCCAATCTTCGTTTATGTTAAGGTGCCGTGGTAAATAATAATTACACATTTGTATGGGCTTTGTCTTATCAAATACACATAACAAATTTAATACAGAAATAAGAAAGATTACATAAACATTTACAAAAAATTTTTCACTACATTACAAATAGAATATAGAAATATGAAAAGGGTACACTGCACCTATAAAAATGCCTTTACAGTATTTGGGAAATATTTATAAAATTGGTGGAATTGTGGAATTACCAGTAACCTTGGGAAGTTGGTCATTTGACTTCTTGTTTTATCTTCGAATTTCTTCCTACTTTAATGGGCAAATATGTCAATTTTATTGCATCCTATGCATTCCATGTAAGATATTAGAGTATATGTAGAACCTGCTCTTCATCGTCTTCGAACGAAATTTGGAGATATTCTCATATACTTCATTTTTCTGGCTTAACTTTGTGGAACTCCTTCATTATGAAATCACCGTTAATACTTTATAATATCCATATAAACTTAATTTAGACACAGGTTCAGTTTTTGTTCATCAAACTTTATGTATGTACTTTCATGAATTAATCTACCCACTGGAAATAAATTGAAAAATAAAATTCATGTGGGTAAACTTCTTTATTGGCTGTCGTTTCAGCTTTTCTTCGAGTGTGCCCTACTAGACTCTGATTTGAGCGTGGTACTCGTTATCCTGAGAGATAATTCATTGGGATCGGCGAAAGTTCTGCTCGCACCTTTCTGCTGTCCCGCATCTCTGTTCCCTCTCTCAGGCCAAAGACAAATCGACTGTTTCACTTTGAGTCTCTTTCAACAGCACCATATCGGTATTTCAGGTGTGCACTGCACCTAAGTCAATAAGTTGGTGACAAAACTCCACAATTTCCCCCCTCTTCCTAAAAAATTCTCTTTCCGTACTCGTCCAGTATATTTCATCAGCGCCTGACTTG